>OU892280.1:38180820-40580820 GCA_917834065.1 Ceutorhynchus assimilis | reverse complement strand
ATTTATCAATGATATAAAGTACAATAAATAATCTTTAACTATATTCCTTCACATGTACCCAAAATAAACTTGAGGGTTAAAAGAGATAAATTTTTTTATGTACCAGTGGGTAGCAGTTCTCCCCTCAATTGTATGTTGGTCAAATGTGATGAACTGTCTTTCCAAGATGTTAATCTAGATTATTTTATAAATACCTGATATGAAATAATTTAAAAGTTGAGTAGTACCTAGCCGTGCCATCTTGTATGTTGTTTTTATTGGTGTAGTGTTTAGTTTGTAAGTATCTATTAATCTTACTTGTAATTACCATCAATATCAATAAATAAATAAATAAATAGATTTTCACGAACAATTTAAAATCCTAGGCAAAAGACAACGCTTTAGAGTTCTCAAAACATCCAGCAAGATTATTCACAGCTACCGATCAATTATCAAGAAAATAATTGAAAATTGTCAGAAAACTGAAGAATACTTGAATAGGCCACCTCTTGATGTCATACAAATGGAATGAAATTTAATGTAAATAAATGCATTGGGGGAAAAGTCAAGGTAATTGAAGATTTTGGGTTATCTTGGTAAATGAATATGCAGCTGTTCAAAAAGGAAAGAAACTTACAAGAGTTTCATTATTTAGATCGCTTCTAGAGTGTAGACTTTAGCAACTTAGATGATATCCTAATGGACTACATATTTGGAATTTGAAAAACCCACTCCATGAGACGATTGACAAGTGCAGCTCGAGGTGAAGCTTGACAAAGGATGTATTTGTGTGCTATCAAATATTTTAGCTGAGGCTGAGGTTTTTAAAATGTCTCAAGATTCAGGTGTATGTCCAGAAAGATGGAAGAACATGTGACATATTTTTAAAAATGATGATGAATCGTCGAACATGATTGGAAAAAAAATTATCACAATTTGTGGAATTAAAAGCTTGGAATGTGAGGAGCTGGTAATATCTAGTATAGGTAATATTTGTGGGTATTGATTGGTCATAATATTTAGGTACCTCGATATTTACAAACTACACATAAATTAAGTTCTTGATTAGGTTCGTACATACATCCCTCGATATATCCTTTTACAGAATTGGTAATTATCTACAAAAATTTAATTCTAATATGATATTTTCCAATGAAATTTATAATTATGATGTCAGGTCAGTGAACTATTTTATACATTTCACAGAGTAGAATAAATATAGGTTTTAATGGTCTGCTCGGATGTACATCTAGAATATATAATAGGTATAATCATCAAATAATTACATAGATAATACTCATTGATTATTTAGTTATCTACTTGATAATAAGCTTAGATTTGAGGATCACATAAAGGCACTAGGAAAAAAGCAATGAAAAAGGCGAGGAGAGAGGCTATCTGCTGGTTGCTTCTCAAACAGGATAACTAGTTTCTAATGAGCTGAGCACTGCCAACATGAGTGCCAACTGTTGTTATTGTGCAAAAAAATTTATTCTACCATGTATGTTTATTTTAGAGACTGTGTGTCTTAGGCATAAGAAATGTATAGGGGTCCCAGGTTGGTAAGCTTGGAATATTGTGTACAACACTGGAGTCAATGTGAATACTAATAAGCTTGCCTAATTGCTTATACTAGTCTGCTTCAACAAAACACTCCATATTTTATGAAAGCAAAATAATGTTTAAGCATCTCTTAATAATGATCTTAAAACTGATTACAATTTGGCAGCTACAAATGAATGCTAATAAAGGGTGTCCTTAGATAAACTGACATATTTTGCAGGTAAATATCTCCAAAACGAGAAAATGTAACAAGATGCGGTTGAAATAACCAAAAGGACCCCAAAAACGTCAAAACTGGATTAGTATTTTTTGACATATTTAAAAAAAACTACGTAGGGATATTTCCTCGGATATTTCCTATGCATAGCATAGCACACCCTAGGTACTTTGATGAGCTATATCTGCTATCACAGACATGATCCTCTTTACATTTCAAATTTTTTCTTGCTATGATGATACCTTTAAAATATTGAGATTTGGTTGAAATTTACAGGAGACTATTTTCAATGTAAATTGTGCCTCCTTCTTTAATTTTACGGACATGCGATTTTTTGAAATAAAATTATTGCCTTATTTTCAGTAAAACAGCCTGTATGGGTATTGCACAACAAAGTGTAGATGTCCAATGTGGTATTTATTTTTACAACAAAGAATGGATTATTGCCTAAATATTTGCAAGAATACTTAATTCCAAGGTCCGAGAGGCATTCACATAATGTTAGATCATGTGACACTTTTGTCATAGAATTGGCCAGAACAACTAATATGAATATGCAGAAGTGTCTTTTTAATAATGGTTTGAGACTTTTTTTACCGATACCCGTGCTGAAGATAAGTTTTTCCGCACTTATTAGGTAAATAGCTATTTCAATGCTTCATCCACGGAGATTTAAAACGCAATGTCCGTAAAAAAAATTCATACGTCAAATTGAGCAATTGTACTTATGTCCAGGGGGTCCGAATTTGAATAATTTTAATAGGAAACATCAATTTCTGAGTGAGATACAAAAAAATGAACCCCCTACTGCGAGGCCTAAATTTCATGAAATTTTGATATCTTCAACTCTCTAGCCCCTAGAGGGCGATTCTCGATTTTTAGCAATAGTGTGAAACCTTCATAACTTTTATGTTTATGGAAATAACTGATTTTTGTGAAAACTTTCTAGAAGCACTTTTTCAAATGTTTCATTCGGCAATATCGCACATTGAAATTGCAGAGGGATATGTCAAGTTTAATCTAACATAACCTTAAACAAAACTGCGGTAACTTCAAGTAATAAGTATTAATTTGCTCTTTGTCGAATTACACGTTAGAAAGAAAGAAGGAACGATTAATTCTGAGCTCGTCCCTGAATACGAATATGACGCAAGCTCAAACAGATGCAAATACACTCAGTGCACACTGAATCTATCAATCGGAAATGCCATAGTTATTACGAGATATGTCAATTAGTAAATTATAGCGAACTTTTTTTTTCTTCACATAGAGTAAGATTACTTGATAGATTAATTAATTAATTAATTAAGTTAATAACTATATTTCTGTAATTTTATGAATATTTTTTCTAAATAAATGAAATGAAATCAGTTAACTAGGCTTCAATTAGTTAATAAAAGTATTAAACACAAATTATTTACGATTTTTTTGCATCTAAGTGGAAAAAAAAATCATAATTACATTTCTGAGTCTGGGATCCACTGGCACTTTGTTTTGTGTGATAAAAACACCCTACTCGATAAATCCTGAAAGTTTGAAGCTCTCTGGGCTGGAACTCTTTAACGGATAGAGATCTTTGTCCCTATCGCTATGGCACTGGCTGTCTTCTTTTTTTTTGAAATCAATAGAGAGGGGACGTCAGTAGAGACAGAGAAAATATCTCTATTCGTCCCAGCTGATTGCTTGAAGTATTTTTGAGAAGCGTTCAAAGGTGATTTGATACAAATTTTAAATTTTACATGATTTTTTTGCATTTAAACAAACATTTAAATGAGAAAAAAATCATAATTCTCTTTCTGAGCCTGAGATCCACTTTTGATTGAGGCTTTCAATGTTGATTTAATAGAAATTTGACAAGATTTTTTTTTGCATTCAAGTGGGAAAAAATTCATAACTTGATTTCTGAGCCAGAGATTCACTCTCAGTTTGTTTTGTTTTAAAAAAGACCCTACTCAATAAGTTCTGAAAGTTTGAAAGCCCTGTGATTGTTTGACTTATTTTTCATTTTTTTTTGGCCTGTCGATGTTCTCCTTTTCCACAAAGTGCAATTTCCAAGATGCAATATCAAGATAATTAAAAAAAAATAGGTATACATTTTTGACAGTAGAGAAATCAGGCTTTCCGACATTGACTAAATATACAGGGTGTTTCA
This sequence comes from Ceutorhynchus assimilis, assembly GCA_917834065.1. NCBI lineage: Eukaryota > Metazoa > Arthropoda > Insecta > Coleoptera > Curculionidae > Ceutorhynchus > Ceutorhynchus assimilis. The sequence goes on along the minus strand of OU892280.1, from coordinate 40,576,909 downwards.
TTAGAAATAAGGCAGTAATTTTATTTCAAAAAATCGCATGTCTATAAAACTAAGTTTCAGCAAATTTTAGGATTCACTGAGGGATTCACCAACACTGTTGAAAAAAACTTCACAGAACAAATCATGTTCTTTTCTGGATATTTACCTGCAAAATATGTCAGTTTATCTAAGGACATCCTGTATATTGGTGTATGTATAGAGATCCTTAATAATGGCAACTACCTATAAAGTGTAACAATTGTTATACAAAACTAGTAGATACTTAACCACCCCCCGGCCATCCCTTTATCAAAACATCATATTATGTACTATACAAGTGTTTCTTTTTGACTTTTTTTATTAGTTAGTTTTTTTGCTGTTCAATTTCTGACTCAAAAAATTCTAAGATAAAAAACTTTACCTGAATTTAATTGAACCATATAAATTTCTGACCAGATCTCTAATTATTTTTGTGGTAAAGATATGAGATTAAATAAAATCATGTTAAATGGTCTAGGTCTAAGTATTATAGTGATGTCATTTACATGACTTAACATGACAGAAAGTTAGGAAAAATATGATCCACCTTAATGGTGCCTACCAGCCTACCTACTCGGTACTAAACAATATGAACTTTACTATTTTCTGAAAATAAATTATTTGACTTTGAAATAAAAAGTTTGAGAAGTTGACCTTTAAAGAAGTACTGTTATTTTTGAACCGTACCAAACCAAACCCAGACTAACCTAAGTTAAATGAACACAATCGGATATTTAAATAATATTTACATTACCAAGAATTATTCTTCAATTTGCTACACTTCAACACTTCCGCGTAGTTATTGCAGCTAATGAACTATTAGAAGTTAACAACATTTATCACATTGTATAGGTACTGGTACTACCCACTTAAAATTTATGTTTATGTATTTTTGAATGGAAAATTAGCTATAAAAACATATAAAGCAAGATATAAAGGGAATAACATAAGCTATAAGCAAATAATTAAATTGAAACTACTAAAAACTTGAAAATGAAAAGTCTTACCTTAAAGACTGATAAACTGTTGAAGTCCTAAATATTTCCTCTTGGTCCAGTGACAGTGTACAATAGCTATCTCTTTGGGATGCTGATCCGTGACTTCTCGAAGGTAAATTTTTGGCTTCACCTTAAAACAAACAAGTCGAATTAATGAACTATCCGATACTCATCACAGAATCACGAATTTGATTCATAAAATCTCACCACCTGCAGGGAACCAACCTACAAAAATGTCAACAACAAACCAGTGGCCCTCTTAAACGAACTGCACCGTTTCGCGTTGAATAACTTGCGTTACGATGCAATTGGTTTATTGTTGATTAATTAAATTGTTGAATTTATTAAATGGGACTCACCTATTTTGATTTTTAAACGTTCCACAAGCCGAACTCTAAAGTTATCGTCCGCCATATTTGTCCCGTTTCTACTCCATGTTCTGTACTGAAAAAATGAATGGAATGAATGGTTTGACATAAGCGTACTCGCACAGCACACTGCGGCCTGCTGAACGAACCGCCACAGCGTTGCCGGACTTCGCGGCCATCCGGATTGGATTTTTGATTTCTTTTTTTATTAATGGGGTTTGTAGGCCAGAGGTCAAATCAGCATAATATTAATAGCAATACAATATTTTAAATTTTATTATTTTTATGTTTAATACTGCCATAATTTTCTAGTTAAATTTTAAGATTCAGAAAATGCTTTATTGTCCAAAGAAAAAAACTCATTGACAATAAATTGAACTTTAAATTCTAGATCTCGGGAATCCAAAATAAATCATAGATACAGAACATTTTTTAACAAATCTAGAAAGTAAGTCCATAATACACAACCCGCAGGCCTATAGGGCATGTCCATGTGACGTCACAAATGAGTTTTGACAGTCGCCCTGAGGTAAAACCTCAGAGCATTTATTTACATTGGTGTAGATTAGGCCGGTTATGTTTTATGCGGTTTTCACAGCTTTTTTACGAGTTTTTGTGTTATTTTGTTTTAAAAAAGTTAAGTAGTGTTTATTTTCCAATCTATGCGGTCTTTTATCCAGAAGTTTGCTAGGTTTTTCTATAATGGAATAAATTAAGGCTTTTTCCAAAAAATATCAAAACCAAGTGTTACAAGAAGAAATATATAAGCATAATTTAATTACTCTATATTCGATATATTTTTCTGTCAGATCTTCTCTTTTAACAACATTAATCAAATTTTCTCTTCTTTCTTGAGCTAACAAATCAAACCTCTCATTGTTATTTAAAATTGATGGAAACCTATGGAATCCCTTGCGCTATACTGCCACAATTAACAACTAAACAAACTCTAGGCATGTCCAAGAAACTTCTGGATCACACAAAAGGTATTTATTTAAAAAAATCTAACTTAAAACTTAAAAAACACTGTAAATTTTATCTTTGTTTTACCTCAAGGCGACTGTCAATAGTGTCAAACTGTCAGATCGTGTACTTGCCCTATTCTCCACGAACAGCAATTACCTACATAGCAACCAACCAGCAACCGCGTCGCAGTTGCTTTTTTAGAATAGGAAACTCTCATTTGACAGCGACAATTCCGAAATTCTCTGCGGTCGCAAGTTACAGAATAAGCTGGCAGGTTTTCATACAAATAAAATTCAGCACAGCAAAACAATCTCTCGCGTGCAAATGAACACATCGAGTCCCGGAAAAAAGGTCGAAAACATAAGATCGAAATACAAAAAGTCGAGAACAAAAGGTCGAAAATACAACAGATCGAATGAGAAAAGGTCGAATAACAAAAGGTCGAAAATACAAAAGGTCGAAATACAAAAGGTCGAAAATACAAAAGATCGAATGAGAAAAGGTCGAATAACAATAGGTCGAATAACAAAAGGTCGAATAACAAAAAGTCAAATAACAAAAGGTCGAATAACAAAAGGTCGAAAATACAAAAGCTCGAAAATACAAAAGATCGAAAATACAAAATGTCGAAAATACAAAAGGTCAAAAAACAAAAGATCGAAAATACTAAAAGTCAAAAATACAAAATGTCGAAAATACAAAAAGTCGAAATACAAAATGTTGAAAATACAAAAAATCGAAATACGAAAGTACGAATTTTAAAAGGTAGAAATTGAAAAAGGTCGAAAATACAAGTTGTCAAGATTATAAAAAGTCGAAAACACAATCTTTTTTTTCTTTCTACTTTCTTTTCGACATTCTAACGTCTTGACTAACGCTGACTAACCAAAACTAAACCAAACTAACCAAAACTCTGTACACTTTTGAAATAAACCCAATCTTCGTTTCTGACCCATGCACTCCCCTATTTTACTTCCCGATCCCATACATTTCTATAGTGAAACGTCAGGGAGGACACTTTCAAAATATAACATATTTTCGATAAAAATTAGTTGATATATCGTTTATAAAAATGTTTTTCTACTGACATTTCATAATACGCTATTAAACGATTTAAATCTGTATCATAATGAACTTCATTATGATACAGATTTTCATTATAATACTGATTTTTAATATCATACAATGTAGATAGATGGCACCACCAGTTGAGATATTAAACATTTTAAACGGTAATTTTGCGTAAAACAATTATTTTGATGACTATAAAAAGGATTTCGAATTGTTTAAAAGTTATCTAAAGTTTGGGACAAAGAATAATTATTACGGAAATAATGAGTGATAAGGAAGAATTTTTACTTTTTTTATTATCATACATTGTCAATAGATGGCGTCAGCAGTAAAGAAATTTTGAATAATTTTTTTTTTGAATGTTGACAGCACTTTGTTTATAGTTTTTCCATGGTAATTTAGCGAAAAACAATAATTTTATAAAAAAAATACTTCAAATTGTTATTAAAAGTTACGTAAAGTTTGGGATGAGACATTATTATGGAAATATTGAGTGATAACGAAGAATTTTCACTAACACCTCTAGAAATTACATAAAGGGCGACAAATGCAGGTAATAAATATACTACCGGACAAGTCCAAGAAAATTTACGAAAAATTAGGACAATTTATAGATTGGAAACACCAAAAACACATCGTCCTTCTCAGAAAATGTTTTGATAGTATATTTTAAAGAATTACAACAAAAAATGAAACCTTCAACTGTATGGACGCATCACTCAATTATAAAATCTCTATTCAAAGTTAAGCATAATGTTGACATATCTAAAAATCATAAGTTTTATCAATGGCAGTAGAAAAAATAGTGTATGCAACTCTCATGTAATGGCTATTAATACACTCGCATGGTATATACGAAACTCGCCTGCGGCTCGTTTCGTATCCTACAACATGCTCGTGTATTAATGGCTATCATTACATGATCATTGCATAATATACTATTTTGTTTCAATAGGGAACTTGCACATTTTTTTTTAAATTCTAAAATGTGTTCTACTTCACTAAAGACATAGTCATGCCAAATATCAGGCATTAAAAATCAGCCGTTAATTTTTTATAAATATTTGAAGTTACGCTCGAAACATCGCCATTTGAAACGACCGATCAATATGACGTCACTCGGCAACAAAGTTCTGATCACAGTGACGAGCACTTCGAACTTCAAGCAGGTAGATTAAGATTATGGTTATGTTGTTATGTATTAGGCAATTCAAGCCATCTGTCAAAAAGGAAAATTCAATATGGCATGGCGGCCAAGCAAGTTTGTTTTGAATATGTTTTTATGCGTATTTTAAATTATTTTGCTTAGAGTTTTGCTTGCAACTTTGATTTTGATTATTTGATAAAATATTTGTTGACCATGTACGTTAACTATTAAATCGGGCAGAAACCAGATATTTTTTTGTATTTTTTGGCCCATGTGTTGCCGCCACGCCATCTTGAATGTCACGTGGTTTGAATTGCCTAATGTAGTTTTTCACAATGAACTATAGCTAAAAACTGGAATGCGCACACATTGCCATATATTCCAAAAAAATGAAGCCATGAAAGACAGATGCCACAAGGGGGAATGTTGTTTTTTTCTGTTGCTCGCTGACATATGACGTTTTCGAAAGTTTTGTCATATTTCCCTTCACAGGTTTCATCAATTGGAATACGTGTTGGAAGCAATTTTCACCATTTAACATATTGAGTGCGACAAAAACAGGTATCCCCTCCGCAGCAGCCGCACTAGGCTTCACGTTCGTCCTTATGTGTTAGCATTCCAGTTTTTGGTTATAGTTCATTGGTTTTTCATAGATTTGACATTGGCGACACCAGCAGCACATGACGTGGCAGCGGCACGACCCGATTATTACTGCCTTGTGACGTCACGGCCCATAGAAATACGTTTTTGATCGCGTTATGAATTTCGAATTATTTGGTATTTTCAATTGAAGATTTTGGACACCAGACATAAGATATTAATTTTTTTTCCTAATTGCATCATTTATTAGGATAATTGTTATTGTGTTTTGTTATTTATTCCATATTTAATTTGATGTGCAAGTTCCCTATTTAGATGCGGATATTGACGTTTTTTTGCCTAAAAAATAAAAATAAAAATTCCGACTTTCAAATTCGAAGAAGAAAATTACGGGTCCGAGCGAGATAAATTGGAATTTGGATATACAAGACTAGTAAAATGAGAAGGGCTGCTAAATAAAGTGAACTAACACAAACACAAACTAACCCAAACTAGTGTTTCACAAGACAAGATTTCTTGTCTTGCTGGGCCTATTATTGTCTTGTCTTGCAAAGCAAGACAAGAAATGAAATTCATTCTTGTCTTGCCCGACTCTTGCAGAAAAAAATCTTGTCTTGCAAACAAGATTTCTTGCAATTTCTTGTTCTTGCATTATTGTTTTGTGACGTCATAGCAAGAGTGTGGTAGCAAAACACGACGGTTTTCTACCACACACGTCGGTTTTGGAGCGACGTGTTTCATCATAGTCTGTGGGGCCCTTAAGATTATGATTGGTGTCATTGTCATTGATAACGTGGTTGCCATCTTTTCTGGTTTAAAGGCTTTTTTTTCGAGGAAACAGTTTCAAAAACCCTTTTAAAACAATTTCAGCTCTAACACCACTATAGGGTACTTGCATGGAAAATTAAATTGATTATTGTTTATTGCAAACTGTAAAGAATCGAAAAAAAATCGTTACTTTTTTTTCATTTCGCCTAAATATGATTATTCCGAAAGTTATTCAAATATTAAGTTTTGTATAAGGTACCTGTCCCAAATAAGGCCATGTTAAGAAGTTTTATTTTTTTTTCCAAACATTATCGACCAAACCCAACAAAAATCACGAGCTTATATGTGAAGTGTTTCGCTTGTATTACAGGAATATTAACCCCAATTTAGTTATTTTTTCATATAAGTGGTGGTTTTTGCGTAAAACAAAAATGCTTACCATTGGCCTTATTTGGATCACTATGCTTCTAATAGGGCCACCATCAAAATTTTTTTTAAAATAAACTCAATTATTTATAAAAATATTATTATTTGAGAAATAGAACACAAAATAGAACTTAAACGTTTACTGCATTCTGAAAAAACAATAATTCTAAGTCCTGGGATGGTGATCCAAATAGGTCTACATACAAGTAGGACAAATGAACCGCAGCTTCTCTTGGTTGGTTAGAATTCAGGCGTTCTAAAACACATCACTTGGGTAATATATGACACATTCTTTAAAAAAACCACTGTGATGTGAGGCCAAATGGACATTTTTCGTATGGCCTTATTAGGAACATGTTACATTGATAAAAAAAAAGTCTGTAACTAGAAATCTAGCAAAGATATTATTCTGTACTTACTCTGTAGCTTTCTCAATAAATAAATGTCTGTTAAAAAATTACAATCGCTTTATTCATTTCATAAACACGTGTATAAATTAATTTATATCCTACTGAACTATTATAACCTTATAATACCTTGGTTACGATAATCATAAACAGGGTCTTAACTCCCAAGGGAGTTAAGGATTTTCATAACTCCCGCACGGGAGTTAAAAATATCATAACTCCCAAGGGAGTTAAGGATTTCCATAACTCCCGCTTTTACCTTGAATAGGTGAAACTTTGAAAAATTTAGAATTTTTGATTTATGGTTTATTCCTTTATAAAAATAGACAGAATACAATAAATTCAGTAGGACATAAAATTATCTATGTACCACGGGAATTATCAGGTGTTAATATCCACGGGCAAATGGTGTTCCTCGGGCCAGAGGCCCTCGGGACACAAACGTTGCCCTGGGGTATTAACACCCTCATAATTCCCTTGATACATAAATAACTATTATTTCCTACTGAACTATTATAACCATATAATACCTTGGTTACGATAATCATAAACAGGGTCCTAACTCCCAAGGGAGTTAAGGATATCATAACTCCGAAGGGAGTTAAGGATTTCCGTAACTCCCGCTTTTACCTTGAATAGGTAAAACTTTGACAAAAAATAGACATTTTGGTTTATGGTTTATTTTTTTATAAGAATGGACAAAATACAGTAAATTCAGTAGGAAATAAAATTATCTATGTACCACGGGAATTATCAGGTGTTAATACCCACGGGCAATTTGTGTCACAAACTTTGCCCTGGGGTATTAACACCCTCATAATTCCCTTGATACATAAATAACTATAAGTTCCAACCTCAAAGTTATAACGTGACATATGAAATATGTGGTTGACTATTTTTCGACATATAATGAGTTCCTAGGAACACTCGCAATGATTTTTGATTCGCATTATAGATATCTTTTTTTAAAATATTGTAATTTTTGGAAATAGGATTCAATATTAAACAATAAAGGGCACTGGCCTTATTAGGTACATGGCCTTATTTGGGTCAGGTACCTTATATAGATATACTGAGCATGTGCAACGTCACTAATTTATTAGATAAGTGACGTCATAGGCAGATTTCATAGTGTTATATCTCCGTCAATTTTTGACTAAGAAGAAAAAGAAAAAACACGTGTTAACTTATTTTTCAGGGACTATTGAAATCAGCAATAAAAAAATTTGATGCAAGGAGCCTATTTTATGCACTACAATGCTAACAAACCTTAAAAAAAATTCGACTTGATTCTTTGATGGTTGAAAACGAAAAGGCCTTCACATTGAGCTTAAATTCAATTTTGTGTGTGCAGTGACGTTGTCCATCATGACCAAAAATTTTCCTAGCCATACTTGCTGCAAGAACTGTTAGAAACTGACTTCTGTTTGAGTGTTTCGAAACTACAATTTCAAAACGTTTTGTCGCAGAAAAATGCCTTAAACTTTACAAACTGACATGCTGACATTTTTATCTTATTGTTAACTGCCACAATTACTTCAAAAATATGCAGAAAAAAAGACTTCATTTTTTTGCAAGATTTCTTGCAAGCTTGCAAGAGTCTTGCAGAATAATTTCTTGTCTTGCTTGGCAACTTTGCAAGACAAGAAATTTAAGAGAGTCTGGTCTTGTTCTTGCAGCAAGAACCAGACAAGAACAAGAAATTTGCAAGAATCTTGTGAAACACTAACCCAAACTAACCCAATCTAACCCAAACTAACCTATAAACTTACCTCCCCAACGCTATAATGCGCAAATCGAACTAACGCAAACTAACCCAATCTAACCCAAACTAACCTATAAACTTACCTCCCCAACGCTATAATGCGCAAATCGAACTAACGCAAAATAACCCAATCTAACCCAAACTAACCCTAACTAACCCAATCTAACCCAAACTAACCTATAAACTTACCTCCCCCAACGCGATATTTTGTATTTTCGACCTTTTGTTTTCGACTTTTTGTTATTCGACCTTTTGTTATTCGACCTTTTCTCATTCGATCTTTTATATTTTAGATTTTTTGTATTTTCGACCTTTTGTATTTTCTACATTTTGTTTTTCCGACCTTTCGTATTTGCGACTTTTTGTTTTTCGACCTTTTGTATTTTCGACTATTTGCTATTCGAGCTTTTGTAATTCGACCTAGTGTATCTTCGACCTTCTGGTATTCGATCTTTTGTTATTTTCGACCTTTTTTTATTCGAGCTTATATATTTTCGACCTTTATTTATTCGACATTTTGTATTTTCAACCTTATGTATTTTCGACATTTTGCTATTCGATCTTTTGTGACAATTCGACATTTTGTAATTCGACCTTTTTTCCGTACCCCGAACACGTCGAATGCCTAGAAGTCTTGAAGACGTCTTTTTTAGATCTGCATTGTGTCTGAACGTCTGAAGACCAAAAAAAGACGTCTAGAAGAAGATGTCGTAAATTCACATCTTATAGACAACTGATGGCCGTTTGCACCGACCATTTTAAGGAAGCCTTTAGCGATAAGTATTTCTCAAAGTGACGTTTCTCCATGTAAAAATGTCATTTTAAGGGATACTTATCGCTAAGGCTCCCTTAAAATGGTCGGTGCAAACGGCCATAAGCCACACTATTTGGTACAACCGGGCCTAAAAGTGAATAGGTAGGTAATGATTTATGAATTAAAAAGAGATTCGAAGACGTCTTTAAGACATCTCGGTGAAGACGTCTTCAAAATGTCGTGGAAAAATGTCATTAGTTTTTAGGCAGACGTTTGAAAGAAGTTGGGCTTTGTAACATACGACGTCTTTATTAAGATGTCTTGAAGATGCCTTGAACACGTGAGCAGCATCTAAAACACGTCTTGAATGTCGTTTGTGGACATCTTAGGGACGTTCTTAAGATGTCTACATAAACTTCCCACATAATTATTTTCTCATTCAATTTAAAAAGTTACTGGAAACCACTGAAAATGCTACAAAACACGTTTGAACTTTAATTAGCTTTTTGGGAAGTTCAAAATTATCTTGTAGTGCTCAGAACTATTTGGAAACTTTGGAACCATTTTAAAATGCTCCAAAACACTCAAACACTCTAGGATCTCCAAAAACATTTTGAAAAGCGCCAGAATTTTAGCATTCAGGTTAAAAGTTATAGAAAACGCCTTGCCAGAAGGCGTTCAAGAGCGAATTTAAATTACTGTAGAACTTTAAACTTTTAATAATAAGCATCCAAAATAATTCAAATCCAAATCAGAATTTTCAGGAGCATTTTGCAATAGTTTAGAAACTTCAAAGTTATTTCAGAACAATTAGGATTCAATTTAGAGCTGGAAACCTTTTAGAACTTTTTTCGAACCAGCTTAGAACAATTTATAAATTACCTAACTACTGAAAAAATTTTGGAATGCTTCAGAATTCTTCAAGCCAAGTTAGAACACTTTAGAACTTCAATGAGCCATTTAGAACATTCCAAAACACTTTCCAGCAGCATTTTGAAAGACTTGAGAACAATTTAAAAACCTCAGAATTATTTCAGAGACCCTGTAATAGACAAAAATTGAAAGTTATAAAATGAGTAATAACAAGGAAATATTAGCAAGAAAATGTTTCTCTTTCAATTCAGAAAATGTTTCTCTTTCAATTCAAATTCTTGAATTTTCATAATTTTTCCGATTCCAGGCTCTTGATTTTTCCGTATTTATTCTTTATCCTAAATTTTGTATTTTCTTTTGGCTCTTGAATTGTTTCATTCCAATTATTGAATTTCTATTGTTCCCGTATTTTAGAATTTCAGGCTTGTTTGTTTTCTAATTTTTACCCCTTGCTCTTCTAATGCTTTTTTTCCAAAATTAATTTTGTGAATGTATTCGTTTAAAATAAATCCAGAATTTAAGAGCCTATAGCGTTTGGAATAGACAGAAATTGAAAGTTATAAAATGAGTAATTATAATGAAATATTAGTTCTGAAGACGTCTTTAGGTCTAAAAGACGCGCGGGGTTTGTAATATACGACGCTTTTGAGATGTCTAATTATTGCTAAATTATTTTTTTTATTTGTTACCCCCACCAAGAGAATAAATTATCGAAGCCCTTGTTCGTCCAGGTAACAAATTTGCCTATTTTCCTCATCGTACCTTTTAATTTTTTCAAGCAGTCCCTCTTCCAAAAGACTTCATCAATATAGACTTTCGTCCGTTTTTTTTCAAAAATAAACCCATCTCCAGAGCTTGTCTCACCTTGTAATATAATTTAAAACAAAAAAGTTGCTTGAGAAAAAAAACGCACGTTTGCAGAAAATAATTAGTTAATAGTTATTCACCTTACAAATGCGGAAAAGCACGCGGTAAAGGCACTTTCCGCATGTGTTAGGTACAAAATTTTATCTATGAGCATCAACATTTCCAAAAAAAGGCATTAAAAAAATTAATAAATGAATTAAATTAGATTAGATTTGGAAATGATCAAAAATTCCTTCTCTTAAAGAGAAGGAATTTTTGATTATAAATACCAAAGTCAACTTTACCGCACACTAAGCGGTAAAGTTAACTCTACCGCACACTATGCGGTAAAGTAACTTTACCGCATTATGTGCGGTAAAGTGCTACTTTCCACTTTCAAATAAGTGCGGAAAAGTGCACTTTCCGCACGTTCGTAGGTAAATATGATTTTTTGCATTAAAGCTTTTGTTTTTCGCTCCCTAAAGCCTAGTCCAGACCTACATTAATTTTCCCGCCAACATTTAAACATTTTGTATAAAAACTGTTTAAAAGCTGTATAGTATAAAAAGTTGTTTAAAATGTGTGTGCAAACATTTGTTTGAAAACATTTAAACAAATGTTTAAGGTTTTTTGTTTCTCATCAGGATGGGAAAGCAAATGTTTTTTGTTTTAGGTACTTAATCGTATCAGTGGTAGTGCTATTTGGGGGACATGTTTTTGTCTTTAGTCTGGACGCAATTGCTACCTCGTTAAAAAACAAATTTTCTTTGAAACAAAACACCCACACACGTGTATAAATATTTTGTCTACGGGCAAATGTTTCCAAACATTTGTTTGTGGGCAGTGGGACATTTAAACAAATTTTTAAGGTTTTTTGTTTCCCATTAGGATGGGAAACTTTGTTTTTTTATACATATACTCGCTTTTGAACCAAGTCTGGACGCGTTCAAAGCAAATGTTTGTTGTTTTAAGCAATCGTATCAGTGGTGGTGCTATTTGGTGACATGTTATTTTTGCCTTTAGTCTGGACGCAATTAGGTGCTTGCTGACCGGTCACACATAACCTCAATAACATGTTTGTCCCCCTATCGAAAGTCACGCTATGTCATTGGTGACAAGCTAGCGCCTGTGTGTATAAATGGCCCTTTAAACGCTTTGTTTGTCCCCCCAACGAAGGTGAGGTTATGTTTGTGATGTCGATGTCATTGGTGACGTCAGCTAGTGCCTAATTGCTACCTCGTTTAAAAATTAAATATTCTTTGGAACAAAACACCTACACACTTGTATAAATATTTTGTTTACGAGCAAATGTTTCCAAACATTTTTTTGTGGGCAGTATACATATGTAGTATGTACAGTCATGAGCACAAAAAGTGGGATACCCGACTGATAGGTCTTGTCATTTTTCGCTATTTTGCGTAAATCAGTCTTTTCTCTACAATCGATTTTTTGTCAAATATGACAAACCCTGTCATTGCCGTAGGTACAGCTGGTGAGCCCGTTTTACAATAGGAAAAAAAGGCTGTCCCGCTTTTTGTGCTCACGACTGTAGGTCTGGACTAGGCTTTCAGAATTCTGTAAATCGTGTTTTTTCTATGTCCTATTTTATTCTGGCCCATACCTACGTACTATAGTGTATTCCAAACTTTGCGACTGGCTGGGCTATCAGAATCAAATACATTCAGTAGTATGATTTTCTCGTTATGACTTCAATATTGATCTAAGAAGTAACAACCAAGGTAAAAAACCGGGGTATATCTATCCCGGATGATAGCGTCCTGCAAAAGCTCTTGAGACTTCTCAGGATGCAGCGAAGAAGCTGCTGTCTTGTAGTTCGATGTTCAAACATCAATGTCTGGAGGTCAAAAATCTCGACCAAAAATTACTCGGTACTCCTGATAGGAGATGGGGAAATCGAACTAACTTCAATTAGCCTCGGAAGAGGATCCAAATGAATGAAATAATTTTCTTATCACCCTGTTCTCCGTTACTCCTGAATGTGTGCCGCTTCCATATTTTCCCATTAATGCCTGCCGCGATCCTGTTAGCATAAATACAGGGTGTTTCATGAACATCGAAACAGAGGCGTTTTAGGGTATTTTAAAGTCGACGTGATAAAAAAAATGCTCGGACACGTCAATTATTCAATGGGGAAAGTTTTTGACACCATCGGTATTTCGCTAGGGTGCATCCCCTTTGTGGGTGACTTTCTCTTTTTAAGATAGGGAATATGGGTCGAGTCGTACCTTGTTTTAAAGGTATTATGATTCTCGTCACTACTGCGTATTTTTTTTTTGAAAATTGAATAATTAGTTCTCGAGATATTCACTGTCAGAGTTGCCATGGGCAAAATGAGAATAGTATATTAAAATACAAGTTGCAGAAGGCCACATATTCCCGCACGAATTCGAAATTTGGACACGAGCGACGAAGGAGCGAGTGGACGAACGAATGAGTGCGAGAATAGCCTTCTGCAACGTGTGTTTTATACTATTTTCTCGATTTTGGATTTTATTTTTCATTTTTTAAATTTTTTTTGTGAACGCTGTTAATTGGGGATTTTTTATTTTCAAAATATGTCAGTTGGTGACACTTACTTACCAACCAACTGACAGGTGGATTCTATCATTTTAGAAGGTTTGACAATTTTGAAGGTACCAATAGGTATACTTTGAAAACTAAGTGTCACTAAAAATCGTTGAAGAATGAGCTTCATTCTTCAACGATTTTGCTTGCGGGAATAATGACATTCTCACATCAAAATCGAGAAACAATTTTCTGGCCCTGTTATTCTCAAATTAAGACTTTCCTGACTTTTCTCTCGGACACGTCAAATTTAATTTTTTCAGAAGCACACAAAAAATGAAAATGGGTGAGGGATTTTTTCTTTGGCACCATGCACGAATGATTTTGTTCAAAAAAATTGGCTGAAGACGAAATTTTTTAAAATTTCTTTTAGGAAATGTTTTATGCACGAGTTGTATTTTGATAGGAAATTTCCCGAAAGTCTATTTACTAAATCGTGCCGAATTTTTTTATTGATGGTGATTGTTATTGATCTTTCCCATTTGAATTGCGTTTGTCAAAAAATATACACTTTGACAGATTTATTCTGACATCAATGCGTTTTAAATGGAAAAGCGGGCCTCAAAAATTTCCACTGATTTCCACTTATTAATTTTGACAATTTGTATGCAAAATTTCCAGTAGTAATATAACTAGTGCATAAAATATTTCCGGAAATTTTTGAAAATTTTGTCTGAAGCCAATTTTTTAACAAAATCATGAGTGCATAGCGCCCGAACCCGAAGGGTGAGGGATTTTTTCTTTGGCGTTATGCACGAATGGTTTTGTTTCAAAAAATTGGCTAAAGACGAAATTTTATAAAATTTCCTTTGGGAAATATTTTATGCACGTGTTATATTTTGATAGGAAATTTCCCGAGTTTGAAGTTTATTTACTACGTTGTGTCGATTTTTTTTATTGGTGCTGATTGTTATTGATCTTTCTCATTTAAATTGCGTTTGTCACTTCGACAGATTTCTGACATCAATGCGTTTTAAATGGAAAAGCGGGCATCAATGTCAAAAATGACAATGGAAATTGCACCCGGAAATTTCCCGCTCACCAGGGATATTTCCACTTTTCAATTTTTGAAAATTACGAGGTAAGTTTCCAGTTAAATATGCACAAGGGAAATTTCCAGTGTAATTTGCACAAGGGAAATTTCCAAAAAAGTTCACACTGGAATAACTAAAATATAAATAATGGTAATGCTATATGCAGGGTGTTCCTGAATATCATGCGTGTACAAACGGAAGGGGGTGTGATTCTTTGGTTTTATCTTATGACTAAAATTTCAAATGCTTTGATACCAATCTACAGTGTTGAAATTTCAATATTTTTTTAGTTTTTTCTTTATAGCTCCTGCCATTTTTGTGGGATTTAGCTCAAATTTGGAATATAGGTTACGCGATAGAAGCTAATGATTGCACATTCCACAGAAAGATTGTAAAGTAAAGTAAAGTAAAGGTACCTTTTGCTTTACCAGACATTTATTGCTTTTGATAAAGATGGTTTTTGTGTTTTCGGTGGTGTCGCCTTTGGGCAAAGTCTGAGCCCTGCTGATGATGGCGCAAAGCCGAAAGCGCTAGGCAGCTACTAATATACATCACGCTAAATATAAAACTAGTATTTTGACTTTTATTCCCTGATTTTCAAGCACGGCGTACAACTGAACAGTTTCTATTAATAAGAAAGCTGCCTGTTCGAGTAGTAGGTATCTAAGTAGTTGGAAAAAGTATTATTTATTTAATTAATTTTATTACATTTTTGAATTTATTTTTTATTATTTGACATATTTTTAAGAAAAAAAAGAATAAAAAGCTTTTGCTCTGGGGGGGGGGGGGCAATGTTGGGTTTTGTAGAAAGAAAAACGGTCCATTTTACTCGCTATACTTCGCTAATGCCTTCTGATTTGGAGAATTACTGTAGCGTATGGTCGCCATATTATATTAACATTAATAACCTATCGGCTTAATTATATTAACATGAATAACCTATATAGCTTACTAAAAGCATATTCCTCTCGATCACATGAACTATAGTGATATCAGCTCTGAGACCAAACTTCGCGTCTACAATGCAGTTGAAATACCAATACTTATACATATTGAAAGGAAAAATTCAAAATTCGGTGCCCTCATTCAAGTTCCCCATTGAAGGCTGAGAGTCATCACAAGGAGAGCGACATATCATCCCAGTAGTACTTTACAATCACCCTCGAAATCTCTTCTTCGTGCCCTTTTAAGTTTTCTCAGTTGATTCTGATGGTAAAAACCGTGCTTCCGTAATTCTTCCAGAAGTTCCTCAGCATTCTCTGTACTTCTCTGCTATTGTCAAAATTTTCATCAGCTCTTAGTTGTTCTCGCTCGCACTTCTGCTGAGTGCTGTTGCTTCCTAGTAGGCCAAATTATCGGTTTCAAATTCTTCTGAACTTTCAACAGCCTTCTGTTGTCTTGTGACCTTTTAAAATCCACACAGGAGAATAAAATAGTATATTACAATCCTAGACGGGAAATGCTTCATTACTGGTCGAGAGGTTTTATAGTTTATCGAGACGCGTAGCGTCGAGATAAACTGAACCTCGAGACAGCAATGAAGTTTCCCGTCGAGGGTTGTATACTATTTTATTTTTAACTATAATTTCTTGAAAAAAAAAAAAAAATCGGGGCAACCAAATGAGGTCGGCAAATGAAGAGGAAAATGAGAACGGGAAATATTTCCCTGCTCCATTTTCCGTCCGTGGACGGGAAATGAGGACGGAAAAAATTTCCCGTCCTCACTTTCCGTCCTGGGACAGGTAATGGAGTAGGAAAATGAAAAGACAGAAATGTGACATTTTCAAATTTTTGAAAAGTCAGTAATGACAACATTTCATATAGGGTTAAAAATAAAAGTATGTACCTATCTACCTAATAATTTATGAGTCAACTTTTAAAAAATCATTGGGAAATTACAAAAATGACCAGAAATGAAGCATTGAGAAGTTTTTTTTCTGCAGCCCCAAACTCCCTGTTTCCATAACAGTTTTTAAAATCTGACAACATTGCGTGCGTATATTGGCGGGACAAGAGTGAACAACAAAGACAACATCATTTTCCCTCGCTCTCCGTTGCAGTCCTACGCATTTTTACTTTACGAGGCCTACGAAAAAAGTAACAAAAAAAACGGATTGGTCACTTCCTACGCTGCAGCCCTGGCAGCTTTTGCGGTTTTTCTTGGTTCGATTTGCTTGGTGTGGGAATTTTTTTCCAATTTGTTCTAAAAACCAAAGGAAAAGGAAAAACGGTTCGAAAGGTAAGAGGGACAAAGAACGGAAACGGACGAGCCCCCGCTATCAATCGATTTTATTAAAGGTATGCAATTTTGTTTTCATGAATGGGGGACTACAAAGGTGACGTCGGCCTATTTATTATACGATCAAAACATGGGCGTAGATAAAAAAATATTTAATAAAATCCAATTCCGATAGCTTAATTTAAATTGTCAACGGCAAATAAGCGTGGTAGGCACAAGTCCTTAATAATCGAAATGGCCTTGAGAATATACTATAGGTAGGACGGTAATCATCTTTTTTTTTTATTGAATAATTGGCGTTGGTTGAAGTTTCAGATAAATCCGTGAAAAACTTATTCGTTTCGATTTAACATGAGAATATACAGTCGTGAGCATTAAAAGCAGTGGCGTAGCCAGTAGGGGGGCAGGGGGGGCGACGGCCCCCCCCGCCCTTACACGTATGGCGCCCCTACCGCTCTTAAAAAACAAAAGCAAAAAGTAGGAAATTATAAAATTATGCTGTTTCTTATTTATTTTATTGACCTCTTCACCCTTTATTCTTTATCGTAAGTCGGCATTGTCGGCAAATGGTTAATGGTTCAGCTCAATCAAAGGAAAGCAGGGCCGAATTTAAGGGGGGAGCAGGCTGGGCAGCTGCCCGGGGTCCCCACAAAATAAGGGCCCCCACATTCTAGAAAAGGGCCAGGACTTTGATCACACATCTTATTATTAAGTTCCCTATGCCTATTTTCCACAGTTTACTCTGATTTTGTACAAATAACTGTTTTTTAGTTTATATTTTGTATAATTTTTAAATATGTACACATTATTTATAAAAGTAGGTATAGTAAAACTTTCCGTTTTTTTTTTTTTTTCTGAATGGTAAGAGGCGGGAACCCCACATGAGTTCTGCCCAGGGACCTCCACGGTCCTAAATCCGGCCCTGAAGGAAAGGTGATTGTTTCTGTTTTGATGATTGATGTGGTTTTTGTTTATTAAACTATGGGTTGATGGGGTGGGTGGGGCTGTCATCCGTCCAGATTTCCCTGGATTTGTTCTAGTTTTCAAGACGTCCGGGAGGATTTTTTGAAGTTAACGGCTTGTCCATACATTATTTCTTGTAAGGCTTAAAGTACATAAATGTTTTTCGGCGTGGCACCGTCGCACCCGAAAAAAAAATGTTTCAAAAGACTATAAAATAAACTCTTTGGGCGTGGCACCCGAGGAAATTTTTCGCCTCCGGCGGATCCCGCGTCGGGGTTCTCGTCTTGAATATTTTTCCCCAAAAAGCAAATATTACAAAAGCATACAAATATTCATTTGTTACCCCCTCCCACCCTTCCCCAGGGCCGTAGCTAGAGTCAAATTTGTGATAGGGCAAGACAAATTTGACATAGGGCATATACTACTTCCCCCCCTCCCCCCCTAAATTATAGGTAAATAAACTGGGGGTAATGGCGCCGAAGGCAAATTTTTCAATAAATAACAAACACATGGCAAGTAAACAAAATGGCGCTGATTAACGCGCCGCCTTGGACCATTCGCACCAAGGATAATACACACTAATAGTGAAATCCATTGCTAAGTTCAGTGCGCACTGAGAGTGTTCCTGTCCTCTTTTACTAGCATGTAAAAAAAAGTGACAGAAATACATGCTTTTTGCACTAATTTTACCAATGGTTTTTGTCATAAGTACTACTGTAGGATAGCTTATCCTCATAAGGCCTGTGTAGATCAAATCTCAAACCCCCCACCACGCCAAAGAACCAGTGATGACGTAGCCAGCGTGTCGTTTTTCTCTTGACGTAGGGTGTTTGCACCACAGGTTACGATTCCGCGGGCTTTTGCTTTATGCATACCTACTTGGTTTTAGTACATTAATTAACATTCTAAAACAACGCTTTTTTAGATCTTCTTCTTTGCCTATTATGTTAATCAAAATTAAATGACATTTTTCATCCAAAATGTATATTCTAAACTACGACCGCTGGCGTAAACAGCTGACGACGTAATTGATGATGTCAATGGTGCTACACCATATGGCCGGGATTTCCACAAACGAGGCCGATAAGCAATGCTGTGTAGTAGTGTGCATTATCGTATTATCCTTGCATTCGTACTCTTTTGAAACCAAAAACTTCCTCTGTGTAAAAGTCGAACGTCAAACATTATTGCATACATTTAGGAGTTTTCAGAAACACTTATCCAGTGTTGTCGAACGTCAAAGTACTAAATCGGGAGAAACTAACGTTGAAAATCGGTAGATTACTGCGCAAAATCGGTAGATATGACACAAGGATAATACACACCACTAAGGATGGCTTATCGGCCTCGTTTTCGATAACCGCGAGCATATTGATGTATCACCATTGCCGAGGTCATTAACTAAATCGTCAGCTGTTGCGCCAGCGGTCCTAGTTTAAAATTTAAATTTATGATGAAAAATATAATTTAATTTTGATTAACATAATAGGCAAAGAGGAAGATGCAAACGAGATCTTAACAGGAGTTGTTAATGTTAATTATTAATGTATAGTAAGACCAAGTATGCATAAAGCAAAAGACCGCGGAATCATAACCTGTGATGTAAACAGGCTACGTCAACTGTCAAGGCGAGAAACGACATGCTGCCACGTCACAACTGGTGATTTAGCGTAGTGGGGGGCTTCAGATTTGTTCTACTCAGGTCAGGTGTAATGAGGATAGGCTATCCTGTAGTAGTAGTGTGTATTATCCTTGGGTATAACCAGTGGGTATAACATAAAGACTAAAATCCAGCCATGTTTTGCTTTCAGTTTTTTATTTCGTTGTTGAGTATGTAAAAGCCCAGTGATTGTTTCCGTGGAAGTGGAAAGTCTATTTATTTGTGCTGTTTTCATTCGATTTATTGCTGAGAATGTGCGCTCAACATTGGCGGAAGAATGGGGCAATGACAAAATATTAAAAACAAAATCACAGGACCCACGGGTATTCCCCCAAAGAAATGCACTGATACCACCATTGCTAACAAATTTGTTGTCGGAGGATCTATTTGACATCTGACAGTTCTGACACAGACAAACAATTCGATAGTAGACCGTGTGCGGTTATCGATAGAAAAATCAGCGAAAACAAAACCGATAAATTGATATTTTTGGCGAAAAACGGTTAAAAAAATCGATAGAATCGTAATTATTGTCGAAAATCGGTAAAAATTCATCAGTATTCGGTATTTCGGTAGGTCCGTTGTCATTTCGGTAGAAATACCGAAATTTCGGTAGCTTCGACAACACTGCTTATCCTCGCGTGCGTATGATATTATCCTCGCACTTACTCGATTTCAGGCCTATTCAATCTACTCTTAAATTTCCTAGAAAAACCTCAACGCATGTTGTGTATTAGAGGTAGGGCATGATCATTTGAAAGATAGGGCATTGCCCCCCAATGGCCCCCCCCCTGGCTACGGCCCTGTCCTTCCCCCCCCCAAAAGAATTATGCGCCCCTTATATGTTTGCCCCCTCCGCCCCGCAAGGCTGGCTACGCCACTGATTAAAAGTGAGATACCCGACTGACAGGTCTTGAGATTTTTTGCTATTTTGGGTAAATCAGTCTTTTCTGTACAGCGGATTTTTTTGTCAAATAGGCATGACAATCCCTGTCTTTTGAGGATTCCTTAATCCTTAAGAATGAAGTTAACTGACTTTTCAAAATCCATCGGTGTAAGGTCTGGAGATCGCGGAGGCCCGTTAATGGGACCACTAGTGGCAGTTAATATTCCTGGAATTATGAGCTCGAATTGCCGTTGGAGTTAGAATAAAAAGTAGAGTTTATTGGGCATCAAATAAAAAATTTCGACCATTTGAAAAAACAAAGTTGATGATGATCGCGAAGAAACGAAACGTCTGATCAAAAATCTGATAACATTATCATGTAGTAGAGAAAAAGTGGCAATGAGAATGTGAAGTTTATTTTGCGATATCATATCAAATAAAGTCAGAAAAAAAATAAAAACGATTTCAGCAAAATTCGGTTTTTTATGGATATCTTTGGAATCATTCGGAATATCTGAAATATCAAAACATGATGCCACTGAGCTCAGTAATGCGCAACTTTTTCCAAATTTAACCAACCCTGTATCTCTTATGGTAACGGAGATCCCCGTAGAGTGCATCTTGATCCGGGACACCCTGTATATGGTATATTTAGAATCAGAAGAAAAAAATCTATCATTCTATTTAAAAATATACAGAGTGTTCCATTTAAAAAATGCAAGTGTTTATCAATATGACAGTTGGCACCTGTCATTTTCCCATTTTGACATGTGCGAAAGATAATAGAGATATCCTACAACTTTTGTAATTAACTTTTTTTCTATTTTTTTTTTGTTTAAGTTGTAGAAGCCGCACTAATTATAAGGAACATACCTCCTCGTTATCACTACAAAATTGAATTGGGAAAACACTGAAAACAGTTGACAGACCAGTAGTGTATTAGGCAATTCTCAGCAATAAATATCTGCCATTACGGGAAAAAATCACATTGCTACGTATCGTCTCGCAGATATAGGTTGGCAACTGTGAAAGGTACGTTTCGGTCTGAGGTGGAGCGGGAGGAAATAAAGACAATATGGAAATACACAGTATAGCAATGGAATAGAGCGCTGGTCGCACTTTAGGTGAGACTACTCTTCCAAAATTAATTTACCTTTATTAAAGATAATAATACAAAAATCACGACAGTTTCCTCGTGACTCAACATTTCGTATAACTACAACTCAATGAACTACAATCAAGCCTTGCCAGTCACAAAACTTAATCACAATTCACTGTTTGAATGCTGTGGTTTGACTATCGACTCTCATGATGAATAATTTTCGACACACTGTTAGAAAGTTTAAACAATGAGGTTTCCATTCCTGTTTTTTCCTGATATGAATATCCAAACGCCCGTTTTTCAAACTATGCCTTTTCCCTTGGTTCCGTGTTCGGTCCAACCTCCAAACACTCCTATTCTATCGTTTTGAAAGTCTTTCCCTTCTTCTCTTTCCCCTTATTAGTCTATTAGTTCCCCGTACCCCGAACCCTCAATATATTTGTTCCAATTGTTCCATTACTTCTCTTTCTCTGCCTCACCTATACATTTGGCTTTGGCACATTTAGTAGTTATGATTTGCTCTATGAGTTATTCAATTCGCATTTTGCCGCATGTAGCATTATGTAGTGTTTTGCTGCCATTTATTACTTGATTTCAGAAAAACTATCAGCACTCGGAGTCTTATACAATTTTTGTCCTTACCATAAAGCATTGATATAATGATCGTACTCATATAACGTCACATTCTTACAAAATACAAACAAATAGGCGTTATTCAATTTTGCTTTAGGCTATATTGAAAAGATCCATTGTCCTGATAATTATTGGGATCGTGATGAATAACTATACTCTCAATACCCCAGCTAAATTTCCAAAGTTATTTCTGTGACGGATATGCATTCAATAATGAACTAACTACCAACTTAATCTGCAACTATGTTCTGAAAAGTTTTTGTTTTTGTGATAAACATTATGCATTACCATTATTATTTTCTTATGATTATGATCAATGATAAAAATAGTCAAAATACCCGCCACTGCGATAACTTAAAATCGTATATTTATTCTATAAAGTAGCGCAATACGCATTTGCTAAACGAGAACCGAGAAATGAATGAATCCAAAAAAATCGTTATTTTCTACCCATTAAATGAAATTTATAGGCATCGGAGTCTCTGTCATTCATGGATTTCATTCGCCTTAATTTGTAAATAACTAGGTACTTAGAAACGCACGGGTATGATATCGGGTCTAGAGATGGGTTGTTATTTAACTAGGTATCTGTTATTTTCAAGCTGTTATTTAGAAATAACGGTTGCAACTGTTGTTTCAGTTCAAAAATAACAGGTGAAAAATAACGTTCAAATAGAAAAAGGTTTATCCACTCAGGTGTTAAAATAACATCTTTTAAACTTAACTCTGGCTGTCGTTGTCGTTGTTACAGATGTTAAGCGTTATTTTTATGTATATTCGTTCATGACTTTTGGCAAACGCAACTCGGCTCGGCTCGGTTCTCTTCGGTGGCGGCGGGGGCTGAGCAGCTGGAACGCTGGAACAGTCTGTCTTTATCTATTATTAAAAACGTTTAAGAGAGAAGGTGGATAAAATTTTCTTTTTTTCTCGTTAACGGCTGCGCTGCACTGCTCAATTCTCAATTATGGACAAAATACAGAATAATAATCACAATTACTGTATTCCTTTATTACGCTTTAATAATTGTTTCGTTCAAGTACGCAATGGATATGGACGGAATATAACCGCCTTCTCAAGAATATCGTCATAATTACCGCTGGAATGGCAGAAAATACCTACACTACTTCACTATCTTCAATTTCAATTTATTAACAACAAACTTTAAGTAAAATCTAGTTTTTTATGAAAGATAAAAGTCAACATTACATAATGTCAGCAATACAATGTAACACAAATTTTTGAATTAAGGTTCTGTTTAGAAAAAACACAGACTTTATAAATTATATTATATAGATAAGTACCTCAGCAAATACTTCTAAAATACTGCCTGAACTACACTTTTCCCACCACAATAAGGCTTGCACTAGAATATTTGCCATTATCCAATAACCCAATACTTGTCAAATCTACAGTACCATCAAATAATAATAGAGTCGGCCGATACCGACATATTTGTTCTGTCTCTCTACTTTATTACAAAGGCTATCCATTCAAGAATTATGGCTACACAAATTTGAAACATAATACTTGTGCACCACATCATAAAAAATTATCTACGGATAAATCTTGCTAAAATGGATTTGAGTAACGATATAGAATTAAAGGCACTTCTAGATTACTTCACTACAATAATTTAATGAGTTTCAAAAACGCAGCTAGGTATTTTTTCAAAATTCAGTATGGTAAGCCATCATTTACAGACGTTTCAAATAGACAATATGTCATGCGCACATCTATTTCATAGCTAATGTATCTCCTGAAAGAGACGGGCGGTAAGTTGAATCCATATTCGTTAATTTTTTATTTCACAACTATTGAATTGAATGGATTAGGATTACCTAGTGTTATTCCTTTCTTAAGCCTTGTCGTTTGCATCTAACTTCATTGAAGGCAACAATGAATACAATGATGAAAAATAGTTTTATTTACAATCATACATGTAATGTTGATTTTACTGACTTTTAAAAAGTTCGAAAATGTCACTTTTTGACTTTTACTTTCGACCCGTGGGCCGAAAGTAAATGAAATTGTTAATTATTGTATTTTTTAGTTTTAATCCAAATGAAAATTTCAAAATTCGAATGATTGTAAATAAAATAGTATACATACCTCGGTGAAAAGTTACAATACTGTCTCGAGATTTCAGTTAGACCTCGGCTGCGCCTCGGTCTAACTTAAATCTCTAGACAGTAATGAAACACTTTCCACCTCGGTATGTAATATACTATTACTTAACAATTAAAAGGTGAACATTTTCTTTTCTCACACGGGTCTTTCATAAAAAAATACTCAAATAACATCAATCCTCAAAAAAAATTACAAATCACAAATGTGATTTTTTCTTGAAGTCCGAGATTAAGGTGTTTATTTCACATTTGAGATAATCCATTTTAAGTCCAATCCTACAAATTTGGAGGATTGGATTAAGAACTCCGATCCGGATAAACTCTTCAATCCTGAGTGTTCATTTCAGGATTATTAATCCCCATTATTAATCCAATCCACTTATTAGTATCCGGATACAACGCACGAAATAAACGTAGTCACTGTTGATAATTAGATACGAAACTAGAACAATAAAATCTTTAATTTCATTAGTTTGGATGGCGCAATTCCCAATAAGTACCAACGTGGCCAAATTACGAATACGATTCCGTTTTTACAGATTTCCAGTCCCAGATTTGGGCATTAGGCACCTATCTATGAAAATAATGGAGAGGTATGAAACAAGAGTAAAAAAAAACATCTTCATACGTTTTCATTCATTTCAAATGTCATTAGCAAAGATTGCCTTACTTAGGTAACTATTTTTTACTATTTGCACAACCACAACCTCAAGCATTTCTGAATTTTGAAGGAAAATATTGACTTTCCGAACCAGACAACGCCTGTCTTTATTTTTCAAAATAAAATAAAATCTATAATAGCGCTATCTGAAGGCGATATGAAGTGTGTGCCGGAAACGATTATTTATATTTTGATATTAAAATACTTTATCTCCATGTTCAACATAATATACGATTTTGTCAGATAAAAGAGAAAATAGTTACTTAAGTACTTACTACACAATAGAGAGGTCAAATTAATTTTATAGGAATTGGATTATTGAATACCTACAACTAGCAAAATCCCTCTTTAGATATGCCATTTATCGGAAACTTTGGCCTTGGAACGCAAAACCATAATAAAGTTCCTTTACAAAAAACAAAGCCACCATGAGAAGGATATCATCTTGCAAGAGTTCTCTGATGGCATGACAGTGCCAGAAACAAACAAAAATTCGTCCAGTCAGGTTGAAAAATGAAACAAAAAAAAATAAAAAATTTATACGTTTCGGAATTTTCTATTAATTCCATCTTCAGAATTTGAAAAGTCAAAATTGTACAAACACAGATGTTTTTACATTTAAAATATTATTTTTTGTATAATGACGAAGACGATGTTACATTAAATGACAAACAGAGTTAACTTATACAACAAAAAAATTCGGAAACATGGTTTCCTTTCAAAAATAAAACACATGTAGAATTAGTTGGCGCTTATTTTGTGTCAAAAGTAGTAGGTACTGTACTCAGATAACTTTTTTTCGTAAAATTGATAATAAAAAAGTTTCCCATATGCTGCGAACTTACCGTGATTTAATTTGATATGAAGAACATGTTCAAGTGTCTGTCCTGGATTAAGAAAGGCGTCACGCGTTATCATGGATGGGAAGATATACTAACCTGTCTATGATAGCAAAAATTCATGAAAGGATGTACTTAGGTATAGTTAAAAATAACGCGAGATATTTTTAGAAAATATTATTTATCGAAATCGTCCGTTCTGGCGCGACCGATCTGGCGCGACCGTTCTGGCGCGGCCCTTCTGGCGCGGCCCTTCTGGCGCGGCCCTTCTGGCAGGGCCCTTCTGGCGCGGCCCTTCTGGCGCGGCCCTTCTGGCGCGGCCCTTCTGGCGCGGCCCTTCTGGCGCGGCCCTTCTGGCGCGGCCCTTCTGGCGCGGCCCTTCTGGCGCGGCCCTTCTGGCGCGGCCCTTCTGGCGCGGCCCTTCTGGCGCGGCCCTTCTGGCGCGGCCCTTCTGGCGCGGCCCTTCTGGCGCGGCCCTTCTGGCGCGGCCCTTCTGGCGCGGCCCTTCTGGCGCGGCCCTTCTGGCGCGGCCCTTCTGGCGCGGCCCTTTTGGCGCGGCCCTTCTGGCGCGGCCCTTCTGGCGCGGCCCTTCTGGCGCGGCCCTTCTGGCGCGGCCCTTCTGGCGCGGCCCTTCTGGCGCGGCCCTTCTGGCGCGGCCCTTCTGACGCGGCCTTTCTGGCGCGGCCCTTCTGGCGGGGCCCTTCTGGCGCGGCCCTTCTGGCAGGGCCCTTCTGGCGCGGCCCTTCTGGCGCGGCCCTTCTGGCGCGGCCCTTCTGGCGCGGCCCTTCTGGCGCGGCCCTTCTGGCGCGGCCCTTCTGGCGCGGCCCTTCTGGCGCGGCCCTTCTGGCGCGGCCCTTCTGGCGCGGCCCTTCTGGCGCGGCCCTTCTGGCGCGGCCCTTCTGGCGCGGCCCTTCTGGCGCGGCCCTTCTGGCGCGGCCCTTCTGGCGCGGGTCCGTTGTGGCGCAGACCGCTTCGGGCGCGAAGCCTATTTTGCGCAGGTACGTCCTGGCGCGAAGACTTTATGGCGCAAATGATTCGGAAATAAAATTCATTAAAACGTGATTAAAAAATAGTATACCTATCATATTATAAGGATTAAAAGTGCATCTTTTGAAAATTGCTAGGAAAAAAATAATGAGCTTTCAGTCCGCATGATATAGGTATACTATTTTTTCCCCAACCAAGTTAAATTAAGTTATTAAACAATTTACTTTTAATCCGCCGGATTAAAAGTAACTTACTGATGTGCACGGACGTAAAATCGGATCCTAAACCACTTTTCGCTCTACAATTTTTCGATTTCTGGTCGTCTAACCCCACTTTTCGCATATTTAAGGCGAACTTTTCAAATCTGCCGCCATGACTGTGATCACATGACATCTGTCACAGTGATTTTTTTTGTTGATGGGTATGCTGAATTAATCCCACGTAAAATTTTTTTTGATATCTTAATAATAAAATATTTTCCCATTTGTTGCAAATAATATCACAAGAGAAAAAATTTTGTCAGCAAAATTTTCGAAAGGTATGAAAGTTTGTTGCTTGGCAATTTCGCGAATGAGCGAAATTGCCGAAAAACAACAAACTTGAATAAGGCCTTAAGAACAATTTTGCCTACACAGTTTTTTCACGAGTGGTATTCGTCATGACTATTTCACGTAAGATTTTGAAAATAAATAGAATTCAAAAATATGAATAAAAACTTCAAATTAAAAGTATCAGTTTGGCGATGTCAAAAAAATGGTCGCTGAAATACCATGTTGTTGGTATTGTCCAGGTAGCACTATTGTCAGCTGAATACCGAATTTATTGTCGAATGTAATACCACAAGAGGTTTCAGGATTACCGGATAATACTTTTACCTGTCACGAAACGCGTTACGCAGCAACACCACGACTCCGAAGGAGGAGTGGTGTTGCTGGTAACGCGTTGAGTGTCAGGTAAAAGTATTAGGTAATCTAGAAACATCGAGTGGTATTCAAAAGGTTATACAACGAACTAAACTTTGATACTTTATTGATTTTTATTATTATCAATCAATAGCAAATGCAATATTGCCACCAAGCGCGATAATCCCAAAAGGCTTATCACTTATTAAGCCTCTCGTATCATATGGGAATAATGTACAGTGAGTTGTATAACCGGTGTAATACACTCTAGTGAAATAGTCATATATAATATCACAAGAGAAAAAATTTTGTCGGCAAAATTTTCGAAAGGTATGAAAGTTTGTTGCTTGGCAATTTCGCGAATGACATTTTTGACAAAAAATGTCATGAGCGAAATTGCCTAAAAGCAACAAACTTGAATAAAACCTTGAGAACAATTTTGCCTACACAATTTTTTCTCGAGTGGTATTCGTCATAACTATTTCACGTAAGTTTTTGAAAATAAATAGAATGCAAAATTATGAATAAAAACTTCAAATTAAAAATAACAGTTTGACAATGTCAAAAAATGGTCGCTGAAATACCATGTTGTTGGTATTGTCCAGGTAGCATCCCACATAACAAAATTGCATCCTTAGAATGTATTAAGAATGTTCTTGTTTTAGGAGGAATGTGCCTAGAATGTTCGCCAAAACCATTGCGAATGTCCTGAGAATGTTCTGAGAAAAGATTGTAGAAATACTGTTTGCAATACCCAAGAACTTCCTGGGAAATCCATTAGGATATTCCTAGAATATACCTATGAGATTCTCAGTACATCCTGAAAAGAATATTCCTGTTTGATTCTAAAAATATGCTCGAAATGTACATTCTCATATTCAAAGAATGTTTCTAAGACATTATAGTTATGTTCTCAAAAGAATATTATACGAATATGCTTGAAATATTCTTAGAATATATCTACATATATCATTCTCAATATGCATCCTAGAAATAACATTCTTGTTTGATTCTAAGGATATACTTGGAATGTTAATTTTCTTTTCCAAATAATGCTCCTTCCAGTCCTTTTATATTAAAGGCAGTGAAAGAATTGTTGGAAAATTTCTCTGGAAAACACAAGTGTTTAACCAAAGCTCCGGTTTCGAGCTTGTTATGCTCTCGTCGAAGCACGCCAACTGAGAAAAACAGGTTCCAAGGTGATTCAAACGCGAGGCAAGATGTAGATCTTTAATAGCTCGTGGCTCCCTCTCTTGGAAGTCCTACAAAGCAAAAGAAAAAGAATATACCTATAATGTTCTTAGTAGGTTCTAGATAGAGCATTATTGTTTAATTGTTCAATTAAGTTTTTGAGTAGGTACTTTAGATAATTAGGTGAACATATTGTTGTTGAAATATTCTTATCATGGGTACCTACCTACATAAACTTCTCAGCACAACTTGGTAGGTATATTCTTAATACTTGATAGAGATATTAGTCGAAAGAACATTTTTTAGGGTACATTATAATAATGTTCGTATGAGAATATTCAAATAATGTTATATAAAGTAGGTTCTTAGCACAATCTTTCAGGTAGGTGCATAGAAGCAACATTCCTAGTACATAAATAGAACGTTCAAAAATGAATATTTCAATCGAACCAATCTTAGGATATTCATCGAACATTCCCAAAAGAACATTCCAAAAAGCAGTTTGAGGGAATATTCTGAGAATATGAATGTTCTTTCACTGGTATGTGGGATTATGGTCAGGTGAATACCGAATTTATTGGCGGTGTAATACACTCTAGTGAAATAGTGTGTAAAGGTGGTAGACGCTTTTTACTCATTGGGCGTCAACCGGTGAGATACCACCATGCCAGAATTGAGTAGCGCTAAGTGGTATCACCACGTTCCGCTACTGCGCTGGCAGTCCGGTTCCAACAATGAGTAACAGATAGCATGATGGCGCCTCCAGGATCAAAATATTCCGGAGGTATAATACCCGACCACTCGGATCTCCGGGCGTCGGGTGATCCTGGGGGTCCTTCATGCAAAGATTTAAAGAGAAGATCAAAAACTCAACTCAGGTCGGGGATTCTAAAATCACGATTCGACATACGATTCGACAACGAGACGATTTTTCCGACGATTCTAGGTTAGAAATCTCATTGGAATTATACCTTTCGACACGACAAGGCCGGCATCGTTGTCGAGTCGTGTGTCGAATCGTGATTTTAGAATCTCGGCCCTGAATTGATTTTAGCAATATAAGAGGAATAAGTACAAATATGAATTCAGTTCACCAACATCTTGAAGAACAAAGACCTGACATCCTTGTTCTCACTGAAACTAAAATCAGTTCTGCAACACCTATTGTGAACTATCTTTATCCCGGCTATGACCTACACCACCGATTTCGACATAATTTTGGGATCTGTGTGTACATTAAAAATGACCTTTCATGTCATCGAGAAGAGAAGCTAGAAACAGCGAACCTTGATATCATATGGCTAAAATTCACCTCAAAGTCATCGACCAAGTTTATCTGCTGCCTCTACCGACCGCCAAGTAACACCGATTACCAAAACTTTTTCGCGACATTATCCGAAAGCTGTGATAGTATACAGTCAAACTATCCACAGGCGGAAATTGTCTTTTTAGGCGATTTCAACGTCCACAATATACCCTGGCTGAAACACCACAACAAAACAGATAACGAAGGCAGAGAAGCAGAAGCTTTTGCCATAAGTTGTGGTCTAACGCAGCTTGTCGATGAACCTACCCGTATCTCAGAAAGGGGCGAATTTGCAGCGCTTTTAGACTTGTTCCTAACCACCAATCCTGACTCGTACACAATTCAAGTAGATGCTCCACTTGGTTCGTCCGATCATAAACTTATAATAACAAAGTGCGAAATGCTCATCCCACCAAGCCTACAACCACTTCCTCGTAAAATGTGGCACTATAAATCGGCAAAATGGAATGAACTAAAACAGTATTACCTGGATTTTCCATGGCAAGAGGTTTGCTTTAAAATAGCTGATCCCACTATTTGCTGTAATGAAATAACACAAGTAATCTTATCTGGAATGGACGCATATATCCCACATACAACTAAACGTAGAGCTAATGCAAAACCTTGGTTCAACGGCCAGTGTCAAACGGCTGTACAGAAAAAACACAGAGCATATAACCTTTGGAAACGACAACAAACCGCTCAAAACCACACAGAATTTATAGAAGCCAGAAATAGTTGCAAAATTACTATTGACTCCGCTAAAGAAACATACAATCAAAGAATAAAAAACAGGTTGCTGAATTGTCCAAGTAGTTCTAGGTCCTTTTGGTCTCTTGCAAAAGCTGTTGGATCTAACTTCACCAAGTCATCCATACCACCACTTACAGATAAAAATAATCACTTAGCCACAACATCAGAGGAAAAAGCCAATATGCTTGCCCAAATGTTTTCCTCCAACTCCAACCTAACAGTGCCAAACGGAAAAACTCCACCGTTCATTAAAAGGGTTTCCCATAGTATGCCAGAGGTACCCTTTTGTCACAGAGAAATACGAAAATCCCTAAAAAAGCTGGATACAAACAAAGCAATGGGTCCGGATGGCATTCCCGCAATAGTACTCAAAAATTGCGCCAACGAACTCACCCCAACTTTCGCAAAATTATTCAATTTGTCTTACAGGCAAGGAGTATATCCATCATCATGGAAGTCTGCCGCAGTACAACCCATTCCAAAGAAAGGAAAAAAGACAGATCCGTTAAACTATAGACCAATTGCTCTACTTCCGCTGATATCAAAAGTAATGGAAAGAGTTGTGAACAATCACCTAACCAAGTACTTGGAAAAGTACAAAATTATCAACGATAAGCAATACGGATTTCGAAAATATAGGTCAACTGGCGATTTACTTACATACGTCACTCACTTATGGCAAAAAGCGATTGAGTTGCGGGGTGAAACAAGAACAATTGCCTTAGATATATCTAAAGCATTCGACAAAGTTTGGCATGAAAATCTGCTCAACAAGCTCAAAGCAATGGGATTATCGCCGAAACTTTGCACTTGGTTTGAAAGTTACATAAAGGACAGATCCATTTATGTTGCACTGGATGGCCAGAACTCCAACTCTTACCAAATAAATGCTGGTGTGCCACAGGGAGCAATCCTTTCGCCAACTCTTTTCCTGATTTACATAAATGACCTCATAGATAAAACAGTAAATCCACTTTATTGCTTTGCAGACGATGGCAATGTAGTCTCCTCACTCATACCACCCACAGGTCTTTCCGCACGTGAATTCCATCATCTTAGACTAACTCAAATATCGCAGATAAATAACGACCTGGAGATAATAGAGGACTGGGGTAACAAAAACCTTGTACAGTTCAACGCGCAGAAAACCCAAGCAGCTCTGTTTTCAAAAAAGACCAGCACCGGTGAGCCAAACATCATGCTATCTGGAAGTGCTGTCACATTACAGAGTCAGTTGAACATCTTGGGGGTTACTGCAGAGACCAACATGTCTTGGCACAGTCACGTGTCAGATATTGCTAAAAGGGCCTCCCAAAAGCTGGGGGTGCTATTTCGTACAAGACATCTGTACACACCAAGCCAATTGCTGACACTCTACAAAGCCCAGATTCGACCAACTATGGAGTACTGCTCACATATATGGAGTGCAGCACCCAAACATACCTTAATGCTTTTGAATACCGTGCAAAAACGAGCTATCAAGCTGATCAATGACCCCGCACTTACTCGTAACTTGGATGGTCTCGAACATCGCAGATCTGTGGGCGATTTATCTCTCTTCTACAGGTACTATCACGGAAAATGCTCTGAAGAGTTGGCACGTATGATTCCACCGAGAGTAGCACCTACCAGGCGAACCCGTCAAACAGACGGTAACCATGAATTTACTGTCAAACTAGAGGCACCAAGAACCTCATTATATCAGAATTCATATCTCTGGAGAACAGCATCGCTGTGGAATAAACTCCCTGCGACGGTTTTCCCTGCAGGTTACAACCTGAACCGTTTCAAGACCAACATACACCGACATTTCCGCGCACTTGCCGCTTCTCGAGCGTGATAGGACATTTCCTTGCGAGTGAGCATATCCGTAAAAAAAAAAAAAAATAGTCAAAAATAATCAGTTTTTCTGGGAAAAAAATATACAGATAGTATAAGAATGACTGAAAGAATAATTTAAATATGTTTTTGAAAAATGTGAGAGTGGCCCATTGTTAGATTTTACACATGAAAATGGTCTAAAAATGTCAACTTTTTTTGATTGTTAGAGAAAAAGACATTTTATTTTAATTATTCATAATACCTGGACAATGTATTTAGTGTCTATACCTACCATCTTTTCAACAACAACTTTACAATATTAAGGTACCTGACCCAAATAAGGCCACGTGAGTAGCTAAATGGGGCCAGATCCATTTATTGGTTAATTTTGAAACGACTTTGTTGAAACCCATTTTCAAAAAATACAATATTATCAAAAAAAAAATCAATAATGCCAACCAAAAATTATTACAAAGTTTGCTAAACTCGTTGGAGATCGCAAAATGGCCAACCACATATCTATTTCATAGGTATCGGTATAGGGTCCAAAAAAAAAAATCAAGGATTGCTATAGTTTTTTAAACGTATGTCTTAGCAATATTTTTCTTTAATTTTGTGAATTAATTTTTCAGTGAAAATGTCATGTCAAAAATCCTGACCAATAAAGAAACAATAATGCGACGCACGTTTTCGTAATCAAAGCAATCTTTGATTGAAAGCAATCTTTGATTGTTTTTTTTTTTTTGTAGACCCGATGTCACGCTATAACTTTAAGGCTAGAACTTCATTCGTTGTGTTTATAGAGTGAATGCAGCGATTCTAATTTTTTTACGGATATTTTGAGTTCTGACGGTGAAAATGTGCCAAGAAGTGTTTTGGCTGCATTGCCTGTGCAAACACCATTGAAGAAAATGATTAGAAGGCAGAGAAATGAAGTGAATAGAGCGCCGCCCGTGCCACGGAGCCTGGAAGAACTGAAAATTCCTGAAAAATATAAGACCGTCGTGGGAAGAGATAACCAGGAAGAAGATTTTTTTCTGGCAGATAGCGGCGCAAGCCCTACCAGAATTTTAATTTTTGGAAGACGCGAGAATTTGAAGGTATGTTAGAATACGCTTATTTATCTTTTTTGAGTCACGTTTTTGCACCCGAGCAATTTTTCAAAAATTCTACCGTTTTCAAAATAATGAATTTATGCGGGACTTTATGGAACTCACTGTAGATGTAAAACCTAATTTAAAAAAAATAATAACATGTTTGTTAATAGGGTGTTTGCCCTCAATGTACTTACCTAGTTGTTTTTCCTATTTTTGGTTAGAAATCATAAAACGTTCCCGAAGGAATCGATGGTATAATTCAATGCCGGTAGAGGTATTTGACCTCGGAATGATTGTTTCTGTCGATTCCGACGCACATATAAATATTATATTTTCAATTCTGCGAAAATACTAAATAATCTGCTTTCCTATAACATGCATTGTAATTTTTCCAGATTTTGCGTGAATCCCAGCAGTGGTTCATCGATGGAACCTTTCGTTCTACTCCTCCACTATTCTACCAAGTGTACGTGATCCTAGCAGAAAAATTAGGAGGGGTTCATCCAATAATATATGCCTTACTGCCAAATAAACAGACTGGAACATTCAGACGTCTCTTGGATATGTTAGTAGGATTGGACGCAGGCCTAAATCCACAGCGAGTTTCCTGTGATTTTGAATTGGCTGCAATAAATGCTTTATAAGAAAAATTTCAAGGAGTACAAATACAAGGTTGTTTTTTTCACTTAGTCAAGAATTTTAAGAAGCACCTCGCCGAACACAATCTTTTGGCTAGATATCAAAATGACGCAGATTTTGCCAACATGGCGAAAATGATAACTTCCTTGGCCTTTGTACCTATCGAAAATCTCGATGAAGCCCTACAAAGTCTCAGAGAAGAAATGCCGCCAGATTTGTTGCCAATGCTCGATTGGTTCGAAGATTTTTATGTGGGAAGACCAAATAGACGCGGAGGAGGGCGAAGGCCGCCTATGTTTCTACCAACCTTATGGTCTGTTTATGAAAGAACTTTGAATGACATTCGCAGAACCAATAATTTTGCTGAAGCTTCTCACAGAAGGCTTCAAACAATCAATGGATCATCCAACAATTTGGTCATTTATCGATATACTGAAAAAAGTGCAGGTTTCAAGAGATATGTATATAGAACAATTAATAGCGGGACACGCACCTCCTAAAAAACTTAAAAAATATGTTGAATGTGATAGAAGGATTAAAAATATTGTAGAAAATTTCAATAATATAGGTGTGGTAGAATATTTGAGAGGCTTGGCTTACAATTATGGATGCGTAGGACTGTATTATTTTGTATATTTGTAATATATTTTTTTAATAACATAAATAAAACAATAAATAATATTTTCCACATAAAATATTTGTGTTTCATTTATTTTTCAAGTACCTATCTAGATTACAGAGTGGTCCATTTAACTTGACAGTCTAATATCTCGAAAACTTAAAAAAAAAGTTTTATAGTTTCATGGGGGAAAGAAAATGGTATAGGGAAATTATTAAAATAATGGATGCACGTCATCAAACTAATTTATGATATAAGCATGTCGCAATGTTGCCGCATCAACTTCGTTTTACTTTGACATACCATGTCTAGTAAACTTTGTAATTTTCCAAGGTTACATTTTTATTAACAAATTGATAAGAATCACTAATACCAAAAAAAAGAAATTCCATTAATATAATTTTATAGCAAGTATACTTAAATTATATCCTATCAATCCCCAACTCGTAAAAAACCAAGGTTACATTTTTATTAATAAATTGATAGGAATCACTAATACCAAAAAAAAAAGAAATTCCATTAATACAATTTTATAGCAAGTATACTTAAATTATATCCCAACTATCAATTCCCAATAGGCCTCTTGCATCAAATTTTTTTATTGCTGATTTCGATAGTCCATGAAAAAATAAGTCAACACGTCGTGTTTTTTCTTTTTCTTGTTAGTCAAAAATTGACGGAGAGACGCTATGAAATATGCCCATGACGTCACTTATCATATGAATTAGTGACGTCGCACATGCTCAGTATATCTATATATACAAAACTTAATAATTGTATAACTTCCGGAATAAACATATTTGGGCAAAATAAAAAAATTCGTATCGATTTTTTTCGATTTCCTACAGTTTGCAATAAATAATAATCAATTTAATTTTCCATGCAAGTACCCTATTCGTTAAAAACTGAAAATAAACCTCAAATTATTGAAATCAATAACCGAAGATTTGCAGAAGGCAACTTTTGGCAACATTACCCACGAGTGCCGTTCTAATCCCATTTTATAGGCAGATTCAGTTATATGATCCGACAGCATTCTATCTCTCTTCAACTAGGGTTAAACAAAAAAAAAAGCGATCTAAGTTTAAAACGAATTTCAATTTCTTACAAACTGCAAGTAGTAATAGTGGTAATAGTTTCGACGTCACTGATAGAACTGCATCCATTAATTTCACTATAGCTAATATGTTTTCAATTATTTGCGCCATAAAGTCTTCGCGCCAGAATGTACCTGCGCCAAATAGGCTTCGCGCCCGGAAGGGTCTGCGCCACAACGGACCCGCGCCATAAGGGCCGCGCCAGAACGGCCGCGCCAGATCGGTCGCGCCAGAACGTCCTAGACCGATTATTTATAGTATTATCTTATTTTATTGTTTTATCCAACCTATCCTAATACCTACATATCCTCAATAATTGGCAAATATTTGCACAGATCCTTCCGGTCGTAGTTTTTACTTACTGCTAGTTGCTAATTTACTTTATTATATAGGAAAGAAGAAAAACCAAAATAATATAACCTTTTGAACAAATAATATCCTGCGTGGCTATTACAAAAAAAAAGGAAAATATCGTAACCATAAACAAAAACAATATAGTTCCCACATAGCACTAACAGCCAATTTCAAAACTTCATTCACAATAAATGTTCGTATAATTTGGGTTGAATGGTAAAAATGTTCTCATTATTAGGCTGACTGAAAAACACCTCTATTCAATGTATGAGAATCACAATGCTCAAATTTCTTCTGCTACTTAAACAAAATCCCACAATTATTAATATTTTCTTGGGTATTGTTTCGTTGTACCAATTGAGTCCAGATATATCAAGGATTCGAAAAGGAAAATTGCATTTAATGAACACTTTTAATTTAAAATAACTTTGTTTATAACACGAAATCAATAAAATCTCAAATACTAACAAACCAAGAAGCGCTAATTTTAAAGTTTCTACAGGATATTTTTAGGATTAAGTACTGGATACAGGAAGCACAGTTTAGTCTCTGGAAGTTATTTTTGGAGTTTTAACTATTGCCAAAACTCGCTAGGTATTTAATTAACGTTTCATGATGAGCAATTAATTTATTGGAACAATAGGATTTTTCAGTATATATAATGAATTAATGAGTCATTTATCTATTTTGGAAAATTATCTATTCGATTTCTGCTGCTTACAGGTCTCTAAATTAAATAAACTCCTTTTGTATAGTTTTATATCATATATTTTGTACTAGCATCACATAAAATTACATTTGTAACAATCTCTTATATAATAGGTATAGGTAGGTACCCACAAGATGATCTATTATAAATGCCACTCCTCCTAACTTTTTCTTTTAACGTTTTTGAGAGGAGTTTTAGGAAATCAATGAATTAAGTTTGAACAATAAACTGTAAGTATTAGGTAAATAATTATTTCTAAAACATATAGCCTAAATGATTTCTTCAACATAAGACCTTATGGAAGGGGGTTTTGACGCACCTTTATATGCCTAAAATTGACTTAGTTAAAAACTTTCGATAATTCCTTAAAACTTTTGTAGTCTATCAAAAAAGTCAGATGAAAAAGTTAGGAGATGTTGTAGTTCATAATAGATCACCCTGTACATAAAACAAAAAACTAATCTATAAATCTATAAGCATATTATTTGCACTGTACATACAGACCAATATTGAGCATTTTTGTTTCTGCAACTTAAATTACGTTCAGTGAAAAACACTTTCAAAAGGAAAATATTGAAAATCTTTATTAAAAATCTCAGAAAAAGCTGTTCCCACTAAATCGTTGATCAATGGGGATAAAAGTACAAATCCAGGCTGCCAGGCAGTGTTGATGACCCAATCTAAAACGTTCTCTGAAAATATAATGAAAAATTTCAATACAATGGTTATTGAAAGTATAGTAATTTTCTTTGCGAGAAAATTGCTGATGTTATCTTGTTTATACGACAGTTAAGTACCTACCTATAAAAATATTTTTTTCTGCGATTGACAAGAAATGTCAGCATTTTTGACCGGTTGACAGGTCGCAAAACTCAATATTCTGGTTTTTTAATTATTTTTCAATAGTTGCTAAGGAATCGATGAAAAACAATACGGGAATCACTTTTCCGGCCTAGGCCGGGAAAGTGATTCTCGTACTGCTGAACAATTGGAACAAAGAGAGAAACTTTTAACAGATATCTAACCGATCGCAGAAAAAATAGTATATGTATTTCGGTAGAAAAGCACATTCTCGGCCTTCGGTGTTTGCCGGCCTCGGCTACGCCTCATCCGTCAACTTACACCGTCGGCCGAGAATGTATTTTTCCACCTAAATATACAATATACTATTACACCCTCTGTTTAAAATTATTGAATTTTCCAAGTATTAGTTTTAGAATAATATATTTGAGTTCATTGGTCTAACCTATCCAAAACACGTGACACGTGACGAGCAAAACACATGAACAAAGGGCTTCTGTACGGAAGCTCTGAAGACTCAAAATTTAGGTATGAGTTTTTTTTTCACAACTCGGGATTATTCCTGAGATGATAATCAGGATTAATCCCGACTTACAGATTTATCTCAGGAATAATCCTGACTAATTTTTTAAGTCGGTTTTAATCCCAACTTAGAAGCACTATCTCGAGATTAATCCTGAGATAATTTCTAAGTCGAGATTATTCTCGACTTATAAGTTTTATGTCGAGACTAACCCCGAGATAATTTTTAAGTCGAGATTATTCCTGTCCTGACTTAGAAGCACTATCTCAGGATTAATTCCGACTTATGATCGAGATAAATCTGTAAATCAGGATTAATCCTGAGATCATCTCAGGAATAATCCCGAGTTGTGAAAAAAAATACTAGTAGGTACCTACCTAAATTTTGAGTTTTCATAGCTTCCGTACTTGTGTGCCTCTTGGCGGGCATTTTAATTTAAGTTTAACAGAATCTTGGATAGTCTAATAGTCGTGAAAAACTAGCACACAACAAAATTCAATTCTTACCAACAATTGTTCTACCACCAGCCAAATTCCCAATATGCAACTCCAATTTTTTACAAGTCTGTATATTGCACTTGACCTTAATTGGTGGTCGCTTCATGTATTTTCCCGATGAGAGTTCCTTTTGAGGTTTCCTGCTGACGCTCAACGTTTGCACGTAATCAAACAATGCCAAATTCCAAGAGCCGGAGTTTTTAATTTTTCTTCCTAGAAAGACTCCGTCGAATTCGTAAATTCCTTGCAGACGTTTATCGGGGAAAAATTGAGTGACTTGTACTTGAGATTTAGGCATATCAGTCCTGGAAATAGTACGGTTACCAAAGATTTTGGACAAGCCACAAAGGAAACGTTACTGTTTGAGGGAAAATTTTCACTTACTTAAAATTAGTGACTTGTGATTGGGTCCAGCCAGACTCAGTGACATTTCTGAGCACCAATTTGTAATTGAAAAAGGGCCCACTTCTTTTTTGATATACTTCTTGAGCGTGGAAGGGATCAAAGGGCTCTACTCCATATTCTGGCAATCCTAAAAATAATATAAATATCCTTGAAGTCCATTGAGAAATAATCCTAATAACTTTTCTTGACATGTCGGCGACCGTGTATTTTAACGGACGTTCTCAAACCTTAGGCAGTGGATAGAGGTCCGAAAATTCGGATCTCTAGTGTCCATACTAAAGATCCGATAATTTTCGGATTTTCAATTTGTATATGTTACTGTAAATGCCCGAAATTCGGTAAAACCTAGGATAAGCGCGCTAAACCTAGGATTTACCAAAAGCAAGTGGTAAAAGCCCGAAAACTAGTTATTTTGCTTCCATTTCGGACTTTTACCGGACACAAACAGTAAATCTTAGGATTTACCACACCGCATTGGTAAAAGTACGAATACCACGGATACGTTACAGAAATCGATATCGTGAAATGATCTAATGATCATCGTTAAAATTTCAATGCCTAAAAATAAGATACTTTATAAATGAAACAAAAAGTCACAGCAAAACACTTTTTATTTTAATATTTTCAAATGTAAACAAAAATCATAGTGGCCTTAAACGATATATAAAAAAAGAACATTAATTCAGAACTCAGGTACCTACCTACTAATATTGCAAAAAGGCCAAGAACTAGGTATAGTATTTCCAAACTCAATTGGAACAAGGTACCAACGGGTAGCTGACTGGTCACTGAAAATTTCTATAAGAAATGCACTGCCACTGGTCGATCACCAGTTATAATTTATGTTCACCTTTTTCCAGGGCCGTAGCTAGAGTCAAATTTGTGATAGGGCATGAAAAATTTGACATAGGAGATGCACTACTTCCCCCCCACCCCCTTAAATTTTTTATAGGTAAACAAAATGAGGGTAATGACGCCGGAGGAAAATTTTTCAATAAAC
The DNA here is from genome assembly GCA_917834065.1 of Ceutorhynchus assimilis. Taxonomy (NCBI): domain Eukaryota; kingdom Metazoa; phylum Arthropoda; class Insecta; order Coleoptera; family Curculionidae; genus Ceutorhynchus; species Ceutorhynchus assimilis. Next base: position 40,536,472 of record OU892280.1, on the reverse strand, counting down.
AACATCAGATAACGTACATCTCTGGCAAGTAAACAAAATGGCGTGTTCAGGCAATAATTTTTGAGGGACCTCTTGTACTTGTACTACTTGTAAAATAACTGTATACCATACCAACTTACTCGATTTCAGGTCTATTCATTAGCTGTGGTCCAACCGACATGGGAACCGTTCCAGAACCAGTAATAAGTAAGGTAAACAAAATGAGGGTAATGACGCCGGAGAAAAATTTTTCAATAAACAACATCAGATAACATCTCTGGCAAGTAAACAAAATGGCGCGTTCAGGCAATAATTTTTGAGGGACCTCTTGTACTTGTACTACTTGTAAAATAACTGTATATCATACCAACTTACTCGATTTCAGGTCTATTCATTAGCTGTGGTCCAACCGACATGGGAACCGTTCCAGAACCAGTAATTTCCAATTGCCCAACTAATTTTCAATAAGTTGAACGCTGATCCTCAGATCCTACTTGACAAATGAATTGATTGACTGTAAATTACCGTTCTAGAATGGTTCTCATGTCGGTTGGAACAGTGCTGCCATCTACTCCTAAATTTCCTAGAGAAACCTCAACACATGTGTTTTAAAGGTAGGGCATCATCATTTGAAAGATAGGGCATTGCCCCCCCTGGCTACGGCCCTGCCTTGTTCCAATTGACTTTGGAAAAACTTTACTTAAATATTAAAAGAAAAAATCCTTTCATTTATTAAATGAAATAAATGAATTAAAATGTCCACTAATAGAAATATGTATTTATTTATTGGTACAGGGCAAACTTCCATGGCATTTAGATTGCAGAGTATGTTAGAGGATCTGCACAAACATCTTTTGGTGAAACATGTTCGAATGCAATTGCATTTCTTAAATCCTTGGCTACTACATAACGACAATATTCGCACTGCACTTCTTACGCTAATTGCCTGAAACAGAACATCTCCAGGACTCAAGAAATTTTCTTACCGATTATCGTTTCACGATATCGATTTTTTGTAACGTATCAGTGGTATTCGTACTTTTACCAATGCGGTGTGGTAAATCCTAAGATTTACTGTTTGTGTCCGGTAAAAGTCCGAAATGAAAGCAAAATAACTAGTTTTCGGGCTTTTACTACTTGTTTTTGGTAAATCCTAGGTTTAGCGCGCTTATCCTAGGTTTTACCGAATTTCGGGCATTTACAGTAACATATATATTAAGGGTCCGAAAATGCGAATCTTTAAGTGGTAATATTGAAGATCCGAAAATAGATGTTTTATTTCCTCGTTTATTTCTAATCGTGTTGTAAATAAGGAATACTATAACATTTTATTAAAACTGATAAAATGCTTGTATTTTCAGGGATTACTAAAAAAATGGATCCCCTAATCCTTTTTATGTGGAATAGCTAATCAAGTTTACTCAAAAATATTTGCTTGGTGCAATTTCAAACTAAGAACCTTTTTATTTTTCTAAAACTTTACATAAATTGAAATAACTTTTTTTTATAAGTGTTGATAGGGTAAGAGGTGTGATTAAGTTCCTTCTGCACTGCATGCAAAACCAGGCTTTCTTACTAGAAGGCAGCTTTGTTACTGAACAGCACACTTTTATGTTTCCACCGAAGACATTAATTGTACTGTAAACAATCTTCATGTATAACTTCAAGTGGATCAATTTGTTGGTGATGAGGAATGTTTTCTTTCTCAATTTTAAAGTTTTTATGTAATGCTTTGTTTACCAAATCTTCTGTATTAAAAATTGCATTAAGCATTATCTGGTGCCTTAGTTTAGGAACTTTATTTTTCAATAAAACAATTCTATTTTTCTTAGACCTTTTTAGTCCAATTGCAGTTAATTGATGTCCCTTGATTTCAAGTTCTCATTGACACCGGCTTATTTATTGGGACATTTTTTTTTCATTGATGCTAGAGTTTTTGTGTCTCTCTATACAAACATATAAATTCTGTATGTTCAACTTTTTCAATGTACTCCTCTACTACACTAAAGAAATTCAACGTTTTTCCTTTTTGTAATAGAGACATTTTGTAAAAAAATAAGCACTATGTCTTGTTAACTGCCTGCAGCCCTGAACTAAACATGATCCAGGACATAATCACTAAATATCCTGTCGCACATAACCCATTTTCGGATCTTTAGTATGGACACTAAAGATCCGAATTTTCGGACCTCTATCCAATGCCCAAACCTTAGTTTGTTTCACGAGAGTTCATAGTTTTTGCCTTCCTTTTTTAACAAATAGAAATTGATTCAAACAAATCAATGACGTCGAAAACGTTCGTTGGTTCTTAAACCAGAAGTCATTCATTTTAATTTGTCAAAAAAATTGAATATATGTCATATGAATTAATCTAAGACAACCCATTTTTTCAAGTTGTGCCGTGTTTTATGTCAAAAGTATGAACCCCCGTGAAACGATCTGTAGTTCTGGAAGTGGTGCAAGATAAATTCATTGTTGTTTAATTCAATAGACAACATGGGAAAAAGAGTAGGACAGTATACGGTAGTAAGGGACCATAAATAAATCGTTAGAGCATCCTTGGTAAACACACACAAGGAATGATATCTGTGGAATAGCAAACATTTGCCCGAACACTATCTAGACCAACAAGGGCGATGTCGTATTCATATACCTAGCTGCCAGAGAAATTTCAAAAAATTAAACTGAAGAACAACAGGAAAAAAAAGAAAATCTATCATCTAGCGATATTCTAAGACAATTCGAAACATTTTGGCAAAATCTATCCTGTACGGAACTGAAGAATGCTCAAAAATTCGTTTGAGCAGACGATATCTTTAAGGGTTAAAATGGCGACACTTGTAAGACGATCGAGAACCATTGAACATGAAATCTGTACTAGCAGCAGTGCTCAGCCAATCCGACAACCACCTGAGAGACGAGAGATTTTCCCTAGCCAAACAGTCACTAGTATAGTAGACAGTATATGGAGGAAGTTGTTGAAAAGTATTCAATAAGTCCGTGGTCATCGCTAATCAATTGTACCAGTAACCCGGAACGACGGACCTACCAGATTTTGTGTCTATTACAGAAAACTTAACGATGTCTTATGACTTTGGCTGAGATTGGTTTTCTACTTTGGATTTCAGAAGCGGATACTACTGACAGGTTGGCATTCATTACCGGCAAAGACAACTCTAGAAGGCAGCGCTATCTACTGGAAGTGATATTTATCAATTTAAATTTATGACTTTTTCACTTCGTAAGGTCTCCACCAACTTGTTGATGACGTAGTTTAACCCAAAAAGATTCATCCTGACGAGAAAAAAAAATTCAGGGAATTTGTGCATGGATTTGTCCTCGGGACAAGCATGAGTAAGTTTTCTTGGGCTTTGTGCATACTACAGGCGATTGGTAGAATGGTTCGCTAAAGTAGTACCGCGAAAATACGGAAAAATTGATTTTTTAAATGAAACGTTTCGGTGGAGAAGGGGTGTTTATAAACTATACAGGGTGTTCTTTCTAAAACTTACCACCCCTATTATGTCGGAGTTAAAAATTTTAGGAATAATCCCTGAAACACATCAACTAGGGTTATCCATTCTGTGCTTGAGAAAGTACACGCGTGACATTTGATAGCGGTCAAGGACACATGTAAACAAAACAGGTAGTTGTTTAGTTGAATGGTTGCCATTTTAGAATATGGATCGTTTCACTACAGAGTAGACCACAAGTCACACAACACGAGATAATCGGACTTTGTTACGAGAAAAGTTTCCAGGACGATTAATTTTGAGATTGGCTGATTTTGAATTTCCAACACGGTTCTGTGATCTAACACCGTTGGACTTCTTCTTGTGAGGATATGTGAAAGATCGTGTTTATGCCAACAACCTTCTAACGATTGACGCGTTGAAAGACAATATTTGTCAAGTTATGACCGGAATATTGCCTGAAATGTGCCAAAAAGTTAATAAAATTACCGCAACAAGATTTAGTTCTGCAGGAGGTCCCGTGGAGAACATTAATAAATTATATCGTTACTCACACATAATGGCAATAACCACACTTTATAATGCAATAATAGTATATTATGCAATGATTATGTAATGATAGCCATTAATACACGAGCATGTTGTAGGATACGGAACGAGCCACAGGCGAGTTTTGTATATAACATGCGAGTGTATTAATGGCCATTACATGAGAGTTGCATACACTATTTTTTCTACTTGCATTAATAAACGAAAAACATATTTATTTTATAAGAATAGTAAACTTCTCAACTGGTGACAATTTGTTGACAACTTGACAATTCCAAAAATTAAGATCTAGACGTCATTTGAGCATCATAAATTCCGCACACGATTTATTAATTTTTTGCTGTTTCTTCTGCTTAATACTAATAGAAACAATTCAAAATTCCAAAGCAAGTCTGTTATTTTTACATAAACATTGTTCATGTTCAAAATACTCGATTCCAGTGGGTAAAAAATCGATATCATAATGAAAATCTGTATCATAATGAAGTTCATTATGAAACAGATTTTAGGCGTATTATGAAACGTCAGTAGAAAATAGTATATTATGCAATGATCATGTAATGATAGCCATTAATACACGAGCATGTTGTAGGATACGAAACGAGCCGTAGGCGAGTTTCGTATATAACATGCGAGTGTATTAATGGCCATTACATGAGAGTTGCATACACTATTTTTTCTACTGCCATTGATAAAACTTATGATATTTAGATATGCCAACATTATGCTTAACTTTGAATAGAGATTTCATAATTGAGTAATCCATACAGTTGAAGGTTTCATTTTTTGTTGTAATTCTTCAAAATATACTATCAAAACATTTTCTGAGAAGGATGATGTGTTTTTGGTGTTTCCAATCCATAAATTGTCCATATAATTTTTCGTAAATTTTCTTGGACTTGTCCGGTAGTATATTATTACCTGCATTTGTCGCCCTTTCTGTAATTTCTGGAGGTGTTAGTGAAAATTCTTCGTTATCGCTCAATATTTCCATAATAATGCCTTCTCCCAAACTTAAGGTAAATTAACTTTTAATAACAATTTGAAGTATTTGTTTTTATAAAATTATTGTTTTTCGCTAAATTACCATGGAATCATGGAAAAGCTATAAACAGTGCTGCCATCATTCAAAAAAAAAAAATCAAATATTTTTAACTTGTGGCGCCATCTATTGACAATGCATAATAATGAAGAAAGTAAAAATTCTTCCTTATCATTCATGATTTCCATAATAATTATTCTTTGTCCCAAACTTAAGGTAACTTTTAAACAATTCGGAGTCTTTTTTATAGTTATCAAAATAATTGTTTTACGCGAAATCACCGTTTAAAATGTTTAATATCTTAACTAGTGCTGCCATCTATCAACATTGTATAATATTAAAAATGAGTATTATAATGAAAATCTGTATCGTAATGAAGTTCATTATGATACAGATTTTAATCGTTTAATAGCGTATTATGAAATGTCAGTAGAAAAAAACTTTATCGCAATCTCAATCTTTAGTGTCTTTTTTTTTTAAATTTATTTTATCAAGGTGAACTTGGACAACGCTATATAATTTGAAGGGGGGATAATGAGTTTTTATGCAATATTCACCTTCCCCCTCTCAACCCCCTAGCCACTAGAGCCACCCCCTAGAAAATCTTAAATGGGAAGGGGGTCAAGTGATCCATCATTTTGGAGGGTTTTCAATACCATACATTCTGGTACTAAATTTTAATCCCCAAGTTCAACTGACCGATCTTACATTCACATTCTTATCTTAGATTTTTATAAACGCATTTGACAGCAACTTTGAAATTAATCCATGCTCAAAAATTCCGGTTAAAAATTTAATCTTCGGTTAAATTCAAAGTTGGTGTTAAATGATTGTTTTATGTAAATCTAAGATAAGAATGTAAGATTGGTTTTCCTCTAAAATTAACCGTTTAGGTTTTACTGCCTGTCAAAGTGGCAAAAAAGTGAATTTTCAACTGTCAATATTTCCGAAACAGTTGAACTAAAGAATTAAAATTTAGTGCCAAAATGTATGGAATTAAAAACCCTCCAAAATGATGTATCACTTGATCCCCCTTTCCATTTAAGATTTTCTAGGGGGTGGCTCTGGGGGCTAGGGGGTTGAGAGGGGGAGGTGAATTTTGCATAATTACTCATACCCCTTCAAATTATAGTTGACGTGTTTCAGGAAGTTTTCCGAAAATTTTCAACTCCGAGATAATAGGGGTGGTAAGCTTAAAAATGAACATCCTGTATACTGATTGTAAAGGAATTATTCCCTTAGTTTTTCGTGATTATCGGGAAAATAAAATTATTAATTATATTTTCCATATTTTTTTTTAAATTTATAAATCTGAAACTTAACACAAACAATAAATGAAAATAAACGAATCAGAGAATTCCAAACAGCAGCATCTGTTCAATAGGTTTCTTCTTCATCTTCATCGTCCTAATGTGGTACATACATCGGTAAAGTTAACTAGCTCTGGCTCATCTACAAACTCATCTGGATGATAGCTTTCTATTACATCGGTTAGTTCGAGCGACAACGATTCCCCTTCAATCCATCTTTCCAATTTCCAGCCATGTCCCATTGTACTTGGTGTTATGGGCTTAGCAACGTGGGCTATTCTATGTAGCACTGGTAGTTTACATGACTGATGAGGTTATCGAATGTAATACCACAAGATGAGGTTTCAGGATTAACGGAAAATACTTTTACCTGTCACGAAACGCGTCACGCGTTGAGTGTCAGGTAATAGTATTTTACATTATTAGCCAGGTAAAACAGTTTTCACTGGCGATTGAAGGATATGACTAGCGAGCCGTCAGGCGAGCTTGTCACCTTCAAGAGACAGTAGGCCTTTTCGGAAACGCTGATCCGATTAACCCGATCATCAGCTGTTTGTGTTTTATCTTTCTTTGATAAACGCGATTCAAAAAAGACAAAGTACATCAGCTGGTGATCCGATCAATCGGATCAGCGTTTCCGAAAAGGCCTAATAAAAACTGCTACCTGGCGTATAATGTACAAGGTGTTTCAAATTCGAGCCACATCATTGGGATCTCGGTAACGGTGCGAGATACAGGGTAGGTTAAATTCGGGCAAAGTTGCGTAATTTGATGCTTAACAGAATGCCGCTTTGATATTTAGGATATTCCGCATACTTCCGGAGATAGCCGGAAAAAAGTGAAATTTTGCAAAATTGTTTTTATTTTTTCTTGACTTTATTTGAAGAGGTATTTAAAAGAAAATGTCACTTCATCATAGCCACCTTTTTCCCCCAACATGATGCTAACATCAAATTAAAAATCTGACGTTTGGTCTTTGAGCCACCATTATCAACTTCATTTTCTTAAATACGGACCCTTATTTTTTATTTTAGATTTTATAACCTTGTGATGTCCCAAAACCAATGACCTATTGCACTTATTCGAAAAATTTACATTATTGGCACTTTCCATAAGAACTTAATGTGTTAGAGAGAGACAGAGAAGAGAATTTTGGTAGGAAATTACTAAAAATAAAAAATAAAAAAAATCGACTAAATGGAATACGTAATAGGTTTTGGGACATCAGAAGCTCGTAAAATCTGAAATAAAAAATCCAGGGTCGTATTTGGAAAAATAAAGTTGATGATGGTGGCTCAGAGACGAAAGGTCAGATTTCAAATTTAATGGTATCATCTAGTAGGGGAGAAAAAGTGGTTATGATGAAGTGATTATGCAACTTTGCCCCAATTTAACCAACCCTGTATCTCCCACCGTTTCCGAGATCCCAATGATGTGGCTCGAATTTGTTTGTTACTCATTTGTAAAAAATATAGGGACAAATAAAAAATTGATACATGACAAAATTTTAAAATTGTTATTTTTTTTTCTTGATTTTTTGTCATACAAGCCTTGATAGTTAGTATATACCTATAAGAACGAGATGATTGAGTCGTTGTTTCTAGTTTAAAACTGGTTTTCTGAAGGATTTGCATTTTGCAATTTTTTTTCCAGAAATTAATGTGCCAGAAGATATTATTAATGAAACCATGGTCGTAGCTAACAGTTTATCACCAGGTAAAGTCTTCCAGGAGGTACCTACAAGCAATTATTCTTGTGATTAAACTGATTTTTTTAAAATAAATAATTCTACTGACTTGTAAAAAGTTTTTTTCTACGAGCGTGCGGAAAATGGCTCTTCCCGCACGATTTGCTGTGCGGGAAGACTTTCTTCCCGTATTCAGTGCGGGAAGAGTTTGAAATAATCATGTGACATGGAATTGTTTGTATTGTTGATACACCTATACCTTTACCTTTAATACCTTTACCTTTTTTTTATAAATAGGTGAACATTGTTTCACGAGGGTTCATACTTTTTGCCTTCCTTTTTTAACAAATAGAAATTGATTGAAACAAATCAATGACGTCAAAAACGTTCGTCGGTCCTCAAACCAGAAGTTATTCATTTTAATTTGTCAAAAAAATTGAATGTGTCATATGAATTAATCTACGACAACCCTTTTTTTTTCCAAGTTATGACGTGTTCTATAACAAAAGTATGAACCCTCGAGAAACGAACCTTACCTTTCAATAAATTTTCAATTCTACCTTCTGCACAATCGCATTTTATTTAAATTAAACTTCTCGTAACATCAGCTTTATTATGCTCGTAGAAAAAATATAGTTCCTAACTCTTGCGGGAAGAAATTTCCGGCACTCGTTAGGAAAATAGCTATTACAGTTTAGCTGTCAATTTTACAAGTCAGTAGAGCCAGTGCCTTGTAAAAATAAATTTTCGTTGTTTATGTTTTGACTTGATAAGTGACGTTTTACAAATGAGTGACAAATAAAAGTATTATCCGGTAATCCTGAAACATCGAGTGGTATTCAAAAGGTTATATACAACGAACTAAACTTTACTACTTTAAAATTTTAAAAATTTTCTACAATAGAATTTGCTATAAATGCCACCAAGCGCGATAATCCCAAAAGGCTTATCACTTATTAAGCCTTTCGTGTTGTTGCGGAAATAACCCACAACAAGTTTAAAATGTTATTATTTGTAGTCTATCAATATAATCTCAATTTCTATTATTTATCATAAAAATAATATTCTAAAAAAAGATTCCTGTAAAACTGGCAACAGCAACCCTTTTGAACCGGTAAAATTACAGATTTCTTCATTACCCTATGAGCAATGGATCTATTTCGTTGTTGTGATTGGTCAGTTGCCACCCAACATCCCTGATTTATGTGACCAGGTCGGGGATTCTAAAATCACGATTCGACATACGATTCGACAACGAGACGATTTTTCCGACGATTCTAGGTTAGAAATCTCATTGGAATTATACCTTTCGACACGACAAGGCCGGCATCGTTGTCGAGTCGTGTGTCGAATCGTGATTTTAGAATCTCGGCCCTGCTCCGAAAAAGGCAGTCGACTCGACGCACAGTAGTAGTAGTTATCAAGAAGTAGAAGAGTAAGCAAAGACTCTGCACCTTCGCGCCTCTGAACGCTCTACAGAGGCAAAAACCCCCAGAAAACTCCCGTTAATACGCGATTTATAGTAAAATACTACTCTCAGTGTCTCAAGGCCTGACATGATCTATATTATCAACGATATTATTGATTAAGTACAATTCATGTAATTAACCCCTAAATTGTTGCAAGTCATCTCGGACTTAGCAAAATTCTCTACTACGCCTGTTTAAGGTTATTCCTGTCTCACTCTCGACGGGCTTCAACTCTGTATATCATTGTGTTCTCTCTCTTAGTGGAAAATCCCTTAGCTGTCAGTGCCAATTACTAGGAATAGTGATAAATGGATAAATAATCACTATATGGATTTTGGATTTACCTGTATGAACTGGAATAAGCAAGTAAGACCGTTTCAATTTCTCTAAACAGTCGAACAATAAGTTAATAAATACTGAATACTGATTCGGTTAAAATGCACTATAAATTGAAGTGTTTGTTCTAACCTTTAAGCTGGATTTAAGCTGGATTTATAAACTCTGACGTCCGCGCCCGCGCTCGCGCTCGCGCTCACGCTCAACATAAATGAAGCAGATCACGAAGTTTGATTTATAAACACAAACGCCCGCGCCCGCGTTCGAGTTCGCGCCCGAGTCCGCGCTGGAGATGGCCAAGTTTTATCTTTGACGCTCGCGTTCGAGCGCCTGGCCAATGAAAACAGGTCATTTGACATGCATGCGCAACAACCAAATTATTAAAATTTTGAACCTTTCTATTGTTGTTAATTTTGTGAGTCTTTTTTTCAAATTTATTTCAAATAAAAATAAATCAAATAAACCATTGACTCTGAGCACAAAATAAACAGAAAAAGAATGAATACGAAAAATATTTTGAGGTTATGTCAAATGTTATCAAAATACGCGGGCCAATCACACTGCAGCAACAAACGACAGTCAAAAAGTTTATAAATCGTTTCCAACGCGAACTCGAACTCGGGCGTGAGCGCGAGCGCGGGCGCGGGCGTCAAAGTTTATAAAGCCAGCTTTAATACAGAAATTTGGTTTTCACACTCGTGAAATGAACATTTGTAAATTTGTATATAGAAACTGAGCATATATATATAGACTTTTCTTGCACTTATTGTTTACACACATCAGCAGAAAAGTGCTCACTTATTAACTCTCAATAAACAAAAGAACTTTCAAGGATTATAAACATTTTGTGAATACAGTGAGCTGATTGAAGTTTACGAATTATTTGTGTTGTGCTCTCGTAAATCTAATTAGTTAATTTGTGTTCTCGTTCATTGAACATTTAACCATAATTGATATTATTATTATGAAATTTCACTATTTTTTATAAATCAAGATACTTATTTACTCGCTTATTTACTTTAGATTAGTATAAAATTTGTAGTTCGACTGGACGTCCAAATAGGAATTATTAGATAGGATTTGATTGCTGATTAAACCGAATTAACTTCATTTATTAATTAAATTGATAACTATTCTATTTCAGCGTTTTATTTGTATAAATGAGAATCAAGGCACCGCTAACTCAATACAAGGCTTAAATGATCCAACACTTAATGGTTAATTTTTACAGTCAGTCAAAGTAAAAACTTTTGACATCCCTGGTGCGGTAATGACTAAAGTTCACAAAAGGGTAATAGCTAGTTCCGTCACATTGGTCCTTCGAGCCGGATTAAAGCCTTGATTGAAATGTAATTAATTAAAAAATTTAATGTTTTTTTTTTATGCCTCTATCTCTGACTGCTTTAAGATTCTCATTTCTACACTGCCCAATAAAAACTTGTGTTTTATTATATATTGAAATTTGCCTACTCGAATCCCTGTATTGCTCGTACTTGGTAAGTACATTCTCTGTTGTAAATATTCTATATTGTAAATAGGTACATTTTATTAATTAGCTTGTTTGGCTCTCTTAGTTCATTTTAAATTAATTGATTATTATTGGTGGAGTTATTTAAAGGCTATTTCTCAATATGGATTTTGATGCTATGAAGCAGGTCCGTACTCGCGCAAAAAGCGCTATTACTCGCATTGCCAATTGGGTGAAAAACAATAAGGATGTTGAAGTAGATCCAACTCAATTTGAAAATCGTATAGTTAACTTAAAAGATAACTTTGAAAAATACTCAATGACTCAAGATGAAATTGAAACTTATCTTGAAGAATTTACTGCAAATGATAACGAAAATAGAGATATTGTTGAAAATCAATTCTATGATACTCTCTCTCTGATACAAAAATGTATTAAAACATTGTCTCCCGTTACCCTGAACACTCCACCAATAAGCCAAACTAGTTTGCCACAGCTGAGTTTGCCACCACATATGGAAGTGAAACTCCCTCAAATAAATATAAACCCCTTTAAAGGTGACACCGCTGAGTGGACTTCCTTTTTTCAAATCTTCTCTGCTCTGATAATTGATAATACTCACCTGAGTAAAATACAAAAATTTATTTATTTAAAGTCATTTTTGAGAAACGAACCATTGAAATTGATTGAAAACTTGGCTGTGACAAACGATAATTTTGATATCGCTCTAGAAATATTGCAAAAACGATATGAAAACAAAATCTCTGTAATAAACGCTCATTTTGTTGCTCTCTTGGAACAAAACACACTCAGTAAATGTAACGCTCAAACTCTCAGAGAGTTAATAACAAATTGTAGAAAAAATTTACTTTCTTTAAAGAATTTGCACTATTCTTACGAACAGCTTAAGGAATTTTTGATAATATATTTAATGGGAAAAAAACTTGATTTTGGCACGCGCAAGGCGTTCGAGAATGAGCGCGATTTAAATCAACTCCCTCAACTTGATGACCTTTTTGAATTCCTCGAAAAAAGATGCTTAGCTTTGGAAAATCTCTCAAGTACGGAAGTGCCTTCAGCACAAAAAGGGCAACGAAAAGTAAACAAAACCCCAAACTCTGGCGCTGCTCTGTTCGCTCAAAATAATATAAGTAAAGTCACTACACACTGCTTATATTGCAATCAAGACTTTCAGAAAATTTATGTTTGTAATAAGTTTAAAGCTCAATTTATAAACTTGACGTCGGGATTCCGTTTGCGTTTGCGTTTGCGTCTATGAGATTTCTGATACTAGTGCAGCGAAATAGTGTGAAAAATGTTTCAATTTTTTTTTTTTTTTTGAGGTATAACCAGATTAAACCTTTGTGATATCATTAGATGCGTCATTGGACATATGGAATGGCCGTTTACGACTTTTTTAACGGTACCGATTTTTTGTAGATCGAAAAATATGTAAAATTTGTGAAAATAATTGTTTCGTACTTTTTTACACATAACTCGCAATATCTCGGAAACTAATTGAGATAATTGAACAATTTTTTTTTAATCGATGGAGGAAACATGAGCGAACGTAACTGTGCTAATTTGGTATCCTCGAAATACATATTGGGAGGAAACTCGCACAGGAGGGGCGTCAAGGGAGAAGGGTAGCGTGGCCAGAGATGTTTTCAACTTCAAGTACCGATAACTTGAACAGTAGGCATCGTATCGTACTGAAGTTTTTTTTAAAAACTTTCTCGGAGCCTTACCTGGTGCAAAAAACTATCTGTCCGAGTTTCCTCCCAATATGCAGAAAAAACTATGTATTTCGAGGAAACCGGATTAGCACAATTACGTTCGTCCACATTTTCTCCATCGATTAAAAGAAAAATTGTTCAATTATCTCAATTAGTTTCCGAGATATTACGAGTTATGTCTAAAAAAGTACGAAACAATTATTTTCACAAATTTCACATATTTTTTGATTTAGAAATAATCGGTACCGTTAAAAAAAGTTGAAAACAGCCATTTCGGATGTCCCAATCCCAATAAACATATTTCGCAACTTATAGTAACGTCAAGTTAATATAATGGGTATATAATAGTAACAAAGGTATTGTTTAGATTTCTTTAATAACTCAAGTCATTTATTGCACGTCATCGACGGTTCACAACACGCCCTATGTTATCGAACGCCCCATGTTATCGAACGCCCCTCAAAAAATAGACAAATGAATATAACCCAACATTTTAATGACAGTTTCGGTCTGGAAGATTCGATTCCAGTATTATCCAGTTACACACTCTCAGCGCAACAAGTTCCGTGTCAATGCACTTCCTCCACGTGGTTGAAAAACCAACACTGTTAATTGCTATAATTAATTTAATCATAATATTGTACTGTTTCGTCTTTGTTGATCCGTTTGTTTTGCGGTAGTAAAAGTGTTTTGAGTTGGAATTAAAACGATTAAAAACTATATCCGTGAAGTGAGCTCCTTGTTGCCTAGCAACAAGGAGCCCAGCAACAAAAATTTTACAGTCGACCAGTTCATTACTGGTGATGATTATTTTAAAATGCAAAATGACAATATATCTTCTTTTAAATGGTTAAATAGTTTCAAATAGGGACAAAATACATTTCCCCAGGGCTATTTCACTACTTATTCGCCAATTTACAATAAACCATAAATTGTTGAAAAAATAAGTTGCTTTTTTATTTTTCCAATTTTCAAGGTATTGTTTCACTTAAATTGTAATAGAATATCGAAGAGTGATTGAAAAGACGTCAAATGAGCCTAGATTTAACCCCCCTACCCCTCTGATAAGGGAGATACCCACATAAAATGTCAAAAAAATAGGATTTTTTCAATTTTCTCACACTTCAAGGTATTGTTTCACTTAAATTGTAATAGAATATCGAAGAGTGATTGAAAAGACGTCAAATAAACCTAGATTTAACCCCCCTCCCCCTCTGATAAGGAAGATACCCAAATAAAATGTCAAAAAAATAGGATTTTTTCAATTTTCTCACACTTCAAGGTATTGTTTCACTTAAATTGTAATAGAATATCGAAGAGTGATTGAAAAGACGTCAAATGAACCTAGATTTAACCCCCCTCCCCCTCTGATAAGGGAGATACCCACATAAAATGTCAAAAAAATAGGATTTTTTTCAATTTTCTCACACTTCAAGGTATTGTTTCACTTAAATTGTAATAGAATATCGAAGAGTGATTGAAAAGACGTCAAATAAACCTAGATTTAACCCTCCTCCCCCTCTGATAAGGGAGATACCCACATAAAATGTCAAAAAAATAGGATTTTTTCAATTTTCTCACACTTCAAGGTATTGTTTCACTTAAATTGTAATAGAATATCGAAGAGTGATTGAAAAGACGTCAAATGAACCTAGATTTAACCCCCCTTCCCCTCTGATAAGAGAAATACCCAAATAAAATTTCAAAAAAATAGGATTTTTTCAATTTTCTCAAACTTCAAGGTATTGTTTCACTTAAATTGTAATAGAATGTCGAAGAGTGATTAAAAAGACGTCAAATGAACCTAGATTTAACCCCCCTACCCCTCTGATAAGGGAGATACCCACATAAAATGTCAAAAAATAGGATTTTTTCAATTTTCTCACACTTCAAGGTATTGTTTCACTTAAATTGTAATAGAATATCGAAGAGTGATTGAAAAGACGTCAAATGAGCCTAGATTTAACCCCCCTACCCCTCTGATAAGGGAGATACCCACATAAAATGTCAAAAAAAGAGGATTTTTTCAATTTTCTCACACTTCAAGGTATTGTTTCACTTAAATTGTAATAGAATGTCGAAGAGTGATTAAAAAGACGTCAAATGAACCTAGATTTAACCCCCCTTCCCCTCTGATAAGTGAGATACCCAAATAAAATGTCAAAAATATAGGATTTTTTTCAATTTTTTCAAACTTCAAGGTATTGTTTCACTTAAATTGTGATAGAATATCGAAGAGTGATTGAAAAGACGTCAAATGAACCTAGATTTAACCCCCCTACCCCTCTGATAAGGGAGATACCCACATAAAATGTCAAAAAAAGAGGATTTTTTCAATTTTCTCACACTTCAAGGTATTGTTTCACTTAAATTGTAATAGAATGTCGAAGAGTGATTAAAAAGACGTCAAATGAACCTAGATTTAACCCCCCTTCCCCTCTGATAAGTGAGATACCCAAATAAAATGTCAAAAATATAGGATTTTTTTCAATTTTTTCAAACTTCAAGGTATTGTTTCACTTAAATTGTGATAGAATATCGAAGAGTGATTGAAAAGACGTCAAATAAACCTAGATTTAACCCCCCTTCCCCTCTGATAAGGAAGATACCCAAATAAAATGTCAAAAAATAGGATTTTTTCAATTTTCTCACACTTCAAGGTATTGTTTCACTTAAATTGTAATAGAATATCGAAGAGTGATTGAAAAGACGTCAAATAAACCTAGATTTAACCCCCCTCCCCCTCTGATAAGGGAGATACCCACATAAAATGTCAAAAAAATAGGATTTTTTCAATTTTCTCACACTTCAAGGTATTGTTTCACTTAAATTGTAATAGAATATCGAAGAGTGATTGAAAAGACGTCAAATGAACCTAGATTTAACCCCCCTTCCCCTCTGATAAGAGAAATACCCAAATAAAATTTCAAAAAAATAGGATTTTTTCAATTTTCTCAAACTTCAAGGTATTGTTTCACTTAAATTGTAATAGAATGTCGAAGAGTGATTAAAAAGACGTCAAATGAACCTAGATTTAACCCCCCTACCCCTCTGATAAGGGAGATACCCACATAAAATGTCAAAAAAATAGGATTTTTTCAATTTTCTCACACTTCAAGGTATTGTTTCACTTAAATTGTAATAGAATATCGAAGAGTGATTGAAAAGACGTCAAATGAGCCTAGATTTAACCCCCCTACCCCTCTGATAAGGGAGATACCCACATAAAATGTCAAAAAAATAGGATTTTTTCAATTTTCTCACACTTCAAGGTATTGTTTCACTTAAATTGTAATAGAATATCGAAGAGTGATTGAAAAGACGTCAAATAAACCTAGATTTAACCCCCCTCCCCCTCTGATAAGGAAGATACCCAAATAAAATGTCAAAAAAATAGGATTTTTTCAATTTTCTCACACTTCAAGGTATTGTTTCACTTAAATTGTAATAGAATATCGAAGAGTGATTGAAAAGACGTCAAATAAACCTAGATTTAACCCCCCTTCCCCTCTGATAAGTGAGATACCCAAATAAAATGTCAAAAATATAGGATTTTTTTCAATTTTTTCAAACTTCAAGGTATTGTTTCACTTAAATTGTGATAGAATATCGAAGAGTGATTGAAAAGACGTCAAATAAACCTAGATTTAACCCCCCTTCCCCTCTGATAAGTGAGATACCCAAATAAAATGTCAAAAATATAGGATTTTTTTCAATTTTCTCAAACTTCAAGGTATTGTTTCACTTAAATTGTAATAGAATATCGAAGAGTGATTGAAAAGACGTCAAATAAACCTAGATTTAACCCCCCTTCCCCTCTGATAAGTGAGATACCCAAATAAAATGTCAAAAATATAGGATTTTTTTCAATTTTTTTCAAACTTCAAGGTATTGTTTCACTTAAATTGTGATAGAATATCGAAGAGTGATTGAAAAGACGTCAAATAAACCTAGATTTAACCCCCCTTCCCCTCTGATAAGTGAGATACCCAAATAAAATGTCAAAAATATAGGATTTTTTTCAATTTTCTCAAACTTCAAGGTATTGTTTCACTTAAATTGTAATAGAATATCGAAGAGTGATTGAAAAGACGTCAAATAAACCTAGATTTAACCCCCCTACCCCTCTGATAAGGGAGATACCCAAATAAAGTGTCAAAAATATAGGATTTTTTCAATTTTCTCACACTTCAAGGTATTGTTTCACTTAAATTTTAATAGAATATCGAAGAGTGATTGAAAAGACGTCAAATAAACCTAGATTTAACCCCCCTTCCCCTCTGATAAGTGAGATACCCAAATAAAATGTCAAAAATATAGGATTTTTTTCAATTTTCTCAAACTTCAAAGCATTGTTTCACTTAATATGTGATAGAATATCCAAGAGTGATTGAAAAGACGTCAAAAGAAAAAAGAAGTGTTAAACAATAATAGGTAAATACTTAGATTAAGATTATTGATTGAAGAAAATTTCTTATTCCATTGATTATGCTTATTGGGTTATCTACCTGTTTTTTTGTTATACATAAAAGCTTTTGTAGTTAAATAAACCTACTTAGTACTTATTTTATTTTATTTTTAAAATGGCAAAAAAAAAATTGCACAATTTATTTGGCCATCTCCCTTACAAGAGGGACTAGGAGGTTGGATCGAGGTTCATTCGGCGACTTTCTCATTCCTCATTAATTCTATCACAATTTAGGTGAAACAATACCCTGAAGTTTGAGAAAATTGAAAAAATCCTATGTTTTTGACATTTTGTTTGGGTATCTCCCTTATCAGAGGGGTAGGGGGGTTAAATCTAGGTTTATTTGACGTCTTTTCAATCACTCTTCGATATTCTATCACAATTTAAGTGAAACAATACCTTGAAGTTTGAGAGAATTGAAAAAATCCTATATTTTTGACACTTTATTTGGGTATCTCCCTTATCAGAGGGGTAGGGGGGTTAAATCTAGGTTTATTTGACGTCTTTTCAATCACTCTTCGATATTCTATTACAATTTAAGTGAAACAATACCTTGAAGTTTGAGAGAATTGAAAAAATCCTATATTTTTGACACTTTATTTGGGTATCTCCCTTATCAGAGGGGTAGGGGGGTTAAATCTAGGTTTATTTGACGTCTTTTCAATCACTCTTCGATATTCTATCACAATTTAAGTGAAACAATACCTTGATGTTTGAGAGAATTGAAAAAATCCTATATTTTTGACACTTTATTTGGGTATCTCCCTTATCAGAGGGGTAGGGGGGTTAAATCTAGGTTTATTTGACGTCTTTTCAATCACTCTTCGATATTCTATCACAATTTAAGTGAAACAATACCTTGAAGTGTGAGAAAATTGAAAAAATCCTATTTTTTTGACATTTTATGTGGGTATCTCCCTTATCAGAGGGGTAGGGGGGTTAAATCTAGGTTCATTTGACGTCTTTTTAATCACTCTTCGACATTCTATTACAATTTAAGTGAAACAATACCTTGAAGTTTGAGAAAATTGAAAAAAATCCTATATTTTTGACATTTTATTTGGGTATCTCACTTATCAGAGGGGAAGGGGGGTTGAATCTAGGTTTATTTGACGTCTTTTCAATCACTCTTCGATATTCTATTACAATTTAAGTGAAACAATACCTTGAAGTGTGAGAAAATTGAAAAAATCCTATTTTTTTGACATTTTATGTGGGTATCTCCCTTATCAGAGGGGTAGGGGGGTTAAATCTAGGTTCATTTGACGTCTTTTTAATCACTCTTCGACATTCTATTACAATTTAAGTGAAACAATACCTTGAAGTGTGAGAAAATTGAAAAAATCCTCTTTTTTTGACATTTTATGTGGGTATCTCCCTTATCAGAGGGGTAGGGGGGTTAAATCTAGGCTCATTTGACGTCTTTTCAATCACTCTTCGATATTCTATTACAATTTAAGTGAAACAATACCTTGAAGTGTGAGAAAATTGAAAAAATCCTCTTTTTTTGACATTTTATGTGGGTATCTCCCTTATCAGAGGGGTAGGGGGGTTAAATCTAGGCTCATTTGACGTCTTTTCAATCACTCTTCGATATTCTATTACAATTTAAGTGAAACAATACCTTGAAGTGTGAGAAAATTGAAAAAATCCTCTTTTTTTGACATTTTATGTGGGTATCTCCCTTATCAGAGGGGTAGGGGGGTTAAATCTAGGTTCATTTGACGTCTTTTTAATCACTCTTCGACATTCTATTACAATTTAAGTGAAACAATACCTTGAAGTGTGAGAAAATTGAAAAAATCCTATTTTTTTGACATTTTATGTGGGTATCTCCCTTATCAGAGGGGTAGGGGGGTTAAATCTAGGCTCATTTGACGTCTTTTCAATCACTCTTCGATATTCTATTACAATTTAAGTGAAACAATACCTTGAAGTGTGAGAAAATTGAAAAAATCCTATTTTTTGACATTTTATTTGGGTATCTTCCTTATCAGAGGGGAAGGGGGGTTAAATCTAGGTTTATTTGACGTCTTTTCAATCACTCTTCGATATTCTATCACAATTTAAGTGAAACAATACCTTGAAGTTTGAAAAAATTGAAAAAAATCCTATATTTTTGACATTTTATTTGGGTATCTCACTTATCAGAGGGGAAGGGGGGTTAAATCTAGGTTTATTTGACGTCTTTTCAATCACTCTTCGATATTCTATTACAATTTAAGTGAAACAATACCTTGAAGTGTGAGAAAATTGAAAAAATCCTATTTTTTTGACATTTTATTTGGGTATCTTCCTTATCAGAGGGGGAGGGGGGTTAAATCTAGGTTTATTTGACGTCTTTTCAATCACTCTTCGATATTCTATTACAATTTAAGTGAAACAATACCTTGAAGTGTGAGAAAATTGAAAAAATCCTATTTTTTGACATTTTATGTGGGTATCTCCCTTATCAGAGGGGTAGGGGGGTTAAATCTAGGTTTATTTGACGTCTTTTCAATCACTCTTCGATATTCTATTACAATTTAAGTGAAACAATACCTTGAAGTTTGAGAAAATTGAAAAAAATCCTATATTTTTGACATTTTATTTGGGTATCTCACTTATCAGAGGGGAAGGGGGGTTGAATCTAGGTTTATTTGACGTCTTTTCAATCACTCTTCGATATTCTATTACAATTTAATTGAAACAATACCTTGAAGTGTGAGAAAATTGAAAAAATCCTATTTTTTTGACATTTTATGTGGGTATCTCCCTTATCAGAGGGGTAGGGGGGTTAAATCTAGGTTCATTTGACGTCTTTTTAATCACTCTTCGACATTCTATTACAATTTAAGTGAAACAATACCTTGAAGTTTGAGAAAATTGAAAAAATCCTATTTTTTTGAAATTTTATTTGGGTATTTCTCTTATCAGAGGGGTAGGGGGGTTAAATCTAGGTTCATTTGACGTCTTTTTAATCACTCTTCGACATTCTATTACAATTTAAGTGAAACAATACCTTGAAGTGTGAGAAAATTGAAAAAATCCTCTTTTTTTGACATTTTATGTGGGTATCTCCCTTATCAGAGGGGTAGGGGGGTTAAATCTAGGCTCATTTGACGTCTTTTCAATCACTCTTCGATATTCTATTACAATTTAAGTGAAACAATACCTTGAAGTGTGAGAAAATTGAAAAAATCCTCTTTTTTTGACATTTTATGTGGGTATCTCCCTTATCAGAGGGGTAGGGGGGTTAAATCTAGGTTCATTTGACGTCTTTTTAATCACTCTTCGACATTCTATTACAATTTAAGTGAAACAATACCTTGAAGTGTGAGAAAATTGAAAAAATCCTATTTTTTTGACATTTTATGTGGGTATCTCCCTTATCAGAGGGGTAGGGGGGTTAAATCTAGGCTCATTTGACGTCTTTTCAATCACTCTTCGATATTCTATTACAATTTAAGTGAAACAATACCTTGAAGTGTGAGAAAATTGAAAAAATCCTATTTTTTTGACATTTTATTTGGGTATCTTCCTTATCAGAGGGGGAGGGGGGTTAAATCTAGGTTTATTTGACGTCTTTTCAATCACTCTTCGATATTCTATTACAATTTAAGTGAAACAATACCTTGAAGTGTGAGAAAATTGAAAAAATCCTATTTTTTTGACATTTTATGTGGGTATCTCCCTTATCAGAGGGGTAGGGGGATTAAATCTAGGTTTATTTGACGTCTTTTCAATCACTCTTCGATATTCTATTACAATTTAAGTGAAACAATACCTTGAAGTTTGAGAGAATTGAAAAAATCCTATATTTTTGACACTTTATTTGGTTATCTCCCTTATCAGAGGGGTAGGGGGGTTAAATCTAGGTTTATTTGACGTCTTTTCAATCACTCTTCGATATTCTATCACAATTTAAGTGAAACAATACCTTGAAGTTTGAGAAAATTGAAAAAAATCCTATATTTTTGACATTTTATTTGGGTATCTCACTTATCAGAGGGGTAGGGGGGTTAAATCTAGGTTTATTTGACGTCTTTTCAATCACCTTTCGATATTCAATCACAATTTAAGTGAAACAATCAGGCTTATGATGTATCCTCCCCTGTTATTTTAACAGCTATGTTATAGCTCATTATCTATACCTCTCTCTATTTTGACATATACAATGAACAGTGACAGACAACTTAACGTTGCTGTTAAAATAACAGAATATGATACATCATAGGCCTGAATACCTTGAAAATTGGAAAAATAAAAAAGCAACTTATTTTTTCAACAATTTATGGTTTATTGTAAATTGGCGAATAAGTAGTGAAATAGCCCTGGGGAAATGTATTTTGTCCCTATTTGAAACTATTTAACCATTTAAAAGAAGATATATTGTGATTTTGCATTTTAAAATAATCATCACCAGTAATGAACTGGTCGACTGTAAAATTTTTGTTGCTGGCTCCTTGTTGCCAGCAACAAGGAGCTCACTTCACATGGGTTTAAAAACTAACCGCGTTCGAGTTTTATTAAAACCACCCAAGGTCTATCTGGTCCACTCTATCGAAGGAACTCTAAAATCCCCACATAATTTCTGGTCTCTTCTCACGGATTGTTGACTTGCAACCGATTAAAATTGATAGACAAAGTGGTTTTAAGAAACAATTCGGATAGTTTTGACGTTGAAAATAGTACTTGTGTGCATTGACTCGTGAAAACAAAAAAGTGAACTCTCAGTAATCCAGTCTCCGCCCCATTGTAGCAGACTGCAGGATCGCAGTCCTCGCGCTACGCCCCAGTGGCCTCGCGGCTCAGTTTTGTGGCCCAATCCCGTGGCCTTGCAAATTGGAAATTGAAGATTACGGCACTCTGCCACCTGGATTTCAAGGAAAATTTAAGGTCAGATCTTTCAATTTTATTTATGATGGTTATGGAAAGTCGTTCACTACAGAACTTCAAGAATTTCATCACACTGTGACTGTACTGGTTTTTGTAGTGGTTTTGTGCGTTTGTTTTGGTGTTCTATAGAATATTTTTGCACTCTCTGGCGAATACTTATTTGCAATTTAACTGACATTAATTTAAAGTAGGAAGGAATAATATAGACTCTTTTCTCACAACTTTTTTATAAGATTCTTGCAATCTTTCTCGTTTTTCAAAAACAAAAAATTTCTTATTTCATTTAAAGCTAAAGCGTAGATACCTATTTTTTTCAATTTAAAATGTCTGAATTAGGAATTGATGTAGAAAGCCTCAAACGCAAAAGAGGCAGGCAAAAGGCTGTGATAACAAGAATTGAAAACTTTGTTCGACAAAATGTTGATGTTGCAAATATTGATGTTAATGATTTTGTTGTAAGGGAAGTGCAATTACACAAAGCTTATGCGTCATATCTAGAAGTACAAGATGATATTGAAGATGTTGACGAAACTCAATCTGCTGACAGAGATGAATTTGAAGGTAGATATTTCAATCTTGCAGCAAAGTTAAAATCTTTAATTCAAAGGTTTTCTCAGGTATCAATTAACTCGCCCATCCCACAACTTCTAACCACACCACCTCTAGCCTTGCCTAATGGCCCACCAATTAACCCTCATTCAATTCAAGTTAAGCTTCCTAGTTTAAATGTACCTACTTTTACAGGTAATTTCAAGGATTGGCCCGCTTTTAAAGATATTTTCTCTGCACTAATAGATTCAAATCAGAATCTCTCCCCTGTGCAAAAACTAATGTATTTGAAATCTGCTTTGAAAGGTGAACCATTGGACCTTGTGAATAGTTTGTTAATGACCAACGAAAATTATGCAGTAGCAAACGAAATGTTGAACAAGCGATACGACAAAAAACTTTTGATTATTAATTCATTGTTGCAGGGTCTATTGGACGTCCCACATATTTCCAAAAATAATTGCACAGCCTTGAGGCAATTCATAACTCAGGTTAACAAAAATCTAAAGTCATTAGAAGCATTACAGGTCGATATCGAGAATTGGGATTTGCTTTTAATTTATATTTTCTCTAAACATTTAGATGCTACAACAAGGCAAGACTTTGAACTAGAGCGAGAAACAGACGATTTGCCTACATTCGACGAATTTATGGATTTTTTAGAAAGAAAGTGCTCATCGTTAGAATCACTAACAGATGATTTCAATACTGAAAATAAGTATTCTCAAAAAGGTTCACGAGTTCATGTCACTCAAGAAACTGACACAAATAAATATATAGGTTGTTTTTATTGTAAATTCAAAAACCATAACATTTATAAATGCTCTAAATTCTTGAAAATGCCTGCTTCTCAAAGAAAACAGTTTGCTATGCAGAATAAATTGTGTTTTAACTGCCTCGGTAATAAGCACAATGTGTCTCAGTGTCCCTCGTCAAATTGCAGGATTTGTTCTGCAAGACACCACTCTCTGTTGCACGAATCTCGAGAGAGTGGAAGTACAATGCATCAAGTGCATGAGCTTTCACCCAAACCACCTGGTAATAATGTACAACCGAGTGTACAACCCAGTGCACAACCCAGAAATCCCCACGGTAGGCCTCACTCTCAGGATGCAAATAAACATGTTGTAGTAGAGCATGCTGCGCTAGAGCTCTCTCAGGATAACGTCTCAGAAGACAATAATCCAAGCTCATGTCATTTGTCTCAAAGCTATTCTGAAATATTGCTTGCTACAGCAAAGGTGTTATTAGTTTCAGAAAATGGAACCAAAGTGCTTGCACGTGCGCTATTGGACTCCGCATCTCAAACGACTTTTATCACTTCACATATGTTTAAGAAGTTAGCATCGCCCTCGGTTAAAATTCATCTACCAATTTCAGGAATAGGTAGCACTAGAACTCAAGTGACTCACTCTGTGAAAGTGAATATTTTGTCTCGACACGAAAAGTTTTCTCTCTTTGCTCATTGTGCCATATTGGACAGAATTACGTCTGTGATTCCTCATGTCAGAGTGGACACAAGTAAATTGCCCTTGCCTCAAAACTTAAGGTTGGCTGATGAAGAATTTCATATTCCCGCACCTATAGATTTGTTAATAGGAGCAGATCTATACTATGAAATTATTACACCTGGTATTATTACTCTTGGCAAAAATCTGCCTACTATCCAAAATTCCCGATTAGGTTGGGTAATAGGTGGTCCAGTTCCCAGTGAAAACGCAGCGATGAATTCTCTTGTGAGTGTCTCTTTGTTTTGTTCTAGTCCTTCATTGGAAGAGCTTCTACCCAAATTTTGGAACTTAGAGGAGTACCCTCATAAAAGGTTTGTTTCTCCAGAAGATAAAAAATGTGAAAGTATCTTTCAGGAAACCACTAAACGATTGTCTGACGGTAGGTTCCAAGTAAATTTGCCTTTTCAGGATGAAGGTGCCTCTGGACTCCTTGGTGATTCTTTCATGTTGGCTCGACAACGATTTTTTACGCTTGAAAAAAGATTCCGTAGAGATAACGATTTATTCTTGCGTTATAAGGCCTTCATCAACGAATACCTGCTATTAAATCATGCGAAATATGTTCCCTTGAATGCATCTTCTAGGTCAATGCCGTATTTTCTTCCACACCATTGTGTAATTAAGGAGTCAAGCTCAACCACTAAAATTCGCGTGGTGTTTGACGGTTCGATGAAGACCACGAACGGCTTGTCTCTGAATGATGTAATGTTGAAGGGCCCCACAGTGCAACCTGACCTGGTTGATATTCTATGCAGATTCCGCACTTTTAAGTATGTTCTCACCACTGACATCAAGAAAATGTACCGTCAGGTACAAATCAACCCCGCCCAATTGCACTTACAAAACATCTTGTGGAGAGACAACCCTGATGAAGATTTGAGGTGTATCCAATTGCAAACCGTGACTTATGGGACAAAAGCGGCACCATATTTGGCAACAAGGTGTTTAGTTCAGTTAGCTCAAGACAATGCCCTCTCTTTTCCTCTTGCTTCGGATACTACTTTAAATCAATGTTATGTTGATGATATTTTGTCAGGCGCCAACTCTCAAGATGACTTGAAGAGACTCCGCACGGAACTCACTCTTATGTTGGAACAAGGTGGTTTTCATTTGCACAAATGGTGTTTCAATGAGCCCTCGATGTATACTAGTGCTGACACTAGGGTTGATTCAGATGAAGTTTTGCTAAGGGAACCTCTGAGCAAGGTACTGGGTATTGCTTGGAATTCTGTTGACGATTCCTTCAAGATAACTTGCTCGGTGCCCGATGATTCTGCTATTACAAAGCGTCAAGTCCTTTCCCAACTATCCCAAATGTTCGATCCGTTAGGTTTGATTAGTCCTATAGTCATCTTGGCTAAAATCATCATGCAACAGCTATGGTTAAAAAGGTTGGATTGGGATGATCCCCTGAGCTCAGATCTACTTGATGTTTGGAAACGGTTTTCAAACGGACTGAAGGATCTGCCCAACATATCCGTGCCAAGATGGTTACACACCTCAAGCGACATTTTGGATTTCGAATTGCAGGGGTTTTCGGACGCAAGTCTTCAAGCATATGGAGCTGCAATTTATTTACGTGTTATCTATAAGGATGGTTCCGTTTCTTCTCGTCTCATTTGCTCGAAATCAAGGGTAGCTCCCTTAAAGACAGTCTCAGTTGCTCGCCTTGAACTTTGCGGAGCTGTTTTATTGGCTAAACTTGTTCACAGAATGAAATCAGTCTTCTCTTACTCATTTTCAAAAATTGCGCTTTGGACTGATTCTGAAATTGTTCTCAGCTGGTTGAATGACACTCCATCTAGATGGACAGTTTTTGTTGCAAATCGAGTCTCAGAGATTCACGAACTCAGCTCAATTTCTCAATGGCGTCACATCGACTCCAAATCCAATCCTGCAGACTTGATTTCTCGAGGTACAGACTCATCCACATTACTCAGCAGCAATTTGTGGTGGCATGGCCCATCCTTTTTGTCTGACCCTAACTTTATTGTTCAAAATGCGCCCTCTTTCTCTGAAATACGATCTCCTCCTGAACAAAGAACGGTCTCATATGTCGCAATACCTGAATTTTCTCTAAACTTTAAAAGATTCTCGAAATTAACAAGATTGCAGAGAACAATAGCCTTCGTTTTAAGATTTGTTAATAATTGCAAGAACGACTCGATTAAACTCTCAGGCCCATTGACTGTAGCAGAGCTGCAAAGGTCCCTTAACGCAATTATTAAATGTATTCAAGCTGAATGCTTTGCATCTGAAATAGAACAACTCGAAAATAAAATTCCTTTGAAGAATGGTTCAATTCAGCGTCTGTCTCCATTTTTAGATCACGATGGTATAATAAGGGTAGGAGGAAGGCTTCATAACGCCCCTATTCCATTTGAGCAAAAACATCCCATGTTACTACCTGCCAAGGTGCACGTTACTGGGTTGATCATTCAACATGAGCACATTAAACTGCATCATGCGGGTGCTCAAAGCGTACTTGCAAACTTGAGGCTGAGATATTGGCCGCTGAACGCTCTGGGACAAATCAAAAAGCACATCCACGCTTGCATAATATGTTTTAGACTTCGTAAAACCAAGTCGGAACAGCTTATGGGATCTCTTCCACCCGAACGTGTTGCTACAGTCAGACCTTTTCTGAATGTCGGTGTTGACTTTGGTGGACCTTTGATGGTGAAGGAATCTCGTTTAAGAAAATCTCCCTTATCAAAAGCATACATAGCACTTTTCGTGTGTATGAACACAAAAGCCGTTCATCTTGAACTTGTTTCAAGTTTATCATCAGATGCCTTTTTACTCACTTTGAAGAGGTTCATCGCTAGACGAGGGAAACCAGCTGTAATATTTAGCGACAACGCCACAAATTTTCATGGAGCCCATAACTGACTTCACGAAGTTTATAATTTTTTCAAATCTCCGACAAATTTAAATACAATCACCGACAACCTGTCATCCGAGGAAGTTCAGTGGAAGTTTATTCCGCCTTCAAGCCCTCACTGGGGTGGACTTTGGGAGGCAGGCATAAAATCAACCAAATTTCATCTGCGGAGAATTATTGGTAAAACAATATTAACATTCGAGCAATTGACTACGGTCTTAGCTCAAATAGAAAGCATTCTCAACTCTCGACCTCTATGTCCTGCTTCAACTGACTCGTCTGACCTCACATGCCTTACACCTGGCCACTTTATAATAGGTCAACCTCTTACATCTTTTCCTGAAAAGGATGTGTCTTCAGTCCCTGACAATCGACTTTCGTTTTGGGAACAATGTTCCAAAATTAGGTCACTTTTTTGGAAGAGATATTCTACAGAATATCTGAACAGGTTACAACATAAGCCCAAATGGATCAAACCCGCATCCAATTTAAAGGTCGACATGATAGTGTTACTGAAAGAAGATAACACACCCCCTCTGGACTGGATGCTGGGTCGGATTCAGAGGGTAATGACTGGTCCAGATGGCAAGGTTAGAGTGGCCGAGGTGAGAACACAAACCGGCTGTTTTGTTAGGCCTATTACAAAATTGGCTCCCTTGCCTTTTGATTAAGTTGAAGGCGAGACTTCAACTGGGGGGGAGGATGTTTAGATTTCTTTAATAACTCAAGTGATTTATTGCACGTCATCGACGGTTCACAACACGCCCTATGTTATCGAACGCCCCATGTTATCGAACGCCCCTCAAAAAATAGACAAATGAATATAACCCAACATTTTAATGACAGTTTCGGTCTGGAAGATTCGATTCCAGTATTATCCAGTTACACACTCTCAGCGCAACAAGTTCCGTGTCAATGCACTTCCTCCACGTGGTTGAAAACCAACACTGTTAATTGCTATAATTAATTTAATCATAATATTGTACTGTTCGTCTTTGTTGATCCGTTTGTTTGCGGTAGTAAAAGTGTTTTGAGTTGGAATTAAAACGATTAAAAACTAACCGCGTTCGAGTTTTATTAAAACCACCCAAGGTCTATCTGGTCCACTCTATCGAAGGAACTCTAAAATCCCCACAGGTATATAAGAAGGTTTCCAAGTTTTATAATCTGCAATCTATGGTAACATAGTTTTATAAAGTATTTATAAGTTTACTATAACTTACAGGTATATAATAAGGTGATGTAACTATTTCCATCACCATTTTATAAAACTTTTAGTACCCGTTACTAAAGTATTTTTAAGAAATTTTTATAAAGGTTACCGTTACCTCATTTATATAACTAGAATACCCCTAGTTATATAAAAGTGTTGTCAATCACCTTTATAGAACCTGGAAACTAGTAGTGTTTGCAGTATATGTTATAAAACTTTTGGTAACGATAATTTCTTTTATAAAACCTTTAGTAAAACGAAACTACCTAATTTGACATATGACAATAATCAGGTGTCTGTTGTTGTTTATTATTGTTATAAGAAATCTGTGCATAATGATTTTGAAAAAAATGAAGTTCAGTACATCATTTCGCCAGAAAATTTCAAAAAAATTTAATAAAATCTCAAATTCAGTGCCCTCAGTATCTTCCACGAGGACACTAAACACAATTTCGTAGACAAGAAAATAAATTACTTGAGGGAACTGATAAACATGATGATTATAGCAATAACACTATTTTGAGACCAAAATTGCCAATACCGGCGCTGACGGCATCTGGTTAAAAGTTAAGTACATAATGTTACTAATAGTTATAAAATATAACCTTAGGTGATATTATAGTTTCCAGAGTTTATATTGTTACTAAAGTGATCCGCCATATTTTTCTAACCAAAATCATAATAATAAAAAAGATGCGTTGCAAAAACACTAGGTTAAGCTGATTTTGATGCAAAATATACAATAATTGTTTAATACTGGCATATGCAAAACGGAAATGACATTAATTTCTTCTTAAATCTCATTTTAATTAATATTTATATGTGTATATTTTGTGAGAAAACTGATTTGAAATTAATAAAAAGTGAATATTTGAAGGGCCCCTGCGTTTTTTCGAAGTACCGGTTCTACTTTTGCAGTAGAAAAAGTTTCCCAACTATATTTTGAGTCTACCAATGCTGTAAAATTACAACAAAGTACCATCGTTTTCTAATAGGTAAATATTATGAATATTTGGACTCCATATTTGTTTTTTTTTAGTAACAGACATCTTGAAATAGAATTGTGGGAATAGAATAGTAGGAGACCATTTAAAGCAATGTATTTGAGAGAGAAAAAATATGTACTTATAATGATGACAGAATTGACAAAAGTTATATAGTGGTTACCACAATATTTCCGTTACCAATGGTTACATAAATTAAAGTTATATACCGTTACTAAACACAGGTTTTCGAAACCTTTATAAACGCTCAATTTAAGCTCTTTAGAGGGTCTATAGGAGTAACAGAAATATTTCGGTAAATGGATATAAAACCTTAAGTTATATAAAGAAGGTGATATAACATTTACGGTAAATATTATAAAAACAAAAATGTTTATTGGGATGACGTATCTAGTGATGTAATAAAGGTTTCATTTGGTTATACCTCAAAAAAAAAATTCATGAAGGAAGCGACTTTTTCCTGCACTATATTCACTTGGTAACGGCGTGCTAAACGCAAACGTTAACGTTCGACGGTGAGTTTATAAATTGGGCTTAAAGGTTTACAGGACTCGGAAAGGAAGACTTTTGTTTATTCAAAACAACTCTGCTTTAATTGTCTTGGTTCCAAACACACTCTTGCCAATTGCCCAGCAACCAAAGGTTGTTTTATCTGCTCTCAAAGGCATCATACATTGCTCCACAATGCCTTTGTCCCTCAAAATCCTCCAGCTCAAGGTCACAGACCCCAACAAAGACCCCATCATAATAACTCTTCGATTGCTAGACCAAATTATTTTAATGGTCAGCAGCAACCGTCTCAGCATCCGTCTCAGCATCCTCCCAAGACACAGACACAAGGTTCAAGACCACAAAATCAAGCTGACTCACAACCAAACCAAAATGAACTTCCCAAATCTTCCCAAAGTCTCCACTCCTTCTCAGCACTCTCTACAAAAAACTCACAAACTCTTTTAGCAACCGCATGCGTGATACTTTATGACGCAGACAGGCGGCCCCTTCAAGCCAAAGCCATTTTAGATAATGGCTCGCAACACTCCTTTGTAACTGACAAACTAGTTAAAAGGTTAAAACTAGTCCCCTATGTCAAAACAACATATGGTCTGGCATAGCTCTTAGTAACAATGTTACTAATAAGATGATTGATTTGAAAATATACTCAAATTTGTATCCTCATAGGAAATTTGAGATTTCCTGCGCCGTTCTCCCTGTAATAACAGGACCCCTCCCCTCTATACAAATAAATGTCAGTTCGTGGAATATACCGAGCGACATTGTTCTTGCTGATCCTAGTTTCACTCGTCCTTCGGAAATTGACCTGATTGGTTCAGACCTCTATTATAATCTCCTGACAAAAGGCCTGATTCATCTAGGTCATGGCCTGCCCACAGTCTTAAACACTCATCTCGGTTGGATTCTTGGAGGAACGTTTCCCCAAAATTCACACCATAATAACTGCTCTCATTTAGTCACTAGTAGCCCTGCACAACAAATGCACTCCTCTGTCTCTATGTTTGTTCAAAGCCCGGACAATAGCTCTCTCGAAAATATAGTGACTAAATTTTGGTCCATGGAAGAAATTCATACCAAAGCCCCTCTCTCCCTTGAAGATGCAAAGGCTGAAGCTTGTTTCAAGGAAACAACTCAAGTATTAGAAAATGGCTCTTATCAAGTTAACTTACCCTTGAAATCTCCCTCTGAAAATCTAAAACTCGGTGATTCTTTGTCTATAGCCACAAAAAGATTTCACAATCTCGAGAGGAAATTTGTAAAGGACCCAGATTATTTTCATGAATATCAGAAATTTATTCATGAATATGTTAACCTTGGACATGCCAGGTTCGTACCCCTTTCCTCTGCTAATGAAAATCTGGAGCTCAAATGCTTCCTACCTCATTATGCTGTGGTTAGAGAAGGTGCGTGCTCAACGAAGCTGCGTGCTCAACGAAGCTGCGTGTGGTCTTTGACGCCTCTTGCAAAACCACAACCGGCCTTTCCCTAAATGACATCACTCTCAAAGGCTTTCAGGTCCAGCCTGACCTTTATGACATATTGTTACGCTTCAGATCTTTCAAATATGCTCTCACCTCTGATATCGAGAAGATGTTCAGACAAATAAAGATAAATCCCACTCAGACCTTTTTATTAAATATTTTATGGAGAGACGATCCTGAAAAACCACTTCAGTGCATCGAATTGACAACTGTCACGTATGGCACTAATAGTGCTCCATTCCTCGCAACTAGAGTCTTGAACGATGTTGCATTAAAAAATAGCTCAGATTATCCCCTCGCGTCTCATTCTCTATTGAAACAATGTTACATGGATGACATCCTAAGTGGATGTGATGACCTTAAGGATTTAGAAATACTCTATAGCGAACTTATCTCTTTATTAAAGGCTTCTGGATTTGAATTACACAAGTGGTGTTCAAATTCAAAGGAATTTCTAGACAAAATCTCTCATAAAGAAAAAATTATTGAAGTAGATATGAATTTTGACGAAAACCCGAATAAGGTACTTGGCCTTATTTGTAATAGCTCAATGTTATGATCCCCTTGGTTTTTTATCTGTAGTCATTGTGACAGGAAAAATAATTGTACAAAGACTTTGGACACTGAAGTTGGATTGGGACACCCCAATTACTGATGACTCACTTTTGCAAGAATGGAATGGTTTCATACATGACCTTCCTCTCCTCAAAACGCTCAAGATCCCTAGATACCTTTTTTCTGACAAAACATTAAGTTCCATGGAATTCCACGGATTCTCTGATGCCAGCCTCAAGGCATACGCCGCTTGCGTTTACGTTCGCGCCCTATATACTGATGGAACAGTATCTTGTCATTTGATTACCTCTAAATCTAGAGTATCTCCTCTGAAAACAGTTACATTGCCTAGGCTAGAATTATGCGCCATGGTTTTGCTCTCGAAGTTGGTTTCAAAGTTAATCGCAATCTTCGAAGATCGATTCTCATTGAGTTCTGTAAATTTGTGGACAGATTCGCAAATTGCGCTCTGCTGGATAAATTCCCATGCGTCGCGCTGGACTGTTTTTGTGGCTAACAGAGTAGCACAAATTCAAGAACTCACCTCAAATCACAAATGGCGTCATATAAATTCTTCAGACAACCCCGCTGATTACCCATCTAGAGGTTTGCCAATACCCCAAGTCCAGAAGTGTCATACTTGGTGGCAAGGCCCTAAATTTCTTCATGACCCTGAATTAAATCTCTCCCAGTTTGGCAACACTCCCAGTTTGTCTGATGTCCCTGAGGAATAGAAAATAGCTCTAGTAGGAACTGATAAGAAAGATCAAGATCTGTTTTGGCCCGGAATATTCAATCGAGCTTCTAAATTTCGTAAGCTCCAACACACAGTAGGGTACATGTTGAGATTTGCACTTAATACAAAATGTAAACATCTCGATAGAGCAAAAGATTCTCTCGAAGTCCAAGAGCTGAAAGCAGCCTTGAACTTGATCATAAAAATTCTCCAGTCAATTCATTTCTCAAAGGAAATCTCAGAGTTGAATCAAAACATATTTTTGAGCAACAAATCACTGATTAAACTCAAACCCTTCTTAGATAAGGATGGTTTATTAAGAGTGGGTGGAAGATTAGACAACGCTAATGTCTCCTTCGATCAAAAACACCCCATTTTGCTCCCTTCCCATAATCATATTGTCTCATTAATGTTAATCCAAGAACATGAGCGTTTAGGTCATGCAGGCGCACAAACAGTGCTTTCGAATTTTCGCCTAAGGTTCTGGCCACTCGATGGTTTAAGGGAGACAAAACGTATAATCAACAATTGTATTACCTGTTTCCGATTCAGAGCTCAACCAGCAGAGCAAATTATGGCAAGTCTGCCAAAGGAGCGTGTGAATGTCTCCCGCTGTTTCAGCCAAGTTGGAATAGACTATGGCGGACCCTTCTTAATAAAATCGTCCAAGCTACGCAAAGCTCCCCTAATTAAATGCTATATTGCAATTTTTGCCTGCTTGGCCACCAAGGCAATTCATATTGAATTGGTGACAGGGCTCTCTACCGAACACTTCATCATGACATTGAAAAGATTTATTGCCCGGAGAGGTAACCCAACCGTGATACATAGTGACAATGCCACCAATTTCCAAGGCGCCCAAAATCAATTGAAGGAATTGCATAACTTTTTTAGAAATAGAACCCATTTGAACTCAACCAGGGACTTTCTCTCTCAAAATGAAACTGAATTCAAGTTCATCCCTCCAAGAAGTCCTCATTTCGGTGGCATTTGGGAGGCAGCAATTAAAAGCGCCAAATACCACATCGTCAGGCTGGTTGGGGAAACCCGCTTCACGTTTGAAGAGTTTTATACAATTTTAGTGCAAATTGAAGCCATATTGAACTCACGTCTCCTATGCGTTCTTTCAAACGACCCAAACGACTATCAAACTCTAACCCCTGGTCACTTCTTAATTGGTTCAAGCCTTACGGCTCACCCAGATAAGGATTTAAGTCATCTTAATGAGAACCGCCTTTCTATGTGGCAGAAAATTTCACACATCCAACAAGTGTTTTGGAAGCGTTGGTCAGTGGACTATTTGAACAGACTCCAAAATCGACCTAAATGGTTCCGGAATTCTCTAGATCTAACCCCCAATACATTAGTACTTTTAAAGGAAGATGACACTCCACCTCTAAGATGGCCTTTAGCCAGAGTCTTAGAGGTATTCCCTGGACGAGACAATAAAACCAGAGTGGTAAAATTGAAAACACAAGGTGGTGTTT
Source organism: Ceutorhynchus assimilis (assembly GCA_917834065.1). Classification (NCBI taxonomy): domain Eukaryota; kingdom Metazoa; phylum Arthropoda; class Insecta; order Coleoptera; family Curculionidae; genus Ceutorhynchus; species Ceutorhynchus assimilis. Next base: position 40,502,144 of record OU892280.1, on the reverse strand, counting down.
TTACTCGAGGAATAGCAAAGGTATGTCCTTTACCAATTCAGGATTAAAACCTGCTACTTTCTCTATTGTAAATATGTTGTTTATTTTTTTTTGTTAATGTTTCGTCTCTCATTGAAGTTTGGAAACTTCAAGGGGGGGAATATATTGCGGAAATAACCCATAACAAGTTTAAAATGTTATTATTTGTAGTCTATCAATATAATCTCAATTTCTATTATTTATCATGAAAATAATATTCTAAAAAAAGATTCCTGTAAAACTGGCAACAGCAACCCTTTTGAACCGGTAAAATTACAGATTTCTTCATTACCCTATGAGCAATGGATCTATTTCGTTGTTGTGATTGGTCAGTTGCCACCCAACATCCCTGATTTATGTGACCTGCTCCGAAAAAGGCAGTCGACTCGACGCACAGTAGTAGTAGTTATCAAGAAGTAGAAGAGTAAGCAAAGACTCTGCACCTTCGCGCCTCTGAACGCTCTACAGAGGCAAAAACCCCCAGAAAACCCCCGTTAATACGCGATTTATAGTAAAATACTACTCTCAGTGTCTCAAGGCCTGACATGATCTATATTATCAACGATATTATTGATTACAATTCATGTAATTAACCCCTAAATTGTTGCAAGTCATCTCGGACTTAGCAAAATTCTCTACTACGCCTGTTTAAGGTTATTCCTGTCTCACTCTCGACGGGCTTCAACTCTGTATATCATTGTGTTCTCTCTCTTAGTGGAAAATCCCTTAGCTGTCAGTGCAAATTACTACGAATAGTGATAAATGGATAAATAATCACTATATGGATTTTGGATTTACCTGTATGAACTGGAATAAGCAAGTAAGACCGTTTCAATTTCTCTAAACAGTCGAACAATAAGTTAATAAATACTGAATACTGATTCGGTTGAAATGCACTATAAATTGAAGTGTTTGTTCTAACCTTTAATACAGAAATTTGGTTTTCACACTCGTGAAATGAACATTTGTAAATTTGTATATAGAAACTGAGCATATATATATAGACTTTTCTTGCACTTATTGTTTACACACATCAGCAGAAAAGTGCTCACTTATTAACTCTCAATAAACAAAAGAACTTTCAAGGATTATAAACATTTTGTGAATACGGTGAGCTGATTGAAGTTTACGAATTATTTGTGTTGTGCTCTCGTAAATCTAATTAGTTAATTTGTGTTCTCGTTCATTGAACATTTAACCATAATGGGCTCTTTCACTAATTTTTGAAATTGGCATATTTGGATAAAGCAAGTAAAAACAGAATTTTCTGTATTTTTACTTTTGAAAAATTCAGAGTCCTTCTTGAGAAAACAGAGAAAAAAGAAATACCTCCAAATAAAAACCCAGAATTTATTTCTATGACGTCGCAGCTCGCAATTTGACCGTGTTGCCACTAATTGTCTACATTGAAAATTTGTAATAGATTTAATTCTGAAATGTTCGCAAAATATCATGAAAAGTAGTTAAATTAATTAGTTATGGATTCAACATTTTATAACATTTTTATTGAAATTATGCTTAAAAACAATTTAATATAATTTTTTATGTTTAGTTTTATTTATTTATTTTACGTTGCACTACATTTAGTCACCACCGACAACAGCGCATTCGAACCTTTAGCTGCATTTACTACAGGATAAATACAGCCGAGGCGATCAGCTCTTTGCAACAACCAGCGAAATGAAGAATATTTATGGGACGTCAGCAAATCGGCGCGTTTTTGATTAATTTGAATATTGGTAGTTTAAAATGCCTGTAAAAAACTTATTTAACCTTGTAGAACATTTTTTTTTGGTATATATGCCTAAAATAGTCCCTCCTTTGGGATTTTATACTTAAATTACGTATTTAAATTTTAGTGAAATAGCCCATTAATATTATTATTATGAAATTTCACTATTTTTTATAAATCAAGATACTTATTTACTCGCTTATTTACTTTAGATTAGTATAAAATTTGTAGTTCGACTGGACGTCCAAATAGGAATTATTAGATAGGATTTGATTGCTGATTAAACCGAATTAACTTCATTTATTAATTAAATTGATAACTATTCTATTTCAGCGTTTTATTTGTATAAATGAGAATCAAGGCACCCCTAACTCAATACAAGGCTTAAATGATCCAACACTTATGGTGCGATTCTGTATGCGATGTAACGTACTGTAAGGGATGCAACTTTGAGAGCTGTAAGGATGTAAAGAAAAAGGAATTCTGTAACTTACATTGCGCTGTAAAATAATCTTACACCTACTGTAAATTTACGTCGCCGGAAATGGAGACATACTGTTACATTTTTGACGATATGAAACAAAAAAGTTTTTTGTGTTGCACAAAATCGCAAAAAGAAATGTTTCGAGTGAGTTAAATATGGAATTAATACAGATTAGGCATTTCATCATAATCATCATCATCATCATCATAGGCAATCACGAGTATGATTATCTTCTATTCTATTCTTCGCCGATTGTGTGTTTCCTGATGATGGTTATATAAACCAATTCTGGAGCCGCACACTTTTCCATATTCTTGGAACACCCAAGGCCTCTACAAAAACGCTGATCCGATTACAATGGATTAACGCGATCAAATTTGATTGATAGTTTCTTCTTTAGCAAAAGTATTACAAAAGTTATGACTCGTTGCAAAATTAAAATGTCCTTACAAAATAAAGCAAGCCCCCTTGATATAAATAATTACACTTGGTATCAGTACACAGTGCATTGCACCATTCAGCCTATACAGACTCCGTGTCATACAGAATTCTATATATTATCGACAGGATTCTATAGGCTCAGCATATTCAATATGTCGAATTCTACATGGCACGGAGTCCCTGCCCAGGGGCCTTATTCTGTAAGAACGAACCGTTCGATTCGATAGAATTTCTTCGATTGTGACGTCATTTTTGGTTTGGTTTTCGCGCTACCAGACCGAAAATGACGTCACAATCGAAGAAATTTTACCGAATCGAACAGTTCGTTCCTTACAGAATAAGGCCCCTGGCCTTCACGCCAAACGCTAACAGCGAACAGCCGGGAATTGGGGAATCATCGAGGAATCCCTGATATTTGCTGCAAAAATGACACTCATCCAACTGAAAATTCGCTATTTTTAGAAAACCCAAAAAACCCAATAATGGTGGGCTTTATCAACTGAAAAAACCCGAAAAACCCCACTGGGTTTTATAAACTGGGGAAATTCTATGCCAACTCTGTGGATCAATCGGTTCAGCGTTTCCGTAAAGGCCTTTTGTATTTGATTCATACCAGGAGGGCTATAGACGGTAAAGATAATATCACACCTTCCTTCCAAAATATTTCAACTTCAAAAAGAGTCAAATTACAAGCATATTAGGTTACGTTTATTACTATAAAGTAAGGAGCGCTATAAAGAAAGCGCTGTAACTATGTACTTTACACCAGGCGTTACAGAATGGGAGCTTTGGCGTTCAATGTAAGTTTCAATTATGCATCGCGATGTAAACTTACGCGCTTTGACATTTACAGTGATGTAAGGCGATTTACAGAATAGGCACATTAATGGTTAATTTTTACAGTCAGTCAAAGTAAAAACTTTTGACATCCCTGGTGCGGTAATGACTAACGTTCACAAAAGGGTAATAGCTAGTTCCGTCACACGTGTCATATGGAAATAATGTACAGTGAGTTGTATAATCGAATGTAATACCACAAGAGGTTTCGGGATTACCGGATAATACTTTCACCTGTCACGAAACGCGTTCCGCAGCAACACCACGACTCCGAAGGAGGAGTGGTGTTGCTGGTAACGCGTTGAGTGTCAGGTAAAAGTATTAGGTAATCCTGAAACATCAAGTTGTATTCAAAAGGTTATACAACGAACTAAACTTCAATGCTTTATTAATGTTTATTATTATTAATAACAATATTGCCACCAAGCGCGATAATCCCAAAAAGCTTATCACTTCTTAAGCCTCTCGTGTCATATGGGAATAATGTACAGTGAGTTGTATAATCAAGTGAAGCTTTCGCAAGGAGGTCAATTCAAAACCTTGTGTATTTGGCAATGCAGAGAGAGTATTATTGTATTTAAAATCTCACCGTAGCTTATTTATATCTGTGTATCCTCCATTACTGGACAAGTAAAAGACGAATTCCTCTAGGTCTATCACTAACTTGTCTGTAATTGTAAAGCCCGCATTACATCTGTGTGTATTCGTGTATTTCTACATGTATTAATGCATGTATAGATTCATGAATTTATGCACATGATAAGCTGTAATTGCTGTAAATACACGGCTAATATTTCCTCTTTACATTCGTGTATTTCTTCATGTAGAAATACACGAAAAAATACAACGATGTAATGCGGACCTAAGTGATAATCGATATTCCAAATAACCTTAAGGCCGAAACCCATTAGCAACACGCCATGCCATGCTATGCCACGCCACGCCATGTGACGAAAATGTATGCGTATATTCTTCTATTTATTTACATGTGCCGCGTACACACTCGCCACCCACGATACCACGCTATGGCACGCCACGCCGTCTGACGTGTGACGATTTCAAATCCCCAGATGCTGCATACGCGTGTTGGTACGTGTAGATGTCCCCCGGCCGCCTTTCTAGCCCCGCCGCAATCTTTTTCTGCATTTATTTAATATTTTGTCGCGTCGGAAATAGTACAGTACCAATCAAAGACAGCACCTACCATGGGCGCCGCCAGGATTAGTTTCAGGGAGGTGCATAAAGACAATGGGGCGCGAAAATTTTTCCGGGTGCCACGCCCAAAAACGGTTATTTTGAACTTTCAAAAAATTAATTTTTCTAGGTGATTGGGTAAATAGTAGAGTAATTTCGGGGAATATGGAATATTCCGGGTAATATGGAATAGCTGCTAATTTTTTTTGGGGTGGCGACATCTGAATTTTTCTACCTAAGCTGACATCATTTCCACCCTAAACCTCATATGCCCTAAACTATTATTAACCTCATCAGGTTTCAACAGTTGCTTTTTTTAAGTTCGCAAAACGTCATACAATATTAAACGTGTTCATCAAATTTTGCAATAGAGATTTTTAAATTTATGTAGTGGTTGTATTTGTACAAAATTATCGCTCATTCTGGCAGGAAAGTCTATCCAATATTCAGTTACTCTTTTAAAGGGGGTGTGACCCAAAAATGAAAGTTCTAGTGCAAAAAAAATCTAAGAATAAATATTCAAACCGCATCTTATTGCTACGATGGTCCGTTTTCGAGTAGGGCGGTTTAAAGTTACAACTAGGCTTTTGTAACGTCACACTGAATTTTCAGGGACAGTAATAACACGTGTAAGAATTCCCCAAAACTAAAGATAATTATCTCCTAGAGCAAATTGCAACCACTCAAAGTATAGGGTACGATTCACTGACGACTGATGGCGTTTTCCATTTCTCGTCTCAGTGCAGCACTCAGTGCGCACGAGAATTTTTCTGGTGCTGTCAAAAACGCGCTGTCGTTCTGCTGTGTCACCTAACTTTCAAGCTCGATATTTCTGGAACCAAAATTATCGACCTTTGTTCCATGTAGCAATTTTATTCACAAAAAGTCAATCTGTGAGCCCGTGAAAACCGGAGGTCGATATTTGGTCTGGTTCCAAAAATATTGAGCTGGAAAGTTAGGCCAAAAAATGTCCTTGCTCGAAAGCAATTGTCCAGCAGTTTATTTGAAATAAATTTTAGAATTAATGAAGAAGTCATCTCAGAAATTCAGATCGAATGGTTCAGATAATAACAACAGCTTCTTCCCCGTGGTTCCACCAGCCGTTAAAATTTAAAAGAAATTGGACTATCTATAAATAATTTAGAGGTACTCTAAATTATTTATAGATAGTATCTAATTCATCAGACAATCTTTTTAAACAACAATAATAATATGTATAGGTATCTGAAAACAACCCAGATAAGCTGTGGAATTCGTTCAAATAATATAATTTCGTCATCGGATTCATCTTTGCTGATGCTACATAATAAATCCAAAGGTGTAACAACTTTTTCTTTGGAAATATTAGCAGAAATTTTTCAAATTTTCATATAGGGTACATGTAAACAAAAACAAAACAAACTGCATTGGCCCTCCACGAGCTCTAGCTCGTGCCAAAAAATGCGCACTGAGTGCATACATAATTGCACTGGATTTCAAATGGAAAATAAAAACTGATAATGTGCAGTCAAAGACTCAAATAAGAATGTAAAAATTGCACCGAGTGCACCTCCGTGCAACAAATGGAAAACGCCATGAACGACCAGAAAACTGCTATTACGGCGGTTGTGACATCACAATTTCCTGCACATCTTCACAAGGAATTTTCTCGGAGACTATTTTAAATACAGGACTGCGATTTTCACGAGAGATCTTAGAATTTTTTTCTTGATTTAAGTAGCTTAAGTCGTTTTTTAGGGTCACACCCCCTTTAAGTTGTTGTTAGTAGGTACATTGTTTTCAAAAACATGTTTTCGGCATGGTATTTTTTCTCTGCAGGGGGTCTTTCGGGTATTATGGGATATTCCATTGCGGCGGATGGGCCCATGAAGCTTGCATATCTGGTGCAAGAGATGTCTATGTTTGCGATTTTTGCCAGTAGTTATAAGTTATTTCTTTGGTTTTTTTTGTTAAATTACTCGTTATTAAGAATTAAACATTTTTCGTTTTTTTGTTCTTATGATTTACTCTATCCCTCCGTTATCCTGGACTATCTCCCCATAAAATTTCAATATGTTGAAGCCCCATATACCTATTCCACTTTTTTTCAGCACATAAAAATGACTAATTTGACAGTTTATTTTATGAGCTGAAACGGTATTTTTAAAATTAAAACTGATTATAAGCTACTTATAGATAATATCCTGACCTTCTCATATGCTAAATTTCGGAGTGAAAATTGTATTATTTTCCCAGATATTCAACAAAACGAAAATGGTATTCCATATTCCCCGAAATTACTCTATGATGTTTTTACCTCGGTGGCAAGTGGCATGAGCTTTTCGCTATTCAATTCAATACTTTTCGTAGAAATTAAAGAAATTTATGACAATAAACTAGAAATTGAGTAAATTCCAAATTCCCGCCATTTTACAGTTTGATGGCGCGCGAAATAAAAATAAAATAACCCGATCCGAGCCCGAAATGACCTAAAAACTGTCGCAGGGAACAAAGAGTGCGGGGGCCATCGTTTCTCGCTCTACCAATTCTTTCAAACAGTATAACATCCAAAAAAAATCAATAACAAAATAAAAAACATTTTTTTCTGACAGGGGGGTGCAAGTGCACCCCCGGCGCCCATGGCACCTACTCATTAATACATGAAAAGCACCATATTTTTCTCGATTCCTGTTTATTTTGTGCACCCACCCAGAATCTTCTTTTTTTATTTGTTCTGTAAAATCAGAGCCGCAGCAACACATTTTTCATTCTTTTAGAACAGTGGCTCCCAACCTTGAGAGTAGCAAGGACCAATTTTACCAAATCAGGATTTGCGCGGACCAGCAGCGGCTTACCTTACCAAGACTGGAACCTTGAGAAGGGGGAGGAGGATACAAAGATAGAGGAAGCTCGTCACAGGCGCTGCCGGAGTTATAATTTTTTTTCTATTGCCACGACCAAAACCCTCCATTTTGAGTATTTTGAGCCTGAAAAAAATTCATTGAAGCGCAGTGTTCATTTCTATTCTATTCGTCAGAGCTTCTTTAGGGCATTAGCAAGAACCTGCAATGATGAATTGGTTTGTTCGATATGATTATTCCAATGTAGAGTGATCTAGAGCGGATTTGTGAGTCATTACTAGTTTTGAAAATAATTCTAGAGAATTATCTAAAGCACTAATAATTTCAAAGATAGGTTCTTTAAGTACGAATATTATTTGCTTGATTGAAAAAAAAAAGTAATACAAATTTATATTTTGAAAACAATAATGTTTTAAAATTCGTCTTGTAGTATCAGTTCGTGGACCATTTCAAGGGTTGTCACGGACCACCTAGGTACTGTCCTGTATCTAGAAAATCTAGTCACTAAGTCACTAGACCAGTGGTTACCAAACTGGGGGGCGTGAAGCAACATTGAGGGGGGCGTAAGTCTTTCAAAAAATTAATACAAATTTTCGAGGCGTAGGTCACTCAATAGAATTTGTACACCTAATTACAAATACATTCAATTACATGTATTTTTTTGTAATTAAATGTATTTGTATGTAATTGAAAGTATTTGTTTGTAATTGAACGTAATTGAGAAAGTAATTGAAGGTATAAAATTAAATGTATTTGAACGTAATTGAATGTAATTGAATATAATTGAATGTAATTAACTTTTATTGGAAACAAAAATGGATGATGGAGAGGGCATGTATTTATATCTAATTGACAGTAATTGATTGTAATTGAAAGTATTTGAATGTAATTAAATGTAATTGGATGTAATTGGACGTAATTAAACGTAATTGAATGTAATTGAATGTAATTGATTAAATGTATTTGAGTGGTATTTGAACGTGATTGAATTGTGCTTGAATGTAATTGAGTGTAATTATTTGTAATTGAATGTAATTATTTGTAATTGAGTGAAATTAAATGTAATTGAACGTAATTGCAAGGTAATTGAGGTAATTAAATGTATTTTTTAAATTACATTCCAACATTTGTACACCTAATTGGGGAGTGACCTACCCCTCGCAAATTTTAAACTTTAAAATAAAAAATCAGTTAAAATTTAATAAAAGATGTCTACAATCCGGCAACAGCGCATACCTTGGCCAAAGCGGCATTGCCATGCGATCATTGCTACAGCGTACGCTCGCTGCCCACTGTCATGCCCATTCCTCCTCTTCCAAAGTCTGGTTCAGACGAGTTACAGTGAGTAAAAAAAATGTTTTTGTATAATGGAAAAAGGAAGGGAGGCGCAACCACTTCTTGATTTCAGAAAGGGGGCGCAAAAGAAAAAAGTTTGGGAACCATTGCACTAGACGAACTGCTTCTATACTATTCTCCATGATGTATTCAAAGCTACTGAGAAATTTTCTGAATAAAATGTATAGATTAAAATGAACGTCTCATCACGTGGCGTGTAACAAATTTGCACACAAACTGTCCCACATGAACCTATGACGCATGGCGTGGGGTGGCGTAGCATGGCGTAACTTGTTGCTAGTGGGTTTCGGCCTTTAGGATTATTATTATAATAGGGTACTTGCATGGAAAATTAAATTAATTATTGTTTATTGCAAACTGTAGTGAATCGAAAAAAAATCGAGGCATGTTTTTTATTTTGTCCAAATATGATTATTTCGAAAGTTATACAAATAATGAGTTTTGTATATACAGATATACTGAGCATGTGCGACGTCACAACGTATAATAAGCTATAACGTCAGAAGGACATTTCAAAGCGTTGTATCTCCGTCAATTTTTGACTAACAAGAAAAAGAAAAAATACGTGTTGACTGATTTTTCATGGACTATCGAAATCAGCAATAAAAAAATTTTATACAAGGGGCCTATTCGGTCGAAACCGATGAAGCTATTGTTACTTTAACAAAATTTTGAAAGGATAAGTGAGATTTATAGTTTATGCACCATAATGAATTATTCTTTCTGAGTATTCTGTCAATTCTCTGTCAACACGATTATGAAAAATATTAGTGTTTGGTGCTGAGACTGTAATTTGGCAAAGCAAATTCCAAGAATGCACTACACGGTTTACAATAAAGTTTTTCCTAGGTAGTATTGATGATCTTTCCTTTTCAAGCTTCTTAGAATGGCCACGAAGATGAGGATTTCGACATGGATGGAAAATATTTATCAGATTACACTGATAGTTATCACTGGTTATTTTGTAGTTTCAATTAAATCGCCTCTCTGCCTTCTTTCTTTAAGGGATGCCAAATTGAATTTGAGTAGTCTTTCCGGATATGGTAACTGTTTTAACTATGGGGGAATTTTTGTCAATCTGCGCTAAATTTTCTCAAAAAGTTCTTTATCCTTAATGTAATATGGATTCCACACAAGCATATTCTATTTTTTCCTGACATAGTTTTTGTAAAGGGTAGATATCGGGTCTTCAAAAAAAAAACCCAATCAAAGATTGCTATGGTTTTTCAAACGTACCTATTGTTCGTCGATTTTAATCTGATACTCGGACGGAATGTGAGCTGGGCTCCCTACATTAGAACGCCAATGGTTACCCGACGTCACACCTGTTTTTGCTATATGAAACACCCCCTCGCTCTTCATACCGCAAGTATCAGTTAAAAATCGACGAACAATATGTCTTAGGAATATTTTTCTTTAATTTTGTCAATGAACTTTAATGTCATGATGTCATGTCAAAAATCCTGACCAATAAAGAAACAGTAATGCGGCGTACGTTTTCTTGATCAATAGCTGCACAGGGTATTTGAAAAAAAGGGTCATATTCTGCAAATTGTGATAAAAGCATGAAATTTTGTGGAGATGTTTTCACATTGATTTTAAGCGATTTCACCCGCAGCACAGTCTGGTAAGACCCGTAGAATCCAAGATGGCGGCTTTTCTTTAGATAACTTAGAGAAAATATAGGCTTACGCGTTTTGATCCGATTTTAACGGTGTTGGTGTTATTTCTGAATAACTTATGAGTAACTTAGCAAATAAAAGTAGTATTTTGTTCAAAAAATGTATCCAAAAATAGTTATCCACAGGAAAAATGAGGAAAGTGCTTCTTTTTCGAATTTGACGTTTGACGGCGGAGGAGATGGCAAAGACGTGACGCAGATCTACAGGGTGTTTCAGGAAGGGTGTTACAAACTTCAAGGGCAGATAGTATTCATCAAAATAATTGAAACAGTTCCTATGGATATAGGTCCGGAAACGCTTTGTTTCCAAGATACAGGGTGATACGTTTTTCAAAAAAAAAAATAGTTTTCTATTAAATGAGATTTGATCCAGAATTCCCAGGGGAGTACCCAGCGACCAAGTCGGTTGTTTTTGTGCGATTTTCAGATTCAGATAGACACACTAAAAATACATTTTTGTCTCTCAAATCTTTCAATTATCTCGCTTCGTTTTCGCGGAAAAATAACAATACCATACCTCGGCATGTCTGAACTCCATAAGAAAAAACACTTAGGAATGCTTAGGAATTGATTAAAAAGTTATCGGAGTTTGTTGATTTATGAAAACAAAAAAAAAACCTCAAATGGAATTTATGTCCTTGTCACTCAATGAATGGGTGATGTACCTTAATTCCTATGAATTTTTATCTTTCCTTATGGAGTCCAGAGACGTGCCGAGGTATGGTATTGTAATTTTTCCGCGAAAACGAAGCGAGATAATTGAAAAATTTATGAGACAAAAATGTTGTATTTTTAGTGTGTCTATCTGAATAATCAATAAAAATCATACAAAAACTACAGAGTGATATTTTTTCTGCACAAAAACAACCGACTTGGTCGAGGGGTACGGCCCTGGGAATTCTGGATCAAATCTTATTGGCCCAGTAGATGTCTGATAATGGTTGAAATAAACCGTGAAACTTTCATTGAAATCGGCTAAAGCTCTTTCGGGCTATTAATAAAAAACTATTTTTTTTTTTGAAAAACGGATCACCCTGTATCTTGGAAACAAAGCATTTCCGGATCTAGATCCATGGGAACTTTTCAAATTATTTTCATGAATACTATCTGCCCTTGAAGTTTGTAACACCTTTTCTGAAACACCCTGTATGTCAGGCCGTCCAGGCCGAAGAAAGAAACAGTTCCAGTTGAAAACAACAACAAAAAATACCCGTGTGTGTACTGAAAATGATCACTTGCCGCAGGCTCGTAATTTTCAATAAACAATAGTTATAACAAAATTTTGAACTCTATATACATATAAGCATCTACATAGTAAAAGCTTAATTATAGATAACACTGGTTAAACTAAATCTAATTTTCGAGGTAATTTTATTATTTTTTTATTACGAGAATAATTTTGATACGCCCCTGTTCCCTCACTATACGCATGATCGTTGATTGCCACGAAGATGAAGCAAATAATGAGCGCCAATCACGCACATGTATGCGCAAGTGTTTTAACGGCTTTTGTTCGGGCAGTCGCACTAGTCGCAATCCAGACTCAGACTCATGTTGTCAGTGTGTGTGCGTGCGCGCGTATTTGTGGTTGTGAAAAAAAAAGTAAAAGTTTTTTCGTGTTGAATAAGACAATATAAATATTAAAGCATATTGCAAAATAGTGGAGTAAGTGATAAACCTAATTTTTAATTGATCGTATTGTATGTAATCACTTTAAATATCTACATATTTAGTTTAAGGTTGCATTAAACATGTCACAAAGAAAATGGAGGTAGTTGTGGCATTCAAATTGTGACCCTAGCAATACTACTGTACGCCAGTGACAAATATATTTAAGAAAATTACAATATTTTAAGTGTGACATCGGTTTGGTTTTTTTTATAATAAATTTTATAAACATGTAAGTATTAAAAGTTGAATAAAACATCTTGAAACCTAAACAGTGTATTTTTTAAAATAAATAGTTTATATTAATTTTTTTTGTCAAAAACTAATAAATAATTCGTGGTTCTGAAAAAATTCTATCATTTTCTTCTAAATCACCTTTCAGTTATCCAAAAATAACACCAATACCACTAAAGCAGATAAAAAAAGGGATTTTTTTTTAAATTTTCGAAGGGCCATATTGGAAAAGCCGCCATTTTGTTTCCTACAGGAAAAAATAAAGTGTGCTGCGGGTGGAATCTCTTAAAATAGCCAAAATAACACTCCCATAAAATTTCATGCTTTTATCACAATTTGCAGATGGATTTTAAATACCCATGGCGACTACAAAGCAATCTTCGATTGTTTTTTTTTTTTGAAGACCCGATATCATCTCGATGGGAGTGGTCTCTAAAAGCATGGTTAATTAGGTATACGTAGGAGTTAGCTTTTTCAGTTATTTTAATTATGTAATTCTGCCACTTCAATTCGGTTGTTAGTTGTTACTACAACTCCCATAGATCATTTTGTTCATTTACTAATGTCAAAGCAGAGTCATTAAGAATATAGTCGTTATTTGGGCCAATCCTTAGTACTGTGCATTTTGAGGAGTTCAATTTCATTCCTCATGTTTTTGACCACTCTTCAATGTTCTTAAGATCAGTTTGAAGTAAATTCGCATCTATCGAAGAATTTGCATAGATTTTGCAATCATCTGTAAACAATTGAACACTTTATTGGATTTGTTCTACCAAATCACAAAGATACGCTGTGAACAGCACCGGACCGATCACCAAACCCTGCACGACGCCACTGGTTACCATATGAGGACTGAAAAGCTCTCCACTCAGAAAGAAAGAAAGAAAGAAAGAAAGAAAGAAAGAAAGAAAGAAAGAAAGAAAGAAAGAAAGAAAGAAAGAAAGAAAGAATTTGCTTTATTGTCAGAAAATTTTACAATTTTGTGGACAAAGCTGAAAAAATAAAAAACAAAACATACAAATGCAAAAGCACAGACAAAACCAAACACTTGAACAAATAGTTCATGGTCAAAATTTGATTAAAACTAATAAACAAACATCTAGGTCTAACTGCTTATACTGTGGGAGTAAGCATATTATAGGTACTAAAAAAACAAGCAAACAATAACTTATAATAACCTATCATGATACAGGAACAAAAACAAAACCTGTGAGTAAGCTGCTCAAAATTTAGAATTAGGAAACCATAAACAACTCGCTTACTGTGTACAAGGCTCTCCCCAGTAAATACACCTTCAACGCCCTGCGAAATTCGAGAAAAGATGCAATGGACCTGATGTTAGGCGGTAGATGATTATGCATCTTTTTAGCATTATAAAGTATTGAACTTTTAACTAACTCTGAGCGCGGGATTGGCAGATAAAGATCCAACTCTGCGTTCCTCAGTGGATAATTGTGAGATGGCCTCTCTGAGATAGCTGATATTAAGTGCTTACGAATTAAGCAGACGGATTCGAAAATAAATAAAGATGGAAGAGTCAATATACTAGACTTGATAAAAAATTCCCGGCAGTGAGTTCTACTACCAAGTCCCAAAGAATAACGAAGAGCTCTCTTCTGCAGTCTAAAAATGCGTTCAAATTGAGACGCACAACACGTGCCCCAGAATGGAAGGGCGTAACGTAAATGCGACTCAAAAAGAGCATAATATACCATCCTGCAAGTTGCCGAGTTAAGCTCCCTGGAAACAGATCTCAGTGCAAAACAGGCCGAACTTAATTTCTTTGCTAAGGCGTCGATATGCAGGTCCCACTTTAGAGATTTATCAACAACAAGCCCCAGGAATTTCACGGAATCAACGGCCTCCATGGTATTGTTATCCAGTACTACAGATTGGAGCGAAGCTCTGTAAGATAAAACTTTGGTTTTAGAGAGGTTGAGGCACAGGAGATTTGAGTCACACCATGATTTGATGGTGATTAAGTCACTAGATACGGTTCTATGGAGTTCCGTAATATCCGGGTTGCTCCAAGTGAAACTAGTATCGTCTGCGAAGAGACAAACTTTGCCGCTAATATCCAGACTAGCAATGTCGTTAATAAATAGCAGGAACAAAATAGGGCCAAGAACTGAACCCTGAGGCACACCACATTCAATTGGTTTACAAGAGGACATGGTCGAGTCCACCCTCACAAGCTGACTTCTGTTACCAAGACTAACTCTCGCCTGAAAAAATCTATCTTCTTAGCAAATCCTTGATCAAGGCAAGCAACTTTAACTCCAAAGTGCTCTAATTTAATTAATAACAGGTTATGTGGGACTTTGTCAAATGCTTTTTCATAATCTAGATAGATAACATCTGTTGGTAGGCCATTGTCATAGTTGTTTGTCCAATCATTTAGACATTCCAGAAGATTGGTAGTGGTAGAAATCCATGTTGGGCTCAAGGTATGAGATTGTTCTCTAGAAAGAAAATAGTTATCCCAAAATCTACGTTTCTTATCTATTTCCCTTAATAAATAATGATTTATCCACGGTTTTTGTGGGTTAGTTTTTACTGGCTTGACCGGTATGTATTTCTTCACTGCATCTCTCATAACACACTGGATGGAAGTTCTCGAATTGTGGATCGACTTGTCTTCTTGGTTGGAGTCTGATGAAGTTACTTATTTCCTCATAATTGGCAGTTAGAAAATATCTCCTAGCTATTTTTTATTTGTTTAGAGGTGGAATTTAAAAATGTGTTTTCGCCCTAATCACCACATGATCACTGCGGCCAATGGGAGGTTCTGTAGAAAGATCAAAGATGCTTTTAGGATCATTAGTGAGATAAAGGTCCAGAAGGGATATCTGATTATTCCTGTACCTTGTTGGATAATTCACAATTTGATGCACATTTGTCTCAAGCAAGATACGTATCCATAAATTCCTATGTTTTTTTGCCTGGAGGTGCAATTAGATGGTTTTCCCAATTTATGTTTTTGTACCTAGTTGAAGTCTCTCACAATATATATGGGGTGGTTTCGGGTGTAGGCATTTTTTTATAGTATTTGTCATAAGTGTATTGGCTTCCTCTCTGGTCGTAGTACCTGGCCTATAAATGCATGCAAGAGACATTTTTATACTTCCTATTTGGACATCTAACCAAACTGCATCAATCGGTGCTTCCATTCTGTAATTGCTGGAGATGCTACAATTTATATTATTTCCACCTATTTGGTAGCTGAAATACACACACTCCCACCTTTTTGGTTTTGCCAGTCTTGCCGGTATGCAGTATTCCCATCTATCATTATCAAGCTTTTTTGCAGCTAAGTTTCTTTAAGTAATATAAAAGTGGGATATGATGACATAACTCTTGCTTTTCATTCATCAATTTTAATAATTACTGAACTAAAATTACTATACCAAAATATAACTTCAACCACCCCAGACATATTTAGTTTTTCACGGAAAACTTTCCACGACGAACTAAAGAACTGTTAGTGTAACATCCGCGGGTAATGCATGCATATTCAAAATGGCTCGAAGTTCATGGCTTTTTGCTACACCTAAATCCGCATAAATGGTGGTGATATTAGTGACCCTTCGTTTGTTTCCAACTTCTATCAAACAGTAGCACATTTTTAATTTCGTTGGCGCGCCTTAACGGCAACAAGAAAACATCTGTGTCTAGTGACCTAATTCTGATAGACAATTTAACTTGACGAGATTGCGAGCATGGAAGCAATGTAAAATAATGTTGGGTCTGCCTCCTCTTGTGAAGAGGATAGCTCTTCTTGTACAGTTGAACCGTCTTCGCTAGTAAACAACGTGCACTGGTGATGAGTTTAAAGATGGAGATGATCCAGAGCTAGTTAACTTTACTGATATATCACATGAGGACCATGAAAATTAAGAAACTATTGATAAAAGATGCTGCTGTTTGATATTATCTGATTAGTTTGTTTTCATTTTTTTTTTCCCGATACATTTTTCCGGTTTGATAGCGCGAAAACCAAACCGAAAATGACGTCACAGTCGAAGAAATTCTACCGAATTGAACGGTTCGTTCCTTACAGAATAAGGCCCCAAAGTTCAATGCTAGCTCTGCCTCAAAAATGATCAGCGTGTCAATCCTGTCCGGATCTTCCGATTTCAAATAATAGATCAAGAATGGAGTATGGAGTTCCGAATAGCTCAGCAGGGTCCAAATAGAAGATAGTGACATCCAAAAATTTTTGAACTAAAGAAACCTAGCTAATTTGGACCCAACCGTGCACGGAGTTTCATTTAAAGGCTCAACTTTCAAGGCGCTGTGGCCTGAATGAGACTCCTTGTTAGTCGAAAAGGGTTTAAAGAAACAAACCAGGGAAAATGCAGATGGCAAGTTTCAAAACGTAATTGGTCGTCTCCAGGATAAAAGTTGGTGGAGTATTATTCAGGAAAAGTTGATAATGGGACATCAGGAACTTACTGCTTACAACAATACATATTACAACAATAATATAACGTAACGATGGCAGGAATAATGTTGCGGACCTACATCATCGGCACTGTTAACGGTTTCCACTTGAATATCAAAGTTATTTTTCGCGACGGACTTCGCTGCAATGATCCTGGCAAGTTATAAGTCTATAGAAAGGAACCCTCAAAAATTCAGAAATGAAGAAAATGAAAACCGAACACCATCCAATGTTCTTGCACTTTCACGAATGTAAACAGTGAAATTGAATAACTAAACTTACCGTACTGAAAATGGGGTCTCAATTCATTCAGTCCATCCTTGACACAGTCATCGAAAGCTGCGGTTTCAAGTTTGCACCTTCCAAAATAATTCTCTAAAAATAAAAGTATAAATAAGAATAATATCTAATTAGGTAGGTATGTCTCTGCAGTATAAACAAATGTTAATGAAAGTGAATTTGATTGGCCTAAAATTGTTTGTCGCTAATCAAAATCCACCTAGTTGGTGTGCGATTGCTTTGCAGACACTAATTGACTTGATTTGCGTAATGAGGTTTATTAAAGTGCCTTAATCTGTACACTTTTTATATTATTGTTCTACCTACTTTCTTTAGGGAACTGAAGTAATATTTTGTTTCTTTTGGTTTGAAATACCTACGATAAACATTTATCCGCGTTAATTTCTCTTTTAAACGAATTCGGTGTTTTTCCGATTAGGATTAGATAATAATATTTCAATTAACTTCCTAATGATTAGAGAAATACTTATTTCAAATGCCTTTCCCTATATTTAATTGCTTTTGACAAAGCTTGTAATGTTGCCCATAAATATAGGTATAGTATTTTTAATACCTATTTAGAAGTACCAGTCGTTCTAGTGACAAAACGTATGTCGCTTCTTGACACACAAATAAAATTAGGTTAGGAATTTCCTATTTGTACATGAAATTGACGTATTAGCAATCGACGTTCGTTTTTGTTGGTAATTTTTTGTTTCATCTGATCCGTAATTGATAAAGAAGGATGGGGTTATTCTAAATGGGTATTACAAATACTATATCTAGAATATATTTTGAACCTAATATTACAATCCAAGACAGAAAATTCTATAGGTAGTTCGGTTAAAAACGGTGACTTTTTTTTGGTTAAATGAAGGTAAGTACAACCTTCCGAAAACCAAATTCGACTTTTTACTTTGTCGCCTCAATGTCTTTTCCACACAACACTTTCCTTGACCCCTCTTGATCAACATAGTATCAGTTTGTTCATTTGGTTCTCCCTGCCGTTCTATTTGGCCAACCCATCACTACCTACTACCTAGCTAACACTGTTCATTTCAGCACATCTACTACTACAATCTTCAGTTGGTACTCGATCTCTTTAGACTAATTACCATTGCTTGAAGAATGTGGATGTGGAAAGGTTATCGTGTTAATGCCATCGAGAAGTTAAAGCATTTTTATTGTAGTTCTTGTAGCATTATTTATCTACTGAAGTGCTTATCAGACTGGATATCATTTGCAAATCTTGTGAGTGAATTTCACTCTATCAACCCTTGGTCGGTGAATGTAAGGGTGTGGAGTTTTGGGAGACAAGTTGATCGGCCTGTATTTTATTGTAGGAATGAACCAAAATATGGAATGTTTTTATAAAAACTTCTAACAGCTCCACTGGCTGATCTAAGACATAACATATGACATCAAAGGTATCGGTCTATAACGTTCTACGTCTTCCGGTTCTCTAACCATCTCTGTCAATGCAGGCATCCTCTTCTAAGCCTCTGTGCTGTACCTCTGTCTCTCATTTCCTCGTCTACTCCACTTCTGCAGCTTCTTCTCGGTCACTTTGCTTCTTCCCCTGACTTCGATTAAATGATTCGCTTGGGAATTCTCGTATCTGCTATTTTTTGTACCAAATCAGTGATTTGTCTTATATCGACTCATGTATGTTCATAATTTTTCTAATTTTCTAGTTTAATATCCCTTCCATTTTTGACCTTGCCTGTCACTCTCCACCAAAAGTCCATTGTTGTTGCTTCCAGCGTTTTTGCGACTCGGGCATTTATTGGTTAGATCTGAAACTTTAGGTATATCATATGAAGGTCTCGTCTTACTACACTAAATCAAAAATAAAAAGCGATGCATTAGAAATTCTCGTAAAGCTGTTAGTAAAGAAACTCTAACTCGGTGTCAGGTATCATGAATCCTTGTTGTAAAGCGAGCTAGAAATTGTGTGAATGTATTCATTTTGAAAAATTATGTTATACCTAATACTTAGGGTTTTTTGTGAGGAGAAAGATAAAAAAAAATATTGTTTCTTTGCTTAAATTACAATCCGATAAAAAAATGTTTGAAGCAAAAGTTACCTACTTGTTTTTTAGCGTAGAATAAAATTATGTAGATAAAACACCTTCTATTGAAAAAAAAAGTGGACCTTGAAATGACTTCAAGGGGATGTCAAAATTACAGTGTTACTCGAGGTGTTACCGTTCTCTTTCCTCCATGACACCAAATAACTTTTATTCGAATTTTTTTTCCTTCAAAAACGCTCCGTGCTCGTGAGCCTCAACTGAAATGAGCCACCGTGTATTTTTACTCTGTAAACCTTGCTGAAACAAACCTTTGCAATTATTACCAATTTTCAGATTGCCATCTTTAAAGTAATTAAAACGATGTGCTTAATTATAGTGTAAGCCTAATCAAATAAAAATGTACAAAAGTGCTTGTTTTTGGATTTCAGCAAGCTCGCTGATTTCAGCAATAATAGAAAACTCGTTTGAGATTTTGCCAAAAAAAAGTGGGTCAAATTTAACATGGAATGCACTTAGAATATGAAATCTCGTATAAAGATGAAGACGATAATATGCCTACACCTTACCTTGAAAGGATGTATTACAAAATAGCATGCAAAATATGTTCGGCAGCAAAGCACATTACATCATTACAAGCGATTCCAAAACATAACAAGAATACTATTTTCACGAAAAAAAATTTTTGAGATTTTATCACGACTGTGTTTCTCTGTCTTTTTAGTTTATGAACCTAATGTATATGCCTGAAGTTTTTTTAAGTGGCAACTGCTAGCACTATAATAATATAAGTAGTTTTTATTCTGTTTTCTTGGGTTAGCGGTCTAGCAATGATTGAAACTCTGTTTTTACTTACGCCGAGCTTTCGGAAAATTTATTTCCTTTTTCAAGGCTACAATACAGAGCAATATGTTATAAAATTTATAGAATATAACTAAAACTTACGTGTAAAGTGAGTTACAATAAGTATGGAAATCCTTGTAAAAACATAAAACCGAGCTTCCTTCAAAAATTAACAATAAAATATAAAAATTTCAATCATTGCTAGACCGCTAACCCAAGAAAACAGAACAAAAACTACTCATTCCATTGACCGGTCAAGATTACCATTCCATCTACGTACTTATAATAATATACTTATGTCGTAGCCATATTGTAAATTCCGTCTTTCCATAAAGCGGCTATAGTCACTACAAAACGCGGCCACATTATAAAATAATCATTTATTTTATAATGGCTAGTGTTTTAGCCATTTTATAAACTGGCCGTTCAAGTACAAGCCTACTCCACAAACGGAAATAATGTTTTCCTACGAGCGTGCGCAAAGTAGTACTTTTCCGCACGCATTTCCGGGCTCAAAGTTACACTTTTCCGCACTCAGTGCGGATACGGGCCTTATCCGCACTGAGTGCCGAAAAGTAATTATAATTGTCAAGCAACAATAAGTGCACCTGTCGACTTTGACGCATGATGACAAATTTTTCCTCTTGTTTCTATATCAGCAGCCAACATCTATACAAACACCAAATATAAATTAACTTTGACACATTGTCAGATTTGTTCTCTATTTATATGCAAAAATCTACAAACTTTTTCATCAAATTTAAACGCTTTAAGATGAACAGCTCTGACGAGGATTTTCTGTTATTTTTTTTTGTTATGTAATTTTTTGATAAATGCATAGGTTCCCTTCAAGTTAATTAAAAATAACAACAAATTATCGTTTTTTTTTTTAAATTTTTGTTATTACCTACCTGATATGAAGCTCGTAGGAAAAATTTTGTTCCTAACACGTGCGCAAAGTGTCTTTTCCGCACGCAAACACGTATCCGAACTCCGCTCCGCGTCGTTCGTATAACTGTGTTTGCGTGCGGAAAAGTAACACTTTGCGCACTTGTTAGGAAAATAACTATTTCCTACGAGCGTGCGCAAAGTAGTACTTTTCCGCACGCATTTCCGGGCTCAAAGTTACACTTTTCCGCACTCAGTGCGGATACAGGCCTTATCCGCACTGAGTGCCGAAAAGTAATTATAATTGTCAAGCAACAATAAGTGCACCTGTCGACTTTGACACATGATGACAAATTTTTCCTCTGTTTCTATATCAGCCAACATCTATACAAACACCAAATATAAATTAACTTTGACACATTGTCAGATTTGTTCTCTATTTATATGCAAAAATCTACAAACTTTCTCATCAAATTTAAACGCTTTAAGATGAACAGCTCTGACGAGGATTTTCTGTTATTTTTTTTTGTCATGTAATTTTTTGAGGAACCTATATGCATTCCTTTCAAGTTAATTAAAAATAATTAAACAAATTATCGTTTTTTTTTAAATTTTTGTTATTACCTACCTGAAATGAAACTCGTAGGAAAAATTTTGTTCCTAACACGTGCGCAAAGTGTCTTTTCCGCACGCAAACACGTATCCGAACTCCGCTTCGCGTCGTTCGTATAACTGTGTTTGCGTGCGGAAAAGTAACACTTTGCGCACTTGTTAGGAAAATAACTATTTTTTATCAGCCACAATATAAAATAGAAGTGAGGTTATTTGTTTGCCTATAATAAAAAAATAAATATCTTTCACGGTCGCATTTTTCAAACCAGTTAAGAAGTTAGTGCATAGTCTTACAATTTGCGATTTTAGAAGTATTTGTGTAGGTATTTTTGTATATTTGTTTAGTTATCTTTGTATTACTATTTACCTGAAGCTGCATAACCCACCTGGAGAAATCTTTGCTTCATAATCATTCAAAATGACTTCTATGCAGGTAAGTCATAAATTTGAGGTCAGCAATGGCCGTTCCTACCTGGGCAGGGGTACCAAGTTGGAGGAAATTTCGTTTAGATTGAGTATTGTATTTATCTTTTTTTTTTCGTGCTTCCCGCCCTGAAATGCAAAACAACGAGTATACAATATTCCTGTTTAAGAATATGGCTCGTACTTGAAAGGCCAGTTTATAAAATGGCTAAAAGCACTAGCCATATTACAAAATAATGCAGAATCAACATTTTTTTACAATGCGGCCGCGTTTCATAAAGTGGCTCGCTGTTTTATAAAATAGCGAAAATTACAATGTGGCTACGACATATACATATCCCTAACTAAGGCATAAGAAAATCCTGTATACATTTTATCTTTAACAGGGAGGGTGATGGACCACCTCGTTATTCCCCCATCAGAAGGGACTCACTGGTGAAAACAACGTTTGGTGCAAATTAAATTGGAGAAGCCTGAATAGACTCCTTACTCTCCTGACTTGAAAGTTCCGGAAGTTTTTCTTTGTTTCTTTGTGGTTATGTCAAGCGAAGATATTTTGAACCTCGTTCACAAAACCTTGAAGGTCTTGAGCGAAATGGTCAAGAACGATTTCCTAGGATATTGCCGAAGCAAAATTTATTGGACCACTTTATGTATATTATATACATTGATCAAAATGGGCAACATACAGCATCTTTTTAAAAGATTCGTAAACGTTACTTTCCAGAAAACGTGGAAGCTTTTTGGTATAAAAAATTATAAAAATCTCTTCTCAAAAATATTTAGTTTTCACTGCCATTTTTTTATCGATACTATTCTTCTTCTATTTGACGTTGCGATGTACATTGTCTTTTTGAGATACAATATCATTTTAAAAATAAAAATTCTTACCTAAATTAATTTGAGCATTTATTCCCACAATTAATGCAAAAACTCCGAAAACTATCACAAATTGTTGGCACATTTTTGATCCCATAATATATATAATGAAGCGAATAAATCATATAACCATTATCGCACAAATGAACTAAATGCCAATTGGACTATACGATACCATACCATACCATAGACCATCATAGGTATACTATACCCACACAACATGTGGTACCATGGAATGTGTTTTAAGTACCCCACTTTAATCTCCATTACAAAACCTTATTATTATTATATAATGCCAGTGATAAAGCGCAATGGATATTTTCAGTAAGAATAAATGCAAAAGCCTGCGAAACATTCCTTCTCCTTTCTTATCCACCGGTGTGTATAAATCAAATCAATTGGGTAAAAGTGAATTGTTAGGTAATCTTTAGGTATGTATATGTATATTTTTCTGATATAAGCGTGCAATTTTTTTCAAAAAGCGAAAGTAGTTAAAAAAACAGGGATATGTAAGTACATTTTTTATTGAAATCCAAAGTTAAGTTTTCTAGTAGGCAACTGTTTTTTTTTTTTCATTTCTCCTTTCTGGCGGAGACAAAAAAGTTATTCGAATATCGACTTTCTTGACAATTTGAATTTCTGTGCCTATCTGGTAATTCTGCACTATGTATTATTTACATTTTTTTGTAATTTGTCGTAGAATAAAGAACTAATCGGAGTCTGCAATTACACACTCGGAACCGCTACAGAGGAATACTGAGTAGCACAAGGACACGATCGACCAAGAAACTTACGTTCATGGAATGTGGCAAAAGACTTCCAAATTTAAACGCTAGGAGAATGAAGGTAGGTACTGTCAAACGGGGTTACTTGCATCCCGGGGATAACTTGCGACGATATTACTCTAATGCAATTTGGGTCCTCCTGTTACCACAGGGTAAATCGTGCCTGCGCTATGAGAGATGTTTTTCTTTCCTCTACAGGTGTCCCTTGGAATGTGTGCAAGTAAATCGATCCTGAATTTTCAATTTGTTGAATTTCGCTCAATCAGTCATTATTGAATGCTGTGTACCTACTCCAAAATTATTGTCAAATAACTTCTCCTACCCAGAGCTTAGTTATACTCTGATTTGTATCTAGTAAAAAATCTGAATATTCAATTTAATGATATAGTTTGAAAGAATAATGAATCTACAATTAACTAATGAGATTGAGATTAATGATATTTTATCAGATCTTAAAAGAAATTCTGCACCAGGGGATGATGGAGTGACTGGGCTGGATTTAATTAACCTGAGGGAATAGTTGTAACAACAATAGCATGGTTAAAAAATGATATAATTTGCAGTGGCATATTTCCACAAGAGTTGAAAAAAAGTAAAATTACACCTATTTTTAAGGCTAGGGATGCAAGGTGCATGGGAAATTACAGACCAATTTCTATAATAAGTGTTTTTTCTAAAATAATCGAAAAAGTCATAAAAAAAATCAGATGATGCAACATATTAATGAGAACAGATTATTTGACGATTTTCAATATGGTTTTGTAAAGAATAGCAGCACTCTTGAGGCAACTTTCGATTTTGTTAATTTTATTTCCAAAGCATTAGATGAAAAAAAGCTGGCTATAGCTGAATTTATAGACCTGCAAAAAGCTTTTGATGTCGTTAGCATTGATTTATTACTATGAAAATTGTACAAATTGGGATTTAGAGGAAACATTTTTGACTTAATAAATTCATATCTATGTAATAGGCAGCAATATGTGAAATTGGATAATGTAGTTAGTGATTGCCTAACAAATAATTTTGGTGTACCGCAGGGCTCAGTCCTAGGTCCCCTTCTTTATTCTCTCTACATTTTAAGCCTTAAATCTGCAAATTTAAATGCTAAACTAAATATTTCACATTTGCTGACGACACCGTGTTAATTAACATAGATGACAATGAAAGCAGACTAAATCGGTATGTCAACTGGCTCTTTTACAACAAACTTAAAATTAATATAGAAAAGCCCAAATTTATGATATTTGAGCAAAAAAATACAATTAGAATCAACAATATAACTTTAGAGAGAACTGCTTCGATTAAATACTTAGGTCTTAGTATTGACGAAATGTTGAGTTGGCAAAATCATATGAATAAAATTAAAGATTAGATTACTCCCATGATTCTAGTTATATATAAGTGTAGAAATTATATCTCTTCTAAAACTAAAATGAATATTTATAATGCATTTTTTCTATCCCACTTCCGATATCTAATACCTATTCGGGGGACTTGTTGTCAAACTAGATTTAAAGAAATGGAAATTTCACAAAAGAAAGTGTTAAAAATTCTATCAAACTATAGTATATTAACGAGCATATTGACTCTCCACAGTGAATTGAAAGTGGCTAACTTAGAAATAATATTAAAATTTGAACAATGTAAATTAATGTATAGGATAATAAACTAAAAACAAAAATGGATTACAGAAATAACATTTATTAACGAAGTACATGAGCATAATACTAGAACTATCAATGATATACATATAAATTTCAATCGCACAAACCTACAGCTATTCAGTCCAATACAATGTTCTTCAAAATCCTATAATTCCTTGCCGGTAAATATAAGATTGGATAACAATTATAATATGTTCCTGAGCAATCTAAAACGATTACTAAAGCTTTAATCATAATCATAAGTGTAGAATCATTAGGTATAGGTATTATTAATTTGGTGTTCATTATTAATTCGAAAATTGCAAATATTTTATAAGGATAGATTAGTTTATCACTTTATTGATTAACCTAGAATTTAAGAATGTTACATAGTACAAACACTGTTAAAGTATGTATATAATTCTCGATGCCAGAGCTTCTTGCACTGATTAAAGAGAAATTGTTATGTTATGGATAAAATATTGTAGATAAAGAATGGTTCAAAAAAAAAAAAAAGATTGGCACAAAATATACCTAGTTTATACAGGGTATACCATTTAAAACGAAACAGGCTAAATATCTGATGTCGCTTTTATTTTTCTAAAAATCGCTCGTATGTAGACGTAATCTGATTGTGTGAGCCTTCGAAACATTTTCAGGACTAACTCAACCCTCTAGGGGGGGTGGGACCAACCCTTAACATTCCAAATGGAACAGGGGGTCGAGTGATACCTGTTTTGAAAGAGCATTCAATTTTCTTTCAAATGACATTAAATGAAAGAGAATTGAACGCTATTTTAAAAGAGGTATCACTCGACCCCTTCTTCCATTTGAAATAGTAAGGGTTGGTCCCACCCCGCTTAGATGGTTGAAGTTGAAGTACTAAAAATGGTTGCAGGAAACTTCCCCCTTTGAAAATCAAATTACGTGTACGGGCGATTTTTAAAAAAAATAAACGTGGCATCAGATATTTAGCCTGTTTCGTTTTAAATTCGATAATGAAGATAAATATTGTCCCAATATTACGAATTAATAAAAATATGGAATATTTCTTTTAAACATAGACCCAATATTTGTTTTTCATATAGGCACAATATACGTTGAAATATTGGATATATATACAGGACATTCTTTTCAAAACTTGTCACTCACGTTATCTGAGTTCTGAGCAAAGAGACAAATTTGTGAAAATCGCCAACAAATCCATTGAGGGGGACTTTTTGTTCTGTAAATCATCCTCTCAATAAATTTGCTGGTGCGATTTTCATAAAGCTGTTCCTTTACTCAGAACTCAGATAATGTGACTGTCAAGTTTTGAAATAAAAGCCCTGTATACAGGGTGTTCGGCACATGAGTAGATATACGTAAGTCTGAGATAGGTGGGGCCGTCTGCTATGCGATCCACCCAGATTTTTTGACCTGGGCCCTAAGAATATTTTTTAGAATTTTTTTAATTTTTTTTTTTTTCAAAATTTTCAATAAATAATGGAGGGCGGCAATTTGAATAATGACTACATCACAAAATCAATATCATACTGTTTTATTTAGTAGCTCCTGTAAGTTTTTAACGCAAAAAATGCACTTACCTCAAAAGTAGAATTTCGTAAAAAATGCCCACCATTGATAAAGTTGACAAATAGATAACTCTTGCTGTTTTTAAGTAAATTGTGGTTATTGTATATCGTTCGAAAGGGGATGAATTGGAGATGTTTTTGACTAATTAGAAATACTCAATCATTTCTAGTTTTTTTTTAAATGCAATGCAAAGTTGGGTCAGTTTTTTTTTCTTTGTAGCTGTCATGGGCCCCAATTATTAAATTTATATGATTCTAGAATTAGTCTAGATGAAAATCAAATAAAAATGTTGTCACTTTCATGATTTTTCAAAAAGCTATTTCAGTTGGAAATCTGCAAATTGAAAATTTTGGAGAAAAAAATTGAAAACATTCAAAAAAAAAATCTTAGGGCCCAGGTCAAAATATCTGGGTGGACCGGATAGCAGACGGCCCCACCTATCTCAGATTCACGTATGTCTACTCATGTGTCGAACACCCTGTATATGTATATTGAATTAATATTGGGCCTTTGAAAGGAAATATGACGTTTCCAACGTTTGAGGAATATGTAAGTATAATACGTATACTAGCGGGAAGCCGATCTACGATCGGGTTATGGTCTCATTCATGAAAATAACCTATCACAATGTAGGTACACTATTAGCGTGTCACTCTTTTTTGGCCCTTAGCAAGGTTGCCAGATTTTTTGCAACGGTCAATTTTTTTCAACGTCTTTTGGCGTTTTCGATTCTTAACACCATATACACGCATATGACGCCCATATTTTGAGAGGACATCTGTCAAAAATTACATTTAACAGGTTGAGTATTCCAAATTGTATTATCATCCGAACTTGAAGTGTATGCAAAATTTCAGCAAAATCCGTTGCGAAGAAATGCTTCAAAAATCTGCACCTGTCATATTTGACAGTTGACACCTGTCATTAGTGGTCTAAAATTAATAATCACTCGAACTTAAAGTCTATGCAAAATTTCAGCAAAATCCGTTGCGAAAAAATTGTTCAAAAATCTGCACCTGTCATATTTGACAGTTCACACCTATCATTGGTGGTCTCAAATGTATTATTACCCGCACCTAAAGTATAAGCAAAATTTCAGTAAAATCCATTGCCACCTCGATTGCCACTTAGAGTATATGCAAAATTTTGGCAAAATTCGTTGCGAAGAAATGGTTGAAAAATCTTCACCTTCATCATATTTGACAGTTGACACGTTGATACCTGTAATTTTTGGTCTAAGATGTACTATCACCCAAACTTAAAGTGTATGCAAAATTTCAGCAAAATCCGTTGCGAAGTAATGGTTCAAAAATCTGCATCTGATAAGCTGAAGAAAAAAAAAAAAAAAAAAAACATATCAGTATGCAGGGTGTCCCAGGGAAAACAGTCCACCCCGGTTTATTGGATTTGGGATGAGAATCTTGAAAAACGCTCGGACACGTCGATTTTTGATTTGAGGGGGAACTATTTTTAAGTTTCTTTCATCCCCGTAGCTTCAACCCCCTAGCTAGGGGGAGAACAACCCCCCAAATTTGAATAAGGGATAGGGGTCGTGTCATATCTCTTTTTAAAGGTCTCTTCGAGTTCTTGATGGCCCTAGAATGGCAATTTCGTCTCATTATTTTCATCCGTAACGAAATGACAGCTTGTCAAATTCTTGTAAATAGACTAGGTATTAGTTTTAGTGGGAGTAAAAGCGATACTTACCTCCCTTAATAAAAATACTTCAAACTGGAGTTTTTTATTATTATTATTAATGAGGTGTACAAGAGAATTGTAATTGTAGATATTTTCACAAGTGCTAGAGCTAGACGGTGAACGAGCATTCGACAGAGTAGCAGAAGCAGACTACAAAGTGGAAACCGTCAAACGGTTAGAAAAGTAGCAGGTAGGTGTAGGTAAAACTTAGATCTTAGATCTCACTCGCTGAAGATTGGCGAACACCATTCAAGGACCAGAAGACTTCGTGGCTCGCAGTAAAGTACAGGGGGGTACTCCTCCTTGAACTCCTCTTCCTTTTTCAGAACAACTTCACCTCTAAAAGCCCTTTCTCTAGTATTGCTTAATATCCAGTCTGTTAGGAATAAGGCAGGGTCGTCTTAAGGCATGGGCCCGCTGGGCCCGGGCCCAGGACCTCGGCGCCAAAGGGGCCTCATCGCTAAATCCACGCCCAATTTAAAATAAAATTTATAGAAAAAAAATGGAAAAAAAATATAGGCGGGTAGCGATAGAATGCAACTTAAATGTCACAATTTACTTTGACTTTGTTCAAAACCTCTATATACGATTTCTTTTCCTCGTCAATGCACCGTTGGGAAATGAATTCAAATTTAAGTTCCTATCATAAAGTACTGAAAAGCTTATCAAAAACACGTTGGTCTTCACGTGAAGACGCAGTTACAGCTTTAAATTGTGGATACAGAAATCCAAATGAGCCTTGATACCTTAAGTGCCGGTACTTTTGCTCTTATTTGACAGCCGTTAAAAAAAATCAGGGCTTTGAATGTACTCTAACCACATCATACTTATAGACCTTGGCCCATGCAAAACTTTGACAACACAACGTATCAAATTCGTTAATCGATAGCAAAAGTATCGGCCCTAAGAATGACAAATTGCAATCAGCAGATACACGTCTTACTGCAAAAACATTAAACAGCAAGATGGATGACTTAGAAACTACTTTCTTAACTATTTTTTGGAATGATATTTTGACTCGGACTAACAGAGTAAATTTGTTCGTCCGAAAGGAAAACTGAAATTTGTTAGTCCAAAAGGAAAACTAAAATTTGTCTACAACTGTAATAGTTATTTACCTAACAAATGCGGAAAGTGATACTTTACCGCACGCAACGGCAGTTGAACGAACGACGCGAAGCGGAGTTCGGTCAAGCCGTTAACGGCGGTAAAGGCACTTTCCGCATGTGTTAGGTACAACATTTTACCTATGAGCATCTACACATCTCCAAAAAAAGGCATTGAAAAAATTAATTAATGAATCAGATTTATTAATGAAATTAGATTAGATTTAGAAATGATCAAAAATCCATTTTTTGAAAAAGAAAGTATTTTTTATTATAAATATAAAATTCTACTTTACCGCACACTATGCGGTAAAGTGCACTTTACCGCACACTTTGTAGTCCACTTTACCGCACACTATGCTGTAAAGTTAACTTTACCGCACACTATGTGGTAAAGTAACTTTACCGTGTGAGGTAAAGTTAACTTTACCGCATAGTATGATGTTTTTCAGAAAATGATGAAATTTTTGATCATTTCTAAATCTAATCTAATTTCATTAATTGATATGATTTATTGATTAATTTTATTAATGCCTTGTTTTGGAGATGTAGATGTTCATAGGTAAAATTTTGTACCTAAACACATGCGGAAAGTGCCTTTACCTACCTTAAAGGCTTGACCGATCAACTACCGTTGCGTGCGGTAAAGTATCACTTTCCGCATTCGTTAGGTAAATAACTATTAAATCATTAATGGCATATATAAGAGAAAAAGAGACGATTTTGATTTTTATGAATCAAAATCCAGAGAAAAATCTGTTTTAAAAATATTAGGAGTGAAAAGACAAAGTAACTTTCCTTGAAGGTAACGGGTAACAAAATATTTGAAAGAATCGGTTTTTTTGAAAAAATGTCTGACCATGTGAAATTGAAATTTCAAGAGAAGCGGTAAAACTGTCACAATTTTATGACAAAGAAACCGATGAATTAATTTTGGAATGTGACCATTTCAAATCCTATATCAGCATAGATATTGAAAAACTAAAAAAACAGGAAGTAGAAATGGGGAGGAAACATGAAATTGGTATGAGAATTTTTTTTATCCATGATTTGTTGAGTATTGAAAGCGAAATTTTACAAACCGTTGATTTTGAAGACGTAATTCACGATTTTGCCTCTGTAAACTCTAGAAAACGACCTTTGTAATTTGTTATTTTCTTTCCACAATATATACATTACATTTTCACATTTCAAAAGTTTTTCTAACTTATTCATGTCGTATGCCCTAGAGCACCCCCCCCCTGTAGGTAAGGGGCCTCCTTTGACATATAGGCCCAGGGCCTCAAGAAGTCTTAAGACGTCCCTGGAATAAGGTGGATACTTTGGTAATACTTTTGGAGTCTGAATTTTCCTAACAATGTTATTTTGGTGAAGCACTAGTTTAGATGTGATGGATCTCTTGGATTTGCGAATTATTCACTGTTGTCGAACTATTCTCGGAAGCAGTATGTACATTTGATCATCGCAAAGTAAACCAGTGATGTTATCATAACATTGATATTCCAAATAAAGTAGGTATTTTCTGGAGTTGAGGTAATATATTGGACCTTGGTTTTTGACTGGACTTGCGATTAACATGTATCCTAGTTTCTATTGTACCTAATGAGTTAAATTTTGTAGGTATGTATAAAAACCATAATAATGTCATTCTTTGTTCTACACTGTTGTGTATTGTGCTCGATACTTTGTCGTTTTATACTTTTGTCTGTTTCTCATGCTTTGGTAAGACTGGCTTTTTCTGTTTTTTGTTCTTTCATTCTCTGTTCTGATATATGTTTTACCTTTAGTTTTTAGACTTTATTTTAGTATGGCTGTGTCAACAACATTTTTGTTCTGAGACAATAAAGCTATCTTTTGACTTTGACTTTGACTTTAACTGGAAATTAGAGCTCCTCAAGGGTCGGTGCTTGACCGCAATAAGGTACTGAAGCTACACCCAAGGCCAAGGCATTCCGAAGACCGCGCAGTCAAGAAACCCAAATCAAAATTGAGATGAAACTAAAGTAGAGAGCCTGCGTTGAACTATAGCCTGAGAAGTCACGGGACCTTATTGAATCCGAAAATTACCATGGATATGAGGACTAAAGCAAAGATAATAAAAGCCATATAAGTCTGATCATAAAGTCTTGACTTTTTCGAGTGCGTGATCTAAGATTTTGGACGCTAATTGGATTGGCCAAAATTAGGGGGTCGACTTGGGCGACCAGCGTTTAGTTTAAACGATTAACTCAAGGCCCTAGTGAGGCCCTAAAATCTAGCCATTCTGCATCCAAAATCTCAGGATCCCGCACTCGAAAAAGTCTATAGATATATGAACGGACTATAACTGGAGCTTGAAACTAATGTTTCTGATTTTGCTGATTAGGTAGAGCAGGGGCAAATGTAAACACTCCTAATGAGCCATTCGCAAGCTTTTATCCATATTCTAGCAAGGTCAGCTAATTATTAAAGCAAAGTCTAAATCTCTTTATTGAGAGGAGCTCTCTATCAAAAGTGTAGAACCGTGCAATGTCTTACACTCTTGAATCCGCTTTCTTACAAATTCAAGGAAATCCAAATTTTCCAATCTTTGAGTAGCCTTATTCAATTGTTCCAATGAGTTGCTCTAGAATTAGCTATTGAACAATAAGGCGATTCGAGACGCGAATACGTCTTGCTCTCGTCTTGTTGGCATCACACTTGATGATTATCTTTGATTCAACTTACTTTGAAAAACTCGAAAAGAATACAGCTACTAATGGAAAAGTCGCTTTACTAACAAATAATATCACTCAAGAACAAATTGATAAGTGACCAAATAACACACTAAAATCTAATAATTAAAAATTAAAAATACTGATTAGTTCTATATGTACAATAAATATTCTTAGAATCTACGCATGTTGTTTGGATGCAGGAATATAAAACGCGTCCAAGGGAACGTGCATCAAAAGTTTATTGGAAATGCTCATGAATAGGGCTGCTAACTTTTTTCTTAACTGGGGTAGCATCACTTTGAAGACTTCGTGTCCGTTTTCCCTAAGGAACAAGTTAATGGCTTCAGCTAAAAATTGAAAAAGTGAAAAGCTATAATACGAGGCACTGACAGTATATTATTCCAAGGACTTACTTAAAATTCTATTATTTTTGAAAATATTCTTAACCATCATTCTCATTTTTTTCACAGTCAAATCCACATGAAGCGCATCAACGTTTAAGTATTTTTGACCGTTGATTTCGTTTACACTAGCTTTACCTTTCAGCATACAATCAAGATCATCTAAAAATTACGTGTTTTAATGACAATTGTTAATTGTTTGGATTTGAATGCAAATCTGTACCAAATTGTCCTAAAAAAGTTCCATTGCCGCTGGCAGGTAGAATAATAAGTACACCACTACTTTGGTATCTTGCATTAATTTTCAAGGATGGTATGTTGATTTTGGCTTCAAACGGTTTTCCATTTTCAGATAATCTAGAAATAAATTATTTATTTTTGAAATCCTGCAATAATACCTAATTCCTCACTTGAGCCTTGACATGGAAAAATTACTAGCGCCATAAATATTCATTTCCTTCAATGAAATTTTATAGCCATTAGGACCTCCTGTTAGGGATAATGAGAGTTCATCCATTAAAAAAGGTTCCACTGAAGGTAGTTCGATTTCTTTGATGCCATTAGCTAAATAAGGCTTCAAATGATGTAGGGCACTGATGAAACAGTCGATGACTTTCGGATCGCCTTCGTAGCATTGTTTGACGTATGGTGCTGAAACAGAATCAAGAATTTATGAAACGATTGATTTTTCTACGATAAAGATGGTGAACGCTAAATTCTGAGTTCAATCAGTCGCCGCCTGAGATACGAGCATCAGGCAAAACTTAAAGAAAAAACTTGTTAGAGTAAGATTTCTATCTTTCAATTTTTGCTGTGGCATCCCCGAAGTTGAGGCATTTTTTTAAATAACAAAACTCCATGAAATGTGGAAATTTTCATCTTCTTTGTCCAGGACACACTGCATCTGCCAATGCTCCACTTCCCTGGACTCAGTTGGAGAAGTGTGTAATTATATGATCCAGATATTGAAGCCCCCTTTTTTATGATGCTAATGATTTCCCACTTCTTCTGCTTCCGGTTCAGCATTTCGGCATTAGTAATTCTATCGGTCCAGGAAATACGCCGCATTCTAAGCTAGCACCACATTTCGAAGGCTTGTAGTTTGTCGATGTGGTTTTTTTTGAGGGTCTATGTTTCAAATCCATACAAAAGCGCAGAAGCATCCGCATCCTAAGTTCCATGTTGATATGCCGACTCGTAAATACATTTTTCATTGTTTGATCACAAACTTCTATCCAAGTTCTTATAGATATGTATATGTCGGCACATTCTCTATCGTGGTGTTTGCCACCGTCGCGTCAGGCTCAGATGGTTCAGACTTTGTGGGAACTCTGTAACCACCATTAACTTGGTTTTCTAAGAGTCAATTTTTAGTCTGTATTAATTACATTGATCATTTAGTTTTTCTAATGTTGTGTGTCTTCAAGATTGCTCGGTAATAAAACAGTGTCATCGGCATGTCTCATATTATTATTCACTTGCCATTTATTTATAAATATTCCCACTAACTAATCTTCTAAGGCTTCCCTAAATAGCTATATAGGTTAAGGAGAAGCGGCAATAGGATGCAACCTTGTATCTGGTCTCACAACACGACGAATCTGCATTTCTTCTGTTAGTTGGTTGTCTACCATTGTAGTACCTTTTTGGCCCCAATATAGGTTAATAATTATTCTAACGTCCTCCGAGTCAATGTTTTTGCTGACGAGTAGCTGATGTAACTTGTCATGTTTCACTTTGTCAAAGGCTTTCTCGAAATCGATGAACATGCATGCACCTCTTGGTTCATATCGAGACAGCGCTGCCAAAGAACGTTAATCCCAATCTTTTGTCGATGATCTTTAAGAACAACTTCAAGGTGTGGCGCATAAGTGCGATGGTTCGGTAATATGAGCATTTTCTTGGATTTGGTTTCTTGGGTATGAGCACAAAAATGGATGAAAACCATCGTTTAGGAATTTCCCTCTTATCATAAATGCGGTTAAAAAAGTCCAGCAAGATATCAAGTACATTAAAAGAGTTTGATACTTTATCGGTATCTGATCAGGACCAGCAGCTCTTCCGGGTTTCATATTTTCCAAGGAATATGCTATTTCTGATCTTAATAGGTATTTATAAGTGCACATTGCTCGATTCTAAAACCGGTTTTGGAGGTCTTTCATCATCGAAGAATTCCGACAGGTATGCTTTATTGCTTTCCAGCTTTTAAGTTTGTCCCTCACGTCAGTTATATGCCCATTTGTATCCTTGATTACTAGCTGCCTCGACCCTGGTTGCATCCAGCCATTTCCTTTATCTTTTTGTGCATGTGAAAGCTGTCAAATTTATTTTCTAGTACTGTAAAACTTGAAAGTTACGAGGCAACTTGAAAATCCTTGCATCATAAATTAATATATTGTTCTACCACCTTGGTGTTAAAGATGGAACCCCGTAAATCCCAAAACGGTTGCACCATGTTATGAGAGTCCGCGTGGTGCTATTCAGATCACCCTCGGTTGTTCATGTTGCCGAGTCGCTGTGATAGAATTTCAAGACAAAAACGTGTTATTTTTGAGGCTGAATACTTCCAGTTGGTGCAGGTAAGTGGAATATTTCTAGGTGGCGTCAAATTAATTTTGGTATGCCTACTTATTAGGCTGAAAGATCAACGATGGTCATCATAGTTTACAAATGGCGGCCTCATTTTTTTTTTGTCATTCCAGGGGCTACTTGACAAATGGTACAAAACTATGTACGAATGGTTGGGAGTAGAAAATACAGAAATTATTCGGATGAAAACTTGCGCGAGGGCATTAGAAGGTGAAGGAGGGGCACAAGCTTGAAGGAAAACAGTGAATTGTACAAAATTCTGTAGATTAATTGATATGTATCTTTGAATAATAAACGTCTTCCTGATGTAAAAATGTCATTTTTTTTTTTTTTGGTTTTCATAATACCTATTTTTTATTCTCTTTTTCATGAAGCCTCAATCAGGCTCCTATTTGCATTTTTAACGCTACAAAACAGATATTTTCAAGAAACACCATCGGGGGGCGACTTGAAAAACACCCTTTAAAATTTTTCTGCCGAAAAGAGATGGGGGATGGAGAGATCATTTTTATGGCAATCGATAGCCAAGGGTCCAAAGTAATCTAGAAAAAAAAATATTTGGCTGCAAACGCTCTACTCTGATGTGTGCGATTAATTGAATTCCAAAAATGCTATCAAGTAGCCCCGGTTTACAGTACTTCTATTTCCTCATATTGAGCTACTAAATATTCTTCTTCTGCTTCACTTATTTTTCTCTCTACTGCTTGTAGTATCCTGTACTCATCTTTATTGCCTTTGCCCTTTCTGCTTTCTTCCATAAGATTTAGAATTTCTGATCTTATTCAGGTCTTTTTCTTGATTTTTTTTTGCTTGTTAGATGTTTTTAGCTATTTTTTCTAGCCCTGTTTTTATTTGCTTCCACTTTTCATCCACACTGTCTTCATTAGATGTATTAATGTGTCTCATACATTCGCTGGCCTCCTTCTTAACTCTGTCATGGTTAAGAATTCTTGAGAAGTTTTGGGTCTATATAGCTGTTGAGACGTTTTGTTATCTTTTTCATCTTCATATGAAGTTTAAGTATAACTGGATTGTGGTCGGAACTAATGTCAGCCCTTGAGTATATTTTAGCAGCTTTAACTGAGTTCTTATAGAAGTTGGTAATGAGGATGTACCTAGTCTATTTGGTTTCTAGCTGTAATTCCTGAGTTATCCGCAGGGGATATATTCTCCAGGGGTACAATCTACGCTCTGGTAGTTTGGAGAAGGTATTTATCATAAGATCTCTAATTTGACAGAACTCTACCCAGTCGATCTTCCATATTATTCCTTTCTCCCAGGCCAAAACTCCCTGTGTGTGCTTTGACGCCTACTTTGGCGTTGAAATCTCTCATATCTATTGTGATAATATTACTCTTTATGCTTAAAAATAGCATCAAGCACTGGACCCTTAAATTTTATGAATATTTCTTCAAAATTAAGATAAACAGTCCCAAAAATAGCGTAAAGAAACCTGAAAAAGGGGCGTGGCACCCAAAACTTTCGCGCCTGCGGCGCTTTGCCTCCAGCAGCGGTCGCGGTAGGGCCGCAAGAGACGCTTCCTGCGAATTTGCCCCCCCCAAGACAAAATCCTGGCTACGCCACTGGCATCAAGATCAGCATAAAATTCTTCAACTTCGTCGTTATCTTTATACGCTGTTGGTGCATACACCTGTATTATGTTCACATTTCCTGTATGTGTCTTAAGTTGAAGCATCATGGACTCTGTCTGAGTAAGGTGTAAAATTTAAAACCGAACCTGCAAATTTTTTGTTTAAAATCACTCCAACTCCATATAAATGTTCTTCCATTAAGGGGATTGAATGCGCCTCGATGCCAAAATATTTTTTCCTGCGCGAAGCACCTAACGCAGTCTATCATTATATTCTTCCCCCCCTATTAATACTCCTTAGTGGGAATGAGATGAATGAAACAAGGAATGCATTGCGTTCTTAGTTTCAACGTAACTTTTTAGCAGTTGAAGTTATATCAAATTTCTTTTTTGCATTCGATTTATAATATAGGGAAGAATGGCGCTATCTTTTTAGAAATCCGGCAATAGAAACGAGTTCTCGAAAAATTACAAAAATGTAATTTAAACTGGAAAAAAACGAGTAAATTAATCAATTTATGGTGTCTTTTTTATTTAGCGCCAATCTTATGTGTGTTAGCAATACAATAGCACAAACCAGAATCCCAAAAATCATCTATACCACTTCCAGAATTATTTCACTCTAGTGAAATTTGATTTCAAATTAATGAAAACTAAATTCATATCAGTGAAATCTAATTTCGCTCAAATGAAAATTGATTTCAAAGTTACGAAAACTAATTTCTCTCAAACGAAATTTGATTTCACATTTGTGAAAAAGAATTTCAAACTGACCCTAATAATTAATACTCATTTTTCAAACATTTATTATTTTAGTTTGAAAAAAACATCAACAAATGTTATTTATTTCACCGTAATGAAATAAACCCACTGGGTTCACATAACGTAAAATACAATGGAGGGGGTGATTCGTCGGTTAGGACAAATAAAACTTAAAAGGCCTGTTAATCTTTGCCAACGTTTTGCCCAAAAGTTTAGGGCTTCATCAGGGCTTAAATATATATTAGGAACATCAAAAAAGTGCTAACAAAAAACTGAAGTTTATACATGCCTTATACTTAAAAAATTATGTGGCTAGAATTATATAAAATAGTGCGAGATTTTTCAGGATGGAACATTCAAGTGCACATAATCAAATCACAATACATTGATAAAATTGTAAAAAGGCAAATTTTTTAATATTTTTTTTGTCCTAAGCGACGAAGTATCACCCCCTTCATTGGATACCGATAGGACACAAACTTCCCTTAGAAAAAATACAATCATGAAGCAATTAACAATATTAATTATAAATTATTTAAATAAATTGAACTTCAGTTGAATCTTCTCACTCTTGAGATAGCTGTGTTATACCACGTGATTTGCCAAACTGAAGTTTAATTTATTTAAATAATTCATACTTATTTCATGATTGTATTTTATTTTATCTAAACCACAGTTTCCTGAACTCAGTGGGTTTATTTCATTAGGCTGAAATAATAAATGTTTGAAAAATAAGTATTAATTAGGGTCAGTTTGAAATTCATTTTCATAAATGTGAAATCAAATTTCGTTAGTGAGAAATTAGTTTTCGTTACTTTGAAATCAATTTTCATTTGAGCGAAATTAGATTTCATTGATATGAATTTAGTTTTCATTAATTTGAAATCAAATTTCACTAGTGTGAAATAATGCTGGAAATGGTATAGTTTTTTTTTTGTAGAAATTTACTTAATTCTTCTTGTCATTTTGCCTGTCTCTGTTATACCTGCAGCAAACCCTATGGCTCTTTCCTCCGCCTGATTTGCGATAAATTTTAAATCGCTATCATGAAGGATCCAAGGCCAACCGGCCCAACAGTAGCCCAATGCAATAATCGCGCTTTATTAGCATTAACTTGTTGGGAGTCGTATAGTTCGATGTGCGTTACAATATATTTTAAACGGCGCATTCAATACCCTTAAAAGCTCTTCCTGCATAAAATTGTTCACTCTGGGATATATCCGCGGTAATCACAATCACCGATAATGATGGTTCTCGGCCATCCTAGAACTTCAAACTCACATGCTTTCTACCAGCACAAACCCATGGACTAGAAACTATATGTGCGCAAAATATTGCAGAATAGAAACCACACATTCCCATGAATGATTGTAAGGTATCTAGATACAGGAGTGGACTAGTGTTTGAGATATTTGCTCTAGCGGCTTTTATAGGGTTATATTATAGTATAGCGGAAGAGAGAGGCTCCAAATAAGCTCACAAACGCACGGGAAGAAAGGGAATATGGAATCAGACACCCAGGAAGGGTCATAGGATGAAGCCCGAGCAGCTCCAAATCATATGGACCACTTGTGAAGAAGACGTCATACCACACACAAACTGTCGCCATCTATGGCACCATGGTGTCAAGAGGGCTGAAGTCGAAAAATACCTAATTAAACTGCGCCAAGGTAGTTCGGAAGAACACACAAGACTTCTTGATTGATGCAGAGAAGCCGTGCCTCATGTAGCAGCTCGAAGAAGAGAAGAAGCTGTACCTACGTGGTAATCCATGAAGAATCAATCGACATTTCCATTACAGAAAAATTGAGAAACCGAAATTGACAAATGAAGGAATCACCCGATGCTATGCTCTCATTGTCAAAAGTAACGACGAGAAGATTTCGGGCGATCGAAAGATTATCGAGGATTGATGTGAAGTGCACAGGACACATTTCCAGTTCCTACTCACTCCCGAAAGCCACTTAGGAGGATCGGTTTAATAGTAAATGTCAGCTACCAATACACCTCACAAGCTATAGGAGGTCACCAAGGCCAAGAGGAAGGCATCCGTTGCAGATTATTAGGCAGAGCACTTAAGAATTCAAGTAAACGACCAAAGCAAAGATTGCTCTCTTATGCACACCGACTGCTGACTTGGTCTAATCATAGGTCAAGCATGACTGCCTTTCTATCGTTGATTGAAAGGATCGTCGATAGCAGAAACCAGTAGAGAAGCATCGCTGGGAATCTACAAGAGTTTTGACTCAAAACAAAGCCTAATTTCAGTTTCCATTTCAGAGTAGGTACATAATATTTAGAGAACACCGAGCTTCAGAATTCAGGAGCATCATCCAGCAGATTAATTCTACATTTGCAGAAATGCAAATACGTATATAAAAAAGTGAGGTGCCAGTACACCCACGGCGAAGGTGTATAAGCACACTAAATCAATAGAGTATTCAATTATATGGGCCACTCTACTCTGAATTGTAATAAGTATCGCCTATCTTAGAAGATTAAAGTCCTCCAGAATTGAACCCGATTAGTAAATCGCCAGGGTGGTGGTTTACACTGGCCATCTGACCTGTGGGGGGGGGGGCCTAGGGTGGGCCTGGCAGAGGCGCCGATTTTTGAAAGTCCTCATAGGCGCAGGATAATATTTTTATAAATTTGTTTATAGGGGGTGGGGGAAGCTCGCCGTAGGCGCCGGTAGAGGCGAAATTTTTTTTCCGGATGCCACGCCTAAAAACGTTTATTTTATAGTGTATATATTTTTTTATTTTATTTTTTCTACGAGCGTGCGAAAAGTGCTTCTTTCTGCACGCATTTTAGGCCATGAAAATATCACATCATTATCAAAATAATGGGCTCTTTCACTAATTTTTGAAATTGGCATATTTGGATAAAGCAACTAAAAACAGAATTTTCTGTATTTTTACTTTTGAAAAATTCAAAGTCCTTCTTGAGAAAACAGAAAAAAAAGAAATACCTCCAAATAAAAACCCAGAATTTATTTCTATGACGTCGCAGCTCGCAATTTGACCGTGTTGCCACTAATTGTTAACATTAAAAATTTGTAATAGATTTAATTCTGAAATGTTGGCAAAATCTCATGAAAAGTACCTAGTTAAATTAATTAATTATGGATTCAAGATTTTGTAATTTTTTTTTTAAATCATGCTTAAACACAATTTAATACAATTTTTTATGTTTAGTTTTATTTCTTTATTTTACGCTGCACTTCATTTAGTCACAACCGACAACAGCGCATTCGAACCTTTACGTATCTTCACAGAGCGCAACACAGCCGAGAAATCAAGAATATTTATGTGACGTCAGCAAATCGGCGCGTTTTAAATAAGTTTGAATTTCGCCAGATTCAAGTGCCTGTAAAAAACTTATTTAACCTTGTAGAACTTTTTTTTTTGGTATATATGCCTAAAATAGTCCCTCCTTTGGGATTTTATACTAAAATTACGTATTTAAATTTTAGTGAAAGAGCCCATTATGCCTGGTACTTTGATGTCCTAAAATGCCTTATGTCCCGATTATTATCAAAGAATAGAGATGGAGAATAGCAACATTAGAACATTAGCAATATAAAGTAATAAAGTATATAAATTATATGCTTTATTAAGCTCAATTATATGATATAATTGACCACAAATAACGAAACGACAGAATACTAATACTTCCCTAATCTAAGACTAATACGACTTGGTCGACTTGTATAATTCTTATACAAAGTTGTGTAAATTTAAATTACATACATGATACTGATACTACCACACCGAACGGAATGACCATTAAATACGTTTGTACTTTCGCATTCTCTACGAGAGCTCCGAGCACCCATGAGAGGTTGCTCATGGGAGCACCTGCCCCAATGCCCCCTTGTAGTTGGGGCCAGTGGCCTAGGGCCTGTTATTGCGACTTGTTGAAATCTTTAAAAAAGAAGAACGGTGCAATTATAGGCGATTAGCTGACTGAACCGGGCTCAAATCACTTACCTAGCTAACCCAGCTTATCAGCCACTGTAAAGTATATATCAGCAACACCGATTCACGAATTCACAGGAAATAGTATATTGTGTATTTAGGTGGAAAAGTGACACATTCTCGGCCGACGGTGTAAGTTGACGGGCGAGGCGTACCCGAGGCCGGCAAACACCGAAGGCCGAGAATGTGCTTCTCCACCGAAATACACATACTATTTTTTTCTGAGATCGGTTAAATATCTGTTTAACGTTTGTATTTTTGTTCCAATTGTTCAGCAGTACGAGAATCACTTTCCCGGCCTAAGCCGGAAAAGTGATTCTCGTATTGTTATTCATTGATTCCTTAGCAACTATTGAAACATAATTAAAATACCAGAATATTGGGTTTTGCGACCTGTCAACCGGTCAAAAATGCTGACATTTCTTGTCAATCTCAGAAAAAATATTTTGTAAAACTCCCAAACTAATCTGTTATATTGCTAATGCTAATTTAATGGCTTTGGTATACTGCGTAGGTATCACTTCTGCACATTGGAATTTGCACAGACCTTTGGGTGGCACAGTTGCACACAGCCCGTTCGTTGGTGGATCGGAGGATCGGATTATAATAGGTAACGTAGCTTTCATGGAATATCAAATTATTAAAGTTTTTTCTGGGGGGGGCCTAGCGACGTCTGGGGGGGCCCGGCCCCCCCAGGCCCCCCTGTAGTTACGCCACTGGTGGTTTAGTGAGGCCTTTTTATACTCCACCATCTCCACCAAACAAAAAGATGGGACTGAAATTGAAATTAGACTGAACAACAAGCCAACTATATGGTGATTCTGCTCTACTGTCATAAGTGACTGAAGATTCTATTTGACTATTTCCAGTTCTGAGTGTTCATTTCTTCCTTTAGCCCTAGTTTTTCCCAATTTCTCATTAATTTGGTTTTTTTGCTATCCTCTGAGCTTACAGGTTGCTATCATAGTCAAGGTTTATTGGCCTGCTGCTGGAGA
Organism: Ceutorhynchus assimilis; assembly: GCA_917834065.1. Lineage (NCBI taxonomy): Eukaryota > Metazoa > Arthropoda > Insecta > Coleoptera > Curculionidae > Ceutorhynchus > Ceutorhynchus assimilis. The sequence goes on along the minus strand of OU892280.1, from coordinate 40,459,440 downwards.
TTGAGGTCATGAAGAGACATTTCTTACGTTTTTTTTTTTGTGCATAATAGTAGTGGATTAGTTAAGATGATACTTGCGTGAACAGGCGAGCATTTCTTATCAATGCCTAGCCATTAGCCTAGGAAATCGGCTATATGTGAAATTGAAGAAGAATCTACAATCTCCATACTCTTCTTATATTTCCCATTTCGAGAATGAAGCCTTTAAAATCGATTTTTTTTGCAGGTTACCTATAACTTTTTCGTTGCTGGGTCCTCTAAAGTAGAACCACTAATGCAAAGCTCATGTTACGCGTTACGTTAATACAAAAATAATTGTTCCACGTCTCGTTAACAGAGAGATAAAAGTGAAAGACTTTCACTCGTCAATGATTTTTAAGCATTAACAATGCAGAAAAAATTATTAAATCATTTTGGAAAGTTTCCTCTGCAATAATAAGTTTGTTGACTTTGGGTTTGTCGTATTAGGTAATAATTGCATCGAATGCAAATTTTATAGCGGATATGTGTCTGCATGAAGGACACTAAATGAAATACCTATCATAAAAACATAATTTTATGACACTTTCCTGTTTACCTTTGGGAAAACAAAAAACATAAAAATATACAACATTGTGGTAAGATTTTACGACTTGCCTTAAGATTCTTACATAAACGACTAATTGCTCATAATTATGAAAAATACAAAGCAGATTAGTTCAAAATCAAGGTCATGCTGAGAAAACTGAAGCAATTCAAAGTCATTATTTGAATTATGTAATTTATGAAGGACCTATCTAGTAAATAATATATATTCAAGAAAGGGAAAAATTAATTTTTTCGAAGAATTATTTCTTTTCTGTAGGTTTTTGACTTTAGTTCAGTTAATTTCTGAAAATGACAATATGAATTTCATCTTCAACGACTTCAATTGTTGAGAAATATTTTCCACTTTCTACAGGCATAATGGAAAATGTTTAATTAATCAGGGCAAAATGTAACCTAATAACCTTTTAAATCCGCTCAAATTTTGCAATGGAAATTACGAAAATCTTGCTTAAAAGGTATGACAAAATTAGGTAGTCATCAAATGATATTATTGAAACTTTTCATGCCAAATCTGGTGGTTTTTAGTTTTTCAAAGCTAATTTGGATTTTATTTAAGCTACTGAGAAGGCTCTTATCATAGGTAAGAACAATGGGCAAACTTTCCCCAAAATGCTAGTCTAGTCTTATGCCATATGCCATGAAAAGTAAGGTAGGGACCTACCTATACATCAAGTAATAGTAATTAAGTATGAAGTTTTCAAGCATAATTCAGATTTTTGATTGTTTAAGGCTAGGAATAATTCAATAGGTTCTCACTCTGGATAGCAATTACGAGGTACCTAATTTAGAAGATTTTTGGTCAGCTTGAGGTAAGGTAAAACGATAATATAGATTGTTCAGATTCTTAGAGAAAACAAACGGGATATGTTTATGTTCTTGAAGTTATCGAAGTTTTAAACTATGTTAAATACTCACCTAAACGAAAAATCTGTTTTATTAATAATGAAAAATACTAAAAATTAATTTTTATATTAGCAACAAAATTTGTAACTTACGAGGATTTTCAGCACTAATAATCTCATTTCCATTGACCAGTGCAGCACCAAAAACCATCACCAAAAAAATCATATTAGAATTGAACCACCTACAACAAGCTGATGACTAGAGATTTATCTCACTCTGCAACAAAAACGCATTTGCGTTACTGGCAAAGTGCTTGTTGGTACTTCTTCGGACGACGGTAACCCTGATGACTTTCACTCTGGCTTTGAGATAGGTTGTGAACCTTTTGCGTGTTCGACAAAGTGTCTTTTTAATTTATTTTTAAATAATGATTATGTAGAGTCAGGCATGAAGTATTTTGTGTGCGAATTTTGTAATAGGGTAATTATGATTTTAAGGCTGTCCTTGTTTCAATTCGTTTGAATAGTGAATTATAGTAAATTAGTAGAAACCGTTAGGTTTGGGTTGTTAACAGCCTTAATACAGTAATTTAAGTGTAAAAAAGTGAAACTAAATAAGCGTATCTACATGCAAAGAAGTCACTATATAGTAAATCCTAATTATTTTTGAATTAGTGGTGACCTTATTAGGTGTAACCATTAATTTGAAATTTCATTTTAAAACCCTGATTCGAATCCATTAGAGGGAAACGACATTACTTAATTGTTAATTAAAATAATGCTTTATTAGATTAACAAACAAGTCCGCGATTGCATTTAAAGGATGAAGTTTTCCATGTTGAGATTGAGCTGTCTTTTCGTAGGTAATTAAATCCAAACAGCCGAACTGCCGTACTTAGAACGAGTTGAAGCTTTTCATATGAAAAAAATTGAAAAATCTACGGTATGTTCTCAGTACCGTTGGAAGTCATTTTGAAGGCCCAGATAGATGGATAAGTTCCGATTCTGTGGGATGGTTTACCTAATGAGTAGAGTAGAGTCACTCAAGTTCCTATCTTATGCCCTGAACCTTTTTATTATTGTGCTTACCTTAAAAATAATTATAATTTACCGTCATTCACAATCTCCCTGGGTCTATTTCCAAACCATCGTAGGCGTAGGTATCTACAACTGTTTACCTTTAAAATGTCCAAAGTTTTGCACGAGCAGAATGCTTCTTGAGAGTGAATACTTCTGACAAACAATACCTACTTACTACCTTATTTTTTCGTTATATTTTCACGGGTAGTGTATATTGTAGAGTAGGTAAATTGGGAGGAAAAGATTCCCCATGAAATATACCCACCCATTAATTTTTTATGTAAAATCTCCAGCAGCAGTTTCGCGGCATTTAATAGGAAAATTACTCTTGCCTGAATCCTGGCTTTTCTATATCTTGCCCATGCAGACGATCAAGCAACCAAAAAATTGGATTCTTGTCTATATTAAGTTTAATAATTGATTTTAAGTCGATACCTTTTCTCAATCAACATGTTTAATTCACTGACCCGGGATCAATTTACAATTTATTAAATTTCTGTTTATTTATTTAACTCAAATTGACACCCTAATATATTCATATTTGTTAATTTGAAAATAATATGCACTTCAGTGTATTTCCATTTGTTTGAACAATGAAACTTGAACATTGAGAACGTTAATTAGCACAATTTCTGAATTATTTTCTTTGTATTCAGCAAAATCTTCATTTAATTTGCACAGGGCAACAGATCAAGTTATCCGATCGGTTCTTGAGAAAATTATATATGCTGTAAATCACTGGAAAAAGTGCTCATTATACAGAAGTTGTATGCACTCAATAATAAATATCCAAATTAAAAAAAAAATGAAATGGTCACTACGCTTCAGGAAATTCAGATGGTAATTGAAAGGCTAAAAATGTCAAGAAAGCCACTGTTTTCTCGCGTTCACTTTTTTGAAACTGGATTCAAAATAGGTTTGTCAATGGTGTTTCCATTGACAACAAACCTGTTTTAAAGCAAAAAAGTAAACGTGAGAAAACAGCTCAAATATATGCCAAGGAAAGCCGTTTGTGGCATTTACCAACATTACCAACCCCTTCTTGAGATTAGGATATAGCAAGTATGGGGATTTAGGGATTTCATTATCATGCTAAGCAAAGCAGGTGAGGACAAAGAGTTCCAACAGATAAATTATACCACCACTCTTGCCTCTTTTGGAAAAGGTATCAGACAGAGCTATCAATTCCACGATCGTACAGGAAACTAGAGAAACCGAATCTATTCCAGATTAGCAATTTAGATTCAGAGCAAGACATTCGACTGACCTAGAAGCCCTTAGAAATACTCAGAATAAATTAGCCATGCCAAGAACCACAAAATAGCCGGTCCCTTTTGTACAACATCTACACTACATCTATATTGTTGCAGAAATTCGGAAGATACAATAAGGCACGCAGATGATTGCACAATTATCGCACGAAGAAAAAGCTCAGAATGGGTGAGAGAGAAACTCAAGGAAGAATTGGAAGAAATGGACCTGATGTTGAATTGTGCATCAATCGAAAGATCAAGATCAGTGTGTCAAGTCATCCTTTTTCAGAGAACAAGGTTGACTCCACTGGTCAATATCAAGATCGAAGGAGAAGACCTAGGCAAGTTAAGTACCGAGGATTGACTTTGAAGGGATGGGGTCGGTTCTATCCGTTAATCAATCGGAAAGACTGAAACTAAAAACTAAGAAAGTGATGATAAAAGCAACACCACTGTGAAAAACATCTAGCTGAGTATGGCCTTCATCGCACGTTAGTGTACCTACAGAATGAAAACATAAGAAGAGATTCGCTTTATCCGAGGAAATGCAGGGAAAAACTTTGAGAGGGCAGCCACACATCGTAATTCGCATTTGAGAATTAATTACACAGATAGGCCAATCAGATCAATATTTTTTGAGGAATCAATTTCCAGTAAGCTGGCAATCGTTTCAATACCTCCATTTGGACATTTGATCCTAAATTCATCTGAGTTTACACCATCCTAGGAGTGAGCATAACTTTTTGAAGCCAAAAATCCGCCAAATTTTTGCACTTTTTCAGTTTTTTGCTTGTAGCTGGAAAACGATGCGTCGGACGGAAAATATCATTCCATTCAATATTAGAAAGGACTGAATTTAGCGTCGAATGACATTTGGTAGTGTCTCTGGAAAATTTTTCAACAATTCTCTCCGAATACGTGGACTAGGTACGTTAAGAAATACTACAATCCTTCGAGTACAACCATCGTTTTTGATGGTTACCTACCAGGATGCGGCATCAGTAAAGAGTAACAAATCAGCTGAGCAGCTTCGCCGTAAATGCAAGTTCTCTTCTGCAAACGTGGTGTTCATTGAAACAGTCACTGCAACCAAGTCGAAAAAACAAATTCTCTCCAACGACAATAACAAAGAACGCCTTAATTCCATGCTGCTTGAGAGATTGGTACAGCAGGGGTTTAAAGTAAAGCAAAGTCTTGAGGATCATTCCTGACTCTATTATTGTCAACACCGCCATTCAATTGGCAGGTAGCTTTGCGACGGTCATTATTATCGGAGAGTAGTCAGATATATTTGCTATGCAGGATACGGACAGAGCTGCAGACCACTTTTTTTAAACGGGAAAGAATTTTGACGGTTCCCTGCATATTCATATGGAAACGGCCTGTCTAATATTTAAAAAATTTAAAAATAATGATATAGTAAGAGACACTGGTTACAACCTACGCAATCAAAATTTTCCATTACTCATTCTGAAATTTGCCCAACTGAAAAATTCTATTATCTATGAGAGCATTAAGATCTTCAACAGGATGCCAGACAAAATAGAGGGTGTGGAGGACTATGGAGGATTTAGAAACATTTTAAAGAGAATTCTGGAAACCAAAGCCTATTACCGTCTTGGGGAAGTCTACTCAGACTAATCTTTCAATTTTTTACTGTGATTTTTAAACTGTGATTCTTAAACTGTGATATATTCAATTTTTCAACTACCTACTAAATTATTTATTTCAAGTGGGCTTTAACTGATTCATGTAGTGTTTGACTTTGTTTATAGTGATGATTATTTTCGAAAATTTCGCTACTATCCCGCGCTGGCACATCGGTTCTGTGTTGGATTTGCTGAGGTATCTTGATGCTATCAAATCTAGCCATGATAATGTTCTTTTATTTATGGTAAACTGTTCAGATGTTGTTAATTGTATATAGAATTTTCAATAGGTAGTAATATAACGAGTGCGATGGAAATTATTGATAAATTTTGGGAAATTTGCCCGAATGCATTTTTAGTTGAAAAAGAGCATGAGTGCACGTAGTGCACGAGTGCCTTTTCAGTTAAAAACGCATGAGTGCAAATTTGTCGAAAATGATAAATATATTTCCATTGTACGAGTTGTATTTGATGAGAGAATTTCATGAATCAAAAATTAATTTTTTTATCAAAAAATGTCAAAACACCAGTTTTCGCACCAGTTACTATGCAATTATCTGATAATTTGCACTAGTGCAAATTATCGCGTAATTCCAATCTGATTGGTTCAAATCAACAATCAAAACATGTCAGTTTATTGTTGAAAAACCAGTTTTGACAGATGTATGAAATTCTCACTGTTATTTTATTGCTCGTCTTTCTAGTTTTTTGTCTTGTTTAAAAGGGTACTCCTCAACACTGACATCTTAATTTTAACTTAGTATACATTTTAGGACATAGGAAATTAATTTGAGACATTTTTGGCCTTCTCAATGGAATTGCATAATTTTTTGGACAATAAAGCTTTTTTTAATTTGATTTGATTTGAGGTCACCGATTTATTGATCATATTACCCGCCAAAGCACCAAATTTATCTGAAAGAGGCAGGATTAACATTGCCCATCCAGGTAAATTTCAACCAAATTAATATGTATTAATTAATCGTGCCTCTTTCTTTATCCAACATTTACGTCATAAAACCTGAAAAGGGAACCTCTCAGAACACGTTCTACTCTCCCAGGTAATTCAACTTCTCGTCTGTTGTCAAACCAGAACCTCCGGTTCCTACATGCAATCAGTGGGCGTGATAATATCGCTGCATTCTATCGCCAAGGGAAGTTGAAGAACACGACATTACAAGAAACTGTCAAGGTTTCTCATCATGCAGATGCTGATCTTGATGTTCTCATTTCCGCAGGTCCACTGTTCTTGGCAGCCCTTTATTCACCTCGCAGGCAGATGAGACCTCTTCGGACAAAAGAGATATTTTCAAAATCCCTTACAAAGCCTACTTTCAAGCTGGCCTCTACCTCCTATAAATATAGCTGGCTCCTAACATATTCTGCGGGTGTACCTTCAGATCAAGGCTGGTATGATAAACGAAAAAATCCTCTCAGCTGGGGTTCGAGGAGGACGGACCTTGGCTTTCTTCCCATCATAATCATCAAGGATTCAGCTCCAAATGAAATTCTCAATACAGTGTCCTGCAAATGTACCGTCTCACCTAAGGAGGTAACCGGCTATATCTCAGGAACTAGTAGTCCTAGAGCTTCCAAGTACTTTTTTTTTTCATAAAAATGGCAATGAAAAATTGCTGAAAATAGTTTTCAAGTTTGTAAGTTGCCGCTAGGGGGCGCAAGGAACACTCGAAAACATAATATTGTGATTATCTTCAACAAACGCCCACTAAAGGTATTCTTAAAATATGATTATTGAAATCTCGATGAGATAACGAAAAAATTCTGTCAAGGATTTTTTGCCCTAACTGTTCAAATAAGAGGTGGGGGAAGGTTCAAACTTGTTAGGAACAAAAGTCATATAACTTTTTTGTTTTTCAACCGATTTCAATGATTCGGGTGTCATTTGGAAGAGTTTTTTCTGTTTAATAAAATGCATAACTAAAATAATGAAATTGAATTATTTTGTTGCCGCTAGCAGGGTTGGCATAGAATTTCCCCAGGTTATAAAACCCAGTGGGTTTTTTCGGTTTTTTTCAATTAGGCTCTCCAAACCGTGTGATTTTTCAATATGGCGACTTGGCGACCGTGGAAAATTTGACGTTTGTTTGTTTATCTTGAGTTTATTCGGAATATTTTCAAGCTAATTACAGTTTACTTTGTTATAATATACTTTTTGAGATGCAGAGTGAATATTTAAAGGCACACAGTGGTAGTGAAAAATTTTCACTTTTTAATTGGAAAATTTTGAAACAGGGCAATGAAAAAAGCCTGACATCATCCTTGTTACCTTGTTGAAACTACTTCCACAATCAACTTCAAGACCCGTTTGTGGCATTTTTAATTGGAAGAAACACTAATGTCAATAAAATAAAAAAATAAACAGAGTTCATTCACAAAAAAACCACAAAATGCACTTTAAAAAGCTTTAAATTACATACTCTCATATACGGGATAATGAACTTCCGCCACAACGCACTTTTTGACAGGTCCTTGGAATGCCTAATTGATAAAACCCACTATTATTGGGTTTTTTGGGTTTTTTCAAAAATAGAAAATTTTCAGTTGAATGAACGTCATTGACTTCATATACATATTTATTTATGAATAAAAACAAAAACTGGCATAACATAAATGAAGTAAGAAATAGGTACACATCCGAGTACACATCACATTAATGGTCAAATTAATCACAGAACAAATTAATGTTATTCATTTCAGTGAAAAGAAATTAGAAAACGAGATGAACTTACACCAAATAAACAAAAAAAAAACATTTTTTCTAAATATGGTACCTACCTATATAGAGAATTAAACAAATAATAATATACAGGGTGGCCAATTGAAAACGAAACAGAAGTGATTTTGGGCTCCTCAAGAGATTTAAGAAAAAACCCTCGAACCCGTCGATTTTTGATTTGAGGGGGAACCATTTTTTTGGCATTTTCACCACCTGGGGGGCAAAGCCCTAGCTGGGATTACAAGGGCCCCCGAAATTTTAAATGGAATGAGTGGTCGAGTGATACCTTATTTTGAAGCTATTTTTATGTAGATTATAACCCCTAAGTTTCACATCGTTACTATTTACCTAGCCATTACAGGGGCTAATTAAAGCTACAAAAACATGTTGGGATATTTTGTATTTGAAAAAATGCTTTAAAACCAAAATCAATCAAGTAAATGCTGAAAATGACCCCAGAAAAAAAAATCTAACGGGCTTAAATCTGGAGAACGTGGGGGCCACTCAATAGCTCGTCTTCTTCGAATCGATTGTCCTGGAAACGTTTGGTCCAAATATTGACAAATCACTGCAGCATAGTGGGGTGGCGCACCATCTTGTTGAAATATTAGACGGTTTTCCATGTATCCGTTATCATTCTCTAGTATCTCCACCAATTCTGGATGAATCGCATCTTCTAACCACTCTGGGTACATTTCTCCTGTTAAATTTATAGGTAAAAGAGGGACCACGGTTACCCAAAATACTAGCTCAAACGCTCAAGTAATCTACATTTCCATAACGCCCTAGGACGTTATTTCGCACGTATTATACCTGGAAATACAGGGCTTCCATTTCAAAAATTGCCACCCACGTTATCTGCGTAAAGAGGCATATTTGCAGAAATCGCCAAAACCAGTCAACTGTATTGAAGGGGAAGGGTTTTTACGTAAAACTGGACTTCGCCCCTTCAACCCTCTAAGCCCTAGGGCTACCTTCACAAAATTTTTGAATGAAACAGGGGGTCGAGTTAGTGTTTCATTCAAAAATTTTGGGGAGGTAGCCCTAGGGCTTAGAGGGTTGGAGGGGCGAAATCCAGTTTTACGTGAAAAACCTCCCCCCCTCAATAAATTTGTTGACGTGTTTTGGCGATTTCCGCAAATATGCCTCTTTACGCAGATAACGTGGGTGACAAGTTTTGAAATGAAAGCCCTGTACTTCCAGGTATAATACGTGCGAAATAGCGCTCTAGGGCGTTATGGAGATGTAGATTATTTGAGTGTATGGGCTAGCATTTTTGGTAACCGTATAATAGGCCCCTCTTTTACCTATAAATTTAACAGGAGAAATGTACCTCGAGTGGTCAGAAGATGCGATTCATGCAAAATTGGAAGAGATACTAGAGAATGATAACGGATACATGGAAAACCGTCTAATACTCCGACAAGATGGTGCTCCACCCCACTATGCTGCAGTGGTTCGTCAATATTTGGACCAAATGTTTTCAGGACAATCGATTCGAAGGAGAGGAGCTATTGAGTGGCCCCCAGGTTCTCCAGATTCAAGCCCGTTAGATTTTTTTTTCTGGGGTCATTTCCAGCATTTACTTGATTGATTTTGGTTTTAAAGCATTTTTTCAAATACAAAATATCCCAACATGTTTTTGTAGCTTTAATTAGCCCTTGTAATGGCTAGGTAAATAGTAGCGATGTGAAACTTAAGGGTTATAATGTACATAAAAATAGCTTCAAAATAAGATATCACTCGACCCCTCATTCCATTTAAAATTTTGGAGACCCTTGTCATCCTAGCTAGGGCTTTGCCCCCCAGGTGGTGAAAATGCCAAAAAAATGGTTCCCCCTTAAATAAAAAATCGACGGGTTCGATGGTTTTTTCTTAAATCTCTTGAGGAACCCAAAATCACCTCTGTTTCGTTTTCAAATGGCCACCCTGTATATTGTGTATTTAGGTGGAAAAGTGACACATTCTCGGCCGACTGTGTAAGTTGACGGGCGAGACGTAGCCGAGGCCGGCAAACACCGAAGGCCGAGAATGTGCTTTTCCACCGAAATACACATACTATTTTTTCTGCGATCGGTTAAATACCTGTTAAATGTTTGTCTTTTGGTTCCAAATATTCAGGAATACGAGAATCACTTTCCCGGCCTAGGCCAGAAAAGTGTTTCCCGTATTGTTATTCATTGATTTCTTAGCAACTATTGGAACATAATTAAAATACCAGAATATTGAGTTTTGCGACCTGTCAACCAGTCGAAAATGCTGACATTTCTTGTCAATCGCAGAAAAACAAGTTTTTTGTTAATGAAGCAAAAAAACGAAATATGTAGGTACCTATTATAAGTAGTTATTGTTAAGAAGAAGTATTTGAGTTTTATTCTCCCGCTATAATTAGTTAGTTCTGTTCACCTAGTTATTACCTATAGAACCTGTAATGATTAGTATTGTCATTGTAAAAATTGTCATTGTCACGCGAATTTGTCACGTATCTTTTCATTATAGTTAGACTCATTTCACTGTGTTTTATTAAACCTCAATAGGTTCATCTAATAGATTACGGTCCCAGTTCACGTGCGAGTCTAAAACAATAACTTTCGTCATTTTAAATCGCGTTCAAGTCGTGAGTGATTTTTATTTCCGAGAAATTACGTTCAAGTCGTAAAACAAATAAAGATTGTGAAAATGGCAAGTTTTGTGAAAATTGATACGTGCAGCATTCCGAAATTCGATGGTACAAACTTTCAGCTTTGGAAGTTCGGCATAACAATTCTATTAAAAGTTGAAAAACTTATGAAAATTGTTGATGGAACCACGAAGGAACCAGATGATGAAACTAGTGCCGAGTGGGAAGCTTGGGACACAAAAAACACCAAGGCGCAGGTAATTTTGTTATCAACAATATGCCAGGAACAAATGCAACATCTCATTAACTGCGATGACGCAACAAAAATGTGGAATAGGCTGATTTCCATTCATGAACAGAAAACAGAAATATCACGAGAGCTACTATGGCAAAAGTTTTATGAATATAAAATGCCAGACAATGGAAATATTGCCGAACACATTTCAGCTATTGAACTTTTAGTACGACAGCTAAAAGACGTCAAAGAAACTATAAGCCCTAGCGCTATCTGTTCGAAGGTTATAAACAGTTTACCATCTAGATTCAATGCATTCAGAACTGCTTGGGATTCCGTAGCCAGTAACCAACAAACGTTTGAGAATCTTTCTGCTCGTTTATTAAAAGAAGAAAGCCGCATGTCTCATGACGATTCCGAAATGTCTCGTCTTGCACTCGAAGTCAAAGCTCTACAAAGCAAATTAGAATCTGTTACTGTAAATAAAAATAATCACAATAAGAAGAAAAATATCAACGATTTGAAGAAAAACTCGATTTGCAATTATTGTAAAAAGAAAGGTCATTGGATCAGAGAATGCCGCAAAAGATTGGCTTCTTAAGAAAGGAATCTTAAGAAAAATGACAGGTCTTCGACCTCAAATTCGCCTTCAAGTTCGTCAAGCTCCGCATTTATTTGTGATATTTCTTCTTTGTATACTGCAAGCTCCGATGTCGAAAAAGCTGAATGGATTTGTGACTCAGGTGCCAGCGTTCATATGAGCAGCGAAAGAAATTTATTTACCAATTTACAAGAGGTAAATGAACCAATATTTGTCCGAATAGCAAATGATAAATTAATAACTGTTGCTGGAAGAGGCACTGTAGAAATTCAAGTCTTCGCAAACAACCAGTGGCAAAACAAAACAATGACAGATGTTTTGTATATTCCAGAGCTCAGCAGGAATTTATTTTCGGTGGGAGCAATGACAGACAAACATTTTACGTATCATTCATACAAAAATCATTGTGAGTTCCGCGATAGCCAAAAAAAAAGTTGTTTGTGTTGGATACAGAAAAAACAATCTATGGATCATGAAATTTAGAGTGAAGCCTCAACAGGAATGTCATGTAAGTACAATTAACAATTCATTAAAACTTTGGCACGAGCGTCTCGGTCATGTTAATTGTCATTACATCAAGAAAACTTCTGAGCTAGTATCCGATTTAAAAACCACAGAAAAAGAGCCGTTTTTCTGTGAAAGTTGCCAGTTTGGTAAACAGTCAAAAGTACCTCATAAAAATCTGTCTGTAAAAAGAGCTGAAAAGCCCGGTTTTATGATACACAGTGATGTCTGTGGGCCTATGAATATTCCCTCGCCTAGCGGTTCAAAATATTTTGTACTATTCAAGGATGATTGTAGCGGTTACCGCATGGTTTATTTTCTCAAACACAAATCAGAGGTCTTAAGTAAATTTGTAGAATACAAGACACTTGTAGAGAATCAAACCGGTAACAAAATGAAAGTTTTCAAAAGCGATCAAGGCGGTGAATACATAAATAAATCATTTAAAGACTTTTTACAGAAAGCAGGTATTTCACCCGAATATTCAGCAGCCTATACACCTCAACAAAACGGCAGATCGGAAAGAGAAATAAGAACCATTACAGAATGTGCCAGAACCATGCTTATCAACAAGAACGTCTCTCAAGAATTATGGTCCGAAGCGGTAAATTGCGCGGTATATATTCTGAACAGAACGGCAAACACTCAAATTGATAATATGACCGCATACGAGAAGTGGTTTGGCCGTAAGCCTACGTTAAAACATGTCCGCATTTTTGGAAGTATCGCTTACATGGCAATACCAGATCAGTTTCGGAAAAAGTTTGAGCCAAAATCCCGAAAATTATTGTTGGTATCAGCTGTAATGTTAATTTCAACGAAAATGACATATTTTCACCCAAAAAGGAAACATTTACCCTCTATTTTGAGATATCTGAGAATTACGAACCACAAAATGAGACACACGAAGTACCAGAAAATATAGATGAAAACAACCCTAGCGAAGAAATTACAGAAATAGAAGAAAATGCCGAAGAATATTTGAGTGATGAAGATTATCAGTGTGAAGAAAATTTTGAATTAAAAGATGAGAATAGAAGAGAATTAAGAGATAGAAGCAAGTTGTCAAGACCCAATTTTTATACTACCTATGCTAATTATTGTTCACTTTCCGAACCGACCGAACCTACGACATACGAAGAAGCCATCAGCTGTGAAGATTCTGATAAATGGCGCCTCGCTATGCAAGAAGAAATAAACGCCTTAAAGTGCAACAATACGTGGGACTTGGTAACATTACCGAAAAACGCGAAAATCGTTGACAATAAGTGGGCGTTTCGTATCAAAATATCTTCTGATGGTAAACCATCGCGCTATAAAGCACGTCTTGTCGCGCGGGGATTCACACAAGAAAAAGGGGTGGACTATCAAGAGACTTTCGCGCCGGTGGTACGATACGATTCTATTCGAATTCTGCTTGCATTGGCAACCGAACATGACATGCATATTTCTAATTTCGACGTACAAACAGCCTTTTTGTACGGCGATCTCTCGGAGTGTGTGTATATGAAACAGCCATCGGGGTTCGAAAACCAAAAGAAACCCGGTTTAGTGTGCAAATTAAACAGAAGCCTTTACGGACTAAAGCAATCAGCACGATGTTGGAACCGTAAGTTTGTTTCATTTTTAAATCAGTACGATTTTAAACAATTAAAAACAGACCCTTGTGTATTTCTTGGTCACTTTGCTGAGAATGAAATTTATCTGGCTATTTATGTCGACGACGGTCTGTTGATGTCAAAATCAAAAACTGCTATATCTGGACTTATTAATATTTTGAAACAGATGTTTAAAATCGTTGTAAATTTGGACAGTTCAAAACTAAATTTTGTTGGTCTTGAAATCGAACAAAATTTATCTGACGGTATAATTTGCATTCACCAACAAATGTACATAACTAGACTTGTAAATAAGTTTCAAATGAGTGATGCCAAACCCTTATCAGTTCCTGCGGAACCGAGTATTCTGTTGTCATTACCTGAAAATACAGTGTGTGCAAAAAAGCATCCTTATCGCGAAGCTGTCGGTTCTTTGATGTTTTTAGCAACGTGTAGTCGACCAGACATTTCTTTCGCAGTGAATCAAGTGAGTCGATTTTATAATAACTGGCAAGATGAACAGTGGCAAGCGGTTAAACGCATATTTCGTTATTTAAAGCTCACTACTCATTATAAAATCGTTTTCTCTAAATCGCCAAAAATAAATATATTCGGATATACAGATGCTGACTATGCAGGTTGTATAGACACACGAAAATCAACCAGCGGTTACGTTTTTGTTCTTGCAAATGCACCGATACCTGGAAGTGTCAGAAACAAACCGTTGTTGCTCAGTCTACCACTGAGGCCGAATATTTAGCGTTATCACTCGGAGTACGAGAAGCTTTATGGCTGAAGTCTTTTCTAAACGAATTAGGAATAAACTTCCCACAAGTAAAAATTAATGTGGATAACCAACCCACTGAGCAAGAAACATACTTGGGATGTTTTGTAACGTTTTTAAAATGAAGCTCAATGAACGTTTTTTAAGTAACGTAGTAAAGTCATATTTGTTACTACTTTTCAAAACGTTTTGCATATTCCTGTTTTCATAACGTTATTTTGCAATTGTATTGGTTCTGTTGTAAAACCAACGTTCCAATAACGTGAAATAGATGTTTACCCTAGCAACGTTGATATTTAACGTTATATGGACAGTATATTATTTACATTCTTGCTACGTTTCACGTGATGACATGTTTGTGACGTTTTCTGTTCTATTTTTTCGTTTCGTTTCGAAATAAACGTTGCAAATTCGAAACTAACTTGTTTGGTAATATAACGTTTTTAATGTTGTTAGGTACAAACATGCTTGATACATCCCAAAGGACGTATCACTTTCATTATTTTCGAACAACGCCGCAGATTTGTTTAGATTCAGGTTAGAGGTTAGGTTAGGTCAGGCCTGCTGTGTAAAAATCGGTGTTTCTGGATTTTTATTAGGTAAAATTGTGTAAAAAATAGGTTATTTTATGCTATAAAAATAATTTTAATTATAGATATCATCCTATGTGTTTCTTGGAGTGTTTTTTTTTTGTGTGGTACTAGGTAGGTAGGTATAGGTAAAGTTTGTTTCGCCAGGGTTTGTACTTGCCACCAGCATTTGCCTTCCTTGTTTAACAAATAAAAATTGACTGAAACAAATCAAAGACGTCAAGAACCGACGAAGTTCTTAAACCAGAAGTCATTCATTTTAAATTGTCAAAAAATTGAAGTGTCATATAAATTAATCTACGACAACCCTTTTTTTTTCAAGTTTCAAGGTCAAGTATGAACCCTGGTGAAACGAACCTTACCTATACCTACATATTGCATTGTGCTCCTCTGAAACTGATGTGCTAAACCAAACAGGGCGAGTCTCTGAAGATGGATCTTAAAGTAAGTTTATTTTTTAACAAAAAGTATGTATGATGTATTTGTTATTATTTTAGGTATTAAGGTTGTGCTGGTATCATTCTTACTTTTCAATATACCCACTAAGCAAAAAAACATCCCAATTTCGTCACATCTTTGATTTTAGGTTACATTGTTACGTTATTCGAAAGGGATCTGTTACGGCGCCTTAATGGAATAGTTTCGGTAAATGTCCTCAAACGTGACAAAATCGCAGTTCCGTTTATAAATTAACGTTTTTTTTCCGTAACTATACCATAACACTTTCGTTTTTGAGATGTTTTTTTCAAGAAACTCATGATAACGTTATATTTATGTTACTAGGTTACGTTCTTGTTTCGAAACTATGCCATAATAGTTTCGTTTATGCGATGCTTTTCAATAGGTTACGGGTAACGTTTTTGTTTCGAAACTATACCGTTGAAAATTTTATTAATTACCCACATACTTACAATAAAACAAACTGCGATATTTATTTAATTTATTTATTAAATTGAAAAATTACATGATTTCTGGCTGGCCTCTGATGATAATTTGCTAAAACAAATAATACAGAATTGTTATTTTTTCAATTAACTTTTAAAAGGATGAAATTTACCAATTTTGGAATTTCTGCTTGATAAGGGGCTGGTTCGAATGAATAAACCATATCATCGCCACCTTCCTCCGTCACCTCTTCATCATTCAGGACTTAGAAAAAACAAACTAATTAGTTACAATCAAAACATATTTTAGATCAAAATCAAACCTCGATTTCACAAATCCCTTTTTGAAATAATTTTTCTGGCCAGCTCACGAACAATGTAACAATGAAGGGACAATTTACTGGCGAAAACATTGGCCAATTCCTCGGCCAATCAGCTTCTTACGAATTGGGCCCCATTTCTGCCTGCTATTTGTAGGTATTTATTTCAAAAAAGAATGATACCAGCACAACCACAATACCTAAAATAATAACTAATACATCATACATCTTCTTCTTGATGAAAAATAAACTTACTTTGTGATCCATCTTCAGAGACTCACCCTGTTTTGTTTAGCACATCAGTTGCAAAGGAGCACAATACAATATAGGGATACCTACCTAGTACCACGCAAAAAAAACACTTCAAGAAACACATATTATGATGATATCAATAATTAAAATTGGTTTTATAGCATAAAATAACCTATATTTTACCTAATTTTACCTAATAAAAATCCAGAAACACCGACTTTTACATAGCCAGGCCTGGCCTAACATAACCTCTAACCTAAACGTAAACAAAACTGCGGCGTTGTTCGAAAATAATGAAAGTGATACGTCTTTTGGAACGTTTCAAGCATGTTATACCTAACATTAAAAAAACGTTATATTACTAAACAAGTTAGTTTCGAATTTGCAACGTTTATTTCGAAATGAAACGAAAACATAAAACAGAAAACGTCAAAAAACATGTCATCTCGTGAAACGTAGCAAGAACGTAAATGATATACTGTTCACACAACGTTGAATTCTCAACGTTGCTAGGGTAAACATGTATTTCACGTAATTGGAACGTTAGTTTTACAACAGAACCAATTCAATTGCAAAATAACGTCCTGAAAACGGGAAATATGCAAAACGTTTTGAAAAGTAGTAACAAATATGACTTTACTACGTTAAGTGAAAAACGTTCAATAAGTTTCATTTTAAAAACGTTACAAAACATCCCAAGGATGTTTCTTGCTCAGTGGGTAAATACCTATACTTAGGTAGCAGACAGAAATAGGACCGAATTCTTAAGAAGAGGATTGGCCAATCTTTTCGCCAGTAAATTGTCTATACCTACATTATACATTGTTCGTGGACTGGCCAAAAACATTATTTCAAAATAAGGGATTTGCAAAATCGAGCATATTCTAAAAGGTTTGATTTTGATCTAAAATCTTTTTTGATTGATTAATTAGTTTGTTTTTTTTAAGTCCTGACTGGTGAAGAGGTGACGGACAAAGATGGTGACGAGATGGCTTTATTCATTCGAATCAGCGCCTCAAGCAGAAATTCCGAAAAAATTGGTAAATTTTATCCTTTTAAAAGTTAATAAAAAAAATAACGATTCTGTATTATTTGTTTTAGCATCACCAGAGGTCTTCCCGAAATCATATAATTTTTCAATTTATTAAATAAATTAAATAACTATTAATTCTTCGTTTTATTGTATTTTCAACAGTATAGTTTCAAAACAAAAACGTAACCTATTGATATAATAGAACATCATGGGTTTGTTATAAAAACATCGCAAAAACGAAACTACTATAACATAGTCTCGAAACAAAAACGAAACCTAATAACATAAATATAACGTTGTCATGAGTTTGTTAAAAGAACATCCCAAAAACGAAACTGTTACGGTATAGTTACGAAAAAAGAACGTTAATTTATAAACGTAACTGCGATTTTGTTATGTTTGAGGACTTATAACGACACTATTCCATTAAGGCGGCGTAACAGATCCTTTTTGAATAACGTAACGTGTAACCTTGAAAACAAAGATGTGACGAAACTGGGATGTTTTTTTGCTAAGTGGGAATCAGCCATAAAACTAGCTCAGGCTCAGCAGCAACATAGCAGAACAAAACATATTGACATTAAAGTGCATTTTGTGCGTGACGAAATTGAAAAAGGTAACATTTCAGTCAATTATGTAAATTCTAACGAACAATTGGCAGATATTCTCACAAAGCCAGTTACAAAGACTGTTCTGAACAATTGCCTTCAAAAATTAAACATGTTATTGTAGTTTTAGTTTATATCCGAATGTATTTTTTGAATAATGTTAATTCTTCTATAAAACACAAATAGGTGGGAGTGTTAAGAAGAAGTATTTGAGTTTTATTCTCCCGCTATAATTAGTTAGTTCTGTTCACCTAGTTATTACCTATAGAACCTGTAATGATTAGTATTGTCATTGTAAAAATTGTCGTGAAATTGTCATTGTCACGCGAATTTGTCACGTATCTTTTCATTATAGTTAGACTCATTTCACTGTGTTTTATTAAACCTCAATAGGTTCATCTAATAGTTATTACTATTAGGAGAATCAGAATCTGCATTTTCGTTAGAATCCCATTGCTTAGACTTGGCAGTGCACTGATGCCAAGTGTAATTATTTATATCAAGAGGCTTGCATTATTTTGTAAGGATATTTTATTTTTTGCGACAAAAATCATAATTTTTGTAATACTTTTTCCAGAGCAGAAACTATAAATCAAATTAAAGAAAAAAAAACAAAGCCCGAAAAAACCCAAGAAAACCCAAAAAAACCATAAAAACCCATAAAAACCCAAAAAAACCCGACGGGTTGGGCATTTTCAAAAAAACCCGGGTTTTTTCCAACCCTGGCCGCTAGGGGGCGCTGTGTCTAAAAGTTGAAAATTTTCCATTTTTTCTCGGAAATTTCAGATATAATGATGCTTCTTTTTATTTAGATGAAAAGAGCATACAAAAATAAGGCGAAAGGTGAAAATCGCAAGTCTGAATCTTCATGCTAACCCAAAATATAAATAAACAAATATTTTTTCTACAAACGTGTTAAAAATGCAATTTTTAACACCCCCCCGAAGCATTAAAAATGTTACTTTATCGCACTAGTGCCATAAAGTCTTTATAGCACTAGTGTTAAAAATGGAATCAAATTTTGAGAGCGAATGTCAAAAAAAGTTTGTATTTTTAGTTATTTACATTGATATTAATGGTGAAATTTGAACAACTGAGGTAGCCCGATTGGCCGCCTCATCTATATTTTTCAAGGGATTTATGCAACCCCCTTTTTCTTCTGTATTTTGTTGCATTTTAAACAAAAATCATCACTGACCACGACAGACTTTCAAGAAACTGACAAGACAATTCATTACCTGTAAAACAAGGTGCTGGTTGTTTGGACTTTTTGACAAATGTCAAATTCAATAATTTTATGTAGGAAAGGTGCTTCCAATTTATTATTCATTTGAAAATCCAATTTGTTACTGGTTATTGCTTTTTATTGCCGTTTATAGAAAAAAATATTGTATGATATTTGTGTTAAAAGTATTTTTAAGGCACTTATGTGAATTGCAGAATTCGCTTCGCTCATTCTGCAAACTTTCACATGCGTGCCTTAAAAATGTACTTTTAACACTTATATCTGTAGGGAAGGCCGGCGATGTTAGTTTACAAAATAAAAGAAGTTGCGATTCTATTTTAATTAACTTTTATTGGAAAAACTGGCGATTAACGGTTTGTTTCGTGGCACGTGGTTGTTGTTCTTCTTGATTCTAGAAAAAACCTGGTCTGTGTCAAAAGTCAGAAATGTCATTCATAAATGACATTTCTATTACGTCACAGGACAGGGTTGCTACCTTTATGGTTGCTACATAACCTAATGAATGCTTCAATATGGCGCACAGATAGGATAAACACTATGAAAGTAAGGAAATTGCTAAATTGCTTACAACTCGGTCGTCCTGACCCTCAAAGCGTCCTCGCTTTGGTAAAGAAATGAGTGTATGCACAATACTAACAAAGATTGCAAAGTACAAAATAATATGAAAAGATATATACATAAAAAAAATAACATAAGACTAAGACATAAGAATATTACATAAAAATGTGATGTAAGAATATTACATATTAAGCTAACATAATGCATAATATAAATTTACAACATAAGGTTTTTTTTTTTTTTTAGATAAGTTCATAATTATACATAAATTCATAATCAAGTATACATAAATTCCTGAATGGACATAAAATCATAACTGGTCATAAGGTCAGAGGTTCATAAATACATAAGGCATAATCATCATGATAGTTTCATAAGACATAAACATAAGGTTTTAATTTCAAAAATATCATACTACCATAATACACATAAATTATTTCATCATAATAATAACAGAAAGAAGGAAGGCATAAAAAAAACAATAGTAGAAATATTAAGTATCGAACATCATAATATTTTATTCTGGAGATTTCGCCCAAAGGCGAATATGATCAGCACTAAAGATACCCTCAAAAGGTCTTTGAGTGACCTGAAATCCGTCTATATCAGTAATAACGTATCGTTCGTTAGGTAATATTTTTTTAATCACATAAGGGCCTTTAAATTTTGGCAGTAATTTTTTGTTAATTCCAGGAGTAACGTCAACGTTCGGTATTACCACATAATCGCCAATGTCATACAACTTAGCTTCTTTATGTCGTTGGTCATAGTAAGTTTTATTGTATTCTTGGTTTCGCTCTATTTTTTGACTTGCCTCTTGCCTTAATTTATGAATATCTTCAAAGTTTTTATTAATAAATGAGAGAAAAATGTCAAATCATCATTAATCTTGCCTACTTGGTTCATTCCAAATAGCAGTTTGGCTGGTGTCTGACCTGTAGATCTATTTACGGTGTTGTTTATAGCAAATTCTACCTGATTTAAAACTTGATCCCAACGGTCAGGAGTTTCTGTCAATTTGGCAACCATGGGAATAATAAAACGATTAAATCGCTCGATTTGACCGTTTGCGCGTGGTACACCTGTAGCAATTAAGATATGAGTGATATTCTGAGATTCTAAGAAATCTGTGAAAGCTTTAGAAGTGAATGCTGATCCACGATCAGTAATTATTTTTGAGGGTTTGCTGTAATTGGAAAAATATTGAGATAAATGTTTCAGGACTTCAGAGGTGTTAGTTGTTTTACATGCATAAATTTTCACAAATTTTGAAAAAGCATCCACCACCGCAAATATATATTTGTTGTATTTTTGTTTGGATTTTTCCAATGGACCACAATGATCCAAATGCAGTACATTGAAAGGTTGGTCACCCTTTGGGATATTATGAAGCATACCTTCTTTTTTGCCACTATCTGGAGAATAGACTACACATTTCAAACAGTTCGAGATGTAGGCTTTGACTTTGTTACGCATATCGGGGAACCAATAATGTTCCTTAATGGCCAAACAACATTTATCGGTGCCCACATGACCAAGATCATCGTGGCAACTACGAATAACATTATTCTCCATTGACAAAGGGACATAAAATAGAAGTAAATCATTATGTTTCCTATAGACTAAACCGTTATTTAATTCAAACAATTTTGATTGATTTGTTTCTAAAGAATTTCTTATTTCCAAAATTTTTGAGTCTTGTCCTTGTTTAACTCCGAGATTTGTTTCGAAAGAAGTCTCTTCTAACACTAAAACATTTGCAAAACAGCGACTCAACGCATCAACATGTTGCATTTGTGTTCCACTTCTGTGTTCTAATTTATAGTCAAAATTTTCTAAAATAAGACTCCACCTCATAATTTTAGGGTTTATGTCTTTTTTCTTTAGAGCCGCATTAACACTATCACAATCAGTATAAATTTTGAAAGAGATGCCCTGAAGATAAACTCGAAATCTAGTCAAAGTATTAATTATTGCTTTCAATTCCAAAATGAAGCTGTGTTGTTTTGACTCCGCTTCATTCGTACGTTGACTATAAAAGAAAACTGGATGAAACTTTTGATCAGTTTGTTTTTGTAAAATAATTCCAGCAAAACCATGAGAACTGGCATCACAATGGACTTGAGTTTCGGCAGTGGGAGAGTATATAGCTAAGACAGATTCGGAAATTAGTAAATTTTTCAAAGTGTTAAAACTCTTTATTTGTCCAGGACCAAAATAAAAAGGTACATTTTTCTTCAACAAATCATATAAGGGACCGGCTATTATTGAAAAGTTCTGCACAAATTTTCTGAAATAGGACGCCAATCCTATGAAACTATGTAATTGTTTTGTAGTTCGAGGCATCGGGTAATTTTTTATAGCTTTCAAATGTGCATCATTAGGCTTAATCTGAGAGCCGTTAATTAAGTAGCCTAAATGATTAATTTCTGTATAAAGGAAAGAGCATTTATCCAGTCTTAGTTGTAGGTTATTTTGTACCAATAAATTGAATATTTCTTTTAAAATGATTAAATTTTCTTCAATTGTTTTTGTTGCTATCAATAAATCGTCGATATAAATTAAAAGTTTATTCTGTTCTAATAAATCTTGGAAAATTGTACGAATAAACCTCATAAATGCTGAAGGGCCATTTTTTGTACCAAATGGTAATTTCAAAAATTCATATTGAGCATCAGGTGTCACAAAAGATGTGTATTTTATGGATGACTGTTCAATACTAATAGAATAAAATGCATTTTTCAAATCTAATTGGGTAAAGTAGTTTTTATCTCTTAATTGATCGATCTGATCCTCAATTAATGGGATAGGAAAATTATCACGTAAAGTAATTTTGTTTAAAGACCTGTAATCAATACAAAGTCTATAGTCCATAGTTTTTTTCTTAATAAGCACAACAGGCGAGCTATATTCAGAATTGCTTCTGCGAATAATATTCCTATCTAGTAAATCCTTGGCTATTTCTTGCACAGCCTGTCGTTCAGAAAAAGAAAGCCTGCGTGGTTTGTAAAAGAAAGGAACATGGTTAGGATCTACCACAATTTTAAATTCGTATTTAGTCTGTGGCTCAAGAGGCCTTGGTGGATTTAAATAATCAGAAATAAAAAGGTCGGTTAACATTTTACTTTGAGTTGGATCCAGAGATGGATTTATATTCAAATCAATTTCATTTTGCTCTACATACTCTATATGCAAAATTTCTTCGGGACACTCAGATTTGCTTTTACTCAAGTTTAAAGGTGAAGGCAAAATGTTTACTTGTGTACCTGTAAAAGATATAATAATTTGATTGTTTGTCATAAAGTCACGCCCTAAAAGACATGTATAGGGTATAGTATCATTTGGGACCACATACAAAAGTAAATCAAAAACAATATCAGCAACATTAATTTGAAACAAAACTGAACCTAAGATTTCTAATTTTGTCTTATTTATGCCTTCATAAGACCTATTTGGTATTTCAGAAAATTTGAAATTAAACATTTTAATAGTATCATAAGTTATCAGTGATATTGCACTACCTGAGTCCACAATAGAGTTTACATAAATAGAAATGTTTTCCTTACTCAATTCAATTGTCAACATGTATCCACTTGTGACGCTTGGCTCCACTAATAATGAAGAAGTAGATGCATGTTCCGTCTTAGGCCTAACTACAGTAGGCGTAAACTTTGGGCAATCTTTTTTCTGGTGCTGAAGCGACCCACAAATATAACAGGAGCCCTTTGCTCTTGGTGGCTTAATGCACTGGGAAGCACCATGACCTAGGATATTACAGTTAAAGTATCTCAAAGCACTACCATTTCCAACTGCAGGCACGCCACTGGACCTATTAATTTCGGGCTTAAAAATTTGTGCAGGTTTTTTGTCTAATTGAGGTTCCTTTCTGTCCTTAATTCTGGTTTTACGTGCCAAAACAATCCTCTCATAATTAACGATGTCTTGGAACAAACTATCTTCGTCATAATGGCTTTTCGACATGATGAAATTGCTCAACTCTTTGGACCAGAGCCCTATCGCTACTTGCTCTTTAATTTCCTCAAAGCAAAGTTCCAAGTTTTTGCATAATGCTACTTTACAATGGAAGTAGATTGAAACCCCCTCACTTGACAGCTGTACTCGTTCTTGCATTTTCTTCCAATTGTCTGTTTTGTTTTGAATGAAAACAAACGTTTTTTTGAAGGCATTCTTAAAGCTGGACCAATCAACAAGCTCTGCACTACGACCCATGAACCAATACTTTGCAGCACCTTCTAAATTAGTTTTTGCTGTTTGAAAAATAAAGGCATCCGGCCAATTATGTAGCAAGGCTGTGCTTTCAATTTGCTGCAACCATATTTTGGCCTTACTCGAGTCTTCTTCACCATTGAATTTGTCTATGCTCTTCGAAAGGTCAGGCATAATATTAAAATTTGAAATATTACCAGCTTGGCTTTGGGAGTTCCTAGCAAAAGGGGTTGTAGCTGCTTGATTCTGCTGCAACTGAAGCATTTGCAGCATTTGTGCATTCTGTTGTACCAGCATATTAACAACGTTCACCAATTGAGCTGGATCTTGCACAGGATTCGGTGGTGCTTGCTCGGCATTATTATTATTATTTGGTTGCTGCTGTAGCCGCTCCGCCATAAAATTTTCAAAGTCCTCGACACTGTTCACATCCATTTTTATTTTTTAAATAGGATAATCGCTCCTTAAAGAAAAAAAAATCACAGGCAAACCATAATTTTGCCCAAAAACATAATTTTCACTATACTGCACTAGACGGCTCAAACTTGCTGTAGCCCCCGAGTGTAGACTGTAGACCCCGACATGAACAATGCTGTAACCCCACACCTGAAGTTGTAGGGAAGGCCGGCGATGTTAGTTTACAAAATAAAAGAAGTTGCGATTCTATTTTAATTAACTTTTATTGGAAAAACTGGCGATTAACGGTTTGTTTCGTGGCACGTGGTTGTTGTTCTTCTTGATTCTAGAAAAAACCTGGTCTGTGTCAAAAGTCAGAAATGTCATTCATAAATGACATTTCTATTACGTCACAGGACAGGGTTGCTACCTTTATGGT
Source organism: Ceutorhynchus assimilis (assembly GCA_917834065.1). Taxonomy (NCBI): domain Eukaryota; kingdom Metazoa; phylum Arthropoda; class Insecta; order Coleoptera; family Curculionidae; genus Ceutorhynchus; species Ceutorhynchus assimilis. Next base: position 40,434,397 of record OU892280.1, on the reverse strand, counting down.
TGCTACATAACCTAATGAATGCTTCAATATGGCGCACAGATAGGATAAACACTATGAAAGTAAGGAAATTGCTAAATTGCTTACATATCATAAATAACTATTAAATACCAAAATTTCCAGGAAAAACCTTCTCGCTTTCTTTTTCGGGATGAAACAAAAAAAATCTCATTTTTTTTTTACGGCACTATAAAATGAGTAAGAAGGAGAAGAACTAATTGTGTTTCTAAAAGTAGTTACCAGTCCACGATATCAGGAATTGAAATTGAATTGAACTAAAGGTATATTATAGCCCTTTATTTTATGTGCCACCAAAAAACTACGAACAGAATCAAAAACACAAAATTAGGACTAAAATGAAAAATATGTAAAAAAGGTGAGGAAAACCACCTAATTAAAATATTATTTCTTCAAATCTTAACTTTTCAAAAAAACGTTTACTGAATAAAGGTGAAATGTTGCAACCATGTATGCGCCGCGTTCGAATCACAAGCAACGGTACTGCGAACGGGAGCTAGAGAGAGGCGATTAGGCATTAGACTAGAAGAGAAACTGGACTGGTTCATTTAGACGCGTGTCTGTAATTATTCATTATTCAATTTTCATTTTTATTTTGCATTAAAATTGATTGTTCAATCCAATTTGTTATTAGTGTGTTTGTAAGGAGTGTTCACAGGTTAGTGGATTAATTATTATTTTGTTTTTGAGAGTTCAATTTATACAAGTTCCTATTATTTTGTTCATTTTTATGTATTTTTTGTTTGTTTATAACATTTTTTTATAACATGTGCATTGTTTATGTATTTAACCAAAATCGTTTCATGCTGTAAACAACACAGATAAAGAGTAAATTAGAACCTAAGAAATTATGTGCTGTCTTTTTGTGCTGAGATTTTGATTTTGTGGATTTAGAGCGTGCATTAGAGCCTTGTTGAATTTACTAACATTTTCCTACCCTGACGAGAGAATATCCTAACAAATTGAAATAATCAATCTAGAGATGTTGGCTCAAAAACAACTATAGCTGAGTAGCTTCCCGTATGGGACCTCAGTATCCGCTGGGAAACTGGCTAACTAACAAAAAAACTCTTCAGTATTGAATATAGGTAGTGTTGCTTGAATGTTGTGTGTGTAATTAAAATTTTAGCACAAAGACAAAGGATGGTACCTAATTGAAACTTTTATTGACGTAACTTATTGAATTGATGACTCACAATTATTATTTAAATTGACACAGTATGTTTCGATTTTTGAGGAATGTTAGATCGAGGGTTTCTCTGCCGTTCTCTTTCCCCTCGAGAATTCTAGGTCGAGAACGGTACGATCTACTTCAATAATAAAGTAGACAATTCACAAATTTTTCGTTTTTTTTACATATCACAACTTCCCTTAAATTTCCCAAATATTTGCTATGTCGGGCGCATGTCCAGTAAGTAAAATTGAGTAAGTTTCCACAACGTAGGTCCTATTTGTTTTTCATTCCATTTTTCAGAAGATTTGTTGTTCAAAAGGTAATAAAAATTCTCATCGTTCAATCTTACTGAGCGAACCCGGGTATGTTATACTACAAAGGTAAATAAATTGGCTACTGCCTTCCCAGATGTTCGGTGTTCACCATCACATCGTGATCGTAGTTATGACAGGTATTCATGAAAATTTCTCTATTGGTTAAAGTGATCTTAGTGGGCCATGTATTTCTGACATTTTATCTATGTGTCAAAGTCAAATACAAATCAGAAAATTAACGAAACGCAGTTTTCACTATAATGACTGGTTTATACTTCCAAAATTAAACTGTACAAGAAATAAATTGAAAATTAAATTAAACTAAATTTTAGAAATGCAGTTTATACTTAAAATTGAGAATTAAGGATTCTCCGAAATTACCTAGCTCTTTACGAATTCAAATCACAGAAAGGAACATAGAAATAAACAAAAACCAGCTAGAGTGACAACAAATATATTGACATTTAGCGTGCATTTAGCAGATTTTATGGATCATGGCTTCTAAATTCAACGGACTAGACCCAATAAACATTTTTAGTTATATATTGGTTATCGTATATTTTACAATACTCACTTTAAATAACCTATAGTTCAATAATAATATGTGGGAAACATTTACATCACCCTTATAAAAACCTTAAAACACTTAAATGGCGGAGTTTATAAAGGTTACCGACACCTGTGTTAGTAACGTAATATAACTGTAAGATTTATAGAAGTATTTATTTAAATATTTCCAGAAACCTTATAAACCCTTTATAAAAATATAAATTAAATGATTTTGACACCTGGAGTAACAAGTTTCTCTTTGTCTTTGTCTATTCAATTATTTTTGGTATGTCTATGTTTGTTTGATGATGATGCCTCCAGCGCCTCCGTCTCATGAAGGGATAAATAAATGCACAAGGACAAGAAGTCCTATGTTGCACCAATGGCTTCTGCTAGATGAGTACTTGTTTCACATTCACATAAAAAAAAGTGATGTTAAACCATTGATCCTGGTCCGAATTTTCATTGCCAAGCGATTTTTACTGATAAATATACATGTTATACCTTCAAAAAATGCGAGCGTCTTTTGAAAGAAACATATTTGATTGTATTGCCACAAATATAAAAATAAAATTTTGAAAAAATATTAATATTTAAGTGACAAGTTCTTGAGAAAAAAGTTGCTTATTTAATTACATGAGGTTCTTATGCATATTTATCACAAATTGTTAGCTAAATGCCCTAAATTTTTGAATTTCACGTTGACCAGTGAAACAGCGTCCATATTTTTTGCAAATCAAATATGGCAGAATGAAGACTAGTTTAATTTGAAAAATTAATCACCTTTATATTACCCTAAGGAACTTTACATAAATTATGGTACTCTATATAGCTTCTTTTGATTTTATAAAAGGTTCTTATAAAACTTTAAAGTTTATAATGGTAACAAAAAATACTCCAGGTACTATAACTTATAAGTTAGCAACCATCATTACACGTCGCGCATGCAGGTTTCCCAGTTTCCCATGACGTATTTCGTTCAATCGCGTCACCCTACATAATTGGTCTTAAAGTGGTAAGTGACAGCTTTATCCACATTTCTGAGTTCTGACCAATTATAATTCGTAAATAAGGGTTGAACGATTACGCAGAATACCCGCAGTGAAGCACTGGCATCAGCATAAAATGACAACAATAACCTCACTTTTTTCAGCTGACTGAACAGGTTTATTGTTTCTGTTTGGCTTGATGTGATGTTTGGTAATGCTGCTGGCCGCTGGTATTCATTTCACTCACCCAATTTGTTTATTATTATACCCCTTGTGAATTATATAAAGCATCCTTACATATCCAGAAGCAACAAAAATTTATGAAAGACTCGTCGATTACTTCTATTTTTATAAAGGCCAAAATTATCACCATTTTATAACTAGGGATTGTTAAGTTATATAAAAAGGTAACCGCAAAATGTATAAAACTTTATTATATATCTATTAGTTATAGTTACTCTAGGTTTTATAACTTGGTAATTGAAATATTTATGTCACCTAGTTATATACCTAGAGGTTGGGGGATATTATAAAACCCTTATATACTAAAAGCACTATTCATTCCTCTTATATACCCTTTATATAATTAGTCGTTACCATAAGTAACGAAAATTGTTTATTGGGGAACGATCTCCTTAATTCTCAATTTTCAGTTGAAAGTTAGCCAACTTTTAATTTAATTTTATTTGGTTTAATTTTTTAATTTGAGATATAAACGAAAACGACATCATCAAATTATGGAGATTTAACATTTAAATTTTTAGTTTAGTTTAATTCTCAATTTAGTTTATTTCTTAATGCAGAAGTATTAACCAGGATAAGACTCACTTACCTATTTGGAATTTATGAACACTTCGAACATCTGGAAAGGCATTAGCCAATTTCTTTATTTTACATATTTTTTATTTTAGTGCTAAATTTATGTTTTTGATTATGTTTGTAGTTTTTTTGGTGGCATATAAATTGAAGGGCTATATTATAATATACGTTTAGTGTTTAATTGACAATTATTCAGTTTCAATTCTTGATATCTTGAACTGGTAACTACTTTTAGCAACACAATTAGTTCTTCTCCTTCTTACTGATTTTATAGTGCCGTAAAAAAAATGAGATTTTTTTTGTTTCATCCCGAAAAAGAAGGCAAGAAGGTTTTTCCTGAAAATTTTATTATTTAAAATATTTGTTTATATTTATATTTTGGATTGGGATGAAGATTCAGACTTGCAATTTTCACCTTTGGCCTTATTTTTTTATGCTCTTTCAATCTAAATTTAAAAAAAAAACATCATTTTATTTGAAATTTCCGAGAAAAAAATGGAAAATTGTCAACTTCTAGACACAGCGCCCCCTAGCGGCAACAAAATAATTTAATTACTATATTTTAGTTATGCATTTTATTCAACAGAAAGAACTTTTCCAAATGACACCCGAATCATTCAAATCGGTAGAAAAACAAAAAAGTTATATGACTTTTGTTCCTAACAAGTTTGAACCTTCCCCCACCTCTTATTTGAAGAGTTAGGGCAAAAAACCCAACAAAATTTTTTCGTTATCTCATCAAGATTTCAATAATCATATTTTTAGAATACCTTAAGTGGGCGTTTTTTGAAGATATTTACAGTAAGTATCATATGTTTTCGAGTGTTCGTTGTGCCCCCTAGCGGTCAACTTACAAACTTGAAAACTATTTCCAGCAATTTTTCATGGTCGTTTCAATGATAAAAAAAATTACTTGGAAGCTCTAGGACAACTAGTTCCTGAGATATAGCCGGTTACCTCCTTAGACACCCGGTACATAAGTGTGTACAGGAAAATGCAGCTGTAAAAAAGTAGGCATAATATGTTCGACAATGTGCCTCAACTGCAACGGCAAGTTATGTTCGAATTCAGTACCCTTCGACGATGAGGTGTGACCCACATTGCCGTAGAATCCGAAATACATGAGGATAGTCCTTTTGAAGATGATCCCCATGAAGAGGGCTTCGATATGCACCGCAGCATGAGAGCTTGTCAGATGACGGGCCACCGCCATCTGAAAAAATGCGAATATGAATGCTGCCACATTTGCCGCTGCATAGGTATAGGGTGAGTCACCATATTTTGACACCCACCTGCAGCCGTAATTACAGGTAATAGGTAAAAGGTTTAACTACAAAAGTTGTAGCATTTTATCTGAACCGCCAGAATCTTTCATTAGATTGAACAAATGAGCAACGCAAAGTATAACAATATGTCGATGTTCACTTTTTTCAAATGGAATGCACTTGATTTTCTTTCAGATTCTGAAAGTTCTCGTTTTTCTCGTTCAGATTATATTAATATCTTAATGTTTCTTCCAATAGTTTCGAAAATATCCGGAGTTTAGTTATTCAAAGACCTATTCAGGAATCAGAATGTTTTGCAACAGGTGACAGGTGACAGTTAAATCAAGGTAAAATATATTCAAAAAACTACTGTATTTGAATAACTAAATTCCAGATATTTTCAAAACTATTGGAAGAAACATTAACATATTATATATTCTGAATCAGAAAAACGAGAACTTTAAGAATTCGAAAGAAAATAAAGGCCATTCCATTTAAAAAAAAGTGAACATCAACATATTTTCTACTTTGCGTTGCTAATTTGTTCAATCTGATTAAAAATTCTGGCGGTTCAGATAAAATGCTACAACTTTTGTATTTACACTTTTTACCTATCACTTTTAATTACGGCTGCAGGTAGGTGTCAAAATATGGTGACTCACCCTGTACAACACTTGTAGATAAACATGAGTACTACATTCCTAAATTATTTTCCAGTATACAGGATGACCCAATAACTAGTAGTGACACAAATTTATGTTTTTCTAAATGACTCCCCCTGTATATTATGACATTTCTGGATTCTACGGAAAATTCTAGACATATTTCATGAACAATTTCATATACTTATCTTCAACTGTTTCGGAAATATTGACAGTTGAAAATTGACTTTTTTGCATCTTTGATAGACTGTGAAACCTAAACGGTTAATTTAGAGGAAAATGGATTTTACATTCCTATCTTAGATTTTCATAACCTATCATTTGACACCAACTTTGAGTTTAACCGAAGATTAATAGTTTAGGCGGAATTTTTAATCATGGATTAAATTCAAGGTTGGTGTCAAATGAAAGTTTATAAAAAACTAAGATAGGAATGTAAAATCCGTTTTCTTGTAAAATTATCTGTTCAGGTTTTACAGTCTGTCAAAGATGCAAAAAAGTCAATTTTCAACTGTCAATATCTCCGTAACAGTTGAAGATAGGTATATGACATGTGTCTAGAATTTTCCGTAGAATCCAGAAATGTTATAATATACAGGGGGAGTCATTTAGAAAAACATAACTTTGTGTCACTACTAGTTATTGGGTCATCCTGTATACTGGAAAATAATTTAGGAATGTAGTACTCATGTTTATCTACAAGTTTTGTATGTAGTTTATTCTCCGATCTCTGTAAGTATAGGAGATATGGATCACCGCGCGCTTAGTAACTCACCCTGTATAGGGTGGCCTCGATTTTGATGGCCGGAAATGATGGTAACCCTCATTGAAAGTCGAGCGCACGCGTTATTTTGCTTGCTAAATACAAATTTTTGAAAGTGACAGCCTTCAAAGTCACTTTTAAAGTTAAAAGAGGACTCTGTGAAGAGGATTTTGCATACGGCTGTAGGTCTTTAGACAACAAAAGAAACATGAAATTGTGTTAATAAAGTGTTTGCCGCATATGATGAGAACCCCCCATACCGCAAGGTACTTCTTATTTGTTACGCTTATGGTTCTTGAAGTATTTTTTTATAAAACAACTTTACGGCCATGAGAATCGAGGCAACCCATCCATTTGGTTGAAAGGTTACTATAAACTATTGTTTTATGTAGAAATTATCCATTGCAACGATCACATACCCGTTAGTATTGCCGGCTCTTGGACTATTATGGCTATACCACTGGACCGAATTGAAAGTTTTAGATGTCAATCGACGCAAAATTTAGTCCTTTCTAATATTCAATGGAATGATATTTTCGACATTTAATTACCAGCAAAAAACTGAAAAAGTGCAAAAATTTGGCGGTTTTTTGTCTTCCAAAAGTTATGCTCACTTCCTAGGATGGTGCAAACTCAGATTTCATGAATTTAGGACCAAATAAAGGTATTAAAGCGATTTCTAGCTTGCTGGGAAATAATTCCTCAAAATGGTTTTTTCCGATTTAATTTTATTGGCCTAAGAACGTATCAAAAGACTCCAAAAAATCAGTGGGACCATTGATTGGATCAACTCAGCCTGACCGCTGAATTCAATAAAGCAGAGCCGGATCGACAAATTTTTCGAGGGGGGCAAAGATTTAAATTGCCGCACCCTGTTAAATATTATTTTTTATGTATATATTCAAAAATGAGGTGTTGAATTCCACAATTTATTTATATGTAGCAGTAGCGGCTCGTGGTCTATACTGGAAGGGGTTCATACCTAAAGTGATCCAGTAGTTGAAGCCCCCAGCCCGTGGGATCCAGTAGTTGTAGCGCACCGCAGGTGCCACCAAAGGCAGAAATTCTTTTCGGGTGCCACGCCCAAAGACGTATTTCAAGGCTCCAAAAAAAATTTATTTGAATATCAAAGATTGATTAAAAAAACTTAATTTCTTTAATCGCTCAATATTTGAGTCCTTTTTTCTGGGGGCTGGTAGCGCTCAATACATAGCTGTGGCCGGAGCCGGATTCAATGTTGTACTGTTGTACAACAGAAGGCAATTGATTATTCATTTCTGGCATAATATTTTTGAATTTATGTTTGTCTGCCAATATTGCGCATACGCATCTTATTAGCGGGCCAACCGAATGGGGCGCGGACCAAACTAGTCTGGGATTGTAAACAGTCCCTAAAAACACTAGCGACACACAACCAGGTAACGCTGATGTGGCTGCCTGGACATCGAGGCATAGAAGGAAACGAAGAAGCAGATGGCCTCGCAATAGAAGGGGCTTCAACACCATACCATGGACCAGAGCCCTACTGTGGCTTAATGAAAAGCCACATCATGGAAGAGCTCAACAAATGGGAAAACGACCGTCATCATATTGGAGGCACTCTCCGGGACTGAGACAGTCAAAAAAGTTAATTACCCTTTCAGCAAAAACAGCTGAACAGCTCCTTAACATGAGCAGACCAGACATCAGATTGGTGGACTGCACACAGGACACTGCCTGGAAAAATACCATTTAAAGTTAATGGGCATTGCAGAAGACGATCTCTGCAGATACTGCTCAGACGCAATAGAGACCGCAGAGCACCTACTCTGCCAATGTCCAGTCCAATTCTGCAAAAGGCTCAAATTCCTCGAGGGGGCAACACTGTCACCAGAAGAAGTGGGCCAACTGATATCCAGGAAAATAGCTTCCTTCGGCAGAAGTCTACGTTTCCTGGAGACAACCTAAGGTGTAGAGTCACGTACAAAATATCTACAATCTACAGCGTGATCCGTCGTCAAAACTCTATTTCCCCCGGAGAGGGCAGCATAATACAGGGAACCTTGACTATAAAGGTTACTGTGGGGTGGTCGGCTGTTCTATCAGAAGATGTGTTACAAGTTGGCACAATATTAGATAATGAATTTGAAAAAAAATCGCTAGATATGTATGTTTTATGAAAAAAAAAAAAGTTAGGTAGTGTCTTCTCTTTTTGCCGCCCCCTCAAGATGCGAAGGGGGGCACGCGCCCCTGTTCGCCCCCCCCCCCTAGATCCAGCCCTGCAATAGAGATTTGATCAGACAGACCACCTATCATTATTCAACGTCAGATATTTCTTAGAGAATTCAAGCATCCAAGTAATATACGAGCACAAACTTGTCGGTAGAAGATTCATCCATCAACACCTGCTTATCTGAGAAGGATGCATTTTATCAGGATTTAACTCGATTGTAGGTTTTGGTTTAGTGAGTGTGTATATGCCCTCACATTAACTTGTCCCTGGGGAGCGAGACGTCTTTAAAAGATTCCATCACCTATATCTGTGTGACTTACAACCGTTATTTTTTGAAGTACTGGCACAGATTACCTACATACAGATGCGAAAGAGCGGCGAATTCATGATTCAAGTTTGATTTGACGGACATACGCTGACCGCACCAATACCGCATCAATAAATTTTGAACATATTTATTATACATATAAATGCGGAAGCTCAATAATATGATATTATTTCTAGTGATGAAACGATTACGATTGCGATTACGATTAACCTGCGATTATCAAGTGACAAGTTTTCACGATTAACCGTAATCGCCGATTATCTTTATACGATTTTACGATTATACGATTGCTATTATATGGAATCACTTTATTTGTAATATTGACTTTTTATTCAATTTTTATTGTAATAAAATTAGGTTCATTGATTTTCAATTATTTTTCTAATGAAAATCAATTAAACAAACTGTATTTTGATTCCCAGCAACTAGTTTTTTAGTAAAAAATTCTTCAGCAGAAATATTCGGTGATTCCATATAAGTTTGAAGTGTATCCTACAAGCCATCTTCTGTAGATTTAGAACTATTATTTTCTACAGCAGGACTAATTCAGGCTCCAAAAAAATATCGACTAAGCCCACAGAATTTAAAAATGTTATGCTTCCTTAATCAGAGCTTAAACAATTAATTTTAACTATTGATATTGATACATAATAATCAATATAATACTGTTTATTTTCTTTCTTCGTTCTGATTTGATTCTTATTCATTTCATTTTAACTTTTATCCACTTTTTTAAAGGAAATAAAGTTTTTTGGTATATTTCGTTTGTTAATTGTAATCGTACGATATTTGCCTGAATAATCGTCACCGGAATCGTAATCGTCTAACATTAATCGTTTCATCACTAATTATTTCTTTAATTGGCTCACATACAAAAAAAAAAAAAAATCTTCATATAAACAACAAGAAATCATGCGATCGTTGACGCAAATATTCTGCGGCTCAAAATAGTTATTTATGCACCTAGGTCAAAAAGTACAGCTTTAACGCCCGCAGCGTGTGTAACAGCCTGAGGCGTTAGCCGAGGGCTGTTACACGCTGAGGGCGTTAAAGCTCTTTTTGACTGAGGTGCATACAAGATTTTATGCACGATGAGCATGTTTTCATTTTGATATTTAAAAAATTATATATTTTCAATTTTGTAATGACATCAATCAAAAATATTTCAAAATATAAATTTTCATCTTTACCGCAATAGGTCCTAAGTTTTTGTCAAATTTAGATCAAGGAAGCAGTTGTTGACAAAAGTTTCACGTAACTATTATAGCAACCCAGAACAATACAAACAAATAATTATGTGCTGTGTAGTGTACGTCACAGATTAACCCGTCCTAAAGATAGGAAACTCGTGCCTTTTCCCCTATCCTTGTCTTACTCATACAACGAGTTGTATGACTGCCACATTATGGGGGCGCTAGTGTGCACTTCAGTGTGTTCAAATAATTTGTCCCTAATCGATTTTATTTTATTATTATATCAGTAATTTTTTTTTAAATAAAATAACAAATTTTAATACCATCCCCTTCTTTATTAGAACAGCCTTAAACACAACAATAATAGTAAAACGTATTGAAAAAAAAAAAAAAAAGTTTATAATACTGCAAATAAAATTCACTAATTCCACACTCAGCAAAGTCTCTGAGAATAAAGTGGTGATAGCATGAAATCAGAAGCTTCCACTGGAGTAATACCTATGCTATAAATGAAGGTATATTTTTAGGAATTTTGGTCTTATTTGGTGCACAAATCACACTTCATGTGAATGTCAAACAATGGCGAATAAAAACCATCACTAATCCCATTTACACGAGCATTTCCAGTATGTTTGAATTTAAAACATATTAACAAGTCAAAGTTTTATCAAAAATTGATAGGAAATTAAATAAAAGAACACTAACACAGATCAAACGGCTAACTGATGACAAACACATTGTCAAATTATATTCACCATTCACAGTTCACAGATGACATTTGCTTGTGGCTTTGTATACTAGCGCCGCATAGCTTTGGCAGTCATGAAGCTCCACACGTGTTATTTTCGAGACAGCTCCGAACGAACATTTTACATGGAAGTTTCCTATCTTTAGGACGGGTTAATCTGTGGTGTACGTGTATGGTATTCTTATGATGGTAGTGCGTCTGAAAATGGAGCAAAATAGCATGCTCAAGTTTATTCTTGAGGCAGCTGAAGAGGCCAAGAAACATGTATACCTTCAAAGTCCAAAAGAATCTATGAAAAAACATATGAGGACTTTATTTCCTGATGTGCCCAACATAGTGTAAATGAGCAGCAGTACTTTGTAGAAGAAACTCTCCTGGCCTGGCATATACATTAATATGAAAAATGCAAAAAAAATAAGCCATCCACCCTATGGAGCTTTTACTCAATGTTGAAGGCAACAGTTCTTTTGTGTATTTCTTTGGAAAAGGGCCGGTTTAAAAAATTAAAAACTGTAAAAATTGTATTTTCAATTTCAAAGTAGATTGAATTTTACCATTATTGCTTATTTCATTATTCTTATTAATTGAAATAAAGCTTGTGTTGTTACTTTAGCTAAATAGACTTTTAGGATAGGATTTTTCAACTTCAAATGGAGCTTTAAATTTAAAGTTTACTTTAAGTTGATTATGAAATTGGTTGTAAGCAATAGTTTAAAAAAAAATGACGAATTTTTGTTAATTTTTGAAACTTTCAGGCCCGCGGGCATAAAAGGCGTCCTAGGGCGTAAAAGTACTACTTCACGCTTTAAAATGCGGGCGTAAGAGTGCACTTTTACGCCCGTTCGTGCATAATAGCTATTTATGTACCAAGGGGATTATGTAGATTATAATGCCCGAAGGCGAAACTAGCCCGAGGGCCTATGGCCCGAGGGATATATTTCGCCTGAAGGGCATTATAATCTTAAAATCCCCGTGGAGCATACAATGCTTTATTTTCTACTCAACACAATGTTTTTTCATCAATTTATTATTAACAAAATCAGTTTAACTTGTGTGACAGAATATTGTTTTGTATTTTGACATGTACCTGTACCTGTGACCTGTACCTGTACCTGCGACCTGTACATAGAAACGAAATAAATTAATATATCTATAAACATCTCATAAGGCAAGGCAACGGTGGTGGTCCTGTGGGTTAACGCGCTGGACTACATGGGAAACGTTGATGGTAGACCGGGTTCGAATCCTGGCTAGACCAAAAATTATTTTCGGTCAGACATTTAGTGGCTGCCTAGGGTAAAGTGCAAATTAATAGAACAACAACAACAAAAACACCTTAAGGTATTATAAGCGGGCGTTATGGATCAGGTTGTTATAGGTGTGTTAACGTATTTCGTTTCCTAGGTATTATGGATCTATAATAGTAAAGTAGAAAATAAAATATATATCAGCTTCAGTCAAGGAAAATAGTCGAAAAATACTGCATTGCAAAAACAAAATTCCTAACCAAATGATCTTTTCAGGGATGATAGGGGGCGGGTGGGTGATCGATCATAAATCCGAAAATATCAAACATTCGCCCCTCTGGCGTTTTGCGCTATAGGGGTTGAAAGTGCGCCATTAGCGATTACTTGGTACCTATTGATTTTACAAAAAAATGTTCCAAATAAAAGATGTGCAACATTATTTGGTCTATAATGTTTATCTAAAGACTTTTTTGATTAAGGGCCATCTGTGGTCATGAGGGCCGTTCGAAATTTTATAATGAAAATGAAAAATTCTAACCAACGTGAAATTTTTTTTACAACACATACAACATTTTTGCTTCATGAAGTTTTCACTCACCCCCTGCCGTTTTTCAAAATAATAATATGAACAAGTTTTTTTCTCTATAATTTTTTTTTTGTAAAATTGAAAAAAAAAACTACCCCTATTGGAAAAACGGCAGGGGGCAGGGAAGCAAAAACGTTGTATGCGCTGTAGAAAATTTTTTCACGTTGGTTAAATTTTTTTATCTTCATTATAAAATTTCAAATGACCCTTATGACCACAGACGGCCCTTAATCAAAAAACTCTTCAGATAAACATTGTAGATCAAATAATGTTGAACTTCTATTATTTGAAATACTTTTTTGTAAAATCAATAGGTACCAAGTAATCGCCAATGGCGCACTTTCAACCCCTATAGCGCAAAACACCAGAGGGGTGAATGTGTGATATCGTCGGTTTTGTGATCACTTTTTTTTTTGAAATTCGACAATTTTCCTAGACTGGCTTACAAAATGGTTCAATATTGTCACACAAGGCCCTTTCGGCTCGTGAGGGTTAGACCTGAGGTTAGGGTTTGCTCTTCAGGAAAACACACAACTACAACGGGAATAGTGTATATTGTCGTCCAATAGGTACATTACCAAAGAGGCACTACGTAGGTGTACCACATGACTCTTGTACTGGGGCTCTATGTAGGAATACGGGTTCTGCACGTATAGGCAACGCTACCCTGCTGGAGGGTAAGACTCTCTGGGGTAAGGTGACCCTGAAGAGGAATGTAGCTACTGCTCCCTTGGGTAAGGTGACCCTGAGGGGAGAGTGATCCGAAGGGGTTAATGCTTCCTGGGGTAAGGAGACCCTGAGAAGAGAAAGACCCGAATGGATGCCGATACCATGGTTGTATCGGGTTTTTATATTCATGGCGTGTAAACATAATTTACGCGTTGACCTGCTTAAGCCGCTGACTGTCGATAAATCGTGTTCTAGTTAGTTTTAACTATTTTTGATATACAGGATGGTTTTTATTTATAGACCATTAGTTGACAATATTTTATTTTTATTTTACGGTTGATTTTTTTCCAACAACATAACTAAATTACATATTATATTTTGGGAAAGTCTGTACACAGATGAATAAAGTTGATTTTGCTCATTTCAGTTGAAAAAAATTCCTCGAAGTATCATCAAAAAACGGCAAAAATATGTTTACTTTGTTTTTGTCGATAGTTAAGATTCTTTGGAAAAATAAACATGTGTGTCATGAATATTTTTGTAATGCTTTATTAATTAAATATCCGCAAAAATATGTAAACACAACAAGCTGGAACACGCTCACGCACTCGGCCGCGTTAATTATCCCGATGCGCGCGATCTGTGTCTATGCGTCCAGGGGGCATGGAGGTAAGTAACACCCATTTGGCTCATGTTCGCAAAGGATAACGCACACCTAATATGGGATTTTTCGGCTCTATGGATTTTGCTCATTTTTTGATATGTTGTAGAGGATTTAATTCTTGTAAACTTTTAAATGGGACGAAATCTTGTAGGTGTTATGGTCTATGAGATATGAGCGTTGAAAGATGAACTTTTTTGCGAATTTTTGTGTGGAGAGTATACGAAATACTGGTGCTACTGGTGTTTATCAGTCAAAATATTGACAGGTTCACATATTTTACATCAAAACAAATTAATGTCAACAATTGTCAACATCGGCTAAGGCCGGGACCACACTGGGACCAATGTTGGCGAAGCAGTACGGTCCCGGCCTTAGCCTATGTTGACATTTGTTAGTGACGTAAAATATGTGAACCTGTCAATATTTTGACTGAGAAACACCAGTATTTCGTATACTCTCCACGCAAAAATGCGCAAAAAGATCATCTTTCAACACTCATATCACAAGGACCGTAATACCTACAAGATTTCGTCCCTTTTAAAGGTTGTCAAGAATTAAATCCTCTACAACATATCAAAAAATGGGCAAAATCCATAGAGCCCAAAAATCCCATGTTAGGTGTGCGTTATCCTTTGAATGTAACACCCGATATCGCAACGGAGAGTTTCTTTATCGGGTGTTACTTACCCTAGACACTCTGGACAGATTTGCATTCACATAATGTTTAAAATTAATGCCTTTATTCTTTATTGGATAGTATAGATATAATATTATAAGTTTTTCTATGTTTCAAACTTTCTGTATTTTATTAATTCGCTTGTTAATGTTAATTCGTCTTGACCTTTGAATGCAAAACTACAGGGAGGAGCATAACTTCGAATCTGCGCGACCAAAATATGTGGAGGTTGCATATGGCCGACTAGTATTTCCGGTTTGGCAGTGACGTATATTTATTTATCTACAAGCGTGCGGTAACTAAGGTATATTACACGATTTTGCGTGCGGTAAGTACCACATTACCGCACGGCGTGCGGTAATATTATTACCGCACGCTCCACCTACATAGGTAGGTACCTTTAATTACCTACCAGAGATAAATTACCTACCTATCACCTAAATTCTACTTGTCCGGTGTCAAAGGGGACAGACGCAATTTTTTTCTTTTATATTTTTTTAAATTTCTCTCGGATATATTTGTTACCGCACGCTTGTAGATAAAATACTGTATATATAATACATATGGTAATTAGGTTATTACCGCCCTTAGAGATTGCAAACCTTGCCTCACCGGCTCGGTTTACAAATTTCTCTCGCGTGCGGTAATAACCTAGTTACCACACTTATTATATAATATACTATTAAATATGATTGTCAATATTATGACTCACTCTTTTCTCACTAATCCCAGTGCTTATTATCACTTAAAAATGCTAAAATTCATTAAACATCCAATTGAATGAGGACACGGCGAACCACCAAAACAAATGATAAGTTCATACTTGGAGGCTCAATATGGATGTTTCCGTCCCTGCGTTGTCTGTAGTGACAGCATTGAGTGACAGATAGAAAACGCTCCTTCCTGTAGTTTTATATTCAAAGGTCTAGACTAAGATAAAAATAAAACTAAAAATACTTCAATTAATAATTTACTTATTTTATGAGTTAAAAAACTCACAACTCTGTGTTTTTATACACCTAGAAATTAAGAGTCCTCTGAACAATATATTTCGGCAAGTTGACAACATTGCCTGTTACACTACTGGCTGCTGTGGCGTCGGTGTCCGAATTTTGTTCAAACAAGAAAATTTCTGGAAGAAGTACATTTGCATAGTATATTTTCTATATTAGTTAAAAAATTAATAGTGTTTTTATGCCAGAGGATATGCCATATATAAGAATTGATGATAATTTAATACGCTGTGAAATTAAAACAAAAGGAGAAGTGTATGTAAGCACAGTTTTTTCTTGAGTCCAATCCTTACAATGACGTCAGTGATGACGTTTAACATACCATAATAGGTAACTAAAGTCTGTTTTTTTCAAAGACTATTTCACTAGAGTGTTTTATACTGGCAAAATGTCATAGGAACGGCCGGTTTCCTACTGACAAAACTTCCACCTGTTCCTACCTGGACAAAACGAACATGATGGTTTTTCAGCGACAAATTTTTGTGTGGTTGAGGTAAAAAACTATTGAGTTTGACAAGTGTCACCTAAAAAAAAAAAAAAATTCCGAATGAAAATTTGTCTTGTTTCTCTCGTGAAATAGTCCAGCCGAATACCACTCAAGAAAAAATTATGTAGGCAAAATTATTCTCTTGGTTTTATTCAAGTTTGTTGCTTTTTGGTAATTTCGCTCATGAAATTTTTGACAAAACCACTCGCCTGACAGCTCGTGATTTTGTCAAAAATGTCATTCGCGAAATTGCCAAGCAACAAACTTTCATACCAGTCGAAAATTTTGCCAACAAAATTTTTTCTCTTGTGGTATTATGTATGATTATACAACTCACTGTACATTATTCCCATATGACACGAGAGGCTTAAGAAGTGATAAGCCTTTTGGGATTATCGCGCTTGGTGGCAATATTGTTATTAATAATAATAAAAATTAATAAAGCATTAAAGTTTAGTTCGTTGTATAACCTTTTGAATACCACTCGATGTTTCAGGATTACCTAGTACTTCTACCTGACACTCAACGCGTTACCAGCAACACCACTCCTCCTTCGGAGTCGTGGTGTTGCTGCGTAACGCGTTTCGTGACAGGTAAAAGTATTATCCGGTAATCCTGAAACCTCTTGCGGTATTACATTCGATAATTCCCCAAGTCAAAAATTTAGTAACTATGTTGGCAGCGCGAGCCTTTTCTACATAAAAAATTGAAAGCATTGACAATTTCACATTTTATTGCCAACATAATGTCATTTTTACTTTTATCTTTAAAAAAACACAGACTTTATCTCCCTGAGATGGTGACCCCGTTGTCTCCGTTTTCTATCTCTATTTATCTAATACCAATAAGTGAGATGATTGGATTGGATAAGAAGCGAATAAGTGTGATTAGGAACTGTTTTGGAATTTTAGTTGTTTGCACGTTATTTGTCGGTATTGTTGATAATCTTTGGCTGTGTTCAATTTTCCATTAAATTCCTTGGATTTCATTATTCTTTGTAAATATTAAATTATTAATTGAACATAAAAATGAAAAATAAATAAAAAAATCGATATCAAGATACCGAAAGACCCAATCTTCATAGAAGAATGGCATTCTTATATGAACTTATGAACATCATCAAATAATAACAATAGCCGATTTTTCGATATATTAATGCTTGATATAAATGAACCCTATGTGGCCATTGATGAAAAGTCTTCCGTCCTCCATAAATAGTCTATTATCATAGGGTTCGCTCGCTTCGATCTCGTGCTAAGTTTAAAAATGCATTATTTTATGAAAATATGGGACTACTTGATTACCAAATGGTATATTGGCATTTTTGTAAATAATTTTTTGTCGAAAAACAGCTACTTCAAAATCACGGATGGAACAATTTTTCAAAAAATTCGTATCTCCGTTATTAATTGATCAATTTCTAATTTCAAAAAAATGGATTACTTGGAAAAGTCTATATTTTAAGGTTTAAAGTCAGGCCTATAGTTTATTACAGCAACGCGAGATGTCAATGCTGTCGCCCCTATAGTGTGCCCGATAGTCAAAAAAAAATAGAAATCTTTATTTGGTTAAATGTGATGGAACGTTTTTTCTTTTTTTGGCGGAAATTCGAAGTATTATTCTGTTTTACATAAACAGGGTTGTAGTTTCGACCAACGCAAATAATTTTGAACGTTCATCCGTCGGTTTTTTTTCTAAACAGTGTAGCTACGGGCGTATTTCCAACTATTTTTGCAGTAGCGAGAAAACTACAAGTTCAAAAAATTTGAAAAAAATATATGTCGCGTAGAATTGCAATAGTAGTTCGTAATAAAAATAATGGGAAACTTCATCTATTCGTTTTGAGATAGATGGTGAAAAACTACTTTTTTTTTCAGTTTTTGCGATATAACTCAAAAATGGTGAGTCAAATTTCCTTAAAATAATTATGGATTAAAGTTTATCAATAACCATAAAACATATATTTTTTTTGGAATTTTTGAACACAAGGTTCAGAAAATAGGGGTTGACTTTAAACCTTAATAGAAAGTAGATATTTATACAATAAGTTGCGAAATGAGCGTCTTTTAGGCACGCGACGTGAAAGTTGTCCAACGAGGCAAAGCCGAGTTGGACAACACGTCGAGTGACTAAAAGACTTCGTTTCGTAACGTATTGTATACGAGATTTTTTCTACTGGCGTTTCATAATAAAAAAACACAATTTTATTTCAATGTTTGTCACCTGCTTCTGCTTGACACCTTTCATGGTGGAGACTAATATTCATAGTTAACACAAAACAAATTCAAATCTGTGTTTAGTGTGTTTTTTATTTCTGAACAATGAATGACACTTTTAGGCACTAGTGCTTAAAAGACACTTTTACGCACTTGAAAGTCACTTTTACGCACTTGAAAGTTACTTTTACGCACTTGAAAGTCACTTTTACGCACTGAGTGCTAAAAGTCACTTTTACGCACTGAGTGCTTAGAATGTCGTTTCAAAACTAAAATGACAATCGAAAAGTTTCTATTATGAAACGTCAGTAGAAAAAATATTTTTACTACAAATATTTAATATTAAAAGAAAATTTCCACAAAAATTTAAAAAAAACATAGGTATACTTTTTTTTTAAATTATTATTTTTTAACCATCTTTCTTTCTATAATTATAGATATATGCTGTGCCAACGGTGTATAATAACAAGTATTCCAAAATGACATTTGGCAATTTATTCTTAATAACATATTTGCAATCAATACATAAAAAAATCAATAACCTATACCCTGATACATTATTATAACCCAATAACGGGAAATAAATAAACTTCACATAAAATCTAATAATATCACAAACATTCTCAATGGTCATCAAGACAATTCTGAAGTCATTAGCAATTACATATATTTCTTTTAAAAGAAGATAGAATGAAATTGATACAAAAATAAAAATATTCCTCAGCCACAGAGAAACAAAAGGAATAAATTAATGACTTGGCTCAATATTCGAATCTCGAACTGGAAACCTGGACGCATCTGACGGAGAACGTCACAAGCACATCATTAGGGAATTACAAAACAATAAAAATAGTTTACAAGAAAATCTTCTGAAACAATACTCGCTTTTTTTAAAAGTAGGTAATAGAAAAATTTAACCAAACTATTAAACAAATAATATCAACGAACAACTTCTAGAATAAAAAATTCAATCAAATAGGTACAATATCTATAAGATAATCGACTCATCTATTTTACAAGATATAGAAAATTCCTTAACTTTTTCAAAATTGAAAGTCATGCATCCAGGTATAATAAAAACTGAAGACTTTTATCATGAATTAAACAAACTACAACAGCATTTAAGTTCTGAACAAATGCTCCTAGCGGTCACTTTGGAAAATACTTCACTTTTTGAAAAAATAATTTAACTGGAATATTTTGTCTTTAATAATATAATATCATACCAAATACATATACCAATAATGTATTCGATTCAGCAGAAAATTCTGAGCATTTTTTATCTGAAACTTTTTTCTGTATAATTTATAATTATAGAAGGAAAAATGGTTAAAAAAAAAAATAATTAAAAAAAATATCTTTTTTTTTTCAATTTTTGGGGAAACTTTCTTTTATTATTGAATATTTGTGGTTGGAACAATTTTTTTATTAAATTATAGACTTTTCCAAGTAATTTCTTTTTTTGAAATAGAAAATTGATCAAATAATAATGGAGATACGAATTTTTCAAAAATTGCTCCATCCGCGATCTTGAAGTGGCTGTTTTTCGGAAAAAAATAATTTACAGAAATGCCAACATACCATTTGATAATCTAGTAGTCCCATATTTTCATAAAATAAAGCATTTTCAAACTTAGCACGAGATCGAAGCGAGCGGCCGTTTTTGAGCCCTATGATAATAGACTAAAAGCAGTTTTAGCATAATTTCAGCCTTTTAGAGGCCAAAATCGTATTTGTTCCGTTCAGCGGCGGATCCAGGAGGGGGGGGGGCGCGTGGGGCGGGCGCCCCCTCCTGAGAGCCTGAAACACTGCTTTGAAACTCAAAACATTTAAAAAAGATCATATATAGTGTAAGAAGGCTTAAACGAGCGGTTTCAAACTCAGAGTTAGCAGCACAACCGTTTAGAACAATTTTATTTCCAAAAAAATACAATTCAATGGCGGACGGTCTGTCCTGTGCAACCACGTCTCCCACCACACTCCGCCATATTCCCTTCCTTCCCCAACGCTTTCTCGCTCTCTCCGCCAGGGAGCACCACTGACATCCGGCGCGAATTTTAATTTAAAAGTTTGAGCGGGAATATCAAGTGGTTACTACAGTTCGGCCTATCCTGACTAATCTGATTGCCCTCAATCAGGTGAATCAGGTTCACAAAATACTTTGCTTATAGCAATACAAAATACATAGTCATAAAACAAAAGTTCATAAGTCATAAATTCATAAATAACATGAGAGGTACCTGAATCTTATAGGTTGCCATTACACATTCACAATAGAATGTCATAATAGTTATTAATGATACTAGTTCGATATGAACACCATAATGAAACGCGTGTAACCTTAAACCACGAGGCGTTAGCCGAGTGGTTTAGTTACACAAGTTTCATTAATAAAGTTCATATCGAACGTGTATCATTCAAAATTTAATCTACAACGGTCCAAATAGATTTGGTTTGCCTTGAAATAGCAAAAACTTTTCAAATTAAAATTCAAAATTTAGCAGGTGCCCGTACTAGTCGGGAACCTGCTTGTTCATTTTCAGAATTTTGACTTTAGCAGCTTCAATATTGGAGTCAATTTTTGTACCATAAATTGAGTTTTATAGTGGAAAATAATGTTGATATTGGTGATTCTGAGTTCGAAAGTGTCCCTTCGAATATCGAGACAGCATCAATGAAAAGGTTCTTCTGGTAACTAGCTTTCTTTTTGTATATTTTTCATTTCATAATTTGGGTGTTTTTATGAATTCTTAAACGCACTGGTGCTATTATGAGGGACCTAATGACATTCAAATGGCAATGTTAAACGTGTCATAATGACACCGACGTAGATTAAGATTATTATCCAATCAAATACATAAGGGTCACAAAGCAAAAATTGTACATAATGAAATCAACACATAGAGCATAACATAATAATTAGCTGATAAAATACATAAAGGTCATAAGTCAAAGTTATACATAATAAAATCAGCACATAGAACATAACATAATAATAGCCGATAAAATACATAAAGGTCACAAGTCAAAAGTTATACATAATAAAATCAGCACATAGTGCCACATAAAACACAATTCACAGGAAACAAAATAAAACATAAGGTCAAAATCAGGTTAAAATAGTCATAATCAGGGGAAATCGAATTTAAATTGAAAGCATTCACTCTCTTTCATCTTCCATCCAAGGTTTCATTCTCGATGGAGCCATAATACCTTCAAAAGGCATCTGTGTGACTTGGAAACCTTCAATATCACTCACAACATATCTGTCATTATCCAAAACAGTCCTAACAACATACGGACCACGATATTTAGGTATCAATTTCTTATTTGTACCTGCAGACACATCAGTATTTACAACCATAACATAATCTCCAACTTGATATTTATGAGAAATCTTATGTTTCCTATCATATATGCACTTATTATATTCTTGAGAGTTTATAATATTTTTTGAAGCTTCCTCTCTTATTAATGCTAAGTTTCGATCTGATGTTTCTTGATTTTCTAAAAACTCTCTTAAAGTGTCATAAACTTGTCCGCGTTGATTTATTCCAAAAAGCAACATACTAGGAGTATATCCTGTAGAGCGATTAACAGTATTGTTTATTGCATACTCGACCTTAACCAAAATTTCATCCCATTTATCCAAGTCATCCGATAATTTAGAACACATTGAATTTATTGATCTGTTTATAACTTCAGCCTGACCGTTAGCTCTAGGCACGCCATTAGCAATAAGAATATGCTGTACATTATTTTCGGTAACAAAATCTTTAAAATCATTAGAAGTGAAACTTGTTCCTCTGTCAGAAATAATTCTAAGAGGTCGACTATAATGATTGAAGTAAGACAATAAATGTTTTATAACAGGCTTGGTTTGAGTAGAAGTGCAAGGATAAATTTTAACGTATTTAGTGAAGCTATCAATAACTAATAATATATGTATAATATTTATGTTGAAACCGTGTTTTCTCTAATGGACCGTAATGGTCAATGTGTAAGGTTTGAAAAGGTAAATTACCCTTAGGTATTGAATTAAGAAAACCTAGACAGGCGAATAACTAATACACTTAAGACAATTCAGAATATATTGCTTAATTTTCTGTTTCAAACCAATAGGTTCTAGAAATTAATTCAAAAGTCTTATTTTCGCCTACATGACCAACCTCATCGTGGTATGTTCTAATGACACTTTGCTCCATTGAAGTAGGAACATAAAATTGAACTTTATTCTTATCATTTTTCCGGTAAACTAAACCTTTTCTCAACTCAAACAATTTACTTACTGATTTCTCCAACTTCTCCCTAATTTCACATATTTCTTTATCTCTATCCTGCATAATACTGAGATTTCTCTCAAAAAAATTATCTTCCAATATCAAAACAGAATTTCTACTAAGAGAATCGGCATGAGTCATTTGTGAATTTGGACCATGTTCAATAGTATAAGAATAATTTTGAAGTTCTAAAGACCAACGTAAGATTCTCTGATTAATATCTTTTTTCTGTAAAGCCAGTTTAATACTATTGCAATCTGTTATAATTTTGAACTCTATTCCTTGTAAATAAACTCTGAATCTTTTTAAAGAATTAACAATACTTAACATTTCCAATTCATAACTATGAAGTTTACTCTCTGCTGTGGATGTTCTTTTTGAAAAATAAAAAACAGGGTGAAATTTCCCATCCTTTTGCTTTTGCATCAAAATACTACCGAAACCATGTGATGACGCATCGCAATGTAATTGAGTTTCAGCTTTAGGGTCATAAATTGACAAAATAGGTTCTTGAATAAGTAATGTCTTTAAAGTTTCAAAAGAATTTAATTCTTCCACTCCAAATTTGAAAATAGATTATTTTTTCAATAGATCATATAATGGTTTAGCCAAAAGAGCAAAATTTTTAATAAAACGTCTAAAATATGAGGTTAATCCTAAAAAACTTTGAACATCTTTAAAATTTTTAGGAATTGGATATGATTTAATTGCTTCAATGTTATGATTAGCAGGTGTAATACAATCCTCCGTAATTGTATAACCTAAAAACTGAATAGAATCTTTGAAAAATGAACATTTCTTTAAATTTAACTCTAAATGATTTCTTGTTAATAAATCAAAAATTTCAATTAAAATAGCTGAATTCTCAGCAAATGTTTTGGTTGCAATACAAATGTCATCAGCATAAATACACATTTTATTTTTTTCAATAAGATCTCTGAAAATCAAATGAATATATCGACTTAAGTTGGCAGGACTATTTTTCAATCCGAATGGCATTTTCAGATATTCATATTGAGAGACATGAGTGACAAAACTGGTATATTTAATCGAATCTTCATTAATGGTTACATGGTGAAAAGCATCTTTTAAATCAAGCTGAGTGAAAAACTTTTTACCTCTCAATAAATCAATTTGATCATCGATCAGAGGTAAAGGCCAATTATCCCTCACACAAATATCATTCAACCTACGATAGTCTACACACATTCTTAAACCTGTAGGTTTTTTGGGTACTAGCACTATAGGAGAACTGTACTCAGAATTACTTTTGCGTATAATACCTTTCTCAAGTAATTCATTAACTATTCTATTGACTTCATTCTTTTCATAAAAGGATAAACGTCTAGCTCTAAAGAAGAAAGGTGAATGGTTGGGTTTAATATTAATGATCTCTTCGAATTTAATTTCAGGTTTCTCAGGTCTAGTTGCTTTGACATAATTATTTTCAAATATTTCGAAAAAATTCAAAACTTGCTTCGGTCCAAGGTTTGGATTAATATCTAGATCAAAATCTCGTGCAGGTGGTATATCTATAAGAAAAATATTATTCTCCATTTTTAAATCGTTATTCTGTGAGATAATAACTTTGTCGCAAAATGTTATACCTAAATTGTTACTAACTATAAAGTCTATACCTAAAAGACAATCATATTTCATTGTATACTCTGGCACAACATAAAAATCTACTTCCAAACATAAATTATTTACAATTAGGTTTGTTGTAAAGTTCCCAAAACTACTTAGATTTGAATTGTTTATTCCATGAAATGATTTCTTAGAAATGTTTTTATCTATTAAATGTTCAGGCACGCAAGAAGAAATTATTAAAGAAATGGCACTACCTGTATCCAAAATTGGTGATAATTTCCTCTGTTTGTCTCCAAAAAACACCTGAGCATCAACTCGATATGATGGCACAACATCAGTTACTTCTACCAGGTTTGTTGAAGCATCATTTCCTGTATGCTTTCCATTGATGGTTTTCAAATTACTGATTTTTTGCGGGCAGGACCTTAGTTGGTGTTGAAGGTATCCACAAATAAAACATGATCCTCTCTCCCTCTTAGGTTTGGAGCAATTTGTAGAGATATGTCCTTCATCTTGGCAATTAAAACACCTTACAACACTTTTAACTATGCCTCCCTGACTTGCAGCAGAATATCTTGAGTTTTGCACTTTATTATGGGTTGTTGTTATCTGAAGCTGATTCACATTATTTGTTGCCCTAATATTTTGCCTTCGGTCATCATTGGTGTATCTTCGCCTTTTTTCATTACTAAATCGGTCATAAGCAAGTAAGTCTCTAAATAATTCGTCAATATCCATATGAGATTTGGTTATTATCATTGTAGCAAGTTCACGTGAAAACAAACCAATGGCTATTTGTTCTTTTTGCTCCTCAAAAGACATTCTCAATTCTCCACATAACCTAACTTTATCGTGGGAGTATAAGCTCAAATCTTCTTTTTGCCCTTGTGTTCTTGACGTCATGGCCTTCCACAAAGCTGTTATATTCTTCTCATGTACAAAAGTATTCATAATTGCAATTTTAAAACTGTCCCAAGATGTTGAATTGTTTCTTCGTGCCTTATACCAACTGGCAGCAGCACCAATTAAATTAATCTTTGCTGTTTGTAGCTTAAATTCAGGGGGCCAATTATGCAACAAAGCTGCACTTTCGATTCCTTCAATCCATGCTTTACTCTGCAATAAATCTGTTCCATTAAATATCGGTATTGTTTTGGAAAAATCTGGCATAACTGTGTATGACTGAACAGGGGCTGGGGCTGGGGCTGTTGAAATCGAGTTCTTGGCCAGCAATTGCATGATCATGGCATTTTGTTGCATTAAATTATTCATAGACATAATTAGGGCGTTAATATCAATATTAGGAGCTGTAGCCCGATTAAATTCAGTCGTTTCAGGAGCATGATTTTTGGAAATACTTGAAAAATGAGTTGAATTGTCCCTGGTTGCTGTTGATCTCCATCTTCACCCATATTTTGCTGGTTAACTTGTGGTTGACGTGATTGCGCCTCATAAAAATATTCAAAATCACTCACGTTGATATCGGACCGAACTATGGGATTCATATCTCCTTCGCCGTGGGCCATATTTTCACAAAATTACACAAAAATCAGTGTGCATGACACGCGTGTTCACAACAATCCATAAAACTCACAATCAGAGCTGGGCAAGCAAGCTACTTGGAAAAAGTAGCTAGCTACAAGCTACAAGCTACTTTATATTGTAAGTAGCTAAGTTACTCAGTAGCTCAACTACCTCTTTGAAAAAGTAGCTAAGCTATTAGTAACTTAACTGCATTTTGAATTAGTGAAAGCTACTATTTAAGCTACTTTTTTAAAAGTTAAATTGATAAAAACAAAAAATCGTGCACAATCGCCACCATCATACATACCTTACCTAATTTAATTTCATAATATCATCATACGAAAATAACATATTAACTTTCTCTAAGAAGTAGTATTCATATTTTTGTCAAAAACCACTGAACATTAATTTATTAGGTTCACTTTGATCACAGTGATCTGCGAATGCGAGAATAAAATAGGACACATAAAACATAGATACCTACAGAGATAACTAGAAACTAGTCTAAGCAAGGCAGGATAAGAATTTTCCGGAAAATGATAATTGTAGCTTGAGCAATTAAAGTATAAAATTACTTTTATCGCGCGGTAAATTCAAACGCGGGTGATAGGTTGGTGGAAACATGCCTTTATAAGGGGAAAATTTCCGCCATAATACCTAAATAACTATTAAAACTATCTACCAAAAGTAGCTTCAGTAGCTTGTTTTAGTAGCTAGCTACTTTTCACAGTAGCTTATGAATACTTGAAACACATTACCAAAAGCTACAGCTACAAGCTACTTTTTTTCAAAGTAGCTTGAATAAGTTATTAGCTACCAAAAAAGTAGCTAAGCTAGTAGCTTAACTACTTGGTAGCTAGCTACTGCCCAGCTCTGCTCACAATATCCAAAGTAATCGCGACTTTTCCGGGGCATATCCCACTTCTGAAACTGTAAGAAGGCCTAAACGAGCGGTTTCAAACTCAGAATTAGCAGCACAACCGTTTAGAACAATTTTATTTCCAAAAAAATACAATTCAATGGCGGACGGTCCGTCCTGTGCAACCACGTCTCCCACCACACTCCGCCATATTCTCTTCCTTCCCCAACGCTTTCTCGCTCTCTCCGCCAGGGAGCGCCACTGACATCCGGCGCGAATTTTAATTTAAAAGTTTGAGCGGGAATATCAAGTGGTTACTACAATAGAAACATTTTATAGAAGAATTTTCCAATAAAATTTTATAGAAATTCCAGTAAAATGTTATAGAAAAATTTTCCAAGCTGACACCATTATTTAATTTATCTTTTTGTTTTTATCAGATACCAACTAAACAGATATAATTTTTTTCTCCAAAACTGTTAGAGATAGACCCATTAAACCACATACCATTAGGCGGGAGTCACACTGGAGAAATAAGTTTGATGAAACTTGTTGAAAGAAACAGGAAATTTGTTTCATTATCACACGACACATACGGCCGTGAGCATTAAAAGTGGGACACCCGACTGACAGCAGGTCTTGCCATTTTTCGCTATTTTGGGTAAATCAGTCTTTTCTGTACAACGAATTTTTTGTCAAATATGACAATCACTATCATTGCCGACGGTGTAGCTGGTGATCCCGTTTTTCAATAGGAAAAATCGGGTGTCCCATTTTTAATTCTCACGGCTGTACATTTCTTTCAACAAGTTCTATGAAACTAATTTCTCCAGTGTGTCTCCTGCCTTAGAATAAGCACAAACAGAGCCATCCAATGAGTTATGAATATACAAAGTGGCGAAAAAGTCGCGCATAATACCTGTAACTTTTTAATTACCTCGTATACGAAAAAGTGACCTCAATGAAAGTTGCTCAGTAAATTATTTGCAAGATTTCTACTTACACGAATTGTATCTGTCACTTCTGGTTTGTTTGCTATCCAGACCAACTTTGTTTTTTCAGATGAAACATCCAGTATGTGATTGCATATTTGGATTCTACGTAAAATGCTGAGCAGATTTCATGTGATTTACCCTATACCTAAGTTCAACTATTTTGGAAAAATTGACAGTTAAAAATTGAGTTTTTGCAACTTTGAAGGCTGTTAAACTTGAACGGTTTATTTTAGAGAAAAAAAAAATTCTCCAGTTAATTCAAAGTTGGTGTCAAATGATAGTTTATAAAAATCTAATAAGGAGAATGTAAGATTGGTTTTCCTCTAAAATTAACCGTTTAGGTTTTACAGCGTATCAAAGTTGCGAAAAACTCAATTTTCAACTGTCAATACGTATTTCCAAAACAGCTGAACTTAGGTATGGGGTGTATCACATGAACTCTGCCCAAAATTTTACGAAGAATCCAAATATGCAATCACATACAGGGTGTTCTATTTGAAAAAACAAAGCTGATCTGAATAGCAAACAAACCAGAAGTGACAAAAACAATTTGTCTCGGTAGAAATGTGTCAAATAATTCACTGAGCAATTTTCATCAAGGTCACTTTTTCGTATACGAGGTGATTAGAAAGTCACAGGTATCTATTATGCCTGACTTTTTTGCCACTGTGTATTGGGCCTCCTATTGCCGCCATTACATTCTGCTTGAAAACGTACTTCTAGAAAGTTTATAAATGGAAAAGTTTTGAAGGTTTCACCTTGTTTCGAGAAATTTCCATTCTCTAGCAGCAAAAGGGTTGAAGATATCAAGATGCAGTTTGCAGTGTTTGCACCAATCAACTGCTAATAGGTCATACGACGAGTTTCTATTGATTCTGATGAAGATGCACTTGTTGCGATTTCATGTAGGTAACCTAAACACTCTTAGGCAGTCGAGAATGTACTTCATGGTCAACTTGGTCCGATTTCACAGTTCACAGGTAAGAACTGCATTAAAAATCAGTGAACATTCACGAGTTTATCAATAGAAACCCGACAATATTTGTGTTAGCACTTGTTGGAATTTTTTTGAAATTTTTTGGCTTTTTTTGGTAATTCTTGGATTTTTTTTTTGCATTCTTCAAAAGTTTTTGTACAAATGTGGCCAGCGATTTGCCCCTCGAAAAAATCATAACTTATGTTTGTAAGATGGATTTCCTGTTAAAATTGCTTTATGTCCTATTGACCAATAGTCGTAGCGGCAGACTTCAAATATAGCAAAAACGTTTGAAATAATGATAGAAGCAAACCACTTGGTATAGTTGGCCTATATACATAAACAATCGATTTGACCCGCAGCACCTTATTTCGAGTGGCGTCAAATTCAAAATGACGGCGTATTTCCAAAATTTATGATTTTAAATATTGTTTTTGCTATGGCTATGAACGTGGGAAAATTGCATTTTCTGTACTTTTTTCAGTGTGGAAAATCGATTTTCCGCACTGTTTAACAATGCGGAAAATGCAATTTCTGCACGCGCGTAGAAAAAAAAAATCCGCACGGCTGTCAAAAAAAAAAATAATAAATTACCACAAATTATGTAGGTATACTTTATTTCTTCACGTCTGCTATGCGTCGACCGGTGAACGGCAGACGTGCGGAACAATTCATTTTCCGCTCTTCTTGGATAAATGGCTGTTTTTGTTTTATGTGGAAAATGTTTTCTAATTAATTATCTAAATAGGTAAATATACCTACTTTGGAAACAAATAATTTAAAAAAAAACAATACTACAATAAATGAAATTAGAGAAGGCGCCATTTAATTTTCTTTCAAATACCAGTTGCGTGCAAATTCCCTACTATACCTACACGCGCAAAATATAAAGCAAGATCCAAGAGCGTACAGAAGTGCAAAGCACTGAAAGAAAGTTTTGTACAGTTTGGTTATACTTTTGAAGAACAAAGAACAAGAAACGTCCCTTGTTGCAATTGACACGAGGGTTATTGTTGATCAGGAATGTGTGGAAACCCTATGCAATGCTGAAAAGAATTTAAACCTTCTTTTACGATACTTTTGTAAAAGAACGAATTTTAGGCAAAACCGTTCCATTGTATGAAAAAATTAAGAAACATTCTCTGTTTTTGCATCCAAAAAGACACTGAAAAAGTCTGAAATGAAATGTACAATTCAGTCACTCAAACTGGACTACCAGCTATTTTCCAGACTATTCATTGCGAGTCTTTTCCGTAACTTGGATTTAAATGCATTCTTTAAGTATGAAAACCAGGAATGCCCACCATCTCTATCTCAAAACGGAGAATTACGACGTGGCCAAAAAAGTGACCTCACCAATATTTTTGAAGGTATAATCTGTCTGCTAACGGTACTGATCTAAAATTAAGTGATGGTATTGTTTACGACGGAGCAGCTCTTGTCCATTTTATTGCTCCTCGTAATAGCAAAACATTTCAAGAATATTTTAAATTAGAGCTTGAACCTTACGTTGAAAAAGATGCCGCAAAAATGGGAGCTAAGCGCATCGATATTGTTTGGGATCAATATTTAATTAATAGCATTAAAAATGCTGTACGCCAAGACCGAGTACCTACATGGCATTCGCCGCCGTGCTACTAGACTTCCAACTGGCTAGATTTTTTAAGAAACTCATTAAACAAAATTGATCTCTTTAATTTTTTAGCAAGATCTTCTATTGCAGTAGAAGGCAAGGTAGCAGTGCCGGCCCGAGGCTACTTTTAGTATGTAGCGAGATCTGACTTTGGCGCCCCTAGTTTAAATGTGATTCGCATGCGCGAGTATAGATTTTGACCATATCTAATCTAATAGGCAGGGTTGGATGGGCTTAGACAAACCGGCCCTGGCAATTTTTTTCATCCAGCCCTCCCTTGGACGGCAAGAATGAAAAATGGGTTTCAAAAATTTTACTGTAGAGAAAACGAAAGAATATTTTGGAATTTTCATTCTCGATATTATTACATATAGATAGGTCACGGTCCCATTGTGACAAACAAATAGGACTTGACGTTTTCTCTTCCCTTAATTCCTCCTTGCATTAAGTACATTCCAATATCTTTTGTTTGTCAAATGGTCTGTCAAGTGACTACTCTTATGGCTATGATGTTTGAGAGAGGTAGGTTGCCTGATAACTGTATGACGTCATCTGGGGTGCCTCATCCTGGCAGGAAAACTGAGGTCCAAAAGTAACCACTTTTCCAGGAACTAGAGTAATTAGTAATTAGATTACTTTTGGATCGCTTTTCTGTCGATGCTACATCTTTGTTTTTGGTTGAGGAGCGATGATTAACCCTCAGATTTGACTGGATTTGACCCATTTTCCAAAATCATAAATACGTGCTTCTTGATGTTACTAAATAGGTACCAAGGTCGTGTGTATAAATCGTGTAATTGTGAGACGAAATCGTGTAAAACTATGTAATTTGACCAGCATATCGTGTAATTTCACAAATTCAGATTGGCAACACTGCATTCTCAATTAAACCGTCACCAGTGGTTTCGGACCTCACGCATAATATTCAGTTTAAGGCTATGGTCCGAATATAACCAAATGTTAACCAAATTAACTGATCCGGTTGACAGATGGTTACTGAAATTTCCGGTTACCTAGGGAACACGAATATGAAATAAAAAATTGTTGACAGAATTTTTAGGAATTTACAGATAAAACCAACAGAACCGACATCCGATAGTCGGTAACTATTTTGACATTTGGTTAACCAGATTTCAGGAAACCAAGGTCCAAAAGTAACCACTTTTCCAGGTACCAGAGTAATTTGATCGCTTTCGGACCGCGAAACCACAGCCCTGGTTATATTCGGACCACAGCCTTAATATTGTTTTAGATAGGTAGTTTTCATGATGTTTTTGTCAAATATATAAATTTTAAAATTTTATTATTAATCGACCGGCCCAGAGTTATACCGGGCATTTGCCCGGTCGTCCCATCCAACCCTGCTAATACGTTTGTTCCAACCCGTCAAAAAAACGTCCCAGAACGGTTTCGGAACCACTCTGTATACGAATTTCGGTTTCTATGCAAAAATTTTAGGTTTTGCACTGAATCCTGACGATAATATTACGGTTTCCTGCTGGGTTGGAACAAACAAAGCTCAATGTCTCTATTTATCTTACCAATTGAAATTTGAAAACATTTCTGTTCGTTGGTACAAAGTTCTCTTATTTACTAACATTTAGTTCACATTCTTTGATGGGATCAACCAATAATCCACTTTGGTAATATCACTTATAACACATTTCCACCAACTAGTTATTTTCGGGAAGCCCTAACGATAAGTATTCTCTAAACTGACAGTTTTCCATGGAGAAATGTCAGTTTAGGGATAGTATCGTAATAGTTTGTGGAAACGGCCATTAGGGCCGGTTTATTCACCTTCTGATAAACTGTCAGGTGTCAGGTATGCAATCTGAACGATACAAATGCAATATCTTATCCCATTAGTTGGCCAGCTATGCGCCGACTGATAGATTTATAGAACGGTAAATTTATCTTGCCGATAATTACCCGCAAGTTTATCTGAATATAAATAAACCGGGCCTAATAAATATAAAAATCGAAAAAACAAAATACGAAATTTTAGGTAAATTGGCATACTTTTGCATTAGCTTTATCCATAAATCCTCATATGACAATATCTGAGCTATAACATTTTCAATGGACAGAGGGGCTAGATCTTGAAGGTTTCTCTATTCTGCTAGAGTTGACCGCTAAGGTAAGTTTTAATTACCTTAAGCTTACTAAAACTCTGTTCACCTTTCGGCACTATAACAGGAATGGTAACAAAAATACGGAGAGCTGTCCAGATATAAGGAAACGTATCTTGCCAATAATTATTAAATGCTAACGCCTGAAGGACTGCTTTCAGGTGACCGTTATCACTATCCGAAATATCGTGATCAGATGCTCGGGTAAGGGCGCCACCACACCCACGATCCGTGCGCGTCTCAAAAAAACGTCAGGACAGGTTATTCACATACTAAGTAAGCACAAGCTTGCTCACAAGCAGAAAAGCAAAATATCGAAAAGCAGAGACAGAATTCAAAGCGATAATATATTTTTCCCTTTTTTTTATTACCAAGGAACACTTGAATGCGCCCCCCGAGGTCTGGCGCCTGGAGCGCTCGCTCAGTTCGCCTTATGGTAGGGCCGGCCCTGCAAGGTAGCATATGTTGCCAGCATAGGTGACGCAATCCACTCATCAGCAAACGTGAATTCGTTAGTGGTCTAAGATGTAGTAATAAAGAGGAAGCAGAAGACAGAATAATATTACATTTAAAGGACACGGTGCAGCAAGGCTCAGAATCTAGTAGTATGCGGACAGTTTATACTGATATGATAGTACTATGTATAGCTTTTTAGTCATGACTCGAATTTCTTGGTACCCAAAATCTATGGGTTCTCTTTGGATCAGGTTTATGAGACGATATTTGTCAGTACACCTTATAGCAGGTAAGTAGATAGTCAAAGCGGGTTCAAGCACAAAAATCCGACCATAACCTCAATCTTTCATTCTTGACACGTGGTGGATGCGCCGTCGTTGACACGAAGGTGGATGCGCCGCCATGGCCCCATCTTGTCGACAGATGGCGCCATGGGACCTGCTCCCGTGGGGCTCTGCCTACTTAAAAGGGGGCCCGCAGGGCTCTGCCCCCCAAAAAGGGGCCCCCGGATTTTATCAGGGGTACCAGAAAAAGGGGAGGGGGGAAATGTTTTCCCGCCATTTTGTCAACCGTCATCTGTCAAACGTCATCTGTCAAACGTCATGACGTCATAGTGGGAGAGTGTGGTGAATTCTTGCAATTGATCGACAGGAAGGGTTCTAAATTACAGGTTCCTGTAATATGGATTTTGCGTGGAAGGGATTGTTCTGAGTCATTTCGAAATCGCTACGTATATTAAATTATGTTTCGGTTTCTGTGATGACGTCATAGCGACCTGGGTCACGTCTGTGGCGCCATCTAGAGTACAGAGTGCAAAGTTTGATCCATGGTTCGGGTTCTGTGATGACGTCATAGCGACCTGGGTCACGTCTGTGGCGCCATCTAGAATACAGAGTGCAAAGTTCGATTCATGGTTCGGGTTCTGTGATGACGTCATAGCGACCTGGGTCACGTCTGTGGCGCCATTTAGAGTACATAGTGCAAAGTTCGATTCATGGTACGGGTTCTGTGATGACGTCATAGCGACCTGGGTCACGTCTGTGGCGCCATTTCGAGTACATAGTGCAAAGTTCGATTAATGGTTCGGGTTCTGTGATGACGTCATAGCGACCTAGGTCACGTGGGCTACGTCAGTTTGTGTCGGTGGCGTCATCTAGCGTACATAGTGTGTATGCAACGTGAATCATCACGTCGCTGACGTTTGATGGGAAGGGGGCCTCGTTTTTTTATTAAAAGCATACATAAAATGGGTTTTTTTTGAAAGATAAAAGTCAAAATGACATTATGTTGGCAATACAATGTAAAATAGTCAATGCTTTCAAATTTTTTATGCAGAAAAGGCTTGTGTTGCCAACATAGTTACTAAATTTTTGACTTGGGGAATTATCTTTAAAAAAAAACGCACTTTACTACGATTTCAAAAAGCGATATATGGTTTGGTTGTCCCTCATCCTCCGGCCCTCTGTATATTATCGAATATTTTCCATCAATAAACTGCTTAATATGATCTTCTAATCATTTTGGTGGTACGTCTTGGGAGAAACACTGCGTTATCGTCAAATTCAACGAGTAGGCTATTGGGTACTTTCTACCAGGCTCCAAGACTTGTAATTTTCTCAGTGTTTTGTGATCCTTTGCTTTAAAAAGACAGGTCTTGTCATTGATTGATTTCAAATCCATATCTAAAATATTCCACAATAGGGAACTTTACAATTTTTTTTTTTATTTTTTTATAGTTATTTACCTAACAAATGCGGAAAGTGATACTTTACCGCACGCAACGGCAGTTGACCAAACGACGCGAAGCGGAGTTCGGTCAAGCCGTTAAGGGCGGTAAAGATACTTTCCGCATGTGTTAGGTACAAAATTTTACCTATGAGCATCTACATCTCCAAAAAAAGGCATTGATAATATTAATTAATGAATCAGATTAAGTAATGAAATTAGATAAGATTTAGAAATGATCAAAAATCCATTTTCTGAAAAAGAGAGGATTTTTGATTATAAATACCAAATTCTACTTTACTGCACACTATGCGGTAAAGTGCACTTTACCGCACACTTTGTATTCTACTTTACCGCATAAGTAAAGTTAACTTTACCGCACACTATGCGGTAAAGTGCACTTTACCGCATAGTGTGCGGTAAAGTGATACTTTCCATTTGCAAATACGTGCGGTAAAGTGCACTTTACCGCACGCTCGTAGGTAAAATCATTTATTTATGCCTTGAAAGAGTATTCCCCAAATATTATTCCCTAAAACTCAATAATAACTTGGTGAAAAATGTTTAAAGTTTCGCGCGAATCAAAAGCTTTTCAAACGACCTTAAATGCGCGCGAATTTGGATGACGTCACGTAGTATGATTTTGCGTTAAGCCGGCGCCACACGATGTGTCCAACCATTGGCCTCAACGTTAGATCCAACGTTGGGTACAGTGTTTTTCGCTCTAGCATTCGGCAAATGTATCCGATGAGCGCACGGCTACACGATGCCACAAATCGCTATGTCCAACGTTGGAAGGCATTCGACACATCGTGTGGCGCCGGCTTCACCTTGTCGTCAAACGTCATACTTCATTGTATTTAATTTGGTTGATTTACACATTTTCCACCGTTATTTGTTTTGTTGTTGTTTTGTATTGCGCCGAGTTGTAAGTTTTGAAGTTATAATGGAAAAAAAGATTCGCACATATACTTACTTTTGCTATAAACTTATATCACTAATTACAGATTGTCGGATTCGCCTTTGGAATTTCCTTCTTCGTTCATAATTAATAGGTATATCGTTTTATTTACCTAATGCTGAGCTAATCATCAAATTCAAGCTATGTAAACCAAATCTAATAAATGATAAAATTTTAATGAATCAGAGAAAAACGTAAATAAACACAGCTAACGGGTATTTATTATGTAGAGTTCGAGTAAACGCTCGGAGTTGCTGTTTTGTTCTTTTATCTCTGTTCTTCTCATCATAAGGAAAAAAGACGGAAAATGCTCCGAACGCTCAGTGTTTCAAGGCGAACTCACGGTATGATGGACGGTTGCTGACAGACACTGACAGATCATACTAGATGACGTCACGACCAGTACCAGAGCGTTTTTTCCCGCTGGAAATAATTTGAATTTTTCCGCATTTTCAATTCCTTATTGTGGCCGTTTGCGACAAAAAAAAATTGTTTTTTTCATTGAGATAGGTTTTAATTAATGTATTCTTATGATTTATAGTAAAATTTTCATGTTTAAATTTTTTGTCAAGTTCCCTATTGTATCGATTACCTAAGTATATAAGATATTTATACTTGGTTCAAATAATAATTGCTGTACAATAGTTTTATAATGCTCACTCTTGACGAGAAAGGATACAACCCTGTGGGCACCCCTCTTAATTCGAACTTCGCTTGACATCTGTTCATCTACCTTAATTTGTGGAGTTTATTGGTTCCAG
This sequence comes from Ceutorhynchus assimilis, assembly GCA_917834065.1. Taxonomy (NCBI): domain Eukaryota; kingdom Metazoa; phylum Arthropoda; class Insecta; order Coleoptera; family Curculionidae; genus Ceutorhynchus; species Ceutorhynchus assimilis. Next base: position 40,397,916 of record OU892280.1, on the reverse strand, counting down.
TAAAGATTTGCAATTATTTTGAGGTCTATATCGTAGAAAATATTGAGTACTCTCACTTTCTACCAGGTCTTATAATTTTCTCAGTGTTTTTGATCCTTTGTTATGAAAAGACAGGTCTTGTTCTTGATTGATATTAGTATATAGGATATTCACTTACTTGATTGAAATATTAATAATTAATGTGCAAAAATTTTATAGTTCACCGAGTTTTAAACAAGACTGGCAGAGCTTAATTATTATAAAATCCGATTTAAACTTCGAAGAAAATACCACATATAAAAAACGCTGCCAAAATATTGGGAACTTCACTTTCTATCAGGCTTCAGGTCTTGTAATTTTCTCAGTATTTTTAATCCTTTGCTATGAAAAGACAGGTCTTGTTGTTGATTGATATTAGTATATAGGATATTTACTTACTTGGTTAAAATCAAATTAATTGTTGTGCAATAATTTTATATTTTTCACGGTTGACGAGTTTGAGCGAGACTGAAAAAAGCTTGTTATTATAAAATCCGATTTAAACTTCGAAGTATACCGGGTGTTTTTCAAAATCCGCTCACCCCTATAACTTTTTTATTTCTCCAAATAAACAAATGGAATTTGGTGTGTTTATTTATTACCCGGATGTGCATTATTTGCCGTAATAAATTATTTTTTCTACAACTGTCAAAAACTGATGATGTTCGCACACTCATGACAGTTTGCGAGGTGACACTTTTTTTCCCAGGTATTGATTTTTTAACGTTCCCATGACGCCGTGCGCGAACTAGCTATTTCGCACACTAGTGCGCGAAATAGCTAGTTCGCACACTGGTGTGTCATAGTGACACATACCTGTCAGGAAACCAAAGATAATTAAAATTCACCTACCTTTGATTGAGAATGCAATTTTGGCTTCGAATGATCGATATTTAAATGGAGTTGTAGAAAAAATATTGTTTGCAACTCGGGCGCGAAATACTTTGGTGATCTCGACTATTTTTTCAACTCGGCTGCGCCTCGTTAAAAAAATCAAGTCTCGATAACCAAAGTAGCATTTCGCGCCCTAGATACAAAAATAACTATATTATCACTTCCAGTTTGACCGGAAGTGACCGTAACTTTCTTATTTTAAATGAGACACCAGGTATATTTTCCCTTATTTCAATAGAAATCTACATTACGAGTGCAAATTATTTAAATTTTCACTTTTTAATCTAGAGCGCCACGAAATAGTTAAAATGCTTAATTTTGCTCCAAGGAACCTGGGAAAATTTGTTTTGATCTTATTTTGTATTTTATATCCTCAACAGACTCATTTAAAGATAGTAGAAGCGCATTTTTGCAATTATATCAATTTTTTCAAATGGAAAGGGTATGGCTCATTAGAATATTCCGAGAGAGCATTTTCTAACGAACAATTTAGAACCACACAATCGCTAATTTATTCAAATATTGAACTTAAATTTTCCAAAAATATTTAGAATGCTAGGAAAATTCTTCATTTGAGTGATGAACTAGCGATTGTGTGGTACTGAATTGCTCGTTAGAAAACGCTCTTTTGAAATATTGTAATGAGCCACATCCCTTCCATTTGAAAACATTGAGATTATTACAAAAATGCACTTCTACTATTTTTTAATGAGTTTGTAGAGGATATAAAGTACAAAATAAGATCAAAACAAATTTTCCCAAGTTCCTTGGAGCAAAATTAAGCATTTTAACTAATTCATGGCGCTCTAGATTAAAAAGTGAAAATTTAAATAATTTGTAGATGAAATGTCAAAAAAAGACAAATGAGGTGTCATTGTACTCGTAATGTAGTTTTATATTGAAATAAGGGAAAATATACCTGGTGTCTCATTTAAAATAAGAAAGTTACGGTCACTTCCGGTCAAACTGGAAGTGATAATAAATAATTTATTACGTCAAAAAATGCACATCCGGGTAATAAATAAACACACCAAATTCCATTTGTTTATTTGGAGAAATAAAAAAGTTATAGGGGTGAGCGGGTTTTGGAAAACACCCGGTATATCCCATACAAAAAGCACCGCCAAATGTAAACGCTTAATCGGCAGTTTTTTTATCTGAATTATATCAGGACCGTTCGCAGAAACCGTCCGAGGAAAACATCAACACATTTTAAAGATAATTTTTTAGTTTAAGGCGTCATTATTAAGTAAGATAATAATATGCCCATTTTTATTTTAAACTCGCTAATGACCCGCTGCGTTGCCAGCGTGTAAATACATTTTGAAATAATACACTTCTTTTAAAATTTTGTTGTTGATTTTCTATTTAATTTTTTTTTTTTAATCCGATATCAGAGTCGCTTGCCAGTGAGTTCAGTGATGCATTTTAAGCACTCCAGAGCTGCTCTAGAGCGCCCCGGGCTGTTTATAGGCGTTCCAGTGTATCAGAGTTTTACGCAACCGAACTTTTTTTTTCGGGATAAAAAGTAGCCTATATCACTCTCCTCTATAGCCGATTCGATTGACCGGATTAGATCGATCTGGTTCAATTTAAATGAACCACACTGTGTTCGATTCAAGCTGGATCAGTGCACCCTCATCAACAAAAAAATGATCTAGATCAGAAGAAGTTCACTTAAATTGAACCCAAATCGATCTAATCTGGGTCAATCGAATTCACCTTATATAGAAGATACGTGGTATTAATTCAAGATCGGTCCAGCCGTTCTTGAATTCAAAAAATAATAAAGTTACGTCGGTTGAATGCAAGCCTAAGTAAATGAAATATGTCAACGTTATTTCATTCTGTCAAAAAAAGTTGGGTTATGTTGTTATGTAATGTGAATGAGTTTGTTTACAATTAAATTAATAATTAATTCAAAATTATTTTTTTTTCCGAGATGCGTAACCTACCCACAAACCTTCCTTGGGATGGCCATAATAACCTACCAAAGTTTCATCGTAATCGGATAAGTGGTTTTAGAGCGCATATCCGGATACCCCGTGAACTTTGATTTTTATATATATAGAAGAGGCGACAAATTCAAACGATTTATCAAAATTTAAAAGAATAGATTTAAATTAGCATCGTTGACATTTTATGAGCCAATAACCTTATGCAATACAAAATTTCAGTGGATACATTGTTACCCGTAAAAGATGAGGATTCAGTTTTTATTCTCCAGTACCAGTACTTTGAGCCTGGATTTTCAAAGTTTAGTTTTTTGTGCGATAAGTGTCGTTTTTGAAAAACTGTAAGTACTATTTTTAAATATCTAAGTGATGTAGGATAAATCATGCCCTGAGACATATTTTAAATTAACACAAACCTCGATTTTTTAATTATTTTTATTTTCATTAACACATTAACATATTGTTTGTTTTTTAAAAATACAGACAACCCTGAGTACCTACCTATTTCTTAATTTAATTCCAATAGTTTTTTTCGGAGCAACTTGAATTTACTTTTTCACTTACATTTACACAAAACTCAAATTTCTTTTTCTGAAATTTAGGTAGGTAGGTACTTTAACCAATTTAAACTGGTTTTATTTTTTCATTTACTTTAAAACAAACCTCCTTAAACAGCGAATTTTTAATTTTGTGCACAAAATCGTTCACCAGGAAGGAGATAACCTGAAACGTCATGGGATTGTTAAACATCTTCCAAGATCTGTAACCAATGTGGTGGGATTTTTAAAGCAGAGGGGGCTATCCCACACCACCAAAACACCCAGCTCCAAGAGAGCCTCCAAACGAAAGGCTGAAGATCCCGCCGCCCCCATGATGGAGCAAGCTAGACTTTTGCTGGTAAGTTGACATTAATCGAATTTTTTAAATCTAATTTAATTATTTTGAGGACTTTCAATATCAGCCACATGCCGGTGGTGTGAGGATTGCAACTTGGAGACTCCGATAAATCGATGGGTTGGTCATCTTCGGTGTCTCTAGCACCGAGCCAACACCTGTTGAAGCAGGAGGAAGACGTTAGTCTTGTCAAAACATCTTTCAAGAACCGAATTGCAACATAGCGGCTTTCATCAAAGCAGGACCCTATCAGCGTGAAGCACGTTTTGAAATTAGCTGTGGCATACCTATCCAGTATTAGGACGGACGGAGAACTGAATGATTTTATGACACATTAACCAGGATAGCAGAAAATGCGTATGCGAAAAATAATTTAGAGCAAACAGTTAAATAGCGCAAGGATATGAGAAAACTAACTTCGCACATTCTTGAGCAACCGACCCACCGAATTCAGCAAACATGCGTACACGTAAACGAAAAGAAGGAGTTTTAGAACTGGTTTTTCCTACAAGAAATCACGGTAACTATGGAATAACATAGAGGACTAAAATATGACACAACCACTTTCAAGTTAGTAGATAGTCAAAGGGGATTCAAGCATAAAAATCCGACCATAACCTCAATCTTTCATTCTTGACACGTGGTGGATGCGCCGTCGTTGACACGAAGGTGGATGCGTCGTCGGCGCCATCTTGTCAAACCTCATGGCGCCATCTGTCGTGAGTGCGGTGAATTCTTGCAATTACAGGTTCTTGTAATATGGAGTGTGCGTGGAAGGGATTGTTCCGAGTCGTTTCGAAATCGCTACGTATATGTAATTATGGTTCAGGTAATTACAGGTTCCTGTAATATGGAGTGTGCGTGGAAGGGATTGTTCCGAGTCGTTTCGAAATCGCTACGTATATGTAATTATGGTTCAGGTAATTACAGGTTCCTGTAATATGGAGTGTGCGTGGAAGGGATTGTTCCGAGTCGTTTCGAAATCGCTACGTACATGTAATTATGGTTCAGGTAATTACAGGTTCCTGTGATATGGAGTTTGCGTGGAAGGGATTGTTCCGAGTCGTTTCGAAATCGCTACGTATATGTAATTATGGTTCAGGTAATTACAGGTTCCTGTAATATGGAGTTTGCGTGGAAGGGATTGTTCCGAGTCGTTTCGAAATCGCTACGTATATTAAATTATGGTTCTGTGATGACGTCAAAGCGACCTGGGTCACGTCCGTGGAGTCATTTAGAGTACATAGTGCAAAGTTTGATTCAGGGTTCAGGTTCTGTGATGACGTCATAGCGACCTGGGTCACGTTCGTGGCGCCATTTAGAGTACATAGTGCGAAGTTCGTTTCATGGTTCTGTGATGACGTCATAGCGACCTGGGTCACGTGGGTTACGTCAGTGCGGGTCCGTGGCGCCATTTAGAGTACATAGTGCAAAGTTCGATTCATGGTTCGGGTTCTGTGATGACGTCATAGCGACCTGGGTCACGTCCGTGGCGCCATTTAGAGTACATGTGTCAAGTTTGATGTGTCTTATAACAGGATGCTGTGGTGGTGACGTAACTATGAGGGTCCAGCAGCTAGCTTCATGTTGTACCTGGTAGAGGGTGTTCGAACTTAAGGATGATACACACCTACAGTATTGCTCATTGACCTCGTGTGTTACCATTTACGACGCCATAACTAAGTCATCAGCTGTTTAAACAACCTACGTCAAGGCGAGAAATAACATGCTGCTTACGTCACAACTGGTGATTTAACGTTGGGGAGAGAGTGGATTTGTTCCACACAGGCCTTATGAGGATAGGCTATCCTGTAATAGTAGTGTGTATTATCCTTGGTTGGAACCAACGTTTGATGGGAAAGGGGCCTCGTTTTTTTATTAAAAACATACATTTTTTAAGACAACGATTTCAAAAAGCGAATATTTTCCATCAATAAACTGCTTAATATAATCCAATCATTTTGGTGGTACGTCTTGGGAGCAACACTGCGTTATCGTCAAATTCGACGAGTATTTCAAATCCATAGCTAAAAATATGCCACAATTGTATCGATTACCTAAGTATATAAGATATTTACTTACTAGGTTAAAATAATAATTTCTGTACAATAGTTTTATGATCTACCTTAATTTGTATAGTTTATTGGTTCCAGTAAAGATTTGCAATTATTTTGAAGTCTCTATCGTAGAAAATATTGGGAACTTTCACTTTATACCAGGTCTTATAATTTTCTCAGTGTTTTTGATCCTTTGTTATAAAAAGACAGGCCTTGTTGATTGATTTCAAATCCATATCTAAAATATTCATAATTGTATCGATATCAGTATATAAGATATTCACTTACTTGGTTAAAATGATAATTGTTGTGCAATAATTTTATAGTTCACCGAGTCTCAAACAAGACTAAAAGAGCTTAGTTATTATAAAATCCGATTTAAACTTCGAAGTAATCACATACAAAAAACGCTACCAAAATATTGGGAATTTCACTTTCTATGAGGCTTCAGGTCTTGTAATTTTCTCAGTGTTTTTAATCCTTTGCTATAAAAAAACAGGTCTTGTTGTTGATTGATATTAGTATATAAGATATTTACTTACTTGGTTAAAATGATAATTGTTGTGCAATAATTTTATATTTTTCACTGGTGACGAGTTTGAGCAAACTGAAAGAAGCTTGTTATTATAAAATCCGATTTAAACTTTGATATCACATACAAAAGCACCGTCAAATGTAAACGCTTATTCGGCAGTTTTTTTATCTGAATTATATCAGGACCGTTCGCAGAAATCGCCCGAGAAAAACAACAACACATTTTAAAGATAATTTTTTAGTTTAAGGCGTAATTATTAAGTTAGATATTTGATATGTCCATTTTTATTTTAAAAAAGGTGACAAATTCAATCGATTTATCAAAATTTAAAAGAATACTTAGATTTAAATTAGCATCGTTGACATTTTATGAGCCAATAACCCTATGCAATACAAAATTTCAGTGGATACATTGTTACCTGTAAAAGATGAGGATTCAATTTTTTTTCTTTGTACAAAAAACGCAGCATCCAGTACCAGTACTTTGAACCTGGATTTTCAAAGTTTAGTTTCTTGTGCGATAAGTGTCGGTTTCGAAAAACTGTAAGTACTATTTTTAAATATCTAAGTGATGTAGGATAAATCATGCCCTGAGACATATTTTAAATTAACACAAACCTCGATTATTGAATTATTTTTATTTTCCTTAACACATAAATATATTGTATGTTTTTTAAAAATACAGACAACCCTGAGTACCTACCTATTTCTTAATTTAATTCCAATAGTTTTTTTCGGAGCAACTTGAATTTACTTTTTCACTTACATTTACACAAAACTCAAATTTCTTTTTCTAAAATTTAGGTAGGTTCTTTAACCAATTTAAACTGGTTTTATTTTTTCATTTACTTTAAAACAAACCTCCATAAACAGCGAATTTTTAATTTTGTGTACAAAATGGTTCACCAGGAAGGAGATAACCTGAAACATCATGAGGATTGCTAAACATCTTCCAAGATCTGTAACCAATGTGGTGGGATTTTTGAAGCAGAGGGGGCTATCCAACACCACCAAAACACCCAGCTCCAAGAGAGCCTCCAAACGAAAGGCTGGAGATCCCGCCGCCCCCATGATGAAGCAAGCTAGACTTTTGCGGGTAAGTTGACATTAATCGAATTTTATAAATCTAATTCAATTATTTTCAGGACCTTCAATATCAGCCACATGCCGGTGGTGTGAGGATTGCGATTTGGAGGCACCGATAAATCAATGAGTTGGTCATCTTCGGTGTCTCTCGCACCGAGCCAACACCTGTTGAAGCAGGAGGAAGACGTTAGTCTTGTCAGAACATCTTTCAAGAACCGAATTGCAACATAGCGGCTTTCATCAAAGCAGGACCCTATCAGCGTGAAGCACGTTTTGAAATTAGCTGTGGCATACCTATCCAGTATTAGGACGGACGGAGGACACAATTACCAGGATAGCAGAAAATGCGTATGCGAAAAAAATAATTTAGAGCAAACAGTTGAATAGCGCAAGGATATGAGAAAACTAACTTCGCACATTCTTGAGCAACCGACCCACCGAATTCAGCAAACATGCGTACACGTACACGAGAAGAAGGGGTTTTAGAACTGGTTTTTCCTTTAACAAATCACGGTAACTATGGAATAACATAATAGAGGACTAAAATATGACACAACCACTTTCAAGTTGAAACTGGAAGTAGCCTATAAGGGGCCCAAATAGCCTCAGTAAAGTGCTAGAAAGATACCGGTTGCCACTACCACCCCCTGCTCAGAAATAAATTTGGTCATTTGGGTTTTCAGGCATCCTGAACAAAAAGTTCACAGAATTCCAGGAAAAAGAAAGCGGTGTGTATCATTTCAATTGCAGTGTTATATACTAAACAATGTCTCTTACAGGCTGGACGCTCAAACAACTTTAAGCTCTAAATATAAGTATCAATAGGATCATAACCCTCTAAAAGCCTATTCATATCTGCCAGTACCAGGATAACCTGTAACGTCATGGGAGTTGCCGAACATCTGCAATCAATGTGGTGGAATTTTTAAATCATGTCATCCACAAATAACATGGGTTGAGGAAAAAAGTATGCGGAAATTTGGGATCTGTTTCTATTTAAATACTCAATATCTATTGAAAAAAAAAAAAAATATTCAAGGGTGACGATAAAGACGTATTTCATTTTTATGATTATGAATATTGCTACAATTTAGATGGTCACAGTCCTATTAACCATATTGGCAATGATTGTTGAGAATAAAAATAAGCTTTAGTATAAACTATGTTTTATTCTCCTGAGAATGGCAGAGATGAAGCCACCATTGATCTCTGTAGACCACCAACCCAAACCCACAGTCAAATAGCGCCAGCACACACTTAAGATATCCTACAACTTTTATTTATGTTCCAAAATTGTATCAAGATTATTTCCATTTCAATAATTTTTGAAAAGAAACTTCTTAAACGGCGTTCTGCTATTTGGACGACAATGGAGAGCGATTTGAAAAACGCGTCACGGGCAAATTTCGTTACTCGAGAGACAAGAAAGATGTAACGTAAAGGAACAGAGAAAGACAGCTATTGATTGACACAAACCTAGGATTATAAGCGTCGAGAGGACTGCCCATTATTGACAAGCGCCGATATTGACGCAAACCAAGGATTATAAGCGTAAGGATGATTGCCTATTATTGACAAGCGGTATTGGAAAAATAAAATAATTTCTGGCGAATTTCGGGGTTTTCCAGATATCTCTGGAAAGCACTCCGAATTTTTGAAATATCAAAGCAGCATAATAATGAGCACAAAGTTGCACTATACTTTCTTCTGATTCAACCGACGTCGGGTCTCTTTCCGTAGGATTCTAATACAGGATTCGAATAGGATTCAAAATAGCTAGTATTCGAATGATACCCAAGTCTCCCAAAGTACCAAGTGTTATCACAGGAGTCTATTCGAAACATGCCGCATTAGTAATAATTATCAAACTTCAAAATTGTATAACAGGAGACTTTCTCATTGAAATCAAGCATTACGTTGATAGACTTGATACTGTTTACAATGCCAATCCCCATTAAGTATACATGCCCCAGATGTAAGGGTGAAACTGATATACCTCAACTTTGTTTGCCTTGCGAATTTTCACAATTTGTTGAACAAAAAAGGATACCATCTCATTATTTTGCAAAACCCGAACGTAGAACCTAAATTATGAAGTTGTAAATTTTCTGATAAATAAAACTTTTGTTATTATATTTTTCTGCTTTTTATTTATGGCCTCTAGACTAGGTTAGGCTATAATAATTTAAACAAAATTCAACGAGAGCTTTGTGCACAACATTAGGATAGGCCATCGAATACTATATTGTTAAGCTTTTTTTTTAAGTCGACACTTTCCGTATGGGGAGCAAAAGAAGGAAGGATACGGCAAAAAACAGGTGTGAGATCAGGTGACCGTTGACGTACAATCGTAGGGAGTCACACCAACTCATATTGGAGTATCAGCTAGGGGATTCTTATCTTGTTACAAGTCGCTATGGCTCGCTAGCTGTCATTCGATACCTATTTCGATATCGGATGGAGAGTGATTCATATGTATTATTGTCGAATTTCGTAACGACATCAAATAGACGGTGGTATGAAAAACGAGAGAAAAATCGACCTTCAAATTTGAATGATAGATGATAGATTATGTTTATTATTTTATAATTTATTTTTCGCTTCAATTCAAACTATTTTTACTTCTAAAGATTCCTTTCGCGTTGAAAATAATTTCAATTTTGAATTATTATGTTGCAACGAAATCTTAAGGCAGCACCGTCAACAGCAAAACCTTCACTTTAGACGCACGACTCGTAGGGTAGGAGAAACTAAAATTTACATTTTTCTTCTCGTCTCTCAACTCCACACTCCCGTCTTCCTTATGTGAGACTGACCGCGTCCACCAGCACTCAACATGTTGAGTGATTAGTCAGCGGCTTTGTTGAAAAAGATGAAATATAACGAAGGATTACATACACAAACGTCAAACATAAAACATAAACATAACACATGACACCACAACTTGTCACTTCAAAATAAAAAAGGATAGCCAATCATTCAAACAAAGATCAGCAAATCGAAAAGCCGAAACGGGACCTCTCACTTACGCCAGAGAGTCGATACCGAATCAGCAATTCGACATCGAATTGGTCTTAAAAATTCCGCAGTATTATAAATGATGGACTGTATACGCATGCAATTTAATTCATTTTACCTACTCATCAATAACTGATAGACCGTGCCTGACTCATCCATATAATATTATAGGTCCTGCGAAATATTAATGAAACCGAACAAACACACTGCACACATAAAACGTCCATTTTATGTCATATTCACGTTCATACGTCCATATGACCTATTCACTGATCTCGTAAATAAAGGGATAAACAAAGAACGCTCCTAATGCTGCTAATTTACGAGGTCAAAATCTAAACAAAAACAACTGACTGGGACAGCTGTGAGCATGCGCAGTAGATACATGTATTGTGCGTAGACAAAATATGGCCAATGAAAATGAAGGAATTTCGAAACTTAGAACAGTTGTTCGAAAGATAAAACACTGCGCAGGCGTTAAGCTGTTCCGTTGCACAACTGTTCGTAGAATATTGACCCCAAATTTTCGCAGAAATTATGCAAATCAAGCCGTATGAATTGTTTATCCATTTATTTTTTAGATCAGTGGACCTATTCAGAACATACATAAGACGTACATTTTAGTAAAAACATTCATATTACGTACATTTACATCCACCATTTTGGTTTTATGTTAAAGTGTAAAACACAAACAAGTCACTGTTTATTTTTTTAATTCCTCGTGTCTAAGTTTAACTTTGTTTGAATCTCTGTTAATCCTAGTAATTCAAATCATTGGCTTAGAAAATCGTGTGTTTATTTTAGTGGCATGCAGACGTAATAATTAGAAATTGATAAAAAAAAATTCTTGCCTCGACTGGGATTTAAACTCAGGACCCCTGAATTTCCAGTGCAATGCTCTAACCAACTAAGCTACCAGGAGCTGTTTCATTTCTACCTTTTCGAATGTAGATCAAATCTGGAACGCGAAATAAATGAAAAATAGTATAGAAGGACTAACCACACAGCGTTTTTATGCCTAGGGAGTTTATCGATACCGTGGGAAAAATCTAGATCGACGATGCATTTGATCTGAAATTTCGGGGATTGACCCGAACCAAACCCAAATTTTTGGGGAGTTTCCCGGAATTCGACCGCAGCTCCTTATCTCATATTATCATCATCAAAACACAGTTATCGTCCCGCCATCGGGCGTCATCCTCATTGTCGTCTCGTGATCGATCGATTGCAAAAAGTCTAGCCGGGGAATCGAGTCCTCAGACCATCACACCAAAATCCAGCACTGTAGACAAGGCACTAGATCATTGAGTAATTATTGATAAAAAATGTTTGTAAGTAAAGTCTATACCAAGTCACTTGGACTAGCATAAAAACTAACTAAATCCCAACATCCATCGGCTTTTTCTTTGTCAAACATGGGCGGCGTAATTTCAAAAAACAGTACTAAAATTAATAATCAATAGACAGTATGTCAATCAATCATGATCGGCAATGGCCAATCAGATCTATTGAGTCCACGTTTACTGGTATCGAACGTGTACATGGAGGATGAAGCCAATCAGATAATATACCTATCCATTCTTACTTGTCTGGCTTCCAACGGGTACGAGGAGCAATCAGTATAAATTTTGCTATATTTTTCAATATGTGATGCAGTATATTGACAATACGTCTATTTTAGGCTTGGTCCAAGTAACTTCGTATAGACTATAAAACGTTCTAACTGTACAGGTCCAGAGACAATTATAAGTGTGTAGACAGCTATACAGGTCCAGAGACAGGTCCGATACAGCTTTTCGAGACAGATCTGTCTACACAGACTGCTTTTCGAGACAGCTTTTCGTGACAGGTCTGTCTACATAGACTGCCTTTCGAGACATGTCTGTCTACACAGGCAGCTTTTCGAGACAGGTCTGTCTACACAGGCAGCTTTCTGAGACAGGTCTGTCTACACAGACAGCTTTTCGAGACAGGTCTGTCTATAGAGGCAGCTTTTCGAGACAGATCTGTCTATAGATACAGCTTTTCGAGACAGGTCTGTCTACACAGACAGCTTTTCGAGATAGGTCTGTCTACACAGATAGCTTTTCGAGACAGGTTAGTAGTAACGGGGGCACCTGAGCCTGAGAATTTTTTCGATACCGTGGGAAAAATCTGTAAATCGGCGGCGCCTTTGATCTGAAACAGCTATCCAGGTCTAGAGATAGGTTTGTATACACTTATACAGGGCTAGAGACAGGCCTGTATACAGCAATGGTAAGCAAGGGTTAGTTTGGGTTAGTTATAGGTTAGCATAGGACCCCCCACGTCGTTGGGTCAGTTACGAATCTTCCCTAACGAAAAGGTAGAAATGAAACAGCTCCTGGTAGCTTAGTTGGTTAGAGCATTGCACTGGAAATTCAGGGGTCCTGAGTTTAAATCCCAGTCGAGGCAAGAATTTTTTTTTATCAATTTCTAATTATTACGTCTGCATGCCACTAAAATAAACACACGATTTTCTAAGCCAATGATTTGAATTACTAGGATTAACAGAGATTCAAACAAAGTTAAACTTAGACACGAGGAATTAAAAAAATAAACAGTGACTTGTTTGTGTTTTACACTTTAACATAAAAAAAAAATGGTGGATGTAAATGTACGTAATATGAATGTTTTTACTAAAATGTACGTCTTATGTATGTTCTGAATAGGTCCACTGATCTAAAAAATAAATGGATAAACAATTCATACGGCTTGATTTGCATAATTTCTGCGAAAATTTGGGGTCAATATTCTACGAACAGTTGTGCAACGGAACAGCTTAACGCCTGCGCAGTGTTTTATCTTTCGAACAACTGTTCTAAGTTTCGAAATTCCTTCATTTTCATTGGCCATATTTTGTCTACGCACAATACATGTATCTACTGCGCATGCTCACAGCTGTCCCAGTCAGTTGTTTTTGTTTAGATTTTGACCTCGTAAATTAGCAGCATTAGGAGCGTTCTTTGTTTATCCCTTTATTTACGAGATCAGTGAATAGGTCATATGGACGTATGAACGTGAATATGACATAAAATGGACGTTTTATGTGTGCAGTGTGTTTGTTCGGTTTCATTAATATTTCGCAGGACCTATAATATTATATGGATGAGTCAGGCACGGTCTATCAGTTATTGATGAGTAGGTAAAATGAATTAAATTGCATGCGTATACAGTCCATCATTTATAATACTGCGGAATTTTTAAGACCAATTCGATGTCGAATTGCTGATTCGGTATCGACTCTCTGGCGTAAGTGAGAGGTCCCGTTTCGGCTTTTCGATTTGCTGATCTTTGTTTGAATGATTCGCTATCCTTTTTTATTTTGAAGTGACAAGTTGTGGTGTCATGTGTTATGTTTATGTTTTATGTTTGACGTTTGTGTATGTAATCCTTCGTTATATTTCATCTTTTTCAACAAAGCCGCTGACTAATCACTCAACATGTTGAGTGCTGGTGGACGCGGTCAGTCTCACATAAGGAAGACGGGAGTGTGGAGTTGAGAGACGAGAAGAAAAATGTAAATTTTAGTTTCTCCTACCCTACGAGTCGTGCGTCTAAAGTGAAGGTTTTGCTGTTGACGGTGCTGCCTTAAGATTTCGTTGCAACATAATAATTCAAAATTGAAATTATTTTCAACGCGAAAGGAATCTTTAGAAGTAAAAATAGTTTGAATTGAAGCGAAAAATAAATTATAAAATAATAAACATAATCTATCATCTATCATTCAAATTTGAAGGTCGATTTTTCTCTCGTTTTTCATACCACCGTCTATTTGATGTCGTTACGAAATTCGACAATAATACATATGAATCACTCTCCATCCGATATCGAAATAGGTATCGAATGACAGCTAGCGAGCCATAGCGACTTGTGACAAGATAAGAATCCCCTAGCTGATACTCCAATATGAGTTGGTGTGACTCCCTACGATTGTACGTCAACGGTCACCTGATCTCACACCTGTTTTTTGCCGTATCCTTCCTTCTTTTGCTCCCCATACGGAAAGTGTCGACTTAAAAAAAAAGCTTAACAATATAGTATTCGATGGCCTATCCTAATGTTGTGCACAAAGCTCTCGTTGAATTTTGTTTAAATTATTATAGCCTAACCTAGTCTAGAGGCCATAAATAAAAAGCAGAAAAATATAATAACAAAAGTTTTATTTATCAGAAAATTTACAACTTCATAATTTAGGTTCTACGTTCGGGTTTTGCAAAATAATGAGATGGTATCCTTTTTTGTTCAACAAATTGTGAAAATTCGCAAGGCAAACAAAGTTGATTAGGTATATCAGTTTCACCCTTACATCTGGGGCATGTATACTTAATGGGGATTGGCATTGTAAACAGTATCAAGTCTATCAACGTAATGCTTGATTTCAATGAGAAAGTCTCCTGTTATACAATTTTGAAGTTTGATAATTATTACTAATGCGGCATGTTTCGAATAGACTCCTGTGATAACACTTGGTACTTTGGGAGACTTGGGTATCATTCGAATACTAGCTATTTTGAATCCTATTCGAATCCTGTATTAGAATCCTACGGAAAGAGACCCGACGTCGGTTGAATCAGAAGAAAGTATAGTGCAACTTTGTGCTCATTATTATGCTGCTTTGATATTTCAAAAATTCGGAGTGCTTTCCAGAGATATCTGGAAAACCCCGAAATTCGCCAGAAATTATTTTATTTTTCCAATACCGCTTGTCAATAATAGGCAATCATCCTTACGCTTATAATCCTTGGTTTGCGTCAATATCGGCGCTTGTCAATAATGGGCAGTCCTCTCGACGCTTATAATCCTTGGTTTGTGTCAATCAATAGCTGTCTTTCTCTGTTCCTTTACGTTACATCTTTCTTGTCTCTCGAGTAACGAAATTTGCCCGTGACGCGTTTTTCAAATCGCTCTCCATTGTCGTCCAAATAGCAGAACGCCGTTTAAGAAGTTTCTTTTCAAAAATTATTGAAATGGAAATAATCTTGATACAATTTTGGAACATAAATAAAAGTTGTATGATATCTTAAGTGTGTGCTGGCGCTATTTGACTGTGGGTTTGGGTTGGTGGTCTACAGAGATCAATGGTGGCTTCATCTCTGCCATTCTCAGGAGAATAAAACATAGTTTATACTAAAGCTTATTTTTATTCTCAACAATCATTGCCAATATGGTTAATAGGACTGTGACCATCTAAATTGTAGCAATATTCATAATCATAAAAATGAAATACGTCTTTATCGTCACCCTTGAATATTTTTTTTTTTTTTCAATAGATATTGAGTATTTAAATAGAAACAGATCCCAAATTTCCGCATACTTTTTTCCTCAACCCATGTTATTTGTGGATGACATGATTTAAAAATTCCACCACATTGATTGCAGATGTTCGGCAACTCCCATGACGTTACAGGTTATCCTGGTACTGGCAGATATGAATAGGCTTTTAGAGGGTTATGATCCTATTGATACTTATATTTAGAGCTTAAAGTTGTTTGAGCGTCCAGCCTGTAAGAGACATTGTTTAGTATATAACACTGCAATTGAAATGATACACACCGCTTTCTTTTTCCTGGAATTCTGTGAACTTTTTGTTCAGGATGCCTGAAAACCCAAATGACCAAATTTATTTCTGAGCAGGGGGTGGTAGTGGCAACCGGTATCTTTCTAGCACTTTACTGAGGCTATTTGGGCCCCTTATAGGCTACTTCCAGTTTCAACTTGAAAGTGGTTGTGTCATATTTTAGTCCTCTATTATGTTATTCCATAGTTACCGTGATTTGTTAAAGGAAAAACCAGTTCTAAAACCCCTTCTTCTCGTGTACGTGTACGCATGTTTGCTGAATTCGGTGGGTCGGTTGCTCAAGAATGTGCGAAGTTAGTTTTCTCATATCCTTGCGCTATTCAACTGTTTGCTCTAAATTATTTTTTTCGCATACGCATTTTCTGCTATCCTGGTAATTGTGTCCTCCGTCCGTCCTAATACTGGATAGGTATGCCACAGCTAATTTCAAAACGTGCTTCACGCTGATAGGGTCCTGCTTTGATGAAAGCCGCTATGTTGCAATTCGGTTCTTGAAAGATGTTTTGACAAGACTAACGTCTTCCTCCTGCTTCAACAGGTGTTGGCTCGGTGCGAGAGACACCGAAGATGACCAACTCATTGATTTATCGGTGCCTCCAAATCGCAATCCTCACACCACCGGCATGTGGCTGATATTGAAGGTCCTGAAAATAATTGAATTAGATTTATAAAATTCGATTAATGTCAACTTACCCGCAAAAGTCTAGCTTGCTTCATCATGGGGGCGGCGGGATCTCCAGCCTTTCGTTTGGAGGCTCTCTTGGAGCTGGGTGTTTTGGTGGTGTTGGATAGCCCCCTCTGCTTCAAAAATCCCACCACATTGGTTACAGATCTTGGAAGATGTTTAGCAATCCTCATGATGTTTCAGGTTATCTCCTTCCTGGTGAACCATTTTGTACACAAAATTAAAAATTCGCTGTTTATGGAGGTTTGTTTTAAAGTAAATGAAAAAATAAAACCAGTTTAAATTGGTTAAAGAACCTACCTAAATTTTAGAAAAAGAAATTTGAGTTTTGTGTAAATGTAAGTGAAAAAGTAAATTCAAGTTGCTCCGAAAAAAACTATTGGAATTAAATTAAGAAATAGGTAGGTACTCAGGGTTGTCTGTATTTTTAAAAAACATACAATATATTTATGTGTTAAGGAAAATAAAAAAAAATTCAATAATCGAGGTTTGTGTTAATTTAAAATATGTCTCAGGGCATGATTTATCCTACATCACTTAGATATTTAAAAATAGTACTTACAGTTTTTCGAAACCGACACTTATCGCACAAGAAACTAAACTTTGAAAATCCAGGTTCAAAGTACTGGTACTGGATGCTGCGTTTTTTGTACAAAGAAAAAAAATTGAATCCTCATCTTTTTCAGGTAACAATGTATCCACTGAAATTTTGTATTGCATAGGGTTATTGGCTCATAAAATGTCAACGATGCTAATTTAAATCTATTCTTTTAAATTTTGATAAATCGATTGAATTTGTCACCTTTTTTAAAATAAAAATGGACATATCAAATATCTAACTTAATAATTACGCCTTAAACTAAAAAATTATCTTTAAAATGTGTTGTTGTTTTTCTCGGGCGATTTCTGCGAACGGTCCTGATATAATTCAGATAAAAAAACTGCCGAATAAGCGTTTACATTTGACGGTGCTTTTGTATGTGATATCAAAGTTTAAATCGGATTTTATAATAACAAGCTTCTTTCAGTTTGCTCAAACTCGTCACCAGTGAAAAATATAAAATTATTGCACAACAATTATCATTTTAACCAAGTAAGTGAATATCTTATATACTGATATCGATACAATTATGAATATTTTAGATATGGATTTGAAATCAATCAACAAGGCCTGTCTTTTTATAACAAAGGATCAAAAACACTGAGAAAATTATAAGACCTGATATAAAGTGAAAGTTCCCAATATTTTCTACGATAGAGACTTCAAAATAATTGCAAATCTTTACTGGAACCAATAAACTATACAAATTAAGGTAGATCATAAAACTATTGTACAGAAATTATTATTTTAACCTAGTAAGTAAATATCTTATATACTTAGGTAATCGATACAATTGTGGCATATTTTTAGCTATGGATTTGAAATACTCGTCGAATTTGACGATAACGCAGTGTTGCTCCCAAGACGTACCACCAAAATTATTGGATTATATTAAGCAGTTTATTGATGGAAAATATTCGCTTTTTGAAATCGTTGTCTTAAAAAATTTATGTTTTTAATAAAAAAACGAGGCCCCTTTCCCATCAAACGTTGGTTCCAACCAAGGATAATACACACTACTATTACAGGATAGCCTATCCTCATAAGGCCTGTGTGGAACAAATCCACTCTCTCCCCAACGTTAAATCACCAGTTGTGACGTAAGCAGCATGTTATTTCTCGCCTTGACGTAGGTTGTTTAAACAGCTGATGACTTAGTTATGGCGTCGTAAATGGTAACACACGAGGTCAATGAGCAATACTGTAGGTGTGTATCATCCTTAAGTTCGAACACCCTCTACCAGGTACAACATGAAGCTAGCTGCTGGACCCTCATAGTTACGTCACCACCACAGCATCCTGTTATAAGACACATCAAACTTGACACATGTACTCTAAATGGCGCCACGGACGTGACCCAGGTCGCTATGACGTCATCACAGAACCCGAACCATGAATCGAACTTTGCACTATGTACTCTAAATGGCGCCACGGACCCGCACTGACGTAACCCACGTGACCCAGGTCGCTATGACGTCATCACAGAACCATGAAACGAACTTCGCACTATGTACTCTAAATGGCGCCACGAACGTGACCCAGGTCGCTATGACGTCATCACAGAACCTGAACCCTGAATCAAACTTTGCACTATGTACTCTAAATGACTCCACGGACGTGACCCAGGTCGCTTTGACGTCATCACAGAACCATAATTTAATATACGTAGCGATTTCGAAACGACTCGGAACAATCCCTTCCACGCAAACTCCATATTACAGGAACCTGTAATTACCTGAACCATAATTACATATACGTAGCGATTTCGAAACGACTCGGAACAATCCCTTCCACGCAAACTCCATATCACAGGAACCTGTAATTACCTGAACCATAATTACATATACGTAGCGATTTCGAAACGACTCGGAACAATCCCTTCCACGCACACTCCATATTACAGGAACCTGTAATTACCTGAACCATAATTACATATACGTAGCGATTTCGAAACGACTCGGAACAATCCCTTCCACGCACACTCCATATTACAGGAACCTGTAATTACCTGAACCATAATTACATATACGTAGCGATTTCGAAACGACTCGGAACAATCCCTTCCACGCACACTCCATATTACAAGAACCTGTAATTGCAAGAATTCACCGCACTCACGACAGATGGCGCCATGAGGTTTGACAAGATGGCGCCGACGACGCATCCACCTTCGTGTCAACGACGGCGCATCCACCACGTGTCAAGAATGAAAGATTGAGGTTATGGTCGGATTTTTATGCTTGAATCCCCTTTGACTATCTACTCAAGTTGAAACTGGAAGTAGCCTATATAGTCGGGTGGCTTAGCCCAAAAATATTTCACTTCTGGCGGAGAAGCTGCCCTTTTAGATTTAGATTCTAGATACATCAAAGATTAAAAAACGCTACAGACCCAAAACATTTCTTACCCCCACTATCAGTTATGACGTCATCAAAAAAGGGGTTAGAAAACCGCTATTAGGCATGTAAAAATTTACTCAAACATATTTATTTAGTAAAATTTAGATTTTTCCTTTATCCCCTCTCCCTCTCTACCCATCCCTTTCTTCCGCTCTCCTCTCCCATCATTTTCCATAGTCACCACTTAGTGTACATACATTTTAATGTTCTTGTAAGTTCTAGAAGACGTATATTCACATATTCTACAATAGATACATTTAATAATTTTGAGAACAATGATCTTCACAGTGGCATAGTTGGGTACAACGAAGGCCACTTCTTACACATTTACATGCTGCCATACATCTTTGTTTGCAGCTACAGGCAATAAGTTCTTCACTATTTTTTGCGACATCTGGAATAGTAGACCACAATAGTTGAAAGCCGTCATCGGTTTTTTCCCAACCCTAGATATCGGGGGAGGAGTCTGCTATTCATTTTCCAGGCAGTGTAGCCATAAAAGACCTTGCAAGGTTGGAGTAACGCATTTTCCGTTGGTGGAATGTTTTCAAATACTCTATTTTTTATATGAAAAGGTGTCTGCATTCGCTGACAAAGCTGAAGAGAGATGTCAAACCTCGCGCATTATTTCTTCAGTTGGAGGTCTTCCCATAAGAAGTTGCTCAGAAGCTGCATTAATATTCGGATGTGCCATCCACACCTTCCACGCCCCTTTCTTACCTACTCCGCAAAATGACGACATACAGTATCGCAACCTGTTATGGAATGAAATATTGGTAAAAAGTTTGCAGATCTCTTGAGATAAACGAGACCAGAGCTCATGGATTCCTATAAACCTTCGATTTTTCCCTGTCTCAAAATCTATCCAAAGTTGTTGAATACTTGTAAGTTTTGAAAAAGCAGACACTGCAATAACAACAACATCCGAATCAACTGTTCGAATGCCGACGCGGCTGTGACCATTACCAGCTCCATGCTTGCCGAGACGTCATTACATTTCTGACCCGAACTTACACGAACTAACCATATCCAATTAAACGTAAGTGTAACCAACGCGCGAACTCGTTCTAACTATAAACGATGCCAGCTAGCGATCCGTCGACGTTCCTCCGATGACTGGAAGGGCACCTTCCGGGAAACCAAAGTTTTTGGGTTCCGGCGAAAGTATGGTTGCAAAGCTGAAACCTGAAGGAATTGACGAAAGGGCACCACCAGGAAGGGAGCCTGCGGCTTAATTTGACTCAACACGGGAAACCTCACCAGGCCCGGACATCGGAAGGATTGACAGATTGGGAGCTCTTTCTTGATTCGGTGGGTGATGGTGCATGACCGTTCTTAGTTGGTGGAGCGATTTGTCTGGCTAATTCCGATAATGGACGAGACTCTAGCCTGCTACTAGGCGTATTCGACATCCTGAAGGCCCGCCGTTTTAGGGTTCGCTCCTTGACGTGCGCGGTTTTTACTATCGGCGTACAAACAATTCTTCTTAGAGGGACAGACGGCTTCGTGCTGCACGAGATTGAGCAATGGGGCCCGATTACGAACGTCCGATGCGAAGCGAATCCTCCATCTTTTTTCCGAATTGAGGTTATGAGCGTACTCGAAACGAGAAAACTCGCATCGAGAACCATTCCGTAGCTTCCGACAACAGCTGTTGACGGAATCATTTCTTGTCCTTCTTGCATACACACTTGTTTCAGTTTTGTTCTTGTTTTTCTTGTTATGCCATAGGGTATTGGGGATGCGTTTTGTTTCGTTCTGTTTTTCTTGTGTTTTTATTGTTTTTCTTGTTTTTTTATCTATGGTTTTTATTAAAATATATTCGTACATACATGCGAGCATCCACCCTAGGTAGATGAGTCGGGCCCATGCCCATAAAACATACGTTCGCTAAAATATCGAACATCGAGTACTGCGACTGACGTCACGTGCCGTCAGTAGCACTCTTCAACTGGATGTTTCTATAAACAGAGCATTTTGACCTTAAAAATCATTGTGTCCAGTGTTATTTGAACAATTATTATAATAATTTAGAAAAAAAATGAATAATAGAACTTTTATTTCCAATTCCACCATGGAGATTCCTTTTGAAAAAGACAAGGAATGGTACAAAACTTGGCAAGATTCAAAACGGAAAAAGATTAACCATTTAATTTGAATTTTTTCAAGCTAAGAACGATAATTGAAAATCTACGTGTAGAGAGGAAATTAGAAAGTTTATGCCATAAAGTACAAGGCTTTTACAAGGTGTTCCGAAATTATTGCACCAAATTTCTACAGCATATTCTATACGTCAAAAATAAGCTTTACTTTCCTATATAAAAATATGTCTGGAAACGCTTTCTTTCCGAGATACAGGGTGTTGAAATTCTAAAAAAAAAAATATTTTTTTATCATAATTTTCAAACCACTCTAGATATTTCATTGAAATTCTGTACACTGCTTTTAAGCAGCAAAAGACATTTTTTTATGTGAAATATTTTTTAAAAAATTACCAGTGACGTCCTTACCAGTTTTGCATGGAATATTTTTTTAGAAAAAAATGGTGCGCCGCTGCTTTTTTCCTAAAATAAAAATAATTTATGGAATCCCCATTTAAATTCGAATAAATTTAATCTCCTAACTTTTTCCCAAAAGATGCACCGTTTTCAAATTAAAAAAAAACATTTTGATGCATGGCGAAAGTTTATGATAAAAATGTTAACATTCTAAACACCTAAAGTTTCAGATAATTTTTTTTTCTAATATTTCACACCAAAAAATGTCTTTTACTGCTTAAAAGCAGTGTACAAAATTTCAATGAAATATTTATCTGAAATAGTTTTTTTCTTAGAATTTCAACACTCTGTAGGTATCTCGGAAATGAAGCTTTTATATGTTTATATGGGAAACTAGGGCTTATTTTCAACGTTAAATATGCCATAGAAATTTGGTGCATTAATTTCGGAACACCCTGTATATATTAAATCACCCTTGGCCAAATGTTTCATAATTAACATGATTCTCTGTTTGTCAAAAAACACAAGGTTGTTATAATGATTTAAATTATGTATTTCTAAATATCAAAATATAAAGCGAAACATGGTTGCAATCTTTAGATATTCATAATCAATCCATAAAAACATTGCAAGTTGCGCATCAATTCCATGCATTTAATGATGAATGATGCATTTACATAGCGAACGCAACAATAAAGGACTGCAGCTGACGTCACCTCCAGCGAGAGCTTTTGCATTCTACCATTGTAATTGCGGACAGCTGATTGAAGCCGATTCGAGTGTTCGTAATCGCTTTTTCGTTCAATACGATGCGTATACGCTTCGAGTTTACCTTCGACTCGGAATCTTTCCGTATCGGATGTTCATAATCCGGCCGCAGCAGGTATGTGATGCCCTTAGATGTTCTTGGCCGCACGCGCGCTACATTGAAGGAATCACCGTATACTCCTTGGCCAAGTGGCCCGGGCTTAACGTGTTCATTTATCTCTACATTGGTGACGTCATAACTGGAAGTGGGGGTCAGAAATTTTCTGGGTCTGGGGCGTTTTTTGATCTTTGATATATCTACGATCTAAATCCAAAAAAGCACTTTCTCCGCCAGAAGTGAAATATTTTTATGAATTTTAAGACTAAGCCACCCGACTAATAAGGGGCCCAAATAGCCTCAGTAAAGTGCTAGAAAGATACCGGTTGCCACTACCACCCCTTGCTCATAAATAAATTTGGTCATTTGGGTTTTCAGGCAACCTGAACAAAAAGTTCACAGAATTCCAGGAAAAAGAAAGCGGTGTGTATCATTTCAATTGCAGTGTTATATACTAAACAATGTCTCTTACAGGGTGGACGCTCCAACAACTTTAAGCTCTAAATATAAGTATTAATAGGATCATAACCCTCTAAAAGCCAGTACCACGATAACCTGTAACGTCATGGGAGTTGCCGAACATCTGCCAAGATCTGCAATCAAAGTGGTGCAATTTTTAAATCATTTCATTCACAAATAACATGTGTTGAGGAAAAAAGTATTCCACTACTTCCAAGCTATAGTCGGGAATTAGCATACCGAAATTCGATCATGTACTGTGCACTCGAGGATATACTTTTTAAAAAATATGTACAATATGAAGAAGGACCTTGCGGATGCAAATCCGGAGGGTTCCATTTAAGGTTTAAAGTCAGGCCTATAGTTTATTATAGCAACGCGAGATGTCAGTACTGTCGCCCCTATAGTGTGCCCTAACTTGATAGTCAAAAAAAATAGAAATCTGCATTTGATTAAATTGTGTGATGGAAAGTTTTTTCTTTTTTTTTTGCGGAAATTCGAAGTATTATTCTGTTTCACATAAACCGGGTTGTAGTTTGGACCAACACAAATAATTTTGAACGTTCATCCGTCGGATTTTTGTTTAAACAGTGTAGCTACAGGCGTATTTACAGTTCAACGCGCAGAAAACCCAAGCAGCTCTGTTTTCAAAAAAGACCAGCACCGGTGAGCCAAACATCATGCTACCTGGAAGTGCTGTCACATTACAGAGTCAGTTGAACATCTTGGGGGTTACTGCAGAGACCAACATGTCTTGGCACAGTCACGTGGCAGATATTGCTAAAAGGCCGTCCCAAAAGCTTGGGGTGCTATTTCGTACAAGACATCTGTACACACCAAGCCAATTGCTGACACTCTACAAAGCCCAGATTCGACCAACTATGGAGTACTGCTCACATATATGGAGTGCAGCACCCAAACATACCTTAATGCTTTTGAACACCGTGCAAAAACGAGCTATCAAGCTGATCAATGACCCCACACTTACTCGTAACTTGGATGGTCTCGAACATCGCAGATCTCTGGGCGATTTATCTCTCTTCTACAGGTACTATCACGGAAAATGCTCTGAAGAGTTGGCACGTATGATTCCACCGAGAGTAGCGCCTACCAGGCGAACCCGTCAAACAGACGGTAACCATGAATTTACTGTCAAACTAGAGGCACCAAGAACCTCATTATATCAGAATTCATATCTCTGGAGAACAGCATCGCTGTGGAATAAACTCCCTGCGACGGTTTTCCCTGCAGGTTACAACCTAAACCGTTTCAAGACCAACATACACCGACATTTCCGCGCACTTGCCGCTTCTCGAGCGTGATAGGACATTTCCTTGCGAGTGCGCATATCCGTAAAAAAAAAAAAAAAAAAAAATTGCCAACTATTCTTGCAGTAGCGAGAAAACTACAAGTTCAAAAAATTTGAAAAAAATATATGTCGCATAGAATTGCAATAGTAGTTCGTTATAAAAAAAAACGGGAAACTTCATCTATTCGTTTTGAAATAAATGGTGAAAAACCACTTTTTTTCAGTTTTTGCGATATATCTCAAAAATGGCAAGTCAAATTTGCTTAAAAAAATTATGGATTAAAGTATATCAATAAACATAAAACATATATTTTTTTTGGAATTTTTGAACACAAGGTTCAGAAAATGGGGGTTGACTTTAAACCTTAATTCGTAATTGCAATTAGGAATAAAAAAATATTTTCCGACTTTTTTGAATTATTCTGAAAATACTATTTTTTGTGTTTA
Source organism: Ceutorhynchus assimilis (assembly GCA_917834065.1). NCBI lineage: Eukaryota > Metazoa > Arthropoda > Insecta > Coleoptera > Curculionidae > Ceutorhynchus > Ceutorhynchus assimilis. The sequence continues at coordinate 40,372,598 of OU892280.1, read as the reverse complement.
ACTCACGATTGTGAAGCTATTTTTCAAACTTTTTCCAAAATTCTTGCACCAAATGAAAGCCTAGTCATTGTAGAGTTCAACTGTATATGCAAAAAACTATTTTTTTTTATGCCGAATTTGTCAGATTACGTAAAAGGAGGTGCGGTACCAAAAGTGAAGTGAAAATTTCAGCATCGAGAAAATTTTTGAACGGTTGAAGATAGATATATGATCAATCGACGAAAAATGTGCCTAAATGAGTGAGGCAGTTTTTGGTGAAAAGAGATTTTGACTAGCGATAACGGTTTCCGAGATATGATTTTTTTTTGAAACGACGATTCGCGCCGGCCGCTGTCGCATTGATCTGAACGGACGCCTTGCCCGTACCCTGGCCCCAGCGCGGCCCAACTTCGACAATACTTATTTATTCTATAAGGACAGACATTTCTATGAAACCTAATTAGGTAACTAAAACTTACTTAATTTTAATTTGAACAAAACCCGCCTCCAGAATATCAATCTCTTATACCATTCAGCCCTGCTTTTAAACAACTACAGTTTAGTTTCTAGTGCACATCTGGAGTTTGCATTTGAGCACCCTTTTTGAATCTTACCACATTATGGATACTTATTGTGGTTAACTTTATTATATTACAGATTCCAACCAAAATTAACTGGGTTGGGAATTTCTGGATTCATTAAAATTGCACTCTTCCACACAATTATTTCATTGGCAGTTCTTTCTTAATAGTAGGCACATGCTGATTTTGCTGATGAAATGCATCCTCTGTGGGTGGCAAATTCCTTATATCAGATTTACAGGTATGAAATAGATGTGCGCATGACATTTTAAATTCTGTAAATGATGGCCTACCATACAAAATTTTGAAAAAATATCTAGCTGCATTTTCGAAACTCATTAAATTATTATAGTGGAGTAATCTAGAAGTGCCTTTAATTCATCTATATCAGCGGTTCCCAACCGGTGGGTCGCATAGGGTTTTTGGAGGGGTCGCAATGCCAATATTAATATACAGGGTGGTCCATTTAGCCTGAGACAGTCTAATATGCCGAAAACGGCGCGTTTAAAAAAAAGAGTTCAAATAAAAGTTGAAAGAGTCAAAAATCATTGCTATCATTTTCTTTTCCCAGTGACACCACAGCTTCTATTTTTTTTTTTTTTTTTCAAAAACGCCTCGTTTTCGAGATAGATTAGCGCAAGTTAAATGGACCACCGTGTATATTTTTCTGCATTTGGCAACACGCCTTGGCCTCCGCCTCAAAAGCCGCGTGGCATTGCTTGGGTGCTGGGCGCTGGGCGCTGCAGTGGTAAGGAACCTTAGCCTCGTTAGATGTTGCCGACGTTCCTGATGAAGTACAGTATCAATTTTTAGAGCAAAGAATGATCCCACAGCACCGGCCCTATTTCAGCAGAAATTCTTGACTCAATTTTAATGTGCCATGCATAGTTCATATCCTTATGTCGACCTCCTTGAGCTTTCTTTTCGGATACTAATACCATTTGCCTCTACCTACCTTCGTGAAAGTGGGGTTTTCAACCCTTTTGTGAATTAGAACAAAGGCCAGAAATAGACTGGGTGTTCAAGATGATAAGATTGGCTTTAACAAAAACTCAACCAAGAATTTCGAGACTTGTTACGGGGATGCAAGCTCAGTCATCGCATTAACAAAATAAAAATTCAATTTTTGTATTTAGATTTCTCGAATAAATGAAATTTTGTTTTTTATTTATTAATGGGTAGGGGGGTCGTGACCTTATGAACAAATCTGTAAAAGGGTCGTGACTAAAAAAAGGTTGGGAACCACTGATCTATATCGTTACTCAAATCCATTTGAACAAGATTTATCCGTAGATAATTCTTTTATGATGTGGTGCACAGGTATTTTGTGTCAAATTTGTATAGCCATAATTCCTGAATGGAGCACCTCTGTAATTAAGTAGAGAGAAAGAACAGATATGTCGGTATCGGCCGACTCTATTATTATTTGATGGTACTGTAGGTTTGACAAATATTGGATTATTGGATAATAGCAAATATTCTAGTGCAAGCCTTATTGTGGTGGGAAAAGTGTAGTTCAGGCAGTATTTTAGAAGTATTTGCTGAGGTATCTATAGGGGAGGGTGGGCCACGTTGAGATAGTTTTTACTTTTTTGGGGATAAAATTGGTAATTTTAATTTTTTCGCTAGAGTTTCGTGAACCTCATAATCTTTCATCTTATTGCCCACATTTTTTGAATAAATTATTAGCACAATATTATTTATTTTATTTTATATAGAGGAATCTAAAAAAATCTGATTTTGTCTCAAGGTAGCCCATGAGGTGGGCCACTTTGAGACATACATAAAAACCGAGAAAAAAGGAGAAAAATAAGGTTTATTCAAAAATAATACATCGTAAGGAAGGCAGTAATATAACTTTTCTTCATTATTTTGTGTTTTTTCAACATATCTTGCAAATGTTTGATGTTCCACGTTGTTTTTCTCTGCTGAATTCCTTAAAGCTTAATTTATGTTCAATCACATCTTCGACAGGCTTTTTTATCGATTCGGCACTAAACAGGCCTTTTGAAATTTTCTTTTGCGTCCTCGTGACATGTTTTGAACAAAATATTTTTTTCTCAACAATTGAGACACGTCTCAAGGTGGCCCAAACTTCGTGTCTCATTGTAGCCCATGGTAGGTCTGAGTTACAAACCGCAATATTTTGGTAAAACGTGAAAAAATCGACATGTAATATACATAAACAAGGAAATTAATATCCACCTGTTGTGTTGGAAACCTCAAAACAAAATGAAAATATATTGGGAACGACTGATGAAGTACTGAACTTACAGCAAAAGAAATTTCACTATGGCGAAAACAAATCGAAACCGGCAAAAAATTAGGGGGCGCACGTGCACCTTCTCTGGCAACAGAAATAAGATTAACATGTTTAATACTTGATGTACTGTGAAATAGAGACAAATAGCCCACGTTATTAAAAAATAATGGCGATTGTCTCATGGTAAACGCGTCTCATGGTGGCCCACCCTCCCCTACCATATAATTTGTAAAGTTTTTTTTTTTTAAACAAAACCCGAAATCAAAACTTTATGTTACATTGTATTTCTAACATTATGTTATGTTGACTTTTATCTTTAATAAAAAACCAGATTTTACTTAAAGTTTGTTGTTATTAAATTAAAATTGAACATAGTGAAGTAGTGTAGGTATTTTCTGCCATTCTAGCGGTAATTATGACGATATTCTTGAGAAGGCAGTTATATTCCGTCCATATCCATTGCGTATTTTAAAGAAACAATTATTAAAACGGAATAAATAGTGGAATTGTTCTTCCATTTCCTACAGGTCGTGAGTGAATGGCCTCCTAATTTCTTTCAACCGAGTTATTGAAGTATAGGTCTCCGTTGAAGCGGCAGCGGCGGGCGAGCATCGGCGTTTCACAAAAAAAATCGTATCTCGAAAACTGTTACCACTAGTGCAAATCTCTTTTCACCAAAAACTTCCTCACTTATATAGGCACATTTTTCGTCGATTGATCATATATTTATCTTCAACCGTTCAAAAATTTTCTCGATGCTGAAAATTTGACTTCAGTTTTGGTACCGCACCTTCTTTTACGTAATCTGACAACTTTAGTTGAGAAAAAAATTGTTTTTTGCACATGTAGGTAAAATCTACAATAGAGCCTAGCTATTGGTTCAAGAATTTTGAAAAAATATTGAAAAATGGCGTCACAATCGTGAGTTAAACACAAAAAATAGCTTTTTTACGATAATTCAAAATAAACTGCTGGACAATTGCTTTCGAACAAGGTAAATATGGCCTAACTTTCAAGATCGATATTTTTGGAACCAGAATAGATATCGACCTGCGGTTTTCACGGGCTGACAGATTGACTTTTTGTGAAAAAAACTGCTATTTAGAATTTTTTTTAAATGTCTAATTTTTTTTTATACAGGGTGTTAAAAGAGTCCATGATTTTCATCCCAATTTTGAATGTGTGTAACTTTCTCAGATAATTTTTTAAATTTTATTTCTATGCGGCGTTTTAATCAATGATCTTCTGCAAAAAAAGTAATTTCTCAACTTTTTTATACCTGCCTTAGTTTTAAAAATATCGATTTTTTTTTCATAACCTCCACTTTTTTCAACTTTTAAGCACCTGAACCATCCTGTACAATAAATCTTGCATCTTATGCTGCTGTTTGATATACCCCACGATATCCTAGTTTATTTTCAATGAAAAAAAAAAAATACTAAAATAATGTGGTGTCCAGTAGCGTACTAATAATCGCCCATTTACGGAATTATTTATTAATGGCTCACCGATTTTTATATTCAAAGGTGCATAATTTTAAAAATAATCATTTGAAGTTTCATTTGTTTAGTTCACTTAAATCATTGACATATTATTAAGAAACCAATTTCTCAAAATTTTGATATTTGCCTTTGTTTTTAAAATATCGTTTATTTAACATAACCATATTAATTTTCTCAACTTTTCCGTTCTAAACCATCCCGAATCGTTCTTACCGGTGAATTTTTTTAGCAATTGTCATACCTTTCAGCCAGCGTATTTACTGTGATTAAAAATATCGAATACCTTAATGATATGCTGTACAGTGGCGTGCAAACAGAAATTATTATTTTTCATTAAATCAATTTTATTAGCAATTGTCATATCTTCCGATTAGCGTATTTTTATGATTAAAAATTTCGAATACCTCAATGATATGCTGTACAGTGGCGTGCTAATAGTTATTTATACCACTGATAAAATTTAAATATTCGGAACCGATTTCGTTGTGGTGAGAGGAAACCCGAACTTTTATTACCTGCATTTTCTTTGTAGCTTCATCTTTAAAGGTATTTCAATTAAAAATTCTTCCACTAATCGTAGCAGTATCAAAAAATAAAGTTAAGGATGGTAAATTACATTATGTGCCAAACAAAAAATTATATGAACAACGTGAATGCTTCTTTAAGTTGATTTAAAACAAAACAAAAAGTGTTCCTATAGATTTTTTACGTTATATTTAGGATAACGTCGTAGAACAAGGACTGACAATGTTGTCAATGCCTTTTTTTTCCTTATAATTCACCAGAATGTAATAATAAATGAATCGGCACGTGTTATTTATTTGAAAATGTTTATTCAAAGCATACAACGTCGCGCGCCGTTGTCAACCGGTTAAGCTCCTAAACAATTCTTGTTTTGTGTGGTCTCGCATTATCGTCAACTATGATGAAATGCTCCTCAAGTAGGTGGTAGACGCTTTTTACTCATTGGGCGTCGACCGGTGAGATACCACCATGCCAGAATTGAGTAGCGCTAAGTGGTATCACCACGTTCCGCTACTGCGCTGGCAGTCCGGTTCCAACAATGAGTAACAGATAGCATGATGGCGCCTCCAGGATCAAAATATTCCGGAGGTAAAATACCCGACCACTCGGATCTCCGGGCGTCGGGTGATCCTGGGGGTCCTTCATGCAAAGATATAAAGAGAAGATCAAAAACTCAACTCAGAATTGATTTTAGCAATATAAGAGGAATAAGTACAAATATGAATTCAGTTCACCAACATCTTGAAGAACAAAGACCTGACATCCTTGTTCTCACTGAAACTAAAATCAGTTCTGCAACACCTATTGTGAACTATCTTTATCCCGGCTATGACCTACACCACCGATTTCGACATAATTTTGGGATCTGTGTGTATATTAAAAATGACCTTTCATGTCATCGAGAGGAGAAGCTAGAACCAGCGAACCTTGATATCATATGGCTAAAATTCACCTCAAAGTCATCGACCAAGTTTATTTGCTGCCTTTACCGACCGCCAAGTAACACCGATTACCAAAACTTTTTCGCGACATTATCCGAAAGCTGTGATAGTATACAGTCAAACTATCCACAGGCGGAAATTGTCTTTTTAGGCGATTTCAACGTCCACAATATACCCTGGCTGAAACACCACAACAAAACAGATAACGAAGGCAGAGAAGCAGAAGCTTTTGCCATAAGTTGTGGTCTAACGCAGCTTGTCGATGAACCTACCCGTATCTCAGAAAGGGGCGAATTTGCAGCGCTTTTAGACTTGTTTCTAACCACCAATCCTGACTCGTACACAATTCAAGTAGATGCTCCACTTGGTTCGTCCGATCATAAACTTATAATAACAAAGTGCGAAATGCTCATCCCACCAAGCCTACAACCACTTCCTCGTAAAATGTGGCACTATAAATCGGCAAAATGGAATGACCTAAACCAGTATTACCTGGATTTTCCATGGCAAGAGGTTTGCTTTAAAACAGCTGATCCCACTATTTGCTGTAATGAAATAACACAAGTAATCTTATCTGGAATGGACGCATATATCCCACATACAACTAAACGTAGAGCTAATGCAAAACCTTGGTTCAACAGCCAGTGTCAAACGGCTGTACAGAAAAAACACAGAGCATATAACCTTTGGAAACGACAACAAACCGCTCAAAACCACACAGAATTTATAGAAGCCAGAAATAGTTGCAAAATTACTATTGACTCCGCTAAAGAAACATACAATCAAAGAATAAAAAACAGGTTGCTGAATTGTCCAAGTAGTTCTAGGTCTTTTTGGTCTCTTGCAAAAGCTGCTGGATGTAACTTCACCAAGTCATCCATACCACCACTTACAGATAAAAATAATCACTTAGCCACAACATCAGAGGAAAAAGCCAATATGCTTGCCCAAATGTTTTCCTCCAACTCCAACCTAACAGTGCCAAACGGAAAAACTCCACCGTTCATTGAAAGGGTTTCCCATAGTATGCCAGAGGTACCCTTTTGTCACAGAGAAATACGAAAATCCCTAAAAAAGCTGGATACAAACAAAGCAATGGGTCCGGATGGCATTCCCGCAATAGTACTCAAAAATTGCGCCAACGAACTCACCCCAACTTTCGCAAAATTATTCAATTTGTCTTACAGGCAAGGAGTATATCCATCATCATGGAAGTCTGCCGCAGTACAACCCATTCCAAAGAAAGGAAAAAAGACAGATCCGTTAAACTATAGACCAATTGCTCTACTTCCGGTGATATCAAAAGTAATGGAAAGAGTTGTGAACAATCACCTAACCAAGTACTTGAAAAAGTACAAAATTATCAACGATAAGCAATACGGATTTCGAAAATATAGGTCACCTGGCGATTTACTTACATACGTCACTCACTTATGGCAAAAAGCGATTGAGTTGCGGGGTGAAACAAGAACAATTGCCTTAGATATATCTAAAGCATTCGACAAAGTTTGGCATGAAAATCTGCTCAACAAGCTCAAAGCAATGGGATTATCGCCGAAACTTTGCACTTGGTTTGAAAGTTACCTGAAGGACAGATTCATTTATGTTGCACTGGATGGCCAGAACTCCAACTCTTACCAAATAAATGCTGGTGTGCCACAGGGGGCAATCCTTTCGCCAACTCTTTTCCTGATTTACATAAATGACCTCATAGATAAAACAGTAAATCCACTTTATTGCTTTGCAGACGATGGCAATGTAGTCTCCTCACTCATACCACCCACAGCTCTTTCTGCACGTGAATTCCATCATCTTAGACTAACTCAAATATCGCAGATAAATAACGACCTGGAGATAATAGAGGACTGGGGTAACAAAAACCTTGTACAGTTCAACGCGCAGAAAACCCAAGCAGCTCTGTTTTCAAAAAAGACCAGCACCGGTGGGCCAAACATCATGCTATCTGGAAGTGCTGTCACATTACAGAGTCAGTTGAACATCTTGGGGGTTACTGCAGAGACCAACATGTCTTGGCACAGTCACGTGGCAGATATTGCTAAAAGGGCGTCCCAAAAGCTGGGGGTGCTATTTCGTACAAGACATCTGTACACACCAAGCCAATTGCTGACACTCTACAAAGCCCAGATTCGACCAACTATGGAGTACTGCTCACATATATGGAGTGCAGCACCCAAACATACCTTAATACTTTTGAATACCGTGCAAAAACGAGCTATCAAGCTGATCAATGACCCCGCACTTACTCGTAACTTGGATGGTCTCGAACATCGCAGATCTGTGGGCGATTTATCTCTCTTCTACAGGTACTATCACGGAAAATGCTCTGAAGAGTTGGCACGTATGATTCCACCGAGAGTAGCACCTACCAGGCGAACCCGTCAAACAGACGGTAACCATGAATTTACTGTTAAACTAGAGGCACCAAGAACCTCATTATATCAGAATTCATATCTCTGGAGAACAGCATCGCTGTGGAATAAACTCCCTGCGACGGTTTTCCCTGCAGGTTACAACCTGAACCGTTTCAAGACCAACATACACCGACATTTCCGCGCACTTGCCGCTTCTCGAGCGTGATAGGACATTTCCTTGCGAGTGCGCATATCCGTAAAAAAAAAAAAAAAAAAAAATATTTTCTGCATATGGAATAACAATGTCATTTATTATGTGATTCCGATAAATTACGGCATTAACAGTACCCCGTGAAATGTATAAGTCGGATCTATCGTTGTACATCACTCCGGCCCAAACATTAAACCCTCCTCCTCCAAAGGTTTCCAGAGAAGCCATGTTGTCTTCTTCAAATTGCTCCGCAGGTTGCCTCGATACTAACACCCTACCATCGGAGTGTATCAGGTTGAACCGCGTTTCGTCACAAAAAAAAAACAATTCCGATATTCGTCATTCCATGCCAATTTATCGGTGGCTCATTCGACACCAAGTCTTCTATGGTTTGGCAAAAGGTGAACACATTTTGCTCGCGCTAGCGTTCTTCTAACGGTCCTGTTAAATGCCACTATACCAGTGTGCCTTCTTAGGCTGTCATTCAAAACACTAGAGCACGGAGTTCGGTTATTGTGAACCTTTCTTAATAGAGTTCATGCTGGTCATCCCTCAGTTTTCCCAGGGGCCCCACCTCTGTCCACATAGCGGACATGGCCGTTCAGGCGAAAAAGCTGTTTTAGGTAATTTATAGTGCTGCCGCTTACCGAATATATTCGCGCTACATGTCTTTAGCTTAGCTCTTCATTTAAAAGGCGAATAAGCTAATTATTGCTTTCATTTTCTGTTGATCAAGGCATTACATGAGTGGCGAAAGTGTTTCTTTTGCGACGAAATGCGGTTCAACCTAATACACTCCGATGGTAGGGTGTTAGTATGGAGGCACCCTGCGGAGCAATTTGAAGAAGACAACATGGCTTCTCAGGAAACCTTTGGGGGAGGATGGTTTTATAATTGGGCCGGAGTGATGTACAACCATAGATCCGGCTTATACATTTCACGGGGTGCTGTTAACGCCGTAATTTATCGGAATCACATAATAAATGACATTGTTATTCCATATGCAGAAAATATTGGGTGGCATTTATTCATAGTTGACCATAATGCGAGACCACACAAAGCAAGAATTGTTTAGGAGCTTTTGGGGGAGCATAACATGCAACAGTTACACCTGCCTCCAAAATCTCCTGATCTTGTGTGGTATCAGCTTAAGTTACTGGTACGATCGCGCGAAAATGCTCCCAAACGCTGGATGAGTTCGCACTTGCCATAGAAGAAGAGTGACAAAATATCCCTCGGGCATTCATTAATCTCTTGGTTGACAACATGCCACGGCCGGCGATGCCAAGAGGTTGTGAATGTGAGGAGAGGGCTTACTAACTATAACTTTGATTATCTGCCATTCTTTATTAATTTTTTTAGTTTACGTTGTTTATTACTTAACTTTTAGGTCACTTTGTTGTTGTTATTGAATCTTAGTTTGATTAGTTTTTTAGTTCACTTATTTTGATATGTTTTACCTAGGTATCTACCTAACTAAACTGAAAGTACTTCTTAACGCATTTAAAGTAGGAGAATTTCAGATGTTACCGGTTGACAACGGCGCGCGACGTTGTATGATTTGAATAAACATTTTCAAATAATTAACACGTGTCGATTCTTTTTGTTATTTCTAGCTGTCAGTGGTCTTGATAAATTTTTATTACATTCTGGTAAATTATAAGGAAAAAAATAGGCATTGACAACATTGTCAGTCCTTGTTCTACAACGTCATCCTAAACATAACGTATTCAAAACAAAACACAAAAAGTGTTCCTATAGGTTTTTATAGGAACACTTTTTGTGTTTTGTTTTGAATCAACTTAACGTTGTTCATATAATTTTTTGTTTGGCAGATAATGTAATTTACCACCCTTAACTTTATTTTGTGATACTGCTACCATTAGTGGAAGAATTTTTAATTAAAATACCTTTAAACATGAAGCTACAAAGAAAATTAGCAGGTAATAAAAATTCGGGTTTCCTCTCACCACAACGAAATCGGTTCCGAATATTTAAATTTTACCAGTGGTATAAATAATTATTAGCACGCCACTGTATAGCATATCATTGAGGTATTCGAAATTTTTAATCATAAATATACGCTAATCGAAAGATATAACAATTGCTAATAAAATTGATTTAATGAAAAATAATAATTTATCTTTGCACGCCACTGTACAGCATATCATTGAGGTATTCGATATTTTTAATCATAGTAAATATGCTGGCTGAAAGGTATGACAATTGCTAAAAAATTCACCGGTAAGAACGATTCAGGATGGTTTAGAACGGAAAAATCGAAAAAAATAATATGGTTATGTTAAATAAACGATATTCTAAAAACAAAGGCAAATATCAAAATTTTTAGAAATTTGTTTCTTAATAATATGTCAATGATTAAAGTGAACTAAACAAATGAAACTTCAAATGATTATTTTTAAAATTATGCACCTTTGAATGTAAAATTCGGTGAGCCATTAATAAATTATTCCGAAAATGGGCTATTATTAGTACGCTACTGGACACCACATTATTTAATTAATTTTTTTTCATTGAAAATAAACCAGGATATCGTGGGGTATATCAAACAGCAGCATAAGATGCAAGATTTATTGTACAGGATGGTTTAGGTGCTTAAAAGTTAAAAAAAGTGGAGGTTATGAAAAAAAGTCGATATTTTTGAAACTAAGGCAGATATAAAAAATTTGAGAAATTACTTTTTTTGCAGAAGATCATTGATTAAAACGCCGCATAGAAATAAAATTAAAAAAATTATCTGAGAAAGTTACACACATTCAAAATTGGGATGAAAAACATGGACTCTTTTAACACCCTGTATAAAAAAAAAGTAGACATTTAAAAAAATTTCAAAATAGCAATTTTTTTCACAAAAAGTCAATCTGTCAGCCCGTGAAAACCGCAGGTCGATATCTAGTCTGGTTCCAAAAATATCGAGCTTGAAAGTTAGGCGATATTTACCTTGTTCGAAAGCAATTGTCCAGCAGTTTAGTTGGAAATAGTTATTTATGATATAAGTGCTAAAAGTGACATTTTATTTTGTGAAAAGGGAAGTTTGGGACACGACGCCGAAGGCGGAGTGTTCCATCCCTTTGAACAAAATGAAATCACTTTTAGCACGAATGTCATACACTATTTTTTCTACAAACGCACTAAAAGTGATTACTTTTAGCACTAGTGCTAAAAGTAATCACTTTTAACACCAGTGTCATAAAATGGCATTTTAGACACTGACAGCATCCGTTAAAAATGACACTTTCAGTGACGTTTGTAGAAAAATATATTTTTTTTCTTAATTGCAATTACGAATTTATTGGAGCCCTCCGGATTTAAATCCGCAAGGTCATTCTCCACACTGTACATATTTTTTAAATCGTATATCTTCGAGTGACTTCGAGTGCACAGTTCGATGTGTAGGAGACGTCTTTTCGGCAGTCTGATCCCCGACTACTAGATATTCAGGAATGTGAGAAATTAGCAGTTTATACGAATTATTACTTTCAGAGGATTACGTGCGCGGATTTTGTTCGCAGGCGGAAATTTGGGATCTGTTTCTATTCAAATACTCAATATCTATTGAAAAAAAAAAATTCAAGGGTGACGATAAAGACGTATTTCATTTTTATGATTATGAATATTGCTACAATTCAGATGGTAGTCGCACTCACAGTCCTTAACCATATTGGCAATGATTGTTGAGAATAAAAATAAGCTTTAGTATAAACTATGTTTTATTCTCCTGAGAATGACAGAGATGAAGCCACCATTGATCTCTGTATACCACCAACCCAAACCCACGGTCAAATAGCGCCAGCGCACACTTAACATAAATATCATACAACTTATATTTATGTTCCAAAATTGTATCAAGATTATTTTCATTTCAGCTATTTGGACGACAATGGAGAGTGATTTGAAAAACGCGTCACGGGCAAATTTCGTTACTCGAGAGAGAAGAAAGATGTAACGTAAAGGAACAGAGAAAGACAGCTATTGATTGAAACAAACCAAGGATTATAAGCGTCGAGAGGAGTGCCCATTATTGTCAAGCGCCGATATTGACACAAACCAAGGATTATAAGCGTAAGGAGGATTGCCTATTATTGACAAGCGGTATTGGAAAAATAAAATCATTTCTGGCGAATTTCGGGGCTTTCCGGATATCTCTGGATCAACCGACGTCAGGTCTCTTTCGAATGCTACCCAAGTCTCCCAAAGTACCAAGTATTATCACAGGAGTTTATTCAAAACATGCCGAATTAGTAATAATTATCAAACTTCAAAATTGTATACCAGGAGACTTTCTCATTGAAATGAAGCATTACGTTGATAGACTTGATACTGTTTACAAGGCCAATCCCCACTATGTATACATGCCCCAGATGTAAGGGTGAAACTGATAAACTCAATCGACTTTGTTTGCCTTGCGAATTTTCACAATTTGTTGAACAAAAAAGGATACCATCTCATTATTTTGCAAAAGCCGAACGTAGAACCTAAATGATGAAGTTGTACTAGTAAATTTTCTGCTAAATAAAACTTTTGTTATAATATTTTTCTGCTTTTTATTTATGGCCTCTAGACTAGGTTAGGCTATAATAATTTAAACAAAATTCAAGGAGAGCATTGTGCACAACATTATGATAGGCCATCGAATACTCTATTGTTTAGCTTTTTTAAGTCGACACTTTCCGTATGGGGAGCAAAAGAAGGAAGGATACGGTAAAAACAGGTGTTTGAGCAGATGACCATTGACGCACAATCGTAGGGAGCCACACCAACTCATATTGGAGTATCAGCTAGGGGATTCTTTTCTTGTCACAAGTCGCTACGGCTCGCTAGCTGTCATTCGATACCTATTTCGATATCGGATGGAGAGTGATTCATATGTAAAATTGTCGAATTTCGTATCGACATCAAATAGACGGTGGTATGAAAAACGAGAGAAAAATCGACCTTCAAATTGGAATGATAGATGATAGATTATGTTTATTATTTTATAATTTATTTTTCGCTTCAATTCAAACTATTTTTACTTCTAAAGATTCCTTTCGCGTTGAAAATAATTTCATTTTTTAATTATTATGTTGCAACGAAATCTTAAGGCAGCACCGTCAACAGCAAAACCTTCACTTTAGACGCACGACTCATATGATAGGAGAAACTTGATTTACATTTTTCTAACTGTCTCTCAACTCCACACTCCCGTATTCCTTATGTGCGAATGACTGCGTTCACCAGCACTCAACATGTTGAGTGATTAGTCAGCAGCTTTGTTGAAAAAGATGAAATACATACACAAACGTCAAACATAAAACAAAAACACAACACATGACACCACAACTTGTCACTTCAAAATAAAAAATGATAGCCAATCATTCAAACAAAGATGAGCAAATCGAAAAGCCGGAACGGGACCTCTTGAGATGTCGAATCAATTTGATAGGACTTACGTCAGAGAGTCGATACCGAACTAGCATAAGAATCAGCAATTCGACATCGAATTGGACATAAGAATTCCGCAGGACAGTGGCGCAATTAGGGGTGGGCTGGGGGGGGCTTAGCCCCCCCATGCTCAAGATTAGCCCCCCTAAACCCGATAGTCACAAACATGATGGTAATGACTACTAATGACACGAATTAGCCATCCGCCATCCGCCCTCCGAAACCCGAGCGAGCAGAATCTGAGTCGCTTTTCAGTGACGCACTTTAAGCACTCCTGAGCTGCTCTAGAGCGCCCTGGACTGTTTATAGGCGTTCCAGTGCATTAGTTTCGCGCAACTGAACTTTTCGTTTTTCCTCTCCCCTGCCCTCTCAAGCACCTGCTATTTTATGGGGGCATCAAAAACATGAAGCTTAAAGTAGGGTGCGTTCCAGTGACACAACAATTTTTTAACCCTTTCGTCTGCTGGTCCGTGTCTGTTTGTGCACTTAGGAGGAATTTAATTTAACGGAACTTGTTCAGTTGTCAAGTTGTTCTTAGTACCGATTTGAGTAGCTTAAGAAGTTTTAAACTCAATATATTTTTACTTACGTAAAGTCTGTTTTTTTTTAAGATAAAAGTCAAAATGACATTATGTTGGCAATACAATGTAAAATTGTCAATGCTTTCAAATTTTTTATGCAGAAAAGGCTTGTGTTGCCAACATAGTTACTAAATTTTTGACTTGGAGAATTATCTTAAAAAAAAAAACAGATTTTATTATGTATGTACAGGGTGTTTCCTTTTATTTTGACCCCTACCTACAGCTTTAGCTATACGATTTGGAAAAAAACTTTAAACATGAAAGGTGTAGGGTTTTATGCCTATTATCTTTTGCGAATGTCAAAATGGGCAAATGATAGGTGCAAACTCTCACAATAACAAACACTTGCATTTTTCAAATGGAACACCCTGTATATTTTTGACTAGAATGATAGATTTTTTTCTTCTGATTCCAAATATACCATATATGTTGATATTTGGTTCAGCTGTTTTTGCGGTAATTAATTTTAAAATTGCATTGAGCAAGCCTCATCGTTGATATAAAAAACCAGGACAGATTAAATTAACGGTAATGTAAATGCATTTTTAAACTTGAATAGCGTAAAAACAGCTGGACCAAATATCAACATGTATGGTAGGTATATTTGAATCAGAAGAAAAAAATCTATCATTCTTGCCAAAAAATATACAGGGTGTTCCATTTGAAATGCAAGTGTTTATCATTGTGACAGCTGGCACCTTTCATTTGCCCGTTTTGACATTCGCAAAAGATAATTGACATAAAACCCTACAACTTTCATATTTAAAGTTTTTTTCCACCTCGTATAACTGAAGCTGTAGGTAGGGGTCAAAATATAAAGGAACACCCTGTACATAAAAATGGCTACGTTCACCAGAACCAAAACGGATTGTAAACAGTTTACAAATACCAACAGAATACGTTGGGTAAACTCTTAGGTCTGCTGAACGATTCAACTTTCCAATGATAAAACGTCACCCTCTGAATGTTATGTCACCACACAAAGCACAAAAAAAGTGTTGAAAATTATAAACACTCTCAAATTATGCTTGCAAAAATGGTGACCGTTTAAAAAACATGTTTGGTTTCAACACAAATCCAACGTAGCGTTCAGCAGAACAATCGCAAAGCGTTTACCAACGTTTGTATCTGGTGAACGCGGCCGGCCGGCGGCCGTCTTCTATAACTTTGTTTTTTTTTTTTTTCAACTGAGAACGTAGAATATATCGAAGAACAAAATTTATAAAACAGTATTTCCGTCAAATTCAGGCATTTGTGACATACCTACGTACTGTAGTATTTTTTGAAAAACATCATGTAACACTTGTCACGAAATCGACTTATAGAGACCCGGGGCTCAAGCCCCCCCAAAACCAACAAGCTAGTTGCGCCCCTGCCGCAGGATTATAAATGATGGACTGTATACACATGCAATTTAATTCATTTTACCTACTTATCAATAACTGATAGACCGTTCCTGACTCATCCATATAATATTCTAGGTCCTGCGAAATATTAATGAAACCGAACAAACAGACTGCATACATAAAACGTCTATTTTATGTCATATTCACGTTCATACGTCCATATGACCTATTCAGAACGTACATAAGACGTAGGTACATTTTAGTAAAAACATTCATATTACGTACATTTACATCCACCATTTTGGTTTTATGTTAGAGTGTAAAATACAAACAGGTCACTGTTTATTTATTTAATTCATCGTGTCTAAGTTTAACTTTGTATGAATCTCTGTTAATCCTAGTAATTCAAATCATTGGCTTAGAAAATCGTGTGTTTATTTTAGTGGCATGCAGACGTAATAATTAAAAATTGATAAAAAAATTTCTAGCCTCGACTGAGATTTGAACCCAGGACCCCTGCATTTCCAATGCAACGCTCTAACCAACGAAGCTACCAGGAGCTGTTTCATTTCTACCTTTTCGAATGTCGATCAAATCTGGAACGCGAAATAAATGAAAAAAAGTATAGAAGGACTAACCAGTTAGTGGCATGTAGACGTAATAATTAAAAATTGATAAAAAAAATTCTAGCCTCGACTGGGATTTGAGCCCAGGGGGGGTTTATTTGAAACGTGCAATTCAAATACGTCTGACTAAGTCGCAATTTTTACCGGTGAAATACAAAAAAATGCACATGTGGCTTATTTGAAACTTTCGTCGACGCATTTTGCTAAATTCGTCGACTCAAGATTGCATTTGACATGCGTCACCTCTAGAGCTCGTGCATTCCGAAATTGCACGCGAAAGTTATTAAAAATTTAAGTTTAGTCGACCAAGAATATTCTTGGCCTCATGGAATTCGAAAATATTGTTAATTTAAATGCTCTAGAAAGGGCCGAATTGTATAAGCATAACCGCAAAGGCTTCAGAAATCCAAGAATAGATGCATGCATTAACAATGCTTAGGTAATGACGGGAAATTTATAAAAAACTTTCGACTTTCAAAAGAATGTTTCGAGATTCCTTCCATGAAAAGCAGTTCGAAAATTTTCCCGACAAAAGGGCCGGATATTTGTGCAAAAATTCGACCAAGAGTTCTTTTTGTTTTTTGGTAACAAATCCGGACCTTCTCTTATTGGCACTTGCCCCCGCACTTTCCATCCTTTTTGCGGTATGCCTACACTTATAGAAAGAATAAACTAAGATAACATCAAGAAAAAAAACACAAAACTCCAAATAAACACGAAACTGTATGCACGGAAATAATCAAAAAAGTTCTTTACATTAAACAATTTCAAATTTAACATTTCAATGCATCGTTCCGTTTGGTCATATGAAATTTTCTAACAATGTCATTGGTTAGAATCTTTTACAGGACACGTTGCCAAGTTGAGTAGTGCAAATTTGAAAATTCACGATTCACAAAATGCACAAGCTTTCAAATAAGCCGATAGTGAATTTTCAGAATTCGTCGACGTAAATATTTCGACCGACTGCGTCGCATGTGACAGATTTGCAGGGATTTCAAATAAACCCCCCTGGTAGCTTCGTTGGTTAGAGCGTTGCACTGGAAATGCAGGGGTGCTGTTTCATTTCTACCTTTTCGAATGTCGATCAAATCTGGAACGCGAAATAAATGAAAAATAGTATAGAAGGACTAACCACACAGCGTTTTTATGCCTAGGAAATTTATCGATACCGTGGGAAAATATCTAGATCGACGATGCATTTGATCTAAAATTTCGGGGTTTGACCCGGACCAAACCCAAATTTTTGGGGAGTTTCCCGGAATTCGGCCGCAGCTCCTTATCTCATGCTATCATACTCAAAACACAGTTATCGTCCCGCCATCGGGCGTCATATTCGTCGTCGTCTCGTCATCGATCGATTGAGAAAAGTCTAGCCGGGGAATTGAGTCCTCAGACCATCATACCAAAATCCAGCAGTGAGCAAGGGTTAGTTTGGGTTAGTTATAGGTTAGCATAGGACCCCCACGTCTTTGGGTCAGTTACGAATCTTTCCTAACTGACCCAACGACGTGGGGGGTCCTATGCTAACCTATAACTAACCCAAACTAACCCTTACTTGCCATTGCTGTATACAGGCCTGTCCCTAGCCCTGTATAGGTGTATACAAACCTATCTCTAGGCCTGTATAGCTGTTTCAGATCAAAGGCGCCGCCGATTAGTTACGAATCTTTCCTAACTGACCCAACGACGTGGGGGGTCCTATGCTAACCTATAACTAACCCAAACTAACCCTTACTTACCATTGCTGTATACAGGCCTGTCCCTAGCCCTGTATAGGTGTATACAAACCTATCTCTAGGCCTGTATAGCTGTTTCAGATCAAAGGCGCCTCCGATTTAGAGATTTTTCTACGATATCGAAAAATTTCTCAGGCTCAGGTGCCCCCGTTACTACTAACCTGTCGCGAAAAGCTATCTGTGTAGACAGACCTGTCTCGAAAAACTGTCTTTATAGATAGACCTGTATCGAAAAGCTGCCTGTGTAGACAGACCTGTCTCGAAAAGCTGTCCGTGTAGACAGACCTGTCTCGAAAAGCAGTCTATGTAGACGACCTGTCTCGAAAAGCTGTCTCGAAAAGCAGTCCGTGTAGACAGACCTGTCTCGAAAAGCTGTATCGGACCTGTCTCTGGACCTGTCTAGCTGTCTACACACTTATAATTGTCTCTGGACCTGTATAGTTAGAACGGTCTATAGTCTATACGAAGTTACTTGGACCAAGCCTAAAATAGTGGTATGGTCAATATACTGCATCACATATTGAAAAATATAGCAAAATTTATACTGATTGCTCCTCGTACCCGTTGGAAGCCAGACAAGTAAGAATGGATAGGTATATTATCTGATTGGCTTCATCCTCCATGTACACGTTCGATGCCAGTAAACGTGGACTCAATAGATCTGATTGGCCATTGCCGATCATGATTGATTGACATACTGTCTATTGATTATTAATTTTAGTACTGTTTTTTGAAATTACGCCGCCCATGTTTGACAAAGAAAAAGCCGACGGATGCCGGGATTTAGTTAGTTTTTATGCTAGTCCAAGTGACTTCGTATAGACTTTCTTTTCAAACATTTTTTATCGATAATTACACAATGATCTATTGCCTTGTCTAGAGCACTGGATTTTGATGTGATGGTCTGAGGACTCGATTCCCCGGCTAGACTTTTTTCAATCGATCGATGACGAGAAGACGACGAAGATGACGCCCGATGGCGGGACGATAACTGTGTTTTGAGGATGATAGCATGAGATAAGGAGCTGCGGCCGAATTCCGGGAAACTCCCCAAAAATTTGGGTTTGGTCCGGGTCAAACCCCGAAATTTCAGATCAAATGCATCGTCGATCTAGATATTTTGCCACGGTATCTATAAACTTCCTAGGCATAAAAACGCTGTGTGGTTAGTCCTTCTATACTTTTTTTCATTTATTTCGCGTTCCAGATTTGATCGACATTCGAAAAGGTAGAAATGAAACAGCTCCTGGTAGCTTCGTTGGTTAGAGCGTTGCATTGGAAATGCAGGGGTCCTGGGTTCAAATCTCAGTCGAGGCTAGAAATTTTTTTATCAATTTTTAATTATTACGTCTGCATGCCACTAAAATAAACACACGATTTTCTAAGCCAATGATTTGAATTACTAGGATTAACAGAGATTCATACAAAGTTAAACTTAGACACGAGGAATTAAATAAATAAACAGTGACCTGTTTGTATTTTACACTTTAACATAAAACCAAAATGGTGGATGTAAATTTACTATTTTTAATTTAAGTTGTTTTGAACTATGTTAGATTTATACTTAGATTTTCGTTCATTTATTTTATTTCAATTAATTATAAACTACTTTGTGAATGAGATTGTATCAATTAATAGAGCATTTTTTGACTTTGACTATTTTAGTCCACTGCTGGACATAAGCCTCCCGTAAATTCACCCACTAGGCTCGGTCCTGAGCCGCCCGCATCCAATTTGTACATAGAAGTTTCAGATCATCTGCACAGCTGGTTGGGGGTCCTCCTCTACTTCTTAGGGCATCCATTCTTGGTCTTCATTGCGTAATGCGTCTGGTCGATCTATCATCCGTCATTCTGGCAATATGTCCTGCCCAGTTCCATCTCAGCTAGGTTATACTTTGTATGGAACGAAGGTTGCAGGCCAGTTCGTCTGCGAATTTCAATGTTTGGTACTCGATTCTTTAAAGATAATCCCAATGCCTATTGCTCCATTGCATACTGAGCCACTCTGATTTTCTTTACACATAGTTTGTTTTGTCAGTATTAAGGCTTCCGCACCATACGTCAGCACTGGCATATTGGGAGTGTCGATTCCAAGACGTCGTTAAACTTGCCAAAGAAAGCCCATGACATATTCTAGAAACAAATTCGCATGTTTGATTATCCCTGCTGATACGAATCTCATGTCCTAAATATTCAAAGACAGTTGTTTCCCCTACTATTTCTCCACCCACACTAACATTTCCATCAAGCACAAGATTTGTCCTAATTTCAGTTTTGGTCATATTGGTTTTTAATCCTACTTTTTGTGAGGCAACATACAATTTTTCCAACATCAAGGCTGCGCCGTTCATACTCTCC
Source organism: Ceutorhynchus assimilis (assembly GCA_917834065.1). Lineage (NCBI taxonomy): Eukaryota > Metazoa > Arthropoda > Insecta > Coleoptera > Curculionidae > Ceutorhynchus > Ceutorhynchus assimilis. The sequence continues at coordinate 40,352,127 of OU892280.1, read as the reverse complement.
GCGATCAAGACGATATCATCTGCGAATCGGAGATGATTTAGTTTTTCGCCATTTATATTCACTCCCATTTTCTTCCAGTCTATTTCCTTATACATATACAGGGTATCCCAAAAGAACCGGAACGATCAAATATCTCGGCAACAGCGTGACATACCGATATAAAATTTGGTATACGGGGGTTTTTAATAATGCCGGATCTAAAGATGATATTTGTAACGTTGCCGGTTTTATAGTTTTTTCGATAAATCTCTCAACTTTATTTTTTTAAATACAAAGCTACAGCAACTTTTCTTTTAAAATGATGGTCAAACGAAAGTGTTTTCAATCCTCAAAATATCAAATTTTTCTTTTGTGTTTTTTAAAAGATATGGCAATACTGCATTTTCGTTTAAAAGAACTGAAATGGTAAAATATCTTAGCAACGGCTCAATACAGCGTTATGACATTTTGTATACAGGGGTTTTTAAAAGTGCCGGATCTAAAAATAATATTTGCACCGTTGCCAGTTTTACAGTTTTCCCGATAAGTCTCTTAATTTTAGTTTTTTAAATGCAAAGCTATGGTAGTTTCTCATTTAAAATGTTGGACAAACCAAAGTGTTTTTAACTGGACTATTAAACTTTTGTTTTTCGCATTTTAAAAGATATGGCAATAATGCATTTTCATTTAGAAGAACTAGAACGGTGAAATATTTCACCAACGGCGTAACATAACGTAATATTATTAGAAATTATTTATTTGTGTTTAAATGATAGACCTTAGATATTTCAGACAAAGTTCTGATTTTTATAAAATATTTTAAACACTTAAAAATCCATAACTCAAAAACTAAACAATCATTGGAATTCATACTTAGTGAGGTAGAACAGCGTCGGAAGAACTCAAAAACCGTGTTTCGACTTTTTCAAAATTTTAATATTTTTTTTAAAATTTTTCTTTTTTACCAATCGGGTCCAAAAAGGTATTAAATGATTCATAATTTAGTTTTAGGATATCTATTTGATATTTCTACAGAGACATCCATTACCGAGCAATTGAATATCATACGGGGACATATCGGAATTCAAGCAAAAAAAATCAACATACAAAAAAATATTAAAATTTTGAAAAAGTCAAAACACGGTTTTTGAGTTCTTCCGAAGCTGTTCTACCTCACTAAGTATGAATTCTAATGATTGTTTAGTTTTCGAGTTATGGATTTTCAAGTGTTTAAAATATTTTATAAAAATCGGAACTTTAATGAAATTTGTCTGAAATATCTATCATTTAAACACTTAACTAAATAATTTCTAATAATATTACGTTATGTTATGCCCTTGGTGAGATATTTCACCGTCCTAGTTCTTCTAAATGAAAATGCATTATTGCCATATTTTTTAAAATGTGAAAAAGAAAAGTTTAATAGTCCAGTTAAAAACCCTTGGTTTGTTCAACATTTCAAATGAAAAACTACCATAGCTTTGCATTTAAAAAACTAAAGTTGAGAGATTTTTTGAAAAAACTGTAAAACTGGCAACGTTGCAAATATTATTTTAAGATCCGGCACTTTTGAAAACCCCAGTATACCAAATGTCATAACGCTGTATTGAGCCGTTGCTGAAATATTTTACCATTTCAGTTCTTTTAAACGAAAATGCAGTATTGCCATATCTTTTAAAAAACACAAAAGAAAAATTTGATAATTTGGGATTGAAAACACTTTTGTTTGACCAACATTTTAAGAGAAAAATTACTGTAGCTTTGTATTTAAAAAAATAAAGTTGAGAGATTTATCGGAAAAAACTATAAAACCGGCAATGTTGCAAATATCATTTTTTAGATCCGGCACTATTAAAAACCCCCGTATAGCAAATTTTATATCGTTATGTCACGCTGTTGCCGAGATATTTGACCGTTCTGGTTCTTTTGGGATACCGTGATATTCCAACAAGGTAGTGAACAGTTTGGGTGAGATGGTATTGCCCTCTTTTTATCGGAAACTGGTTTGTACTTTCTTGGAGTCTAGCAGATGCTGTAGCGTTGTCATAAATATGTATATGTTTTATGAGTTTTATGAGCATCGTATACCGGTGGTCTATTCGGCAACTGGATAGTGCCTTCAACATCTCATGCTGGTTTACTATGTCGAAAGCTTTCTCATATATCCACAAATATAAGTACCAGATGTTTATTATATTCGATCGTCTTTTCAAGAACTTGCAGGTGATCCTTAGTTCCGAACACTGATCTAAAGTCACCCTGTTCTCGGTTGATGAGCATCGAGTTTGGCGTTTAACCTCGTGTTAATTATTTTGGTGAAAAGCTTGTAGGTATATTCGGGAAGCCCGGCTAATCGGGCGATAGTTTTCTCATTTCGATATGTCTCATTTTTATGAATAGTAGTGTTAATAGCATTGTTCCATTTGCTAGGTGTTATCCCTGTTATCCCCCTTAAGGCATTCATTAAAATGCAGCTTTAGGGCTCTTGGTAGCTTACCTCCGACACATTTGATGGCTTTTATAGTTTTTTCATCTTCGCCGGGTGCTTTATTTCTCTTCATTCAAATTAAAAGCTGTTGTAATTTACTTTGGTAATTTCTGGAATGTCTTCCGAGCCCACATTTAGTATTTTAGGTATTGGAGATGCTGATCTCTGGACATTTTGATCTGTGTATAGTTCTTCATAAAAGCTTTCCACCAGTCTAACAGGCATATTCACCAACGACATCTAAACTCTTATCGGTCTGTTAAATGTGCTTTCAGACTGAATAACAAGTTTTTGGTATTCACCATTGACATATCTAGCCGCTATCGCCTATCGGGCGGATAAATTTTGTCAGGGCAAATTCGGACTGTTAAGCAGATAGATAGTTTCGAGAAGTGAGGTTGTTTCAATGATGGTTGTTTATTCTTTTTGTTGTCATGAGAGTTAAATGCCGGTCGTTCGTTAAATTTTAATTTGTGTACTTATAGGTTTTTATCCTCTGGCAAAATGAACGGAAAGGGTGAAATTGACCTGAATTTTTTTGGAAGTTCATCGGATAATTTATCAGATGAAGATCTCCACAGGCCCAGAAATGTAAGGGAAATAATGATCTATTCATTGAATGGGATGATATGGATTTTCATAGAAGATTCAAAATAAATAAAAATAGCTTTCAAAGGCTGGAAAACCTACTGAACCAAGCGTTGGAGCCATTGGACGAAAGAAATAAACCAATATCTGGAAGAAATCGGATTTTAATTGCAACAGGGTCTTTCCAATGGTCACCAAGACCATTTCAATGTTTCACAATCAACTGCATTGGTTTTCTTAGTCCAGATTACTTTCAAACATTTTTCAACCGAATAAATTAGAATTTCCTTTTCGCGACCAGAAAAATTAGCTGCAAGCTTTGTTTCTTTTTCCATTTGGTATACGTATACGATAATTAATTATCAAACAAATTATTGGGATTAGGAAGTTGTTCACTTGTTTCACAGATCAAAGCCCAAGAAAAGTTAAATATTATCTACATAAATTTGCTTATGAAGTTTATATGTCTTTCCACGCCATTCTGGACGTTATTACTTGAGCTAGAATTCTCGCAAATTTGGAATAGTTGTTCTTTGGGATACTGGCTAGAGCCTAACGGAGCCAAATATTTTAATTTCGATCTAGAAAAAAAAAATGAAGCCAAAAAATGGGTTTTAGCGCCTACTTTTCGCGCGTTTTATCTCTAATCCCATGCCCACGTCGAAGTTGAACTCCATCCAAGTTCGTCACGTCTTCGCACAGAGACAATGTTGCGAAATAATTCTTTTCAGGTGTCAATTTTATTTACATTGCCTGCTAGACAGGCCTATCAACTGGTTGATAAATAAATACAATACAAACCAGACAAACTTCGAGGTTGTTAAATGAAATGAAGCGAAGCCGAGAAAAACTGTTCAATATAAATGAATTTTTATTTTTAACAGTCTGTTTGTTGTCAGAAGAACTATTTTTATTGGTGGAATAGCACTTCTATCGGACCGATAAATGTTAACACACTGACAGCTATCAGATCGCTAAATTGATTTTGGTGAATACGGGCTCAAGTATCGCCTTTTTATCTGTGATAGTCTTATTGGTTGTTTTTTAGAATGCATATATTTTTCACCGGGACAACACTTGCGTTGAATGACTCTTATCATACTCGTCTTTCATTTCCGTTCTCTCTTTCATAAGCATTTTTCTGTGAGCGCTTAAGTTTTCATGTTTTTTATTTGTGGACTGGCAGTGTGCTTCTTCTGCTATTCTTACAGCTTACCGCATCTAATATATTCGCATTTAATAATTCAACATCAATTTCGCTCCCTGGTATATTCAATGATTTTTTCAATGTCTCTTCTACCCTCTTTGTTGGTATGACTATATGTTTTCAGGAGGAATCCATCTATTTGCATGTTTTGCTTTGGTAATAATCTTCTGTCTTTCCTTTCTTACGTTTAATTTTACTTTAGCACGTAGGAATCAATTCTGTGGTCACTTCCAATTGAAACCTTAAGAACTGTGACGCCTTTCTGTTTGAGAATATGATTTTATTTTTAGTTTTCCTATCTAGGCCTATCCACGTCCATTTGCATTGCTGCTTTTTGTCAAAAAAGGAATTCTAAAGGAAAATTTGAATAGGTTGAGTTGAATTATTACTATAGGGATAGCAAAGATTGAATAAACATGTGAAAATTAGCTATAAAACTTAAATTGGGCAATCTGCATCGAAAATGATAGGAATTGACAACAGAAGTCCTACATTATCACAGGGATTGCAAGCAGTACTTAACGATAACAAGTTTTTATGATAGAAGTAGGTACCGTCATTTGGGGTGAAGTCGGACTGTAGGGGTGATCTCGGACAGACAGGTATTGGCCGGCGTTTTTTACGATATCGGGTATCCAGACGCCCAAAAAAGCCGCCAACCGTCATATTTCGCTTAGTTTAGCTCGAGTATCGTTGACAGTGGTGCATTTTTGCTGGATAAATTCGCCGTGGAGCACGTGGTCAGAATTTTATAAATTTTATTGTTTTCTTAAAATTTGAAAACCAAAAAGAAACTCTTGGGCACTAGGGAATACTGTAACTATGTACTTCAAATGAGCTATTATTTGTTATGTGCTCTATTATTAGTAAACCCATGGCAATTTGGTGAAAAAATATATTTTTTTTGTTGTTAAATAATGGTGTTTTAGTAAAAAAAGTCATTTTATAGGGGGGAAGGCGGACACTATGATTAGGTGCTATAAGAAGAAAATCAGCATTAATTTCAAAATTAACAATGAAGAAAACGTCGCTAGAGCACTCGAAGATATTAGACGAGGCAGAAAAAGTATGACAAGCTGCTGAGTATTATGGGCTTCCTAAATCCACCTTACATGACAAGAAAAAGGGAATAAAAACGGAGAATTATGGCGGACAGCCCGTTTGCATTATTTTTACCTAAAATGTATAATATTTTGCTATAAATATATATATTTTTTTTTTCTGTCCGACTACACCCCGTACTAGGGGCTAAGACACTTTGTAATGCTTAATAAATGGTCGTCCGCCTTTACCCCCACACATAAGGGTGAAGGCGGACACACAACTTACCTAAAAAAAAAGGAGAGAGGATACAAATGTCATTACTTTTAGCATTTAATTTGACAAAGGAGACATGGAAGATTTTTAATTATTTTTTTGGGATTCTTTTTCTTTAAATTGTAGATTTTATTAACAAAAAACTGCAAATAGTCCGACTTCACCCCAAATGACGGTACTATCGGCTTTGGAAGTGTTCGGTTCACGGATATAACCGATAAGATTGCCCATATTGTGCCTTATGGAAAACTTCTACCAGAATAATGTTTACATGAAATTAAACAGGTAAACAATTTTTTGAATAACAACAATATTTCCTAATGATGCACCTTACCTTATTTACTGCATATCCTGTTTGTTTTTCTAATTAATTTATTCCAATGAGGATTTTAAATTTTTCAGATCTGATATTGAAACTGAAAATATAACATTTAGTTAAAAATTTTGTTAACAGATATATATCTAAATAAAGAAAAATTGGGAACATAAATGGACTTTTTAGCGACTTGTCAAAAGCAGGCCGTTTTATGAACAATATCCATAAACCATCTAGAACGCCACTATCGATCGTCCTCCGCATGATAACGGTCGACAGATATTTATACTGGACGTTCTTCATCAATCAACTTTGCTTGCCTTCTGCCAATTATCTGTCTGCAAGCAAAAGGTATTCCAAATAAAATTGAACAATCAAAAGTACCTAGTTACTCATCTAGTTTTAAATAGTAGGTAATGTTTGTTTCACCAGGGTTTGTACTTGCCACCAGCATTTGCCTTCCTTGTTTAATAAATAAAAATTGACTGAAACAAATCAATTACGTCAAAAACGTTCGCCGGTTCTTAAACCAAAAGTCATTCATTTTACTTTGTCAAAAAAATTGAATGTGCCATTGAATTAATCTACGACAATCCTTTTTTTTTCAAGTTTCAAGGTCAAGTATGAACCCTGGTGAAACGAACCTTACATATTTCAATTTTCTAGGTACAAGGCATCAGCGACATGGTACTCTGGCCAGGTAGTCCGCAGCATAGGCGCCGGAACCAAGGGGGCAATGGGGGCTTGAGCCCCCATAGTGATTTGGATATTCTATGTAGTGGGTGTAATAGGTACAGATATATTGAGTTCCTGTTCCTATATATCAACGCTGTGTCTAGAATCCCGGTACCGGTAACACATTTTTTTACCGGTAGTTTTGACGCCGTCACCCATATGACGTACTAGGTACCCGGGATTTCAGCAAATCCCGGTAAAAAATATAGTCGTTAGCGGTTTCTGTTTTATCAAAGTCCAAGTTAACCTAACTTTTTATGATTTTAACTTGTTTTGTAGATGTGTGAACATAAAGTGGAGTGTTTTCGTGAGTTTATCAACGTGAAATTACTTATTTTCATAGTTTTTAATGTAGGACAAACATTTAAAAGTTATAAAGAAGTTGAAGAGACTTTGACATGTGAAATGTGCCAGTTTGTGTAAAATACTTGTAAAATTTGGTATTGTTCTGATTGCAAACTTATAAATAAAAAATGAGAGATATTTAATATTTATTTTAATTTACATCCTAAACAGTATAGTTACATATTGGCTTAAAGTAAATTAATAAATATTAAATTTGATTATAAACTGCTATATAAAGTGACATCATTTTAAATTTGTTTAAATTCACAGGGGTTTTCGGAAACAACAACCCTAGTTTACTATCATCTTATTGCAGATTAGTTTTAATCTGGGATGAGTTGTTCGACATTTCCGAACGCAAATCATTTATATAAGGTATTTCGAACTTAAGCGTAACTTTTATATTTTGAAATGTTTCAAAAAAGTGACGAAAACATTAATAAACTAACCTAAAATACCAATCAGCTGATAAATAACGATAAAAACAAAATCAAAACACCGGGATTCATTTAAATCCCGGTACAAGTGCGTCATATCGATGACGTCATCAAAACTACCGGTAAAAAATGTGTTACAGGTACCGGGATTCTAGACACAGCGATATATCAAACTTGTGTATTTATTAATATTTTTGTTATTTTTACTATACCTACTTTAACAAACAGTTTTAATATATTTTTGTGTAGTAGGTAGTAGGTAGGTATCTAAACCTGTATTTTCAACAAGTGGTTCTATTATTATTTCCTTCCCGTTGGTTTTCATGATAGGTACATCACATGAATATATCATTATGTACCAGTAGGTACACTGGCTTTTTTTACCTAGTTTATCATGAAAAATTTATATACAGATCGGAAAACCTACTAGACACATGGGAGTAATAAGACGAATTAGCTTGTACCCGGTTAAGGCGAATCGAACCGGTGCTGCCCACTGGCGTAGCCAGGGAAGGGGACAAAGCAGCATTTGCCCCCTTCTCCCAAAGGCTTTTAAATTTTATTAATAATTCAAAATAAAACAAACAAAGAATCAATTCAAGTCCTACGTAAATAATCAAATACATACATCATAATATAAGTAACGTTCTACTATGAATTCTTATCAAAATTTGTTTAAATGGCCATATCTCTGCAATTAGAAGTCCCAAAAATACCGTGAAAAAACCCAAAAATTTCGCGCCTGCGGCGTTTTTCCTTCTGCAGCGGTCGCGGCGAAACTGCAACTGCTATAAGAATCACTTCCTGTAAATTTCCTCTCGTCTCAAGGCAAAATCCTGGCTACGCTAATGGTGCTGCCTAAGCCGACTATAGCCGAACTGCCGAAGATGCACGAGTTTTGATAATATGCGGGGACCTGCAGGGACGATCAATGATTCAGCATAGCGATCGCCGATCCTGAATTAAAATAAATGGGTATCCGCCAACTGGTCCCATTTAAGTCTATGTGTCTATGTTAATTTTTGGAGCCCGAGCCCCCATAGTAATTTTGAAATTCCGGCGCCTATGGTCCGCAGGGACCTTTAATAGGGTACTCCAAATGAGGTTCTGGCTTATTCCTCTGACTCAAGGCAAAATCCTGGCTACGCTAATGGTGCTGCCTAAGCCGACTATAGCCGAACTGCCGAAGATGCACGAGTTTTAATAATATGCGGGGACCTGCAGGGACGATCAATGATCCAGCATAGCGATCGCCGATCCTGAAGTAAAATAAATGGGTATCCGCCAACTGGTCCCATTTAAGTCTATGTGTCTATGTTAATTTTTGGAGCCCGAGCCCCCATAGTAATTTTGAAATTCCGGCGCCTATGGTCCGCAGGGACCTTTAATAGGGTACTCCAAATGAGGTTCTGGCTTATTCCTCTGTATAAAAAATCCGCAAAATACCGTTTTAAAAATTGGATATATGAAAATGTCTTCTAACTTCATAAAAGGACCCAGATTCTTCATGCTTAAACGACTAAGGACATCGCAGTTCAGTAGAAGGTGGTGAGGGGTCTCCTCTCCATCTTCACAGAATCTACAGGTAGCGTTTTCTGTCAACCTCTCCTCTCCCCCGTAGGTGTTCCTTAAGTCTGCAGTGTCCCGAGAGAAACATGCTTTTGAGTCTTATCTTGCTAAGGTTGACCAGCAGTTCTGATTTTTTTTGTTCGACGTTGCCCAATAAATCCTTGGCCTACGTAGTCCTAGCTGTTGTAACCATTGTTTGTTTCTTTTTAAGAATTCCTTGAAAGTGCGCATTTTTGTAAAGCTAGAATGGTTGTGGCCTAGTAAAGGCAAGTAACTAGAGGCTTCTGTTCTCGCAAGTGTGCGCAATCGTTGCCCTCAACCCCTATGTGTCCATGTACCCAGAGGAGGCTTACTTTGTTTTCTTTTCCTTATTCATCGAATTTCTGTAGACTGACAGACAGCAGTATTGGAACTGTCTGTATAACATTTCCTGGAGTTTGCTTCTGTTAGATACAAAAGATGTGCACAATTTGAGAGAGGAAAAGTCATGCCAAAGTTTATTTTCTCTTAGATATCAATTTTTGCCAGTCTAAGATATAATCCACTGACACGGCCTTCACTATTATTTGGAGTGGATAAATCAAGTTCTAGCATTAGTGACGAAGTTGGAAATTAACTCATTGCTCCTGTTATAATACAGAGACACGCAAGTTTCTGCACTCTTCCTACGGGTTTCCTAGCTGTCACAAGCTGGGTTCGGCTATGCCAAGCTACCACTCCGTAAATGATAATAGAAAAATAGAAAACACATAGAAAAATTCAATTCATATACTATTGAAATTTTTTAGATACCTACTTTCGAAAGTGAATATTCCAAGTCCGGACATTCTGTCACACAAGTACCTATACCTAGTGAAGAATGAAGTGAATATTTAAAAGCGATAAGGACATATACCCATTATTTTATGCTTCAAAATGCAGGGTTCGAAATCTTTAGAGTTAAATATTAAATTCGCCTACCTACTCATCTTCTTATTGTTATTGATGTTTGGACATTTGATATTTCCAGTAGAAATATAACTAGTGCATAAAATATTTGCGGAAATTTTTGAAAATTTTGTCTGAAGCCAATTTTTTGACAAAATCATGAGCGCATAGCGCCTGAAAAAATCCCGAACCCGAAGGGTGAGGGATTTTTTCTTTGGCGCTATGCACGAATGGTTTTGTTTAAAAAAATTGACTAAAGACCAAATTTTTAAAAATTTCCCTTAGGAAATATTTTATGCACGTGTTATATTTTGATAGGAAATTTCCCGAGTTTGAAGTTTATTTATTATAAGTTGTGGCGAATATTTTAATTATGATGATGTGTTCTGTGATGGTGATTGTTATTGATATTTCCCATTTAAATTGCGTTTGTCAAAAAATATACACTTTGTCAGATTTCTGACATCAATGCATTTTAAATGGAAAAGCTGGTCTCAATGCCAAAAATGACAACCTAAAGGTGGGTTTTCGACAGACGCCGCGCGGCATTGTCGCATTGGAAATTGCACCCGGAAATATCCCTCTCACCAGGGATATTTCCACTTGTCAATTTTTGAAAATTACGAGGTAAATTTCCAGTTAAATATGCACAAGGGAAATTTCCAGTAGTAATATAACTAGTGCATAAAATATTTCCGGAAATTTTTGAAAATTTTGTCTGAAGCCAATTTTTTAACAAAATCATGAGTGCATAGCGCCTGAAAAAATCCCGAACCCGAAGGGTGAGGGATTTTTTCTTTGGCGCTATGCACGAATGGTTTTGTTTAAAAAAATTGACTAAAAACGAAATTTTTAAAAATTTCCCTTAGGAAATATTTTATGCACGTGTTATATTTGGATAGGAAATTTCCCGAGTTTGAAGTTCATTTACTATAAGTTGTGTCGAGTATTTTAATTATAATGATGTGTTCTGTGGTGGGGATTGTTATTGATCTTTCCCATTTAAATTACGTTTGTCAAAAAATATACACTTTGACAGATTTTTGACATCAATGCGCTTTAAATGGAAAAACAGGTCTCAGTGCCAAAAATGACAACCTAAAGGTGGGTTTCCGACGGACGCCGCGCGGCATTGTCGCATTGGAAATTGCACCCGGAAATATCCCGCTCACCAGGGATATTTCCACTTATCAATTTTTGAAAATTACGAGGTAAATTTCCAGTTAAATATGCACAAGGGAAATTTCCACGCAAATACAACAGATATTTTCCCAACAAGTGCCAAAAATACATTTAGTGGAAATGTATGTAAATGATTTCACCCAATACTGATATTTGTATTTGTTAATGCAAATACTTTTTGAAGTATTTGATATTTTAATACCTTCTAATAGTATTTAACTACTTTTAAAAGTAATCAAATATTATTGAAAATCTTTGGTTAACTACTTTCGAAAGTGCATATTCCGAGACCGCACATTCCCTAGTGAAGAGAGAGCACAAGTACCTAGTCAAGAGAGAGCACAAGTACCTAGTGAAGAGTGGAAAGAATATTTAAAAACGATAAGGACATACCTATTATTTTATGCTTTAAAATGCAGGGTTCAAAATGTTTAGTGTAAAATATTGAATTCGCCTACCTACTTATCTTCTTATTGTTATTGATGCTTGGATATTTGATATTTCCACGCAAATACAACAGATATTTTCCCAACAAGTGCCAAAAATACATTTAGTGGAAACGTATGCAAATGATTTTACCCAATACTTACTTAGTATTTATATAAAAAAATTTCGGCTGAAGCCCATAGATACTTAGTCCCAAATCAAATTTATGACAATATGGCAAATATGACTTTTGAATATTAAAAATCTTTTCAATGCAATTAAAGTACCTACCGAGAATCTACATACTCTGGTCGAATCGAACAGCAGTTTTTGCATAGTGTTTTTGCATAATGTTTTAACGATAACAAAGAATAACAAAAAAATTAATCCACTAATCATTTTAATAGGGAAAACACTTTTAAAAGATCCTTGCTCAGATATTTGAAAAAAAAAACAGGAAAAAGTTAACATTGTCAATCAGATCATTAAGATCATTTCCATTTTCCAAGTAATTTTTCTGGTATGTTAAACCTTTGACGAGTCATTAAAATACGGTATACACTATGCAAAAACTAAGTGGTAGGTACTTAACACATTACCTTGTTTGTTCTAAATACAGAAAATTTTAAGACCCTCGCATTTTTTGAAGACCGCCGCAATCGTTATCAGGTCTTCAGTCAAAGTTGGAGTGTCAACCATCAATTAATTATAAATTTAAAAGAAAAATGTGTTTCGAAAGGCGAATAATTTTCATTGTTGCTGTAGTTAGTTTTTTAGTTCCATTGTGCGAATCTGCTAAAGTGAAAAAATTTCGTGAGTAGATTTTGGGTTTTGTATGGTAACTTAATTACAAAAACACAGGCTCGAATGGGCCACTAATAGAATATAAATAAAAACTAAATACAACTGTAGAGTTTCTGCATTATTTTAAATTTAAATTTTTGTTATATGCACCTATAGCTAAATTTTAAAAAATATTGACATTAGTAGGTGTTGGTAAACCATGATTTTTTTTTGGGAATGGTCAATAACAATTTCTGCTAATTGCTTGGTACTCAGGCAATTCTGGGTTTATGTAAATATTTATTGTACTTAGGTACCTATACAGTGTACATATAAGTACATAATAATTTTTTGAAAAGGATCCATGTACCTATAGCCCAATGTCAGTGAATGTCGAAAATGTTACAAAGTTATATGCGCCTTGTAATGTATGATGGATTTTTCCAGATTTTTAAAGATGATTTATGAATATCAAGTTAGTAGAGATCTAAATTCTTCTAGTTCAGAAATTATATGATAAATCTGCAGAATATGAAACAAAACTATGACTAAAGCCCACATTACATCTGTGTATTTTTTCGTGTATTTCTACATTCATGCATGTATAAATTCATGATTTTTTTTACGTGAGCAGCTGTCAAAAGTGTCAAATACACGGCTAATATTTTCGCTTTACATTCGTGTATTTTTTCATGTATAATATGAATACATATAGAAATACACAAAAAAATACACATATGTAATGCGGGCTTTAGCAATTCAATTTTTCTGAGTAAGAAACACAAGGTTAGCTCGCATCTTGAAAAAGACAGGGAATCGTGTAGAACATGGAAATCCTATAAAATATAGATTATTTGACTTTGCCACATATGGTTAAACTATGTATAATTGTTTATCTTTGAGTACTGCACAGAGGCGAAGTTAGATGTCTATGACCAGTTCATGATTCCGCGAAGAAATGCTTGTTTAATAAACAATATGATTAAATACTCAACTCAAATCTATCAATGTTTGCGTCAAGTCAAAGGTTTGGACCAAAATTGTTGAGCATAAGCAAATGAAAATTATGCAGAACAAATAGTCTAAAAACTACCCAATTCGTATGTTTTCAAGTTTGATGTCCGAGCTTTATTAGTTTATAGTGTAGTCAATCTAGGCAGGTTTATGCAGGTGAGGTAGAAAAAATTAGTAACAAAGTGATCTCTGCGGAAATGAGTAGTCAATAGCGTCCTAATTAATCCCTCAAAAATCGCACTTTGTCGCATTGGTGGAACTTGGAAAAAAATGGCCGCCATCTTGATTTTTTTGGAATTTATTGAATATTTCGTAAAGTATGCATTATAGGAAAAAAACTCAAGAGAACTTTTTTGTGGAGAATAAAAAGTTACTTATAATAATAGTATATTACATACCGAGTAGGGAAGTGTTTCATTACTGTCGAGAGATTTATATAGTCGATCGAGACGCGAAGCGTCGAGATTGACTATTAATCTCGAGACAGAAATGAAAACTTTCCTCCGAGGTTTGTATACTATTTTATTTGCAAGCACACCATTAATTATGATTAGTCATTGAATTTTTTTAACATTAAAATAATAAAACAAACATGCCAAAATATGTCATTCACCTGTTTTGACGTTTTTACCTGACATGTTCTCATTGTTGCCAGCAAAGGTAAATAAATTAGAGTGAGGGAAATCGGTGAGGGAAGTCGAATAGGGAAATCGGTGAGGGAAATCGAAGAGGGAAGTGACACAGGTAAAGTGTCACTTTCAAATTTTTAAAAAGTCAGTAATGTCTAGATTACATATATGGTTGCAAATAAAAGAAATTTCAACACTATTACCTGGAAAACAAAAAAGTTATTGGAATTCAATTCATTTAAAAATTTGGAAATTTTTGAACTTTAGGTAAAATCGTGAAATGTATGCATTTTCCTAATAAAACTTGGGAATGCCTTTTAGTAGAGGATTAAAGCTACCTATATTGAGATATAAAAGAAAAGTAATTCTCGAAAAGTTTGGTGTCAAAGGTCTAAAGCATGGTCTCAAGTTTCCAGTCTTCCTCTTCCACTACTAGGAAGGTTTAAGGTTTAGTGATTTTTCATAAACCTTAAAGTATGGAATTAAATTTATTTGAATTAAGTGTCTATCCAGACAGTACAGAGACATCTTAAAGACGTCCTTAAGATGTCCACAAACGACATTCAAGACGTCTTTTAGACGTCTGCTTACGTCTTCAAAGCGTCTTAAAGACATATTAAATACGTCGTATGTTACAAAACCCAACGTCTTTCAAACATCTCCTTGAGGACTTAAAGCCGTATTCAGGACTAATATTTTATTATTATTACTCATTTTATATCTTTCAATTTTTGTCTATTCCAAATGCTAGGCTCTCAAATTCCTGAATTCTTTAAACGAAAACATGCGAAAAATTCATTTTGAAAGAAAACCATTTGAAGAGATAGTACTGAAAATTAAAAAAAATTCAAGAGCCTGAATTTCTAAAATACAGGAATAATGAGAATCCAAGAACTTGGAAAAAAGATTATTTCAACAGCCAGAAGAAAATAGGAATTAAGAATAAAGAAGTAAGGCAAAATCAAGAGCCCGGAATAGAAAAAAAATAGAAAAATTCAAGAATTTGAATTGAAAGAGGAACATTTTCTTGTCAATATTTCTTTATTATTTTTAACTCATTCTATAACTTTCAACTTTTATCTATCCCAGGCGTTGTATGTATGTGTTGGAGGTGTCAGTTGCACTGCGACCAAGGTTGATCTATTGTACCCCTCCTTCTGCTGCTAAGTTCGGGTTTCCTGCTTAAAGCAACCCCTCTAGTCCTAGGTCATTTAGGATGTCTAGCGGTTCCAGGGCTGGAATGTCTTCCACCTGTATAAGGGGGCTTCCCAGGTTCTTCATCCTTGATCGGCTTACGGCATCGCAGTTCAGTAGAAGATGGTGAGGGGTTTCTTCACTGTCTTCACAGAATCTGCAAGTGTTACCTTCTTCCAACCCCAGATTATGTAGGTGCTTATTCAGTCTGCAATGTCCCGAGAGAAACCCGGTTAAAGTTTTGAGACTTTTCTTGCTAAGGTTGACCAGCAGTTCAGATCTTTTTTTTATTCCAGGCGTTAGGCTCTCTGAAATAATTCTGAGGTTTGTTTAAAGCGTTCTAACTTAGCTTGAAGAGTTCTGGAGCATTCTAGAAGCTTTTTAGTAATTTCTAAATTGGGAAATCCGCTCCTTTGAAGAATCCATGTCAAATTTCAAAATGTTCTGATAAACTTTTACGTATACCAATACATTATTGTGTTTTTATACCTTGGATACCATCTACATAATTGATTACTTTATGCCCGTGCGGGCATAAAGTACGCATTATGGCCCGCGCGGGCATAAAGACGCAAAAAACAGTTTCCGATTAACTTATTCTTTATTAACAAAATATAAATTTACGTTTATATACATATTATTTTTTGTACAACTGTCGAAAAATTATGATGTTTGCACTCTGATGACAATTTGCGAAGTGACACTTTTTTCCCAGGAATAGGAGGGCATAATCATCTACTTAGTACCCTTGATACATAAATAACTATTAGAGCCCTTTCGAAAATCCAAAGTGAAGCTGAATTAGTTTAAAAACATTCTAAAAGGTTTCCAGTTCTAAATTGAATCGTGATTGTTCTAATATCTCTGAAGTTTCTAAATTGTTCCAAAATGCTCCATTCTAATAATGGTTCTGAAGTTTCCAAATGTTTTGAAGTGCTACAGGAATGCTTTCGGAAATTATGAATTAAATTTTAAGTGTTTTGAACTCTCGAAAAGGCTCATTATTAAAGTTCTAATGTGTTCTGTAGGATTCTAAATGGTTTCAAGTAACTTCTAAAATTGAATGAAAAACGAATTCTGTGGGAAATTTTTGTAGACATCTTGAAGACGTTCTTACGATGTCCACCAAACGACATTCAAGATGTCTTGCATACATCTTTAGGGCGTCTTAAATTAAAAACATCTTGAAGACGTCGTATGTTACAAAACACAACGCCTTTCAGACGTCTGCCTATGAAGACTCCTTTAGAACTAAGGCATTCTGAAGAGGCCTTCAACGAGATTTCTAAAAGTCTTTGAATCTCTTTTGAATACATGAACCATTATTCACTTTAAGGCCTGGTTGTACGAAATAGTGTGGCTCAGTTGTTCTTAAGACGTTTTTAAGACTTTGTGTGCTGTCTGAGTCTGGGTAGGTTCCTGCCCAAATGTTTTTCTCGTCATATGTGTTTTTGCTCCTACTCAACAAAAATATTTAGATTATTAAATTTATTGATTTTTTCTTCTGTTAAATGTAGTTTTTCATTTCGCACAAAAAAAAATACTTATTTGAGTTTTTTTCAGATGTTTTGAAAAATTCCATGTTACCAAATGAAATAAATGTCAATAACTATTTCGTTTTCCAGCTAATGGTCTTGAAATTTCTTTCAATATAGTGATTCTCCACAAAAAAGTTCTCTTGAGTTTTTTTGATATAATGCATACTTTACGAAATATTCAATAAATTCCGAAAAAATCAAGATGGCGGCCATTTTTTTCCAAGTTCCACCAATGCGAAAAAGTGCGATTTTTGAGGGATTTCCACAGAGATCACTTTGTTAAAAAACAATTCTACCCCAACCACCTATTTTGACTAACCTATTACGGGGCGTATTTTGTTTATTAGATTTATTTTTTTCTGTGATTGATATCAGTACTTCTGTGTCGAATTTGAGCTTGTTGTGTTGGTACAGGATAGGAGAATGATTAGGGTGGTTGGTGAGTGGTTTAATGTTAATTGATGTAATTAATTGCTATTCCATTCATACGCCTTGTGGCTTCTGCATGTTTGATTAATTCTGGTGTTGATGGTGTGCTGCCTAGTGTCACTATAGAAGTTTTCTGTCTCGGTTAGTGTGGGTTAGTTAGAACTAGGTACACACGTACTCTCTTCAATGGGCCACTTTCACATTTTTCAAAAACATATTTAAATTTTTCTTTTAGTCATTCTAATACTATCTGTATACTTTTTTTCCGAAAAAATAACGCTTATTTTTGAAAAAAAAAAAATATTTAAAAATAGAATTTGTAAACTGCCGCGAAAACACGAACTTGGTTTGTGACGTCACAAACCAGAAAATCAACAAAAATGCGAGGATGCCAAATTTCTCATTAGTGAATCATTACACATTTCACTAGCTATAAACTATTTTCGTTCTTTACTATATTATGAAAAAATAAAGGATAGTTATAATCCTTATTAACTCATTTAAATTTCGCATTTCTTCATGTGGCAACAAAAACGTCAAAATCGGCTTTAGCCAATCAGAGAGCGTTTTCAATCACGTGATTTTTCGTTTAAATTTTTAGTTTTTATTTATTAATTTATTTAATAATCTGACTAAAATCTTGCAAAATATTGTTCATTCTCGGTTGCATTGATGTATCTGCGTCAAAAAATATCATAATTTGCCATAATACCTACTTCTTGATGTTATATTTTACCCATAATCCTTTAATGATTATGGGTCTCAATTCTTGCTTGTATAGAAGAAATTTCCGAGGGATTATTCTTTGAGATTTAAAGAACAGTGCGCATGTATGGGTGACTCCGAGGTAATTGATAATTTTTGACATGTAATAGCAATAGGTGTGTCGTGTTGATGGTGAGTTTTGAGATGCGATTTTACCCGTGTTGTCATTGGCTTCGTCTTTCTTCTCTCATTGGGATCTTCTAGTTTTTCTTTCATTCCGCAACTCTGACTCTCGGAATGTCTGATGTGTACAGGCTTTACTGTGTTGAGAATACCGGCGATCTTCGGGTCTTGTCTCCATTGCTCTTAATCTTCAACTTTTTGATAATGAGGTTCAATCGCCTGTTTTTGATAAAATTCTTTGAAAATTGAACAAAACCATAGATAGAACATTTCCAGATGTTCTTGGAGTTTTACATTTGAGTTATTGTACAGGGCTTTGCCAAAGACTCTCTGAATGTCTAATGCTGCGATTCCCGATAGGCCCTTACATTGTAGACGGGTCATTCTTCTATGAATCTGGCGAGCTGAAGTTCTGTGAAGTGGTCGATGCCTGAAACCAAATCGTTACTCGGATCCTCAGTGAGGTGTTATTTTTTGTCAGAGACATATCGTTGTGTCTTCATGAGAATATTTCTATCACAAATCTGGCGATTGGTTAAGAAAAACGCGAATAAGTCTCCAGAGTTGTGGAAAAATTAGGTTTTTATCTGGCTCAGAGAGCAATTGGGGCGTTGGGATAAATCATTGGAAATACGATCCTACTAAATCAATTCCTAAAGCTGATGATGGTTTACAATAAACCAAAACGTCGGCTAGATAATTTTTGTTTTTCAACGTTTGATCCCAAACCCACCAAATTCAATCAACTAATGAATTTTTGGGCCAACTTAACATTTCTTAAATGATTCAGTATCCTTTTAAATCAGCTAACCTTAGCTAAACCTCAATCAAAATGTTTTCAAGTCATGCTGCAATCGAAACTTGCTATTTTTTAAATTAAAGATCTTATCTAGATTAATTTATTATTCAATGAAGAATTTATTATTTAAACATGTTTCAATACCTCATCAAGTTCAGGAAATTTTCATTACCATCGAATGCTGCAACAAATCGTGATCAAAATTCGAAAAGCGTCCGTGTTATTGAGCCATTAAAAAAATTCATTACTATTGACACCATAAAGATGTATTGCCCAATATATTTTTTCTACATACCTGATAAGGTAACTTAAATATTAAAAATAGCATGAATTTCCTCCGTAAAAGGCTTGCTTTGATAATTTTTTGTTTGTTCGTAGCTCCTTACATCCAAAAATGCCGCCAAAACGATACGGATTTTCAAAAATGCTTGTACCGAGCTTTGGAGAACATAAAACCCTACCTTAAAGATGGTATTCCTGAACTTAGACTACCAAAGATGAGCCCATTAATACTGCCAGAAGTTGGTATCGACGCTGGAGCTGGTTTTATTGCAAGATTTGAAGTAATAATTTCAAATAATTTAAATTAAATAGATTTTAAACCGGAAATTTTAGAATTGTGAAATTTATGGCGCTGATAAATTTGTAATTGAAAAATTTGATGTCAGCCTTGAAGAAAATAAAATCAAATTCGACATGTCGTTTCCACATATCAGAATCAAGGCCAGATATTACATTTTCGGCAAAGTTATGTTTTTCAATTTGGATGGGTCAGGGCCTGCAGATGGAAATATAAGTGAGTATCAATTATTATTGATTAAAAACCTAAGCAAAAATTATATTGTTTTTATTTTTAGCTGACTGTCGAGTAATTGCTACAATGAATGGTCAAAGATTCTATCAACAAGATAAACAATACCTCAAACTGACAGAAACTATAATCGAGGATATCGATTTTGGAAAGCCAAATTTTCAATTTTATGAATTATTCAAAAATAATCCAGAATTGACTCAGCAAACTAACAAAATCCTTAATGCTAACATGGTGGAGTTACTTACAGATTTGAGGCCTACTTTAGAGCAAGTTATTGGAAACACAGTTTTGGAGTTTATTGGCAGGGTTTTCCAGAGGTTTTCTATAGAGGAACTTTTTCCTAGATGAAATATATGTTAGCTTCTATCTTGTTTGTATATATTTTTTGCTTAATTATATTTTAAATTGAGTATAGTACACTTTTAGTTTCAAGATACCTACTGCCACAGGATAATCTAGGTACCTATATCAATTTATTTTTCACAAATAAGTATAAACAATTCCAAATCCCCTTATGTATGTTTATGTTGCTTCTATTAAGTCTTAGTTGAATTTTGGGTCAATCGGATATAGTTCGTCGTATGGAATAGTTTCTATAATGGTCTTAAACAGTAAATCTTCTAGAATCCTGCTAATGGCATGCTCTACCACTGGTTTAAGCTCTCCAAAAAGTACATCCACATTATCGTTGATTGCTTTATTTGTTGCTTGATCTAAAATGGGTATTTCAGAAGTAATTATCTGAAAATGTATACCTAAAAAAACTTACTCATTGCTTCATTTCCATTAAACAAACCATCCAAATTAGCTCTAGGCTTAACTACCTCAATGCTGGTATTGGTTGCTACAGGGACAAGATGAATTTTACCATCTTTCAGGGTAGCTTCTTTGTATTTTTGGTATACGACAACGTTTGCTGCGTCTATGACAGAAAATAGCTATAGTAATAGTTACGTTGCCAAATTTACATTTTCCCGAAGTTCGGGATATTGTGCATAATCTCCACAAATTACCCCCAAGTGCGAAGTCGCCGCCTCCGATGACTCGAAAACGAAATTTAACTTTGATGGAATAATCTAACGAACTATGGATCCACGTTTTCGTTTGGAAGTGAAACAAAAATTCTTTGTAACCATAAACCAATTTCAAGAGCTTGAGCAGTCTGTAAGTATAGTGTAAGACATCTTTGGAGATTTTCGAGGTTCGGTTCATATTGATGGGTCCTTTGAGTGTCTGAACGAACCAATAAGGAATCACTATTTATTCAATGAATACATTTTATTTTATATATTAGATTAGCTCAAATAAAATTCAACTATTTCAAGTACGTATATACAGGGTGTATATTTTAGGTGGTACCATTATTGCTATATCCAAAACGGTAAAAGCTAAGGTCGGTTAAATCAGAAAAAAGATGCCCATTCAAGACTTGTTAACAGTGTTGCACAATTCCTTTTACTTTATGAAATACAGGGTGATTTCTAGAAAACGCCTAAAAATATTTCATCAATTATTTTGGAAACAATTGATTTTCGAGAAACAATTTAAATTTGGAAGTTTTATGATTTTTTTCGCTCTAAAACACGTGATCTTCAAATTTAAAATCCGACCTTTCATGATTGAGCTACTAACATCAACTTAATTTTTTCAAATACGGACCTGATTGATTTTTTTATGTCATTTTTAGAAAACGCCCTTGATTTCCTTTTTAACGATATAGCTCTTAATTTGACTAATTGATTGGCCGACGTTTCTGCCTGCTCTAAAAAGTGATCATCAAAGATTTTTACTAAAATTTCACCCTAATTCGGCCCTAGTTATAAAACTGTATTTCAAAAACTAAAAGGAAGTTGGCAACACTGTAAGCAAGTCTTCAATGGGCATTAAAAAAGGCAATTTTTATTAAATTGGACCGACCTTACAGCTATTACCGTTTCGGATATAGCAATAGTGGTATCACCTAAAATATACACCCTGTATATCAGCGAGTGGTTCACAACTGTCATCGTTTCTGGCTTCTCCCTTTCGACCCTTTCCATAGGTCTCGATTCCACCAGTCTCCTTCTTGATGGCTTTTTTTTTCCATGGCCTCCATACCGTCATTTTTCCAGCTTCTTGGTGGTCTACCGCGCTTTCGGCACCCTGGTAGGGTTCCATGCTCCATCTACTTCCATCGATCGTCTTATTTCTTCGTTTCTAATATGATCTAGTCTGGATGTTCTGCTACTTCTTTTCCAGTAATCCATTTCCCCAGCAAAGAGCTTTTCCCTGTCCCTTTTTGTTACTTCCCAGGTTTCAAAGCCATACGTAGTTATAGTTTCAACGATGGTATATACACTATGTGACAAAAAAAAACGCATCACTCACTAAAAGTGTACATTTTTTAACAAATTTTCTACATATGTTCATATGTTAATGGTGTAAAAAATGGGGTGATGCGTTTTTTTATCACACATATTATTTTCTTGTTTCTTTTCATTATATTGTTACTAACTCTATAATGAGGAATTGAGTTGGAAAATAATTCTTCGCCCTTGACCAACTTGATTCGAGATGCCTAAGGAGCTTTGGAAGCCATGGAAAGAAAGGGTATCATATATTCGAACGAAGTTCTCCACCACACAATGTCCTAGATATAAGTCACCTGCCAATTCGTCCTACCTCTTTCTGCTCTTTTTTCAATAGGATTTTTAAGAGCAAATACTCCATTTATGCAAGAACGTCCCGCCCTGAAACAATTTTGTTCCTCTTGGAACTTGATTTCTATTCTCTGGCTAGTGAGCTTGTGACGGTGATTCATCGATAGTTCTTTCAGTCCAATATGTTCCCGTTTTTTAGGATCGATGGCATTAACCCTTCCCTCTAGTCTAGTAGGTTGTTCTCCTCCAAGACATTTTGTGAAAATCTTCGAAAGGATCTCTGATCTGTCTTATAGTTTTACTAAAGCGGCTCCTAACACTTCGATATTTAGGTTGCCAAGCCTTTCCATTTTTCATATGAGGCAATAAATGCATTTTGTACTGCCCGTGGTGGTTTTTCTGGGGTCTAGGCGTTTATCTCGTCGTATTCAATTTCATCAGTTTAAATTTGTGGTCTTCTTCTGTTGGTAGATCTCTGTAGTAGTTTGTCCATTTTTTAAGTAGGTACTATGAGGTTTATACCCGCTGAATCAGTTTTCTCCCTTCTTATGCTCTTTAGAAGTTTCCACGCTTTGTTTACTCGCGAAGTTCCCAAACTTCTATTGACTTCACATGATTCTTCTCAGAAGTCGTTTTTTTGCTCTTTTGATCTGTGTTTGAGTGGAACTTAATGATAATAATAATAATAAATGCCTTTATTTAGTAACTTATACTAAGTTACAGGTAAGTAAAGAACAAATCAACATTCTCAATGGCTGATGACATGGCGCAGTCTAGTCACACGGCTACTCTACTGAACCCTGCAGACCCCATGGAAATATAATTTTTAATACTAATCAAAAAATAAACAAAAAAATACATATATGCATACTAATAATGAGAAGCCTACTAGGAGTAATGTACCAAAGATATTTGGAAAAAATATAATATATTATGTAGGTATTAGGTACATAGGTATTATTGACGATTGAGCAGGTACTTGTAGCATACTTTAAATTTTCTAAAATTATACGTAGTAAATTCAGATGGTAAAGAATTGAATAATTTTACAGAATTGTATGTGAAAGATCTTTGAAACATGGCTGTCCGGTGATGAGGCAATGTAATACTATTGAAAGATCTAATACTAAGAATGTACATCGGAACGGAAAACAAATCTATTTCTTAAAGCTAAAGGTATTTCAGGGTTATTTAAGATCTTGAAAAAGAAAGTTCCAGAATGTAAACTTCTACGGTTGCTCATTACTAACCAGCAGTATGGGTCTATTAGAGGATTGAGAAGTTAGGCAATGAGCGGAGAACCACGCAACTTCCTCTAGCAACACCAAAACAAAAAATCACAAAAAAATAAAGTTTTTTCCACATTCCATTGTGTAAAACAACAGTTTTTTGTGCCGGTAGATTCGGTAGCGAATGTGCCTTTTATTCTCGCTTTTCACGCGCAAAAAGTAACGTCGGGTAAGTGCAAAGTAGTGCACCTACCTTGTTTTCTCCGGGGCTTTCGCCCCAACCAAAAATCGGCCAGAAACGCCTAAATCCAGCTTGCCTAATTTTTTGCCCAGATTCCAAAAACTTGGAAAATTTCCGGGGTGGGTACCAATAAATCAAAGACCTCAAACCAAAGTTAGGGCACGTCCCATCGTTAGGGAACGTGTCACTAAAAGTGAGGGTACCATTAAAGCTTCATCCCTCAAGACAAAGTAAGGGCACGTTCCGAAGGCAGGGAACGTCCCAAAAGTTAGGGCACGTCCGCGACTGAGGGCACCCTAAAAAAGTAAGGGGCCGTTCAAACGTAGTGAACGTTCCGTAAGTAAGGGCACGTCGCAAGTGAGGGTTCTTCACATAAGTAAGGGGACGTTCATAGTCACCGAACGTTCCAAAAGTGAGGGCACGCTCCAAGTTACAGAGCGACCCAAACGTGAGGGGACGACTGAAATAGTGGACTCCTATCAAAAGTAAGGGCACAAATACAAAGAAGACGCCGTGAGGGGACGTCCCAAGCGAGAGGACGTCTCGGCAAGTTGGGGCACCCTGCCCAAGTTAGGGTGTGACCCCAAACTCAAGGAGGTACCCCAAGAGGGGCTACCAATCCAAATATGAGCGGCGACGAAGCCGCAAACTATCAATATGAAGCAGCAGCGGACACGGACAATGAAAGTGTCCAAAGCTTCAGCTCCACCGCTTCAATCGGCCCGCCAAGACCAAGCGTGCCAAAAGTTAGGGCACGTCTTGGACAAACAGAACAAACATGCCGAGAGTGTGTTAGGCTCCTAAATTTCTTAGACCAGCACACAGAAGAGAAAAACCAGGCTAACCTCCAAATTGTAATCAACCACATAAGGACCATGCACATTTACCGCATGCCTCACGCTAAAAGAAAATTCACCAGCCCGGAGGAAAACGGAAGCGGAAAAGCTAGGCGTGACTGTGCGCACAGTGGGCTGCGCCCCACTGAGTTTTAGTTTAAGTTCCATGTCCTAGATTTAGGTATGTTATATGTTTTTAGCTTAGTAAGGGGGGCTTAACCCTCCTACCTGGAAATGTAATTCAATGTAATTATTTAAATAAAGATTTTGAGTTGAGTTGAGTAGTACCGGCAATGCTGAAGACGCGGGTTCGAATCCCGCCCATGACCCAAATTTTTAATCCTCCAATTTTCCTTATCTTTTTTCTCATTTTCAATATCAAAATTATTATCATTAGTCAAAGTTTTAAATTCCTGGAAACCTGTAAATATTGACCGTATTCAAATGAGCAATTTTAAATTGAAGCCTTTCACTAAGGTGCACTTCTTTTGTCGACGTATCTTTCTCGATCTTCGCGAGCATTTGTTTCTAGCTGTGTGCTGCTCTACCCAGGTGCAAATTTATTCGGTTTCCTTGAGGGCTCATTTTGCCCTAGACCAGTGCCGGTTTAAGGTAGTTTGCCGCCCGGTGCTACAAAAACGCAGCGCTCCCCGCCCGTTCGGAAAAAAAGAAAACAATTTTTTTGGAGTATTTATTTCAAAAAATGTATTCAATTCTATTATAGGTACAGGAGGGTGTCCCAGGGAGAACAGTCCATCTCGATTTATTGGATTTGGAATTAGAATCTGGAAAAACGCTCGGACACGTCGATTTTTGATTTGAAGGGGAACCGTTGTTCAGTTTTTTTAACCCCCGTAGTTTTAACCCCCTAGCTCGGGGGAAAAACCCCCCAAATTTGAATAGGAGATAGGGGTCGTGTCCTACCTCTTTTTAAAGGTCTCATCGAGTTCTTTATGACCTTAGATTTTCGTCTTATCATTTTCATCCGTAACGAAATGGAAATAGACTATTGTCACAGCTTTGGGTTGCCTGACAGAAATCTTGGGTTCGTTGTTCGTTTCGTTTATTCCAAAAATCAAAGTCCAATTAACACAGCAATAATTTATTCCACTTAACAATACACTCTGACACTAATTACTTTAATAACTAACTCAACAATTAAACTCTTTACAATCACTATTTAAATCGTATCACAGTCGAACTGAAACTAACTTACAAATCAATGCCGGCCTTCTTATATATCCCTAAATCTATTCCTGTAAAATCTAGAATACACACAATAATCTAATTTTCCAGATTAAAGTAGAATAATTCGCTAGATTCTAGTATTTTCGCCATCGATTCTTGACAGCCTGGCGGACGCCTATTCTAGCAACAACATTTAGCATTATTGGTAACACTATTGTTTTAGTGGAAGTAAAAGCGAAACTTACCTCCCCTTATTAAAAATACTTGAAATTTTGAAGTTTTTTATCATTATTATTAATCAGGTGAACACGTGAATTGTAAATTGTATGTTTATTAAGGGAGGCAAGTATCACTTTTACTCCTACTAAAACAATATTCTATTTCCAAGATTTTGACAAGTCATTTCGTTACGGATGAAAATAATTAGACGAAATTCTAGGGCCATAAAGAACTCGATGAGACCCTTGAAAAGAGGTATGACACGACCCCTAGCTAAGGGATTGTTTCAAGGACGTATATAAGGGGGAGGGTTTTGGGGGTCAAACCCCCCCTCCCCCATTGAACTGAAAAAAAAAAAAAAATTCAAGAAAAATACACGTTTTTGGGCGTGGAACCCGAAATTTTTTTTCGCCTTCGGCGATATCCTCTGGCTGGCGGCTATGCCAGGTTACCTATACAGCGTCTGCTTTAAAATTGAAACTCTTTCCAGAAAAGACCAGGAGCCGCCACTGCTCTAAAACCCCCCCCATGTAAAAGCAATAGCTATGTCGTTGGAATAGCTACGGGAATGAGAAAAACTGAAAAATATTTCACCCTCAAATCAAAAATCGGCGTGTCCGAACGTTTTCCTCGATTTTCATTTCAAATCGAAAAAATCGGGGTGGACTGTTTTCTCAGGGACACCCTGTATATATTTATTACGCAACGACGCCACCGCCGAACAATATTATTATTATCTTGAAATACACTGCCGAGCATAAAATTAGGGTCACCACATAATTTGCAATTATTTTTGAAATTTTTAGTTTTTGCGAATTTTTTTTTGGGTGTACAGTTTACTAACTTTATGTGATAACTTTATCGTAGTTGCTTGAATTAAAAAACGATCTTGTTGTTTTGTCCCAAGTTTATTAAAGATAATACAAATGAAAACTTTAATTTGATTTTTTCTCTAGTCGAATCAAAAGAAATTTTAGGAACTTCAGTAGCGAGTATTTCCTCATCTGGCATTGATAACAGCTTGCAAACGACGAGGCATGCTTTGGATCAGATTTTGGATGACCTCCTGGGGAAGATTTTCCCATTCCTGCATCAGTATGTTGCAAAGCTCTCTAGAGTTTCTAGGGGCCGGTACATGTCGCCGTAAACGTCTTCCCATCTCATCCCAAACATGCTCGATGGGATTCAAATCTGGGCTTCGAGCAGGCCAAACAAATCTCACGATTTGAACTTCGTCAAGATAAGCATTAACAAACTGAGCAGTGTGGGGCCGTGCATTATCATGCATAAAGGTTGCGCCTTCTCCAAGAAAACCCATGAACGGTACAACATGGTCTTCTAGAACCTGTGTGAGGTACCTATGTGCATTTAAAGTCCCATTCTGGATAAAGGCTAACTCCGTGCGAGCATGGAACGAAATCCCTCCCCATGCCATAAGTGAGCCTCCGCCAAATGGAAGTCACTCTGCGATACATGCTCCAGCATATCTCTCGCCTTGTCGACGCCACACTCTAACACGTCTGTCTGAGCCCGTAAGGCAAAAACGGGATTCATCGGAGAACAATACCTGACTCCAATCCTCTATTGTCCAAGCCAAGTGTTCTCGTGCAAAATTTAATCTTGCGATTCTGTGTTCACGGGAAAGCGGCGGTCCAGTAGCCCTGGTTCGAGAAGATAATCCAGCAGCATGAAGTCGCCTCCTAACTGTCCACTCACTTATGTTTACATTTCTGACTTCTTGCAGATGATTTCGAAGGGAAACTGCCGTATCTGTTCGGTTTCTCAATGCACTAGAAACGATAAAGCGGTCGTCTCTAGCTGTTGTACTCCTTCCTCTTCCCGAACCAGGTCTTCGGGTAAGAAGACCAGTCTCTTGGTACCGTTGGCATATTCGTTGCACACTGGAAAGGCTTACATCAAAGTTTCTTGCAGTTTCGCGCTGACCGCGACCATCTTCTATAGCCGCCACAATTCGTGCCACAATTACTGGATTTTTGGCCATTTTGCTTGAAAATAGCATCAATAGTAACCAAGCAATTTGCAATTGAGAGATACCATGCATGGAATACACAAATATGCTGATAATGGTTTTTTTTTATCAAACTTTAAACAAAACAACAACAACTTTTTTTAATTCAAACAACTACGATAAAATCATCACATAGAGTAGTAAACTATGCTACACCCACAAAAAAATCTCAAAAACTTAAAATTTCAAAAATAATTGTGAATTATTGGGTGACCCTAATTTTATGCTCGGCAGTGTAAATAATTGAAGTGAGATTAGGGTTGCCAACATTCCCGAATTAGGCAGGAGGCTTACTAAACCTCCCGCGTACTTAAACAAAACTCCCGCTTTTCCCAAAAATAGAAATTACCTAATGAAATAATGATTCTAAATTAGGTGCTCTTGTTTGCTTTTACTATAAATTTAATACTTCTCTATAAATCTGCAACCCCTAGTGTACTGCAAAGGTATAGCTTTGTTCCAGCACTGTTCCAACTCAGCAGGGAACCGTACATTCACTAAATTCTACCGTCATGATTCTGCGCAAAACGTAAAATTTGTGCGTAGAATCTGAAATTCTTATACAGAGTGGTTCCGAAGCCGTTCTTAGGACGGTTTTTTCGCGGGTTTCGAACAGACCTTATTGTGACAGTGTGGCACCACAAAAAAATTTCGCCCGCGGCGAAAGAAACATTTTTCCCTTCCAAGGACTACCTCTCACTTTTCTATTTTGAAAATCTGGCAACCCTAAGTGAGATGCGAGCTGACTGTTGTCTGTTATCGCTGTCGGCTATCGTACGAGTAATACGGTTCCAGGAATTTAAGTAGAGCTGGGCATGGCTATAGAGACGGGCGTAATGGGCTATTTCACTAAAATTTAAATACGTAATTTAAGTATAAAATCTCAAAGGAGGGACTATTTTAGGCATATATATATATACCAAAAAAAAATGTTCTACAAGGTTCAATAAGTTTTTCACAGGCAATCAAAAGTGGCCAAATTCAAATTAATTTTAAACGCGCCGATTTGCCGACGTCACATAAATATTCTTCATTTCGCTTATGTTGTTGCAAGGAGGACCGGCTCGGCTGTGTTTGCGCTCTGTAAAGATACGTAAAGGTTCGAATGCGCTGTTGTCAGTTGTGACTAAATGTAGTGCAGCGTAAAATAAATAAATAAAACTAAACATAAAAAATTGTATTAAATTGTGTTTAAGCATAATTTAAAAAAAAAAAATGTTATAAAATCTTGAATCTATAACTAATTAATTTAACTACTTTTCATGAGATTTTGCCAACATTTCAGAATTAAATCTATTACAAATTTTCAATGTTGACAATTAGTGGCAACACGGTCAAATTGCGAGCTGCGACGTCACAGAAATAAATTCTGGGTTTTTATTTGGAGGTATTTCTTTGTTTTCTGTTTTCTCAAAAAGGACTTCGAATTTTTCAAAAGTAAAAATACAGAAAATTCTGTTTTTAGTTGCTTTATCCAAATATGCCAATTTCAAAAATTAGTGAAAGAGCCCATTGTACTTACTTATTTTTTCTATACGTATGGGTAGTAATCCCTAAACTAACTTGTAGCTTCTTGTTTTTCTTTTCGTATTATTGTTCAAGAAATAAAAACGTAATAATAAAGAGGATACATTGAAATTTTAAGGGTCGGTACGCGCTTCGCGCGCCGCCCCTAAGATTTTGCCGCCCGGTGCTACTGCACCCAAAAGACCCCAGGGTTAAACCGGCCCTGCCCTAGACCCTCGTTTGCTGCTTGGCGAATACATGTTTTGATCTCCTCGTACAAATTGTTTGCTGTGCTATATTCTTGTATTGTCGAGAGTTTTTGAGCGAGTCGCAGTTGGTATAAGAATTTTGTTGAGTCATCATCGTTAAGGCTTCCCAGATTATATTTGATATTGGACTCTTCGTTACCTGCTCGTCGTTTCCTTGTTCGGCTACGGTTTTGTAAGAGAAGTATATTTTCTCAAGCAGAACATGGTGGTCTGATGCGCATTCAGGTACCCTCATCACTCTAACATCGGTTATCTTTAGGTTAGTATGTATGACTATTAGATAGTCGATAATCGACTTAAGATTTCGTGTATACCCATGTATAGCGATGTATATCTTTGGGTGCAAAAAAGCCATTGGTTATTTTTAGTTCTGTTTATTGACACATCCCTATAAGTTTCTCACCATCATTTTCACTTACAGTGTCTTCCCCATGGCGTCCCACTACAGCATCATTTTGGCGAATCCCAGTTCTACCATTTGTATGTCCTAGTAGGATTATTTCTTTTCGGTCGCCGATTTTTTCAACTACAGTCGTTTGTTCCTTGTTTGATAGCTGTAGCATCGTTCGTGGGAGCATTAGGTAACCGATTGCACCACTTTGGTATTTTGGATGATTATCGCTACGTCGAGGATTCTATCATTTTCCCGGTCCCATGACTCAATACATCTCTTATAGTTTTTCTTGACCGCGATAGATACAGCACTTTGGCCTCGTTGGTCGTTATAGGTACTCCCCTGTATGTCTGAATATATTAGTGCTTGTCTTCCGTTCCCTTCCCGTACTTCTTCGCTTCTGTCAGGGCTGCTATATCGATGTCGTATTTTTTTCAGCTCTCTAAAGACTTCATATTATGTTTTGGTGGCTATTATTTGAATGTTCCATGTTGCGATTCTCATAATCCGTTTCCGTGCTTGTTTTCGTCGTAGTTTTCCCTCCGATACCGAGGCTTTCGTGAAAAATTTTAATGATCAAACAAAATCATGTACCCAACATCAAATTTTCACCGATTACTTACAGACTGCTCAAGCTCCTGAAAATGGTCTATCAATCGAAATGCGTCGAGCAATTGGATAAAATTTTATGAAGTAACAAGGATATCTCGTTTCAATTTATTAATGTACCGACTTCATCCTGGAGAATCCCTCCAAAAACTTGTAGTAGTGCTAGTTTAGTGGCGATTTTTATGTTGAAATTTGTACTACGTGACAATTGTTATCAGAAGTGGAAAAAATGAGTGGAGAAATTTTCGACCAGGGCCAAAAGGAAACGGCAGGAATGGAAGAACAAATTAACCCCATTGTTCGCTTTTTGGAAGGTACGGACGGGAATAGAGGAGAAGAAAAATACCGGTTCCAGAAAAAAATAAACACAGTCCGAGATGAAGTTAAATGCAAAATAAAAACAATCCGAGAAGAAGTCAAATGCGAAATAGAGACAGTCTCATAAAAAGACAGTGCGGAATAGAAACAGTCCGAAAATAAGTCGATGGTGAAATAGGGAAGGTTAGTATAGGATTCGAAAAGAAAAAGAAAACTGGGGACAAGGACGAAGAAAAGTCGCGATGAACCCATCAACAAAAGTGACAGCAAAATGGATGTGTCGGTGAGGCCAACTCAAACCCCCAACTTTCGCCGACGAAACATCTGATGGCAACATTTGGGACCGCTGGTATTGCAAATGGGATTAATAGCAAAAAGCAACTGCATTGGTGCTGGCATTACTAGGAAAGTTGCTCTACATTTATCAGATGATTCTCGAGACACTACAAAGTGATTACGCAAATGATGAATACGCCTAAGAGCTGGAAAACATAGTCGATGGCCCATCGAAGACGGTGCAGGAATCCAGTAACGACATCAAGAGAATGGCCCGGTTAGCCTTTCCACAAGCTCCTGAAGACCTCATTGGATAAATAAATATCCAGGACTTCACTGATACAATTAGTTTTGCGAAAACTCACTATAGAGATGTGCTTGGTGGACAAACAGCTGTTGAGCGTGAAGGAAGTGTTCGCTAGGATTCGAAGTGCCAAACGAACATTGAATACAATAAAGGAGTGTATCCTATTCCGGGTGTAAGTGAGCTTCCTCGGGCATGTCGTATCTTGGAAAGAGTAACACAATACCACAGTTTCCTCTATGGGCGAAAGCTCCTAGTTAGGACCGATTATTCTACCTTGCAGTGACTTCTCAGTTTTCAAAATCTGGACAATCATATCGCGCGTTGATTGAAGAAATTACAAAGTTACGACTTCCAAATCATACATCACAAAGGAAGAAACATCGCGAATATCATGGGTATTGATAACTTTCGCAAGTTTTGCCAAAAGCAAGAGGAAAAGAAGGCTGCCAAAAATTCTTGTTATGTGCTGAAGATAAGGGTCAAGTATGCCAAAACGGAGACGAACATGACCAGAAAAGACTTCGGAAAACAACAAAATGCTGACAAGGAATTGGAATTGGTACGTGGCTGCCTAGAAAATCTACAATCACCTGGATTGCAAAAATTTTCTCGTTGGGTTCGAACGGTAAAGAAATACTACCTTTAAATAATTCGTTGGGCCTGCAAGAAGTCTCATTATCACGTAAATAGCAGAGTCCAGATGGCTAGTAGGCTCGAGTAAGAGATGTGTATGACTGGATCAACTAGCGTAGAGATATCGAGCAAGATATAGTGCAAGAGATGCGAATTCTGTCCTTCGGAAGTAACAACCCAACTGGAGATCTCGAGGAGAAATGAAGCAATATTTAATTGTATGGTTCCTTGTATGAAATTACGGAGTATATCGATAGTACTTTTCTTACAACAGATTCGGGAAATAAATACCTTATAGTTCCTATAGACTTTTTCAAGTTGGAGAAGTAGTTCTAATAGCTAATACCCAATCAAGAGGCAGTTACAGCTCCTGAAGCATATCTGGAAAACATAATAGCAAGACGCAGGGTATCGTTGGTACCTACCTACTTTAGAACAAACAGGGCAAAAATTTTGACTCCGAAGTATGGAAAAAACTCACAAAACTATTGGGTATTTAGAGAACCACAACGGCCCCACTTCATCCACATTCGACGGAATTATTGTTGCTATCGGAACTTCAATTAGTACCTCTCAATGTTTGTAAATGAACACCCATCGATACTGGGATAAACAGTGAATTTCAATTCAAGAAGTTTTGGGTGTTGTAGTAGTTTCAAACGGGATTTATTTATGTCCCACTTATTCACGAACCCCCTCACGCAACGTAACAATATGATCGGAACTGTCGTCAATCCAAATGCAAAATGTTAAATCAATATATGAATAGGTCATTGGTTTGAATCCGATTTTTGAAAAAAAAAATCAAATGTTTTTCATTAATTGCACCTATTGCTAACGTGTAATTACCAATTTGAGCCGTGAATTTGCCATTGCCTTCAATAGGAGCTATCAAAATCCTTCCAGTGACTTTATATTGTCCTTCTAACGATATATTTTCTACAGAGGCTTGGCAGAAAAATTGGTGATTTGGCACGTCAAAGCTAGAAAAGAATTTAGTTTAATTAAAAGTAATTATTGGTAAAAACGGTATAATCGCAGTTATTGATTGCGACTGGTTACCCTAATAATTATGTAATAATTACATAAGGACCATCAGGTTAATTATAATGTATTATTTAATAATTGTATTATTAAAAAAATACGTCGTTATTCGAGTGCAAACTATGTACTTACTCAAATCTTGAAAATTTGTACTTTGACATTCCATGAATAAGTACATTGTTCAAAACGGCCTTGAAATTTAGAGCATTAGTGCCTTGCTCTAGTTTCAGCTCTGGCAACATAAATGGTTCGAAAGGGGGTATCTTCAGTTCTGGCACACCTTTAGCTGAAAAATTATTTGATTTTTTATTGTATATCAATTAATGCTAAACCAAAATTTGTACCTAAATAGGGTCGTACTTGTTCAGTGGCATTTAAAAGACACTGATTAAGTTGAGGGTCGTTTCTATAGCACGTTGGAAAATATGAGGCTAAAAAATAAAATGTTTAATAGGCATTGTTTGCTATAAGAACGACTTACGTCTTTTTATTCCAGACACTTCATTGAAAACAATAAAAATTGCAAATAGACTGTACAAGTGATTCATTGTTGGTATGTGAATTCAATTGCTAGTAGATAGTTAGACTGAAAATTTAAAGTGTTTTGCTCTTGTTAACACTAAAAAAAAAACTCGTTTTAAATAGCCAATCAAATATGTAATCAATATTAATTACTCTCTGTGGCCAATAATTTTAATATATTATTTCAAATATGATCTGCAACTGTGAATTGGACTCTTTTTTTTTGCCGATAAAGATGGGCGTTAATTATTGCTGTTTATATTTTCAAGATTCATATTTAATGATGTTGCAAAAATTCAAGGGTAAATACCCAAGTAGCATTTTGACGACGATAACCACATAAAACACCAAAATTAACGTTGTACTTAGTGTAGAGTTTAGGCATTTAAGAAATGACGCTCTCTTAACCACTGGACAACGTCGTCTTACTGTTGCGCAGGAATTTAGTTAAGTTAAACTACGACGTTGTGACAACGTTTACGCAACCGACTACAATAAGTATTAATATTTTGGGAAGTTATGTTAAACGTTTTCTCGACGGAGATCCGAACTTGTCAGATTTAACTAAGCATAGTAGGCAGTTTCTCAGTTGAATTGAAAACGTTTCGGCGGAGTCACCTTTTCAACTAACCTTTTTTCAAATACAACCTCAAAATAAAAAAGTCGTTCAAGACCATCAGACCATCAAATTAAAAATGAAAGGAGCCTTGAGCCTTCAGATACGCTGCCTCATATTAGACACAAAAAAAAATTATGTCATGAAGAAAATTCAGGGGCACAAGCCTACATGAAGACAGATATCCGAGAACTTAAGTTTAAATTTAAATTCTTCTGGAACAAATGCCAACCCCAAGGCGAATCTGAATGAAGAATTAATATTAGCAGGGAAAGCAACTAGTTTTCTAGAGGACCAATAGTTGATGCAGGATAAACAACTCGATCATGAGGAATGGATTAATCAGATGGAACCGAGTAAATAACTCAATAATGAAGGAGAGATTAATCTAGACTAGACTAAAGGAAGAAGTTATAATAGGGCATGGAGAGGCACGTAGGCGCGATCGAAAATTGTGTATTGGGGAGTGTTCATCGTAAGTTGAACAAAGTTCAGTTTTTGGTCCGATAAGCAACTCCATAGTCACGCCTCGGGAAAAAAGTTAGTTTTCTGGCAGACTTACGTGAAAAGTTAGTATATTTTTAAGTTATCTGATATCCAAAGTCGCGTTGACGCCTATTATACTCCTACGCCATGTTTAAAGTATATTCTGTTTGGAAACGTGGTCCCGGCCATTGAAATTTGGTGCATTAATTGCCGTTTGCACCGACGATTTGAAGGGCGATTTAAAGATAATCAACGCTTAAAGTGACATTTTTACATGCATAAATGTCACTTTAAGCCTTGATTATCGTTAAACCTTCCTTAAAATTTTCGGTGCAAACGGCCATAACAGGTATAAACAAAGGATTGTAAAGCCTTTTTTAGTTTTCTAAGAACCATTCATATGCATTCAGTTTAGCCCGCATTTGAAGCAATATCAACTTCAAGTATTGATTGTCTAATTTTTTTTTAATTTTGTTTTTTTATTTTTCAGTTTTGAGGCAACGGATTGGAGGCGCGCGTGTTTTATGGCATAAATCAATAGTACATTCACCAGTAAGTGATATGCGTTGCTGATTTCTGTTTGTATATCGTATTCTTTTCGGCAATATAAATAAGGTAGGTATTTGAAGCATAAGAATAAGACATTCAGATACGGTAGTAAGTTGAAAGAAAGTGTCCATTTTGACCATCAGTGAATATTTGGTTGAAAAATTTACCACTAGGGTGCGAAATAGCTAGTTCGCGCACGGCGTCATGGAAACGTTGAAAAATCAATACCTGGGAAAAAAAGTGTCACTTCGCCAACTGTCATGAGTGTGCGAACATCATCATTTTTTGACAGTTGTAGAAAAAAGTTTTTTATGTCCGATTGACCAATAAAGTGCGATTTATAGAACAGTTTTGCGTCAATAACGTAGCACTTTATTTTACTAGTAAAATAAAGTGTTTTATTGCCTACCTGGACTACCTGACATGGTGAAACAGGTCTTGACAACCTGCCAAGGTGAAACAGGTCCTGACAACCTGCCAGAGTGAAACAGGTATACCTACGCGAATTTTAGTTTTTTCATTCAATTTTTTCAATTTTTAACAAAAACCAGTCGGAATCGTACATAAAATCATGTATATAACGCTTACATAAACAGGCTTTATTGACTCATTATTTAAAAGCCTCGCTCGCAAGCTCGCTCGGCCATAAAATTATTCGTACAATAAAGCCTTACTTTATGTACTTGTTATATAAATAGCTATTTTATGTACATATGTCAAAAAAGCACTATCATGTTACCAACTTATTCACATATTGTTCTTAGGTGCAAAGCTCTTAGAACTTACAAAAAATAAGAAAAACCAAAATAGGGTCCCAAAACTCTATTTATTGAAATTTTTAATTTAAAAAAAAGAACTTATGAATGAAAAATAACATCGATAATCAGCGTGATCTCCTCTATACTCGAGGTACGCATTGACCCGCCTTGGCATTGAGAGAATGATATTGTCAATCTGTTCTTGACAAATATTGTCCCATTTCTGTGATTACGGCTCCGGTTTAAGCGGTCAGCTCTATGTCCTCTAGTAAGCCTAGGCACTCTTAAGGGTCTTCTCGATCGCAAATTGGCACCAGCCAGGATTTGCCGAATTGTAGGCCTGGAAATGAGTCTACCGTACGTTCGTCTGAAATGCGCTCTTATCGCTGTGACACTGATATTCCCATTACGTCGAACAAAAGTGGCTAAATATCCATCCTCTCTTTCATCTGTAACACGAGGACGCCCACTACCGGTCTCCTATTCACATCTCCAGTTTCTTGGAACAATTGCACTATTCTGATGACAGATGATCTGGGAATGCAAAGTCTTGTCGAAATCCACCAGTCTTGTTGGTGCGTAGAGCGATTATTCTGGCTCTATCAAAACCGGAAATTCGATGTCCGGGCATTTTTGAACAATTGAGAGCAACTTATACTTTTCGAGATTTACAACAAACTGACAATCTTTGACAAATGCTATAATTTAAGAAAGAGATAAGGGTTTTTGGCGTTTTTAATTTTTGACAAAAAACAGGATTTTATACGAGATTATTTATTGTAATTTTTGTATCTAGTGCGCGAAATGCTACTTTGTTTATCCAGACCTGATTTTTTTAACGAGGCGCAGCCAAATTTAAAAAATTGTCGATATCACCAATGTATTTGGCGCACGAGTTGCAAACAATATTTTTTCTACAACTCCATTTAAATATAGATCATTCGAAGCTTAAATTGCATTTACAATTAAAGGCAGGTGATTTTTAATTATTTTTGGTTTCCTGTCAGGTGTCAGGTATTTGTTACCTGAGTCCGCGAACAAGGCATTTCGCACACAGGAGAGTTATTTCTTGCACGGCGTCATAGGAACGTTAAAAAAATCTATACCTGCGAAAAAAAGTGTCACTTCGTAAATTGTCATCAGTGTGCAAACATCATCATTTTTTGACAGTTGTAGAAAAACATTTATTTAAAAAAAAACAGACTTTATATTGGTATAGTATCACGTTCATATTTCATCTGTCATCATAATAGAACCCAAGATTGTCATAGATTGCCGATTGGAATAATTATTGTCCGGTAAAAAGAACAAGGATGTTACCTACGAAATATCTCTGGTGTTAATACAATCCAATTCTTTGGACAAAGTTCAAACTTTCAGCCAAGCATTTTCAAAGAGGCAAGATCATTCGGCCAGAGGAAACCTGGCTTTCCCTGTACAAGCGTCATCTCACTGCCTGTCCAAAACCGCTGTCAACATATTGGTTGTCAGCGTCCAAAAACTTCTATGTGATGAATGGCAGAAAGATGATAATAATAGTCGTTCGGAAGGCAAATCATAATTTATGATACCAGAATCGCTCTTTCCATTGCAGATTACGCCACATTTAACCCTCGATATTGCCTAATTGGGAAAAATGTTTCGATTCTATGTAAGTGATCATACAAGCTGTCGTTGCAAACATAGAGGCATATTAAATTTCTGCCCTATATACATCACGGAGTTTAATGGAGGTCCATCCTCAGCTATCTTGTTTTTGAATTTTGCTTGTTCGGTTACCTATTCCTTTTCAGTTCGATCTTGTGTAAAAGATATTTCTCATCGTAGACCTGCTCCATATTGTCCGTCGTTTTTAATGTGACACTTTCCATATGAGGAGCGAGGGGGTGAATCATATGGCAAAGACAAGTGTGAGGTCAGGTGACCATTGGCGACCTAATATAGGGAGCCACCAGATCAGATTCCTTTGGAGTAGGTATCAGATTAAAAACGACGGACTGTACTGTCTCGATATTCTGATATCCGCATTTGTCACATGGTTCCTCAAGAACTTGTTCATGTTTAAATTAATTTCCAATCGACTTTTCGAAGGTCATGTGGCCCATTTGCAAAGAAATGAACAGCGGCATAGGGAATGATTTCGAAATTAAAGTGGAGGGTGAGACTGATGTAATGTTTCTCAAAATTACCACAAGGACTGTGATCTAACTCCTTCAATTCGCACTAATTAAAACACGTTCTTTTGGGTTTATATGGAAAAGTTATATGTACAGGGTGACCCACGGTGGATGGCGTATTAGACGTTTATGGAGAACTAAGAAGCGGATCATTTTGAAAATTTGGCAACCGGGATAAACGACCATAATCTACACTTTAAAAATATTTTTGTTTATACGGTGTTGCCGCTTCTACTCTAAACCAGTGGCAACATCGCAATTTTAAATGGAACACCCTGTAGGTGATTGCATATTTGGATTCTACGTAAAATTCTGAGCAGATTTTATGTGATATACTCTATACCTAATTTCAACTGTTTTGGAAATATTGACAGTTGAAAATTGACTTTTTGCAACTTTGACAGGCTGTATAACCTAAACGGTTAATTTTAGAGCAAAACCGATTTTACATTCCTATCTTAGATTTTTATAAACTATCATTTGACACCAACTTTGGATTCAATCCATGATTAAAAATTCCAATTAAATTTAATCTCCGGTTACATTCAAAGTTGTTGTCAGATCATAGTTTACGAAAATCTAAGATAGGAATGTAAAATCGGTTTTCCTCTAAAATTACCCGTTCAGGTTTTACAACCTGTCAAAGTTGTAAAAAGTCAATTTTCAACTGTCAATATTTCCAAAACAGTCGAACTTAGGTATAGGGTATATCATATGATATCTGCTCAGAATTTTACATAGAATCCAAATATGCAATCACATACAGAGTGTTCCATTTAAAATAGCGCTGTTGCCACTGCTTTAGAGTAGAAGCGGCAATACCGCATAAACAAAAATATTTTTAAAGTGTAGATCATGGTGGTTTATCCCGGTTGCCAAATTTTCAAAATGATCCGCTTTTTAGTTTTCCATTAACGTCTAATATGCCATCCACCGTGGGACACCCTGTATTTAAAAAGGTCAATGTTGTATTAGAAATGAACACTTTTCCAGTACCACGAAATATAATGTTTACAGCCTCAATTTCGAAATCTGAATGTATCTTTTTGATCTTCTTCCACCAGCAAGAAGGTAAAGCAAAAGATCTTAGCTAAATCCAAAGGGTGTTTCTCGCGCCATTCTCTAAGTTTGCACAATCATAAACTTAAAACCTATTTGGGCATTTACAAAAACATTTGACGTTACCGCCAACGTAACAATAATTTATAAATTGAGGGTAATGAAATGAGGATTGGAAAAGAATACTAAACTTTAGCTGTTAAACCGACCAGGCACATCCGTTGGGTCTCTGTGAAGCAGATGAAAATTAATATGGACATGAAGTATTATTAGATAGTATTTATGATTAAAAACAAAGGGATAACACTACACTGAGATCATAGATCATTGCTAATAAGTATAACGATTTCTTACTCTCCGTTGCGCCAAAGTTGCTAAATGGTTTGATTCATATTCCTTTCACCACTAGCAATGGCGCTAATATATATATTCAATGTTCTTACCTATGTTGTCTAACACCAGAGAAAATCTGTGAGATAGAACAGAACTTGAAAACAAAAAAAGTTGAAATTCCAACAAGAATTATAAAAATAACAACTACGGTTCGTGAGGTTGTTCTGTGTGATATCATAAGCAATTCCTTCGAGTTTGAGATCTTCCCTGAAAACTTAAAAGTGGCCCTAATAAAACGATGGTATAAAAAAAGGGATTCTAAAGTTCTGGGCAATTTCAGGCTCATAAGTAAATATATTACCATTGCCGCCATGACTATAATAGATTGATTGAAATGAAGACACCTTGAAAACAGAGAAATGGCACTTGGAATGTTATTGGATTATCCAAGGCCTATGATTTTTTTTGGATAGAGGTTAACACATATTAAGAATGGAGAAATAAACTGTAAGAGGTATTGTGAAGAAATGGTTTATCTCATTTACCTATTAACACCAGGAGACACGCTGTAACAGTAACAAAAAAATGGGAAAACGTTTCTCAAAAATTGTATAGAGGGATGTAGGAATTGCACAAGGGAGTAGGTATATTTGGCCCAATCTTGTTCGTAGTATTTTGAACGACCAACGACCTTGGCATGGTAAGGAATTCTGCTAGCCAACATATTATTAAATAGGCAGATGATACAAAATAATCTGATTGTCATGGTCATGCAGCAGCAAAACATTACAATTGGTAGCTAAAACTGTGGAATTCTTGGACATGGTGGTTACGACTTGGTTCTGCGCTAAAAGAGACAAAAACATTTAATTTAGGGGGAACAGTCTGGATACAAATGAGAACCAAAAATTTTTTGTTTATTTACATAGAAGAACACCTTGATTGAGCATTCCACATAAGGCAGTTAACTAAGAAGCTGAATTCTATTTGTTATGGAGTTAGGAATAGGATAGTTAGTGGTTACATGCATGAGAGCTCATTGAAGCTATTAGAATCTGCCCACCTTGAATCTGTTCTAAAATGTGTTACCATTTTCTGAGTGAGGGACACTATTTTGCAGACTTTGGTGTTATGACGGTATATGCAGTGTTATGAATGCTTTAATGTTTTTTCTTTTGCGATAAACATTTTTTTGATAGTAAAACGGAACACACAATACAAGATCATTAGATTTTAAGTACAAGCCACATAGACTCACGGACAAATCACTCCAATATTTGTTAGTAAACATAGAACCATAAAAAAGATTTTTGCGCAGATCTATAGTAAATTTGTAACACTGTGATCTTTTGAGTTTTGTTTAATTTCATGTACTCTTTTGTCATATCATTATTGTTTTTATTATTTCGCTGCTACAGCCTGATGCATCAGCTTCTCGACTATTCTCACCGTATCTTCCATATCGTCAGCTGTCAGTAGGTACTACACCAATGCAATGTGGTTTTCCATTTCTTGTATCTGCCATTCTTTGACTTGAAATACCCCGTTCAATTCTTGCTTACAAAAATCTGAACAGAACCTCATAGTTTCTTCACAGAATATTTAGTGAGTTTATTTTTCTCTCTAGCAAAATTTATCCATCCGGAAAAACAATTCGATAACAGGTAATAGGGTTTGGAGGGCCACACTATTTCCCTTAAATCCCATATATAAAGTTATGTAGGTATTTGTTATTTTTTCTAAGATTCCAATTCCTCCATGAACAATTTCTTAGGTCTGTTTAGTGTTCGTTTACATACTATCTGTCGGTGTCAGTTTCAATCAATTAGAAATTACCGAATACTATGAGTATCATATTCATATTGCATATTACATGACACTTCAATAATTGCTGTCAGGATACTAAAAGGTAACAATGTAAAAAATAGTTATTTTTGTATCAAGGGCGCGAAATGCTACTTAGGTGATCGAGATCTGATTTTTTTAACGAGGCGCAGCCGAGTTAAAAAAATAGTCGAGATCACCAAAGTATTTCGCGCGCGAGTTGCAAACAATATTTTTTCTACAACTCCATTTAAATATCAATCATTCGAAGCCAAAATTGCATTTTCAATCAAAGGTAGGTGAATTTTAATTATTTTTGATTTCCTGACAGGTATGTGTCACCATGACACCCAGTGTGTGAACTAGCTATTTCGCGCACGTCGTCATTGGAACGTTAAAAAATCAATACCTGGGAAAAAAAGTGTCATTTCGCAAACTGTCATGAGTGTGCGAACATCATCATTTTTTGACAGTTGTAGAAAAAGAAACTTAGGTACTCATAGGTACTTAGCAAAGGAAATAAATAAATTTGATAACTAATTTATTTATAAATACACTAGAAATGCATATAAAATTTTGAAAACAATCTATCACAGGCCCTGAAATACTTTAGAAAAGCAAAATAATTTTGTTTTTCTCCAAACGTCAAAAAAGCGTCACTGTGTTAACCCCTGTCAAGATGTCAGAAACTTAATTTCTATGCTGCTAGGCAAATCCAGCGGGTTAACACCTGTCGAGGTGGTAGAAATTTGATTTCTATGCTGCTTGGCAACCCCAGCGGCAGCAAAAGTACTTTTAGTGCCGCTCGTACTTTTACTGCCGTTCAACCATCCACTTGCCCCCGAGCTTACCCCATTCGTTTGGAGAAAAAATAGCGTGTTGCATACGGAGTAGAAGCACTTTTTTGTGCTTCAGCAGTATTGCAAGCCTCACTACGTTCGGCTCGCAAACCTAGTGCTTCAGCGCAAAAGTGAAGCTTCTACTCCTAATACAACAATATACTATTTATTAAACGTATAAAAAAAGTTACTAGAATATAATCAACAAATAACCAAATTTAGGCTGGTAACCATTCGGAAACCTTCAAATTAGCCAAAATTTGATCAGCTACAACCCTGAACAATTCATTCGAAGTATCAATAAAAATAGGATTAATGGTGTCCATCACTTGTCTGGGATTTTCGTTGAAAAAGTCCGAGATCATATCGGCTCCAAATTGAAGTTCGGGATTTTTGGAAGTTAGTTTAATCCAACCGTCTCCTACCACGATTTTCGAGCTGACTTTTTTCACTTTGAAATAT
This sequence comes from Ceutorhynchus assimilis, assembly GCA_917834065.1. Lineage (NCBI taxonomy): Eukaryota > Metazoa > Arthropoda > Insecta > Coleoptera > Curculionidae > Ceutorhynchus > Ceutorhynchus assimilis. The sequence goes on along the minus strand of OU892280.1, from coordinate 40,309,161 downwards.
TCATCACCGTTTCGTTTGTAGGTGTCCAACGCTCCTTTAACATGGAATTGAATATCAGCTGAAAATAAAATCGGATACTTATTTTAAAAGAAAAAAGATGATAAAAACTAAGTGTTCCTAGAATATTTTTTCTGTCGGTTTGGTTCTGCAAGTAGAATATAGAGGGTGATTTTTTTTTCTTCAATACCCCTCCACCCATCAAAAAACATAAGTAAGTAGTGCGTGGAAATTATCAATAGTAATATAACGAGTGCAATGGAAATTATCAATAATTTTTGGGAAATTTGCCCGAATGCATTTTTAGTTGAAAAAGAGCACGAGTGCCTTTTTCAGTTAAAAACGCATGAGTGCAAATTTGTCGAAAATTATAAATATATTTCCATTGCACGAGTTGTATTTAATGAGAGAATTTCATAAATCAAAAATTTAAATTTTTTGTCAAAAAATGTCAAAACACCAGTTTTCGCACCAGTTAGTATGCAATTATCTGATAATTTGCACTAGTGCAAATTATCGCGTAATTACAATCTGATTGGTTCAAATCAACAATCAAAACATGTCAATTTATTGTTGGAATACCAGTTTTGACAGATGTATGAAATTCTCAGTAGTAATATAACATGTGCATTGAAAATTAATCATAATTTTTGGGATATTTGCACGAATGCATGTTAAGATGAAAAAAGCACGAGTGCGCGAAATGCACGAGTGCTTTTTGAGTTTAACAAGCATGAGTGAAGATTTGTCAAAAATTATCAATCTTTTTGTAATACACGAGTTTACGAGTTATATTTTATCAGAAAATTTCATGAATTTGGTTATATATATTCAGATGTTATGTTTTTTCAAATAAAAATGTTTTCTTAAGTAACAAAATAAAAATAAAATAAAAAAAGATATTGAAATTTATGCAGCTAAATTATCAGGAATCAGGCGATATTCACATGCTTCTGGTGGAGTTCGTTTATCCTTTATGAAATACGTTTCAAGTAATTTAATTGTTTAGTTAGATGATGATCGAATTCGCTATAAAATGTCCCTAGAGATTAATACGGTTTCTAAGACACAAAGCTTAAAAGGTTTTCAAAATTTTATTCTAAATTACTAGAGCAAATATCTCAATATGGTACGACTCTAATAGCTCCCATATGATCACTCAAATATTCACAAATTAAAATTTTAAAACAAAATTCAAAAATTAACCCACAGAATTTTCTTGATGTATCTTTTTGGGTTAGTTAGGTACTGTTATTTTGGAAATAGCAGGGTTTTTTGATCTTATGAAAAACTTACAAAAGTTTCCTTTGAAGAACCCTTTACTTTGAAGAGGTATGGCCAAAAGTTGTCCGCTAACGTCATATTCCATTTCCATATAGCTCCATGGCAGGGTAAGATGTATTTCTCCCAAATGCTTGATAGGATTAGCCCTAGAAAATTTGTTTAAGCAAAACAAATTTAATATCACTCACAAAGCTCTTACTTTAATGCATCAATAACAATATTTCTTGCCCCTTCAACTCTAATATTCCTGCAAATAGCGTTGATGCTTACAACATCATTCAAAGTCCTATTCACGGTCATTAATGGAAGAATAAAAGGGTCCATTGGTGGCAAACTGACTTCAGGAATACCTTTCATCAAATAGGGTCTCGATTTTTCGAAACTGTTCCACACGCATTTTTCGTATTGAGGATCTGAAGCTTTGCATATGAACGGTTGAAGGTAGTCAGCTGAAAAAGTGTTATTGAATTAAAAATGTGCATATTAATAAATTGATGAAATCTATAACGCAACTGCATAAGTAAACTTCGCATCAAATTTTCCTTGACCCAATGTTGCCTAACGTGTGATTTCTATGGGTAATAGTGGGTAATTAGGTGCTTTTAATGAAACAAGTAAATGCCATATCGTTTGTATGTTAAAAATTAGGTAACAATCTTGCAAAATTGTAATAAATGTTTCATTAATCCTATAAATCTGGCGACACCGTTTTTTGGAATAGCAAAACTCTCTTCGATCTTGCGGTACTCTAAATTCAATTCTAATACTAGATTTTGATATTTCAGGCTAGCAGAAGCATTAAAAAAAAAATGATTGTGAAGCAATAAAAATTTTCCCGCGTTTTCATAGCATTGAGTAGATACCATCTCTCGTAAATTATAAGCGAGTAGGCCCAACCCGACAAGAATTGACAAGATTACCAGCAATAAAAAATGAGAAGCACTAGAATGATACACCTCGAAAATGTAGAAATCCGCCTTGAAGGGGTAGAAAACACCCCCAAATAGAAAATATCCAGGAAACACCAGCCAATGTAAAGAAAGAACATTCACATGAAACAATAGTAGAAAAAATCGGAGAACGACTCAGAATCAAAAATTGACAGAGAGAGAAGAATATAGTATTTTACATTATTAGCCAGGTAAAACAGTTTTTACTGGCGATTGAAGGAAATGACTAGCGAGCCGCCAGGCGAGCTTGTCACCTTCAAGAGCCAGTAAAAACTGCTACCTGGCGTATAATGTACAATAATTTATTTGTTACTCATTTGTTAAAGATATAGGGACAAATAAAAAATCAATACATAACAAAAATTTGAAAATTTATATGTTTTTCCTTGATTTTTTCTCACAGAAGTTTTGGTAGTTGGTATAACTATGAGAATGATACGTTGTTAAGACGTTGTTTCTAGTTATAAATAGGTTTTTTGACAGATTTCCATTTTGCAATTTTTTTTCCAGAAATGAATTTATTACAAGATATTATTAATGAAGCTGCAGTCGTAGCCAACAGTTTATCACCAGAAAAGTCTCCCAGAAGGTACCTACAAGCAATTATTCTTGTGATAAAACCGATTTTTCAAAAATAAATAATTCTACTGACTTGTAAAAAGTTTTTACAGTTTAGCTGTCAATTTTACAAGTCAGTAGAGCCAGTAGCTTGTAAAAATCAATTTTCACTGGTTATGTTTTGACTTGATAAGTGACGTTTTACAAATGAGTGACAAATAAAATATATTTATCATTGATAAGACGGAAGAGGACAAAACCTTACCAAATAATCTGGAAGAGATAAAAGAAATGCCGATAAAGATGCTAGACTCTTCAAATAGAAGTCTTGAAAGTCCTTTCAATTTATCCATAACATGATCGTAACTCTGAGCTGATGGAGGCCGAAAACACAAAAAGTCAGGAAAAAATAATACGGCAAAAATTCAACAAAATAAAAATGACTACAAGGAATGCTCTAATCGTTATCTTTGGTTAAAAATAGTTAATGACAACGAGACATCTAGTAGCTAATTGGACTAATTTTTTGGGGATTTAACTTTTTTTGTGGCAAATTTTAATTATCCTAAAATTTCTTTATTTTGATTATGGCAGTTAGTGTCACCGACCTTACCATTGGAATCTATAATGAAAATCAAACGTTAGATTGTGAAAGTATCGTTACGTAAGTTACACGAATGAATGGCTACTTGGATAAAAGGTTTGTTCGATTTTTATGCAACCGGTATTATTTATTAAGGCCGTCATTATAAAGTTAATATTTTTTTTTCAAGAAATCGCTATGTTAATTAAGGTTGTTGACTTAATATGGTTGATTCCCTTGGCACAATTTGGATTCAATAATTTTCAACTGATTTTTTCTTGAATGCACAAAGTTCTGAGCCAATAAAATTTTTCTCTGTGTTTTAAAATCGATAAATTTTTCTCAATGTTGAAAATATTCTATTGATTCACAAATCAGAGAGATTTTGACTCGCTGAACGATTAGCTTTTTTTATTTAAATTTTGCGTCTGCGAGTCTGCACCCTGAAACGTTAATGATGGTCAAATAAGCTTTCCTTCATGCTATGAAAAGCTATCAATGAAAATGTCTATTTTCGAAATTTTCAGAAAACGTTAGCTGCTCGGTCGGCTCTATCATCTAAGTATATGGTCCATGAGTTCCTTGTTTACGTCGACTCTCCATCTTGATGAAAATATCGACATTTCAAAATAATGCAAACTGGTGAGCCTTTCAAAGAGCAAATGCAAAGGATACAAACCCACAAAGCTCAAAACTTTACACAGAAAAAAAAAATCGTCTAATTCTCTCCATAAGGATAACCTGGTTTTGATTATAAGGTTTGCGGAAGATTACATCCCGAACAAAATCCAAAATCTTAATAGAAAAAAATCAAATAGCAAAGGCGCCGTCGTAATAGAATACCATTTTTGGGGTGTTCTACTAAAAACATCTGGAAGTCGACGAAGCCTAGTTCTTCCAGAACTCTTCCATTTTCATTATATTGATAATGTTAATTTTACTTATTCTCTTGAATAAAAGCAAAGTGAGTTGTTTGCCGATTTACGTATGTGAAATACCATAAATATTAACTCTAAGTGGTTGGATAAAAATAATGGTGAACAATCAAAGATACAATCAGGTTCCAAAGAAGATGCATATTTAGATTGCCAATTAACTAATTTCAAGGCTCCAGACTACATAATAATATTTACTTAATTAATTCGATTCACTTAAACAAAAAGAAACCAAAATGTAAAATAACTTACGGACTTTGGCATAGGTTCCAACGATCAAAGCACAAACAAAAAGCAGGTAATGTGTCTTCATTTTATTTTATTTGTTGTTCTTTGGTTCGATGTCGTTCGCAAACTTAAAATTGATTCAAAAGATCTATCGGCTTGTACTACCTAAACCGGACGCCCTTTCCACTTTCGGTTTCAATTTTATAATTTCAAGGCGCTCCTCGTCACCATAACGTGCAAATACACCTGAAATTGTTTTGTCTTTGTCGTTAATTAAATGGAAAAACGAGGGAGGATATTATTTTATGAAGGCCAGACGAACTGGCTATTTATCTAAAAAATGCAATATTTTGTTAGCTTTGCACAATAAGGTTGCGATGGTTTATTTATATTTCCTCTAGGAAGTTTTGTTGCGTTTCTTTAACCCACCCAGTTTTTTCTAAATTTTACCATGTCTTGAATAAGTGAGTAAAGTAACTCATAGGTACCCCCTTCCTATTCCTGATGGAGTAGGGGCCAAAACTGTTTTGTGATAATGAGGAGGAGGAAAAATTCTTTTTTTTTCTAAACAACTCGATGCCTGCTGACAGTTCGTCCAGGATTGTACAAGTTGCTATTTTATTTTTTCTCTATATCCAAATGGCTTGAAAATGTGAGGTTCTTTCCAAAAAATTGTGTGATTTGGTTTAGGATCTGTATAAAGAGAATCGATATTATTTTGTATTTTTCTGGCGAAAAGATCACCCCTAATGAAAGTATAAGATTCAAAAACCCCAATCTTCAGACGATTGGGAAAATATTATTTTTTATTGTTGGCTGGAGAATATTATTTTTTCTTTCTTTTTTTTTGTTCTTCAGCCTGTTATCATCCATCTTCGGATATAGGCCTCCCATCTGTGATTTTTCTATCTTGCAAAGTGTAACGCCAAACTCCATTTTACATGGGTGACTTCCTTCAACCTGGTTTAAGTTTAAGAGAAGTCATAGTTGATCGACATCGTTGGTGAAAAACTCTGCTTCTCAGGTGAAGTAGAATATTTTGTTTCTTTAGTATCCATGAAAGCTTGCCAAACCTGTTGTTCATCATGCAGTTTCTGACGTTTGATTGTTTCCGGTATCTGTCCTAGGTAGATGTATTCGCTGACTTTTTCCAAAGAGTGGTTTCTCTTCTTCGGCGTTATTTTTCATCAACTCCATTTCTTCCGATGCCCTTGTCAGCTGACGTCATCAACTGAAGCCTATCAAAACAGTTAGAAATGGTTATGTTATCGTCGATGAACCAAACATGAGTTATATATGCCATTACTAACGGCCAGTCTAGTTTTCTAAATAGATCCTCCATTGCTAGCGTGAGAAGCTTCGGTAATATCACATATACTTGTCCAACCACTGAGGTTGGTGTTCTCTTCCAGCTGTACTCCATTTGGCATTTCTGTAATGACTGTAATAGGCTCTGCCAGGGGCGGATGGGCCGGCAGGGATTTTGGGAAGTTTCCCGAAAGGCCGCTTGCTTCCGGGCCGGTCCAACCGACCCCACTTTTCTAGATAGAGAAGGATTTTGATTCTCTCTCGTCAGTCTCGTCACAACTGCCTATTTTTTTTTGAAAATCACATGATTAGTTCTCAAGATAATCACTGTCAAATTTGCCATGGGATAAATAAGAAACAATCTTCTGGCCATGTTATTCTCGAATTAACACTTTCCTGACTTTCCTCTCGGACATGCCAATTTCCATTTTTTGTGTGCTTATGAAAAAATAAAAATTGGCCATATCCCCACTATTCATTAATTTATTATCCTAAATCGAGCCATGAAATTTCTTGATCTGAGATTTAGAAAAATACATAAAATGGTATTAAAATGAGTATTTTATATTTTTATTTCCAAATACCCCTATTATATTATTTCTATTCTATTCTCCCCTGGGGTGTGCGGACACCTGCACTGGAGCTCGTGGCTCATTGTGCCCCCCCTGAAGTTTTCATGTCAGGTCCACTCCCTTATTAGTAAAACCTAGGATGTCTCTGATATTCGCTTTCGCGATTTCCTTTGGTTTCGTTTCGGATACTGTGTCCCAAAGTGCCGCTGTCTTCGCCATCTAAGGTTAGGACATTGGCATAGTTCATGTAGGGGTGTTTCATCTTCCTCTGCACACCTTTCGCACAGCTAGCTTCATTGTGTTTAGGTGTTTTCTGAGAGGGCAGTGTTCTGTCAACAATCCAACCACATCTCTTAATTGTCTCCTGCTTAAGCTGAGCTGTTCTTCTGTTCTGCTCTTAGATGGTCCTTCCATGAAGAGTTTGAACTGCTTGAGTCCAGGAAGATCCATCCAGAGTTTTTTGTATTACCCCTATGAAATAATACCGAAAAAAATTGGGACTAGTAGGTTTTGAAGCTGCGCGACCTTGAACTTGAAACAAAAATTGGCTGCGGCGCGATCCATTCACAGCCCCCAAAATCAAATACTGATCTGACCATAGAGATCTGGCAGTCCGGGTCGGTGTCAGCGGCTTCCCGGGCCGGTGTCAACGGCTTTCCGGGCCGGTTTTATGCTCCCCATCCGCCCCTGGGGTCTGCCTGTGTTGTGAGTCGATTTAAGAGTTGCTTATTACTTTTTCGGTGACCCATAGCTAAATGGTATCACATCCCACCATTCCCATCTCAGGGGAATATGCTGTTTGTTGATTTTTTTCTATAAGTTTTTTCTATTCTTTGCAGTTGCCTATTTTAGGCGATAGGCGCCTAATGATGATTTTCATGGACGTCTTATTATCTGCGATTATTTCGTGTCCTTGTGAGGATATGTTTTACTTTCTTAAGCTAGAGGACAGGACCAAAAAAGAAGAAACTATCAAGCTTTCGGCAACGTTTCGGAATATATTTTTCCTTTTTCAAGCCCTGTAAAAGAGAGTACAGGCACTTAGTACAACAATAATTATTTTGTGAATAAATTACATTATTTAAGCGAAAAAAACAAATAAATAAATTTAAACGCTCGGACACGTCGATGTTTGATTTGAGGGGGAACTATTTTTCAGTTTTTTTCATCCCCGTAGCTTCAACCCCCTAGCTAGGGGGAGAACAACCCCCCAAATTTGAATAGGGAATAGGGGTCGTGTCATATCTCTTTTTGAAGGTTTCATCGAGTTCTTTATGGCCCTGGAATTTCGTCTCATTATTTTCATCCGTAACGAAATGACAGCTTGTCAAAATCTTGGAAATAGACTATTGTTTTAGTAGGAGTAAGAGCGGTATTTACCTCCATTAATGAAAATACGAGTGAAAATACCTACAATTTACAATTCTCGTGTACACCTCATTAATAATAATAAAAAACTTCAATTTCAAGTATTTTTATTAAGGGAGGTAAGTATCGCTTTTACTCCCACTAGAACTAATAGTCTATTTCCAAGATTTTGACAAGTGGTCATTTCGTTACGGATGAAATAATGAGATGAAATTCTAGGGCCATAGAGAACTCCACGAGACCTTCAAAAAGAGATATGACACAACCCCTATTCCCTATTCAAATTTGGAGGGTTGTTCTCCCCCTAGCTAGGGGGTTGAAGCTACGGGGATGAAAAAAACTGAAAAATAGTTCCCCCTCAAATCAAACATCGACGTGTCCAAGCGTTTTCCCAGATTCTCATCCCAAATCCAATAAATCGGGGTGGACTGTTTTCCCTGGGACACCCTGTATATACGTACCAGTGTTGTTGAACTCTTATATATTGCATTGTCTGCATTGTCTCGCCAATATAGCTTTTGTCGCATTCACAAGGTATTTTTTAAACTACTAAGCTTGTTTTTCCTTCTGGTACCCTATATCTTTAAGTGGTGTAAATAAAGAGCTAGAGGTTTTTGGATTGTGAAAAGCTAGTTTTAGCTCCGAATTGATAAAGCATCTTCCTATTTTTTGAGGGAGACCATCAATGTAAAGAAATTTTAAGTATTTTTGTTGAGTTTCAGTGTTCCTTTAGTTTTTGTTCTAAATCTATCTATGTTTCTGTTTGTGAAACTTAAGAGGGATAATTATTGTTGTTCATTAATTGTTTTTTGACTTTTTCGATGTTGGCGGTATGAAAGTCTGGGTGGCTTAGATTGATGGCTCTATGTAACAATCCATTTATGATTCCTATTTTGTTGGAGAGAGGATGGTTTGATAAATAATTTAAAATCCTACCAGAACTAATGGTTTTTGAATACCAATTTGTGGTAAGGGTACCATTAGATTTGCGATGGATCTCTATGTCCAGGAAACAGATTTTGTTCCCATTTTCCATCTCCATAGTGAATTGGAGTGATGGGTGGCAGCTGTTGAAGGTGTCTAGTAGTACATTCAGTTGGTCCTGCGGAGCTGACACTGTATCATCAACATAGACAAATATGAATGGGATATGGAACTGTAGACTTTTTAAAACTTCAGTGATGAGATGATTCATGATAGACGATAGACCAACTAAAATTGGTGACGCAGGATTCCCCATAGCTGACCCATCTTTTTGTAACTAAATATTACCATCATAGGAAAAGGAACTTGCGTCAAAGCAGTAATTTACTAGGTCAATTAAGTATTTTCCAGGCACATCTGTGTAGTTGGAAATAAATCTGTATTCAGAGTTAATAATATCCAAGACTATTTTCGTTCATGTCCTTCAGGTACTACGTGTTCTTTTATGACCTCTGCAAAATGGGAAGAGTCTTTAATATAAAAGGGGAATGTTGTTCAAGGGATTGAGTATTTTGTGGAGATAAGCTATGTTGTATATCGGTGAGTTGACACAGCTAGCTACTGGCCTAAGATGTAAACCAGGCTTACGTGTTTTTCTCACTGAGTTATGACGTTTTAATTCCTTTTCCTCTCTGATGCTTATCAGGTTCTGTGTTCTTAGCTTAGTAACCATTTTGTTTGCGATAGCCTGAAATTTATTTGTGGGGTCCTAGTTGGTGGATGGTACCTATATGTTAGTGTCATTTAGCATTTCAACTAGTTTTTGGTGGTATCCACTTTTATCCCTAGGAGTGGAGTTTCCTTTGTCTGATCGACTGACAATTATATTGGGATGGTCCTTAAGGAACTGTCTTGTTTTACTAACTTTACATAATAGGATTTTATTAGCAGTTGAGTCCTCCTTTCGGTAGAAATTGGTGATGGTGTTGGTAGACTGAGCTCTCAGGTTGTCCTTTTCTTCATTCGAGATAGCCTGACTTCTTATACAATACTTTCTCCACATCTTTGATAATTGTGGGTATCGGTATCTCCTTCCTCGTAAGTGGGAGACCAAACTTTGGACCCAAACCAAGGATAATTTACACTTCTTCAGGAAACTGGACACCAGAGTAGTTGTAGAGGTAGTTTTTACCCACTTTAAGGCAAATTTCATTTTGTGTCTGTTCCAAGGATATAAGTTTTTTTATGATGATTTCTTCATTAGTTTTGAGAAGCTTGTTTAGACATTTCAAAGCATTTTAATTTTATATTGTATTATTTTGAATTCAGTTTGAATGCCATGGAAACATTTTTAATAACGACACAAGTTTGAGAAACCTCTGAAACGAATTAACAATTTCTTTCCTAACTTTGAAATAATTTGTGAACGTTCTCTTTTAATTGTTTTCCGTTCAGGGTCCTTATTCTTGAAACAGGGGAGCAGCGTTCCCAGGAGAACGAGTGTTCCGTCTTTCTCAATGAAATGCAGCTGATAATATAAGTAACAATTAACAGTCATCAGTCATCACTCATCACCAAAAGAAAAATCTATGGTCCCATCACTACTATTAATATAACCTAATAAATCAGCTGTGAAAAACAGCTGGCTAAACATTCAAATTTAAAATAACGATTTTTTTGGGAAAATTGATTGCTATCCCTAAAATATGTTGAGAAGTGCCCTTGTCCATTCCGAATGGAGTCCAGAAACAATAGTTTAAGTAAGTGCTGTTTGTTTTTTTCTCTTAAAAAGTGTAATTAATTCCCAAAATAATTATTGTTGTACTAAGTGCCTGTATTTCCTTTTCCTGGGCTTGAAAAAGGAAAAATATATTCCGAAACGTTGCCGAAAGCTTGATAGTTTCTTCTTTTTTAGTCCTGTCGTCTAACCCACGAAAGTAAAACATGTCTTACATTAGGTACTTGGTACTTTATATTTGCGGTAATAACGAAATGTCAGACCCAATCACCTTCTTTGAAGACCAAAACTACGGCCAGCGGCTTCTAATAAATTAGTTTATTATTATCGCATTATTTTTTTTTCTTTCAGAATTTCTCCTAGCATTTGTTGGTTTTCAGATCGGTACCTAATTGTCTTCTCGATCCCAAATTTTTCCTTATCTGGTATATTTTCGGAATCCACTCTTTTGGTTTTTCGCAGGTTACCTATCGATTTATGTCTTCACTTTCACTTCGGGATTTTGCTTTGGACTGCCATAGGTCGCAATAGAAGCTTTCCACAACTGAAGCGATTTTGCTTTTATGATGCTCATTGTCTTATTGGCACTACTAAGTCCTGGGTTTAAGCGTTTTAAGCCTACTTCTCTTCTACGATTTCTTCCATAATTGCTCCGCCGTTTATCTCTATGCTTTCTTCGAGAGTTGCTTGGATTATTTTATTGATTCCTCTATATTCCGTTGTATTTTTGAAAGTTATGCGTTTAATCTATCCCTGGGGATTCATAAACTTCATCCTTTTGTCGACCAACTTTTTCCGTTCAAAGGTAACCCTAATATGGTTGGTTCCATATTCTGTAGGTTCTTTTTTTAAAGAAACTATTGACAGGATACAGATTAAGTTGGTCTTTATTGAGCATCTCTTCCCTCTTATTTCTGAATTCGTACCGAAGTTGTCAATTTTCTATTCGGAGTTCTCCTAGGTCGCCGGCACAAGCATGCAGCCTTCATACAGGGTGGAATTTTTAAATGGAATGAATTCAGTATCAGAAAGCCTGTTTATTTTCTGGAAAAAAAAAAAAAAACGGGTCCCTTTATTTTTAGTTTGGCACATTTTTTCGGCCTTTTCATGGAATTTACCCCTCGCTTAAGGATAGAAACCACCCCCAACTTTTATTTTTTCAAATGTAAAGATATGTATTGTGACAGCTCGTTGGAATAGGCATGAAAAAGGAAAATGGCCATATTTTACTTTTGCATTTAGGTGATCTAGGAAGCGAGAAAAAACTAATAACATATTTTTCCACACAATTTTTCTACAGTTTAAATTGTTGAATATCTTCAGCATTTCTTCTTGGTAGAACCCTAATGCGAAAGAAGCCCCATTTGTAACGTTACCTATGTAATTAATTCTGACGCTAACACACTATTTGATGCCTGATACTCGGATTCTCAACCCTAAAATAGTGTATTAATATCAAAAATAATTACATAACTAGATCACCGAAATGCAAAAGTGAATAATGGTTCATATTCCTTTTTTTTATGCCCATTCCAACGAGCTATCACAATACATATCTTTACATTTGAAAAAAAAAAAGTTGGGGGTGGTTTCTACCTTTAAGAGAGGGGTAAATTCCATGAAAAGGCCGAAAAAATGTGCGAAACTAGAAAATAAACAGGCTTTCTGATACTGAATTTATTCTATTTAAAAATTCCATCCTGTATATATGGCTGTTGATAGTTGTCCAAGGAAAATTTGTAGATATTCGTCCTTGCTTGGCACAAGATTGGTACATGGAACTTGATGAGCTTAAGAGATATGGTCTTATTGATGTTGAGGATGATGTATCCAACTCTATTGGAATCAGCGTTAAACGTCTTTTCTTATCATAAACCTTGGGTCTCCGTAAGTTTTATTTCCTAGGCCTTTATAGTAGAGACCGTTCCCTGATTTTTTCAAGTGTTCGTCTTTTGCCATGGATCAGATAGGATAGGCATGTGTACAGTTTGCTAGTTCCTTGGACTTCCCAATTTGTGATTTAGTGGTATGAAATCATTGGGGAGAATAGCCTCTGTATAGTATCTAGAGTCTAGTGCAAAAATAGGGAAAAAGTATTGAACTGATCTCTGAAAGGATAGGTATTGTTTGCGGTATTCCTGCTCACAGTGCTTATACCCACGTTATCATTTTTTATTGTCTACTACCCCATTATGTTAGATAGTTTTATGGAAGGAAAAATCAAAGATTCTCCTATTTCTCCTATGGTACTTTGGTATAATTAATTTTTGTAGTTTTGCATAAAGTTCTAAAATATCAGGGAGATTTCGCTTTACTCGAGATGCAAGTGCTCACGAATTAGTTACTTGCATTTTATCATTCAATCAATAATTGGTAAATCAGATCTTGTTGTTACAGACCATTTCCACAAGTATCCGTATGGACAAGATTAGATTAGAACATTCCTTGCATAGCTTTAATGGACTCTCAAGATAAAATAAGGACAGGTAGCAAGATGGCTGGAGAAGTTACAGCGATAGGTTCAATTTTTAGATCAAACACCGAATGGAGAGTGGAGATGGTAGAAATCGTCAAAATGCAATTGGTCTTGATGCCTAGAACAAAAGTTGTTCAAGTTTTAGAAGAAGTTCACAATGGGACATCCGGAGCTCACTTGGGAGTCAACAAGACCTTGGACAAGATCCGTGAGAAATTCTTGGTCTTGCTTCTAAGAACCAAGACTAGTCTTATGGTCTCGCAAAGCCCTACACCTTATAGATTATGTTAAACAAAAATATTTACTTACAACTATTTACTTGTTATTGGCCTGCATTCTCCCTGACATTTACTTTACGTTTACAAGCTGTTTCAATGAGGCACTCAACAATATAATATATTTCCTAACTGGTGCGGAAAGTACCACTCAGTGCGGAAAAGTAACGAAAAAGCACTAGTGGTGAAAAGTACACTTTTTCGCAAGGTCGTAGAAAAAAAAACATTTATCAATTTCTAAGCGTTTATATCGGAAATTCCTTACTCTTGATGCTAACAAAAACGTTCTCTTGGCTCTAGGCAATCCACGGGAGATGCCTCAGAAACCATCTCTTTCGACGTGAGACTATAGGAAATGTAAACTTTAAATGAATGTTGAAGTCTCTTGCTACTAGCAGGTTTGCATTGTTTCCATAGCTGTGGTGTTTCCTTAAATTTAATGCTTCAAGAAGGTGTCGAGGTATCCCGAGGGTGAACGAAAATAAATTGACATAGATAAATAGATATATTCAACAAAGATATATCAAGAGCAGATTTCGCGGGGATTAGCATTTCTCCTCCGAAGGGACTTCACCTCAATGAATACGCAATAACCTTGAAGCCCTGGATCTGAGAACCCTTGATCCCTGATTGATTCAGCTTTGTGGAACATATTCCTTTCCAAGTCTTGGGTAAAGAGAAATGCTCAACAAATTTCTATTGCAGGAATCGAACTTATATGTATACATGAGTATGTTGACTTTCCTTTTGGGTTTTCTAAGCGGATGGTCTCGGCATCTCTTTGTCCTTGGGATTTTCGTGACATTTTTCAATGTATTAAAATTAATTCGGAAGATGATGAAAGTGTTGCTTTGCTTTATAATTCCAAGTAAATTTCAGGAAAGCTCTGAGAATAGGAACCAGTGATCCTATAGAGCACTTTGTCTATAGGATCCAACGTAGTCCTAAATGGACTTAATTACTGAAAATTAAATGTCCCGTATTGTCTACTTGATTTCAGGTATTTCCATTATGATTTGTGGATTAAGTACATTTGCTATTATTGGAAAAAGGCCCCGTTTGATGTTTTGTTTTTCAGGAAATAAAATTCAACTGGTGCTAAGGAAGGCATAAAACTTCATTAACTATTTATTAGCTATTAACAGCTTAATGAGAGAAGTAAACAACAGACTTGAACCAGTGTTAGTAGGTACTTCTATCAGAAAGGCCCTCTTCTATGTTGCTGACAATACCTATACCTATTTTTATTCATTTCTTTGCCAATACCCCCTAGCTTCGACCCCCATGTCGCCCTATAGAACAGTGCCATGAGAATAAAAATAAATATTTAAGAAAAATTTTATTAAAATTTCATATTTCTATCACAGAAATTTACATTTTTTTTAGAATAAAATGGCGCATTCAAACTATAAAAGTAAAGTGAAGAATAATTGGTGGTAAATCCTTAAAAATAATTTACTAAACGTTATGGGTATGGAAAACATATGATTTTTTTAAAAATATGTACTCAAAAATATGGAGAGAATTCAGACCAGGACAAATGGCAGAATATTATGTAAACTAATATATATAAGTTGTCCTTTTTGAAATGAAGTATTAGCAAATTATTCTACCCTTGTATGTTTTATGAAATTGGGTTTGACATAGAATAATGATTCTCGCTGATAACTACACAACATTCTAGAATTTGTTTTAGCAATCATTCCATGTCAGATTCTAAAATACTTTTTATTGGATTCTTTCTGTAGATTGCAGGTTTGTGGTTTGTTTCTTGTTAAGCAGCGCACAATTTTGAATATTAATGCAGACCGGCAAGACGCAAGACTAATATTTGACAAATAGTTTTTCTAAAATTAACATATAAAATCCTTAAGTTTATTCTACAAAGGAAACAATTCGTCATAGGTAAACCTCTCGGTAATAACATTAGCGATATCGGTAAACTTTTGGGCTAATGAATTTTCCAGAACCGGCTTGATTTCGTTGACGAACAAATCGGCATTGTCTCTGACTACTTCATTGGTGGCCTGGGACAAAGTAGGATTTTGTCCGGAAAACAAATTACCTAAATGAATATCGCTGTGGCCTATGTACAAATTAAGACCGAACTTTCTGAAGTGGAGATATTGTTTTCCATTTTTTTCTGTAAGGTCACCTTTCATCATACAATCGAATTTGTAGTTTGCTGAAAAATAATTGATGGGATTTAGTTAAAATTTGGTGTTTCCGTCAATATTTGGTTACTTACTGAAATTTCCAGTGATCGGTCCTTTTCCTTTATATTTGAGAATCAGAACGCTCATATCAATGTCATATTCGCCCTTAAAGTATATGTTTGGTACGTTGACTCGAAATATGAAGCGGTTTTTCTTTAGATTTGTCCTAGAAAAAAAAAAAAAGAAAACTCACTTAATTTTAAGTCAAACCTGACAGACGCGTATCAAGGCCAGGTGAATAAAAAAAGAGTGGGACAAAATTCAAGTGGACCTGAGGATTTAGAACTCTTTTTTTCGGATGAATTCCCGTCTGTTCCTGTCCAGGCATAACAGGGGCTACAACTTACCCCACGACCGGTGGCCCAGCGTCAAATCACCCCCCTCATCGGGCACAAAATTTTCATTATAGATACTCGAAACACTTTATCATTCGTAACCAAAAACCGCCCGTCTGCCAGCGATGGGTGGTAGCCCGCTCCCGTGACCGCCCCTCAAATAAGGGAATTTTGATCAAAAACCCCCCTTACGAGTACACAAATGAAATTTTTTGGGCATGTAGAGAATTATATTAGAAACCTAAAAACACGCGGCCTTCCAGTGGTAGCCCGTCTAGGGCAGACGCCTTCCAGTGGTAGCTCGTCCAGGGCAGACGACCTAGACGAAATATATGACGTAAAACTACCCTTACGAGTACATTCAGAAAATTTTGTAGTCTTAAACAGTCAGATTGGTGTGCTAAAAATTCATGGCAAACGCCTTCAAGTGATAGCCTGTTTAAGACAAAATTACGCTGAAGCGTTTCTTATTATGGATAAAGACATTAAATAAAACTACAACATAAGTATTAGGGACAAAAACACAGATTTATGTATTATTCAAGAGTACTTAGCATTAATAATGATAAATAGGAGTTACAGATTATATAGGAACACGGTAGAGTAATGAATTTCCCAGACCTAACTTCACCAGAGAGTCATTACAGGGGGAAGTCGATAATTTGTTTGAAAATTCTTGAAAAATTAATAATGCTTTGTAGGGATTTTTTGTCATTTCAGAAAGAAAGAATTGACCTTTAATCGCACCCGAGAATACTTTCTTTTGTCAAGTTAGGTCTGGGAAAGTCACTACGGGGACTAAAAAGGTCGCTTATCGCATAAGTTTTTCCCCTCTCTGATATTTTTTTCTGTTTGCCCATCAGTTGAAGTGCCTGATCGATATTTCATAAACTTCATAAATCTATCCCTCCAAATTCCTAGAATTCTCTTAGCTTCACGCATAAATATGTTTTTTGGATATTGGTTTTCAGTGTCATGGAATGTGACTGACCTAACTTTAGGTGCAACCTTGAATCTTTGCCAATCCTGAACAAATGAACCGATTTGGGATTATTTTAGATTGCAGCCCTTTTCTTCTTTCATCGAAGCTAGAATTTTTTTCAGATTTTTCAAAGAAATAAAATAAAAAAATTGTGAAGACATTTTTTACAAAATCTCGAAGCGTGTAAACACTGTGAAAAGTGCAGTTTTACAAAAATAGTTTGTATTCTTTCTAAACAACAAATCCCTTAAATAGTCCGATTTCCTATTACCTGGACTGCGCGCGTCGCTTGTAGGCTGCAGTTGAGCGTCCAATGAGAAACAAGTTTGTTACAGGCTGGCGTCATATTCTTATTCAGGGAATAGTTCAGAATGAATCGTTCCTTCTTTCTTTGTAACGTCTAATGCCACAAAGAGCAAACTAATACTTTACATATTACTTGAAGTCACCGCAGGGTCGTTTTTGCAACTTCATTGAGCGATGCTGCCGGATGAAACATTTATCAAAATAGAAGTGCAAACGATGTTCATCCACTTTAAAGCTCTTCTTTTGTCTGATTTAAGGCGTTGTAAAACACTTGACACTATATCACTTCTTTAATGTTATATTGTTCGATTTGTATTGTCTACATTTGTTCTGCAACAATAGAGTCTGGCTACACTGCAGCCCCCAGTTGCGCGCGCATGTCATGTTTTATTACTTTCTAATTTGTATTTATTACAATTATCAAGCTCTCTTTTCCTGAACATGCGAGATAGGTCTATTATATTTAATTTTCTGAGAATTTACAAAAAAATTATCGACATCTCGCCGTAGCGACTCTCCCACCAGAATCAACTTGACTAGAGAAAATATTCTCGAATGAGCTTAAGGGTCAACTCTATCATCCTTAAGCTTCAAAAAATCCCTAAAAAGCATCAATAAATCCCTACAAAGCATCAATAATTTTTCACGAATTTTCAAACAAATTATCGACTTTCTTCCGTAGTGAGTCTCGCAGACCTAATTTTGACTGCAAAAACTATTCTTGACTTTGCTTATGGTCAACTCCATCATCCTCAAACTTCAAAGAATGCCTACAAAGCATCATTAATTTTTCACGAATTTTCAAACAAACTATCGACTGCCCCTCGTAGTGACCCTCCCAGACCTAA
Organism: Ceutorhynchus assimilis; assembly: GCA_917834065.1. NCBI lineage: Eukaryota > Metazoa > Arthropoda > Insecta > Coleoptera > Curculionidae > Ceutorhynchus > Ceutorhynchus assimilis. The sequence continues at coordinate 40,291,278 of OU892280.1, read as the reverse complement.
CTTGACCGCAAAAACTATTCTGGACTGTGTTCAAGATTCAACTCTATCATCCTCAAACTTCAAAAATCCCTACAAAGCATCATTAATTTTTCACGAATTTTCCAACAAATTATCGACTTCCACCTGTAGTGACTCTCCCAGACCTAACTTGACTGCAAAAACTATTCCTGACTGTGCTTAAGAGTCAACTCTATCATCCTCAAACTTCAAAAAATCCGTACAAAGCATCATTAATTTTTCACGAATTTTCCAACAAATTCTCGACTTCCCCCCGTAATGACTCTCTAGTGAAGTTAGGTCTGGGAAATTCATTACTCTACCGTGTTCCTATATAATCTGTAACTCCTATTTATCATTATAAATGCTAAGTACTCTCGAATAATACATAAATCTGTGTTTATGTCCCTAATACTTATGTTGTAGTTTTATCTAATGTCTTTATCCATAATAAGAAACGCTTCAGCGTAATTTTGTCTTTGACATGCTACCACTCGAAGGCGTTTGCCATGCATTTTTAGCACACCAATCTGACTGTTTAAGTCTACAAAATTTTCTGAATGTACTCGTAAGGGGAGTTTTACGTCATATATTTTTTTTAAGGTCGTCTACCCTAGACGAGCTACCACTGGAAGGCGTCTGCCCTAGACGGGCTACCACTGGAAGGCGTCTGCCGCGTGTTTTTAGGTTTCTAATATAATTCTCTACATGCCCAAAAAATTTCATTTGTGTACTCGTAAGGGGGGTTTTTGATCAAAATTCCCTTATTTGGGGGGCGGTCACGGGAGCGGGCTACCACCCATCGCTGGCAGCGTTTTGGTTACGAATGATAAAGTGTTTCGAGTATCTATAATGAAAATTTTGTGCCCGATGAGGGGGGTAATTTGACGCTGGGCCACCGGTCTAAGATAGCTATTTCAGACAAGCCGAAGTGCAACTTTTTCATAGTTGCAGGCAAGCACTTTGCCGCGGTAGAAAATATACTTATTATAATAATAAGTGTTTCTACTGTAACCGGAAAAAAATATTAGTAGCAGCAAGGAACTTTACTGTTACGACCAAGGCACATTTGCTAACTTAGTAAAGTGCGTTCTACTACTACAATAGGATCCTTTTGCAATTACAGCTAAAATTTCTGCTATGATAGCCGAAAATACATTCAGTAAAGATTTTTTGGCTAGAGGATTTCTCAGTGCAGAATCAACAGAAATAATAAACCGAGAAATTTTACAAAGCTTTTGCACCACCAAATTAACATCGAAAAATGACAACGATAATAAAATGGATTGCAGTGCGATGGATGTCTGCAGACGATCGCAGAAGGTGTGCGCTGGTCTAATAGGAAACGCGACGTCAGATATAATTTGACAAGCCCTATATGATTAGCGCTCCATGAAGCGATAGACAATGTTCGCTGGCCTAATAGGAAATGCGATGCCAGATATAATTTTACAAGTCCTAAAGGGTTAGCGCTCCATGTAGCGGTAACCAAATAGGAAACGGAAAAATGCGATCGGGAGGATAAATTGATTGAAAATTCTGCTTTTCATGTATTGGAGCATCTCGGGATTCCCAAGAATCCATTGTAGCTCACCAATTCGTTGCCATTTTAATACCAATTCCTCTTCTAGATATTTTAGCAGCTTGATTTTCTTTCTCGATTATTGGGGTTTTGTATTTCCATCGTTTTTGATCTTCTAAAGACTCATCTTCTCTGGAGCTTCAGTCAGATATTTGTTCATAGCGGGCTCCATAATTTGCATTTCTTCAAATGTTGTATCAATTAGAACAAAATCATCTTCATACCAGAAATGGTTGTTTTCTGTAGTTGATACCTACTGGCTCAAATCCAACGATCTGAAAAAATCTTCGAATGCCACTGTAAAGGATGCGCCAGCTACGAGTTATCATCGTGCCGATCTGTATGGCGACAGTTTTTGATTGTAGGCTTATTGTCATTGTTGTGTGTAGAAATTATCTAGTTGTCCGAAGCGTGTGTCTACTTTATGAAACGCCTTCTTGTAGTCGATGAAGGCCACGGCAAATGATCTTTATCGTTTCGATTTTTCGATATGTACAACCCATGAGGTTTTTAAGAATTTATTCAGGTTATTGGATTCAACGGTTTAAGATTCAGTAAGGGCCGATAATGTCACAGCAGGAATCCTTTCAACTGGTGAACGATAGAAGACGAAGAAGGCGTAAAAATCGCGGTACTGGAAGAATAGAAGCAAACTTCGAAGGTGGAGATAGAAGAGCATGGCTCTACATAAGCAGAGTCAAAAGAACTGCTTATGAGGAAATAACAAAAAACTTCGTTCAACACAAAGATCAAGGTATTCAAATCACAGTGTATGAGATTTCCACAGAAGAAGACCAACTGAAGGCATTTCTTGTCTCCCCTTTAAAAAAAAAGACGGATTGTATGATAGTTCTTCCTGGCCAAGTTACATCAAAGTGGGAAGATTTAACTTCAACAAGCACAAGGATTTCCTGAGAAACTTAGGAAAAATTCCTGGCCTAGAGAGAGGAGGTAATTTTTTATAGATATAAATAGTCCCAAGGACACAATACAAAACGATGTTACTTGTAAGAAGTTGCAAACTCACTCTCATAATCTCTACATGTCATGTAAATATAAGGTCTCTTGTTCCCTCGTTTTCCGATGTGAGTGAACTGTTGCTAGATGAAAAATTCCATATTTTTGCAGTAACAGAAACATGGTTGTCACCAGACTATCCAGATGGGCTAATCAATGTTGATGGTTACCAGCTTCATCGTGCTGACCGTCCAGCCCGAGGAGGAGGAGTTTGTGCATATATTTCAGCTTGTATGAAGAGAAATATAATCGATATTTCACCAATGTTGGATACATTAAACTTACTCGAGCAATTGTGGATTGACATTCAATACAAAAGTAAGTCAATGTTACTTGGTGTGCTGTACAAGCCATCATTGGTGAATAACAATCACCTCACTTGTTTAGAAAGCATATTATCATTTCTAGCAATGTCATATGATTATGTAATTTTGATGGGCAACATAAATATAAACCCATTAGTTGGAAATGTAAAAAGCAACTATGTAGAGTCATTGCTACAAATGTTTGACCTGAAGCAAGTTGTTACAGATACAGCATCCAACAAGAATAAGCAGAAATAGTTGCAGCTTGATCGATGTAATTTGTGTAGACAACAGTCTAAATATTTTAAATAAAGAATGAAGGCTTTCACGGCCGGTCAAATCTAGCAAAAAAGTTTTTTCCGGGCTATAATGCCGTGGTCCATTAGTATTTCTACCTAACGTTTCGTCTACTGCTGCGGTAGACATCTTCAGAGGCGGTGTGGTAGAGGACGAAGTGTTCTCTTCCGTGTTTCTCCGATGACTGAATTCGACGTTGAGGAAACTGCGTTATTTATATCCAGGGTTGTGGGCGTGGCTTGGATTACGGTATTTTCCTTGTCTCATTCTCGGAAAGGAAGGGTCTGTTTTTCGGAGAACTGGCAACCAGCTTTTATTGAGGTTCATGCCCTCTTCTTTTCTGTTGAAGTTGTTGTGGTGTTTCTGTATCTCTATGGCTTCTCTGTGGAGCCTGGTGTAGAAATGTTTGGTTCTATCCAATGTTTGAGTCTGGTCGAAATGAATGACATGGTTTGTTTGTGTAAGCACGTGTTCGGCGATTGCTGATCTATCTATTTGTCCTTGCTGACAGTTTCTTTTATGCTCTTTGACCCTAGTGTTGATAGAGCGTTTGGTTGGTCCTACATAGACAGATCCACAAGAGCAGGGAATTCTATAGACGCCAGCCGATTCAAGAGGTGCCTAGGATCCTTGGCCGATCTTAGACTTTGCTGAATTGTTCTTGTGAGCTTGTAGATAGGCTTAACGTTGTGTCTTTCTAGCGTTCGTCCTATGCGATCTGTGACATTTTTGATATAGGGAAGAAAGGCTCTTCCTGCCACCTGCTTTATTGCAGCAGTGATCTCTAAAATAATCAATATCTGCTTACGAACTTGTGAAGTACCGAGTCTCTTGAAATGTGCTGTTGTCAAACCCTAACCAAAAAATTCCAAGGTGAAGGATTTCTCAGAGCTAAGGCTAATTTGTCTTCTTCCAATCCTTGCCAAAATGCTAGAGTCAGTGGTATCGGACATGATCCTGGAATACATAGTAGACAAGAATATTCTGCCAGCGAACCAATATGGATTTCGTGAAAATCATAGCTCAGCAACAGCACTTACCACAGTAACGACAAATATTGCAACAAATATGGATTGTTCAATGGTCTCTTGCTTAGTGCTCCTATAGATTAGGTACAGCAAAGCGTTCGATTTGATTAACCATCAAATGCTTATTGCAAAAATGGGCTATTATGTTTTCTCTGATCGAGTATGCCAGTAGTTTTCGAGCTATCTTGAATCAAGAGCACAAATCGTCCCCCTTATCACGTAGAGGCATATCGAAATTCGTAATTTTTTTCAGGAGACGATAAAATGAAAAATGCACTATTTGTAATGTTATCTGGTGTTTTCATTTTTAAACAGATCATGGTCATTTCTCTACACTAAAACCTTATGTATATGCTCTCATAAGTATAAGGTACTGGACCCAAAATGGCTTCTATAGATTTTTTGGAAAAAAATAAAGTTTGCATATACGCCTCTACGTGATATATTTTTTTCTTTCTCAATAAGATAAGTCCTATAAAGGAAACTATAACAGATACCGTTACGCCATTTCGCGAGATCAAAAGTGTACCTCAGGAAAGCCTAAAATTGTTGAAAACGCAATTTCAGACTTTTGTGTTAGATACGCCCCTACGTGATAAGGGGGACGAAATGATCGAACTGGACGGAGCTAGGTGAAAGTCGGTAACAATGAGATGTGGAGCTCCCCAATGAAGCATTTTGAGACCCCTGCTATTCAACCTGTATACTAGTGACCTCCCAAATCGAGTAAGTACAATTTTGCGTTATGCGGATGATACACAACTCCTGGTAGGTTTCGCCCCGGAAGAGGCTTATGTTGCTCTGAATAGAGTTAATGCTGACCTAAACTCAGTTAATATATGGTCTAGAAACCATGGTCTTGTGCTTAATGCTTGTTGCCCTGTGTAGAATCTGTCAGAAATTTAGGTGTTATGTTTGATAAGCAACTTGATTCCCAGGCGCATGTAGGAATGAAACTGGTACCTGGTACCTGCCAAAACTAAGTTAATGGTAATAGAGACCTCATCTATCTTCAATTAGATTATAGACTGTGAGATAGGGACTGTTTAGTGGAGTCATTTTTTTTTGGCTGGCATTTTGAGGGCTGAATGTGACTAGATAGCTGATGAGAATATGGGTGATTTTAATGCCTGCCACCCGTTCGAAAATTTGGAGAAATTGATTTACATGAAGAATTTTTTTTTTTTGATCTCAAATTTTCTGGCTTTTAAGTAAAAGTTTGACATTGATAAATAAATCACCCATAAAAAGTCGGGATAGGTATCAACTTCCAAGAGAAAAGAAAAGAACCTTACGCGTTTACTTTTTCTCTGGCCATCGAGAGAATGAAAGGTTTTGTTGTGAAAATAACGCTGAAAAATCGCCAGACGGTAATCACAGTTCGAAATCGAGTTTTCCGGCGAAACGTCCTGTAGACATTTCGAACAGGAGGCAGGCATTAAAACCACTTATATTCTCATCAGCTAACTAGTCACATTTATCTCTCAAAATGCCAGACAAAAAAAATTACTCCACTAAACAGGCCCAATCTCAGGGTCTATTACCCACAAGCTTACTCCATTCGTTTGGAGAAAAAATAGCGTGTTGCAACTTGCATACGGAGTAGAAGCACTTTTTTGTGCTTCAGTAGTATTGCAAGCTTCTACTCCTAATACAACAATATACTATTTTTGTTGAAATCGAGGATGGTAAAAGTTCTGAATCAGGGTCCCCTAAAAACCATGAAAGAAGAATTTCAACCTAGTCTCCGAATTTCTTACTTCAAATCGATGATTTCGAATCCAGAAGGTCCCCATACTTTGGCATTGGTAATGTTGGCATCGATTTTGGCTTGTTCAGGCCCGCTTCTCAATTTGATTTCATCCAATAGTAAAGGTTCTATTGGTGGTACGTCAAGTTCTTGGATTCCAGTTTTTAGTTTGGATCTGAGCGACTCTACTGATTTGATAATGCATTCGTTGAGTTCCGGGTGGTTGCGGCTGCATACTTTTATGTAGGGAGCTGAAAATGGATGAAATGTGTTAATCATTGTTGTTGAAAAGAATATTTAATGATTAGTAGTATTCAGACTGTGAACCATGAAAGATTGTATGGAAACTTCCAAAATCCGAAATAAGGAAACTATTTTTGTAATTTATAGTAGTATTGATCCCTCACAGAAGTCTAATTGGCCCTAAAGGTTTTAAAACAATTTATCATTTTCCAGTAAATGATTATTTTAGAAGTCGAGAACAAAAATGGGTGGATACTTATTTCTTCTGCATTTACATATTTAATTTGTGTCGAGACAACTAGGATTCAGTTAAATGAGTATAATTTTGAAAATTATTTGTTCCTGTAATACCGACCAATAAAAATAATCAAGCGACCTTCCTTAGAACATTATAACAATCTATAATGTGCAACCAGAACTATTTACGTACTACTTAGGAAAAAAATATTATGCAAATTCAAATGAGGATAAATTAAATTAATTAATTATTGATGCAAAACTAAAACTCTGGTCCTATTATAAAGTACCTATAATTTATTCAGAAAAAAAAATCCATTAGGCAAATAATACTGGATAATAATGCAACAAAACAATAATAGGGTTTTACTAAATAATGGGGTTATAAATAACTATAAAAGCATTGCATAGTGGTGGATATGCATGAAAAAAATAATCATGTTTCTCCTCCTCAGTGAAGAGTGAGTGGGCCACCATACAGGCAAATAATAGCACTTTATTGCACACAAAAAAATCTATCAGCTTCTAAGCAAAGTAAATACAAAAAACAACAAGCCTTTTATTCCTTCCGCCTCACATCGTTCCTTCTTAAGGCGATGGAAAAGGCAGTAGATAATTATATTAGATCCGCTACAATGGAAAGGTGGCTGTTGGAATGCAAGTCAGCACGCCTACAGAGCAGGTATGGACACTGAGACAGCTCTGATCCAACTGACGAGACGAGCATGACACGAGAAACTCTGGACATCGCTGGTGCCTTTGACAACACATCTCATGTGGCCATTCGGAGAGTACTAACGAGAAGGGGAGTAAACGACACAATCAGTCATATGAATAAAATGTAGCAAATGCTTTTTTCTGCGATTGGCAAGATGTCAGCATTTTTTGGCCGATTGACAGGTCGCAAAACTTAATATTCTGGTATTTTAATCATGTTTCAATAGTTGCTTAGGAATCAATGAATAACAATACTGAAAACACTTTTCCGGCCTAGGCCGGGAAAGTGATTCTCGTACTGCTGAATAATTGGAACCAAAAAGACAAACATTTAACAGGTATTTAACTGATCGCCGAAAAAATAGTATGTGTATTTCGGTGGAAAAGCACATTATCTGCCTTCGGTATTTGCCGGCCTCGGCTACGCCTCGTCCGTCAACTTACACCGTCGGCCGAGAATGTGTCACTTTTCCACCTAAATACACAATATACTATTACTCTACCTCCATCTCCTTTTGCTGCATTTAAGCTGAATACTGAATATGTTTGTTTCAAAAAACTCAAATAGTAGCATTTGTTCCTGGTTTATTCATATGAGCCAGTATTTCGATGGATGTGTAAGATGCTTGCCACGAGGAAGCAGAGACTTCACTAGCCAATGAGTCTATTGAGGTGAGCACTACTCGAGGCACTCCCCAGGGGCCGGATTTTTGTCTAAGGGAGTAGAGCTCGCCGATAGAACGAATGTTTTGTCCTTGTCAACGTAATCGAAAAGTAAACGAGAATGATAAAGACGAAAAATTTGTTCTCCCGGGGAGCTCTACTCCCTGGCCCGAGAATCGATCTCCACGGGCGGAGTATGCTTACCCCTGGGTCCTTATTCTTGAAACAGGGGAGTAGCGTTCCCAGAAGAACGAGTGTTTCGTCTTTGTCAACGATATGCAACTGATGATATGAGTAACAAAGACGGAACACTCGTTCTCCTGGGAGCGCTGCTCCCCTGTTTCAAGAATAAGGACCCTGATGTGGAGCTTAGTGGAGGATGTTCTACTAGGAATGCTGAACAGCCTGTGCTTGCACTGCGGCGTTGGGTACTCACTTGGTTGGCTTGAAAGGAGAGAATCAGCATCTCTAGGCAAGCTTATTTCGCTCCTCGAGCTCCCCAGGGATAATAAGACCAATACATATAATGTTGAGGATGCTTTACAGTAGTCATAAAAAGCAGAGAAGAATGGAGAGGAAACAGCACATCGGTTCTTACAATGCAGCAGAAAGCTGGTATACTGATGCATCAAGAACTGAACAAAGGGACCGGAGCCAGAGTACTTGGGCCAGGAATCAAGTTCTCCTAAGCAATGGGAGAACACCCAGACATACTTCAGGCGGAAGTAAAGGCTACAACTGGATGTGCTAAGCTCAATCTTGACAGAAACTACAAAAAGAGAGAGATGGTAATATTCTCAGATAGTCAGCTAGCCATCAAAGCGCTGAGATCAGCAATAATCAGCTCCAGAATGGTTTGGGAGTCCCTAGATTAGTTAAACAAACTGGGCAACAATAACAAACCATCTCTCCAGTAGATACCGGGGATCGCAAGTAATGAGAAGGCGGACCAATTGGCAAAATTGGGAGCACAATTGCCACAAACTCCGATTTCAGAACCAGAGCCTTTCTGTGGCATAGGAACGCACACCTATAAGGAAGCGTTCAGAAAGGTAGCGCGGACCACATGACATTCATTTTTAGTTAGCTCTTGGCAGAATGATATTTTTTATTTGCATATACTATTTTACGATCTATTCCTAATAAATTAGGGGGAGACCACAAACAGAAAAGTAGATTAGTTTAGGGCTGACACGAGACGATATGAGAAACTTTAACACAGACACAGTAAGAGAATAACAAGAAGAAAATTGAAATCACAAAATAGTGAAAAATTATACTAAACTACATATATGCTGTAAAGAAGGAACAGGAAACAGAACTACCTACATTTATGTCCATGGTCCAATATTTCTATAAAAAAAAAACTTTATGATAAATCCATCGATTTACCCGTACTAAAAGATGCCTATGATCAGGAATTAAGTTGTAGAATATAGGTTTTATCACGCATGCATCATAATCAACGATTATCGCACGCTGCAGTGTGCATAAAATAATCGCATCATAAACATCATGATGCGTCTATCTTTTCAAAGGTTTGTTATAGAAACGTTTGCTCTACCATTATTACCTGGATATTTACCTGCCGTTTAAATGACTATTTATCAAAATAAATGAAGATATTTAAAACATATTTGAGATCATAATGCATTCGTGATAAAAAATAGCGGATGATATGCGCGTATCAGAGAATTTAAAGCCTCAAAAATTCCCTAAAATATGCCTCTCAGTCAGAAGCAGTAACACCATGATCAAAAAGGCGATTCATCAGGATTCATTCAATTATTAGTACACAAGTTATTTTCCCACATTTACCAATAAACTTTGCGAGCCAAATTTGCCGCTCACTGAAATTAGAATTTATCAAGCACGGAATAGCAGGGATTCAGTGGCCACTGAGCTGCATATTTCGTAAGAATAATTCCAAAAAATATGCAACCTACATTTACTTTGATTATATAAACAAGGCTGACACAAGCAAAGACTGATATAATCAAATTAAACAATTTTGAAATAATTTGTTATTATCTTTAATGCACACTAGAATGAGTCGAATGCAATTGGAGATTTCTGAATTTGAAGGACAACGCACGGCTAACATGGGATTTTTGGGATCTACGGATTTTACCATTTTTTTGATAATGTCGAGGAGAATTTAATTCTGAATAGGTCGGCATACACACACGTTATTTCGCGCGGTTTATCGTGGCGTGTTGGGATGTAGCGGTTTGCACGCGCGAAAGAACGGTGTGGCAAAAAAAGCGTCATGTTCCTCTCCGCAATAGCCTCAAAACCGTAACGTGGAATGGCGTGTGGACATGGTTGTGAATTGCAACTGCACTATCATGTACTTGAGTACTGACGTCACATTCCAGATGAAAGCACGTCTGAAATCCCTTCCCATTCTATCATTGCGTGTTGTCCTCCTCACTCACGCACATGATTTTCCACAGGTTTTTGCAGATGGCACGATAAACCGCGCGAAAGAACGTGTGTCTATGCCGGCCTAATCACCTTCAAATGGGACTAAATCTTGCACGCATTATGGTTTGTGAGATATAAGCGTTGAAAGATGAACTTTTTTGCAAAGAAATTACCCTAAGTATGTTGTAAGCTGCGATAACGATGATAGTATATTATGTAATGATCATGTTATGATAGCCATTAATACACGAGCATGTTGTAGGATACGAAACAAGCCGCAGGCGAGTTTCGTTTATAACATGCGAGTGTATTAATGGCCATTACATGAGAGTTGCATGCACTATTTCTTCTAAATACTTCCATTAATAAACGGAATACATATTTATTTTAGGAATAGTAAACTTCTCAACTAGTAGTGCCATCTATTGACAATTTCGAAAATTAAAATCTAGACGTCATTTGGGAATAAATTCCGCACCCGATTTAGTAATCTTTTGTTGTTTCGTTTGGTAAATACCGATAGAAACAATCCAAAATTTCATAACAAGTGTGTTATTTTTATGTAAACATTTTTCTTGTTCAAAATAACTCAATTCCAGTGGCTGAAAAATCTGTCGATATCATTATGAAAATCTGTATGAAGTTCATTATGAAACAGATTTTGATTGTTTAATAAGCGTATTATGAAACGTCAGTAGAAAAACATATTTTTTGAGTGACCTCAAAAAACTGAAATTATTTTGTGACCAAAATTAATACTTTAGTCCCTAACGTTAATAGTCTATAATAGTTATTTATACACCAAGTGAGTTAAATGAATATTTATTCATGAGAAGAAAGTTTAACCCACAAGCCCTAGCGAGTGGGTTAATTTTCTTCGAATGAATAAACATTTTAGCTCACGTGATGTATACAAAATTTTATCCCATTTTGATAGACATTTAAATTAATAGAAATCAAATTATAAAAATAATTCATTTAGCAGCATATGAAAGCGTCTAATATTGAAATTGGTGGTTGCTAGGTTATAACTAGTTGTTTGTTTGTATTTGCAGCAGATTCTATACTGGCAGAGGGACTTAAAAGACCGAGAGTGAGTTAAATAGTTATTTTTTATACAAGACGATGAAATGGTAGTTTATCGTTGACAGGAAAAGTTAATTCACGAGCGGAATCGCGAGTGAATTAATTCCGGAAAACGATAAGGGCATTTTATCGTCGTGTGTAAAACAAAGTTTTTTTCCCATAGCCTAATTATGGACGCCTGTAGTATCAAAAATATTTAGAAATTATTTGAGTCGAACACTTTTGCATAAGTAGAAATTCGTTTGACAAATAAATAAAAAACAAAATATGTACAGTCGTGAGCACAAAAAGTGGGACACCCGTTTTTTTCCTATTGTAAAATGTGCTCACCAGCTATACCTACGGTAATGACAGGAATTGTCATATTTGACAAAAAATCGATTGCAGAGAAAAGACTGATTTACGCAAAATAGCGAAAAATGACAAGACCTGTCAGTCGGGTGTCCCACTTTTTGTGCTCATGACATATTTTTGACACAATAAACGTCTTTATCTATCCTTGCTGTTAAAGCATCATTTAATCTACCATTGCGGTTAAAGTACTACTTTATCTACTATTTTTAGTAGATTAAAGGCTACTTTACCAGTAGCTATGGAAAAAAATATTTTAAATCACTTTTGCTATTAGGCGTTCAATAATGTCATTTTTTAACGTCAAAATGGAATAAAATATTAAAACCATCATTCATCTTAAATTATTGTCAAAAAGTCAATCGACTTGGTAGGTAAGAAATTAATGCTTAGTCACTAGATATTAGCATATATAACATTAGCATCAAAATACTAAACCCATTATTTGGACATTAAATCTGTATTAAGAAATAAACAACCTTCTTCATAATATGCCTGCTGATGGTGTATTTACTGACACAGGTAGCACTTTTATTATATGACAGTACGGCACACTTTCATTGCAATTTTGCAATATAAGTATCGAAAACTGGTTAAGTTTTAAACGAGAGCGGAATATTTTACATTTATTGGGAGGAATTTTTTTGGTTCATTCGGTCAATATTGCAATATTGAAATTTATTGATACCTAATTATGATATTTACAATTTATTTTATTGTATGAATTCAATGAGCAGCACATCTAAGTAATTATTTTTCTATGATAATGAGATGGAGACTGAAAGTCGAAACAGAAGAGTCTAAAAAATCTTTTTTCCTATCGGGAAGAATTTTTTAGATATTTATAAAAAATTGAATGACACAATGTTTGGTTGTTCCACAGAATACAATTTTTTTAGCGGCAATTCATATTTTATGCGTTATGATGAGCGTTTATTCGATATCGTGTTATTACCTAGGTACCTGATAGGTCCAGTACAACGCAGTATTAGATACTACTATGTTTGAAGAAAGTTATATGAAAACTCTTGAAGCCATAAGGCAATTATTGAAATTTTGATTGATTTCAATCGCCTAACTCAGAAAATTTACATGGCAATTAACGTTTTAAGCAGGACTATTGTCTCAATTGCCCTATAGAATCCAGGAGACATAAAAATATTTTTGAATTTAAATTGTTGAATTGTCTCCACGTTTTCTCTCTGATATGACCAAACACTTAAACGTTATTTTTATAAAAGTAAATATTCGCAGAAAAATCGAGTCAATATTACAACAAACCAAATATTGTTATTATTTTTCCATGTTTACTTACTATATAACATCCTCTAGCTTATTCTTGGAAACTTGATAGACTGACCCTCGTATGTAATTAATAATAGCATCACCATAACAGTATAAATCGACATACCAAAGCTATATTTGATTTGATTTAATTGGCCGTCAAAGTTCTATAGGCACCAACATCAGGCAGTGAAAAACGAAACCATCAAGAGAGTTTACGAAGATATATACAAAGCAATGAAATTTCGAATACGACTACGTAATAATTGGAGATGTGGAATGCGAAAAGAGGAAGAAGCCGGAAGATCCGCAGGGCCTGTTGGAATAGGTCAACCAAATGAAAGAGGTCAAGTTTAATTTCAGTAAAACTTGTAATTTGTACCTATAGAAACTATAAAAATCTTTTCCAAGAAGAAAGGAAAGAAGACTTAGATGTTACCAAACGGCAAAACTAAAAATGAAATTGAATTTATTTCAGCATCACGAAGTCATAGAATGACATGACAGATGTAACCATAGAAAAACGATTTCCAATGCGTCGTCATCACAGGATGGTAAGGGCTTCTTACAGAGAACCAGAACGAACAAAGTAAGAATAAATAAAAGATAAAGAGTGAGCTTTTGAAACGAAGATCAATGGAATATTATAAGTAACTACAAAGGACTCTTTTTCGCTTTAGTAATTTCCATCATTTCCAGTAAATTCAGTTTATGCCTTTGTTGAAAAAATATGGACATTTTCCATAGAGAAATATTTTTTGGAGGACAGAAAATATTTTGCGAAAGCTGACTGGGTGTTAGAAATGTTCGAGTCTTTGTATTTCGATATTCAGCTGACCTTGAAAGCAATTACACTTAAAAACCAGAATGTTGTTTAACAGCATTCCGATTGTCTCAGAATTTAACCGGTTTATAAGAAGATGAATCACTCAATCATTGTTGTTATTGAATAGTATATTGTGTATTTAGGTGGAAAAGTGACACATTCTCGGCCGACGGTGTAAGTTGACGGGCGAGGCGTAGCCGAGGCCGGCAAACAGCGAAGGCCGAAAATGTGCTTTTCCACCGAAATACACATACTACTTTTTCTGCGATCGGTTAAATACCTGTTGAATGTTTGTCTTTTGGTTCCAATTATTCAGCAGTACGAGAATCACTTTCTCGGCCTAGGCCGGAAAAGTGTTTCCCGTATTGTTATTCATTGATTCCTTAGCAACTATTGAAACATAATTGAAATACCAGAATAATGAATTTTGCGACCTGTCAACCGGTCAAAAATGCTGACATTTCTTGTCAATCGCAGGAAAAAGTATTTTGTAGAATAACTTACTATAATAATATAGGTACTACTCAATGTTCGGAATCAAAATGAACGAATTAAAATACACAATAGAAGATTGGAAGTATTGGAACCAATAATACTATTATGGTGTTGAGACCCTGTTGAAGACGAAATAGAAATAAGTTGAAAAGCAACTTATAAAAAGAATTAGATATATTAAATATAGCACTACGAGATACATAATCAATCGGGTGGAAGATAAATAACACACATGAGACTCATGAGAGACATGCAACAAAACATAATTTGAAAAGCAAAATGGCATTGGGCAGGACATATCACCAAAATGGCCTCGTGAGATAATGGAGAAAAAGGGGGCAAAACCAAGAGCTAAGTTGACTATGTCCTCTCATAACAAACAGATCTAGGTAACATTAAAAATGTGACCGTAGGTACTAAATAATTTCCCAAAAGTTATCTGGGACCTATATTCAATTTATCACCAGAAATTAGTGGAATAAAGAGGGCACTGGAGGAAATGAAAAATAGCAAACCGTCGAGAAAAGATGGGATAAATGTGGATATGCCAAGGAATAGAGAGAAAATCATAATTGATTTCATTTATATCCCAATGAGGAATAAAATATTTAACGCAAAAATTATATCTAGATACTGAATACTTAACTGGAAAGAAGCAATAAATGCGTTATTCTTCGAAAAAGGAGGCAGAAAGGATGTAAAGAATCAGACTCCAGACACAGGTCTTCTCAATGCTATGTATAAACTATTAACAAAAATAATGACAAATAGATTAAAATCCAAATTGAAGAGCTAGCAGGTAACAGAACAAGCTGGACCAATTAACAAAATTGCAGATGATTAGTGAATAACTACTGAGAAATTAAGATTTTTTTTTTTGATTACTGTAATGTCGGATAATTAAAAATTAGCCTGTACTACTTACTTTGAAACCTACAAAGCCATTAATATTGAATCGATTTATCTAGAAAATTCAATATTCGACATAATTTTATAACCATCAAGTACCTACCAAGTTTAGTTTCTTTGACCTAAAGATTAATAAAATTCTATGAACAATTTTTACAATTCGGTATTTTCAACCAAATACTAAAACAACCAGCCTCTAAAAGCATTTAAAAAAATAATAATTAAGTGGCCATTGCAACAGAAATGTATCATTATTTTCTCATGTGAGCAAAAAAATCTCATTTTAATCATAATCTATAACCGCAATAATGCAACATTTCTAATTTGCATTTGCCATTTAAACAATATTATATAACGCCTTCGATTATTAATTTTTAGCACTTGATTACATAAAAATCAAAGAAATAAGCAGATAATATAATAAAAACAAATAAACTTACGTATTGTGGCATAAACTGTCCAAAACAGCGAACATACTAAAATCACAATTATTGATTGTTTCATTGTTGCCAATTAATATCGCAAAAGTGTGTACCGTACCGCGCCAAGCCTACCCAGTATCTAATTTGCGACCATAAAATAATGTTAACTTTCGAGTTTGGTACCCTCTACAAGTGAGCTGCTTTTATTTGTCAACAAACCCACGGCTAATTCACCAGTATTTTTTTAATATCTATTTGAATGCTATCATTGGAGGTGGCGTTTTGGTTATTTCCTTGGTACTGCCATTAGGAAGAATAGGTAGGTACCTACCATAAGAATGTCAAGGAATTTTCTAATATGTCGATCTTCTTTATTTATTTTATTTTTAATTGCTTTCTATGCTAGACGAATGCAAATTAATTGTCCAAATAGAATTAATTTAATTCGTGTTTTCTTTTGTTGGCACTTCCGGATTCTTCGTAACATGTATACGAACATTAGCAACAAAAGTGTTTTTCTTCAACCTAACATTTTTACACTAGTTTCATGATTTTGAAGTTTACCTTTTCTGTCCTATGGAGGTCACCATGGAACGGTCCTAATAGTGTTTTTACTCTTGTCTAAGGTTTTAACTGCCGCTGGAAGCGGAGGTAAAAATACTTTTACTGTCACTGCCAGAGTATAACGCATTTTTTTTTTGATAGGCTCATGCAATACCTAGGCATTGGCAATATCTACTCACAATTAGGACGATTGTATCTTTTTTTTTATATCTAATAAACGTGAGTTTTGGAGAAAAAAATATGATGTTTCATTCCCAGTAGATAATCAAGGAACCAATTTCAAGGAAAGAGGCTCAGATAGCACGTTCCCTTAATTTCCTCTTCATCATAATTATCTACAATTCTATCCTCATTCGTTTTCTTTTTTTATTTTCTATTTCCCTTGCACGGGTTACGCCCCATTTTTCCCAAGTCGTCTCTATTCCGACCAATCTATATTATTCATCTAGACCTGCCACTCGTTTGATGTAACCATACTGCGCGTGATTGACCTTTCTCGATTTCTGCTCGAGCCCGACTATCTTCCGGTCTCCAGTCTCCATTTCAAAATTTGTTGTCATATTTCTTTCTCTATCTCTCTGTAGCAGCCCTTCCATGTCAACTTCTGGACATAGTCCCCCCACCTACTTCCACCTTATTATATAGAAACTTTAGAATGTCCTGTACTTCGGAGTTTATTGAAGTTTGTATTCTAGAGATTTTCTTTTAATTCAATTTACTTGTTTAAAGCAGTCAGTGCAGATCAAAATAGAGAAAATTAGGTACATCAGAGTTACTTTCATTGATGGTCTTACTTCTTCTCATATAAGGCAGAGGATTTTGGAACATTATGTAGGTACCTACTTTGAGCTTAACCAAAAATAATCCTACTCCGGAGTAGGATTATCTTTGGTCTAACACTAACACAAGCATTTGATATTGTTAGAGCACTTGAAATGCCTCAGCATCATTCCGAATTTTATCTTACACCTTTCTGTTCAAATATGAATGCTGCGATCTCTCATCAAACTCCTGACAATTCTTCTTCGAATGTACAGATCGAAAATGACCATGCTATAGCAGCTGTCGCTTCTAAATGCTATTTTTGTGGTAGATCTTAATATCCCAGAGATAAATGTCCAGCAAAAAATTCTATTTGTTTCAACTGCGGCAAGAAAAGTCATTTCACCCAGGATTGAAGATATGGTCGACCGAATTTCTCAGTATGAATATTTCAGTTCGATATAATCTTCATAGTGCATATCACCAGATACCAATTCTAGAGCATGAACGTATATAAATTGCTTTTGAAGCATGTGGAAATATGTACCAATTCACTCGAATTTATTTTGGGGTGACTAATGGCGGTTGCTTGATTTCAGAGAAATATGAATAAAATTATCAAACAAGAACATTTAGAAGAGACATGCGTTTCTTGATGACGTAACCATCTGTGGTAAAAATAAAGAACATCATGATACACACCTTAAACGATTCTTAGATATTGTTAAGGAATATAGTACGACGCTTAACAAAGAGAAATGCAAATTTAGAATGACTAAAATTATTATTGTAGGGCATAAAATAGAACGAAAATCAATCAAACCAGATATAGACAGACTAAAACCACTGATTCAGATGCCCCTACCTACAAATACTGCTCTGCTCAGGAGAGTTTAAGGGATATTTGCCCACTATTCCAAATTCATTCATAAGTTTTCTGAGATAACACATCCACTGATTGAAGTAAAAAAGTTTCCATTGTCTGATTTTGAAGCTGCTGCATTTGAACAGTTGAAGAATTACATTCAAAACGCTGTTATTTCCATTGACGATAAAGCCGCTTTAACTGTTGAAACTGATGCATCGGAATATGCTATTGCCCTTCAACTTACACAATCTGGGAAACCAGTGGCGTTTTTCTCTAGAACATTGACGAAATCGGAACAGCGACATTCTTATGTAGAAAAAGAAGCCTATGTAGTCGAAGCACTCCGTAAATGGAAACATTTTTTGATCAAACGTTACTTTAAGCTCGTTACTGACCAGAAATTGGTTGCTTTTATGTTTAATTCATTAAGTACCTAATTCTTAAATCAGAGATGGAAAAATAATGCGGTGGAGTCTTGAATTATCATCTCAAAATATGATATCATATACAGATCTGGAAATCAAAACATAATTGGAGATACGTTTTTAAGAATATCTTCTAGTGACAAAACATTGTATACCTAATCATATATTATATCACAAGAGCTTTAAATTTAATCGATTAAACTATCTAACATATTTTGAGCATGATTTTGCTTGGAAAATAGTTGAATGCACAATAACTTAATAAAAGTTATTGTGAATTAAAGTATTTGCCAAAAAGCAAAATTATGCAAAAAATATTTGGATAGTTTAATCCATTTAAATTTATAGGTCGAGTGGTATACGGCTAGATTATTTCCTGAATAAATAGGATTGAATTGTTGGCGTCAATCCTATCCAAAGATTTCTATTTATTATAAAATGTCAGAATATTTCCATCAAAATTCTGTCAAAAAAGGTAAACAAAAATGTGATCGCTGATAAACAAGGTCTTGTGAAATAATCACTTATTTAAACAAGATTCATTCAAAAAATGACGTTGTCTGATGGGTCTATTTTATAATGAATGAAATAATCAATAGTAATATAACTAGTGCAATGGAAATTATTGATAATTTTTGGGAAATTTGCTCGAATGCATTTTTAGTTGAAAAAGGGCACGAGTGCACGTAGTTTACGAGTGCCTTTTTCAGCTAAAAACGCATGAGTGCAAATTTGTCGAAAATTATAAATATATTTCCATTGCACGAGTTGTATTTAATGAGAGAATTTCATAAATCAAAAATTTAAATTTTTTGTCAAAAAATGTCAAAACACCAGTTTTCGCACCAGTTAGTATACAATTATCTGATAATTTGCACTAGTGCAAATTATCGCGTAATTACAATCTGATTGGTTCAAATCAACAATCAAAACATGTCAATTTATTGTTGGAATACCAGTTTTGACAGATGTATGAAATTCTCTACATAATTCTCTCTGTCATCCTGACAGAGTAATACCAGACTCTATAGGGCATGTCCATGTGACGTCACAAATGAGTTTGACAGTCGCCCTGAGGTAAAACAAATCATTTATTTACATTCGTGTAGATTAGGCCGGTTATGTTTTACGCGGTTTTTACAGCTTTTTTACAATTTTTGGTGTTATTTTGTTTAAAAAAAGTTAGAGCGGAGTGTTTGTGTTCCAGTCTATGTGGTGGTTTATCCAAAAGTTTGCTAGGTTTTCCTATAATGGATTGAATTCAGGTTTTTTCAAACAAATATCAAAACCAAGTGTCTCAAGAACAAATGTGTTCTATTTTTCTGTCAGATCTTCTCTTTTAACAACATTAATCAATTTTTCTCTTCTTTCTTGAGCTAACAAATCAAACCTCCCATTGTTATTTGAAATTGATGGAAACCTATGGAAGGATATTGTATCCCTTTCGCTATACTGCCACAATTAACAACTAAACAAACTCTAGGCATGCCCAATAAGAAACTTCTGGAGCACACAAAAGGTATTTATTTTAAAAAATCTAACTAAAAACTTAAAAAACACTGTAAATTATATCCTTGTTTTACCTCAAGGCGACTGTCAATAGTGTCAAACTGTCAGATCGTGTACTTGCCCTATTACTGGGTCTGATGTCAAAATCTACCTTCTCACTAGAAAATGTCAAGAGAATTTCAACCACCTGTCCCGTTTGTGCTAAGATAAAACCAAGGTTCCAAAGAAATCAAAGGACCATCATAAAAGCTACTGCTTTCGAAAGAATAGATTTTCAAAAGGTCCCTTGCCATCTGAGAACCAAAGTCGCTATATTTTGACTATTGTGGATGAATTTTCTAGATTCCCAATTGCTTTTGCTTGTCCTGACATGACATCATTAGCCATTATAAATTGCATCATAGAATGCAGAATAAATAGACATGAACCTAATAATCAAAACAACGACCAACGTAGTGTACCTGATCCCATGCAACAGTTTAATTACGATTATTCTGATGTTGGAAATCTTGATGGGACACTTGTAACACCATTAAGTAATCTAGACGATGATGTTGTAGAAAATATAACGGACCATGCTTCGAACCGATTAAAACATCTAAATAAGCTGACCATTTGAAAGATTATGAAACCGATTAGAGATGAATGATGGGTGAATGTTATATAGAGACTTTTAGAATGTCCTGTACTTTGTACCTTTGTTATCATTATTATTTGTCAACCTTGATAGTCCAGGAGGCAGTGAATTGTTTTAGCACTTATTTTCCCAGTTGGTGTCTATTAAATAGTTTGTTCTCCTGGTGATACAAAGCAAGAATTTTTGAGTCTGGCTTAAGTTTTCGGATGGGTTTACAAGATCAATGAACAATACAAGTACGCTTATTTTCCCAGATATAAATATTTCACATTTACTACAATAGAACATAAAGTATATGAAAATAGCAATTTGGCTTATCTCAGATACCTAGTGAAAGTGAGTCTGGCTGAAAATTTTCGGATCTTCAATTTTTCACTTGCCAGACATATTATCCATACTCAATTACTCACAGACTAGCCGGACTATTTTTTTACGTAACTTCAGTATATGTCTCATAAGTAGACCTTTTTTATCAGTGAGAAAAAAAGGACCGTGCATTGGTAAGCTTTTAAGCATTTTGCGCCTCAGCCCATCGGAAAACTCCCCATAAAAATATATGTATATTGCTTAGAATTACTAACCCTACAATTCTATCCATGTTTTCTGACTGGGAAAATAAGTACCGAAAATCTTCACTGCCTCCTAGACTATGACAGCCTTTCAATGTAAGTTATATGCTCTTAAAATTCTGAGTTTATTAAGGCATGTATTCTAGAGGTTTTCTTTTACTTCACACCTTCACCTCTGTTTTGAGCTAATTGTTGCTACCCGCTTCCTGCTGTTCCCTTCACATCATCCAACCAATGTCTTTGCGATCTCTTTCTATCTAGTCGTGGTCTCGAATCAGTAAACGTTTTGGTTTTGACCATCTATTATTGTCTTGACGGGCGATGTATCCAGCACAACTCTACTTTAATTTCACTACTCTTGGAGAATTTCCCCAACATAATTCTTTCCATGGCTCTTCACCTGGTCTTACGTCTGTTGAATAATTTTATTGTTAGTGACGTGGTTTGCTAGAGCATAACTCATTGAAGGAAATATTCATGTGCTAAATATACCTCCCTAGTCAGAATTGTATAGGTTATACACCTCTGAGGTTATACAACTCATTGTACATTATTTCCATATGACACGAGAGGCTTAATAAGTGTTGGGAGTTGAAATCAAAATTATCAATGTTTCTGTTATCACTGACAGGCAAACCTATATGGGCTTGCCTTTGAGTGTAATCGATGCCTTATTGGAAAAACCTGCCATCATCTCATCCCATCGCATTATGTTTTTGTTGTTAGGTATACCTTTATTCGTTTGTCGAGAAACCATAGAGAATAGAAAAATTATTATTGTAAAAAAAATATATGACGAAGCTGCTCCATGTAATCACCGGAAGTATTTTATAGAAAACTAGCATTATCCTTCACGACTTCGCCCGCGATTTTTCAACTTATTAGGCTATGTAGGTATTATCTATGGTATGTGTCTATGAAAAATGTTGTGTTTGACATTGCATTTGCAGTAGGTATGCTTTGTTTTCGATGACGACAAACCATCGATTACTTCTGGGGATGCCTCTTGATATTACCCTACTCAGTTCAGATAATGACACCCTCCCGTCATAATCTGCGTGTTCGTATAATCGTCTTCAATGGCCTGGTTGATTATATTATTATTTACAATTTATATTAAATGCTGATGCCGTGCAGTTGGTGAGGTGACTGATTGACATGGTTTCGGGCACTCTGCTGACGCTGAGCTACTTACTGAACGGATTGTGCTTGTTGTGATTATGCAATGTTATGTATGTACGCTTGTTGGTTGTTGTGCCAATATCTTTGGTTGTGCCATGAAAGGATTTATGTATTCAAGTCGCTAGTTGGTTCTGCTATGAAAGGATTTTGCAAAAATTTAATTTTAAACAGCGAAGTTGTTCCGTGTAGTGTAGACATGTTTCACATATTCGGCGAGCTAAAATCCGATTGAAGCCAAATTTCGTAAAACTGAAAAATTAGTTTTTAGATATTCATTTCAGAAGTATTTCAGAAAAAGAATGGCGTCGATATCTTATTTTATTATCAAGTTATGACAGCTTAAATGAATTTGTAACGAAATTTTTTGTGTAACCTTTTTTGCCCCTTCCACTTTGAATTTCAGAAAAAGCATGAATTTGTTTTTAGGTATTTATATAAAGAATATTTTAGTACAAAAACGAAGTCGATATCTTAATTAGAAGCCGAGAAAACTGAAAAAATGTGAATTTTTAAAAAAAATTGTTTTTAACCCTTTAAAATTAAAATTTTTCAAAATCCTTTCTTAGCACACCTACAAATACGTAACAGAACATATCCTGAAAATTTCATGTCTCTAACTTAAATAATTTTGGCTGGGCGTTGATAATCAGTCAGGACAAGCTCTTTTATATATATAGATGAAGTTAAATAGAAGTTCAATCAAATGTTGTTGGATTTTAATTAGAACCAATTGGAGTGAGAAGCAATTTTTAGGTGAATGTTAGGGAAATGGCAGGGTTGGCTGCTATTTGGGATACAGTCCACTGATAAAGATTTGGAGGCTCCAACATTTGGTCCTTCGAGCCGGTTTTATGGTAGCACATTTGTCTATGGTTAATGAAACGCTTATTGGTTGAATGAAAATTTATGGATATTTTGGTACCTATATTCAATAGAAAATACCAAAGGGATTTGAAAAAGGATTAAAAGGAAGCCAAAGGAACATTTGCAGGACTAACATTATGGAAAATAAGGTCAGATCTTGTATTTATTTGACGTAATTAGAACTTTGTGTTAGTTAGCACTGTTTTTTAAAAGTGAATTTAGGCTAAGGATTTTTAGAATTGATATTGTAGTATTAGGTATTTGAGCTACGTATATATTACGCTGTGTCTAGAATCCCGGTACCGGTAACACATTTTTTACCGGTAGTTTTGATGCCGTCACCCATATGACGCACTAGGTACCCGGGATTTAAGCAAATCCCGGTAAAAAATGTAGTCGTTGGCGGTTTCTGTTTTATCAAAGTCCAACTTAACCTAACTTTTTATGTTTTTAACTTGTTTTGTTGATGTGTGAACGTAAAGTGGAGTGTTTTGATGAGTTTATCAACGTGAAATTACTTTTTAAATGGTTTTTAATGTAGGAGGACAAACATTTAAAAGTTATAAAGAAGTTGAAGAGACTTTGACATGTGAAATCTGCCAGTTTATGTAAAATCCCCAGATGTGGTATTGTTCTGATTGCAAACTTATAAATAAAAAATTAGAAATATTTATTTTAATCTACATCCTAAATAGTATAGTTACATATATTGGCTTGAAGTAAATTAATAAATATTAAATTCGATTATGAACTGCTATATAAAGTGTTTCATTTTAAATTTGTTTAAATTCTCAGGGGTTTTCCGAAATACCAACCTTAATTTACTATCATCTGATTGCAGATTACTTCTAATCTGGGATGAGTTGTTCGACATTTCCGAACGCAAATCATTTAGGGCTATTTGCACGGCTATATCTTAATTGATATTTAATCTAAGTGGAGCTTCGAATGTGACTCTTGTAGAAGCAAACGTCACATTCAAAGCTCCACTTAGATTAAATATCCCTTAAGCTATAGCCGTGCAAATAGCCCTTATATAAGGTATTTTGAACCTAACTAACTTTTATGGTTTGAAATGTTTAAAAAAAGTGACGAAAACATTAATAAATTAACTTAAAATACCAATCAGCTGATAAATAACGATAAAAACAAAATCAAAACACCGGGATTCACTTAAATCCCGGTACAAGTGCGTCATATTGATGACGTCATCAAAACTACCGGTAAAAAATGTGTTACCGGTACCGGGATTCTAGACACAGCGTATATATTATTACATATTTGAACATATTATTTCTGAAATTAAAAAAAAAAAAAAAAAAAAAAAAAAAATGGAGGTTTTAAAGAAACAAAGGGCTACTATTAAGAGAGTAGTCTCACTAGAATTGACACATTTGTAATTAAAAATGAAAATTCAATTACTGTTGATATAAATGAATTTGTTACGAGGGCATTAACATTGCAAAAATGTACAATTCAAGATAAAATAGAGGATATAGATGAGGATGAGGAGAGATGGATAGGGAAGAGGTAGAGAGAAAATATTTTACTACTTGGGCAAAATTAAAAGCTAGTGTTCAACGAATTTCAAATTTAAGCAATATTTCGAGTGCAAACGTGCAACAATCACTTTCTTCAACTTCAACAGTTGGGTCTGGTATTCAGGGTGGTGCAAGGTTACCGAATTTGAGCACTCCTACTTTTTCAGGGAAAGTAGAGGAGTGGCAAACTTTTATTGATATTTTTACATTATTGATAAGAATTCATCTTTGGATAATATACAGAAATTTTTATATTTGAAAGGGGCGTTATCTGATGAACCGTTAACAATAATTAATGATTTAGCTTTGACAAATGCCAATTATACTTCTGCTCTTGATTTGTTGCAAAAAAGATATAATAATAGATTGATTGTAATTAATGCACATTTGAAAGGTATGTTGGACACGCAATCCTTGACTAGGGGCACTGGTAAACAATTAAGAACATTTTTAACTCACATAAGACAACATTTAAATTCTTTAAAATCTGTAAAATTACCAGTAAAGGAATAGGATGTGTTTTTGGTTTTTCTTTTTACTCAAAAATTAGACTTTCAGACACATAAGGCTTATGAACTAGAAAGAAATGCACAGGTAGGAACTTCGGCAGTACTGCCAACAGTTGATGATTTCATGGAATTTTTGGAAAAAAGGTGTACTTAGTGCCTTAAAAAATGTTGAAGTTGATTATTCGAAGGGCAATTTAAATAATCGTGAATTAGGTTCAAGGGATAGATTTAGGGATAAGACATCTGAGAAACATTTTAAATCATCTTTAGTAGGTGTTCAAGGAGCAGAAAAGCAAAAATGTGGTTATTGTGGTCGTGATGGGCATGGTTTAATTAAATGTTTTAAATTTTCAGGTTTATGTTTGTCAGATAGGAGACAATTCGTGCAGCAAAAGCATTTGTGCTATAATTGTTTTGGGGAAAATCATAATGTGACACATTGTAAGAAGGAGGGTTGCTCTATATGCAAAAGGAGGCATCATACTTTGTTGCATCAAAATAATTTGGGCTATAATCAAAGTTCCCAAAATAAGGACGCTAATCAACAACATAATGGAAATGTTGGTGAGGGTAAAGGAGAAGAAAACACAGTCAAAAGTGTTTTTTTGAATGTTTCCCACGATCACGATGAGGCACCGGATCCGGATAATATTTATATAGGAATCGATCATGCTAAGAATATGGGAATTTCAAGGAAAGCTCAGGTGCAACAAGAAGTAGTGGCTTTTTTCAAGAAATATTACCTCACAAGTTTTATTGGCTACCGCTCAAGTTAATTTGATATTAAATGATGGGAAAAAGATACAGGCACGAGCTCTTTTGGATTCAGGGTCTCAAACCAGTTTTATTTCAAATAAACTATATTTAAAATTGAAAGAAATGAAAGTTCACAAAACAACATTAAACATTGGAGGCATTGCAAATCACGTAAGTCAAATTAAAAAAATGGTAGATTTGGTGATAGAATCTCAAACTAACGGATTTAGGGTTAAAATACAATGTGCAGTCATAGATAAAATCACTTGTCAGTTACCTCAAACTTTGGTAGATACTAATAAAATTAAAATGCCGAAAAACATCGAATTAGCAGATCCATTGTATTTTAAGCCTTCTGATGTGGATTTCAGCAGATTTATATTTTCAATTGTTGGATTCAGAAATAATCAAACTTGGGATAGGGCTGCCAGTTCTTCAGAATACAAAACTAGGATGGTTGGTTTGTGGAAAGGCACCTTCGGTTCAATATACAGGCATGAAAACAGCTGTAACTCAGGTTTGTTCAGGGGTTTGTAATGAACAGGAAAGTGTAAATTTAATTTGTCATTCCGAAGTTGTAGATATAAATGATTTGATTCCTAAATTTTGGCAGTTAGAGGAGGTTACTAGTCAAAATTTTCTTTCTGCAGATGATAAATTATGCGAAAGGTTGTTCATGGAATCGTTCAAAAGACTGGACAATGGTGATTTTCAAGTGGATTTACCCTTGAGAAATAAAAATGAGTTTTTGAAGTTAGGTAATTCATTTGAATTTGCTTTCAAAAGATTAAAATCCTTAGAAGGAAGATAAAATAGAAACGTTCACTTGTTTAATCGATATAAGGAATTTATTGATGAGTACATTGAGTTAGGGCATGGAAGATATGTTTCATTAGAAGAAAATCAAAATTTCAATCGAGTATTTTTGGCACACCACTGTGTTGTTAGGGAAGATGCTTCGACTACAAAATTGAGGGTAGTTTTTGATGCATCAAGTAAAACATCGACAGGTTTTTCATTGAACGACGTCATGTTGAAAGGTTTTCGGGTTCAATCGGACTTATTTGATATTTTGTGCAGGTTTCGTTTTTTTTGCTATGTTTTGGTCACAGATATAAAAAAAATGTATCGTATGATTAAAATTAATCCGGGGCAAAGGTTTCTGCAAGACATCTTATGGAGAGAAAATTCAAATGACGCATTGAAAGTAATAGAGTTACAAACTGTAACATATGGGACAAACTCGGCACCTTTTCTAGCGACTCGTTGAATCAATTGGCGATTGATGGAGAACAAAATTATCCTCTTGCATCCAAAGCTATATTAAACCAATGTTATGTCAATGATGTTTTATGTGGGGCTAACACAAGGGAAGAAGCTGTTGAACTTAGGAATCAATTGATAGGTTTGTTAAAATCAGGAGGATTTAATTTACATAAATGGGTTTCTAATTATATGGGTTTCCTTGAAGACGTTGATAAAATTGAAACTAAAACGGGTAAGGATAATATTGATATAAATGATAGTAGTTTTTCAAATAAGTTTTTGGGAATCGTGTGGCATCCACATAAGGATATGTTTAAAATAACTCTTCCATCGTCAGATAGTTTTAATTCAAAGAAAGTAACAAAGAGGCAAGTATTGTCAAAAATTGCACAAATGTTTGATCCAATGGGATTTGTAGGTCCAGTTGTGATTGTGGCAAAAATATTGATGCAAGATTTTGATTGAATCGGCTTTTACTTGGTGGAAATCCATTATCTAATAAAAGATTTTTTAAGTAAATTTTAATACTTATATATTTCCACAATTTTTTGTTAAACTTTTAACATGTTTCGCTAAACTTTAGCTTCATCAGAAAGATTTTAGAAAAATAAAATGTAGACATAAAAGTGAAATTGACAAATATAAAAAAGGTAAAAGCTGGTCTAATTTTATGTTAATTTAAATAGGTATTACACAGTAAATAAATTTAAAAGTGGTGAATTGTTTAAATCTAATTGGTCGTTCAATAAACAGTCTAAAGTTTTAAGTTTGTTTATTTCTAAAGATTCTAGAAGATTTAATTTTATCCATGTTAAAAGTTTAACAAAAAATTGTGGAAATATATAAGTATTAAAATTTACTTAAAAAATCTTTTATTGATGCAAGAGATTTGGATAAGTAAGGTTGATTGGGATGATGAACTTCCAGGTTCTGTTGTTGAAAAATGGAAAATGTTTTCAGGGAATCTTCATTATTTATCTGGGTTGGAAATTCCTAGGTGGCTATTTGAATCAAATAAGATTTCAGAAATGCAGATTCATGGATTTTCGGACGCCTCTATAATGGCATACGGTTGTTGCGTGTATATTAGAACTTTGTATTTCGATGGCAAGATTTCGTGTAATCTTTTATGTGCAAAGTCTAGAGTAGCGCCTATAAAAACAAAAATTTTGGCCAAACTTGAACTTTGTGGAGCTTTATTGTTGGCAAAATTGGTACATAGGGTTTTGAGTACAATAACAGTAAATATTACAATTTCGAAAGTCTATTTGTATAATCTATATAATTTAAAGTTTATCAGGGTGCTTAAAAAAGAAAAACTATCGGGTCCATTGACAGTATAGGAACTAAAAAATGCGTTAGGAAAAATTGTAAGATTGGTTCAGAATGAATGTTTCAGTACAGAAATTGAAAATTTGAGGGCACATTCTGGTTTTGGGAATATTGAATTAAAGGATAGTAAAATTAAGTGTTTGAATCCATTTTTAGATGATCAAGGAATATTGAGAGTGAATGGTAGATTGGCCAAGGCAGACATTGATTATGATCAAAAATTTACAATTTTGTTACCAGTTAAACATCACGTTAATAAATTACTAATTCGTTTAGAACATAAAAAGCAATTTCATGCAGGACCTCAGGCTGTTTTAGCAAATTTAAGACTTCGTTATTGGCCAATTCATGGTATGGTACAGGTGAAAAGAATTATTAAAGAATGTGTAAAATGTCATAGATTTAAAGCTCAAACCTTTGTTCAACAAATGGGGTCTCTTCCACTTGATAGGGTGTCAATATCTCGACCATTTTCCAAGGTTGGGATTGATTTTGGGGGTCCCGTTATGATTAAACAAGCAAGACTTAGGGGTTCAACTGGCACTAAAGCATATATTGCGTTATTTGTATGTATGGCCACGAAAGCTGTGCATATAGAATTAGTTAGTAGTTTAAGCACTGAAGCATTTTTAAACACTTTAAAACGATTTGTAGCTAGGCGTGGATGTCCAGTTATAATTTATAGTGACAATGCCACAAACTTTCAGGGGGCAAATAATGTTTTAAAAGAAATTTATTTGTTTTTTAAAGACAAGAATGGACACAGTTAATAATTTTTTAACAGGACAATAAATTGAATGGCGATTCATTCCGCCACTCAGTCGTCATTGGGGAGGGTTATGGGAAGCGGGAATTAAGTCAACAAAATTTCATATAAGAAGAATAATGGGCAATTTAGTATTAACATTCGAGGAAATGTCAACGGTTTTAGCACAAGTGGAAGCTATTTTGAATTCAAGGCCGTTGTGTCCTACATCAACAGATGTAGGTGATTTAGGCTGTTTGACGCCCGCCCATTTCTTGATCGGGGAACCTTTAACTTCATTCCCTGAGGTAGACGCGTCCAACGTACCCGATAATAGGTTAAAGTTTTGGCAATTGGTATCAAAAGTGAAACATAATTTTTGGAAAAGGTGGTCCACAGAGTACCTTAGTAGGTTGCAAAATAGACCCAAATGGTTTGCAACCGTAAATAATATAGAGCCAGGTATGATGGTGTTAATAAAGGAAGACGGTGTGCCACCTCTCAACTGGTTACTGGCAAGAATAGTAGAAGTTATGCCAGGGGTTGATAAAAGGGTTAGGGTAGTAAAAGTAAAGACAAAGGGAGGAGTGTATACACGTTCTGTAACCAAGTTGTGTCCTTTACCATTCAGCTGTTAAAGCGTATGCTTCAAGGGGGATGTTGGGAGTTGAAATCAAAATTATCAATGTTTCTGGTATCACTGACAGGCAAACCTATATGGGCTTGCGTTTGAGTGTAATCGATGCCTTATTGGAAAAACCTGCCATCATCTCATCCCATCGCATTATGTTTTTGTTGTTAGGTATACCTTTATTCGTTTGTCGAGAAGCCATAGAGAATAGAAAAATTATTATTGTAAAAAAAATATATGAGGAAGCTGCTCCATGTAATCACCGGAAGTATTTTATAGCGGAGTTCGTGCGTGCGGTAAAAGTTTTACCGCACCGTGCGGGAAAACTCATTTTCCGCACGCATATCAGTGCGGAAAATCAATTTTTCCGCACAGCTGTAGGAAAAATCTTTTTTCTACTGACGTTTCATAATAACAACTTTTCGATTGTCATTTTAGTTGCAAAACGACATTGTTTTGAGCCACTGAGCGCGTGAAAGTTACTTTTAAGCACTCAGTGCGTAAAAGTGACTTCTGAATGCGTAAAAGTGACTTTTAGGTGCGTAAAAGTGATTTTTAAGCACTAGTGCCTAAAAGTGTCATCCATTGTTCAGGAATAAAAAACACACTAAACACAGATTTGAATTTTGTTCTGTATTTATTATGAATATTAAAAATTAAATTATTGAATTGAACGTTTGGGTTACTCAAAACAGAACTTTTTGTAGTTACCTTCTTTCTAGGATTTTAATTATTGATGTCGAATCTTGAAAAAAAATCGCATGAAAAGTTTCAGGTGTTAAGCAAAAGCAGGTTACAAAGATTTTGGGCGTAATCTGCTTATTCACATGAAGTAAAATTGTGTTTTTTTTATTATGAAAAGCCAGTAGAAAAAATCTTGTATACAATACGTTACGAAAGGATGTCTTTCAGTCACTCGACGTTCACGTCGCGTGCCTAAAAGACGCTCATTTCGTAACTTATTGTATAAATAGCTATTTCCATATTATCCTATTTATTTCTCCATGTTTAAGTGTTCTCTCAATCATATTTCTTGGTTCTCTTAGTAGGTCTCGGGTTTCATTTCGCAATTTATTGGTTGTACGTATAACATCCCACATAACAAAATTGCATCCTTAGAATGTATTAAGAATGTTCTTTTTTTAGGAGGAATGTGCCTAGAATGTTCGCCAAAACCATTGCGAATGTCCTGAGAATGTTCTGAGAAAAGATTGTAGAAATACTGTTTGCAATACCCAAGAACTTCCTGGGAAATCCATTAGGATATTCCTAGAATATACCTATGATATTCTCAGTACGTCCTTAAAAGAATATTCCTGTTTGATTCTAAAAATATGCTCGAAAGGTACCTATATTCTCACATACAAAGAATGTTTCTATGACATTATAGTTATGTTCTCAAAAGAATATTATACCAATATGCTTTAAATATTCTTAGAATATATCTACATATATCATTCTCAATATGCATCCTAGACATAACATTCTTGTTTGATTCTAAGGATATACTTGGAATGTTTATTTTCGCTTCCAAATAATGCTCGTTTCAGCCCTTTTATATTAAAGGCAGTGAAAGAGTTGTTGGAAAACTTCTCTAGAAAATACGAGTATTTAACCAAAGCTCCGGTTTCGAGCTTGTTATGCTCTCGTCGAAGCACGCCAACTGAGAGAAACAGGTTCCAAGGTGATTCAAATGCGAGGCAAGATGTAGATCTTTAATAGCGCGTCGCTCCCTCTCTTGGAAGTCATACAAAGCAAAAGGAAAAGAATATACCTATAATATTCTTAGTAGGTTCTAAATAGAGCATTATTGTTTAATTGTACAATTAAGATTTTTGAGTAGGTACTTTAGATAATTAGGTGAACAATATGAAAATATTCTTATCATGGTTACCTACCTACATAAACTTCTCAGCACAACTTGGTAGGTATATCCTTAATACTTGATAGAGATATTAGCTTAAAGAACATTTTTTAGGGTACATTATAATAATGTTCGTATGAGAATATTCAAATAATGTTATATAAAGTAGGTTCTTAGCACAATCTTTCAGGTAGGTGCATAGAAGCAACATTCCTAGTACATAAATAGAACATTCAAAAATGAATATTTCAATCGAAACAATCTTAGAATATTCATTGAACATTCCTAAAAGAACATTCCAAAAAGTACTTTGAGAGAATATTCTGAGAATATGAATGTTCTTTCACTGTTATGTGGGATGTTTCTTGCTGACTTGCTTGACCTTCCACCAGTTGCCATCTAAAAATATTCGAAAAAGTTTACTATCTAAAACTTACTGCCAACGCAAGAGAAAAACGATTGGGGAGAGTTTTTCTCTTGCGTCCGCTCACAAAAGACAAAGCGGTACCGTGAGCGGAAGAAATTAACCCTTCGTCAGCTAGCTTTACCACATACGGATGGGATGTAGGATGCGTGTGAGGTTCTTATGGTTTTTAAATTACTTCTCCTAGATGGAATGAGGCTGACCAGATCGTCAGAACATCTCCCATAGTAATGGGCTAATGGCGATAGAAGAACGACAAATCGGCAACCTTGCGTTGCGTCTATGTTCTTCTTTGTACTTTATCTAATAGAGCCAACGAATGCTTGGGAGCATCGCTCCAGATGTGGGAGCATTATTCCATACATAGTCTGATTTAAGCCTTACAAAGGAGAAGTTGTGTAGAAATAAAGAAGTTTTTTTGCACGAAACAAAAAACCCTACCTTTGAAAAGCGGTTTTGGTGATCGAAGATACATGATCATGCTGAGAGAAGTTGGTCGATGCGGTCACCCCAAGAAGAGATACTGAGAGAATAATGGGAAGGTTTTGTCCTGACATCCTTAAAACCGGGTTATCATCGGCGGAAGATTTCTTATCTTGAGAATACTGTCGCTTGAGCTTTGGAAGCATTGAATTTGACTAGGTTGTTGAGGCCCAAGTTGGTAATGGTGTCAAGATTACTGTTGATAAAGGATATAGTGAATCTGTTCTCGAGCGAGGCATGTGGAAGTGGCTTCAGTAAGCGGATTGTCAGAAGAAAAAAAGATGCCATCACTATCGTCCTCAAAGCTGTATATGGGGTTTCTTGTCACATTTGACAAATAATTAATACAAATGAGAAGAAGTGTTGGCGACAGAATTGAGCCTTGGGGAACACCGACATTTATCTGGAGACACCTGCCTTCCAAGACAATGACCAAATTCGTTCGGATGACCAAACGATGGAAGGTTGCTCAGGAGACCTTTGTGTTACACCTGACCAAAAGCCTTGGAGATGTCCAATCAATGCTACAATTCTAGATTCGCCATGTTTTTCGAGAGTCGAGTTCCAAATATGACTGGCGTACGCTAGCAGATCTCCTATTGATCTTTAAGGACAAAACCGGTACTGTTTGTCAGAGATGAGCTTTGGTTTGGCTTCGATGTAGTTTACCAGTTTCAGGTTGACTGCCTTTTCCCTTACCTTGGAAAGTACGGATATAAGTGAGGTAGGATGATAATTGCGAGGAAGAGTTTTCTTGCTTTTTTTCGGGATGAGCTGCACTCTGGTACATTTTCAGATGGACGGGAAAACGCCTCGACTGTAAGAAAGTGAAAACAGAAGAACTAGCCAATTTCTGTGCGCAAGTTTTGAGATTATTTGATGGAATGCCGTCGGGACCACAAGATTTCCCTGTGTGCAGAATCACTTTCCTAATAGTTATAGGTGTGAATAAATACAGCTTTGTCTATGTAAGTGATGCAATTTTCTACATTAGTAAGTAGAAGCTTGAAAAGGCGGTGCTGTAAGGACCTTTACTTACAGCACCAACTACATTCAGAACTGAATCCCTTTCCGCAAAGGCCTGAATCACGTGGAAGTTAACATGCTCACGAGAACAAAGAAGTAGGTACGAAACGTTTCCTTGGAATTATTTATTGGGTAATCTTGAAATGTTTATTGGGTAGCCTGAAATGAATAAAGCTGTAAATAAATAAATGAATACAAATTCAAAATTTCAGATAACAAGTTTTCTCATTGATAGATTTCCACAGTCTAATAAAGAAACTCATAATAACATAATAGTTATTTATGTATCAAGGGTACTAAGTAGATGATGCCTGAGGGCGACAGTCTTACAAAGCCAAGGGCCTCTGGCCCGAGGGTTCGTAAGTCGCCCTATTAATACCCGTGGTGCATACAAACTTTTATGTCATACCAGTTAGTTGTGAACAATAAATACATGGGAAAAAAGTGTCACTTCGCAAATTGTCATCAGTGTGCAAACATCATAGTTTTTTGACAAAAATAATATGTTTATCCAACACCTGCTAGTTATAGGAGTCATTATTTGTGCCAATTTAGACAGGTAAACTATCAAATAACACACTAGTGTGTTATAAACCATAACTCACTAGTGGGTTATGGTTTATAACTCACTCTCTTATAACGTCAACGCAAAACGTCAGGAAATAATTTTTTTATAAGTCATGCTTTAAAGAAGACTCATTCACAAAAAATACCTATTAGTTTTTTCAATTCTTATATGTTGCTCATGTGTTATGATTTCTTAGTTGTTGGATAAAACATTGTATGCTACTCGTGTGTTATGTTTTCTAAGTCACTCGAGAAATTATACCACTCGGCCTGACGGCCTCGTGGTATAAGTTTTTCTCGCGTGACTTATTTTGAACATAACACACTAGTACCATAAATAACTATTATCAGCGTTATGACATAAAATAAATAACTTAACCCTAGGGCAGGCGCGCATTTGAAAATCACATTAGCGGGCGCGCTGCAGCACTGCGTGCCGCCAGCAGAAAAACGTACGAAATAATTCAAAACATCAAAATTTATTTATAAATAGAGTGAAAAAATAAAATAAATTTTAATTCTAGGCAACTAAATGAAATTCTTTATACTAATTTCGCAAATACACAAAAATAATAGTCATATTATTTGCACTATTCCCCTTGTAATTTTACTTACATGACCAGGCACGGAACTCACTGACGTCTGAACAAGCACTCTAAGGCCCTAAATTGTGCGTAGTAGGTTTACTGATATAGTCATTTGGACATAGCTAGATGGACAATATGATAGAATCCACAATATTTGCGGAATCTTTGAATTAGTAAAAAGGCGGCATAGAAGGCCGATAGCGCGCCTGCCCGAGGGTTAAGCATGACATCCTAAAAGTTACTAAAAGATTCTAAATAGAAAATAGAAATGAACATTGAAGAAATTTCTCCATAGGTATTTAATATTATTAAAAGATTCAATACTTAAATGACAAAAAAATATTTCTATTTCGGGAACAATTCCTCATAAGTAAACCTCGAAGTAATACTATTAGCAATATTAGTAAACTTTTCAGCTAATGAATTTTCTAAAGCAGGCCGAATTTCATCAATAAATAAATCTGAATTTTCTTTGAGGAACTGATTGGTAGCCGCACTTAAAATAGCCCCATTATCACCAAATAGACCACCCAAAGTAATATCACTTTTGCCTGTGTGGAGAGTTAAGGCAAATTTCTTGAATTGAATGTAGGTTTTGTTGCCTTTTTGGATTTTATCGGCTTTGAGGAGACAATTAAACACGTAGTTTGCTAGAAAAATTAATGATAATTCAATTTAGGCTCAATTGGAAGTTGAAAAATACTTACTAAAGTTGCCAGTGATAGGTCCTTTTCCCTTATACTTTAAAACCAGGATGTTCATGTCAATATCGTAGTCTCCTTCAAAATATAGTGTTGGTATTGTGAATTGTACTAGAAATCGGGTTTTGGCAAGATCAGGCCTAGAAAAAAAGTCGATAATTTGAATCAATTAGGTTTTTCTGCAATAATCTAGCATATGTGACCAGAAACTTAAAACGATGAAACTTCTGTTTGTTTCTTACTTCAAATCGGTAATTTTGAACTGAGAAGCTCCATGTACAATCAAATTGGTAATATTAGCATCAATTTGAGCACCTGGTCCGCTGACCAATTTGATTTCGTCCAATGGTAGAGGTTCTAATGGGGGCACATTGAGTTCCGGTATGCCTTCTTTGAGTTTGGGTCTCAAAAATTCAATAGACTGGATTATGCACGGGCCCAAATTTGGATCATCACGTTTGCATACTTTTATGTAAGGGGCTAAAAAAAAATTGAATTCAAGATTGTGAAATGACCCATGGTCTGTAGTTTTTTAATCTATTGAATATTATTATACTTTTGATATTTCTTCAATGTCAATCATACGAATCATACGCATTTTTTATGTTAATAGCCGATAGTTTAAGCATTAATAATGCAACGTCATCATCATCGCGGATTCATAAATGTCAAAATAAAACCTGCATTAAGGATAGGGTCTAAAACTAGGTTACCCAAAAATCAAAGAAGTGGAAAATAGAAAATGATTGCAAACTAGTGACGAGAAATTGGAACAAAAAGTCTATATTGCATGATCATTGGAAGAAAACAAAGATTCTATATTCTTGAGGCTAGAACAAATTTTACGTTCTAATAAATCAGACAATTTGTGCGTGGAAAATTCAACCCTATGGGGTTGTAAAAAATTGTCATGCCGACTCCTACAAAGGAAAAGGGCAAATATACTAAATCAAGCTGGGTTTAAACACCAAAACAGCTATTTGTTGGTAGTTCTGAACCTCGCAGATAATCTGCGAGTATGTAATGATTTTTAAAGAATCTGGAAGTGGCTCTCTAATGATATGCTAATTAGTGAGGATAACAAACGGTGCAGAACACGAGAAAAAATACAGTGAAATCGATTGCCCATCAGTCATTCGAAACCACAATGAGAAAAAAGGCGGTGTGGACTTACTGGATAATTGTATCTGGATGCAGAAGAAACGAAAATGTAATGTAAACTATTTGATGTTTTTCGTTTTAATTAAATAAATTCAATGTCTACCATCAGTTCAAAATGTTACAACACCGATACCAATCGTATTTTTTAATTGAAGAAGTCTACCCTACTATTCATCAAAAAAATATACACTAAATACATAGAATATAATTTACACTTACGAATTTTTGCACCTACGCCATAAAATACCACAAAAACCAAAACTAAAAACGATATCATCTCTACAATCTGACTCCTTTAAACACAAATCAGATAGACATACGTCCAATCAATTTTTTTTATAGAGTTAAACTAAATTAAAATCGTATTAAGACGCCCGAGGTCCGATTAGCGTAATACAAACTGTGGTAATACAATAGTCACGTAAGTACCTACTCCAGGACATTATAAGTACACCTTTAAATATAATATAATGAAACATAAAAATTTTTTCGATGGGATTTTAATTTACTCCCAGGCAAATTCTATTAATATTTCACGCACAAACTAACAAATGAACCTTGAAAGAATGAAAAATACATAGCGGTGATGATCTTGACAATTTGCCACTCAAGATCTTTTATGGATGAATGGAAACTAACTTACAAGGTGGATTTTTTTAAATATCATAATTATTATTAGTACGACTATTTGATAATTTTAATAATTTTCATGCACTTGCAGAAAAATGTATCTATCATCTGCGTCAAGCTATTTTGAGAACATTTCGAAGAATTATTGAGAGAATAACGGGCTGAATTGAAAGAAGAAGTAGGAAAACATTCACAAAAAAAAACCGCTATACCACGAATCAATAAGATTATACCTATCTTATAAAGGAAAAAGGGGCCGAAGTTTAGCTTCTTGAGATAAAAATGGGAACTTTAATATAGAGCAAAATGAAAAATGAAAGACCTTTTCATTTTGCTCTGCATAATGTTGCTTCACCCTGGAGATATCCTCGATCATCTTAGAACTTTAATATAGTATGGGAGCAATAAACCTTACAAACATCTAACAAAACTATTCCAGACATGCAGGACGTACCTAGCATAAAAGAGTGGAATATAAGCAACATGACTACGAAATACAAGAAAGGAGACAAAAACAAACGCGAAAATCGCCATAATAAACTACTGACGAAGATGGAGAAACAGGGAATCAAGACCACTTATTCAGTTTAACCCAGGTGGTAGAAGAGAAACTAGCATATGATCCAGAACCAACACCGACACCCACCCCTGTCCAAGAAGGCCATCCGAAGCAGGAGACCAGTCTTTCAGCCAGCCAGTAGTCACAATTACCATGCTAAGCCAAAACAGACGTCTGCAGCCCAGCAGCCCTGCCAGAAACAGCCTGACTTCCTAGCCCGTCCAGTTTAAGGTTTAGCTTTAAGAGTAACCTGACACGTTCTATTGGAATGAAATGGGAATGAGGCAGCTTGGAGGAGGATGGCTGATTTGTAGTGAGGTCGCGAGACGAGACGGGAAAACGCTCTCTATCATCTTATCTCAAAGGTTCGAGAGAAAGTGAGTCTCTCGTCTTGACGAGAGACCCTCGATACGAGACGAGAAAGTTCTTCTCTTATCTCGTCTCGTTTTGTCTCGTCTCTAGTGAGTTTTGACGCATAGTACCTAAGTTAATTTCTTCTCCGATGTCAAGAGAATGCAAAATTCAAATTTTCCAGCGGTTTGGACATTGGGTCAGGTAAATTCGCCCCAATGATCCATGAGTTTCAAAAAGTCCACTTTGGCCGCTCAGGTGTAATAGGTTATTTCGCCTCGAACACCCTTTCATTATGATGGTCACTTAGAGAAAGGATGATTAGGTATAAGAAATAAATAAACTTACATTACCTAAGTATGTCTTTTCTTTAATTTGGGGATGGAATTTCCTAAACTGGTTTATTGAAGAAATGTAAAATACGCAGACTATCTTGCAGACACCTATATTTTTCAAGATTCCCTGTTTCCGCTACAACTTTGAGCTGAAATTTCTGCAACACTACTTACAAGAAGGACAAATGCGTGTGAGTCCTTCCACCGCAATTTTAATAGTTCTATGTATAGTTCACAACCAAATTTATATATTTTTATTGAAAAGTTAAAAGAGTTTAAAATAGAAACATATGTAAAAATAAAAAACACATTAAACAGTAAAAATTCATTCCTAATGTAAAAGTTGAAAACCGGCAAAAATTTATTGAAGAGACAATTAAAAAGTACAGTCTTGGTGAAATCACTAGACTCCATTTATTAAAATGCATTTATTTTCATTGTGCACCTTAAAAGTGAGAGAATTAAATTTTTAACTTAGTTTAAGAAACTGGTAAACTGTAACTTAACGTAGATGTTCATTAAATTGCACACCTGTATATGAGAACATTGTGGTTTTATCAATTATTGTCATTGCCTTCCCTAATACGTCAGGTAGCCTGGAGCGAAATTACTGGAATTTATTTTGGTTTACTTTTGAACAAGGGCGAATCTTTTGCGTCCTTTAATTATCATGGGGTGAAAATAGCAACACCCTGGACATTAACGTACTTTTTTTACCCTAACCACTTATTCACATAAATAGATAAAAATTATTGGATGAATAAAGTAGGTAATAAAGATAAAAGCATAAATGCTCATAGGGTAGGTACTCGACAATAATCAATCCCATCTTCAAGTAGGTCTAGACATTACAGGTAAGTACCGATCTGACATTTTATAAGGGTCATACTCATTAATTTTTAATTGATAACTCCTTGGTAATTCACCGACGCCGTAGGTAGATGATGAGAACAGAAAGTTGTAAAAAAAATGAACATTTTGTTCGATGATTATTCGGATAGAAAATTTTTTGCTAATTATAGAAACAAATACAGAGCCACGTCTATTCTAACAACGTCGTAGGCGGAGGTCTCCCACATAACAAAATTGCATCCTTAGAATGTACTGAGAATGTTCATTTTTTAGGAGGAATGTGCCTAGAATGTTCGCCAAAACCATTGCGAATGTCCTGAGAAAAGATTGTAGAAATACTGTTTGTAATACTCAAGAACTTCCCGGGAAATTCATTAGGATATTCCTAGAATATACCTATGAGATTTCTCAGTACATCCTGAAAAGAATATTCCCGTGATTCCAAAAATATGCTCGAAATGTATATTCTCAAATTCAAAGAATGTTTATATGACCTTATAGTTATGTTCTCAAAAGAATATTATACCAATATGCTTGAAATATTCTTAGAATATATCTACATATATCATTCTCAATATGTATCCTAGACATAACATTCTTGTTTGATTCTAGGGACATACTTGGAATGTTAATTTTCACATCCAACCAAATAATGCTCCTTTCAGTCCTTTTATATTAAAGGCAGTGAAAGAGTTGTTGGAAAATTTATCTGGAAAACACAAGTGTTTAACCAAAGCTCCGGTTTCAAGCTTATTATGCTCTCACGCGCTAAGC
Organism: Ceutorhynchus assimilis; assembly: GCA_917834065.1. NCBI lineage: Eukaryota > Metazoa > Arthropoda > Insecta > Coleoptera > Curculionidae > Ceutorhynchus > Ceutorhynchus assimilis. Next base: position 40,251,168 of record OU892280.1, on the reverse strand, counting down.
ACGCCAACTGAGAGAAACAGTTTCCAACGTGATTCAAACGCGAGGCAAGATGTAGATCATTAATAGCGCGTGGCTCCCTCTCTTGGAAGTCCTACAAAGCAAAAGAAAAAGAATATACCTATAATATTTTTAGTAGGCTCTAGATAGAGCATTATTGTTTAATTGTTCAATTGAGATTTTTGAGTAGGTACTTTAGATAATTAGGTGAACGATATCGAAATATTCTTATCAAGGGTACCTACCTACATAAACTTCTCAGCACAACTTTGTAGGTATATTCTTAATACTTGATAGAGATATTAGCCGAAAGAAATTTTTTTAGGGTACATTATAATAATGTTCGTATGACAATATGCAGATAATGTTATATAAAGTAGGTTCTTAGCACAATCTTTCAGGTAGGTGCATAGAAGCAACATTCCTAGTACATGAATAGAACGTCCAAAAGTGAATATTTCAATCGAAACAATCTTAGAATATTCATTAAACATTCCTAAAAGAACATTACAAAAAGCACTTTGAGGGAATATTCTGAGAATATGAATGTTCTTTCACTGTTATGTGGGCTGTTTCCTTTATAACAAATCTTGAGTCTGTGATTGTCGACTTCATGTCGCTTACTTCCTGGGAAAAAACTTCCTGTAATAGTGTGTAGAAAAAATTGTTGATTTGAACCAATCAAATTGAAATTACGCGATAATTTGCACTAGTGCAAATTATCAGATAACTGCATAGTAACTGGTGCGAAAACTGGTGTTTTGACATTTTTTGACAAAAAAATTGAATTTTTGATTTATGAAATTCTCTCATTAAATACAACTCGTGCAATGGAAATATATTTATAATTTTCGACAAATTTACACTCATGCGTTTTTAACTGAAAAAGGCACTCGTGCACTACGTGCACTCGTGCTCTTTTTCAACTAAAAATGCATTCGAGCAAATTTCCCAAAAATTATCAATAATTTCTATTGCACTAGTTATATTACTATTGATTATATACTACTCAAAACGAAATAAGGACCACTTTTAAGAGCAGGTTTTTATTGAATTTTGAATAACCCTGGTAAAGTGACTATTTCCATTTACAATAAGTATACATAAACAAATAAAGTGTGCACAAAAAATTTATATTGTAAATGGAAATAAACACTTTACCAGGGTTATTCAAAATTCATTAAAAATAAATGGGTTTTCAAAAGTGGTCCTTATTTCGTTTTGACTACGCTTTCTACGCTATTCTCACTTTCGCTTTGTGCTGGTTGATTAGTTTGCTTCTCTACAATATCTGGTTCATTTTGTCTGTCGTCTATTCTCTGGTTCTATTATTATTATCTATTATTATTAATATTAATATTATTATTACATATTATTATTGTTATTTTTATAGATATACTGAAAAATCTTTTTTTTTTTTTTTGTCTTTTATTCAATAATAGTCATAGCACTGTAATGCATTAAATAATTATCCCTTTTTATTAGGAATTAGAACTCAATGTCTTGTATGAACATGGATTTATTATGGCGCTAGTTGTGTGCAAGACAGAGGCAGGTCAATGCATACTTTTCATGGCGAATTTTTCCTAGGACTTGTGATTTTCATGGTGGTTTTCAAACGTCATTTCTCAAAAGGGATCAATATCTAACACAAAACAAAATAAAATATTAATAAACGTACTGAAAAAAAAAATAATAATACAACTTGTAATCATGCATCACGCTACTGAAGGAAAACTTATTCAAACACACAAGTATATCAAGAAAAGGGTTAAGGAATTGGTTTATTGGTATAATTTTTTTTACTGTGTAAGTTGCAATGAAGCGCGCTCACGGCTCAAGCGCTTCCCACTTCCAAGTCGACTACGTGGCAGTAGAGAGAATGGTCGGCCAAAGACGAATCGTCGGATTTTGAATTTGACAATCTGATTTCGTAGAGGGATGAAAGCGGCAATGATAGAGACCCATTTGCTTCAAAATATAATTTCAAATAAGCTCTGGAAAAAATGGAATCCTTCCTCCGGATATCGCATATTTCCGGAAGTACATTTCTAATTCTCAAAAGGGTATTTTGTTGGGCATAAAATTGCGCAACTTTTTTCTAATTCAACCGAACTTATGTATCTTCTACTGCTTCCTAAATCCTAATATCCCATTATTATCTTAGCCTCACTGATATAGCTCTCAAATCCTCTCCTGACCAACGTTCGAAAAGAACAGAGGAATAACGCCAGAACCTCCTTGAGAACATAGTTGATTTGGGAAACATGATAACACCCTGTAAGGGTCCCTGGCCAGAGTACCTACAATGACGCTGCTGCGTTGGAGCTATACATTTGAAATAGGTACTTATAATCAGGTTTTTTATTGTTCAATTTTGCTAGGATTTTTTTTTCCCAGTTAAACTCTAATCTGAATACATCTTTTCAGTTGGTCCATTTTCTATTTCCAATGTGAATATTTTCACTTTCCCACTTTTTTACCATAGAATTTTTTTATTCCAAAATTTTTCTAAGATAATCACCGGATATATACATATTTTGTTTTTTAGATGCTCCAAGATGGGAGTTTTTTTTTCGCATCTTTAAAATGTCGAGAAAACTCGGACTTGGGCACCCCCAAGAAGTTGAAGGTTTTTTAAGGGTTTGAGAAGGGGACTCCGAGAAGTTGAGTGGAAAAAAATCATTGAATTTGATTTTTTTCGTAGCTTTCACAAACTATACCTACCTACTTAATATTATAGTGTAAAGTTTTTGTTGGACACTCTGTTTCGTAATGAATGCTATAAAATGATGCAAGTTTCAATATTCCAATCAGATCTAAGAAATTTGAATTCTTATCGCTTGAAACAATGTAGGTAGGTATATTACAATTGATTGGAATAAAGAATAAATTAATTAGAAAAACAAACAGGGCATGCAGTAAATAAAGTGGTGCATCACTAGAAACTATTGTTGTTATTCAAAAAATAATGTATGTACATATTTAATTTCACATAAACATTATTCTGGTAAAAGTTCTTCGTAAGGCACAATATGGGCAATCTTATTGGCTATATCCGTGAACCGAACACTTAAACCATCCTCCAAAGCTGGTAGAACTTCTTTCATAAAAACTTCAGTATTATCGTTGAGTACAGCTTGCAACCCTTGTGATAATGTAGGATTTTTGTTGTCAGTTCCTGTCATTTTTAGTACAGATTTGCCCATTGTAAGTTTTATGCCTAATTTTGGTATGTTCATGTAATTTTTGCCGTCCTTTTGTTTTATTTCATAGATTAGGGTAAGGTCAAAAATATAGTCGGCTGAAACAACACAGTTTGTTTAGAATTTCTATTATAATTTGGAATTATACTTACTGAAGTTTCCAGTCATGACCCCTTTTCCATTATACTTCAAAATCAACACATTCACGTCCATGTCATAATCCCCTTCAAAATTTAATTTTGGTAAATTAACTGTTGCTTGAAACTTTTTATTTGGCACATCAGCTCTAAGAATTTTATTTAAAAGGAAATATATTTATAAGCTCAATCAAAATTCCTTACTTAAGATCGGTTATCTGGAACAAAATTGGTCCCCAAACTTTTAAATTTGTTATGTTACTACTGATTCTAGCCTGATTTGGTCCACTTCTCAATTTTATCTCATCTAATGGTAAAGGTTCTAATGGAGGTACGTTTATTTCGGCGATACCTTCTTTGAGTTTGGGTCTTAAGGCTTCGATGGAGTTTATGATGCATTGGGTTAGTTTCGGGTCTTTTTGATGACAAACGTGAATGTAAGAAGCTAGAAAACGAAGAATGATATTGGAGTTTTCCATGTTTGAAAATAGTATAATATTATTAGTACTTACGTATTTCTCCTAAACACAAGGTAACGGTGATAGTGATTACAAAAATCGCAGCTTTGTTAGGCATTTTTTGCCACCTTGGTATTAGTAGGTTGATGAGTAGCTATACTCTATTCATATACTACACGTACACAAATGTTTAACTATATATTCTAAACTTGATAAACATAATTTCGCGAATTGCGAAACAATTATCACTGTAATTGGTCTAATTAAATTCTTGACCATTTTATAATTATTATATTTTCCATTATTTTTTTATCAACAAGTACTAGTGATTCAATTTAGTATGCATTTTTTAATTTTTCATAGTTAGTTCATGATAATTATAAAACCAAAATTGTTTGATACCTTTTCTCAAAATCGAGTTCTCAAAAAGTACAGTTGGGATGTTGGGGTTCTAGAACCTAGAACAGTCCGATTCCTATTTTGTTTTTCGCCAGTTTAATTTTTTTCTTTTCAATTTGGTTTTGAAATTTACAACGATGTAGATGAACGACGATCAACGAAAAGAGATGCAGTTCAGTTTATTCGTTCGCACCTGATTTTTTCATATACCTATGCGTCCTTCCTTGTTCCCATCAAGCACCATCCAATCCCATCGGAAAATTACCATATCATTCAACGGTTACAGTGTCCAGCACTTTTTCTTTAGCAAACACATTGGCCCAGAAGGGAACGATTGGTCTGTCTTTCTGCGTTTATTTTTCACCCAATGACTAGTCGTGAGCTTCTATTTGACTCATCCGATATTTTAATGTTCATAACTCAGAGTGGCTTAAGTTTTCGAACAAAACAACCCATTCTGGAAGAATAATTGCTGTAGCATCTTTTATTTCACACAGCCTAACCAATTGGTAGAAGAGTCCACATGTATTTCCGATTCCGTTTCTCAACAGGCGAACTTGAGAAGATTTGTTCTTTTTACACTAATCCTTAAAAGATCGATGTGTTTGCACACCTTTGGCAAATCAGATCACAAATTGATTCCCGCTCGAAGTTCGATTGTTATTTATGTATTTATTTATTTAACGGAAAATCCATTGCATACGTGGTAGGCATTTATATAATTAATTCTAGTATATTTATAGAAATATAATTAACACGTTGACTGCCAAGCCTGATATGAGAATTTAGCCCCAGACGCCCATTATATCCAAGTGATTTTCCTTTATTTCAGTCACAAATAAAATAGGAATAAAATAATTTTTTGATTTTTCTTGTCCACACCGCCGTCAAGTTACTGTTGGACCTTACCCCAGACGCCCAACATTATGTATCTGCCCGCATTTACTACGTATTTACCCGTAGTGGGCGATATACTAGATACTGCTTAATACGAGATAATTCGTAGTGGGCTTCTGATTCAAGTAGCTAAATTCGAGTTATCTCGTAGTTGGCAGTCAACGTGTTAATATAAGAAGTAGTACTCCTATACCTGAAAGCTCAGAGACTAACGATTGCTCTGTCTTTGTCAGTGTTATAGAAATATAAATATGGACGACTAAGACAGAACCTTCGTTTTCATAAGATCGCTGCTCCCATGTTTCGAGAAAAACGGCCCATGATTTTATTCACCGCAGTGTTTCGACATAAAACGTTCGATGCTGCTGCGTTTGAAAAGTTTTATGATTTTTCAATGATCTTGAGGGAAAATAAAAGTCAAGTTGAAGTAGAGTTTCGGAGAATTCTATAGAAACATGCACAACTTTATGTGCGAACAGTAGGTACATCTAAATTTGACCTTCTAGTCTCTGATGACTGAATGTCGAGAATTATCTCTAGCTCACTGACGTCACGTGGTCACAAGGGATTTTTGAATTTGAAGGCAATGTAACACAAAAACTTTCTCTGTATAGACTGTACTCTTGAAATATATTTTTATTAAAAAAATTTCACCAAAGATATCAATAATACAGTATGGCATTATGACAGGCATGAGACAGGCAGATCAACTGTGAGCAACCTCTGTGTGCTCACAGAACATGCAGCAGCTTCTTTTGAACTGGGAAAGCAGCTTGACACTGTATACATTGACATCGCAAAAGCATTTGAAAAAGTTGACCATAGTCTACTGTTGAATCGGTTGATTCAGTGTGAATCTCGAAAAAAGCGTACAATTTGTTTCAAAAGGGTGTATATTTTTGACATAATTTGCCTTCTTCTTTCAACAAATAGAAATTGACTGAAACTAATCAATGACGTCAAAAACGTTCGTCGGTTCTTAAACCAGAAGTTATTCATTTTAATTTTTCAAAAAAATTGAATGTGTCATATGAATTAATCTACAACAACCTTTTTTTTCAAGCTATGACGTTTTCGATGTCAAAAGTATAAACCCTCGTGAAACGAACTTTATGTATTCTTAAGATCTTATCCTGGACAGGTTTCAATCTGTTAAAGTTGACAGGTAATGAGGCCTATGATGTATCATTTTCAGTTATTTAAACAGCAACGTTAAGTTATCTGTCACTGTTTATTCTACACGTGAAAATAGAGAGAGGCTTAGATGTTGAGCTATAACACTACTGTTATGGTAACAGAAGATGATACATCATAGGCCTGAATATTCGGACTGGTTCACCGCTACGTTCGGTATATCGCAGGAAGCAACCTGGGATACCTTTTATGTATTCAATATTTATATTAACTCACTTCCCGAAGTAATTAAGCACTCATCAGCTTTGCTATATGCTGATGACTTCAACATACTTATTTGAAGTAATTGCTGACAGTAGCGATATCCTTGCGTCGCAGTCGGACCTGAGGGCCGTGTCGAAATGGTGCCTTGACAACAAAATGTCCTTGAACATTGAAAAGTGCTTCACGGTATCATATAGCAGAAAAGCGTATCCTATAACAGCTGATTATCGCATTGGAAGCCTGATAAAATCCCCAGATTTGTCCCTTTTTCTGTCAACTATCAAATAATGATACATGACATTTTGATTTGACATATAAAAATATCAGATATTTTGAATTTTTGTGTGAAATCGTTGCAGTTTCGAAATGTTCTTCTTCCCAAACTAGCAGAACCATCCATTATCATCTTGGATAATGCGTCGTATCATGCAGGCTACTTAAAAAGTGGTCTCTTGTGAGCTGGAAGACGATATGCAGAGATGATTGGAGACTAAGGTTATCCCTTTTGACCCAGTTTTTACAAAAACCAGCTTGTGGAACAGCATCCTACAAATCCCCAAGACGAAGAAGTCCATTATTGTGTACAATGCCATTATGAAAGCGGGTCACCAGGTTTTGCGCTCACCTCCATACCATTGTCAATTTAATACGCTTGAAATGGTATGGAGTCAAGCCAAACAGTATTATGACCAGCTGATCCTTAACGAAAAAGATGTCTAAAGGTTTGTTATGCAAGTTTTACACTGACAATTTAAATTGATCAATTTGTTTGTCAATTTATTTGCCAATTTATTTTGGCTCAACAATGGCTCAATTTCGCTTTACACCGGATCAGCTTGTTGACAACACAAACGACAATAAACAATTCTACCAACTTAACCAGAATTTTAAGGTTATGTATTTTTATTTATGGCTCACCCAGAAATATATTTGAAGATGTTTGATAATCAAACTAGAAGCAACTGAAGGTAGAAGAATAAACTGAACATCAACAAGTAAATGATAAATAAAAATAAATATCCTCACCTAGCTTTAATATTTTTAACGCTGTGTCTAGAATCCCGGTACCGGTAACACATTTTTTACCGGTAGTTCTGATGACGTCATCGATATGACGCACTTGTACCGGGATTTAAGTAAATCCCGGTGTTTTGATTTTGTTTTTATCGTTATTTATCAGCTGATTGGTATTTTAGGTTAATTTATTAATGTTTTCGTCACTTTTTCGAAACAATTCAAACTATAAAAGTTAGTTTAGGTTCGAAATCTATATATATAAAAATGAATGCCACTTTTCGTTGTAATTTTATAACTCAAGAACGGACTCACCTAGCCAAACCAAATGTTTAGGCTTTGTTCGGACTATTGATTAGATGGTTTATGTGAAGTTTGCACAAAATCGGTCGAGCGGTTCTTCATTTATCACATTTTTTGTAATAAATTAATTATTCAATAAATGGAGCATCATTTTGCTGTCAAATTCAAACTTTTTTCAGCGTTGACAGTACCAGCATGTTGTTATGTCATTAATGTGGTCATTTCATTACTTATTTATTTATTTATGAAAAAAATTTATTAAGCCCGTATACGGCGCCATGTCTTATAACCGATACCAAGTTTATTTTGTATTTTGTATACCGCGCCATCTCTGATACCTGAAACGAAGCTCGGCATTGCAGATACAGTAGAACAATGCTGCACAGAACTATTCCACTATTCCGATCAGATAGAGTGGTGCAGAAAGAGTAGGTCAGATAGAGTAGTGCAGATAGAGTAGAACAGATGGAGTAGTGCAGTGCATGCAGTGCAGATAGAGTGAAATAGGGCTGCGCTAGAGATTTTTTTTGTTTTCTTTACATTCTTTGAACATTCCCGTGCCTGAGTTTATTTATTTGGTGGTACACTTTACAAGAATAATGCCCACAAGCTGCCTAAAAAAGGATGATGTAAAATTTTAATTTTAGGTGCCTTCTGATCCAGAGAGTAAACATTAATTTTCTTCAACCAAAGCCAAATTCACCATCGAAAAAAACTGAATTTAATTCAGCTAATAGATACGTTAACACAACATTTAATAGGTATATTTAATAATTCAGAGGCGGTACGAAGTTCGCCGGGTCAGCTAGTACCTTATATAAATGATTTGCGTTCGGAAATGTCGAACAACTCATCCCAGATTAGAAGTAATCTGCAATCGGATGATAGTAAACTAGGGTTGTTATTCCCGAAAACCCCTGAGAATTTAAACGAATTTGAAATGATGTCACTTTATATAGCAGTTTATAATCGGATTTAATAGATATTTATTAATTTACTTCAAGCAATATATGTAACTATACTGTTTAGGATGTAAATTAAAATGAATATCTCTCATTTTTTATTTATAAGTTTACACTCAGAACAATAGGTACCACATTTTGGGTATTTTATGGCCATTTGCACGGCTATCACTTAAGGGATATTTGATCTAAGTGAAGCTTTCAATGTGACTTCTGTTTCTACAAGGGGCACATTCAAAGCTTCACTTGGATTAAATATTCCTTGAGTTATGGGGTGCAAATGGCCGTTACACAAACTGGAACATTTCACATGTCAAAGTCTCTTCAACTTCAACTTCTTTATAACTTTTAAATGTTTGTCCTACATTAAAAACCATTTCAAAAGTAATTTCACGTTGATAAACTCACGAAAACACTCCACTCTACGTTCACACATCAACAAAACAAGTTAAGAACATGAAAAGTTAGGTTAAATTGGACTTTGATAAAACAAAAACCGCCAACGACTACATTTTTTACCGGGATTTGCTTGAATCCCGGGTACCTAGTTCGTCATATAGGTGACGGCATCAAAACTACCGGTAAAAAAAGTGTTACCGGTACCGGGATTCTAGATACAGCGTATTTTTAAAGAGTCATTTCTAGGTTGAAATCCTGAATTGACACAAAAATTGACGAAAAAATAGAACATGCGCTAATTTGTCAATAAATTCAGCGAGAACTTGGACAAGTTAAATTGCCGCCAATTTGGCGTTTTACATTATCAATATTTCTTGACAAGCGACTTGATCAATAAATTGACCAATAAATTGTCAGTGTAAAACCGTCTTTAGGATAGTACGCGACGCACAACTGACAACGTAAACGTCGTCATTGGTTCAGGTATGATGTACACCAAGCGTACACCCCACAGAACACATATCCTCACGGATAGAAAAAAAAGCTTAATGGGAGGGCGGGGCCTAAAAAAAAAGCTTCGGATCGCATCCGCTTGGGGACGCTGGAGTAAAACACAATTACAGGTGCGGAATGAAGGCCATCAGAAAATATACAGGTCACTGTTTACTTTTGCAGTTTACCCAATGAGATTTAATTTACCTCGTTTACCTGTTACCTATGTGTCAAAAAAATATGTCAAAATAATTCTGAATGAGAATTTGTCTGTGTTGGTGTACATTTTAAATCCAGAAAAATGTTTATTGAATTCAAAAAAAAAATCAGATCTTACACAAAACCCGCGAGTGGCTAAATTCAGCTGGTGTAGGTACCGTGGTGGAATAAGTAGAAAAAGCAGTGTTCAGTTGAACAGGATTTGCCAAAGTACTGGGCATTGGCATTAGTGAATCGTAATCACCGCATCCGCGGCGATGCAACATTTTGGTGAATTTAGCCACACGCGGGACACAAACACAAGAAGTTTTGGCCGTTTTTGCTCTACTCGGAAGTAGAAGCCGTCGAATCGAATTCGACTATAATGAGGAAAAATCTCTGGGAAAAATTAATATTGAAAAAATTGACATTGGGTGAACTATTTTGACAGTTTATTTGATTACAGAAACCTATATTACAAATAGTTCGGATCGCATCCACAGCGCCGTGACGGCGCATTGTTCCCCAAAATTTTATTAGCCAGTTTGCCTTCTATCCGTGAGGATATGTATTCTGTGGTACACCCGTTTTCTGACGCCGATGCTAACGTCAGGGAACGGGTGTACGTCATACCTGAACCAATAACGACGTTTACGTTGTCAGTTGTGCGTCGCGTACTATCCTAACAAACCGTACCTTTAGGAACATGGCAGAACGCGCTGGATAATGTGTCCAAATACCAATGGGTAGATTATGTAAAACATACCTACGGATGAGGTAATTAGGGCCGCATATGACAAGGAAAAAACATAATCATTCCTGTGAGTAAAGTGCAGCCCAAACTTTGATTCTGACTCGACAAGTGAAAGTGCACACGTATACTATAAATAGTAATGTGAGCTACGGTGATTGTGTCAAAAATAAGAAAAGGAGGCAATTCTACAATAACACCGGAGGACCTGCCATTCAAAGACATCACACCAAATATGAAAACCAGCATACGAACGTTACCTTACCACTGCGGAGGAAATACGCAATGAAACATCTAGGATTCTACGACTAGGGAAACCTCCAAAGTGCAATCTGACATACGAGGATAGGAACGCTATTCGCAGCCTGAATTGAATACAGACAAGAACATACTAGTCCTGCCTGCGGATAAAGGAAACGCAACGTTATTCATGAACGTGACTGACTATGATAAAACAAAAATTTCCGAACTACTAGAGCCAGGCCCCTGTATATTCTAAGTAATAAAGAAATTGTAGTGTCTCAAATTGACTTTAACAGTAAAATTTAGTGCAAGTGCAACAACTATTAAAAAGTATTACGTTTGTTCTATAACAGATGATTATTATTATTATGCAGGATTTTTATAACTTAACTTTCTTGAAAGTAATTGAAAAAAAAAATTATCCTGAAATGTATATCACTTTTTTAAATACGACCCTGTCGTTTATCCCAGCTGACGAAATCGGAACGCTAACGCATGCTGGCAACCTAGAGAAAAAGTTAGTTAGAAATATCAACGCGAACTGTCAACTTGACTTTCTATCGTGATTTCAACTATACCTATGTATCTATTGTGTGGGCACCTACAACTGTTGTAAGCACTGACTTGATAGAAAATGTCCAGAAGAGATTTTTAAGATTTTTGTATGTGAAACAGAATAATAACTATCCTCTTATGGTATCATACAAGTTATTGCTTGAAACTTACAGCTTGGCAACTTTGGAAAACAAAAGAAACATACAAACTGTGATATTTATATTTATATATTTTATTGCAAATAATTTAACACGTTCACGACCGCTATTATCAAATTGGACGATGCTTAAAACCGACCGCGTTTTCTTGGGTTGGCATAACTTTTGACAGAAATAATATATTTTATACCAGTTACATGTGTTTTGTTATCTATTTTTTGTATGTATATTTAATGTCACACATATGTGACATCGGTTTCCAGTACCTAAGTTAGCATTGAAATATACCATCTGTTACAATGGAAAACCGTGCGACACACATGTGTGACATGAACAATTAGCTGTTCTAGACACTACGCTGTATAGGCGATAATTATTGTTCAATATCCAGTGAAAGTTACCTTGTAACGTCAAACTCTGGTAGAAATGTTATTATAAGTGTCTAGAAACAACATAAATCTGTGGAAAACGATATAAACCACAGCCGCCACAAGCTTATGATTGAAACGAATCATCCAATACTGAAACCATGTGGCACAAATGGGTGCCAAACACCCCCAGAAACTACCAAAACACATCCGTCGCCGCTGAACCGCCCGGGAATTATTTGCAATTAATCATTGTAGGGTCATTGTCACACAAGTGTGACATCAGTTCCTGGAAAAAACTGCTTACACATATGTGTGTCGCGTGGTCGTGAACGTGTTAAAATACAAAGATTGTGAATTCAGGTATTCTATATATATTGAAACTGACAAGGTTGCTATGACGACTCTAGGGGACTAGGCCAAAAATGAAGCATTTTACGGCCTAGGTCGAAAATGAAACCATTTACGGACTGAAATGAGTTTTTCGTATTCAAGGCAGGGAATCTCCTTTAAACAATATGTTACAGATCTGCAATAACATTTTAACTAGAAATGACATCGATATATTTATTATATTCCACTTAGACTTAGACATGCTCACTGTACTATCTGAACTGAAAGCCCGACGGTCTGACAGTCGACCGTGCCATATACACGTCCAGACTTGCCTTGAGTACGTCAGGCTGGCCGGATGGACGAACATATTTTTGATTTTTCTCCGGCTGCCTGAACAGTCTTAACTGACAGCCGACCGGAATATATACACGTTCAGGCGACCAGTCTTTGGTCAGACTGTTCAGTTCGAATTGACAGGCCTGCCGGACCGTATGTAGCCGGCTTTAGTAACTGGGTTTCACATGGTGAATCCTCTGTAGCTAGTGGTATCCATTTCGTGACAGATAAATTCTTCAGGAATGATTTCGATGCAGGGTTTATCAGAAAAATAATGATTTTGTTCATTAATAATCAAATTATTTTTATTCGGAATTATTAATTTAAAAGAATAATTTTTGTCAATAGGAAGTGCATATAAGTGAGAATTTCATACATCTGTCAAAACTGACATTCCAACAATAAACTGACATGTTTGGATTGTTGATTTGAACCAATCAGATTCGAATTACGCGATAATTTGCACTAGTGCAAATTATCGGATAATTGCATAATAACTGGTGCGAGAACTGGTGTTTTGACATTTTTTGACAAAAAATTTAAATTTTCCATGAGCACCTTAAAAATATTACCTAAGTATACGCGGCAAGTGAGATTCTTGTTTTTGTCCTTTTATTTATATTATATTGTATTGTATTAAATTATTGTTAGTAATTTTTGACAGTAAGGTTTTTTTTTTAATATAAATCCTTTCTTCTTGTTTAGCTCTCTAAGAGGTAATGTAGTGTTTAGCATACTTTACATGTAAAAACTAGATTTTGGTGTTTGTAACTTAAAATGAATAAATAAATAAAAAAATGGAGACCAAATGACATCACAATATTCTAAGTGGGACCTAACGAGGCTAAAATACAATATGAAGGCTTAAGGTTCACGATCCTGTGTATTTCTTAAAATGAAGCCTAGCATTCGCAATGCTTTTCTCCTAGAAAAATTCAGATGATCAGCAACACTTCTCTGGCAAACAAACTTCTCAAAGCTTTAAACTGCCTGAAATATTTATTTGCGGCTTCTGAATAGGAAATCCACAGGTATTTCACTTTTTTAACTAACTAAATCTGAAATCAAAAACAATTCCCAAATCCTTCTCTGTCTCAACCTTCTTCAGCTGAGTCAAGCTCAAAAAATAGTCGTTCGATTCCACAACAACAGCCTTAGTGAAATGCATATATTTACTTACCTATTTTTGTTACACCATGCATGAAAAGTTTCCAAGTCTTTTTGGATTTTAAATGTATTTAAATTTCATCTGTGATCATTAAAAATTAACAGAAACCAAAGCAAAATGAAATATCATTAATAAAAATGTTGAACAAAAGTGGAGCCATGTAAGCTCCTTGACGAACTCCATAGGTAACTTTGATGGGCAGTGAAAAATAACTATTAATTTCAACTATTTGTGTACTTCGACTCAAGTACGATTCAATCCATTTGAGTAAGGTGCCATGAACTATGAACACCAATCCAATGAAGTGTCTGACTAAATAGAATATTAATAACCTTGTCAAATGCCTTCGAGAAATCTGTGTAGGTGGCATTGATAATGTCATCATGGTAGATCATAAGATTAGTAGTAGCTGACCGACCAGTGTAGAATCCATGTTGATTTGGGATTACCCTCAGCTCCTGCTTCAATACTTCGTAGGGTGTGGCATTATATCTGCCAACTAACTGGGAAGGCCTAAAACTCTTTTTCTCGAAATTTCCGTGTTCCTATGTATACTTCAAATTCAAAGATCCCTCCGAGATTTCACAAGAGTTTACCGAAATAATTTTCTTAAGCATGGAAAGAAATTATTGCAACCGTATAACCAACGAGGCCAAGGAGTTGCGCAACCAACAAGTGCGTTATCGACTTTTGGACTGCTCGAGCGGTTCAAGATCCTTTTGGTTCTTTGCCAAGACCATAGGAAAAAAAAATCACGTTTTCTTCCTAGGTGGTAGTGAGTAGGGATTGTTTTGTAATTTTTGTGCTATTTAAACAGTCATTCACTTCTTCAGTAAATGAGTCAATAGCACTGTCAATGTCCAGAGTCGTGTTAAAAACGTCTGGTGGGATATGATTGACTTCAAGATGAGATTTGAATTGCGGATAGTTGTTAAAGGAAAAAGTCTGGTGAGTGTTTATATTTTGGACCTGGTTACCAACTTTAGGACTTCTTGGATTGTGGTCGGAGATGAGAACTTTTATATTGCCAATAATGAATGTTGAAGGGAACATTTTTAGATAGAGCAAGGTCTAGAATGTCGGGGGTAATATAATGAAATTGAGTTGGCTCTAAGGTAGCATGGACTGAGATAAGCTTGTCCTGGGTGAATTGAAGTAGAAAAGTGCCCCCTGTATCATTAGCGCGACACCCCCAGGCAGTGGCGCACCCAGAAAATATGTTTGGGGGTGCCCTACATAGGTTGTGATTTGTGACTGAAAATCTAAAAAAAAAAATTTGAGGTGTCAGGGTGCCACGCCCAAATTTTGCCACATTTTCTTATACGTAAAAATACAGTTTTGGAGGGGCGGCCTGGGAGGGTGCCCTGGCCCGATGGTTTCCCCCTGGATGCTTCACTGTCCAGGAAATCTGGGAAACTTTGGAAAATATTTTTTTTTTTTAAATATCCAGAAGCTTGAACATACTAAAATTTTATTGAAAACAAACCAAAGATAGCGGAGTTACGAATTTTTTAATCCCAGAGAGACATTTTTCCTGGAAATCTAAGATATTTTGAAGATATTAAATTATATATCCAGATGCCTTTAAGTTCACAAATACCCAAATTTCATTGGAAAACAATTAAAGATAGTGGAGTTACAATTTTTTTAATCCAAAAGAAAGACTGAATGATATTTTTGCCTTACAGTCTATGGCCGGATTTTTGTTTTTGTTTCCTAAGAATCTGGGAAACTTTGGGAAATGAAGAATTTTTTTATATATCCAGAAGCCCTTTACCTTTAACATACCAAAATTTGATTGGAAAAAATCAAAGATAGCGGAGCTACGATTTTTTAATCCCTAAGAGACACTAAGTGATATTTTGACAATATAGATTATGGCCAGATTTTTGATTTTTTTCCAGGAACAGTGGCACACCCAGAAAATATGTTTGGGGGGAGGGGGCCCTAGATAGGTTCTGGCTTGTGACTGAAAATCTGAAAAAAAAAATTGAGGCGTTAGGGTACCACGCCCTGAATTTGCCACATTTTTTTATACCTACGTAAAAATAAAGTTTTGCAGGGGCGGCCTGGGGGGGCCCTGGCCCGATGGCCTCCCCCTGGGTGCGCCACTGCCCCCAGGGTCTGTTTTTGCAGTGTAAATCCCCCGCAATTAGGGTCGGAGCATCAGACCCGAAGAAGAGGTTCATATCATCATGGGTTAAGCGTTTGGAAGGAGGCTTATAAACGCTGAAAATACGGAGAGGGCCATCTGCAAGGTGGACTACCACACCAGTGTATTCCATATTGCCAGAGGCAGGAGTGGCAATGGTGTCATGAGGGATATTGTTTTCAACGAAAATGGCAAGAGCACCACCAGCGCGGTTAGGTTTGTCATTTGTGTATACCGGGTGACAACGAAATCGTTATTAAAGCGTCATTCAGTTGTCTTTAAAGTTAAAAATTTGAAAATCGGGTGGAATGGGTAAGTCATTGAGACGCACATTTTTCGTGAAAAAACAATTGTATGTCACTTCCGATTACTCCGGAAATGGAACCAAATCAAGAAACTTTTATGCAACTCTATATATTTTTTTACACAGTTGGATAGAGCTTAAAATTCCCTTTTCAATGACATATCACAAGTTCCATTTGTTTTCAAGATGGCGGCGTAAAAAGGTACTTTATTTAATTCAATATGACGGCATTTTGACGTAACCGACAAATGAATATGCATTTTAGTAGACATTTTTCGGTAGGCCATTGGACACATGTTAATTCTAGGATTTAATAAGTACCTCTTCCTATTCAAATTTTTTAAAGAATTTGAATCAAAAATTCGCATTTCAAATAAATTTTAAAATGCCCTTTTTTTTAGCAAAACCATTTTTTTCCAAATTCGATCTAAAATCATTCCAAATCCAAAAATTATGAATTGTTTAAACTATTTGTTTAACAGAAACATATCGGTTACGTCAGAATGCCGCCATATTGAATTTAAGAAAAATACCTTTTTACGTCACCATCTTGAGAACAAATGCAACTTGTGACATGTCATTGAAAAGGGAATTTCAAGCTCTATCCAACTGTGTAAAAAAATATATAGGGTTCTAAAAAAAATTCTTGACTTGGTTCCATTTCCGGAGTAACCGGAAGTGATATTCAATGGTTTTTTTACGAAAAATGTGCGTCTCAAAGACTTACCCGATCTTCAATTTTTTAACTTTAAAGACAACTGAATGACGCCTCGTATAACGATTTCGTTATTGTCACCCTAGTTTTGCACTTAGTTTAGGGAAGAGAGTGGATGCGTAACAACTCAAGGGCAGTTGTTACCACCTGCCACATCGCCGGCTGGCCCAGAAAGATAATTTTCAATTATTGAGAAGATTCACTATTTTTCAACTCACTGCTGATCTTCACTGGAAAATACACGAAAAATAACAAACACTGCATTCGCTTTGCCTGCCACATAAACAATGGCCGTCCCCACAAAGACGTAACAGAATCGAATCAGTGCGCCTATAGGATGCGCGGTATCCACTCTCTTCCCTAATCTATGGTTTTGCACGTTGTAAATTGTGCGTGATCTGAGTATAGTCTCCTGAACTAATGCTATGTCAACATTATCCTCATGTAAGAAGGATGCAAACTAGTAAGTATCTTTTGGGGGAGATAGAGTTTGCTTTCCAAGGGATTATGTAAGGTCTCGTCGGTTTAGGTGTATCACCCATTAAGTCTAGTTAAGTTGTGTCAAAAGTTTGGGGCTAGGATGATTATTAATCATCCCAGCCAGTTTGTTTAGTTTATTTGAAATCTCTTGCCCTCAAAGAGTCAATAAACTCAAAATGGAGCTATTCGTCATGGTCATATTATCACTTATCCACGATTCACTTTATTATCAGGGGGAACTGGGTTTCCAAATGCTTCCGCCTGCTCGGCGCTGCAAACCTAAACCTAAACCTCCTCCTGCAGCTGGAATGACCAGCTTTATTAATGACATTAAAATAATCCTATTTCTGGAACTGAATGTTGCATAGGTTTAACTATGTATGATTATTTCTATGGTTTCAGAAAGAAATATGGGATCAGTATCAGTAAAACTGTAAAGCAACTTTTAACTTTAACACTGACTTACTCTTCCCTAATTATTAGCAATGGTTATGCTTATGATGGTTTTGAAGCGTATTGAAAGTTATAGAAATTGTGACGGAACTAGCTATTGCCCCTTTTTGGGCTTTAGTTAAACCGCACCGGGGGTGCCAAAAGTTTTTTACTTTGACTGACTGTAGAAATTAACCGTTGGATCATTTAGGGGTGCCTTGATTCTCATTTATACGAATAAAACGCTGAAATAGAATAGTTATCAATTTAATTAATAAATGAAAGTAATTCAGTATAGTCAGCAATCAAATCCTATCTAAAAATTCCTAATTGGAGGTCCAGTCGAACTACAAATTTTATACTAATCTAAAGTAAATGAGTATCTTGATTTATAAAAGGTAGGGAAATCTGATAATGATAATAATATCATTTATGGTTAAATGTTCAATGAACGAGAACACAAATTAACAAATTAAATGCACGAGAGCACAACATAAATAATTCGTCAACTTCAATCAGTTTACTGCAGCACAAAATGTTTATTGATCCTTGAAAGTTCTTTTATTTATTGAGGGTTAACAATTTGAGCACTTTTCTGCTGAAGTCTGTAAACATTGTGCAAGAAAAGTCTTTATATATATGCTCAGTTTCTATATACAAATGTACATATGTTAATTTCACGAGTGTGAAAACCAAATTTCTGCATTAAAGGTTAGAAAACACTTCAATTTATAGTGCATTTCAAGCGAATCACTAATAAGTTTTTATTAACTTATTGTTCGACTGTATTGTAACGGTCTTACTTGCTTAATCCAGTTCATACAGATAAATCCATAAGGCGATTATTTATCCATTTATCACTATTCGCACTGACAGCTAAGGAATTTTCCACTGAGAATTGAGTAAGATGAAAAGAAACACAAGGATATTGTAGTATTTTTTATTTTGTTCAGTCTATTTCTTTTATTTCATTTTATCAAGCGATTTAAAATATAATATTATAAGGGATTATTTGTATAACGACGCAGCAGGTAGGCTATTAATAGAACGAAGGGAGGGGAACATCGAAACTAGGTCAAGTGGCTCTCCGCTCGACGACTAGAGGGAGAAGGGTACGAGAAGCGACAGAAGACGTTTTGTTGGGGCGCGTACTGACCAAAGACGTTTGGGTTGATTATTGATTTTTCGTTGTGTGGTTGACGGCCATTTTCTCAATAATCTTTTGGTTTGAGACGTAAACAAAAGTGTGTGACGAAGCTGAGACGCAGCTACCCAAATAAGGCGTTATTTGGTGTGTATAGAAGCTAAGTAGTTGCTGTGACGTTTTGATTTGTTTCACCTACCCGAAATTGTGACATAACCTTCATTTTCAACCATCACTACCTATTAAATTTAATTCCATAAAAGTACCCTGGGCCTTTCATTTATACCTTTGGACTTAACGAAGAAAAAACCTACAATTTTGGGGGCTCAACCGGGATGGATTGGATGGATTGGATGGATTGGATAGATTGAATGGATTGGATGGATTGGATGGACTGGAATGATGAAAAATATTGAGGGCAAGGTATTATTAATGGAAAAATAGTAGAAGCCGGTGGTGTCTGACTGAAGATTGAAGAAATGAAGTCAATGAAGAAATCTGGCATTTTTTTTTTTGGTGCTTACCTATATGGATCGAGGCGAAGCAGTCTAGGAAGTGAAAAATACCAGTGAAAATGTACCTACTTGCTACACATTTCCAAGGAAGCTGGTGCAGATGACTTACATAAAATAAAAATAATAAAAAATAACTGAACTGGTAGAACGTGTGGACTTATTAAGGTAGGATGCATGTTTTCTTATTGGATTGAGTAAACTATTCTGACGTTTTGATTTAACATTGACTCTTAAATTGTTTTTATTATTTCTTGCAAACTACCTATCGAGCTACCTATCATTTTAGTCATTAGTACCTATAATTTGGACTCTAAGTCAGTGTTGTTTTTTTTACTTGGACAGGTATTAATTGAAGTATTAATCTACTTGTAAATTGAGTTGTAAATAAACTGTAGTTTTAGGGAGAGTTTTGGTAACTATATATTAGGTATTCACGTATTCACTCTAAGCGTTGTTTTAAACAAAAGAGTGGTGTTTTTTTTTATTTTTTTTCAGTAAGCAAAGTCATAGTTTTTGTTATTATAAGGCAATATGCTTTAACCAACAAATTGTTGCTATCAGAAAACGATTTTAATAGTTGTAGGAATACCTACTAGATTTTCCGAGAAATTTTTTGATACATTTTTCTATTTTTTTTAGGTTTAGGTATATTCTGTATATTATGACTAGTTAGGTTGTAAATATTGTTTTCTTTGTTTAATAGGCTAAGAGTAAGTATCTAGGTGTCGACGAGTAGCTGGAGTCTAGCTTTGATCACACTCACGGTTTTTGTTGGGTTCTTGTTTGCTCGATTGTTGATAAAGGGTATTCAAAAGGGTTTTTATTTTTTCTTTTCAGCTGCTGTGTCGTTGACAGGTGATTATTTTGTTTATTTGAATTTGATTTTTGATTTGGTATTCAACCAAAATGGCTTCTTTAGGTGAAATGGCAAAGATTGAACAAAATATTACAAATGGAAAGATAAAAGCTGTACAAGCTCTACACAAGGCGGCCTATGGAGTCGAAGGTCAGCCACGCCAAACAAGAAAGGGTTTGAGGGCTTTCACAGGTTTTCAATTGGACAGGAATTCGAAAGAATTTCGTGCAAAAATTAAAGAAATAAAAGATGACTTTGAATTGAGTGACCTTATCGCAATGTGTCATATTCTTAACCTGAATTATGATGGTGACCAGGATAAAATTGTGAACCGAGTAACTGATTTTTTGAATAATTTGACAATGGAAGTTGAGGGCTCCGAAGATGAAGAAGAGGATGAAGACGATGAAGATGGTCAGGAAGAAGACGAAGAAGAAGATGAAGAGGAAGAGGATAACGTACCTTTAAGTCGGTTAGCAAATAGGCAACGAAAAACAGACTCATTTGCACTAACTTTCCGAGACGTAGAGGACAGTATTCGACCATTTGATGGTAAGGGCGACTATCCTGTTGATAGATGGGTTGCTGATTTCGAAGAGATAGCCGATATAACTGGATGGAATGACCTGCAGAAGTTGATTTTTGCCAAAAAATCATTAGTTGGCTTAGCGAAGCTTTTTATACAATCCGAGAAGGGGATTAAGTCTTGGTCCGTTCTGAAGAAAAAGTTGATAAGTGAGTTTGAAGTGACCGTTAGCAGTGCTCAAGTGCATAAGATGTTGATGCAAAGAAGGAAGACTGCAATGGAGACCGTTCAGGAGTATACCCTGGTGATGAGGGAGATTGGTAGCCGTGCCATGCTAGACGAAGAGATTATTATTCAGTATATTTTGGACGGGATTCAAGACGAGTCAGCTAATAAAATTTTGTTGTATGGTGCAAGGACTTATAGGGAGTTCAAAGAGAAAGTTAAGCTATATGAACAGGTGAAGTCGAAAGAAAAGGCGAATAATCATATGAATAAGCAAAAATGGAGTGGAAAAAACGAGAAGAATGATTTACAGAAACAAATTAAGAAGGAAGGACAAAGTGAACCAAAAGCGACACCGACAAAATGTTTTAATTGTGGACGAAGAGGACACATATCGTCTAGTTGTCCTGATAAAGCAAAAGGCACGAAATGTTTTAGTTGTCAAGGTTTTGGACACATCTCAACCAAATGTCCTAAGACAGCAGGAGAGGGCTCTGGAACACGTAGAGGAGTCAACTTGATCGAAGTAGTTCCAAAATTTTCTGTTGACCTGATGATTAATGGCGTGAAATTGACAGCTTTATTCGATACTGGCAGCGACATTTCTGCAATCAGGGAAGATATTTATGAGCAGTACTGTGCTGCTGATAAAGTAGAAAAAGATCAAATATTTTTGAGAGGGATTGGTGACGTGAAGGTTTACACTTTGGGATCATTTGTGAAGGATGTAATGGTGAATGACGAGGCAGTTAGACTGAAGATTCACGTTGTTCCAAAGGATTCAATAAGTTTCAAAGCTATTGTTGGGAATAACTTGTTAATGCAAGCAGAAGTACGGATTAACGAAGATGGAATACAAGTCTATAAAAGAGAAAATGAGAATTTTTTGATGCTGATAAATACTGATGAACGTCCAAGCGATGATGAAATTGATGTCAGTCATTTAGAAAATGATGAATATAAAGAAAGGTTGTTGAAATTGGTGGGAACCTATAAACCAGAGAAGACGAAGTCAACAGAAATAAAAATGAAAATATTATTGAAGACGGAGGAGCCAATTTACCAACGACCAAGAAGACTTTCGCCTTCTGAGAAAATCGAAGTTGATAAGCAACTGGAGGAGTGGTTGAATGAGGGAATAATCCGACCCAGCTCATCCGAGTTTGCTAGTCCTGTAGTCTTGGTGAGGAAAAAAGATGGACAAGTAAGAATTTGTTGCGATTTTCGAAAACTAAATAGCAACGTCATAAAGGATAGGTTTCCTTTACCGCTTATAGAAGATGTGATGGACCAATTGCAAGGAGCAAATTTCTTCAGTACAATTGATCTGAAGAATGGATTTTTCCACGTGCCTATAGATGAAGACTCGATTAAGTATACGGGCTTTGTAGTTCCTAATGGACAGTACGAATTTTTGAGATGTCCTTTCGGCCTGTGTAACAGTCCTGCGGTATTTCAAAGATTCGTCAGTCACATTTTCAGGGACTTGATGGCGAAAAACATAGCTTTATATTACATGGATGATGTGATAGTGCTTAGCAAAACGGAAGAAGAAGGACTTGAACGGCTTGAGATGGTGTTAAATGTTGCTAAAGGATATGGCTTAGAGATCAAGAAGAGAAAGTGTCAATTTTTGAAGAAAAGGGTTAATTTCCTGGGATTTATAATCGAAAATGGAAAGATTCAACCGTCTGATGAAAAAACGTTAGCCATAAGGAAGTTTCCTCAACCCACAACTCATAAAAAGGTGCAATCATTTCTGGGACTTACCGGCTACTTTAGGAAATTTATTCCTGCATATGCGGTTGTAGCCAAACCATTAAGTGACCTGTTAAGAAAAGAGCATCCCTTTTTATTTGAAGAACAACAGAAGCAGGCATTTTTGAAGTTAAAAGAGCTTTTAACAACACAGCCAGTTTTAGCAATATACCACCAAGGCCGCGAAACAGAGCTGCATACGGACGCGAGCTGTCATGGATATGCTGCATGCTTGATGCAAAGACTGGATGACGACCATAAATTCCACCCGATTTATTATATGAGCAAAAAGACGACGCCTGCAGAAGAAAAGTATCATAGTTATGAATTGGAGGTTCTAGCTATCATACAGGCAGTCAAGAAGTTTAGGGTCTATCTTCTGGGAATACATTTCAAAATTATCACCGACTGCTCTGCCTTCCAAAAAACATTGGCGAAAAAGGACTTGACCACTAGAGTTGCGAGGTGGGCTCTGCTATTAGAGGAATATGATTTTGAATGCATTCACAGAAAAGGAACAAGAATGGCCCATGTAGATGCGCTCAGCCGCAATTCGCCAATGATGATGACTCTAAATGAAGTAACACCCGAAGATGGCATGATACAACGAATAACACAAGCTCAAGAAAGAGATGACCACATAAGAGCTATTAAACAAATATTAATAACCGAGGAATATGATGACTTCTTTCTGAAAAATGGAATATTGTATAAATATGAAGATGCTAAAGAATTACTGGTCATACCCAAGAAAATGCAGATAGAAATCATCAGGAAAATGCATGACGTTGGACACTTTGCAGTTAACAAAACAGAGGAGATGATAAGAAGAGAATTTTACATACCCAGGCTAAAAGAGAAGATACAGGAATGTATCCGAAATTGTATATATTGTATATTAGGAAGTAGAAAAGAAGGAAAGAAAGAGGGATTGCTTCACCCAATTTCTAAAAATGAGTATCCGCTGCAAACCTACCATATGGACCATCTTGGCCCATTGGCTTCGACAAGCAAAAATTACAATCATATATTGTTAATAGTTGATGACTTTTCCAAATTCACCTGGATTTACCCAACCAAATCGACGACTGCAAAGGAAACGGTAAATTGTTTAAAGAGACAACAGAAGGATTTTGGAAATCCTTCTAGAATAATCAGTGACAAAGGAACTGCCTTCACGGCACAGGAGTTCGAAGACTATTGCAAAGATGAGGGAATTCAACATATCTTGATTACAACAGGGGTCCCTAGAGGCAACGGTCAAGTGGAGCGAGTGAATCGGACCATTAGCCCTGTACTAACCAAATTGAGCATGGATGATCCAACAAAATGGTTTAAATACGTGGAAAGAGTACAAAAGGCTCTGAATTGTACCTATCAGCGAAGCATAGATATGACTCCGTTCGAAGTTTTATTCGGCATTAAGATGAAAAATAAGGAAGATTTGGCAATCAAGGAGATGTTGGAAAAAGAAACTGTAAGTCAATTTAATGAACAACGGGAAGAACTAAGAAAGGAAAGCAGAAGAAAAATATTGGAAGTTCAGGAAGAAAATCGCAAAAGATACAACTTGAGGAGACGGACTCCGAAATCCTATAAGAAAGGAGACTTAGTGGCGATCAAGCGAACACAACTAGGGCCAGGAATCAAGTTGAGGAAAAAATACTTAGGTCCTTACGAGATTGACAAAGTAAAGATAAATGATCGATATGATGTCGTAAAAGTTGGACATCATGAAGGCCCCATGAAGACAAGCACATGCGCTGAATACCTAAAGCCTTGGGTTGACAACGCGAGCGAATCCGAGTCGGATTCATAGTCAGGTTGGCCGAGTGTAGTATTTTTTATTTTGTTCAGTCTATTTCTTTTATTTCATTTTATCAAGCGATTTAAAATATAATATTATAAGGGATTATTTGTATAACGACGCAGCAGGTAGGCTATTAATAGAACGAAGGGAGGGGAACATCGAAACTAGGTCAAGTGGCTCTCCGCTCGACGACTAGAGGGAGAAGGGTACGAGAAGCGACAGAAGACGTTTTGTTGGGGCGCGTACTGACCAAAGACGTTTGGGTTGATTATTGATTTTTCGTTGTGTGGTTGACGGCCATTTTCTCAATAATCTTTTGGTTTGAGACGTAAACAAAAGTGTGTGACAAAGCTGAGACGCAGCTACCCAAATAAGGCGTTATTTGGTGTGTATAGAAGCTAAGTAGTTGCTGTGACGTTTTGATTTGTTTCACCTACCCGAAATTGTGACATAACCTTCATTTTCAACCATCACTACCTATTAAATTTAATTCCATAAAAGTACCCTGGGCCTTTCATTTATACCTTTGGACTTAACGAAGAAAAAAACCTACAATATACAGATGCTTTGGAGCCCGGCGAGAGTGAGAGAGAGATAACCAAAAACAGGTGTAGGAGAGAATTTTGCTCGTTCGAGGATACTTGCAACAATTAGGGCGTTAATTACATGACTTGTAATCAATAATATAGACCATCTCAGGCCTTGAGACACTGGAAGTAGTATTTTACTATAAATCGCATGCACTAACGGGGTTTTTTGGGGGGTTTTGCCTCTGTAGAGCATTCAGAGGGCGCGAGGGTGCGAACTCTTCGCTTATTCTAAGAGTACTGACTAATGCGCGTTGACTAGCTCTGCCGGAGCAGGTCGCAAAAATCTAGAAAACAGTGTGGCGGCTGACCAATCACAGCAGCGAAATAGCTCCACTGCCTCATAAGGTAATGAAGAAACCTGTAATTTTACCGGTTCAAAGGGTTGTTGTTGCCGGTTTTACAGGCATCTATTTTTAGAATATTATTTTTATGGTAAATAATAGAAATTGAGATTATATTAAATTAGAAATAATAAAAGTTTAAACTTGTTGTGGGTTATTTCCGCAACATATTCCCCCCCTTGAAGTTTCCAAACTTCAATGAGAGACGAAACATTAACAAAAAAAAACAACATATTTACAATAGAGTAAGTAGCAGGTTTTTAATCTTGAATTGGTAAAGAACATACCTTTGCTATTCCCCGAGTAAAAACACCACTTTGTGTTTTCAATTTTACCGCTCTGGTTTTATTGTCTCGTCCAGGGAATACCTCTAAGACTCTGGCTAAAGGTCATCTTAGAGGTGGGTTGTCATCTTCCTTTAAAAGTACTAATGTATTGGGGGTTAGATCTAGGGAATTCCGGAACCATTTAGGTCGATTTTGGAGTCTGTTCAAATCGTCCACTGACCATCACTTCCAAAACACTTGTTGGATGTGTGAAATTTTCTGCCACATAGAAAGGCGGTTCTCATTAAGATGACTTAAATCCTTAAAGTCATTACATCCACTTAAGATGTCATCCATGTAACATTGTTTCAATAGAGAATGAGATGCGAGGGGATAATCTCAGCTATTTTTTAATGCAACATCGTTTAAGACTCTAGTTGCAAGGAATCGAGCACTGTTAGTGTGATTAGTTAGTGTCATACGTGACAATTGTCAATTCGATGCACTGAAGTGGTTTTTCAGGCTCGTCTCTCCATAAAATATTTAATAAGAAGGTCTGAGTAGGATTTATCTTTATTTGTCTGAACATCTTCTCGATATCAGAGGTGAGAGCATATTTGAAAGATCTGAAGCTTAACAGTATGTCATAAAGGTCAGTCTGGACAGTCTGGACCTGAAAGCCTTTGAGAGTGATGACGTTTAGGGAAAGGCCGGTTGTGGTTTTGCAAGAGGCGTCAAAGACCACACGCAGCTCCGTTGAGCACGCACCTTCTTTAACCACAGCGTGATGAGGGAGGAAATATTTGAGTTCCAGATTTTCATTAGCAGAGGAAAGAGGTACGAACCTGGCATGTCCAAGGTTAACATATTCGTAAATAATATTCTGATATTCATGAAAATAATCTGGGTCCTTTACAAACTTCCTCTCGAGATTGTGAAATCTTTTTGTGGCTAAAGACAAAGAATCACCGAGTTTGAGATTTTCAGAGGAAGATTTCAAGGGTAAGTTAACTTGATAAGAGCCATTTTCTAATATTTGGGTTGTTTCCTTGAAACAAGCTTCAGCCTTTGCATCTTCAAGGGAGAGAGGGGTTAGTCACCATATTTTCGAGAGAGCTATTGTCCGGGCTTTGAACAAACATAGAGACAGAGGGATGCACTTGTTGTGCAGGGCTACTAGTGACTAAATGAGGGCAGTTATTATGGTGTGAATTTTGGGGAAACGTTCCTCCAAGAATCCAACCGAGATGAGTGTTTAAGACTGTGGGCAGGCCATGACCTAGATGAATCATGCCTTTTGTCAGGAGATTATAATAGAGGTCTGAACCAATCAGAAGGTCAACTTCCGAAGGACGGGTGTAACTAGGATCAGCAAGAACAATGTCGCTCGGTATATTCCACGAACTGACATCTATTAGTATTAGTATAGAGGGGAGAGGTCCTGTTATTACAGGGAGAATGGCACAGGAAATCTCAAATTTCCTATGGGGATACAAATTTGAGTATATTTTTAAATCAATCATCTTATTAGTAACATTGTTACTAAGAGCTATGCCAGATACATAATATGTTGTTTTGACATAGGGGACTAGTTTTAACCTCTTTAACTAATTTGTCAGTTACAAAAGAGTGTTGCGAGCCATTATCTAAAATGGCTTTGGCTTGAAGGGGCCGCATGTCTGCGTCATAAAGTATTACGCATGCGGTTGCTAAAAGAGCTTGTGAGTTTTTTGTCGAGAGTTCTTGAGACCGAGTGGAGACTTTGCGAAGATTTGGGAAGTTCATTTTAGTTAGGTTGTGAGTCAGCTTGGTTTTGTGGTTGTGGTCTTGAACCTTGCGTCTGTGTCCTGGGAGGATGCTGAGATGGTTGCTGCTGACCCTGAGAATAATTTGGTCTAGCAAGCGAAGAGTTATTGTGATAGGGTCTTTGTTGTGGTCTGTGACCTTGAGTTGAAGGATTTTGAGGGACAAAAGCATTGTGGAGCAATGTATGATGCCTTTGAGAGCAAATAAAACAACCTTTAGTTGCTGGGCAATTGGCAAGAGTGTGTTTGGAACCAAGACAATTAAAGCAGAGTTGTTTTGAATAAACAAAAGTTTTCCTTTCCGAGTCCTGTAAACCTTTAAACTTATTACAAATATTTCGTGAGAATCTTAATCGCAATATAAGCAGTGTGTAGTGACCTTACTTATATTATTTTGAGTGAACAGAGAAGCGCCAGAGTTTGGGATTTTGTTTACTTTTCGTTGCCCTTTTTGTGCTGAAGGCACTTCCGTACTTGAGAGATTTTCCAAAACTAAGCATCTTTTTTCAAGAAATTCAAAAAAATCGTCAAGTTGAGGCAGTTGATTTAAATCGCGCCCGTTTTCGAACGCCTTGCGCGTGCCAAAATCAAGCTTTTTTCCCATTAAATACATTATCAAAAATTCCCAAAGCTGTTCGTATGAACAGGGCTAATTCTTTAAAGAGAGTAAATTTTTTCTACAATTTGTAACAAACTCTCTCAGAGATTGAGCGTTACATTTACTGAGTGTATTTTGTTCTAAGAGAGCAACAAAATGTGCGTTTATCACAGAGATTTTGTTTTCATATCGTTTTTGCAATATTTCCAGAGCGATATCAAAATTATCGTTTGTCACAGCCAAATTTTCAATCAATTTCAATGGTTCGTTTCTCAAAAATGACTTCAAATAAATAAATTTTTGTATTTTACTCAGGTGAGTCCACTCAGCGGTGTCACCTTTAAAGGGGTTTATATTTATTTGAGGGAGTTTCACTTCCATATGTGGTGGCAAACTCAGCTGTGGCAAACTAGTTTGGCTTATTGGTGGAGCATTAAAGGTTGCCGGGGACAATGTTTTAATACATTTTTGTATCAGAGAGAGAGTATCATAGAATTGTTTTTCAACAATATCTCTGTTTTCATTATCATCTGCAGTGAATGCTTCAAGATAAGTCTCAATTTCATCTTGAGCCATTGAATATTTCTCAAAGTTAGATTTTAAGTTAACTATACGATTTTCAAATTGAGTTGGATCTATTACAACATCCTTATTGTTTTTTACCACCTTCATAGCATCAAAATCCATATTGAGAAATAGCTTTTAAATAACCACCAATATTAATTAATTAAGTTGAAATGAATTAAGAGAGCCAAACAAGCAAATTAATAAAATATACCTATACAAATCAATACACAATGTAGGCACCTATTTACAATATAGAACATTTACAATAGAGAATGTACTTACCAAGTACGAGCAATACAGGGATTCGAGTAGGCAAAAACTATTCGCTTATTCTAAGAGTACTGACTAATGCAGATTGCAAAAATCTAGAAAACAATGTGGCGGCTGACCAATCACAGCAGCGAAATAGCTCCACTGCCTCATAAGGTAATGAAGAAACCTGTAATTTTACCGGTTCAAAGAGTTGTTGTTGCCGGTTTTACAGGCATCTATTTTTAGAATATTATTTTTATGGTAAATAATAGAAATTGAGATTATATTAAATTAGAAATAATAAAAGTTTAAACTTGTGGGTTATTTCCGCAACAGAAAAGTATTATTATTTCTAAATTGTCAATTTCAATGCTCAACAGACACAAATTAATGTAGGAAATTTGAATGTAACTAAATATTTAATTCAAATTGGTAGCTACAATTAACCCATCAACAAAAACTAATGATGCTTACGCAGATTTATAATTACTAATTACGATTTTCTACATTTAGGTACCTCTAATATGATTTAAATTTCTCATCAGTATAAAATAAAACCAAAAAGTTAAATAAGTAATAATCTATTTTTTTATTTATGTGTAAATTATCTATCATCTATTTCAATTAAAATTATTATTTTTTATTTTTTAAATTGGAAAAAGTTCATCATAATTAAAGTCTTTCACAATATTGTTACAAATTGGAAGCAAGATATCTACCATAACCTTTTCCGTGATGGGCGCCAGCAACTTCCTTAATTCTGCATTGTTGTTGTGAACAATCTCCGTAATTGCTTGATCTAAAACAGTTATCAACATAAAAATAATCATATTTTACAACAGCAAAAATTTGGGTAGATCTGATAAACATTAAACATGCAACTGTTTGCTAGAACAAAAATTGTAATAATTCTCACCAAGAATAGGATTTTCAGGAAACTTGCTTTCCAACTTCATATCAAGATTATCTGTTTTCAATTTGAGCGCCATTGACTTGAAAGTTAGTCGATTATTTTGTCCCAGACTACCCTGGAGTATTGCTTGACCATGTATATGAGCTAAAAAATGCAACTTTAGTTTGTTTAAATTTTTCGATATTTTTTACTCACTAGATTTGGAATAATATTTGCCGGCAGATTTAATTGCAAGTCCAAATACATTTAAGTCGAAATTGTGCATTCCTTCTAGTTCTAAAGATGGGATTTCCACTCCTATCCTGTAAATGTTCTTGTTGTTATCTACCCTAAAAATGAAAAACAAGCGTTAGCACTGAGAGCGTTTTCTATGATAAATGCGGCACATATTGCATCTTTATCTTTGGTTTAGAAATAGTACTTTTTAAATTTTTACCTTATCTTTGTAACCTGAAACATTCCAGCTCCTTTAGCCTCAACATCAGTCAAATAGCCACGAGAACCAGACGGATCTTTTCCATCAAATATCACAATTTTATTGATCTTGAAAGGCTCCAGTGCTTGGATGCCTAATTCTGGTATGCCAATAATGAGGCGCGGTCGTAAATACTCTATGGATTTGTTGACGCATTGAAATAAATGTTGATCGCTTCTATGACATGGATGGATGAATTCAGCTGAAGTAAGAAATAGTTTGGATGTAAATTTAGTCAGAGGCAATGCTTTTAGTAATATTTCGGCACATTGTGCTTGATCAATTGAGTAATTGAATCAAAATCAAATATTATTTTCAGAATCAAAATTTCACTTACGAATTTTTTTCCCAATGACACACACTCCCCATGATGCAACTAAAATGAAAATCGAAGTAATCCAGTTGCTCTTCATCATGGCACAGGCTGAATTTGAAATAATATTTTGCAATGACCGAAAATTTTGTTTTATACTAGAACTAACAAAACTAGTTTAAGATTGTTTACAGAATTAAAACACAATAAAAAAAAGGTTGCAAGTTCTTTTGTTAAACATCAATAAATATGTAAATTCGAAAAAGTGCAAAAAAAAACCTAGTTAATTTTTAAACCACTCAATCATGATTAGTAGACACCATACCAGACGTAATAGTTGAATTCTTCTTTTTTTTGTTGAACTATTTGAATAAACAATCATTGAATTTGTTAACAGTGGTCAGGACTAGCAAGGTCAAAATTGTGTTTTGGAAATTTCAAATAAAATTTTACTATTCTTTAGTCGCCCAAGACGGTTCAGGTAAGTGTATTACCTAATAGATATTTTTACTCAGGTGATGTATAGGTAAATTTTTTTAACCCAGTTTGGTGCATCTTCGAAAAATAACCTAGTATAGGCTCGGTTTATGAGAGGAAGTGCAATTGTTGATGGTTACTGCAGTGGATATTGATGCACAAAATTAAATAATTTTTATTTGAGACTATAATATAACAATCACGACTAAAATATAGCACTACTACATCACTTTGAATAACGTTAATTGATATACATTTCAAAACTTACCACCCCTATTATCTCGGAGTTGGAAAATTTTCGAAAAAATTCCTAAAACAAGTCAACTATAATTTGAGGAAGGATGAGTTTTTATGCAAAATTCACCTTTCCTCTTTCAACCCCCCACTCCCAGAGCCACCCCTTAGCAAATCTTAAATGGGAAGCGGGGTCAAGTGATACATCATTTTGGAGGGTTTTCAATTTCATACATTTTGGTACTAAATTTCAATCACTCTCACCTCAACTTTTTTGCAAAATTGACAGGCTGTAAAACCTAAACGGTTAATTTTCGAGGAAAACAGATCTTACACTCTTGTTATAGATTTTACATAAACTATGATTTGACACCAACTTTGAAGTTAACCGGAGGTGAATTTAACCGGAGGATGAATTTTTAACCGGAATTTCTGTTCATGGATTAAATAATTCAAAGTTGCTTGCAATTTTCAACTGTCAATATTTCCTAAACAGTTGAACTTAGGGATTAAAATTTAGTACCAAAATGTTTTGAACCCTCCAAAAAGATGTATCACTTGACCCCCTTTCCCATTTAAGACCCCTCTGACGGCTGGGGTGTTCAAAGGGGGGAGGTGAATTTTGCATAAAAACTCGTCCCCCTTCAAATTATAGTTGACGTGTTTCAGGGATTTTTTCGAAAATTTTCAACTTTGAGATAATAGGGGTGGTAAGTTTTAAAATGAACACCCTGTATTTAGTTTTGCGAACAATTAGCAAGCCTAACTGGTCGCCAAACTATATATCGCTATAACTGATCGCCTTAATGTCCGATTCAAAAACTCTGCTTCACTTCATCATCGTCGCATGCTGCTCATAAACCATTTCAAATCTTCGGAATTGTCCAAAGAATCTGGTACTAGAAATCTCTGTTAGCGCCGATCGATAATTCGCTCGGATAGAATATTCCTTCAAGGCCATACTTCAATTTCCAATTTCGTGGATCTCAGGAACAGTACTTCTCCTTTCCCTAGAGTTGTTCACAGCAAACAGCTACACCTAGATGCATCCAAGTCGGTATATTCTTGCTCCTTTATGAGGCCATCCGCTCTACATTAATGACCTTTGGTTTTATTTGGCTTCCGGAGAAAGTTGCGTCCTATACACCAAGTCATTCTTAAGGTTCCTGTTTAGCTTTTTCCATGGTCGTGATAATTTCGAGTTCCCTTCTTTTGCGATGGTTGATAAAGCCATAGACGGCTCCGCCTTCTCTAAACGTCTGAAACTGGAAGGCCATGAAAGGAGGTAGGTATCTGTCTTTCATCGTAACACAATTTAAGGTCTGTTCTCACAAGAGTCTCTGACAGTTTGCAAACTATCAGAAAGCATCGCCCGATACATGTTTTCACTTTTCAATGCCGTCGTTAAACGGTAACTTGGCTGAGCGATTGTTTCTGACAAGTTACAATACTGTCAGAGACTCTTACGAGAACAGACCGTTTGTCGTCTATATTCCACACAGAACTTCGTGGAACTATCCATACATCCCATAAATTATTTCTTTTTTTTACAGAGGCATACCTCTTACTTTATTGATGAAAAACTGGAGATTTATTTGTTCAAATAAATAGGTCTTCAGGCGCTTGTGGATATGCCAGCCGGACCATTCTCTCGATGTCACTACTAAACTCCTGCAGCGCCTCCGACCTGCTTTGGATTCTGCTTTACGGCTGGCTGTGATAGCATTGGTGAAGCAACATCAGCTCTAAGGAGCTTACAATAGCTGCATAATATTTAATCACTTTGATATATCTTAGAAATATACTGGTGGATTTCGAGGCAACACCTACCAATGATGTTGCTTTTTGCTGTTCATCTTTTGAAGTTGCCCTAGCAGCGGCCCCAAACTCTCATTTATGTTTCGCCGGCAACTGTCGTTGATGGACTTAGTTACCCGCGTGCGACAGGGCTCACCGACACATTTTGCTGACGCTTTCCATGCTAGGTTCGAATTTCTTCTTTGGTCGAATGTTCTGGCAATTCACTGAGGGGTTCACTTCTAGTGAATACGGGCCTAGTGAATCCGAGTTACCCGAGCTGAAGTACTATTTCCTTCACCATGTCTTGAGAGTACCTCCTCTTCTTCTCCTTCTACTGCCTATCCTCATAAGGCCTGTGTGGAACAAATCCACTCTCTCCCCAACATTAAATCACCAGTTATGACGTAAGCAGCATGTTATTTCTCGCCTTGACGTAGGTTGTTTAAACAGCTGATGACTTAGTTATGGCGTCGTAAATGGTAACACACGAGGTCAATGAGCAATACTGTAGGTGTGTATCATCCTTAAGTTCGAACACCCTCTACCAGGTACAACATGAAGCTAGCTGCTGGACCCTCATAGTTACGTCACCACCACAGCATCCTGTTATAAGACACATCAAACTTGACACATGTACTCTAAATGGCGCCACGGACGTGACCCAGGTCGCTATGACGTCATCACAGAACCCGAACCATGAATCGAACTTTGCACTATGTACTCTAAATGACTCCACGGACGTGACCCAGGTCGCTATGACGTCATCACGGAACCCGAACTATGAATCAAACTTTGCACTATGTACTCTAAATGACTCCACGGACGTGACCCAGGTCGCTATGACGTCATCACGGAACCCGAACTATGAATCAAACTTTGCACTATGTACTCTAAATGACTCCACGGACGTAACCCAGGTCGCTATGACGTCATCACAGAACCCGAAACGACTCAAAACTCCCGCTATGACGTCATGACGTTTGACAGATGACGTTTGACAGGTGACGTTTGACAGGTGACGTTTGACAGATGACGTTTGACAATATGGCGGGAAAACATTTCCCCCTCCCCTTTTTCTGTTACCCATGATAAAATCCGGGGGCCCCCTTTTTGGGGGGCGGAGCCCTGCGGGCCCCCAACTACAGCATCCTGTATTACGAACTTCACACTATGTACGCTAGATGGCGCCAAATACGAATTTCACACTATGTACGCTAGATGGCGCCATGACGTTTGACAAGATGGCGCCGACGACGCATCCACCTTCGTGTCAACGACGGCGCATCCACCACGTGTCAAGAATGAAAGATTGAGGTTATGGTCGGATTTTTATAGTCATACCCCTGTTGCTGTACTACTCTGGCCTGCGCCCTCCTTTCCCAATAATTGTGTTTTTCCCTATTTATTTTTACCAAAATGTCAGCCCTTCCTGTTAACAGCAATATTTTGAATTGGAAGAACTATGAGCTGCAGTAGAAGGTACAGAAGCGGAAATAGATGATAAAAAGTGACAAAAGCACGGTCATAGAGTGATTTTTTTCCGAATGATATTAAAAGCGGATTTTTAATGACACTTGACAGGCTCAAAAGGTGTGCGTGAGCAGCAAAAGTGGAATTTTTCTGCCAGGGCAGAAAAAAATCGTTGCTATACAACATTCCAGGTAGGTACCTAGTAGTTTAATTTGTATTATGCTGCATTTACATTCATTTCGAAGTCCAATTTGTCTTGAAATTGACGTGCTTTTCATATGGCTACGGTACATATCCATTTACATTGAAATAAATTTGAAGTTCACTTTGAAGTGCAATTCAAATTTAAATTGAAGTTGAAAGTGAATAGACCTTTTCGGAAATGCT
Source organism: Ceutorhynchus assimilis (assembly GCA_917834065.1). Lineage (NCBI taxonomy): Eukaryota > Metazoa > Arthropoda > Insecta > Coleoptera > Curculionidae > Ceutorhynchus > Ceutorhynchus assimilis. The sequence goes on along the minus strand of OU892280.1, from coordinate 40,215,988 downwards.
GATCCGATTAATCGGATCACCAGCTGATGTACAGGGTATTGGATTATATTTGGCACCATACCTACAGCCTTTAGTGCGCGTTCACATTGACACCGCTCGAGCGGTGAGCGTTGCGCGATGCCGCTGTAGTGATGGCCAAAAATAATTTTAACATTATATTTCAAATGAACATGTTAACACCGCGCGACACGCCGCCTCAGTGTGAACTTGTCCATTTGAAATATAATGTTAATGTGAACGCGCACTTACTATTTAAAAAAAAAAATTAAATACAAAACTTGACAGTTTTTTTCTATATTTTCTTTTGACAGTATCAAAAAAAAAAACAAAATCGCATCGGAAAATGGAGAAACGTAGGCAACTTCAACTTTTTTCAATGGAACACCCTGTATATTATGCGATAAAATTAAAGATCTTTTCTTCTTGATTCCAAATATATATATATTGAGCACATTTGAGTGAGCCGTTTTTGAAATACTTTAGCTTAAATTTGCAAAAAAATTTCATAAGGATGTCACGACATTTAAATCTTCATAAAATTCCTTTGGATTTTATTTAAGAGGCCAACAACAAGCCGTTAAAAATTGAGAAAAAGGGTTAATTTCCTGAGACGAGAACTCACTTATTTTGTAATATTTTTTGACCGGATTAGAAAATAATAAAAGATAAAAATCTAAAGAATAATGCTGTTGTTTTAGTTTTTCGAAAAAAAAATTGCAAATTGAAAATATCACGACCTAAATACTCGAAAAAAAGCATCATTTCTATCGCTCGGTACATCCAAACCCATCGCTTTTTGAAAAAAAATGAAACAAGAGCATTGTTCTAAATTTTATTATCTTTTCGAATCTTCTTGATTCACTCAAAAATATTAAGTAGTTTTTGAGATCTCGTCTCAAATTGTAAGCCCTGCAAACACGGAAATTCAAAAATTTTGGCTGCAGCGACGTGCTGCCTCTGGCGGATTTAATTTCGCACCGGGGTAAGTAAAAATTACACGACGCGAGAGGACTGCAAGGCCAGTTATTAGTTTGTGTAAATAATTATGGTGAATATATTTCATAATGAACTCAAAACGAACAAAGATAACTTTACTAGAATTCAATAAACGAAAGAGGATATCATATAGCATAGTTAAATACAGTTAGTACGTGAAGGTTAGGAATAAAATCCATCAAAAATACAAGGTTGATTTTTTTTTCAAAAAATCTCGGATACGTCGATTTTTGATTTTAGTGGCCGTTTTTTTGATAAGAATTTCATACATTTGTCAAAACTGATATACCAACAATAAACTGACATGTTTTGATTGTTGATTTGAACCAATCAGATTGGAATTACGTGATAATTTATATTAGTGTAAATTATTGCATAGTAACTAATGCGAGAACTGGTGTTTTGACAAAAAATTTGAATTTTTGATTCATGAAATTTTCTCATAAAATACAGTGTATCCACTTAAGTTCGCAGCACATGGGAAACTTTTTTATTATCAATTTTACGAAAAAAAGTTATCCTTTATAAGAGTTTCTGCTTCTTGAAAAAATAATATCAAACTATGTATTAAAAGTTGAAATAGCATGTACAGGGTGGTCAAAAAATAGAAAAATATACAGGGTATTTCCTAAGTACGGTCCGTAACTTCAGGATGTCATTCCTTACGATATTTTAACAAAAAAAGTTCCCATAAATATGTGACCAGAAATGCGTAGTTTCTGAGATACAGGGTGTCAAAGTTTTAGAAAAAATCGTTTTTTCAGCTCAAAAATTTTTCCATTTTTTTTTTTTTTTTAAATTTGGCAGGTTGATTTGTGATAACGAAAGGTTTCTTTTGACTGAAATATGACTTGCTTAATCTGAAAAAAATATCAAAGGTTTAAAAAAATAGTGATGTGCCATTTTTTTTCTACTTTTACCAAAAAACCCTGCATATTTTCCTATTTTTTAATCCCCCTGTACCGGGTGTTTTTTTATCTTCGATATCATTCTGATCACCTGTAACTTTTTTGTTTTTGAAGTTATCAAGGTAAACAAAAAAACAAAATGTAGGGTTAGTAGCCAAGTTTTTTTTCAAATTACACGTAAAACAAAACACTATCAACTTTTTGACATATAAGCCTACATTATATTTTTTCAAATGGAACACCCTGTATATTATATATGTGTTCGATATAATATCTTATTCTGATTACAATGATATAGCACACTTCATATTTTGGTCCACTCGTTTTTGACAAATCGGCAAAAATATGAAACTTTCGAAGTGAAACTTATTAGGCGGCGCGGTCTGATATTTGGGACGAAAATTATTGAGAGCATATAAAAATTTCATATATTTTTGCCGATTTGTCAAAAACGAGTGGAACAAAATATGAAGTGTGTTATATCATTGTAATCAGAATAATATGCTCTAACGTACACACATATAATATACCGGGTGTTCCATTTAAAAATAGTTTATTAAAATACAAGCTTCATAAGACGTGATTTTATCGCATGAGCCCTATATTAGAAAACGAGCCGGAGGCGAGATTTTTAAAGGACGAGTGCGATAAAATGTCTTATGAAACGAATATTTTATACTATTTTTTCTATTCTGGTATTGTTTAATTTAAAAAAAACAAATTTTTCTTGGAAATTTTATTCTCATATTTCCTGATTTCATGTTTAGGTTGGTAACATTACATGCCAAATATAGAATTAAGGGCGGGTATTATAAAACTACTTTGAGAGTTAACTTAAAGTTAATTTTTGAAATTACATGTAATTCAAAAAGTTAACTTTAAGTTAACTGTCAAAGCAGTTTTATAATACTCGCCCTAAATCTTCTATAAAATCGAGAATGACAGTGCGATGGCCATCAGTCAGCCAGTGTTACCAACTTCCGATAAGTGAAAAAGGAGTGTCACAAAGAGCTTCTTTTCGAAACTACTTTTAGTGTCGAAAAGACTTCGATATGAAACCAAAATAAAAAAAATATAATGTAGGCTTATATGTCGAAAAATTGATAGTGTTTTGATGTTTTGTTTCATGTGTAACTTGAAAAAAAACTTGGCTATTAATCCTACATTTTCTTTTTTTGTTTACCTTGATATCTTTGAAAACAAAAAAGTTACAGGTGATCAAAATGATATCAAAGATAAAAGAACACCCGGTACATGCTATTCTAAGTTTTAATAGTTTAATACTATATATTTTTTCAAGAAGCAGAAACTTTCATAAACAATAACTTTTTTTTGTAAAATTGATAATAAAAAAGTTTCCCATATGTTGCGAACTGAAGCGGAAACACTGTGGCCCGTTTAAGAGGGGCCTATACCTTATCTCGAAATCTACAAGGGTTGCAAAAAAAAATTAAATACAAAAGTTGTTTCTAATAAAATTATCTACATTTTTTTTTCATTGTTTTTGTTGTTACTGTACTATATACAGGGTGGAGAGATGAAATTTAATTTTTTTAAATGGAACACCCGATATCGTAATACACTTTTACATAACCCTTTGAAAGACAAATCCAACGATATACTGGACATGTGTCTGTGATAAACCGTTTCGAACTTATTAGCGATTATCTTCAGGGATTCAGGGTAATTTTGAACAGGCATTGTTACGTTACTCATAAACTTTTGAAACTTTTTTTTTGCGTGATATTTTTTATAAAATGATGCTCTTTTTTAGACTATACTGAAATTTAGCAAAATGTTACGCTTTTCAATTTTTTTTAAATGGGACATCCTGTAAATTTTCGAATTTTTGGATAGCCTTTTAAAATACAAATTCAACGATATACTGGACATGGGTCTGTGATGCACCCATTTTGGCCTGATTGGCGATTATCTTCAGTTCTAGCACAATATTTCATGTCATCCCTGATGAATAAAAAACAATGTCCAATTTTGCATTAGATTAGATGAAATAGTGCTTTTTATTATTATTATTTATTCAAAAAGTAGTCAAAGTTTCTCCCCATTAAAATAAAAAAGGCGAGAAATTTGGATAAAAACAAAAAATGAAACGTGACGCTCTGTTGCTATATTTGTCAGATCAACCTAATTACGTGTTAAATGCGATAACACATTTACAAGTAAGATATATTACCTGTATTGTTGAAAATGGCGGACACAGAGAATTTAATTAAATTAATTTTATAGTTAGCCTGAAGTTGAAGTTCTCAAAATGTTTGTTCATATAATCTTAATCAGTAACCTTTATTTTGGACTTTATAATTCAATGCTTTCCTTGTTTACTGCAACTATAGTTTATTGCAGTAGGTATTATTAAATAATTTGCGAAATATTTTTTTATTATCATTTGTTCAAAGAGTAGTCAAAGTTTCTCCCCATTATTAAGGCGAGAAACTAATGAAAACAAAAACTTAAACGTCTTTTCTTAACTACTTCTGAATGAATAATAATAATAAAGAGCACTATTTCAGCTAATCTACTGCAAAATTAGACATTTTCTTTATTCAACAGGGATGACATAAAATATGGTGCTAGAACTGAAGATAATCGCCAATAAGGCCGAAACGGTGCATCACAAACCCATTTCCAGTATATCGTTGAATTTGTATTTTAAAGGGCTATCCAAAAATTCGAAAATTTACAGGAGGTCCCATTTAAAAAAATTGAAAAGCGTAACATTTTGCGAAACGTGGCAACACGGCGTTTTTTGAACAAATATTCCAAATTTCAAAATAGTCTAAAGAAGAGCATTATTTTATGAAAAATAGCATGCAAAAAAAAGTTTTAAAAGTTTATGAGTAACGTAATAATGCCTGTTTGAAATTACCCCAGATCCTGAAGATTATCGCTAATAAGTTCGAAACGGTTTATCACAGACACATGTCAAGTATATCGTTGGATTTGTCTTTCAAAGGGCTATATGAAAGTGTTTTGAAATATATAGGGTGTTTCATTAAAAAAAATTAAATTTTATCTCTCCACCCTGTATATAGTAGAGTAACAACAAAAACAATGCAAAAAAAATTTAGATAATTTTATTAGAAACAACTTTTGTATTTAATTTTTTTTTGCAGCCCTCGTAGATTTCGAGATAAGGTATAGGCCCCTCTTAAACGGGCCACCCTGTACAACTCGTGCAATGGAAATATATTTTCAATTTTTGACAAATTTGCACTCATGCGTTTTTGACAGAAATGGGCACTGAAAAAGCACTGGTGCTCCTTTTTAACTAAAAATGCATCCGGGCAAATTTCCCAAAAATTATCGACAATTTCCATTGCACTCGACATTTAGAATTTCATACATCTGTCAAAACTGACATTCCAACAATAAACTGACATGTTTTGATTGTTGATTTACGTTTTATGCGTGTATCAAACGTCAAATTATTGAAGCAATGTCAAAAAAGAGCGAATCTCGCGCAAGTGAGAATTAGGCTTCACGCGATAATTGGCGCGACACTGGTGTTTTAACATTTTTTGACAAAAAATTTAAATTTTTGATTCATGAAATTCTCTCATAATAGTTATTTATGATATAAGTGCTAAAAGTGACATTTTATTTTGTGAAAAGGGAAGTTTGGGACACGGCGCCGAAGGCGGAGTGTTCCATCCCTTTGAATAAAATAAAATCACTTTTAGCACGAATGTCATACACTATTTTTTCTACAAACGCACTAAAAGTTATTACTTTTAGCACTAGTGCTAAAAGTAATCACTTTTAACACCAGTGTCATAAAATGGCATTTTAGACACTGACAGCATCCGTTAAAAATGACACTTTTAGTGACATTTGTAGAAAAAAGCTCTTTTCGGGTTCGAAAAAAGGACGGTTCTAGAACGGTTCAAAACAATCGCACAGTTCATCAATCAACTAAATGACAACGGTTCAGCTATCACAAACTTCAATAATAAACTGTGCGATTGTTTTGAACCGTTCTAGAACCGTCCTTTTTTCAAACCCAAAAATAGCTAAAATACAACTCAAGCAATGGAATTTTTAATCTTGGATTAATTTCCAAGCTGGTGTCAAATGATAGTTCATGGAAAACTCAGATAAGAATGTATGATCGGTTTAGCTCTAAAATCAACCGTTGAGGTTTTAAAGCCTGTCAAAGTTGCAAAAAAGTTAATTTTCAACTCTTATTATTTCTGAAACAGTTGAAGATAGGTATAGGATATGATACATTAAATAAGTTCAGAATGTAACGTAGAAATAAGAAATGAAATTAAAAAAAATCCTGTACAGTTCACACCCGGTAGAAGTGAAACCTTCATCGAACTGCATGCATTACACACATACTAACATACACAGTGGCGTCCCCCCCCTCCAAAAGACTTGAGAAAGAACGCAAATAAATATAGTTTGAAAAAACTAAAATACACGCTGGGGTGCTTTGTTCCACATTTTTCATACATTGAGCACCCCACGCTTTTTTGACAATAATTCTAATATTTTTTGTTCATTAATATTTTCTGTTTCTATTAAAAATTATTTTTCACTTTTTAGTTCAATTTACTATAAAAGCGTGTTTTTTAGTTTTTTTAAAATACATTTATTTTTCACTTTTTAGTTCGATGTATTATAATAGCGTGTCAGCCCCAGAGATTTCTAGACTTTTCGAGACATTATCCAGACTTATTCAGAGCTTCCCAGAGTTTTCCAGATTCCATCCAGATTTATCCAGACTTGTACAGACTGATCCGGATTCTGGAAAATGATCCCCAGGTCTTTTGGGACCTTTTCCAGAATTTTTCCGACCCCTTCAAGAAATTTCCAGGCCTTTTCCAGACGTTTCCAGAGATTTTCAGACATTATCCAGACTTATCCAGGGTTTTCCAGACTTCATCCAGATTAATCCAGACTTTATCCAGATTTGTTCAGACTGATCCGGATTCTGGAAAATGATCCCCAGGTCTTTTGGGACCTTTTCCAGAATTTTTCCGACCCCTTCAAGAAATTTCCAGGCCTTTTCCAGACGTTTCCAGAGATTTCCAGACATTATCCAGACTTATCCAGAGTTTTCCAGACTTCATCCAGATTAATCCAGACTTTATCCAGATTTGTTCAGACTGATCCGGATTCTGGAAAATGATCCCCAGGTCTTTTGGGACCTTTTTCAGAATTTTTCCAACCCTTCCCAGAAATTTCCAAGTCTTTTCCAGATGTTTCCAAACTTTTCCAGACAATATCCAGACTTATCCAGAGTTTTACAGACTTAATCCAGATTTATCCAGACCTTATCCAGACTTGTACAGACTGATCCAGATTCTGGAAAATGATCCCCAGGTCTTTTGGGACCTTTGGCAGAATTTTTCTGACCCTTTCCAGAAATTTCCGGGCTCTTTCCAGACGTTTCCAGAGAATTCCAGACATTATCCAGACTTATCCAGAGCTTTTCAGAGTTTTCCAAACTTCATCCAGATTAATCCAGACTTTATTCAGACTTGTTCAGACTGATACGGATTCTGGTAAATGATCCTCAGGTCTTTTGGGACCTTTTTCAGAATTTTTCCAACCCTTTCCAGAAATTTCCAAGTCTTTTCCAGACGTTTCCAGACTTTTCCAGACAATATCCAGACTTATCCAGAGTTTTACAGACTTAATCCAGATTTATCCAGACCTTATCCAGACTTGTACAGACTGATCCGGATTCTGGAGAATGATCCCCAGGTCTTTTGGGACCTTTGGCAGACTTTTTCCGACCCTTTCGAGAAATTTCCAGGCTCTTTCCAGACGTTTCCAGAGATTTCCAGACTTTTCCAGACTTCATCCAGATTTATCCAGACATTTTCCAGACTTGTTCCAGCTCACTTGGCTTGTTCCAGGTTCTTGTTGTGTGTTAATATAAGCGTGTTAAAAAAGTGTCATGTCGCTTTTTCGTTTCATCGAGTCTCACATCACTCCCAACGATTCTAAAGAAGTTTTCACTTCAAAATTAATGTTTTGATTTAAAAAAATAAAGTTAGCGGTCACAACTTGTTTCTGGGTCACCCTGTATACATGATATTACCATCAGAAAAACGGCAACTGAAATCAAAAATCGATGTGTCCGAGGTTTTCATGAGCAATCTCACCAATGTTTATTATTTTTCTAGGTTTTCTGGAAGTTCTTTATGTAATAAACGAATAAACATCATCTCTCCCACCCTCGTAACTACGCCACCTCACTTTTTTTTTGTGTAAACATTTCAAGTATCTATTTTGCTGTATTTGTATAGGTAAATTTTATTATCTTTGTAATATATTTTTGTGTTTCCGCACATTTCATTCTCCACATTCTTATTTGTTAAATAAAAAGCACATTGTAAATTATAAAACTATTATTATAACTGTATACTTTTTAATTTAGATTAAATATGATAGGTGTATTAGTTTTGCCTCCACAAAAGCCCATAGGATTTATTATTCACCTTCCATGCAATTTGATCACACCCTTCCGTTATCTCGGAAATATTTGCCGTAACGTCGTCTATCACGGTCCTACTTTGAACTCGGCGACAAAGAATGAATTTCGCGCGCTTGAATTTGTTGTTGGCCTCTTAAAACTAGCTAATGACCCGCTGCGTTGCTATCGTGAAAATACATGTTGAGATAATACATTTTTTTTCAAATTTTCTTTTTGATTTTCTATTTATTTTTTTTATTTTTTTTATCCTATACCAGAGTCGCTTGCCAGTGAGTTCAGTGACGCATTTGAGGCACTCCAGAGCTGCTCTAGAGCGCCCCGGGCTGTTTATAGGCATTCCATTGTATCAGAGTTTCGCGCAACCGAACTTTTTTTTTTCGGGATAAAAAATAGCCTATATCAGAAGAAGTTCACTTAAATTGAACCCAAATCGATCTAATCTCACTAATCTGGGTCAATCGAATTTAGCTTATATAGAGATACGTGGTATTAAATTCAAGATCGGTCCCACCGTTCTCGAATTCAAAAAATAATAAAGTTACGTCGGTTGAATGTTGGATGGCAAGCCTAAATAAATGAAATATGGACACGTTGTTTCATGCTGTTAAAAAAAAGTTGGATTATGTTGTTATGTAATGTGAATGAGTTTGTTTACAATTAAATTAATAATTAATTCAAAATTAATTTCTTTTTCCGAGATGCGTAACCTATTCATAAACCTTCCTTGGGATGGCCATAACAACCTACCAAAGTTTCATCGTAATCGGATAAGTGGTGTAGGAGCGCATATCCGGATACCCCTCGAACATTGATTTTTATATTCAGTGTCATTACTTAAGTGTGCAACATATGGGATTTTTTTTTAGTAATAGCAAAATCAAAATACAAACAAGGCCAAAAGTTGGTGCATGTCTGATAATCATATTAGGTGCACTTAGAATGGTTGCAAGTCAAACAGCATACAGGGTAGCTCATAAAATATCAAAATTGTAGTAATATTTACTTAAATAAAATAAAACTTTTGCACTACAAGGAGAGTTTTTTTAATATGCATATTATCCTCAGTAATGTTTTAACTTGTTAAAAAAAAATTTGCGACATTTTAAAGTTGTGTTGAATATCATTGCAACAAACATGAATTTTGTGATTCCATAAAAAATTAAAAATCTAAGTTAATTTTACAAATATGCTTGAATTTGAACAAAGTTATGTAAAATTGATTTGATTTTAATTAATTTTTGAAAGTATTAAGGGCGGAAATAAAAAATAAAAAAAATATAGAAATTATAGATTTTTTTCGAAAGAAAATAAAAAAAGCCTTAGGAGGCTATGTTTTGGTATTTGGGCATAACTTTTAATTCCAAACAACTTTTCTCTATAACATTTTGCTGAATTTTCTAAAATAAGGGTACTTTACAGTTCAGCTTTGATATTGTTTGAGCTACCCTGTATGCTGTTTGACTTGCAACCATTCCAAGTGCACCTAATATGATTATCAGACATGCACCAACTTTTGGCCTTGTTTGTATTTGGGTTGTGCTATTACTAAAAAAAATTCCCATATGTTGCACACTTAAAAAATCACACTGTATATAGATTTAAGCTAAGATATATCAAAAACGACTCACTCAAATATGATCAGTATATACATATTTGGAATCGGGAAGAAAAGATCTTTAATTTTATCGCATAATATACAGGGTGTTCCATTGAAAAAAGTAGAAGTTGCCTACGTTTCTCCATTTTCCGATGCGATTTTGTTTTTTAGTTGTATAGTTGTATATATTTCAGACTTAAAACAGAGTTTCATAGCGTTATCAAAATCTTAAAACTAGGTTACAATCAATTACAATTACAATTAATAAAATACTATATCACTTAATGGGTATATCACATCTGTATAAAAAATTTTAAACATTATAAAAGGACAGTACTAAGTAACTATGAACGGTTAAGACTATTCAAAACAAGTTAAAAATCCAAATCTGTGACCTGATATTGCAAAAATTCTTCTATTGAATAAAAGCACTTACTTAACAAGAATTGCTTGATTTTATTTTTAAATGGCTTTATTGGAATGTTTCGTATCGTATGAGGCAGTTTGTTGAAAAATGCCGGTGCATAATATCGCGTTGCGCTCCAGGAGGTTTTTAAGCGTGAAAAGTCAATCTGCACGTTATAACGTTGGCGAGTGTTGTAATTATGGACCTCTTCGGCACGAGTGTAGTTTGAAGAGTTACTATGAAAATATAGTAGAGACTCTAGGATATATTATGCTGGAAGAGTTAATATTTTTAGGTCCCTAAAGGATGGTTTGACATCATCTCGGTATTTGATGCCAGCTACAATTCTAACTGCTCTTCTCTGCAGGCCAAAGATGCGAGAGGTATGACATGAGTGTCCCCATGCTAGGAGTCCATAGACGCTCACTGAATGAAATAGACCATAATATGCCATTTTTGATGTTTCTTTATCTACAATTTTCGATATATTACGAAGAACATAGATTGCGGTGCAAAGTTTTTTTGAAATAATGTTGACATGCTGCTCGAAAGTCAGCTTCGCATCCAATGTAACTCCTAAAAATTTGATTTTTTCTGGGTTGTCTTGAATTGTAGTTTTCTTGAGAGAAAAGATTATGTTTTCTGTTTTACTTTGGTTGTCATTCAGAAGATTGGAGTTGAACCAGTCAACAGCAGTTTCGACATGTCTCGTCATCTCCATTTTGGCAACATCCAGTGTTTTGGCTTTTATGGAGAGTCCATTATCGTCCGCGTAGATAACAACCTGGCATCCGGACAGGGCAGCTGCAAGGTCATTTATGTATATAAGGAACAACAGTGGGCCCAGTACCGATCCCTGAACCACACCGTGCCTCATGACTCTCTGCTCTGAGCGCCTACCCTCCAACTCCGTGATCTGCCTTCGTCCCGAGAGGTACCCAAATATCAAATTCACGCTGAATTCACAGAGCCTGTAGTATTTTAATTTTTCTATAAGGATATCATGTGATACACAGTCGAAGGCTTTGGAGAGGTCACAGAAGGTAGTGGACACAATCTGCCCCTCCTCAAAGCCCTCAACTATGAAATCACAGAGCTTTAGTATTGCCCCAGTGGTGGTTCTGCCCCTTCTAAACCCAAACTGCTCTTCTATGAATAAGTGGTTTCCCTCAAAGTACATGTAGAGTTGGTCCTTCAAGAGAACCTCAAGGATCTTGGAGAAGACGGGGATCAAAGAAATTGGTCTGTAATTTGATGGTGATGTTTTGTCTCCACTTTTGAAGATTGGCACAGTTTTACTACTTTTGAGCTCTTCAGGGTAAGCACCTTCTTGGATACATTTGTTGAAAATTTTTGCAAGCGGATAACAGAGAATTCCACCAAGTGACTGTATTAGCAGTACACTAAGGTCATAGAAGTCCTTGCTGTGCTTTTTTTTTAAATTATTAAGAGCTTGAAGAACTTCGAGTGGGACTACACTGTGGAAAGAAAAGTGCAGGTTTGGGTCTCCTAGGTTACTGCTCTACATATACAGAACTGGCGATGTGTCGACTGCTGGTAGATTATGAATGAGGTTTTCAGCTATGTCAGCAAAATAATCATTACATTCATTTGGGTCTATATTTGCATTTGCTTTAGAAGTGCTGTTTGGCATATATTTTTTTATTAGATTCCATGATGCTTTTGCAATGTTATCAGAATTACGGATATAATTTGAATTTGCTTGTTTTTTTGAGTTTTCCATTTCATTTCGGTACCTGTTCCTCAGTGTTTTTCTCTCTGTCCGCAGCACAGGACAGTCAGTTTCTGAGCACATTTCATTTAATGTGTTTAGCTCATGTCGCAGCATCTGTAGTTCCTCTCCAAATCACTCAGCTCCGGGTTCCTGGGTGCTTTTCTTTGGTCGTCTAGTCACTGGAAGTGCAATGTCTCGATATGATAGAAATCTCTGAAAAAATTTGGTGGTACTCATTTCAGCATTGTCAGTTTCCAAGAATGACCAGGTTTCATCCTTCAGCAAGTCGCACATCTTTGCAATTCCTATTTTTGTTATGGGACGGTAAAGAGATTGGTCTATTTTTAGGTTTTCATTTTTTAAAATAGGGATGACATTTATTTCACATTCGATTGCCCCATCATGATCAGACAGATTTGGATTAAAAACATTTACTTTACATTCACACACATTTTCAAGATTTACAAAGATATTATCAAGACGATGGTTTTTACGTGTATTTACAAAGACTTTTTCCCTATAATCATATGATTCAGTGAGATCTAAGAATTTATGTTTAAGGTTATAGTCCCTCTCAAAATGTATGTTAAAAACGCCATTCAACACAACATATTTCTTTAGACTTAGACACACATCCAAAATACTATCTGTAACATTCAAAAATATATTAAAGTCTCCATTGGGTGGACGGTAAATAGTTAATAATAATAGGTTCAGTCTTTTTATCTCTGTGGCACTTACTTCGACATGTTCTGCTACTGACAGGCTTGTGACTTCATCATGCGTCTTCGTTTCCCATAGGGGGTTATACATGATTGTTGATCCACCATGTTTGCTGTTCTTCCGGCAAAAGGATGATCCCATTTTGTAATCCAGGATTTTGAGATGTTTTAGCTCGTCCTGCATCATGCAGTGCTCCGTGAAACACAGGACATCATATTTTGTTCTTGATTTTATGGTGGCTTCTATTTCTCCAATTTTGTTTCTGATAGAGCAAACATTTGCATAAAATATAGAGAAGATTTGTGTTTGTGGGTATGGATTTTGGTTTTATTTTTGTTTTTTATATACTTCTTGGTCTCGGGTTTGTGATTTTACAAGAAAAAATCACCTGATTCCTTTAGAAATTCTGTGTGTTTGGTAAAATTGAACCTTTTAATTCCTACAGAGTTTGGCCAGAAGTTGGTGTCGTAGAGTTCATCTTTTTTTGCAAGAGGGGCTACAACAACAAAGCATTTTTGCTTTTTTGGATCGCTAGGTAGTTCTTTTACTGCGATGTTTTCATTGGTGAAGCCTGGTTTAGATTTTATATAAGTGGTTACCATTTCTTCGGTGGTATGCCTTTTCTGATACTGTCAAAAGAAAATATAGAAAAAAACTGTCAAGTTTTGTATTTAAAATTTTTTTCTATCTTAAATAGTAAAGGCTGTAGGTATGGTGCCAAATATAATCAAATACCCTGTACATCGTCTTTTTTGAATCGTGTTCATTAAAGAAAGATAAAACACAAACAGCTGATGATCGGGTTAATCGGATCAGCGTTTCCGAAAAGGCCTAAAGTGCGTTTTTTTTTTTAGAGATAAAAGTCAAACTGACATTAGGTTGGCAATACAATGTAAAATTGTCAATGTTTTCAAATTTTTCATGTAGAAAAAGCTTGTGTTGCCAACATAGTTACTAAATTTTTGACTTGGGGAATTATCTTAAAAAAAAAAACAAACTTTAATGTAAATGCTTCTTTAATGGCCGTTTCCACTAACTATTTTAAGGGAGCCTAAAGGTTGGATTTCGTTGCGACGTCCAGCGTTTACGGTCAGCGACGACGCGACGTCTGGCTGCGACGGCCAGCCGTTACGGTCACATACTTTGCTTAAAACGTCTACATCGAATAAAGTATAGCAGTGGTTTGTGTATTTTGAAATGATTGATTAGTGATTAGTGATTAAAAAATGGATCCGGAGACAGGAAACACCATTTTTTCTGCTAGAAGATAAAGAAGAATATGAAATTCTGAGTTTATTATTTTCTATGCGAGAAGAAACTGACGAATTTTACGCATCTAGAAACCTAAAATGATCTTATGAAATTCTAATGGTCGTCATTAGAATTTTAAGTTCTCGTCGCGTCTCGACTTGTTGTTGAGCAGTCGAGACGTAGCCGTCGCGTCGTCGGCGGGCCGCAACGTCCGAGAGACGAGCCGCTTCAACAACACTATTGTCGTTATAACGCATTGAAGAAGTGCTCGACGACAGGACGCCGCGGCTAACCGTAAACGCTGGACGTTGCAATGAAATCCAACCTTCAACGATAGATCTGTTGCTGCAGACATCACAAACCAGTCAGAGCGAATTTCATTGGTTGAAAACAGTCAGAAAACTAGTTTCAACCAATGAAATTCACTCTAACTGGTTTATGATTTCTGCAGAAACAGCCCTATTATTACAAGATGAAAATTTGCAGGAAGAGATTGACATAATAGCCACGATTCATGATAGGACTAGAAATTCTGCTAGTCAATTATTTCAAAAAAGAAGAAATGAAGGAGCATTTAGAACACTCATCCATAAACATCTCGACGACGAAGTGAAATTTGAAAAGCATATTCTAGAGTAGAAGGCAGCAATTCTCATTTCTCTTCGATCTTGTGAGAAAAGATTTAAGCAAGGAATCGTGTAATCGCGTGCGACATCCTATTTCGCCACCGGAAAAGCTTGGCCTTACATCTATATATATAAAAATGAATGCCACTTTTCGTTGTAATTTTATAACTCAAGAATGGGCTCAGCTAGCTAAACCAAATGTTTAGGCTTTGTTCGGACTATTTATTAGATGGTTTATGTGAAGTTTGCACAAAATCGGTCGAGCGGTTCTTCATTTATCACATTTTTTGTAATAAATTAATTATTCAATAAATGGAGGATCATTTTGCTGTCAAATTGAAACTTTTTTCAGCGTTGACAGTACCAGCATGTTGTTATGTCATTAATGTGGTCATTTCATTACTTATTTTATTTATTTATGAAAAAAATTTACTAAGCCCGCATACGGCGCCATGTCTTATAACCGATACCCAAGTTTATTTTGTATTTTGTATTTTGTATACCGCGCCATCTCTGATACCTGGAACGAAGCTCGGCATTGCAGATACAGTAGAACAATGCTGCACAGAACTATTCCACTATTCCGATCAGATAGAGTGGTGCAGAAAGAGTAGGTCAGATAGAGTAGTGCAGATAGAGTAGAACAGATGGAGTAGTGCAGTGCATGCAGTGCAGATAGAGTGAAATAGGGCTGCGCTAGAGATTTTTTTTGTTTTCTTTACATTCTTTGAACATTCCTGTGCCTGAGTTTATTTATTTGGTGGTACACTTCACAAGAATAATGCCCACAAGTTGCCTAAAAAAGGATGATGTAAAATTTTAATTTCAGGTGACTTCTGATCCAGAGAGTAAACATTAATTTTCTTCAACCAAAGCCAAATTCACCATCGAAAAAAACTGAATTTAATTCAGCTAATAGATACGTTAACACAACATTTAATAGGTATATTTAATAATTCAGAGGCGGTACGAAGTTCGCCGGGTCAGCTAGTTGAGGTATATAAATATAATACAACAGGAGCATCTTCTTTGCCAACACGTAGCGTACAACTGAATAGACTGCTCTCCTGCTTGCCACATGTGGTGCGCGCACACCTGAACCGGTATTCTCGTTTTCGAAAACGCTCATCGCTTTTTAGTCGCTTGGCATTTTTAATGTGAATTTACATTAAAAGTGCCGAGAGACTAAAAAGCGGTAAGCGTTTTCGGGGACGAGACTACCGGTCCTGAGGTGCTTTTCAGCTGGCGCTTTTGTGCACCCAATCGAGCGCATGGGTCTTTACGGAAACGATGATCCGATTAACACGATCATCAGCCGTTTGTTTTTTATCCTTCCTTAATGAACGCGATTGAAAAAAGACATCTCACATCTGCTGGTGATCGGGGGAATTGGATCAGCGTTTCCGTAAAGACTGATAGTCATCCATGCACTCAACTGCGTGCACAAAAGCGCCAGCTGGAAAGCACCTGTATTACGAGGCACGTCAATGGCATCATATAATAAGAATGGCATGTAAAATTGACAATTGAGTTGTCGCGGGCGCTAATACTTAAAGTGACTTGATAAACCTACAGTCTACAGGGTCATTTTTTATATTTTCCCATCTCATCTGCAGCCTTTACCTTTACAGGTAGAAGGGCAGTGTAAATACAAAAGTTGTTGATTTTTGACTAAATTTTTAAAATACGGTCAGAAACAAAAATTGGATGTCAGAAATGTGAAATTTCACATGCTTTCAACTTTTTTCGAATGGGCTGGCCTATATTTGGTTCTATATTCTTGAAGAGCTCAATTTTCCTATTACTAAAATATACAGTTTGTCTATATTTGGTTGAGCCGTCTCCAATATATTTGGCTGTAAAAATTGTAAAAATACTATCCTACTGACTTAGATTTTGTGAACCATTCTACTTGTAAAGTTGAAAGTTGCAGTATGTTTTCTGATAGTATTTGTGGAAATTTTAGAGCCAAATATACTGGAGACGGCTCAATCAAAAATAGACAAACTATATATTTTTAAAAATGAAGAGATAGTTAAGGAACATTGTGCTCTTCAAGAATATACAGGGTGTTCATTTTAAAACTTACCACCCCTATTATCTTGGAGGAGATAAATTTTCGAAAAAAATACTGGAACACGACAACTATAATTTGAGGGGGGATGAGTTTTCACCTCCCCCCTTCTAACCCCCCAGCCCTTAGAGCCATCCCCTAGAAAATCTCAAATGGGAAGGGGGGTCAAGTGATACATCATTTTGGAGAGTTTTTAATTCCATACATTTTGGTACTAAATTTCAATCCCTAAGTTCAACTGTTTTGGAAATATTGACAGTTGAAAAATTGACTTGTTCAATTTTTAACCGGAATTTCCGATCATGGATTAAATTCAAATTTGTTGTCGAATAATAGTTTAGAAAAATCTAAGATAAGAATGTAAGATTGGATTTCCTCTAAAATTAATCGTTTAGACCGCCTGTCAAAGTTGCAACAACGTCAATTTTCAATTGTGAATATTTCCAAAACAGTTGAACTTATAGGGATTGAAATTTAGTACCAAAATGTATGGAATTAAAAGCCCTCCAAAATGATGTTTCACTTGATCCCCCTACCCATTTAATATTGTCTAGGGGGTGGCTCTAGAGGCTGGGGGGTTGAAAGGGGGAGGTGAATTTCGCATAAAAACTCATCTCCCCTCAAATTATAGTTGACGTGTTTCAGGGTTTTTTTTTCGAAAATTTTTCTCCTACGAGATAATAGGGGTGGTAAGTGTTTAAATGAACACCCTGTATTGTATAACTCAATATAGGGCATTCCATTTGAAAAAAGTTAAAAGTACCTACCTAAAATTCCAAATTTTTGACATTGAATTAGTGTTTCTGACGATGGATTCTACAAAATTAGCTAAAACTGCACAATTTTTGTATTTACACCTTCCTTCTACCTGTAAAGGTGAAGGATGCAGGTGGGGTAGGAAAATATAAACAATGACCCTATACCTATCGCCTTTTAGTCGAATATGCAAGAAGCATTTTCGGAAAGAAATGAGTCTTTCTCTGCATATCGTACCTTAATACACACGTATTCCCAACTACTGAAAATTGACTAGCACAATGTTGAGTGCTAATCAATTTTCAATGATTTTAGATAAATTAAGCCCGAACATTTTGCATCTCTCGATTTTAATTCATATTCCAGCTTATTCAATGTCGATTGTCCATATTCAGTATTCAGTATTTAGCAATGATATTTCTCTAATCGACCGGCCTTTGTCACATTCTGGCACAGCGTTTGACTGCAGCCAACATTAGTGAGAGAGGTCCAAGGGAGAGATGGAGCTATTTACGGCATTTACGCCAAAAACGTGTAAAAACGTTGACAAAAACCACAAAAACCCATATTACTCAAATGACATCTACTGCTACTGAACCGCCGCGACGGATCAATAATCAAAATCGAAGTCGTTTTGCCGTTTGCCGTAATTAGCTCTATCCTTCTCTTACTGCGCTGGAGTTTAGTGTCGAATTTATAGTCGCTTCTTGAGGTTTCCTCGCACCTCAAGGTCGAAGCCTTGGACTGTTTAGAATTGACATGACCATGATATATTGCATATTGTATAAAAACAATTGTACATTTTAAACTAATGACCCTCAAAGACGCCTCGAGGAACGGCTATATAAATTTGACACTTAGACTTTTCTCATATATCTTTCCTTCTACTCGTTGCGGTTTAAAACTATTGACATTTTAAAACCGCCTGAATTAAAAGCACTGCAAGTTCACTCGCGCCCTCTACACAACAACTCAACTGTCTATAGGTAAGTCTGTTTCTGCAGAAATCACAAACCAGTCAGAGTGCATTTCATTGGTTGAAACTAGTTTTCTGACTGTTTTCAACCAATGAAATTCGCTCTGACTGGTTTGTGATTTCTGCAGAAACAGACCCAATATTACATGCCATTCAGTCAGATCAATAAATTCGTTAGTGCTTTTTCAGAAACTATTACATACCGGGTACTTACCTTCTTATTTTAACTTATCAGTAGACAGACTTATAATGACATTCACCATTCACCCATAGGGCCGGATCACTTTTCTATTTGTTTTCTGCGAGCCCGTTAACTCTTTTTTCGTAGTACGCACAACGTTCTACTGTGGTGCGTTCGACAACGTTCTATCCTATTATCGTATCTTTCTTTTTCTATTTATCAGATTTTTTTCCTAAATATCGGATAATTTTTTCTAAATATTGGATTTTTTTTCTATAATTTGGATTTTTTTCCTATATGTCCAATTTTTTTCCTATATATCAGATCTTTTTTTCTATATATTGGATTTTTTTTCTATATTTTGGATTTTTTTTCTATATGTCGGATTTTTTTCCAATATATCGGATTTTTTTCCCTATATATTGGATTTTTTTTTTCTATATTTTGGATTTATTTCTATATGTCGGATTTTTTTCCAATATATCGGATTTTTTGCCCTATATACTGGAATTTTTTTCTATATTTTGGATTTTTTTCCTATATGTCCAATTTTTTTCCTATATATCGGATCTTTTTTTCTATATATTGCTTTTTTTTCTATATTTTGGATTTTTTTTCTATATGTCGGATTTTTTTCCAATATATCGGATTTTTTTCCCTATATACTTACTGGAATTTTTTTCTATATGTTGCAATTTTTTCCCATTCATAGGATTTTTTTCCTATGTATCGGATTTTTTTTTCTAAATTTCGAATGTTTTTCCGATATGTAGGAAATAATAATAATTTAATAATAATTTCATTGACACCAGGACGCTTTCGTACTATACTGATTTGGAAATTTTAAACTTTTATTGTATATCATACGATACTGTATTATTTATCACTCTCATATTCAGCCACAAATTGGGATGTGAACTCCACCAATAGAAAGTCGTCCACAATAGGAGACATGTCGATCTTTTTAGCGTTGTTTTAGGTTGAGCATAAGTTTCTTCCATACTGATTATATGTTACAAAGTTGCCCCAGTAGGCTACTCTGTTTTGCTTATTGCTAAAAAAAAATGTGTCAAATTGATAAATCTTAAGCGTAATCACGTAGATATCCCGACAAGTACCCAAGCAATGAGAAATTCTGATGATATTTCTGAGGAGTTTTCAAATTCTGATATACAGTAGAAAGTTTGGGCGTTTCGAAAAAGTTGCAAAAACGAGATGCGCCCCTCGAATCAGGTTGCTAGTTAAAGTTTAACCATTATTAATTGAAATTTCATAAAAAAGGCGGCTCAGTTGATCTCTTTGAAGTCACGTGGGAATCCATAGGCGTCTAAATATTATTATCATGACAAATGAAAACAAATTGGTTAATAAAGAATAAACATACTCCAGATATTTCTATAAAAACTGAAATGACGAACGCCATTGCCCCGAAATTCTAGCTGATTTACCTCTAGAATACAGTGGAGTTAATACGTTAAATAAATGGGCAAAATTCATATAGTAGGTAATCCTTAAAATTCCGTTTTAAACTATTGAAATAAATCAAATATAAATATTTGAATGGGACTATTATTCCTTTATTAAAAATTCAAATTTGAAATTGATTTTTATTCAATTATCTGTGTAATTTTATACTTTTGTCCACTTCTAAAGAGAATATCTCACACTATCAACAAGAGCGGCTTAGCTTTGTCGGCAAGCGACAAAGCCTGGCGACATCGCCAACAATTTTGAAGTTTTTTTGCCGGCGTGCGGCGTCTTTGTTCTAGCTTACCGAGCGGTTGTTTTAGTGAGTGGGGTATGTGCTTCCACCAGCCGGTAGAAAAATTTGGCTTCGCGAGCGGAATTTAAAATGTTTGGCTAATTTGAATTAAATTTCACAATGTCACAAAGTTTCCCCCTTGTCACAAAGTATCCCCGTTTTACAGTATACAGGGTGTCCTAGGGAAAACAGTCCATCCCGATTTTTTAGATTTGAAATGAAAATCTGGAAAAACGCTCGGACACGTCGATTTTTGATTTGAGGGGGAACTATTTTTCAATTTTTTTCATCTCCTTAGCCTTAACCCCCTAGCTGGGGGGGGAAGAACCCCCCAAACTTGAATAGGGAATAGGGGTCGTGTCAAACCTCTCTTTGAAGGTGTCATCGATTTCTTAATGGCCCTAGAATTTCGTCTTATTATTTTCATCCGTAACAAAATGACCGCTTGTCAAAATCTTGGAAATAGACTCTTGTTTCAGTATGGGAGTAAGAGCAAAGTATCCCTTAATAAAAATACTTGAAATTGAAGTTTTTTATTATTATTATTAATAAGGTGTACACGTGAATTGTAAATTCAAAATTGTGAGTATTTTTATTAAGGGAGGTAAGTGCTGCTTCTACTCCTACTAACACAATAGTTTATTTCCAAGATTTTGACAAGCTGTCATTTCGTTACGGATGAAAATAATGAGACGAAATTCTAGAGTCATAAATAACTCGATGAGACCTTTGAAAAGGGTATGACACGACCCCTATCCCCTATTCAAATTTGAGGGTTTGCTCTTCCCCTAGCTAAGGGGTTGAAGCTACGGGGATGAGAAAAACTGAAAAATATTTCTCCCTCAAATCAAAAATCGGCGTGTCCGAGCGTTTTTCCAGATTTTCATTTCAAATCGAAAAAATCGGGGTGGACTGTTCTCCTTGGGACAGCCTATATGTTGCGACAGGTCAAATGCATGTATTATAGAATGTCATGGTTTTTAACTAGAGATTGTATTTTTAATGCCTATTTGAAACTACCAGTCGTTCTAGTAACTTAACGTATGTCGCTTCTTCAACACACAAATAAAATTAGGTTAGGAATTTCCCATTTGTACATGAAATTGACGTACTAGCAATCGACGTTCGTTTTTGTTGTTAATTTTTTGTTTCATCCGATTTGTGATTGATAAATAAGGATGGGGTTATTTTAAATGGGTATTAAAAATACCATACCTATATTGGTCAATTGTCTGAATGCTATTAATTTGTTTTTTCGTTTCACCTCTGCCGCTTGGTTTTCCTCTTCCATTTTATTGACAGGGTCGAAATATTCGACAATATCCAAACTTTTGTTGGCTACCCCTATATTTTTCCCAATCTCGCTCATTATTTTTGTTTTCGATTAACACATTTTCAATCCGTTATTAGCTTCTTTGTTTAGTGATGTGACCAAAGTGCCAAAGTGACGGGTATAAGTAATAACCACATATGCGATCGCTTAGGCGAACTTTCCTGTTACAAAGATTTTCTCGGTTGTCAATTCGGCCATAATAAATTCTGTTGCCTTTTCTTATAAACTTCTAATGTAAATATAGGTCCTTCCTGTTAGCAATCATCTAATTTACTAGTTAGTCATTTTCTTAGAATACACAGAAAGAAATCCGAAAGGGAGAAACAAATAAATCGTGTAATTGACAACTATTCAATTGAAAAAAATATATACGTTATTCACCTAAATAAAGTCGATTCAATTTAAGCAAATTCGTCAATTCAAACTAATTTGAGGAAATAGTTGACCTATATATTATTGATTAAAAGTATTACAAACTTTATTGAAATATGTCATGTATTTGATATGTAAGTAAAATCGCCGTAAATATGTATGGAGTTGCCTGTAGAATTCAATACATTATTTTTAAGTAAATGCACCAATATGATTTAAGAACATCCAGTAATTACATATATACCAGCAAACGTGTTTCAATAGCACGGAACTGGTATTCAATTATTTGTGTTGGTGATGAAATTAATAAATGCTTGGTTCAATTATTTGAAATATTTAGTCAATAAAATGCGTAATTGCTAGTTTTGCGCTTGCGCCTGGCGTCGCCGTCATCCCTGTACTTCCTAATCCCTCATCCCCAGCCAGCACGCGCCACGTACAAGGTGGCAGTGGAAGTGCCGGCCGGTAACCAAACCATTCCAGTCATTTTGCAATTGGTTCGTTTGTGAATAATTTGTGATTGTGCAATTTAAAATAGAGCAATTTGAACCACAACAATTTGATACACCGGGCTACGACATTCGAAGGTATGTAACTAGATTTTAAAACCGCATTCAACTAGATAGGAAAGAAATGTATAGCAGTAGAAGATCTGAACCAATATTTAATCTCGTACTTCTATGCCTATTATGATAATAATACCTATAATATAAAATATTGGTCTTTTTGGTCACCAAAGGTACTTGACAGCTCAAGAAATATTCAATTATTTATGATAGATCATATGATAGATGAGACCTGGTTAGTTTTCGTCCTTGGTGAATACGTAGAAGACCATTAATGACACACAGATAGGTTGGATGTTTAATTCAATTTTTGATGTTGTTATTTCAAGTAAATATTTACACACCCAGAAATTCGGTTTTTTAGCAGAAACCCGATTTTTTCCAATCTTTGACACCTTGTATCTCGAAAACTAAGCATTTGCGGATCTATGTTCCTATTTTTTTTTTTCCTATTTCTATGACTTTTTATCCTAGAAGTTTGATCTCACTATTCAGAAACACCCTGTATTAATCAATTATTTTGCCTGCACCCTTTATCGGAGTTAGAAATATTTTGATTCCTTAGGATAATAATAGAATTAATACAGAGTTCTCAAATGAAGGAAATTGTACTTTTCTGTATTGGATATATGGCATGGCATGCATGTTATGTTTTTTTTCTAGCTTGAAACCTCGCTTGAAACAGAATGGACATCAGAGGAAAATTACGAACCTCAAATTAAACTACAAGTTAAAGGAAAAGACAATCAGACAGTGGCTGTTACTCTAGAGTCTGATAAAGTAACTATGACAGTGACTTCTCTATTAGATCCCCCAACTATCGACACAACAAGATTCAGATTTGCCCATTATTTTGTTCCTTATTAACTTATCAGGAAATAAATATTCTTATATATTATATATATATTCTTATATATTCTATATATAAATGGGGGCTTGGTTCTAAAAGGGCCAAAGTCATGAAATGTAGATTTTGACAAATCGACTTTAAAAAAAAAGGTCTATGTTTAAAAGCATTTTTAAAAACATAATGTTAGCTCCAGAAATATTCTTATAAAATGGTATTTTGAGGCGGATCCTTCTTATACTTTTGAAATGGTTTAAGATTTTTTGAAAACTCTTTTCGAAAATAAAATAGACATTGGCCGTTTTTGGATTTATAATAAAAGTAAAAAAATACACTTTGGCCTAACGCCTGGAAATGAAAATGCAAAGAATTTTAAACGAATTTTTATTTTTAACGCATGAAACGTATATAACCAAAAAAATAAATATTATGAAACTAATAAAGGTCGTCAATATCTTGATTTTCGTCTTCACTTTCGCTCATTGTATCGATAGCTGTTTCTGGAGTAGGTACTAATGCCATTGATAAATTGCAAATAGTAGGGTCGACTGTTCTCGTGGATGTACGGTAACATATCTCTTAAATGTTGCAACTTATTCGCGGAAATACCAAGAGGTTTCTTTGAGATTGGTAGGAGGCTTGTGGTTTCCGAATGTCTGGTTTTTTTTCTTGACAAATCCAAGCTTTTGCAAGGTTCATCGTTGAAAGATGTCTTGTATTGTATCAAACCGAGGTTTTCACTGGAATACTGAATTACTCTTATTGTAGACCAAACTACTGGTTCCCCTAATGTATTTACTTTTTTATGTTAGAACTTTCCAGAAAGAAGTGATTTGAAATTAAGAAATTCTTGTTGACGCATTTCATGAACGAGAATAGGTGGTCTTCTTGGTACTAAACGGCTCAAGTTAGCCCAATCCCGAGGAATATCTATTCTAGCTGTTGTTGATTTTTTAGTTTTCTCAATCGCTGCGTGGATTTGGTCTGCTTCCATGTGAGTGTGCGCTGGGACTAGAAATGTATGACAAATTTTAATGTGTTTCTGTTCTCTGTTGAATTTTTCCATAAGGATAAGAAGCATTACGGATATCAACATGTTCTTATTTTGTCCAGGGCAACAATCACTGTACATACTGATTTCATTGATATGGGGAGGAATATTATTAATAATGTATGCATACAAACACGATGCAACTTCTTGTCCACCCCTTTGAGCGATGGTCTCGTCCCAAAGATAACATTTTGCGGAATTAATACTTCCGTGTGATTCATAGATAGTAAGATTTAGCGTCCAGAGTTTTCGTTTATAGAATGATATGATGCTTTTCAAATAGTGTGTCGGCAAACACTTTTGTAGATCAAAGCTTATAACTAAAATATTAGGATTGGTTTTGCAGGCAAGCTTGTCTTTCTTCTTTTCTTTATATGCAGCATCTGCTAAATTCAAGTGTTCAGTCTTTTCATTTTCAATTCTGATCTTTTCCTCTACGTCTCGGACAGACTTCAATAAACATTCATATTTATCACAGGTACCACAAGTGTGGTTATACGGCTTTTAAAAAGCTATGTTGACCTCTTCTACAAAAATTTTCCTATACATGAATTCATTTCTTGGTACTATAGTGTTTTCTTGGCAGTATTCAACATAGAGTTTATACATTTTTGATATTGCGAGATCAGAAGCTATGAAGCTGAGTATTTTTTTGCAGTTTGTTCTCTTGAATAATTTTTTGACTTTCTCACGAGGGAAACATCTCAATGTGTCATCTTATAATATTTTTTTCTTCTTCACTTATCTTTGGGTGATTTGCATGTTTTCCTCTCGCATCATCAAAACACATGCTTGAATTTGAAGTGCGTTTTTTTAACGATTATCCGAACTTTCTATTATCACGGGAGGACATGCTGTCTCAAACAATACGCAGCTGTGATACACAGGCTAGCAAAAAATGTCAAAAGAAACTGAAAACGTCATAATTACCCGCCAAGATGATTTCTTCAAAGGTGGGGGCCAATGTCGCACTAATATGTAAATAATAAACAAAAAAGGGCCAATGTTGACTTAGACCTTTTTATATATTATGTTCCACAGGTTTTTCGGCCTATATCTACATTGGCCTTTTTATCTGTAAAATAAAATGTTATTTGAATTTGAACATTGGCTTTACGTACTTTTGAAACGTGTTTGTCACTCTAAGCAGACATTGGCCCTTTTTACTGATGATAGTTCTCTTCAAATGTAGCTTGAGAATGCACTTAAGCCAAAATCACAGAGAATTGACATTGGCCCTTTTAGAACCAAGTCCCAGAATTAATATACCTATCTTTTTTCTACAAAACAGAGTTTTATTTGGGAAGAGAAAGCCTTTAAAATCCTACAAGTGTAATGGGATTTCATAGGTTATTCGTATGGTAAATATTCTGTAAGGAAGCACAGTTTCCAAAATCTTAATCTTATTTGCTTATTTAGGAAATTTATAAATATACAGGGTGTCCCAAAAAGATACCGACAAACTTTAAGGGGTAGTAAGGGACATCAAAACAAGCATTTTTGTTTATATAAACATATGTCCGCAAATGAGCCATTTGGGCTGTAGAGCAAAAAAACTGCTTCGTATTTTTATTCTTTGCAATAATTAAATCACTGTTTACTTATTAATTTTGCTTTATTAACTAATAAATTATGGTTTACAATAATTGTTCAAAATGTTGATAATTTACTTCAATGCAAATATTGCAACTTAATAAAAAACCGAGGAAAAAAGTCTTTAATTATTTGGATATGATTTTAATAGTTTTTTTGCTCTACAGCCCAAACGGCTCATTTGCGGATACATCTTTATATAAACAAAAATGCTTGTTTTGATGTCCCTTAATACCCCTTAAAGTTTGTCGGTATCTTTTTGGGACACCCTGTATATGCAACATAATGATATGTACATATGCGTTAAAAGAATCATTGTGTATTATGTAAGCACATAGCACAGGGATCTTATAAACTAAAAAAAAACGGGTAAGGTTGAATTAGAACAAAGTCGTATTTTTTGATGCCCATAACATATAATAATGGACATCAAAAAAAAAAATTGTCTAACTTCAACTCGTTTTTTTTTTTAAGTTTATAAGATCCCTGTTCTATGCGCTTTTATATAAAACACAGTGTATCAAATACTCATGGCAAGTCATTGATTATTTATATGAGCTATTTATTTACTTGCAACAATTTTTTCAAGTACTTACAACAAAAGTATCCGAGGTACACTTAATAATGCAAGAACTACTTTCATATTGATCACATAATTCAGTTAAGTATATACTCATTTGATTCAATTATAATTGTTTAGTTGTTCAGCAATGTCAATAACTTATCTGGAACATAGTATGCTTATACTAAGTTTTTATATTGTTGAACAACATTATTCCCATGGTTGAGTCAAGACACTGGGAAAGTGCTTCAACAACGTCGACTTTTAGTTCTCCAATTTTGAAATAATGATTAACTATTTATGTGCTCTTTTCAAGAAATTTGTATTTTAACCTACAAGTAAATTATGAAGTATATTCAAATCCACGTGTAGTCCGAATATATTAAACATATATTTACTTACCAGAACGTAAAAAAAAATTGATTCAACTATTCTTTTTTTCTGTGTAGTTGCTAGTATAAAGATGGGAATGTTTGTCGATAGTTTACGATGTCTGTGAACCCTCTTTGAAATACAGGTTGGCTTCTACCTAACCTAAGTTGTGCCATGTTTCTTTCAGGGATGATTTCTTCCAGAAAACATTTATCAAACAGTGCCTGTACAATTTGTTTCATGAAGGCTCTGCACATTTTTAACATTACGCGGGTTATTTTGTCCCCGGCACATGATTTTCTGGTTTTCATCTGTCTTAATGCAAGTATTTGGTCTTCGGTTCTATCCGGAATTACTACTGAGCCAGCATTGCAGATGCGGCCTACTGTCTGTGTATTAAGTACCGGCGTTAAAGCAGGCATACCGAAAGTTCCGGATTCGAGAACCTCAATGTTAGAGTTATCCTCAATTGCAGTTTCCATTGATCTGGTAATAGAGAACCTCACATTTTTTCTCATTTCCTTTGGGGCATTGTTTTCTTTTCTTTCATATGTTCGAGTGTGCTTCACATTAGCTTATTATCGCCTCTTGGTTTTTTGGCTCAGGAAAAAATAATAAATAAACAAATCTAATGTTGTACGATGCCATTGTATAGTTTGGTTGTAACTTTCCATGGTTTTCCTGGTATAGATATACTATATTTATTAACATTTTACCATAAGCATTCAGTCTTAAGCATCTTCAACAAATTAGACAAAATAGGTATGTAATTTGTTATCAGTTATTGTAAAAACAATTATAATAATAATAATAATATGCTGCAAGACTCGTCCATGGCCCTTGGTGCTTGCGATATTGTAATTCTAGAGTAGAAATATTGTTAGGTACACTTTAATGCTTATGCAATATTAATTGCAAAAATTTAAAAACCCTTAGAAGTTTGTTTCTTAGAAATTTTCCAAATTAGATATTTCAGTTAATTATATTCGTTATAGAAACCAGAAACCATCCCAACGAAAATTAGAATGATGCAAATATTATAATTATGTTTCATAGGTAGGTACCTACCTGTTCAGACAACCATTTAGTTAATTATTATTGTATCATAATTATAAATAATACTTCCATTTATTTAAATTTTACCAATAACATAATTGATTTTTATGGAATTCCATTAGGCCATCAAATATATGTATTTATGGGTTGAACGGCACTTTGCTAATATTTAATTTTGAAACTAGTAGAGTGGCAGTTTCACTAGGTATATTTACAACAATTATTGAAAATCATTAACTATAATAAATAATGCCACAATGTGAATAACATACCTATATTTTGTTGCGTTTGATAGACAATTGATCAATGATAAATACTTTCTTCGCTTTGAACCGCGTTTCAATTGATCTGTTTCTTCGAAATATGCTGTAGGTAGGTAGGTACCTATTTCCACCTTATATCACTATATAAATGTTACTTTTTCAATACGGAAAACGTAATCTATAGATCTGAATTTCCAATTAGAGGTTATAGCGGTGCTGCGAGACGAGACTAGACGAGACTTAGGGTTGGTCTCGTCTCGTCTCGACATCTCGAGACGAGACCGTGATTTAGTCTCGGTCTCGAGTACCAAAGTCTCGTCTCGTCTCGTCTCGAGTGGTCTCGTCTGGTCTCGAGTTATACAGGGTGTCCAAAAAATAGCGTAAAAACTCTTCTCTACGTGGTGGAGGACCCTACAAGGAACCCCAGAAAAATACTTTAAAAAATCTAGTGGCATTCTTAAGAAAGTTATTTGTATTTTGATATTTATTGAAATTGGCAACACTGAAAATATCCCGTTGACAATATGTCAGAGAATTAAATTAAATACCCATGTGACTACCTGAAGAATTCGAAGGTGAATTTTCACATCTACCTTCATATTACCAAGAATAATGCTGCAGAAGGATTTTTTTTTTATTTATTATTTAATTATTTTTCTAGGGTTTCTCAAAGGGTCCTCTACTACGTGGAGAGTTTTTACGCTATTTTTCGGACACTCTATATTTATGGTTTTTGTTTTTATATTATTACGGAAGTCCAAACTGCCACACTGAAAAAGCAATTAGTGAAAAATCACAGTAAAGAGTAACCCTGATATTTAATTTACTGATTTCATATTCAAATAGCCCAGAATAGTCCAATAATAAAGCTACGAAAGACTTCACGAGACGAGACCAAAACCCAGTCTCGTCTCAAAAAGTCGAGACGAGACGAGACGAGACCAGTCTCGAGTCTCGCGGCATCACTATTAGAGGCTATTGAGTACCTACAAGTTCATGGTCTTGGTTTTGATTTTGCTTTGGTTTAGTTAGTTGAAGAATTCAATTAATTGTTAGGTATCTAACAGCTCCCCGAAAAAAAAAAAAATATGTGAATTGTATTTGTTATCACAAACCGTTTCTGAGAAAAAAGAAAAAGTTGTGCACCACTTGCCTCACATTGTTTATAAACTGAAAAGTTTTTCAAAGGGCTTCGAGTACATCGAAAATTATCGGTGGGTGGGGCTCATTTTTCAATGATCAGGCTGGCAATTAATGTATACCTTAAACTTACCAAAATGTCTGGAAGATATTTCACCAACTTCCCGGCCAGGACGAAAAACCTCTACTGCATCTAGAGAGTTTTATTAAAAACCGATTCTTGAAATCTAGGAGTCACCGAAAGTCAAACGGAAACTCTTCGAAATTGCGATTATTTAAGCAAACTTTCTAAGAAAAGAAATGGAATTCTTGATTTTGCAAAGCAGGAACCATCCACTAAGTTTCATTGAAAATTATTATTGTTTTCGAACGAGAAAGTTCTATGCTATCATGAATTTGTGTGGAAAGTGTGGCCTAATAAGTTTAAAGTTGTAGTCATAGTAGCAGGACATTTTTTTGGTTAAGGTACGTCTACAAACAAAAAATAACTGATTTAACTTACCTTTTGCTAGTTTGTATATAGGTCTCAAGCTCCAAAAAATAAAAAGAATTGTCGCGATAATTGCCACAAATTTCTAGTGACAAAAAAAATTGAAAAGGTTGGCCATAGAGTTTTAAACCGATATGATTCAAAAATGTAGGAAGGAAACAAAAAAGTTTGTAGATTTCCAAAATTTCATGATGCCGTAACATGTTTCAGCACACGGTCTCTCCTTCCGTCTTTACGACTTCCGATTCCCGATCTCCAAACATCTGCGTCAAACAAGGCATACCCCTCCAAACCTTAGTCTCTCATTTTTCGTCTAGACAACTTCTCCAGCTTTTTCTAGGTATGCCGCGTCTTCTGCTTCCCCCGGCTTCCACCCAATGATTGCTTGGATATTCTCGTACCTACCATTCTTTGTACAGGAAAAAACCTAGTGTTAAAAAAACCCAATCAAATGACACGGATACAGGACTGTAAAAATTAAAGATTACCTACCAAGCAAAGAAATGGATCTTTGGTAGAGGGAGCCTAGAAGAAATTAACTACTCCAAAAGGGAACAAATTTATGCACGAAGTTAGTAGCGCTAGATTGGAAATAGACGTAGCAGTACTAATACTTACTAACATTAACGAAGGAAGAATAAGGAAATGATCCAAAGACCGAGCCAACGTACCCACTCTTCGAACATCCCACGGTGTTATTCCAAAAAGTGTCTAAATCAGACTAAAATTCCCGAAGATTGGAATACATGTTCATCATATTTACGGAGGGTGACGTGAAGGCTGAAGTCCAAATGTGAAAATTAACGTTTAACAAGTTCGACGAATAGAGTCCTGAATATATTGATAATATGAACCTTATCGATACCGCTTTTTCGGATCAGCGCTCGCAGAATTTGCGTACCTATTAGAAAAGAATTAATTTCAGTAGTGGACTGTATATTGAAAAAGACTCGACTTGTTTTATTATCTTTGAACTTGTTACAAAAACAAAACTTATCGTTATGACAATATTGAAACAAAACAATTTCAAAGCTAGAGTAGGTACCAAAAAAGGTTCAACTAGTCATTGCTACTTTGTGATGAATTGTATGTCAACTTTGTTTGATTGAATTTAAATAAATCCCAACATGGCCCCCAGCTTTGAAAGGAATCTTTCAAATTGAATAAAACTAAAAAACTTAAATTAATTGCATGAGTTCAATGCCAGTATCGAAACATCAATTGCATCGCTAAACCTAAAATTAGTCAATTGGAAGCGGTGCTAATTTTACCACTACGCGTTTAATCACACTGTTCGCAGTTTTTATGGGCGCTACGTGGACAATTCCATCAGTTCCTAGATGAATGTCACCGATGCGCTCAAGAGGCCATTTATACGGAGGCAAATCATTGTTATGAATTAACACAATTTCACCAACCGAAAAATTTCTCCATATTTGTCGCTGTTGCAATTGAGTAACATATTCGTTGCAGCACCTTTTCCAGAACAGTTGCTTTATTTTTTCTAATTATGCTTAGATAGGGTGCATATAAGATTAGGGTAAGGAAGTGATACTGACGCACGACTTATTAACAAAAGAGACGGCGTAAGCACAGTTAAATCGTTCGGATCGGCAGACATCGGCGTCAAAGGTCTAGAATTTAATAAACTTGCTATTTGTGAAATGATGGTGTAGAAACTTTCAAATGTAAAAATACCTGGCGAAAATGTCATCACTTATTTGGCCAATTTTGTGATCCCAGATTGGGAAATCAAAGCAACGAAGAATAAGATGAAATCAATGTTATTGGTTATATTTAGTTGGACATCGGAAAACTTCTTTCTTGCAGAGAAGTAGAACAGGCTGTTCGAGTACTTACCTAAATTCAGTGCCACTGCCAGCAGGTATTTGAGAAAAAGATTTTTTTAAACCTTATGCGATAAGACTAAATCACTACTTAAATCCCACAGACCCACAAAGAAGGTTAAATTTTTGCCATTGGCATCTTGAAAAATATCACTTAAATGGTCCTTCAACCTTTCAACAATTAATGGCATTTTTAATCGTCATAATAACTACCGCTGGGCTTCACAAAATCCACATGCTAACGCTTTTATTAATAATCAAGGAAAACTTAGGTTTAATGTGTGGTTGGGACACAATTATTGGACCAGTAATTTATGGAGATAACTTGCAGAAAGATATGTTTCTGGACGAACTTGATGCTACGCTAGAGTCTCAGAGAATTACTACCAATTTGGCAATAAAGGGATGGGTAAGCGCATTTTTCGAAAACATGAACGGTTATTGGAATATTCAAAAATTGCTTTGTTGTCCAGTTTGAAAGGAAACTAAACAAATTTGTTGGATACCAATACCGAAATACACTGTTCAATTTATAGTTTCGATCACTGTTGCTGTTGAAAGTTCGAAAGGTAACCATGTTTCATCTTTAAAAACTGTAACGGCTACAAGAAATTAGCAAAAATCCGTTTTCAATTCAAAACCATTACTCACCTATATGATTTTGGTTTATTACAGTTTTGTACTACTTAAAAAGCACGTCTTATTGTTTTATAATGTTTCATATAAATTTCTATTAGCATTAGTAGTATGCAGAATGAACCTAAAATCGAAACCTTTAAATTTTTTAACCGTAACCAATTAATCTGTTATTTTTTTCTGTTAGGGACTCATAGACCCATACCGTGGCCAGCGCAGCCACCAGATACGTCAGCCCTCGATTTGTTTTCGTGAGGATTCCTTAAATATATAATTCTTCAAGTGAGAAGCCAGAATCTGCAAGAGCTTCAGGAGGAACTTGTCCATTTAGCTTTCACATAAGGATCCACGTGCGGAATGCAAGGAATGCAGTTAGAAAATGCAATGTTTGCATTGAAAATCGCGGCTGTCAATTTGAATTTTTTTTATAGTTAGTTTTCATCGTTTCCATTTATGTTTTCGTTGGTTTTTCAAATTTGTTACTAGTTACAGTTTGTTGATGGTAATACATTTTTTTTTGGTTAGTTATAGGGGTTTTGTGTTTAAAATCAATTTGTTTTTAAGAAGATTACAAAATATTATCAAAAATCAATGACAAATACACCCTATTGTAATAATTCTAAATCTCCGCGGATTTCACTAAATCAAATGCTATATTATTGTCAAAATAATAATTTAGACTATTAAATTCAGTTACCGAGCATTAGTAAGATATTTAATTATTTCTTTTATGATATTTGCTGTACCGATTAATCCGAAAGGACATCAGTTTTCCTTATACTAAGAAATTATTTTTTCTTGACGTTAAAGCAGAGGTATACTTAACTATATAAGTGGCATACCTATATCGTTGAAATGAGAAAAAATATATGATTCAAAAAACTATTATTTTACAGGGTGTCCCATATCAAAAAAATTATAGGTTTGTCACATATTAAACCAGAAAATAAAACCAATTAGTTAATGTGATTTCCAGAATTATTATGGAAAGTTTTAAATACCATAACAAAATTGGTGAATTTCAAATGAATATAAACAAATTATATATCATTGCAAAGGTAATTTTATGCGTATTTGAAAAATGGAAAAATTTACAGGGTGTCCCATTTGAAAAAAATGAAGTTTGTGTCATATCTCTTGAACGGTACCTCGGAAAGAAAAATCCAGTACGCCAATAAAATTTACGTAAAAAACTGCGTCAGTTATAATTTTCATCTTTTTGATATATCTTTTCTTACGCGAGGAGATAATGGCAACCCTCGAAAAGTGGAAATTTCAAGTTTCACCGTGTAACTCCAAAACGGTACAAGATAGAGAGTTGCGGTTTGCAGCATTCGATCAGTCATAAAAAATTGGCCCAGGAATGTAAAATCAAAAAAAGTCTACCTCTGCGAGTTTAGCAGATAACCTCCAATACCATCTTAAATGGGACACCCTGTACAGGGTGTCCGAATTTGGATGGTTTTAATAGAAAACGTCAATTTCTGAGCAAGATACAACAAAATGAACCCCCCACTCCGAGGCTCAGATTTCGTGAAATTTTGATTGGCGCAAACCGCATTTTGATATCTTCAACCGTTTAGCCGCTAGAGGGCGATTATCGATTTTGAGTAATACTGTGAAATCTTCATAACTTTTTTGTTTATGAAAATAACTGATTTCCGTAAAAACTTCCTAGAAGCACTTTTTTGAGCAGAATTCAGTGACGTTTTCAGTTTTTTTCTATTGGGCCTCGGTTTCAGAATATTGACCAAAATCCGATTTTTTTTAATGGGACACCCTATACATATATTAATAGCTCTTTAGAAAGCTCTGCAGATGCTGATTTCAATGATACAAATTTCGATGGGTTTATCTCTAACAGTTTTCCAGAAAAAAAATTATTTTGGTTTTTGTCATAAGAAACAATGAGTTAGAAAGAGACCTTTCTCATTTTCCTTACAAATATAAAGACCTGTTTCAACACATTGTTTCTTATGGAATAAAACGAAAAAATCTTTTTTTTCGAAAACTGTTAGAGATAAACCTATCGAAATTTATATCGTTGAAATCAGGAAAAGCAAAGCTTTTAACAGAGCTATTAATATATAGGGTGTCCCAATGAAAAAAATCGGATTTTGGTCAATATTTTGAAATCGAGGCCAAATAGAAAAAAAACTGAAAACGTCACTGAATTCTGCTTGAAAAAGTGCCTTTAGGAAGTTTTTACGGAAATCAGTTATTTTTATAAACAAAAAAGTTATGAAGATTTCACAGTATTGCTGAAAATCGAGAATCGCCCTCTAGCGGCTAAACGGTTGCAGATATCAAAATGCGGTTTGCACCAATCAAAATTTCAAGTAATTTGAGACTCGGAGTGGCGGGTTCATTTTTTTGTATCTCGCTCAGAAATTAACGTTTCCTATTAAAACCATCCAAATTCGGACACCCTGTACATGGACGATTTTAGAAACATCTACTGTGCGTAGATACACACAAGCTCAATTCGAACCAGACTTTTGCAAGGTAATTGTCTTAAAATTTGAATTTTCTTATGTGGAAACGAGAGCCACATATTTGAAAGTTCAGAGGGTACTTCTTCATCCCATGATAACTTAAGCAGCCATGATTTTCGCAAGACGATTTTTGCACGAATTATTACTGGAGCTAATAAACCGAGAGGAACAAAGATTCTAGCAATGTCTGAAAGAATTACCCTTTTGGTTACCTTTTTCGTATAGATGAAAGTAAGTCAATATAGTAGGACAACAAATCATCTCGACCAGACCATAGCATCCCTTTTACTCGCTTCGGATGAGCCCAAATAAAATTTATCCTCAGATATATTTGATTATTTAATTTGATTTAGAAGATCTGAACTATTTGACTTTCACTTTCTTAACTGAAAGCCTGCGGTTGCAAAAATCAAATTGACCTGTTGGCATAAGTCAACAGCTTTTTCAAGGGAATTTGCACCAGATAAAAGATCGTCAACGTAGAAATCCCGCTTAATAACATTGGATGCCTAAAGGCCGTTTTACAGCTTGCAAGAAAACATTCAAGATATCTTGCACGTCGTATTACACCTTGCAATTTGACTGGTTTCCTTCTCTAACCTTAACCATACTTTTTTGTTTTTAATGTTGTGTTGTTAATGTTTTCCAATAATGAAAAAAGTGATTATAAGTCGATATAGAAAGAAGAAAGCAATAGCAGCCACTCTAAGCATCAAATTGCTATAAATTCCTCAGCTTGCGCGGAAACCTTCAAGAAAAATGGCACCAAACCGATTGCATGCAATTCCATTCAAGTTTCAAAAATCTTGCAGAAAACAATCAGCTGACTCACTTCTGCGCATGCCCTCGTTCAAGCTACTTGCATATTGCAGATAAAATTGCAAGCTGTAAAACGGTCTTAAGGATGAGATACTTGATGATCGATTGAAAGTTGCAACAAACACCTAGTAGCTAAAAATGGAGCACTAGCTGTTCCATAAACAACAGTATTAGGGGAGAAAATTTGTTTGTTTGTTATTCTTTTTTGATTGAAATTGTTTAAATTTGTCAGCAATAAGAATTTGCCTATACATCTTACATACATCAGCAGATATTACGTATGAACGCTGTCTGAAACGAAGTAAAATTGATGGTAGATCCTCCTGCACTGTTGGACCCACCATCTGAATTGAATTATGATTCACCTGAAGAAGACGCATAAGAACTAATAAAAACAACTCGTAGTTTAGTTGTGCTTTTATCTTCACGTAGTACACCATGGTGAGGAGAAAAGAATATTGCTTGATTTGGTTTGGTTGGGGTTAAAAAAGAGACATGTGATTAAGTACCTTGTATTCGGACATAAACTCAACGTACATTTCCTTAAACTTTGGATTTAACGCTAGTCGTTTTTCCAAATTATAGAATTGTTTAGATGCTTCTTGTTTAGAATCACCTAATGTTGAGGGTGACTTCTTTAATGGAACAGATACAATAAATCGACCTTCATCGTTTCTCTGGAATGTTTGCTGAAAATGTTCTTCAACTTCTCGCTCTTCATCAGAAAAACTAATTGCCGATGATATTTCCTCAAGCTCCCAAAACTTGGATAATTGAGCTTGAATGTCTTTGGAAATATGATAGGTAGTGGTTTGTTGTAAATTTGATCCGCAAGGTCTTGAAATGTACCATCCAAGTTTGCTATTCTGCAAAAATGGCTTATCTGAACCTAAATTCTTCGTATATTAGGAGAGCCGGCAATATTAACGGGTATGTGATCGTTGCAATGGATAATTTTCACATAAAAGAATAGCTCATAGTTACCTTTAAACTAAATGGATGGGTGGCCTCGATTCTCATGGTCGCAACCCTTTGATAGCTGGGCGTAAACTACCCCTCTTTTTCCGAAGGAACAATGTTATCGTTGCAATAGCTGAAAATTGGTAGATATATTCTTTAATATGTCTTCTCAAATAATATATAGGGTGGCCTCGATTTTGATGGCCGGAAATGATGGCAACCCTCATTGAAAGTCGAGGGCACGCGTTATTTTGCTTGCTAAATACAAATTTTTGAAAATGACAGCCTTCAAAGTCACTTTCAGAGTTGAAAGAGGACTCTGTGAAGAGAATTTTGCATACAGCTGTAGGTCTTTAGACAAAAAAAGAAACACGAAATTGTGTTAATAAAGTGTTTGCCGCATATGATGAGAACCCCCTACACCGCAAGGTACTTCTTATTTGTTGCGCTTATGGTTCTTGAAGTATCTTTTTATAAAACAACTTTACGGCCATGAGAATCGAGGCCACCCATCCATTTGGTTTAAAGGTCACTATGAACTATTGTTTTATGTAGAAATTATCCATTGCAACGATCACATACCCGTTAGTATTGCCGGCTCTTGGACTAGTACCTTTACACAAAAATTGCCAAAAAATACCTGCACCTATCAAAATGTCAATTTTACTCGATTCGTATAATGTTGGATCAGCAAGCTAAATTTAAGAGGCAATTTCAAGAAATTTAGGATCCAATGATATAGTAGGAAGATTATCAGTAATGCAAGGTGAAACCGTAAATCTAAACACTTGAGACTTGTATTGTAACTGGAATATAAAGATTTAATAAAAATTTGGCATGGATTTGAAGCATGAGTTTGGGCCTCATTTATGCCACTAACGCAAATGTTAACTGAATCGTGACAATTTTAGCTTGGTTATGTATTTGCACTTATAAAACTTGACATAGAACCACTGTCCAAAAGAGCACGACAAACATGAAAGCGACCAGAAGAATCTTTAACACCAATGCAGTGGCCAACAAGATTTGGCCTTGATAAGAAGCATTACATGTTGTAGTTTGAATTTTCTTAGTTTTTTGTTTATTTTGCTGATCCAAGATCTGTTCTGAAACCGAACTTTGATCTTGATCAGCCATTGAAACGTAAGCAAGAGTTTTTTCTTGAAATAATGCAATAACGAGTTGTGCCTTTTATTGCAATGTTTGCAACAGCCTCGGTTACATTGATTAACATCATGACGTTTTTGCAAACAATTGACACAAAGTTTTCATAAATTTATTTTTCCTACGAGCGTGCGCAAAGTAGTACTTTTCCGCACGCATTTCGGTTCTCAAAGTTGCACTTTTCCGCACTCAGTGCGGATACAGGCCTTATCCGCACTGAGTTCCGAAAAGTAAAAATAATTGTCAAGCAACAATAAGTGCACCTGTCGACGTTGACACATGATGACAAATTTTTCCTCTGTTGCTATATCAGCCAACATCTATACAAACACCAAATTTAATTAACTTTGACATATTGTCAGATTTGTTCTCTATTGATATGCAAGAATCTACAAACTTTCTCATCAAATTTGAACGTTTTAAGATAAAGGGCTCTGACGATGATTTTCTGTTATTTTTTTTTTTGTTATGTAATTTTTTGATAACTGCATAGATCGCTTCAAGTTAATTAAAAATGATTGAACAAATTATTGTTTTTTTTTCTAAATTTTTGTTGTTACCTACCTGATATGAAGCTCGTAGGAAAAATTTAGTTCCTAACACGTGCGCAAAGTGTCTTTTCCGCACGCAAACACTTATCCGAACTCCGCTTCGCGTCGTTCATATAACTGTGTTTGCGTGCGGAAAAGTAACACTTTGCGCACTTGTTAGGAAAATAACTATTTCCTACAGCCGTGCGGAAAAATCGATTTTCCGCACTGATATGCGTGCGGAAAATGAGTTTTCCCGCACGGTGCGGTAAAACTTTTTTTTTTGACATATCAGTGCGGAAAAAGTTTTTCCGCACGGCTGTCAGTGCGGAAAAAATTTTACCGCACTGATATGTCAAAAAAAAAAAAGACAAATTTTACATTTTTTCGCCTGTAGGAAAAATATTGTACCTAACACTTGCGGAAAATATTTTTCCGCACTTGTTAGGTAAATAGCTATTTCCTACGAGCGTGCGCAAAGTAGTACTTTTCCGCACGCATTTCAGTTCTCAAAGTTACACTTTTCCGCACTCAGTGCGGATACAGGCCTTATCCGCACTGAGTGCCGA
This sequence comes from Ceutorhynchus assimilis, assembly GCA_917834065.1. NCBI lineage: Eukaryota > Metazoa > Arthropoda > Insecta > Coleoptera > Curculionidae > Ceutorhynchus > Ceutorhynchus assimilis. The sequence goes on along the minus strand of OU892280.1, from coordinate 40,176,863 downwards.
AAAGTAAAAATAATTGTCAAGCAACAATAAGTGCACCTGTTGACTTTGACAAATGATGACAAATTTTTCCTCTGTTTCCATATCAGCCAACATCTATACAAACACTGAATATAATTTGACACATTGTCAGATTTGTATTCTCCATTTACATGCAAGAATCTACAAACTTCTTCCGTATCAAATTTAAACGCTTTAAAGTGAACAGCTCTGACGAGGATTTCAACTTTTTGTTCTTTTTTTTTTTTGTTATGTAATTTTTTGATGAATGAATAGGTTCGCTTCAAGTTAATTGAAAATAATTGAACAAATTATCGTTTTTTTTTTTTTAATTTTTGTTGTTACCTACCTGATATGAAGCTCGTAGGAAAAATTTTGTTCCTAACACGCGCGCAAAGTGTCTTTTCCGCACGCAAACACTTATCCGAACTCCGCTTCGCGTCGTTCGTATAACTGTGTTTGCGTGCGGAAAAGTAACACTTTGCGCACTTGTTAGGAAAATAACTATTTCTCGATTTTGATGTGAAAATGTCATTATTCCCACACGCAAAATCATTGAAGAATGAAGCTCATTCTTCAACGATTTTTAGTGACATTTAGTTTTCAAAGTATACCTATTGGTACCTTCAAAATAGTCAAACCTTCTAAAGTAATGACATCCACCTGTCAGTTGGTTGGTAAATAAGTGTCACAAACTGTTATATTTTGCGAAAAAAAAAATCTCCAACTAACAGCGACCACACATTTTTTTAAAAAAATGAAAAATAAAATCCAAAATCGAGAAAATAGTTGCAGAAGGCTATTCTCGCACTCATTCGTTCGTCCACTCGCTCCTTCGTCGCTCATGTCCAAATTTCGAATTCGTGCGGGAATATGTGGCCTTCTGCAACTTGTATTTTAATATACTATTTCCTTTTTAATTTTTAAAGGAAGTGCAATAAAATCATCACATTTGTAAATAGAGTGATGTTTGTCACGGAAGAAACAACCAAATTTGCGTTTTTGATCCGTAATTTCGGTAATGTAACGTAAATTATTTGAATTTTCTATCGTCTACAACAATATTTACGACCTCTACATTGTTTGCATTTACAGAACACCTGACGCTGACTTGGTTATATTCTTTCAAAATTTACTAAGTTTGCTTGAGTCCCTCCCTCTTAATGGTAAATTAATTTTATGTGGCGACTTAAACATAGATTTTTCCAGAGTGTGTGCTGCTCAAAAATCTCTTGACTCTATATTTGAATCTTTTGCTATAGTCATGCATGTTCAATCTCCGACACGAATAACTGAAAACAGATCTAGCACTATCGACTACGTCGTGTCATCTTTTGATCCAAATTTCGTTGACTTTTCTGTTTTAAATTCAGGTTTTTCAGATCATGAAGCAGTAGTCACAAAATTTTCTGTGAAGACGATTGGCAGGGACGCTGCACATAAGTTACGCCGAATTTTCTCGGAAAATTTTTTTCGAAATTTTGGCCGCCTATGTCAATCAATTGCTCGGGATTGCCCAATGAACTATAGCTAAAAACTGGAATGCGCACACATTGCCATATCTGCCAAAAAAATGAAACCATGAAAGACAGATGCCACAAGGGGGAATGTTGTTTTTTTCTGTTGCTCGCTGTCATATGACGTTTTCGAAAGTTTTGTCATATTTCCCTTCACAGGTTTCATCGATTGGCTTCACGTTCGTGTGCTTATGTGTTAGCATTCCAGTTTTTGGTTATAGTTCATTGGGATTGCCTCTCTGATGACATTAATAGTGCATTTTCTACATTTGCAAATACACTTTCTGGTTTGGCTTCCAATTCCAAGGCATTTCCTCTTAGGCCTATCAAAAAAAAGCAACATAAACCTTGGACTACTAATGGCTTGCGCGTATGACAACCGGTTCGCTCAAACCGAAAATATTGCCAAGGAAACGTGGTCTATTGTCAACGATTTGAGAAATAAAGGTACGGTTTGTTAGGATAGTACGCGACGTACCACTGACAACGTAAACGTCGTCATTGGTCCAGGTATGACGTGCACCCGTTTCCTGACGTCAGCGTCAGCGTCAGACAACGGGAAGGCTGAAGAATAGAGCCCATTGCCAAGTTTTTTTCAAAAAATATAAAATATTAACACTTCCTTCCTTATTCATACTAGAGTCAGTCTGTTTAATCCGCAAACACCTATCAAGTATTTCAGAAAGGCCATTCCATCATTATCCACTTAGAAACGCGGAGCATGATCTTTACCTGCCAACCCCATCCTCAGAATTAGTTAAGGGCTCTATTCTGTACAACGCAAAAAAAAATGCACAACCATCTGCCAATAGAAATCAAGTCCATATCTTCTTTCTAAATTCCGCATAGCTCTCAAAGCATATTTGTTGGAAAGAGCCTTTTATAAGGTGAATGACTTTTTTGCGAATACATAATTTTGAGCATTCCACACACTGGAGTATTGTTTATAGGTAATTTGTTTTGTTAATAATTTATTAGAATAATTTAGTTTATTTTATACTTCGAACTTGATGTAATGTATTTTGTTTGTTTTGTTTTGACTTTGTATACAGATAGATGTATATTATTTTTAAGGCTTTGTCAACAAATTTTGTTAAATTTTTTTCTGACAATAATAGTAGATTATACCACGAGTCAATAATGATAGCTATTATTCCCGAGAAATATTTACGAACTGAGCCGCGTTAGCGGCGAGGGAGTAACAATCCGAGGGAATAATAGCCATTATTGCGAGTAGTATACTCTACTTTATTTACGACAAACTAATTTATTTGAAATTTTCTTCCCAATAACGCTCGTTGTTCATCCATCTAATACAAATACACAAGCACTACGCGTTTGACACTGACACTTTTGAGTTTGTTTATATTGTTTCCATTGTACTACTTTTTTAATTTGAGAAATTTTGTGATTGGTGTGCAAGCGGGAATAATGACCATTAATCATGGGCGAAGTTAGGGGGAGGCTTGGGGGGGTCTAAGCCCCCCCAAAAACCGATTTAGCCCCCCCAAAATTAATTCGCACTTCATCACACACACACATATTAGAAAATAGAAATTACAAAAAACCAAACATACTAACACCTGTTTTCTATTTTTTTTTTCAATTATCATACTTTAACTAATCTAGGTATGTGCATTTAAACATTTTCGGTTCAGTCTCAATGTTAATGCCTAATTTGAGCCAATTCTGATGTTAGGAGATCGACCATGGGTCAAGATCGATTCAGTTTCTTAGCTCTTGCTACCATTGAAAATGGTAAGTATTACAAAATCCCTGATGTTAGATGATGTTCTGGAAGAATTTATTAAATCAGGAAATCGGAAGCTGTTACTTCAATAAATTTGTACAATAAATGCTGTTGTATTTTTTAATAAATAGAATTTTTCATTTTTATTTTTCTTTCGGTGTTGATATTTATGGAATGTTGATTTTACAGTACCTACAAAATATGGGGTTCCCCCCTCCTTGCAGTTAGGTACCTATTTTAAAAAATCAGAATCCAAAAATACTTTACTTAAAAAATCACAACGCAATGTACTTATGTTTTTATGTTTTTATGTTTTTAACAAAAATAAACGATTTGATTAAACCTAGGTATTCTTATTCTTGTTTTGCCATATGGCATTTTTCGATTTTTTATTTAGTTCAATATTATTTGTACTTTCAGAAATAAACAATAATTTGTTTATTTTTTGAAGGCTCAGAACGCCCAAAATCGTTTTTTTTTTTTTTACGGATATGCGCACTCGCAAGGAAATGTCCTATCACGCTCGAGAAGCGGCAAGTGCGCGGAAATGTCGGTGTATGTTGGTCTTGAAACGGTTCAGGTTGTAACCTGCAGGGAAAACCGTCGCAGGGAGTTTATTCCACAGCGATGCTGTTCTCCAGAGATATGAATTCTGATATAATGAGGTTCTTGGTGCCTCTAGTTTGACAGTAAATTCATGGTTACCGTCTGTTTGACGGGTTCGCCTGGTAGGTGCTACTCTCGGTGGAATCATACGTGCCAACTCTTCAGAGCATTTTCCGTGATAGTACCTGTAGAAGAGAGATAAATCGCCCACAGATCTGCGATGTTCGAGACCATCCAAGTTACGAGTAAGTGCGGGGTCATTGATCAGCTTGATAGCTCGTTTTTGCACGGTATTCAAAAGCATTAAGGTATGTTTGGGTGCTGCACTCCATATATGTGAGCAGTACTCCATAGTTGGTCGAATCTGGGCTTTGTAGAGTGTCAGCAATTGGCTTGGTGTGTACAGATGTCTTGTACGAAATAGCGCCACCAGCTTTTGGGAGGCCCTTTTAGCAATATCTGCCACGTGACTGTGCCAAGACATGTTGGTCTCTACAGTAACCCCCAAGATGTTCAACTGAGTCTGTAATGTGACAGCACTTCCAGATAGCATGATGTTTGGCTCACCGGTGCTGGTCTTTTTTGAAAACAGAGCTGCTTGGGTTTTCTGCGCGTTGAACTGTACAAGGTTTTTGTTACCCCAGTCCTCTATTATCTCCAGGTCGTTATTTATCTGCGATATTTGAGTTAGTCTAAGATGATGGAATTCACGTGCGGAAAGACCTGTGGGTGGTATGAGTGAGGAGACTACATTGCCATCGTCTGCAAAGCAATAAAGTGGATTTACTGTTTTATCTATGAGGTCATTTATGTAAATCAGGAAAAGAGTTGGCGAAAGGATTGCTCCCTGTGGCACACCAGCATTTATTTGGTAAGAGTTGGAGTTCTGGCCATCCAGTGCAACATAAATGGATCTGTCCTTTAAGTAACTTTCAAACCAAGTGCAAAGTTTCGGCGATAATCCCATTGCTTTGAGCTTGTTGAGCAGATTTTCATGCCAAACTTTGTCGAATGCTTTAGATATATCTAAGGCAATTGTTCTTGTTTCACCCCGCAACTCAATCGCTTTTTGCCATAAGTGAGTGACGTATGTAAGTAAATCGCCAGTTGACCTATATTTTCGAAATCCGTATTGCTTATCGTTGATAATTTTGTACTTTTCCAAGTACTTGGTTAGGTGATTGTTCACAACTCTTTCCATTACTTTTGATATCACCGGAAGTAGAGCAATTGGTCTATAGTTTAACGGATCTGTCTTTTTTCCTTTCTTTGGAATGGGTTGTACTGCGGCAGACTTCCATGATGATGGATATACTCCTTGCCTGTAAGACAAATTGAATAATTTTGCGAAAGTTGGGGTGAGTTCGTTGGCGCAATTTTTGAGTACTATTGCGGGAATGCCATCCGGACCCATTGCTTTGTTTGTATCCAGCTTTTTTAGGGAATTTCGTATTTCTCTGTGACAAAAGGGTACCTCTGGCATACTATGGGAAACCCTTTCAATGAAAGGTGGAGTTTTTCCGTTTGGCACTGTTAGGTTGGAGTTGGAGGAAAACATTTGGGCAAGCATATTGGCTTTTTCCTCTAATGTTGTGGCTAAGTGATTATTTTTATCTGTAAGTGGTGGTATGGATGACTTGGTGAAGTTTGATCCAACAGCTTTTGCAAGAGACCAAAAAGACCTAGAACTACTTGGACAATTCAGCAACCTGTTTTTTATTCTTTGATTGTATGTTTCTTTAGCGGAGTCAATAGTAATTTTGCAACTATTTCTGGCTTCTATAAATTCTGTGTGGTTTTGAGCGGTTTGTTGTCGTTTCCAAAGGTTATAGGCTCTGTGTTTTTTCTGTACAGCCGTTTGACACTGGCTGTTGAACCAAGGTTTTGCATTAGCTCTACGTTTAGTTGTATGTGGGATATATGCGTCCAATCCAGATAAGATTACTTGTGTTATTTCATTACAGCAAATAGTGGGATCAGCGGTTTTGAAGCAAACCTCTTGCCATGGAAAATCCAGGTAATACTGTTTTAGGTCATTCCATTTTGCAGATTTATAGTGCCACATTTTACGAGGAAGTGGTTGTAGGCTTGGTGGGATGAGCATTTCGCACTTTGTTATTATAAGTTTATGATCGGACGAACCAAGTGGAGCATCTACTTGAGTTGTGTACGAGTCAGGATTGGTGGTTAGGAACAAGTCTAAAAGCGCTGCAAATTCGCCCCTTTCTGAGATACGGGTAGGTTCATCGACAAACTGCGTTAGACCACAACTTATGGCAAAAGCTTCTGCTTCTCTGCCTTCGTTATCTGTTTTGTTGTGGTGTTTCAGCCAGGGTATATTGTGGACGTTGAAATCGCCTTAAAAGACAATTTCCGCCTGTGGATAGTTTGACTGTATACTATCACAGCTTTCGGATAATGTCGCGAAAAAGTTTTGGTAATCGATATTACTTGGCGGTCGGTAGAGGCAGCAGATAAACTTGGTCGATGACTTTGAGGTGAATTTTAGCCATATGATGTCAAGGTTCGCTGGTTCTAGCTTCTCCTCTCGATGACATGAAAGGTTATTTTTAATGTACACACAGATCCCAAAATTATGTCGAAATCGGTGGTGTAGGTCATAGCCGGGATAAAGATAGTTCACAATAGGTGTTGCAGAACTGATTTTAGTTTCAGTGAGAACAAGGATGTCAGGTCTTTGTTCTTCAAGATGTTGGTGAACTGAATTCATATTTGTATTTATTCCTCTTATATTGCTAAAATCAATTCTGAGTTGAGTTTTTGATCTTCTCTTTATATCTTTGCATGAAGGACCCCCAGGATCACCCGACGCCCGGAGATCCGAGTGGTCGGGTATTTTACCTCCGGAATATTTTGATCCTGGAGGCGCCATCATGCTATCTGTTACTCATTGTTGGAACCGGACTGCCAGCGCAGTAGCGGAACGTGGTGATACCACTTAGCGCTACTCAATTCTGGCATGGTGGTATCTCACCGGTCGACGCCCAATGAGTAAAAAGCGTCTACCACCTACTTTTATTTTGTGGGTCGAAATGAACGTTTTTTGGTGTGGCACCCCAAAAGTTTTCTTGACTCCGGCGGCGTTTGCGGCGGACCTCCCCCTCCCCCTATGGGCCTGGGGCTGTAGCCCCCCCAGATCTGATGCCTTAACTTCGCCCATGCCATTAATCCCTGCGGGAATAATATATGGCATTACTGTCAAAATCACAAGTATAATACTTACATTATATGTCAGTCGTAAATAAAGCATTATTATTATTTATTATTATATTATTATTATTATGTAATAAAACATTTTTCTTTGATTTTATAGGGTACTGAATTTTTAGATTTGTGCATACTTACTTTATCCAAAAAGTCATCTCGCGATATTAAAAAGTCTTAAAGGGGGTGTGCGCCAAAAATTAAAGTTTTAGTGTAAAAAAATCTAAGAATAACTGTTCAAACCTCGTTATTCTACGATGAACCATAGCTGAGATATACCGCTTCAAAGTGTGTGTGACGTCACGAAAGCTTCGTCCAGCCGCGCTCCGCATTGATAATTTGATTGTTTCTGGTACGCGTGAGTGGTTTTTGTTTAAATTATTGCAGGTGACACAGGAAAAACATATGTAAATTCAATCTACTTCACTTTCTCGTGCGTCGCTTGAGCTTTCGTGACGTCATAGGGTGAGATGCGGTACCTTCATAGAGCCATATCTTCGATATTATTTGTCATAGAGGGGTGCGGTTTTCACTGTTATTCTTAGATTTTTTTTCTCTTTTTTTTTTGATATGAAGTTGTTTTTTTGGCGCACACCCCCTTTAAGCTCAGAAATGGTTGGAAGTTCTTCATACAATTTATATTGTTCCCAATTGCGAATTTTATCTAAATCAAGCTTACTGGTTACTAAATATATTGATAAAGGATTCCAATTTCCAGTTTTAACATTGTTTGCTTCTTTGACAATAAATCAACCAAATTGCGAAATGCTTTAGGAGAATCTGGTTCGAGCTCTGGAATGTTAAAAAGTGATTTGATATGGTTATGAATCATTGACCTCTTGTTATCAAACATCTCACACAAGATATTCCAAGCAAATGCATAGTTATCACCTGAAATTTCTTAACATTGAATACACTGAGCCGCAGAACCCTCCAAAGACGCATGCAAATAATGCAGCTCTTGAACTGGATCAAGATTTTGAGCATTATGAATTAAAGAAATAAATAATTTTTTGAACTCAAGCTATTTATCGTAGCTCCCAGAAAACTTGGGCAACTCAATGTAAATGGCTTGACAGAATTAGAACCAGTAGAATCATTTGACATAACATTAACATTTTGATTAGTATACATATATCTTCTTGTAGGCAATGCACTTGTAATCAATGACTGGTTTTGAACAAATCATCCACGTAAAATGATCTGGACCTGGACACCTTCTGGTCGGGCGACGTCCAATTTGTGGTTTTCAAAAGCTTGTAAACGATAATATAGAGGAAAAATGTTACCTAATTGCTCGCTTCTATATTATTAAATGACCATGAAGTATATACTTGCTACTTTGAACTTGAAAGGGCCCCTTCATCAGCTAACTGTACTTCGTCGTCGAACAGGATACGCCAATAAATGATTCGGCAACGATGGACCAATAAATATATTGATAATATGAATCTTATCAATACCACTTTTCTGGATCAGCGCTTGCAGCGCTTGCAGAATTTGCATATTAGAAAAGAATGAATTTGAGTGGACTGTTTATTGAAAAAGGCTCGACTTGTTCTATTATCTATCAACTTGTTGCAAACAAAACTTGTCGTTAATGAAAATTTTGAAACAAAACAATTTTAAAACTAGAGTACCTACCAGAAAAAGTTTAACTATAGTCATGCTATAGACTATCCAAGATGCTGTCAAACTTAAATTATATTGTCCGCCAAGAGGTACACAAACTCTTTTCGGTCATATTATGCTTGTCAAAGTCACATATTTTGGATAGGCTAATAGACTAGCCAAAATGCTGTCAGACTTAAATTAAATTGTCCGCCAAGAGGCACACATAAAATCTGTTTTTTTTTTAAGATAAAAGTCAAAATGACCTTATGTTGGCAATATAATGTAAAAGTGTCAATGCTTTCAATTTTTTTATGTAGAAAAGGCTTGTGTTGCCAACATATTCACTAAATTTTTGACTTGGGGAATTATCTTTTAAAAAAAAACGAACAATACTTTTTCCGGTCATATTTTGCTTGTCAAAATCACGTGTTTTGGATAGGCTACAAGTTCATCGGAAGAATTTCGAAAATAGAAGTGAACAATTAACAAAAATACCAGGTTTATTTATTACTAAATTTTTCTTAAGTACAAATTATTTTCTTTGGCTAAAAAAATTTAAAATTTCAAACTAATTAATACTCGAATTATTATTATTCATCACAAAAAGTCCCTTTTTATAAAGGAAACGCTTCGTCGTAAGTAAATTTTTCTGTAATTTTATTGCTGAGATCCAACAAAACTTCCGAACATTTTCTTTCAATGTACGGCGTTGCCAATGAAATGAGGTCCTGCTTGTTACCGTTGAAAAGTTGTCTTGCTGCTTGCACTAAAAAAAAAAAAATTATATTTGATGAGGCAATAATTTAAGAATAGTTTGACTCTAACAATTCTACAGGATCCAAGAATACCTAGGTACTAAGTAAATGGAAATTTAGAATGAAGGATTTTTCCTTTTTGTAAAAATAATTTTAGTGATGTTTTTATAAAAAAAGTTCCAAAAATAGTGGTATTTAAGGAGCATTTGTGGCTCTGAGCATCTGGGAATTTTAGAGCATGCTTTTATTTTGGATGTAGCTGCATGCCACTGACTTCAAAGAGTCTCTGTAAGTCTTAACGTGTTCTGATGAAAACTCTTTTGGGGCTTCACTGAATGCCCTTAAAGTCCAATATGATATTTTTAGGATCGATTTGAGATTTTTTCATCCGAGTCAATTTTCTCATTCACCTTTGTTCTGGCCACAATGAGCAATAGTGTAAATTTAAATAAACGGTGTTGTGCCGTGACTACAATTTGCCGAAAATTGTATTTCCTCAAAGTTGAGGGACTTTTAGCAAAATTAGTTTAGGTAGGTAGGATTAAATACTTACTCAGAACAGGATCGTCGCTCAGCAAATTGTCCATATCCAAATTGAAATCTCCAATTTTAATTTTAAAAGCGATTGATTGGAACTTGAAACGATTGTTGTTCACGTCACCTTGGATAAGAGCTTGACCATCGATATCGGCTAAAAAATTATTGAAAATTCATAAATACTCTTAGCAATTTTGATTGGCTGGAAAATTTCCTACAATCAAATCACTTTTTTTAAAACCCTTATCAAATAATTCTAATATCACAGCGAATGTCCAAATGACATCTCAAAAAAAATTACTCACTGGCGTTAGCATGGAAATGTCCCTTCGATTTAATTGGCGTCACTAAAATTTTTGCATCGATATCGTAATCACCTTCCATTTGCAAAGATGGAATTTTTACACCTACACGGTAGGTTTTCTTCTCCACGTCCAACCTGAAAAAAAAAAAAAAATCCATAAGAAACTAAAAAAAAGCATAATTAAAAAAATCCATACTTCAAAGTTGTAATCTTAAAGTTTCCAGCTCCGTGAGCTACAACATTACTCAAAGAAGCGTCCAAATTGGGAGTTTGCGCACCGTCAAAAATTACAATTTTCTTGATCTTTAATGGATCTAATCCTGGCACATCTAGCTCTGGAATCCCCTGAATGAGCCGAGGTCTAAGAGCTTCTACGGAATTCTTAATACATTCTGCCACTTCTGGATCGTTTCTATGGCAGATATGAATATATTCAGCTACAAAAAACTAGTTGGAAAAGTTTTTTTTATGAGTGAATAGTGAATACTTACGGACAAACGCAGAAGCGAAACCACAACCAGCTACCAACACTAAAGTCACTAAATTAAATTTGACCATGACGGAAATTGTTTGCTTATCGTTACGCAAGTTCCAATGCGAATCCCAACCAATAATTTCAAATTCTGCCTTTATACAAAAAACGAATCATTTGTGACGTAAGCCGGACATTAGTGGGTACCTATAACTACCATATGCACCAATGAGAATTTATATTAGTGCGCATCTACATATTATATTGGCTGAATATAGGAAGCTGATGCCTATGGGTATTTGATCTATCATTGTTTTTATTGATAGCATTAGGTTTAGGTATCCTGCAAATTTGTCATAAATTGCGGTTTTGTTTAAAAATGAAATTTAATTTGGTTATGTCGTTTTCATGTGGTATTATCGTTGTAGTTTCGCTCCGTGCTAAAGCCCTGCAATTTGCATGCCAAATCGCCCGGATTTATTGTATCACGTCTTCAGCCAAGAAAAATAAAATTTTGTTGCAGAAGAAAAAGCTGGCTTCCTGCGCTATTGGCAAGATGTCGACAACCCCTATTTTTGATCCTGGTCCTGAAAAAATTCCCGATTACAATTCCCAATATCCTAAAACCGAAAAGGAAAAGCAAAAGGGTGAGTTGAAAGCTGCGAGATGACAAAGCACACAAAACACCCTCGTTCCTCTATCAACATTTCAGTCACTAGAAGAAGAGAATAAAATGCTGAAAGAATAGTTACAGACTTTACAAGCCTCATTAGATACAATTCTTATGGAAGTTAGAAGTAATAATTCATCAAATACAAAAACGACAAAAACTAACAAAAACAAATCATGTAAAATTGACAACGACCGTATCTGATGATGACGATGTAATTTCCCAGGAGAAAATGGACATCTCCGACGTTGATTTTCCTCTACTCAAAAAACCAAAACATACTACCTACTCCGCTCAACTTTCCTCACAGTACTAGCAAAAAATTAATGACCTTTCTAACACGTTGAGTGCCACAATGGTAACAAAAAATTCCTATGGCCACGTTTTTTTTTCCTGCATTGGCTAAAAAAATATCATTTTGAAGTAAAAATGCAACAAAAATTCTGTAAAAAAACTTTAGATGCTCGAAAAAACATGGTTTTGAGAATGTATCCACGTTGGATACACATGGCCAGTTTATCATTTTTTCGAAATTTTACTCCGGCATGTATCCAAAGCAGATACATGGCGCATCATTGGCAACATGGCATAAATAAATGGGTTTTATGTGTTGAAATTATGAAAAAATACGTTTTTCTACAACTGTCAAAAAATGATGATGTTCGCACACTCATGACAGTTTGCGAAGTGGCACTTTTTTCCCAGGTATTGATTTTTTAACGTTGCCATGACACCGCGCGCGAACTAGCTATTTCGCGCACACGTGCGCGAAATAGCTAGTTCGCACACTGGGTGTCATGGTGACACATACCTGTCAGGAAATCAAAAATAATTAAAATTCACCTACCTTTGATTGAAAATGCAATTTTGGCTCCGAATGATTAATATTTAAATGGAGTTGTAGAAAAAATATTGTTTGCAACTCGGGCGCGAAATACTTTGGTGATCGAGATCTGATTTTTTTAACGAGGCGCAGCCGAGTTAAAAAAATAGCATTTCGCGCCCTTGATACAAAAATAACTATTATACGTTTTTATTCCACAGTATGTGTGTGCAATATACAATTTTTATATGTCCTCATTTATAAATCCCTCTGTAAAAAAGAAAAACCAGAAATAGAATCCTCAGGTCAAACCGTTTTTGGGGTACCCCAGGCCACTATACAGGGTGTTTGGTACATCGATAGGAAGTTTTCAATGAGTGATAGTTTAGGTCATTTGGAAGCTGTTTGACCACATTTACCCTTATGCAAAGTTTCGTCATTTTCGAGATATTAGCATTTTTAGATATTCTTGAATAGTTCCTAAAACGATACAAAAAATATGTAGCCCAAGTTATGTGTTAAAATACATGGATTCAAAATATCTAAAAATGGCGATATCTCAAAAAACGGCGCAACTTTTCATTAGGATAAATATGGTCAAACGCTCAAACGGCTTCCAAATGACCCCAACTATCACTAATTGACATATTCCTATCGATGTTCCAAACACCCTGTATAAAAGCTCCCATAACAATACGTGCAAAGCCTGCATCTTACGGGAATACACATGGCCAGGAATAAAAAAACCAGTTTGTATCCGCAGTGGATACATGTGGCCCCTGAAAACGTATGCCGTATGTATCCATTTTCGATACACGTGACATACTCAACGTGCTAAAGAATGAACATGACGATACCTCACAGACTACAGAAACCATACACACAAAAAGCAATCCCCCTAAAAAAAACCGTTCCAATTATTTCAAGTAAAATTTTGAGTCCTAAACAACTTTGAACAAAACTTACGGACATTAAACTATTTTTTACCACCCCTAAAAAAGACCGATTGGGGATTTCCATCGTTCCTGACTCTCCTGATGACCATCATGGCATCACTAAATTTCTTAAAGACCGAAAAATTTAATTTCACTCTTATACCTTCCAGGAGGAACTTGAATATTTGAGTTTCTCCCCGAGAGAAATTCAAAGATTCAATCCTTCTTAGAGAAGGCTCTTCTCTAATAAATCTCCTGGTCTTCCCAGATGAAGCTGACAAATTTTACCAAATTAAAAGGATTAGCTACATGCCGGTGACTAATGAAGCCCAGCATAGTAAGGACACAAGGTATGTTCCTCAATGCCACAATTGTCAGCAGTTTGGGCATACTTTGTCGAATTGCTATGCTAAGCCTTAATGTCATTGGTGTGCTGGCAATCATTCCTACACTAAATGTATCAAAGACAATAACTCCATCCCTACATGCGCAAACTGCGGAGGTGCAGATCCAGCCAATTATAGGAATTGTCCGAAGTGTCCAAATAGAAATGTCCCTTCCATCCCCAAACCAAACACAAGCTCAAAGCTCTTCTCCGCGAAGGGACAGCAGCTTTATTTAACACAACCCCATCTGTGAGAGTGAGCTTCGCTCAAAAAATTAAATTCAATACCAACGATCATAATAACAACATCAATACAAATACAAACCCCCCTCAACAACAACTAAACTTGACAAACAACTCCATTCTCCATTTTGAGTCTCTTGACTCTGTCGGAGCAAGAGATTTCAAATAAACTGAACAAACTTGCCGAGATAATTAACAATCATTCCAGTCTCATTTTGATACAAATAGACCGACGCGACTTTACATAATCTCTTGGAATGCAAACTCTATCTTTCCCAAAAGATACGAGTTTGCATCCTTATTCTTACATGAGGATAATGTTGATGTAGCATTAGTCCAGGAGACTATGCTCAGACCACATACAATTCACAACGTACAAAACTATACTTTATACAGAAATGACAGAATAACTAACCCTACTGGTGGTGGAACTGCCGTTTTCGTTAAAAACAATATCCCTCATGACACTATTGCCACAGGGCCTGTGACAATCTGAAATACACTGGTGTGGAAGTCCACCTTGCAGATGGCCTGCTCAATATTTTCAGGGTTTATAAGCCTCCTTCTAAATGCTTACCCATGATGATATGAGCGTCTTCTCCGCTTCTGATGCTCCGACCTTAAGCCTCATTTACACGGTGCAAGTAGCTTGAGCAAGTACTAACGCCAGTAACTAAAATTTAGTAACTTGAATCGTGTAAACACCTTAATTTAGTACTTGAGCAAGTAAACTCTTTAGTCAAGTGATTAGTCAAGTGAATAGAAGCAGGTTCTATTTACTTGAGCAAGTGGCTTCCCCCACTCTCGTTTATTTTACTGACTTTAGCGAACTGGACGCGTGTAGACAGGATTTGTATTTGATTAGTGAAGTACATTAGTAGGGTTTGAATTTGGATATTTTGAGGATTGTGTTGCACCTTTAATTGCCTTTGCAATGTCGTCTCGTTGGACGGAAGAAACCACAATTAAATTTGTGCAAGAGTACAGAGAACATCCGATCTGATTTAATTTTTGCTGGAAACGCAGGTCTCATTACAGTATCTTGTGTGCTAATCATGGGTTTTATTTTGAAAAGTAGCTTATTGAATTGTTCTTTTGTCATCCGCATACAACTTCGATATTCTTATGGATCTTCCTTAGCCAGTTCAACGAATAATGTAACAACGTTTTTCTTTTTCAATTTCTTTCAATAAAATTTCTGATAATTCTCCACAAACACTCAAAATGCATTTTTGAATTTCTTTTCAAACAACTGTACTTGCTGCTATTTCACCTCAATTTGCACTAATCACTAAATTCGACTTAAAATTAGTAAAATGCATGTAGACACTCACTTGCACGAAAACCAAGATAATTTAGCTACTGGCGTTAGTACTTGCTCAAGCTACTTGCATCGTGTAAATGAGGCTTTTTAGTTGCAGAGGATTTAAACTGCAAAAAACAGAGCATGTGGGTGTCACGCTAATAATACAGCGGGCACGACTCTGAACATTGACAGTGCTATTAACACATTTACTCAAGAAGTAAATTACTGTTTAAATAGCACTTAAATTACTATAACCACCAAACAAAATGACCCATACTCACTACCACATCACGCCAGCAAATCAAGTTGAGAAATCGACTGGCAATAAGGACTAGCGACCCAACCATCAAACGTGAATGTAACAGGCTCACGGACTTAATTGAAACTTTAATTAAGGAATACAAGAACGAAAAAAGGGGTAATTTATTAGCTGACTTGTCCCCTAAGGATAATTCTCTATGGAAAATGATTCTTTCTCTTTTAAATAAGAAAAAAAGGCGTATTCCCATGCACCATTCATGGTAGAGCTGGTTTGCTAATCAAGAAAAAGCAAGTGCTTTTGCTGACTCACTTCAATCACAATTTAAACTCAATGAAGGCCCTGATGATGATATTGATCATGAAGAGGACGTAGACAGGCGCTATAGAGAAATCTGTAGGCTGTCTGTTCCTGCGAATGATACAATAACTCCTGTCTCCACCGACGACGTAAATTTTTTCATCACTTGCTCAGTCAGTAGAAAAGCCTCTGATTATGATGATATTAGTAATAAAGTCCTCAAAAACCTTCCGGACATCGTCGTGGCGACATTTACCCGCATTCTAAATGAATGCCGCAATCTCAATTACTTTCCTGAAGCATGGAAGCTGGTAACCGTGATACTAATTCCAAAACCGGATAAAGATTATCAATTTCCACAAAATTACCGTCCAATCAGTCTTCTGTCTTCACTTTCAAAAAATTTTTGAGAAAATAATTCATGAAAAACAGCAAGCTTGAAAGGTGTGAATTTTTATTACCTTTTAAACAACAAATCTTCTGAAAAACAAATAGGACCTACGTTGTAGAAGCTTACTCAATTTTACTTACTGGACATGCGCCCGACATAGCAAATATTAGGGAAATTTAAGGGAAGCTGTGATATGTAAGAGAAACGAAAAATTTGTGAAAAGTCTACTTTATTATTAAAGTAAATCGTAACGGTTTTTGTTAAATACATGAACAATGCACATGCTATAAAAAAATGTTATAGACAAACAAAAAAACATAAAATGGGGAAAAAATAATACTTGTATAAATTGAACTCTCAAAAACAAAATAACAATTATTTAATTGACCTGTGATCGCTCCTTGACATACACACTAATCACAAATTGGATTGAACAATAAGTTTAATCCAAAATAAAAATTGAATAATGAACAATGACGGACAAACGTCTTACTTGGATTTCTCTTTTCTGTTTTCTACCCTTTCGGCACCCAAGCTTACTCGTGGCAGCACGGCCGGCGTTCCCGTTCTCCCCTAAACCTAAACTTCACACTTGAAGAAATAATATTTTAAATAGAGGGTTTTCCTCACATTCTACTGAGATTCAGCTTGCTAGGTTGGTTTAAGAAACTACTCGAGCCCTGCAGCGCCGCGCCTCCACGGGTGTTGTGCTGCTGGATGTTGAAAAAGCCTTTGATCATGCCTGGCATGATGCCCACGCGCGAGATTACTCTTGTGGGCTAAATCTGTATTTATTGTTTCTGCTATGGTATATGTACATACATAAATTGTAAAGATCTAACAATAAATGCTTTATAATAATAATAATAATAATAATAATAATGATGATGACTCATAGTCAAACTTCACGACAAATATTTTCTGCTATTATCTCTTGTCAAAATTCCCATTATTTCCTCAAAGCCAGAAACTCAACAAAGATACATCCCCATACTAAAATGTCCATTTAGGTAGATGACACTTGTATTTACACTCCACAAAAGTACTCACATCACATACAGAGACGACTACAAAATCATCTTAACTCCATAATTGACTGGGCAAAATGGAAAGTTAAAATTAACATCGATAAGACCCAAGCCGTCCTGATATCCTGCGAACGTGACAAACATATTGACAACCTCATACTGAACGATTCCGAAATTACATGGACAAATCAAATTAAATATTTAGGACTATTACTGGATAGTAAACTTTCTTGGACCCCCCACATTTATCATAAACTAAATAAATGCAACAGATTAGTGGGATTGCTTTATCCATTACTTAACGAAGGACAGTCAACTAACTCTAAAGAACAAACTATTACTGTACACACAAGTTATCAGACAATCAGACCTACTTTACTTTATGATGCAACAGCATTTTCACAGACAACATGTCAAAATAAAAAGAAACTGCAGGTGTTTCACAACAATTTAATCCGTAGGATGGTCGGCGCTCCGTGGTATGTCCGCAATGCGGACCTAAATACGGACCTGAGCGTCGATACAATCCAGGAGTACCTTATTGAGAAACATACACGGTTTCTTGACAAACTAACTAACCATACAAATGACATAATTAAATCTTTATTCGATGGTACCTATCTTGTGTTGCACATCGTTGGATAGCTCGTTGCTATCCCTTTACAGTCCTATAAAAAAATCTTAAATCGTATGATAAGTTTTGAGATATCGGTGTTTTAAAGTAAGCACATTGTGAAAACTGGTAGATTTGACTATCTCATAGACAAAAAAATTCTGTTATAAAAGTCTTGAATACACATTGGCGAAACCAAATGTGTTTATCGTGATTCTATCTGCTTCTGCACCTCTCTAAAGACGTATAAAAAGCCTTTCAAAGGAGCTATGACACGGGGTAGGTCTCATTTTAGAAAAATTATTAGGAGCAGCTAGCCCCCAAGACAAGAGGGGTGGGGGCTAGGCAATAAATACATACTCCGCTACGCGTCGTTCGGTGAACGGCAGCCGCGTGCGGAAAAATTCATTTTCCGCACTTGTTAGGTGAATAGCTATTTTAGTACCACCACCGCAGAAACGCGAATTTATTCGCACCTTATGTAATTTATTTTTTGTTGCAGGTTGTGCTCGCTATAGGCATAGCGGGAGCTTGCTGAAGAGAGGAAATAACAAAAATGACAATAGACGACGTCAAGGAGCAAGGGGACATTATTTTAATAAACATTCCCGATTCAAAAACATATACTTCTAGAAAATTTGTCTTGTGTGGTCGAGGCCAAGAATACCTTAAGAAATATCTGGACTTGAGGCCCCCACAGGTGACAACTCGAAGACTCTTTTTAAATTATAAAAAAGGAAAGTGTATTTCACAAGTAGTTGGGATAAATTCTATAGGAAAAATGCCGTGTCAAATTGCATCTTTTTTGCACTTGCTAAATCCCGACATGTACACCGGCCACTGTTTCAGACGGTCGTCGGCCACCCTGTTGGCAGATGCAGGGGGTGATCTTATGACCCTAAAGCGTCACGGTTGCTGGAAGTCGTCTAGCGTAGCAGAAGGGTATGTGGAAGAGTCAGTACAAAACAAGATGGAAATTCCAAAAAAGATCACTGGATCTACCCACAATACGGTTCAGGTTCAGCAAGGAAGCTGCCGAAAAGTCACGGAAGCTGTGGTGGAGGAAAGCTGCTCACAATCAGTGACATCAGTTTTTACAAATGCTGGTGAAGTTCCATGTTTAAAAATTAAAAATATGACAAATTCGTCAATTATCATAAAAATTAAAAAATAATTTTTTATAATATCATTTTTAGGGCAAAGCGTCTTAAGTTAGTTATTAATTTGTTGTTATTTATATAATAAATAAAATAAAATATATATTTTGTCATTTTTTTATACAGAGTGCGGTAATAAAATTACCGCACGCCGTGCGGTAATATGGTACTTACCGCACGCAAAATCGTGTAATATACCTTAGTTACCGCACGCTTGTAGATAGGTAAATGAATTTATCCGTTACTTTACGGACCACACTGATATGATATACATTAACGCACGGATTTCCTTAAGTTAAAGTTGGTTCAACTTTTCCGTATATTACGTTAATTTTCTTAATTTTTAAGTGGATGTGAGCAACTACATATAAGTACATGATTTTCAACTTTTCCTCATTATCAATTTTCCGTACGTTGTTGAGAGATTGAGAGCATGTAATGACTCTTTACTGTCGACTAGTAATGATGGCACCTATTTTTCCAACCTCACATTTCTTAGAAACCTTGCCGAGGCGTACCTACCACTGCTCTTGATGGTCAAATTACTTTGATTGTCGCTGAGGTTGCATTGGACAACAAGACTTTCGTAATTCCTTTTGAAGGAAAGTACAAAGTACCCCTAATTTAGTTGTTCTTGGCGCATCGCGATTTTCTGAATGAGAAAGTCGCCTACAATTTCTGCTTAAATGTTTTCCTCTGCCACAGCTAGATCTTCAAGATCTCAAATCGCAGCCATCTTGATAAACATCTCCTATCTTCTTGGGTGCTGAAGCTTTTTTGGATATTCTGACTTCCCTGATTTTTGCTTGTTCTATTCTGCGAAGCATTTCTGGCCGCTTCACACTCCAGTGCATTAATAATGGTTTTGGTAAGTGTTACTGATTCTTAAGGGTATTGAATGCGCCTTTTAAAATATATTTTAACGCACGTCGAACTATACGACTCCCAACAAGTTAATGCTAATAAAGATTCGAGGTTCATCGCGATTATTGCATTGGGCTACTGTTGGACCGGTTGGCCTTGGATCCTTCATGGTAGCGATTTAAAATTTATCGCAAATCAGACGGAGGAAAGAGCCATGAGCCTAGTTCTCATGATGCGGAATTCCGGATTGCGGGTGCGGAAATTTTGAAATAATTCCGTTGGCGGGAAAACGTCAACTTTTTTGCGGATCCGCAATAAAGTTGAACCATTTTCAACTTTCTTGCGATTTTTTTTTCTGTCTTTGTCTAAACATTTCTCATCTTTGTTTGATTTCTACATAAACAAATAAACTAACCTCAAACAAAAAACAATAAAACAATTAATACCTAACAAAAATAAATTGATCTGCTTGCTTCTGTGCTTGTTTTATTTTCAAATACCTTTCATGTCTTTTCAGAAGAATATTTCTGAACAACATCTTCCTTTTTTTAATATTCCTCTGCTATTCTGCTTCTTTGATGAAGTTTCATGCATATTATGGATTAATAGCAAACCCAATACTAACGTATATTGGGTGGTAGTCTGAATAAAAACGAAGTAAAGTACGTTTTTTTTTTTAAAGATAATTCCCCAAGTCAAAAATTTAGTAACTTTGTTGGCAACACAAGCCTTTTCTGCACACATTGTATTGCCAACATAATGTCATTTTGACTTTTATCTTTAAAAAAAAACAGATTTTACTTGCTACTTCTACAGGTAGTAGTATATTCTACGAAGTATTTACTTCACAACAAAGGATTTACTAATTTCCGGTAGTTTCGAAATGTAGTATCTACTTCATTTTAAAGTAAACACTACGAAGAATATACTACTACTTGTAGTAGCAGATACTTTGTTTTTTTTCATACCTCCCTCTGTCTTTTCCATTGATAATAATTTAATTGTGCAATATAGTTATCCATCCAGGCACACAGGAAAACAAAAACAAAAAATATGTTAGGTTAAGATAACATGTATTTGACATAAAACCGCATCCGGAATTCCGTTTCCATCAAAAATTACGATTTTCAAAAAACTGCGATTTCCGGACCCGCAATGCGGAATCCCGCACCATGAGAACTAGGCTATAGGGTTTGCTGCGGGTATAACAGAGACAGGCAAAATGACAAGAAGAATTAAGTAAATTTCTACAAAAAAAACTAGAT
The DNA here is from genome assembly GCA_917834065.1 of Ceutorhynchus assimilis. NCBI lineage: Eukaryota > Metazoa > Arthropoda > Insecta > Coleoptera > Curculionidae > Ceutorhynchus > Ceutorhynchus assimilis. Next base: position 40,155,847 of record OU892280.1, on the reverse strand, counting down.
GATTTTTGGGATTCTGGTTTGTGCTATTGTATTGCTAACACACATAAGATTGGCGCTAAATAAAAAAGACACCATAAACTGATTAATTTTCTCGTTTTTTTCCAGTTTAAATTACATTTTTGTAATTTTTCGAGAACTCGTTTTTATTACCGGATTTCTAAAAAGATAGCGCCATTCTTCCCTATATTATAAATCGAATGCAAAAAAGAAATTTGATATAACTTCAACTGCTAAGTTACGTTGAAACTAAGAACGCAATGCATTCCTTGTTTCATTCATCTCATTCCCACTAAGGAGTATTAATAGGGGGGGAAGAATACAATGATAGACTGCGTTAGGTGCTTCGCGCAGGAAAAAATATTTTGGCATCGAGGCGCATTCAATCCCCTTAATGTTTTCTGCAATAGTACTGAACGTTCATTTGTTCAATGAGTATTCTGGAGCTTGTGGATATGATATGATAACTTGGCCATTATATCGATAGCACTACTAAAATCATCCAGCGCATCCGATGGCACTTGGACTCTGCGCTTCAGCTGCCTCTGATACAATTCAAGCCTGTTTCCGTATCTCAGCTATAGCACTATCACAAACCCTCACAACATCCAAGCTTCACAACTCACTATCTAACTATCGAGTCGCGTTCCACTAATTATGCGATTCTTAAATAATTCGCTTTCATTCCTCAATGGCCGAATCCGGTTTATAGCTCGTCGTCTCTTCAAGATTTGTCTAGATAATTCGCAATGCGGCTATTCCGCGGTCAAATTTTAATCGCGACCTTTTTAATCATCAGGCAGTGTTGCAAGATTGTGCATAATTGCCACAACTTGATAGATTTATGACTGTCGGCGTTTTTTGATTGTTTTGATTTTTCCCCATTTATCGGGAAGAGAACTTTTAAAAAAGTGCAGTGCATCGATAAATCAAAATATCATTACGTAAAACAACACGAGTTGTATCAAGTCATTAGGTAATAGTTTTGTAGCTGCAATTACGCTACTTGTTTATTTTGTAATTTATGTCTACAATTAAAATTGCGTAAATTGGATTTTAATTGTGGCCATCAGTTGGGATTTTTATTATTATTTGATATAATATGATCTCATTTTTAATAGATGCCAATATGATGTGAAAAGTTTTTTTTTTTTCGTGTTAGCGCCGGCATTTATTTTTCTACCTAATAGGACATATCGACATAACATAGCCTAATAAGTGAAATGAAGACGGGGTCTCCATCTATTTTCTGACACAAAGTCCATTAAAAAGGGATGATGTTTTTAGTTGATTCAGGTGATTTCTGATCCAGAGAGTAAACGACATTAATTTTCTTCAACCAAGGCCAAATTCATCATCGAAAAAAACTGAAATTAATTCAGCTACTCTAGATACGTTAATACAACATTTATTTAATAATTCTGATTTCTGAGGAGGTACGAAGTTCGCCGGGTCAACTCTAAAACTGAAGTGAAAAAAAAAAGATATTTGATCAGTGCTGTTCAAAGAGTCACTGGAATACAGAAGAAAAAAATTCTGGAAGGAATTGGTCACTTATTATATGACATGGCATGATTAAGCGAAATTTTTGAACTGGAGAGGTACGTTCAACATTGTTGAATAATATTCACCTTCAACAAATTGCCTCAATCATTCAAAATAGTCTCACCCTTGACGCCGCCTTGAGACAAAAATAAGTCGGTCTTCGACCACATGGTTTATGCGTGTATCCAATCAAGCGTCTTCAACACCATCGAAGACAAAGCAATCTGGAGAGTCTGACGGCTTCTAAGAGATGCATGATGCATCAGACTTGGGTTTAGGCTAAATTTTGGAACAATTTGATAGTGCCTGAATATGAACAGTATTTTTCGAAACCTGAACACAGGACCATCAACTCGACTATCGCTGAAACGTCTATAAAAGTAACCGTGACAAAAGGATGCCCACAGGGCGGAGTACTTTCACCACTCTTGTGTAATCTAGTCGTGGATGAACTTTTGAAGAATCTCAACGATCAAGGCTAGCTGTTGACATTAGTGGAGGATTTATCAGGTCGATATCAAATCTCATACAGGACGCCTCAGGAATTATTGAGGAATAGTGCACGAAGGAGCAACTTCGCGTCAACCCCTCCAAAACAAAACTCATTCATTTCACGAGAAAAAGAAATCTGTATTCCAAAAAACCTTGGAGTTTGGCAGGAAAGCTAAATTTCTGGGCGTCATCCTAGAGATGAAGCTGACATGAAACCAACACATCCAAAAGATAACCACCAAAAACAAGAGCGATTGGGAAAACATTGGGACTAAAACCGTTAGTTGTACACTGGATTTAGGTGCAAGTATGCAAACGATCCTTACCCTCCCACCAATTGACCTTATCGTCAAAGCGAAGGCTAGAATCGGAGCATGTCGTCTCCAGCTGAACGAAACCTGGAACCCACAACCAAATGGACATGCGGCAATTACCAAAATAATTACAAACCCGATTTTAACCATGGGAAGCGACTATACATATAATGCCAAAAAATTTCCTCCCATATGCAGACTTTGCAAAGAGGAGGATGAAACCGTCCCCCACATAATCTTCGAATGTGATGCTTCACGCTAGTGGAGATACAGACAGATATAGCCCGAAAACCCTATCTGTAAACTCACCTAGAGCAACACGGTGAAGAGGCTTCTAAATTTATTATCAAGGTCACGAAACTTTTCACTGACTAAACAGACGAACAGGATAATACAAAAAACCGATGGCTGCAGTGTTGGGGCCACTTAACCCGGGTCAGTGTCAATGCGTCGTAAGTCAATTCGTCTTATGTCATTTTGTCGTAAAGTCAATATGTCGTAGAGTCAATTTGTCGTATACGCCAATTCGTCGTATACGTCCATTCGTCGTAGCGTTGATTCGACATAAACGTCAATTCGTCGTGAAGCTAATTTGTCGTATACGTTAATTTGTCGTAAAGTAACGTCAACTCGACTGGCTCGTTATGGGTAAATTGGGTCAAACATCCCTGTCGGTGTAAAAGTAACTGAATCTTACGCATCACTGGTGATTGGAGGGAAGCCAACATGTTGATAGTTTGCAAATTTAATCAGACCTTATCAAACTCACCGATAATTACTCGGTTAGTTTGGGTTAAATTAAAATTGCAAACTAACCGGGCTAATATCGGTAAATTTAGTAATCTCTGGATTAAACAGAAAAAGTGCAAAATACATTTTAACTCTTAACATTATAGCAATATACCTGAAATACGACGAATTGATGTACACGACAAATTGATGTATACGACGAATTGAGATTTACGACATTATAGGTAATTCGTCATTATTATCGGCAAGTTTGGTAATGTCTGATTAAATAGAAATTGTGCAAATTTATAAATTTTATCAGTATACCTGAAATACGACGAATTGGCATATATAGTTCGCCTTACGAGTCTAGCACTACGACGTCTGAAGAGCAAGGGGGAATAATGCCAATATTTTGTCATAGGCGTGCGCGCAGCGTTTTTAAGTATTACTTTTTCCTTATAAATGTAGGTTTATAACAGAGATAAATATTAGGGTATTTTCTATTGGAAGTCAAATAGGCAATATTGCAATATTTATATCCGCATTCTTTCCATAGTGCTAGACTTGTAATGCGAACTCTACGACGAATTACCTTAACGACGAATAGACGTATACGGCGAATTACCGCTACGACCAATGACGGCTCCCTCATCTTCACAAAGGAGTAGTTGCTGACAATCCAAGTCATAACCTAATAATCAAGTGGATTATTTTAATAGTAAAGTAGAAATAGTGATTATCTCTATCAAGAATTTAACGGAATATATGAGCACTTATGGTTAAGTATAATGAATCATGGTTGTTTTGTATCCAATAACTTTTAATAGTGAGTATATACTTGAGTGATGAAGTCCCGATTGAGGAAATTAGAAGAAAAATCAGATTCGGACAATCTCGATACTCATCTATCTGGTCCATCGTGTGGCTCAAAGGTGAACGAGATCGATGCACTGAAGCAGTGGCGTATCCAAAAAAAAAAAAATTTGGGGGGGGGGGCAAGCCATGCTCGCGCATGCGCAGTCGGATAGTGTTAGTGGTGCCATGCCCAAGTTTTATGTATGTATGTATGTGTGTGTGTTGGAGGTTTCAGTTGCACTGCGACCAAGGTTGATCTATTGTACCCCTCCTTCTGCTGCTAAGTTCGGGTTTCCTGCTTAAAGCAGCCCCTCTAGTCCTAGGTCCTTTAGGAATTTTAGGATGTCTAGCGGTTCCAGGGCTGGAATGTCTTCCAGCTGTATAAGGGGACTTCCCAAGTTCTTCATTCTTCAGCGGCTTACGGCATCGCAGTTCAGTAGAAGATGGTGAGGTGTTTCTTCACCGTCTTCACAGAATCTGCAAGTGTTACCTTCTTCCAACCCCAGATTATCTAGGTGCTCATTCAGTCTGCAATGTCCCGAGAGAAACCCGGTTAGAGTTTTGAGACTTTTCTTGCTAAGGTTGACCAGCAGTTCCGATCTTTTTTGGTTGTAGCTGCCCAATAGATCTTTGGCCTGTCGTAGTCCTGGTTGGTCTAGCCATTGTTTGTTCCTTAGCCGGTTCTCTTCCTTTTTGAGGATTTCTTGGAGGTGCGCATTTCCGACGCCGCAGAATGGTTCTGGCCCAGTGAAGGGAGTGACCGCTCCCGTTTTTGCAAGTTCGTCTGCGCATTCATTGCCCTCGACTCCTATGTGTCCAGGAACCCATAGTAGGGTTACTTTGTTTTCCTTCCCCAGCTCATTGAGTTTCTGTAGACATTCCCATACTATCTTAGAATTGATTATCGGCGAGCTCAATGCTTTGATAGCTGCTTGGCTGTCAGACATTATTACAATTTCTCGTTTTCGGTACCTTCTGTTCAGGTTGAACTGCACGCATTTTCCTATCGCATGAAGTTCGGCTTGGAATATGCTTGGTGATTTGCCCATTGGCTCCGAGTATCTGGTTCATGGCCCGAATACTCCGGCTCCTGTCCCCTCAGCAGTTTTGGAGCCGTCTGTGTACCATTTGATGGTGTTTGCCTTAAGGGACTGGATACATTCTATGTTCCATCTGTTCTTCGTACTTAGTTCGATGGAAAAGTTTTTCTCGAAACTGAATTTATCAACAATCGCGTCTTTTGGTAAATCCATGAGGTGTGCACAGTTTGGGAGAGGGAAAGCTCTGCCAAAGTGCGTTTTCCCTTGTAGACTTATCTTCGCCAGTCTTAAATATGATTCACTGGCAACCCGCTTCACTGTTGTGTGAAGTGGTGTTAGGTCTAGGATGACTTCCATTGCCGCGGTTGGGCATGTTCTCATTGCTCCTGTTATGCATAGACATGCGAGTCTTTGTACCTTTCCTAGGGTTTTCCTAGCCGTTACTAGCTGGGTTCGGCTGTACCAGGCTACCGCTCCATAGGTGATGATAGGTCTCACTATCATGGTATACATCCATCGTAGGATCGATGGGTTACAACCCCACGTTTTGCCCGCAATGTTTTTACATACCATGAGTGCCGAAATTGCTTTGTTTGTTATGTTCTCTATGTGTCGGTTCCAAAGGAGTTTAGAGTCTAGGGTTATTCCTAGGAATTTAACTTCTTGTTTCCAGTGAAGCCTGCTTCCATCAAGGCGCATGTTCCTCAGGTATGGGAGTTTCCTTCTTTTTGTAAATGTTACCAGTGTGGTTTTTGATGAGTTAAGGCTCAGTCCCACAGTCTGACACCATTCCTTCGTGGTTTGGAGTGCTTTTTCTATAAGGTCACAGAGTGTTCCTTCGTGTTTGACTCTGGCTATGATGACAATATCATCGGCGTGGCCAAGGCAGTTGAAGCCCTGGTCTGTCAGTGTATTTAGTAGATCATCGACTACTAGACTCCACATCAAGGGTGAGAGTACCCCTCCCTGTGGACATCCTCTCGTTGTGGTGACTTGTATGGTTTGTTCCCCCACATCCGTTTCTGCAGTTCTGGTGGCTAACGTTTCACACATCCAGGTGGATGTGGTTTTGTCCACTCCTTTTCTGACAAGCGCATTCTTTATTGACTCATGAGAGGTGTTATCGAAGGCCCCCTCTATGTCTAAGAAGGCGCAGATGGCTACTTCTTTATTCAGCAGTGTGTTTTGGATGCTGTCAGTGAGTTCAAATAGAGCGGTTTCTGTTGATCTGCCCGCTCTGTAAGCATGTTGCCTAGGGTGTAGTGGCGTCTTTTCTAGAACATTTGTTCTGATATAGTTATTCACAACTTTCTCAACTGTCTTCAGCAAGAACGACGTGAGACATATAGGTCTGAACGACTTCGGTAGAGTGGCATCCTTTCTCCCTGCCTTTGGGATGAAAGTTACTTTAGCTCTTCTCCATTGACTGGGTATGTATCCGGTCGCAAGGCTGTATCTAATGAGTTTGATTAGATACGGCATAATTTCATTTTGCCCTTTTTGCAACAGGGCTGGAAAAATGCCGTCTACTCCAGGTGATTTGAACGATTGAAATGAGTCGATCGCCCAAGCCAGCCGCTGCGGAGTGCAAAGGTTCTTGGCAACCTCCCAGTTTTCTTGCCTGGTTTTCCTGTGCCGTTCTTTGTTTTCTTCAGTACCATTGGGTATGCTTCCTGGAAAATGGGTTTCCAGTAGTAGAGCAGCTCGTTGCTCTTCATTTTCTGTGTAACTGCCGTCTGGTTTCTTAAGTGTCAATGGTCCTTGCGCCCTGCCTTTTGCCAGGGTTTTGTATAGTCTGGCTGCTGATGGTGTTTCTGTGATAGATTCACAGAAGTTCTGGAAGTTTTTCCGTTTGGCCTTCCTTAATTCTCTGATGCCCAATTTTTACCAAGATAAGTCGTTAAGATCGTTAAAAGAACAAGGATTCGGTGCCCTCTTAAATAACAAACAGATGGGATGTTATATTGAAAATTAAATTTCAATTTCAAAAATTTGTTTCTGCGTTTTTTCTCAAGCCTTTTGGCCGGGGAGGATGAATCGTCGCTGCCATTACGAAGTGGCCAATCTCTGATTCAACAACTTTTCAGGGGAGCGTTTTGAAGAAAACTCTACTGTTCATTTTGTCTGTAGCAGAACTTGTTTTTTTTATATATAACACAAAAGTATACTTAGAACATTGGGACAGCGACGATAATGTCCCCTTGCCCCCTCCACTGTGTATTGGCCTTTTCGATGTTGTCATCTACTCGAGCATCTACTTATAAACGATATAATATGTGAAGAGAATCTGGATTTCTCTCGTCTCAATGATGGAGGATAATTTTGAGACGTATTGTTAATTTTTTTTGGTAAATGATTAATATAACTAATACTTTTTTAATGGTGTGGAATATTATACCGGGTGTCCACTTAGTGCGATATCGGAAGATATCTCCTTACAGACAGGGTGATGCCGGAAAAAAAATTAAAACACTAAGTTGTTTGATACTCTAATATGTATTAGTTAAAAATATTTTCGAATATACAGGGTGCTCTCTTTATGCGGTATGCGACAGAACTTTGCTATTTTAAATAAAACACCCTGTATGTAATTGCATATTTGGATTCTACGTAAAATTCCGAGCAGATTTCATGTAATATACCCTATACCTAAGTTTAACTATTTTGGAAATATTGACAGTTGCAAAAAGTCAATTTTCAACTGTCAATATTTTTAAGACAGTTGAACTTAGGTATAGGGTATACTGCATGAAATCTGCTCAGAACTTGACGTAGAATCCAAATATGCAATCACATATGTTCCATTTAAAATAACAAAGTTCTGTCTCATGCCCATAAACGGAGCACCCTGTAAATTGAAAATATTTTTAACTAATGCATATTAGAGTGTCAAATAACTTTGTAATTTTTTTTTCTTGCATCACCCTGTAAAGAGATATCGTCCGCTATCGCACTAAGTGAACACCCTGTACATGTACAGTGTGTCCCACTTGAGGAATGTCCACCCTTCTAAAATTTTCATTTTTTAACCAATTTTTGTGTCTTATACGTACTCGAATTTGGCACTTATTGGGCTCATAATTCTATTTCTGCGGCTGTACTGGTGTACAGGGTGTCCACATTTTCAATAAGTACTATTAGGGATTTTTTTAAAGAAAATCTGACAGCAAATTCTTGTTTAGAGTGGTCTAATACCCAAATGTACTAATTTTTGCTTCAATACGATATACGGTGATAACAACAAATTTTCAAAATTTAATGGACCAAACTGCAAAAATGTCATATTTTGAGGTATTGAGAACAACAAAACTTGATACAACATAGTTTTAGAACATCCTTAACCAAAATTTGTAGAAATCTTGTCTCAAAATAACACATTTTCCTGGTCTGATTCATTAAATTTTGAATTTTTTTTGTGATCGCCCTGTATCGTATTGAAACAAAAAATTAGTTCATAACTGTAGTAGACTGAGTCGTTCTAATCACACGAGTCTTGTAGTCATGTTTAAACGCTTGTGTGATGTACAACGTTTTATCTACAAAGCAAAAAATAACAAAATGTTTTTATCAATTTTCGTCATAACCTAACGCTTGTAGATAAAAAATAAAAAATTTAGAAGGGTGGTCAGTCCTTAGGCGGAACACACTGTAGGTACCACTCAAGTCCCTCCATTTCAGTAGATTTCAGCGTAAAGGTCCAACTTCTTGTGCCTCACATTGACTGAAGGCGAAAATAAAAATTGTGCTTCTATTATAATATTTACAACCATTTGCCTCGGATTCGGGAAGAAATAAGTTTTTGGGTGACCTGAATAGTGGACGCACGAGGCGTTGTACGGAGTCGATCCATAAATAGGTAGTGAGCATTCTTGTTGTTATTAATTTAAATTTTTAATCGCTTTCATCTCATTACAACACGTGGACTGCCTCGACCTCGAAATGAATTTTTTAAAATTTCCATCCACACTGAGCACACATGACCAGCGCACGAGCAGATGCCTCACTTTGATGCACCGCCAACAAATGAGTCGGGTCGAGGCCAAATGCATGCGGGTTCAAGCAAATTTGCACGCCTCGTTCAGACGTACACATACGTATGCTCATGCGTCCTCGGGCTGCCTCATTCGCGTTCATGCTCATATGCGTACCCTGTATTAGAATGTAGGTAGTACAAAAAAAAATTTGAAGGCTCAAAATAAACGTTTTTGGGCGTGGCACCCAAAAAGATTTTCGTTTAATTCTGGCGTCCCTATTAAGTTTGCCCCCTCTGCCCTCAAAAGCCTAATAGTCCAAGAGCCGGCAATATTAACGGGTATGTGATCTTTGCAATGGATAACTTCTACATAAAACAATAGTTCAAAGTAACCTTTAAACCAAATGGATGGGTTGCTTTGATTCTCATAATGGCCGTAAAGTTGTTTTATAAAAAGATGCTTTCATTAATTTCATAAATAGAACAAAACCATAAGCGCAACAAATAAGAAGTACCTTGCGGTGTAGGAGGTTCTCATCATATGCGGCGAACACTCTATTAACACAATTTCTTTTTTTGCCTAAAGACCTACAGCCGTATGCAAAATCCGCTTCACAGAATCCTCTTTTAACTTAAAAAGTGACTTTGAGAGCTGTCACATTCAAAAATTTGTATTCAGCAAGCAAAATAACGCCCGCTCTCGACTTTCAATGAGGGCTGCCATCATTTCCGGCCATCAAAATCGAAATCGAGGCAACCCTATATATTATTTGAGAAGACATAATAAAGAATATATATCTACCAATTTCCAGCTATTGCAACGATAACATTGTTCCTTCGAAAAAAGAGGGGTAGTTTACGCCCGGCTACCAAAGAGTTGCTGCCATGAGAATTAAGGCAACCCATCCATTTAGTTTAAAGGTAACTATATATGAGCTATCGTTTTATGAGAAAATTATCCATTGCAACGATCACATACCCGTTATTATTGCTGGCTCTCCTACTATAAGTACACGTACGCCACTGTCCGTATCCTGTATCTTCTTGGCCTCCCAGTTTTTTAAGGCACGCGCCGCCCCTGCCAACATGAGGGCGGCCTTTCTAAACAGGCGTAGGGCGAATTGGTAAATCCGGCACTGATTTACATTAGTAACTTAATAGTTATAAGCTATATACCGCCTCGGATTCCAACCTTGAGCGTCGGCCGTTATTTGCAATTGTCGGCCGTATTTTGGTATTTTTTGTCGTACCTAGTGCAGATTTTGGAAACATTATCTTCTCCGTCAAGTGCCTTGACCTCTTTAGTCAAGATACTCTTCGACGTCCAGGGCCTCTTCTGCCTTATATTTTTCCCTCGTTAATCGTTAATGAGCTTGAGAAGTAGGTATTTCTCATTACTTTCAATATGGCTTGTTCAATTCTGGCACGAAGCTCCTGTATGTTATCCCAGTATCGATTAACCTGACATTTTGGGCTAGGTATCTGTATAATTGGACCCGATCGATCTGTTGGTTCTGAACTAGGGCTCGGAATTTTTGAAATTCAAGTATTCGAATAGTCGTTTGGTATTTTATTCGAATAGTTGAATAATTCGAATAGTCGAATATTCGAATACCTATTCGAATAGTCGAATATTCGAATAGTTGAATATTCGAATAGTCGAATATTCGAATAGTCGAATAGTCGAATATTCGAATAGTCGAATAGTCGAATATTCGAATAGTCGAATAGTCGAATAGTCGAATAGTCGAATAGTCGAATATTCGAATAGTCGAATATTCGAATATTCGAATAGTCGAATATTCGAATAGTCGAATATTCGAATAGTCGAATATTCGAATAGTCGAATATTCGAATAGTCTAATATTCCAATAGTCAAATATTGATAGAGGACCTAATTAAGAGAACAAAATGGGACTTTAAAAATGACGTTTTCCGACTAACAATCATTCTTGATAAAAGTTTCTACTTCCCGCAAAAGAACGTTCTACGACGAAGCGAATTTTTGATTTTTTATGCAGATTAGTCAGAAAAACTAAAATAATTTAGATGTTTTCTAAATGGCAAATTTACAGAGGGTTAAATTTACATTACGAACAAAAATGCATTGTATTAATTGAAAGCTGATTTTCACCGAAAACACGTCGTATATTGTATCATTCAAATTCAAATATTGAAACAATTGAAATTTTAAATTGTTCAAATCAAAAAGTGAGTAATTGCATTGTTAAATAGTCCAATATTTGAATAGTCGCATATTCGAATAATCGAATAATCGAATATTCGAATATTCGAATAGTTGAATATTCGAATAGTCGAATATTCGAATAGTCGAATATTCGAATAGTCGAATAGTCGAATATTCGAATAGTCGAATAGTCGAATATTCGAATAGTCGAATTTGCTAACGAACAAAAAAGTCGAATTTAGAATAGTCGAATAGTCGAATATTCGAATTATTCGAATACAATTCCGAGCCCTATTCTGAACCTGAAGAATATTTCCTCCAACCTGGTTTTTACTACACCATCCATTTAGTTTTTTTTGGCGTTCAATTTTAATCTAAATTCTCCACTTTCAGTTTCCCAATGATCGAGTAAAACTTGAAGACCTTCCAAAGAATCAGCGATTGAAACCGTATCGTCCGCATACCGAAAATTGTTAATGTTCACGCCGTTCAACCCCTAAGTGCAATCTTCTAATACTTTTTCAAATATTTTGTTCAAATAAATATTAAAAAGTAATGGTGGAAGGATGTAACCCTGCCGGACACCTCTTTTATTCGTTCTTTGTAAGACATTTGTTGATCTACCTTGATTTGTGCAGTCTAATTCCAGTAGAGATTTACGATTATCTTGAGGTCTCTATAATTTAGGCCTACATCCTTGAGAATTTTCATAAGCTTCTCTTCTGATGTTGTACCCTGTCAAACATTTTCCCATAGTCTACGAAGCATGCGTATACAGGAACAGAAACATCTCTACATCTTTGAACTAGCACTGGGATGCTGAACAGTGAACAGTGCCTCTCTTGTGCCAAAACCGTTACAAAAACCAACTTGGGATTTGCCCGTGAAGGAATCGCCCTTTGCGTATATTTACCACTGGTACAAATAATTTTCCGGTAAAAATATTTTTTCCTACGAGCGTGCGCAAAGTAGTACTTTTCCGCACGCATTTCCGAGCTCAAAGTTACACTTTTCCGCACTCAGTGCGGATACAGGCCTTATCCGCACTGAGTGCCGAAAAGTAATTATAATTGTCAAGCAATAATAAGTGCACCTGTCGACTTTGACACATGATGACAAATTTTTCCTCTGTTTCTATATCAGCCAACATCTATACAAACACCAAATATAAATTAACTTTGACACATTGTCAAATTTGTTCTCTATTTATATGCAAAAATCTACAAACCTTCTCATCAAATTTAAACGCTTCAAGATGAACAGCTCTGACGAGGATTTTCTGTTAGTTTTTTTTGTTATGTAATTTTTTGATAAATGCATAGGCTCCCTTCAAGTTAATTAAAAATAATTAAACAAATTATCGTTTTTTTTTTAAAATTTTTGTTATTACCTGCCTGATATGAAGCTCGTAGGAAAAATTTTGTTCCTAACACGTGCGCAAAGTGTCTTTTCCGCACGCAAACACGTATCCGAACTCCGCTTCGCGTCGTTCGTATAACTGTGTTTGCGTGCGGAAAAGTAACACTTTGCGCACTTGTTAGGAAAATAACTATTTCCTACGAGCGTGCGCAAAGTAGTACTTTTCCGCACGCATTTCCGGGCTCAAAGTTACACTTTTCCGCACTCAGTGCGGATACAGGCCTTATCCGCACTGAGTGCCGAAAAGTAATTATAATTGTCAAGCAACAATAAGTTCACCTGTCGACTTTGACACACGATGACAAATTTTTCCTCTGTTTCTATATCAGCCAACATCAATACAAACACCATATAAATTAACCTTGACACATTGTCAGATTTGTTCTCTATTTATATGCAAGAATCTACAAACTTTATCATCAAATTTGAACGTTTTAAGATGAACAGCTCTGACGAGGATTTTCTGTTATTTGTTTTTTTGTCAAGTAATTTTTTGATAAATGTTCGCTTCAAGTTAATTAAAAATAATTGAAGAAATTATCGTTTTTTTTTTAATTTTTCCTGTTACCTACCTGATATGAAGCTCGTAGGAAAAATGTTGTTCCTAACACGTGCGCAAAGTGTCTTTTCCGCACGCAAACACGGATCCGAACTCCGCTTCGCGTCGTTCGTATAACTGTGTTTGCGTGCGGAAAAGTAACACTTTGCGCACTTGTTAGGAAAATAACTATTTGCTACAGCCGTGCGGAAAAATCGATTTTCCGCACTGATATGCGTGCGGAAAATGAGTTTTCCCGCACGGTGCGGTAAAACTTTTTTTTTTGACATATCAGTGCGGAAAAACTTTTTCCGCACGGCTGTCAGTGCGGAAAAAATTTTACCGCACTGATATGTCAAAAAAAAAAGAAAAATTTTACATTTTTTCGCCTGTAGGAAAAATATTGTACCTCGTATTGTACCTAACACTTGCGGAAAAATTCATTTTCCGCACTTGTTAGGTAAATAGCTATTTCCTACAGCCGTGTGGAAAAATCGATTTTCCGCACTGATATGCGTGCGGAAAATGAGTTTTCCCGCAAGGTGCGGTAAAACTTTTTTTTTTGACATATCAGTGCGGAAAAAGTTTTTCCGCTCGGCTGTCAGTGCGGAAAAAATTTTACCGCACTGATTTCTCAAAAAAAAAAGAAAAATTTTACATTTTTACGCCTGTAGGAAAAATATTGCGGAAATATATTTTTTCTATTTTGGTGTCATATTGAAGTCTTTTCGACACTAAAAGTAGTTTCGAAAAGAAGCTCTTTGTGACACTCCTTTTTTACTTATCGAAGGTTGGTAACACTGGCTGACTGATGGCCATCGAACTGTCATTCGCGATTTTATAATAGAAGATTTCTATATTTGGCAAGTAGTGTTACCAATCTAAACATATGAAATCAGGAAATATGAGAATAAAATGTTCAAGAAAAATTTGTTTTTCTTAATTAAACAATACCAAAATAGAAAAAATAGTATAAAATATTCGTTTCATAAGACATTTTATCGCACTCGCCCTTTAGAAAACTCGCCTCCGGCTCGTTTTCTAATATAGGGCTCGTGCGATAAAATGACGTCTTATGAAACTTGTATTTTAATGTACTATTTCCGCACTTGTTAGGTAAATAGCTATTTTCTACAACTGTCAAAAAATGATGATGTTTTTTTCCCAGGTATTGATTTTTTAACGTTCCCATGACGCCGTGCGCGAACTAGCACTGGGTGTCATGGTGACACATACCTGTCAGGAAATCAAAAATAATTAAAATTCACCTACCTTTGATTGAAAATGCAATTTCGGCTTCGAGTTATTGATATTTAAATGGAGTTGTAGAAAAAATATTGTTTGCAACTCGGGCGCGAAATACTTTGGTGATCTCGACTATTTTTTTAACTCGGCTGCGCCTCGTTAAAAAAAATCAGATCTCGATCACCAAGGTAGCATTTCGCGCCCTTGATACAAAAATAACTATTTTTTGCGATTTTGGTTAATAGGTACCTACAAACTTTCCATTTTACATTAAAAAAAAGCCTATTTACGTTACGCGAAATTACTGAAATCTGGAATCGAAACCATGAACATGGAAATCTGGCAACCTGGCTACATCGTACATCGCGATGGCATGTAATATTGACAGTTGAGTTGTAAAGGGCGCTACTGTACTTGGAGCTCTTCAAATTTTGGCGCGTAAGTAATCCAGTGTAATTTAAACATCAAAGGCGTTTTCTCGCGTCTCAAATGTTTCAAAACTGGTTTAAGTAATGTCACTATGACGTCATAATTTCTCGGCGCGAGAAAATGGTTTGAAAACGAGGATTAGATTGTATTTCGAAACGGTTTGAACCACCCCAATTTTGACGTGACGTCATGAGTTTAAAACTATTGACATTTTCCGTCAAAATTGAAAGCACTCCAGTTCACTCACGCCCTCTACCAAATTTTGGGGAACCTACTGGATATTTGCTGCCATTCGCGGTCATGGTGAAGGTGTATTTCCACCAAGCGCGCAAAACGATTGCAAATTTGCGAATGATCAGCAATGTTTGTGATTTGTGAACATTATTTGATTGGTAGAGACGGAATTTAGAATGTTTGCAACCATGTAGGAAACTCCCTTTCTTTTAAATACACATGATTATGAAAACAGTGGCGGTGACAATAGCTTTTTTTCGCGCAGCTATTTTGCTGCGAGCGTTCGTTTTATTTGTTTTTTGATGGAAATCACCTACAAAAAGTTATTTTTCGAAGGCTTAAAATAAAGGTTTTTGGGCGTGACACCCGAAAAAAAATTCTTCTTACAGCGGTCGGCCTACGGCAGCGCCTGTCTGCGATGAACCTTGACAAAGAATACCTTGATCATTATGAAAACCCCCCCCCAAATGAAAAACCTGGGTGCGCCACTGTAGATACATATGACGAAAATTAGTTAATCATGTCAATGTTGCAGTGGTAATAATTGTAAATTTTAATCTGTGTCAATTATCGGTTACATACTGGGATTACTTAACACAAAAGTCACAGTAACAGTAATAATCGTTAGCGTTTAACCTTAATTAATATTTTAAATAGATAAACTTTGAACTGTAAGGTAATTTTCCTATAGGAAATCAAACTTTTAAAAATACCGATTCTATGATTTACGGAATTTTTCTGCTAGACAAAGTTTGTTATTGAAAATAAAGCACTAAATCAATAATAAAGCATTACAATTTAATCAAATACTGCAATAATTTTCAACGTGTCTATGGTCAATGGTGTTTTCCATACAAAAAATAATTCCTTCTTTAAATAATACATGGTACAATAAACTAGCCTTGATTCAATATTTTAATTGATAATGCATAGATATAAATGATTATACCTACTTGAGTTTTCATATGCATATTGCTAAAAGGAACAAAAACAATAATTATATTTATTTATTAATTCGTACTTGGAAATTTATTTAAAATTTTATTAAATTTCCTTGTAGTCAATAAAAAACTTCTCCGAACTTTTAAAAGACTTCAAAAGTAAAAAAAAAATTATTCTTATTCAGCCCAATTTAATTTTTTCTCAGTAATATACTATGGAAAAAAAAAAAACATTATGAGTTCCGTATTTATGGGTGAACTTTCATTTCTATAAAGATTTATTAGGCATGTCTATAATTTTAAAATTTTAAAAAGTAATATCAAGTAGTAATTAGGTAATAATTATGTAAGAATGATTAATATTCCTCTCAAAATAAAATACAATCAGAAAAAAAAAGTGATGTGACGACTAACAAAACCCATATAGACTTTGGAACTAAGTTGTTTTTTTTTTTAATTAATGGTATCCCCAGGAAAAACCAAATGCTAGTCGCGCTTGTTTAAACAAATTTACAAGTTTTTAATGATTTTTTTTTTTCAATTCTAATATTAGCAAAGCAACGCTTGACACTTTCTTGGAAATCTGTTTAAAGTGTGAAGTGCAAGAATTATTTCTAATTTGTATGTATTTCATATGAATGAAGGTATTAGGTATCGGTTTTATGATTAAATTATTGTTACGTAAGCGAGTCCGTAGATAAGTGACACTAGTTTTCCAAACGCTATACCATTACTTGTTTTGGGAGCCTATTGAAACAACTATTTAAGCAAAATAATATCATGAGCTACGGCGGCCACTTGGACATGGCATGAACTCGTGGGAAAAACATGGGGGATAAGACCAAAAATTGTACATTGGATTTACCAAACGGTTGTCAGACCCACTGTCACCTGGTATGGTGGCCAGACTGAGCAAATTACTGCACAGAACAGTATACGTAAAGTACGAAGGGTAATGTGTCTAGGAATAACAGGGGCTAATTCAAACTGCCCCACCGCAGCCTTAGAGGGACTGCTTAACACGCCTCCTCTTTACCTAAACTTATGTGAAAAAAGAGGCAAGAATTGACAATGGACAAAATTGGACACAAAGATTTCAACATGGTGCTCTGAATGGCCACTTACGCATCCTTCAGTCTATAGTATTTGTAATACCATTTTGAATAATCCCCGTCAGTAGAACGACTGGTTACTTCTAAATAGGTATTAAAAATTCTATACAACGCTAAAGTGCCAAAGTAAACCAACATCATATGATAACATCACTGGACATTCCATATGAAGTGGTTGTAAAAAAACGCCAATCATGGAAGAACAAAGCTACCACAAGCAGACAATGCATCATTGTGGAACACAGATGGTTCGAAGCCAACGGTCTGGGAATAAATGGAGCAAACTTTGAGCTCTCCTTAGAACTGAGTAAAACCGCCACAATATTTCAAGCTGAGGTACTGGCCGTACACTTCTTAAGTTAAAGCGATTCTAAAGTGCAATTCGCAGCTAGTTTGGGAGGGTAACAATATCCTTAAGCAACTGGCTGGGAAGTAAAAAGTAACAATCGTTGCGTTGGTCGGCTCACTGGGCAACTGCCTGGTGAAATACCTAAAAACAATATGCAAATCAGACAACTACCACTGCAGATCTTGCGAACAAGCAACAGAAACTAGAAACGACAGAACATTCAATCTGTGAATGCCCTGCTCACTTCTGCAAAAGTCGAGTCGAGTGAGTGGCTGTGTTGCTCGTCGAAGGACCAGGAAAATTAAACCAATGTGCTCCGAGCAAATCAATTTAATTATCAGCAGAGTGCTTTCGGCCTCCCGGCCATCCTCAGTGCTATGTCAAAGGGAGAACAACGGTCTTCTGCGAAAGGCTCAAATACCTTGAAGGGGTATGGCTAACACCCCAAGAAGTGGGCACTTTACCATCGCCCAGGAAGCTGGCTTCCTTTGGGAGAATCCTACAAATCTTGGACACCAACTAGAAGAGAGTCACGCACAAAATATCTGGGAAGGTTTTGAAGAGTTTCTCCCAAGTGATGCATTTTGAAGATCAAAGGCCAAAGCCCTCTTTGATTTAGTTTTTTTTTCAAGACCCGTTTAATAACTCGAAGAGTGCTCTAGAAATCCCCAGATTCTAGAATTTTCCCTATGCTTCCTGGGAATTCACAGGAAAATTTTTGCAAAACCTGATTGGCCTTGCGATTATGAGTATAGCTCCCGCCGAAGGGCGTCGACAATCCTTAACGTTTCATCTTTTAAGACATTTGAGGAACTCATCAACATCGTCACAAGGCAGTTCTCTTCCAAATAATACTTTTGGATGTAGACTCAGATTTTCGTTTAAGGTATCATTATCTGCTTTTGATACAGGTACCAGGTACATTCCATGCCGTTCACCATTAACGACGAATCCATTTAGTCCATAATGGGCACTTTCCAAATTTCACCGATAAATTGACCGGTTAAATAAACCGGTAGCTGTCAAAAAATTCCGGTAAAAGTCAGATGCAAGTCCGGTTACAAGATTTTTCTGGTGCATTTTGGAACGCTTTGGTGTCAAAGTTTGGTGGTGTTGCTTATTATTTTTTGGAATGGGTTTTTTTGTGGGATGCAGTGAGGTTGGTATGTATTTTTATTATTTTTAACAGTCAACAAATGGTAGTTTTCAGTACGATTTTTGTAGATTATGTGAGCTGAGTATTTGATTTGTCGAGTTCATAATGACGCCCACGCACAAACAATTTTTTATTCTGCAATCTGCAAGCAGCAATTTAACGTTAGACTGCCAATAGTACCCATTCAAAGCAATTAAATTAATGTACGTCAAAAAACCTCCAACCGAAAAAACCGACAAAAATTCCCGGTGGATTCGGTGCCTCACCGGTTTCAAACAGCTGATCATTCCGGTCAATTTTGGAACGAACGATCGGGTTCAACCGGTAAAAAGTCGGTACATTTTGGAACAGTTTGGTGAGTAAACTATTAAACCGGTATCGCACCGGTTCAGAAACCGGTGAATTTTGGAAAGTGCCCAATTTCTAAAACATGAATCCCTTATTTGACGTCCTTCAAAATTGATCTTGACTTAAGCTGTCAGAAACTTCAATGGAAGATAGACCTTTGCGTACCGAGCTAACCGAGAGCGAGCCTTGTCCTGCTCTATTATCTACTATAGGATAACCAGTGATTGCAGGGATCAAATGTCTTCTTACTGTATAGACGACGTCCCAGATTCCACATCCTCAGAAGACTAACGTCGTCGCAGTTCAGTAGAAGGTGGTAAGGTATCTTCCCTACATCTTCATGATATCTACAGGTACTTTTTTCTTCCAACCCCAATGTCCTTGTCTGGTCTTTTTTGGTAAAAGTTGCCCAATAGATCCTTGTCACAGTCCTAGCTGTTCTAGTAATTGTTTGTTCCTTAGCCGGTCTTCCTCTTCCTCAATACGTGCAAAGATGGTTACCGATAAAGTGAATGGAACCGTATGATCGCGAACACACGTTTGACAGAGACAAGTTTTTTCGTGCTTTTTCCCTATTCGTGGTAGAGAAGTAGGCGTTTTCGGCAATTATTGTTGCTCTCGACAGAGCAACATGGAAGAAGACACCATAGGCGACGAGATGGAAGACAATCCAGTTTTTCTCTCAGTAGACCCCGACGAGGTTATTTCCTCAATTACCAAAAACAACAAACATCTGAAGTCCAAAAATGCTCGGCTAGTGGAGGAATACCAGCAGCTATCCACTGAGTCCGAACTAGAATAATCCTGGTTAGACGACAAAAACACATATTATGAAAATTTATGGGAAAATGTAAAAACCTAATATGAAAGTCAACCAAATTTAATTGAACAACAGCACGAATTGCAAATTTTAAATCTCAACTTGGGCAATTGTAAACCCAAGTTCAATTACTTTTACGTTCAAATTCTCGATTATCTGCAGAGTCCAAAATAATCAATAATAGTAGCGTAAGGACCCCACACATCTTATGGAATTTTGGTGCCCGGTCAAATTTGATGAAATTTTGGTATGTTGTTTCTCTTGAGGTCATAATCAAAAGTATCCATGGGCAAAAATGAATCCTATGATTAGCTTTTGAGATACAGGGTGTTATTAAACACCCAAGTTGAATATTCGATTTTAATTATTTGCTCCACAAACTATTTTTTGGGGTTTGGACGAAAATGATTGAGACGAAACAATATTTTTACAAAAATAAATTGTTGAATTCATAAACTGCATACCTGAACGATTTGGTATACATCAGGGATTACCAAACCGTTATTCTTTTTTTTTGCCACAATTATTGTCGGAATAAAACGTAAAACGATTTTATGTAGGGTAATAGGTTCTTTTGAAATATTCTATGTACCTATATTTTATTTATTGAAAATTGTTATTATTTGGAAGATCATTGCAGTTTCCAGTTATATTTGACTTTGCCAAATACCTACAGGGTGTCTACTTGAAAGTTGGCTACTGCGTATAAAAAAAAACTTAATTATTCGTAATCTACAGAAAATATTATTGACAAAATAATCTGCCTTATCAAAATAGGTATTTGTTTTACTAGGCAGAAAAGTAGGTACAAGATTTAATACCGCGGCTGGTGTTTCATAGCCGAGGCTAGGAAACCAGCCGAGGCATTAAATCTACTTTTCTGCCATGTAAAACATATAATTTTTTCTCCGAATGTTCAAATTCACACATGGACATCTTTTTTATATTTATTTCATTCATTATTATTATCCAAATAATTGAATTATTTTGATAATTGTCATTGTCACCATCAATTTCAAATACCAACTTGAGAGAAATTATTACCTGGAATGTTGTGACACTGTCACTTAATTCCTAGACAGTAAAAATACAACTTTTGATCCCGTCAAGAGTCATTAAAAGGCTGCTTTTACTGTCATCAAAAAATGCTTTTGACACTATTAGAATTGGAGTCAATCTTACAAAGTGTCTCAAAAATTGAAATTATACATGATAAAAATTTCTGCGCTTTCGCAGCCATGCTATTACACTAAACACCGTTACGGACACTTATATAATATAATTCAACAAAGGATGAAGAATAAATATTCAAAATATCACAAACTGTCAATATTTTGACTCTTTCCAGCATCGCCCAGCAGCCAAATACTGGAATAAAATAATTGATAGCATGGATCACTGCGATAAAGCCAGAAGTTTTTATTATGGATAATTTTAAATAATATGTAATTTTAACTTTTGGGACACTCTTTATAATTGCCTCATATTCTAATAAACATTACATCAAGAATATTTTGTAAGAAATACCGTTTAACTAAGCTTATTTATGTGCGGCTAACTTCCAGGTAGACACCCTGTATTTGGCACAGTCGAATATAGCTGAAAACTGCAACGTTTTTTCAGATAATAGCAATTTTCTATAAATAAATAATAAATTAAAAGGATTACCTACATAAAATCGTATTCTGAAAATGTTTAGGCCAAAAACATTGATATAAAAACGTGGGGTAGGTACACCCTATATACAAAATCGTTTAGACGTAAGTACAGTTTATGTTTACTACATACAAGCATTTATCTATGAAAAAATATTGCTTCCTCTTGTCAATTTTCATCCAAACCCCAAAAATTAGTTCGGTGAGCACCTAATCGAAATCGCATATCTAACTTTTTTAACACTCTGTATCTCAAAAACTAATTATACGATTCATTAATGCCCATGGGCACTTTTGATCAGGACCTCAAGAGAAACAACAAACAAAAATTTCATCAAATTTGACCGCGCACCAAAAAACTTTCCTTTTGTAGCCGCCGTAAAATATACTTCAACAGCTGATCGGCTTATGGGAATTTTTTTTCTGGTTCCTAACGATATCAAATTTGATTCTGTTGAATGCCATAAACGAGAAAACGATCAGCAACAGAGTATTCTTTCACAAGATCGCGCCCTTATTCCAACCCTTTCAGTACGTGCAAGCCTTATGGCTTTGGTTTTTCATTATTAGATTGTTCTACAAGAATAATGTGTTAAAATGGCATGGAAGAGAAACTGAAAAAATAACCTATTTTCTTCTGCAACAGGAAAATAGATTTTCCATATGACTAGCAGACGTCCGGTCACTAAATTTTCATTTTTTGAGGTCAGCACTGACATAATTTTCAGTGGTTGAAATCCCTGAAGAGAGAAAATCGGTCAGCAAAATTTGTCATTAGCTGACGGTCTATTATCATTTTGATGATGAGTGCCCTGTGCCATATCTTGACAAACGCTTTGGAGATGTCCAAAGAGATGGCTCCAGTGTGGTGCCTCCTATTGAATCCTTTCAGAATTTGCGAAGCCATACGTGTGGTCTGGTTTACTGTTCCCAAACCAGAAACAAATCCCAGTTGTTCGCGGCGAAGGAGCTGGTTTATTTCCACGTGCTCCTGTAAACGTCCCAGAATGACCTTTTCGATCGCACCTTGCCAATGTTTGAACAGAGACTAATAAGTCTGTTGGAAGATATGTGTTTTGGATTTTCACTTTTTTTTCCTTAGCCTCGTTCCACGCAAGGGGAAAGGACCGATTGAAAAGGTAGCGTTTGCTATATTGTAGAAAATGGTTTTGATGTTTTCTGGGACATTTTTCAGGGCTTTGGTGTGAACAGCATCTAGACCTGGAGCTTTTTTGACTTCCAATTCTGAAAGGAAACTTCCCACCTCCGCGACGGTGACAAGGTGATGGTCATGGTTATAGGGTATGCCCTCGTAAATGTTGTAAGTTGTATTTACTGAGTTTCCCTTGGCAGGGTTCTGCACTGGGTTTTCCTTAAGCTGGATCCAAGAGATTGGAGGCATCCAATCCAATCCGGTCGTCCACTTCCAGATTTGGAAGGGGGCGACGAGTGCCTCTAATTAAATGTCTGGCTGTTTTGTAAGCGGAGTTATTGTCTGTTGAGATTTCGGCTGTGTGCCTTCCAAAATTTTCATTTGAGCAGAGAGCGGATCTTATTCGGGAGGCGATTTGCTTGCCTCCTCAAAGCTGGGTCGCCAGTCTGATAGGCCTTTTTCCGAATAAGATTTTTCTAACCGATGATATTTATGATGTGGGAGGGCAGGATTCCATATTATGAGTTTGGACATTTTCGTCACAGTTTTGCGACGAAAATATCCCGAATTTCGGGGAGCCCCCGAGCAGAAAAATGTGTGGCTTCGTGAGGCGAAAATATAGTGAAGTTGAGGGAGCAAGATTGTTCAAACGGACTCCGCTGTGTGTTAGAAGCCCTGCATCCCCAATCTCTAGATTTCGCATTCAGATCGCCTCCAATAAGAATGCGATCATCAACATCAAATATTGCAGAAATTGACTGAGGTGCTAGGTTTTTTGATGGGCTGGTGAACACCGATCCTAGTATCAAATCGTGCTGCCTTAGTTGGATGTTAATGAAAGTCCCTTCTATAATGTTGGAAGGGTCAGGATTTGGCAGTTCATATACCGGAATTCGCTTTGATACTAGGATCAATGTACTCCCCGCCGCTATCTTCCTATGATTGGGGAAGACGTTAAAGTTGGGGAACGGAACGGTGAACCTGTTTTGGGGTGTGAGCCAGGTTTCTTGGACCAACCAGGAGAACATCAACTTTAAAGTTCTCCGCAAATCTAAGGAGCTCAATCTTTTTGTGTAATATTGAGTTGATGTTGATGTTCACAATCTTTAAATGACAGCGTTTCAGTGTCCAAGTTGTGTAATTGCTCAGCTGTTGGACTTTGGATGACATCATCTGGGGGAGAAGCTGGAGAAACTGCTGCTGCATGTTGAGTGTTGAGCATGAACTACTGCATATTTTTCTGCATTGATTTCAACATGGCAGCGAGTGGGTCCAGATTCCCCCCCCCCCTTCAGCGCCTGGTTATTTTGGCTGCCCCACTGGAAGGTGCTGCCCGACGGAACGGTTTGGGCCTTGGCCTGAGTGATTTTAGCCTTTATGGCCGTTGGGTGCTTTGCGCAACCTGTGAAGGAAGGGTGCTTCCCTCCGCATTTTGCGCAAATAGGCTTGTCGGCTCGTTCCCTCGGGCATTCCCCCGTCGGCCGTCAAGTGGTTTTCTGCGCACTTGACGCACTTAGGTGGGGCAGCGCATTTCATTGACGAATGCCCAAACAACTGGCACCTGTGGCATTGCATGAAACTGGCCCTCGTTTTTTGAGATTCGACTTTGATGGCAATTAATTCAATATATTTAATGTTGAAGATGTTTTTTCTGTGATTTTGGCAAAACAACGAGGACCAGTGCCATGCGGTTGCCGCTTTTGTGCGAAAAACACCTGATTCATAGGGGACTAAAGCCCTGCCTCACTCTGTCCAGAGTTCAGGAACTGCACGTATTACTACGTGGAAGTTCTTTTCCTCCGGAAAGGAGAAAGAGTGGTAAGGAATCTTGGTGTCCTGAGGTTTTTATGTTCTGCGATTTTAAATAAGAGGCGACGGTCGTATTTGGCATTGTCCCTGAGAATCACAGGGGCATTACGGTTTCTATTAGTGGGAGGGTTGGTAGGGGCTTTTGGGGTGTTGCTTGGAGGTTTGGTGGGATTAATGGAGGGTTGTGTGCAGGTACTGGTGGAGGGGAGTGGGGGAAAGTTAGAGGATTGTTGGGAAGAACTTGGGTGGTTGGAATTTCGGGTTTTTTTGGGGACGGCTGGTCGGAAACGAGGGTGCGGTGGTTTTTCCTCCTTCTCTTTGTTCTCCTGCCTTCCACCGTGGTGAATACTACTCCTTGCGCAGCGAAGCCAGAGTCGAGCTCCATTTCAGAATCGGTAACAGATGCCTTCTGCATGGGCATTCTACCTTTAAATGCACCGCTCCCCTACGTGCTGTTGAATTTTTCAGTCACATTGAAAACGTTTTCGCAGAGTCATCTCTTCAACTAACCTTTTTTCAAATACCTACAACCTAGCCCCAAAATAGAAAAGTCGTTGAAGACCATTAGATCTAAATTAAAAATGAAACGAGCCTCATACCTATTACAGACAAAAAAAAAATTATCTCGTAAGGGAAATTTAGTGGCACAAGCCTACATAAAGACAGGCCGTTTCGAGAGCTTTAGTTCAAATTCTTCAGGAACAATGCCAACCCGAGTGCCAATCTGAATGAAGCAATACTATTAATAGGGGAAGCAACTAATCTTCCAGAGAGCCAACAGTTGATGCAGGATAAACAAATCGATCATGAGGAACGGCTACATCAAATGGAACCGGAGGAAAAACTCAATGATTGAAGAAAGAGAACAATCTACAGAAAGAAATAATAACGAGGCGCGGTCGAAAATTGTATTTTGGCGAATGTTCATTAGTTGAACTGAGTTCAGTTTTTGGTCGGTTAAGCAACTCCATAGTCACGCCTCGAGAAAAAAGTAAGTTTTCTGGCAGACTTACGTTAGAAGTTAGTATATCCTTTAGTTACCTGATATCCAAAGTCGCGTTGAAGTCTATTACACTCCTGTACGCCATGTTGAAAGTGTATTCTGTTTGAAAATATGTTCCTGGCCATCTTACCCATTGATTTTCATCCCGTTTAGTTCGGATTGGAAGCATTATAAACTTCAGATATTGGTTATATTTTTTTTTTTTTTTTTTATTTTGAGAAATTCGCTACGGATTAAAGCCGAGCGTGTTTTTTGGCATGAATCAATAGTACATTTACCAGTAAAATGACATGCGTCGCTGATTTATGTTTGTATATCTTTATTCTTTGGCAATATAAATTTGGTATTTGAAGCATGAGAATGACAGATTTAGGTATGGTAGTAAGTTGAAAGTGTCCATTTTGGCCATAAGTGACCATTTCCTAAACACAATAAAAAGTAAACTCTCGTCACCAAGCGAGAGAGCACAGGTGTGTAAATCCCCAATCCGGATGACGTGATTGAGGGCATAAAAAATAAGATTAATTCAACACAAGCTAATACTAGTATCAGTGTACTGTAGTCCCACCAAGGACATTGAAATCACCAACATCGCAAAACTCTTCGACAACGAGGACTGCACTTTGCTTGGTGGGGATCATAATGCCAAAAATAGTGAATGGGGCTGCAGGGGTACTAACAAAAGTGGTAGAAGTATTCAATATGCCAGCAAATTCCTGGGCTACAATGTTATCCCCCTCCAAGAAAAAAACCCACTGCTCCACGCAAGGGCTCCCCACGCTTTTGGATATTTTCTTGGGAGAAAATACTGATTTTACAACACAGCCGATAGTTATAGATGAACTGTCTTCGAATCTCGTTCCAGTGGCTCTATAGTATGGCCACCCAAATAACCGCCTAAAGGGGTACAAAGAAATATCCAAAACAAACTGGATAAAATACTCAGAGCTACTTGAGAGTGTTCCAGATGCAGGAGTTCCAAGTTCTTCAACAGAAATTGATGGAGAAGTGGACAGAGTCACGTCAGACATTCATTTGACTATGGCACTGTCCACAACAGTAGTCCAAGCAAAATATACAAAATACGGCATTCTGCCAAATTTCATTAAATGCATTGTGAAGGAAAAAATCAGAGCAAAAAAGTTGGCCTACAGGACAGAAGATCCTGTAATTAAGAAAAGGGTTAACCAACTTACAACCAACATTAAGATCATGCTAAAAGAGCATTACAACCATTTATAGGAAACGAGAAAAGCCCAGCAGTGGTATTCTGGTTCTCAAAAACACTCTCCGCTTTCTAGTCGCTCGGCACTTTAAATGTAAATTTACATTGAAAGTGCCGAGCGACTTAAAAGCGGTGAGAGTTTTCGAGGACTAGAATACCAGCCCACAGGTCTCAGTTGAAGAAAATTCAGTCTACAAATACACGAGATGCCTAACCAAAGCTCGTCGAAAGCCAATTCCCCACATTGATGTTGATGGAGAGATAGTGTCTAAACCCCAATTGAAAATTGAATCACGGAAAATCCTGCTACAAACATAAGTAAAGAACTGGCGATTAACAGAACTGCTGCAATATATAAAAATATGCCCTACAGTCCAGGGAATTTTCATCGTGTTAGTTTGGACTCTGTTAGAGCAATCGTATCCAATCTCAAGTCAAACAAGGCTCCTGGACCGGATGGCTTCCCAAACGCTGCCCTCAGGAACTTGCCCAACAATATCTTGACCAAAATTGTGAATTTCACCAACGCAATGTTTCAAGTCGGCCACTTTCCCAACAGATGAAAAGAGGCTGAAGTCATTCTGATTCACAAAAAAGGGGAAAACTCTAACTCACTAAGGTCGTATAGATAGACCAATTAGCCTCCTTTTATTCCTGGGCAAGGTGACCGAAAGGCTGATACTTGATCAAATAAATGACCACATTCTGAGACATTTTGTCTGAAACACAATTCGGTTTCATGCAAGGAATAGGTTCAATAAACTAAACAACCAGACTCGCCGCAAACAGTATCAAAGGCTTCAACAGAAAGGCACATACAGGATGTATCCAAAGCCTTTGATAAGGTCTGGCACAATGCTCTATATATGAAACTAATTAGACTCGGGTTTCCAAGTCACCTAACAAAAGTAGTGGAAAATTTTCTAGATAACAGGTCGTTCAAAGTGTTCGCGGATCAACTTGGAAACCAGGAGCATCAGAGCAGGAGTCCCTTCTTTCGCCCACTCTATATATTTTATTTACTTGCGATATTCCAACCTCTAATCACATAAAGTTATATATTTTCGCTGAAGATACCGCTCTGACATCCATTTTTAAACAAACCAGAATCATTGTAGACAGACTAGAAAGAGAACTTTCAAAAATCGAGAAGTGGATGTCGGATTGGAAATAAAAGTCAATCCGGATGAAACTAAAGCAATTATTTTGACCCGACGGAGGCCGGCTGGCGGCAGAACGAACCATTCGTTTTGCCCAAACCTCTATAGAGTGGATGAAACAGTTACACTATTCGGGGACCATCTTCGACAAAGGGCTTAGGAGGAACTCAAACACAAATTATTTATTCAAAAGGGAAAACGTTAAAATGATCGCCCTATATCCCTTTTTGAATAAAAACAGCAAACTTCAACTTACACAAAATAATAAAGTCACCTTGTACAAAATGTTCATAAAATCAATCTCTTCTTTCAGGGCAGCCACTTGGGCAATTGCAGCTCGCACTCACAAAAGAAGATTTCAAACTTCAAAATAAATCAGCTCCTATAATTACCAAAGCCCCAAGATATATAGAAATCAACCAACTTCACAGAGAGCTAAATTTAGAACTGTTTGATGAATTCACCACCAAACTTTTGAATAATTTTTTTAGGAACGTTCAACTTAGTTCAAATAATACGGTAAGAGAAGCATTGACGAGGTCGATCGTATTCGATTCATGCAAGTACCTAATCGATTTTTAAACTGAATAAAGTCCAACAAATACCATTTTAAAGTCACGTGATTTTTCTCTATCCTTGTTGAATACATCTTAAACAGCGGTGATAGTAAAATTGAAAATAAAATTGGTGTCTAATTGACGTGTCTCGCAGAAATAGAAAAAGAGAGCTTAATTGTAATAAATACAAGTAAGAAAGTAATGAAAAATGACATGCGCGCGCAACGCGTGGCTGCAGTGTAGCCAGATTGTATTGTTGCAGAACAAATGTAGACAATAAATCGAACATTATAACATTAAAGAAGTGATATATTTTCAAGTGCTCTACAACGCCTTAAATCAGACAAAAGAAGAACTTTAAAGTGTACCTATGTTAACATCGATGGCACTTTTATTTTGATAAATGTTTCATCCGGCAACATCGCACAAGGAAATTGCAAAGGAATATGTCAAGTATAATCTAACATAACTTTAAACGACACTGCGATAAGTTCAAGTAATACGTGAAGTATTAGTTTGGTCTTTGTCGAATTACACGTTACAAAGAAAGAAGGAAGGATTGAATCTGAACTCGACCCGGAATACGAATATGACGCAAGCCCGTAACAAAACCCGATTTTCATTGGACGCTCACCTGCAACCCACCAGTTGCGCGCGCTCACCAGGTATTACGAGACACGTCAATTATTGTTCATAATATTCTTACTTCAAATAGAATCCGTCACTGTCATCAATTAGTTTGTCAAGCTATTTTCGAAAATGATACAACGAACAAACACAGCTAATAATTTTGACTATATTAACCTTCTTCCAACTCGAAAAGAAGCAAATAGAAAACGGGTACCCAATTCAAGTTCAGAATGTATTACAACGGACAGCAGGTGCGACAAAAGTGAGTCTCGCAACAATTGCAAGTATTAAAATTCCCATCTGATTGGTCAATACTATTTCAGAAACGCGTTTGTAAAATGCTAGTGGAAACATATCCTAAAATTCAATAGTAATTAACCACCAGTAGCTTTTTGTAGGTGATATCAACGACATAATCAATGAACATACGTTGCCACCAATATCACGTGACTTTAAAATGGTATTTGTCCTACTTTAGGTACCAGTTTATAGTGTTTTTTTTGTGTCCATTAACGCACCTACCCTCTCCCCTCTTCTCCCACAAAAAATATCCCGTCTTTTATTCAATCCTTCATGAAGCCATATGGTAATCAAAAAGTAAACAAAAATCAACCAAGTTAAAAAGGCCAATAGAAACATTTCTGGGCCAGAGAAATACAACACGATCCCAAATGGTTACCGACAAAATATCACTTAGGAGAAAAAATCTGAACAATAAAATACCTCTTATAGAAAATATAAGGTATTTCACAACAAAAGTAGCATCTAGAAGAGGCACACAAGATAAAAGAAAAATCTGAAATTATGACAACTGCATTTACAAAAGTAACGATTGAAATAGCGGAAAGAAACAGGAAGAATAGTAAAAATAATTTAGTAAATAATTTTTAATTTTGAAATTATGTATTTAACATGGATCCTTCAACGGAACGGACTTCCTCAAAAAGAGATCACTCTACTCTACCAAACAGGGCAATGCGGCACAGAATAATACCTATATACAGAGCTATTTTGATACCAGTTGATTGCCCCAAAACAAAAAAATTAAACGAATTAGCGAAAATCAATTTTATAATAAAGCTTTAGATTGGGTTAGTTTGGGTCAGGTAGAAAAATTATAAATATTAATATTGTTGTGGTGGTCCGCTGGTCAAGAAATAATAATTTTCAAATAAATAATATCATCAGATATAAGGTATTTCTTATGAAACAGGAAACACACCTTCAATTTCTGGTGAATATTAAATAATATTTATTATTTGTAAGCAATATTTGACACCAAAAAATATCCAGATTATTGTAACAAACTAAAAATAAATAAAATAAAATAATAAACATATACAAATATTTATTGATAATAACGATAATAATACTATACACAACCCAAAGCAGGGGTCGATTGAAAAAATTAAAGAGATCTTACTAAGTTATGGTGTAAATTTAAAAAGAGCATCTCAAAAAAATACATATTTGGTATAGAACTAAGGGAAAAGTTGATCAAAAGGAAAAGCTTCCACAATAGCATTTCCAGTATTTTGAAACACTGAAGCCAAGGACTTTTCAATTACCGGCATCAATTCGCTCAGGAATACTTTAAAATTTCTGTTCACCACATCATTTAGCATCGATACTAGAAAAAACAAAAAATATGCAAAAATTTTGAATTATAATTAGTAGTTTCAATGATTGGGAATTTTCGGTACATCATTGCTCAAAAAAAAAGTTTATACCTAATCATAAATAAATAATAAAATACGGATCCTTGAACTATTAAATGGCCACGGAATAATAAATAGTAACCTACTGACGCGAAAAAAACCTGCGGAACTTACCTAAGTCTACCATTGGAGATTTTTTTTGAATCGATTTTTAATGCATAGGTACCTGAATATTGTAGAAATTCATGAGGTGTCAACATGTTTTGAGATTATAAGAATAAAGAATTATCAGTTTCAGAGCATTAATTATTGAAAACAATTTTCTCGATTTTGATGTGAGAATGTCATTATTCCCGCACGCAAAATCGTTGAAGAATGAAGCTCATTCTTCAACGATTTTTAGTGACATTTAGTTTTCAAAGTATACCTATTGGTACCTTCAAAATTGTCAAACCTTCCAAAATGATAGAATCCACCTGTCAGTTGGTTGGTAAGTAAGTGTCACCAACTGACATATTTTGAAAATAAAAAATCCCTAACAGCGTTCATAAAAAAAAATGAAAAAATGAAAAATAAAATCCAAAATCGAGAAAATAGTATAAAACACACGTTACAGAAGGCTATCCTCGCACTCATTCGTTCGTCCACTCGCTCCTTCGTCGCTCGTGGCCAATATGTGGCCTTCTGCAACTTGTATTTTAATATACTATTTTCTACGAGCGTGCATTTTTTATTACTTTCTCGCACGTATCTTAATTCCGAAAATGTCACTTTCCAGCACTAGTGCGCGATTTTGTTTTTTGTAATTTTTTTTGACATTGTTTGACTTTTTGGTTCCTTTGAGGCGGGGCAGTTCTTTTACCTTAGAAATTTTGTTTATTCTAACATCAAATCGATTTAATACATATTTTTTTTCAATCGTTCTTGAAAGTAAACGTAAAAATATAAAAATAAGTAATTTTAGAAAAAATAATGTGCGGAAAGTGTCTTTCCTGCACTCGACTGCTTGCCCGAACTCCGCTTCGCGTCATTCGGGTCAACGGCAGTCGCGTGCGGGAAAGTATCACTTTCCGCACTTGTTAGGAAAATAACTAATTCCTACAGCCGTGCGGAAAAATCGATTTTCCGCACTGATATGCGTGCGGAAAATGAGTTTTCCCGCACGGTGCGGTAAAACTTTTTTTTTTTGACATATCAGTGCGGAAAAAGTTTTTCCGCACGGCTGTCAGTGCGGAAAAATTTTTTCGCCTGTAGGAAAAATATTGTACCTAACACTTGCGGAAAATATTTTTTCCTACGAGCGTGCGCAAAGTAGTACTTTTCCGCACGCATTTCCGTTCTCAAAGTTACACTTTTCCGCACTCAGTGCGGATACGGGCCTTATCCGCACTGAGTGCCGAAAAGTAATAGTATATTACATACCGAGTAGGGAAGTGTTTCATTACTGTCGAGAGATTTGATATATGATATAATCTCGAGACAGAAATGAAAACTTTCCTCCGAGGTTTGTATACTATTTTATTTGCAAGCACACCATTAATTATGATTAGTCAATCAATTTTTTTAATATTGAAAAAATAAAACAAACATGCCAAAATGTGTCATTCACTGCTTTGACGTTTACCTAACATGTTCTCATTGTTGCCAGCAAAGGTAAATGAATTAGAGTGAGGGAAATCGGTGAGGGAAGTCGAATAGGGAAATCGATGAGGGAAATCGAAGAGGGAAGTGACACAGGTAAGGTGTCACTTCCAAATGTTTAAAAAGTCAGTAATGACAAGATTACATATATGATTGCAAATAAAAATAATTGTCAAGCAACAATAAGTGCACCTGTCGACTTTGACACGTGATGACAAATTTTTCCTGTTTCTATATCAGCCAATATCTATACAAACACAAACACTGAATACCTATAATTAACTTTGACACATTGTCAGATTTATGTTCTCCATTTACATGCAAGAATTTCTTTCGCATCAAATTTAAACGCTTTAAGATGAACAGCTCTGACGAGGATTTCAATTTTCTGTTCTTTTTTTTTTGTTATCTAATTTCTTGGTGAATGAATAGGTTCGCTTCAGGTTAATTGGAAATAATTGAACAAATTATCGATTTTTTTTTTTAAATTTTTGTTGTAACCTACCTTATATGAAGCTCGTAGGAAAAATTTTGTTCCTAACACGTGCGCAACGTGTCTTTTCCGCACGCAAACACTTATCCGAACTTCGCTTCGCGTCGTTCGTATAACTGTGTTTGCGTGCGGAAAAGTAACACTTTGCGCAGGCGGAAAATAACTATTCCGCACTCGGCTGCATCACCGAACTCCGCTACGCGTCGGTCGGTGAACGGCAGCCGCGTGCGGAAAATTTCATTTTCCGCACTTGTTAGGTAAATAGCTATTGCAATTTTCAGATGTGAAAAACATGTGTTGCTGTCAAAAAGGGAAAACAACCCTGCAAATAACAGGTTTTAAGACATTCGGATTAAAATTGGGGTGAAAAGTCATCGACGATAGGAATGAGGGGAAAAAAATAGGATCGAACCAGAAAAGTGTGGCTATTATGTGACACCAGAAAGATGCTTACCAAAGTATAAATTAAACTCAATACATATTCTATTAAACTACCCAGCACTAAGTTAAAAATATATTCAATAAGTAATGACTTTTATAATTTTTCTTGAAAAATATTATATAAATGTCTCTTCCACTGTCTCAGGCGATGACTTGTTATTTTAAACTCTACCAATTTCCAATATCTCAAGAAGAGAAAAAAACGGTTCAAGTTATAGAGGTTTTAGTAAATTAAGTCGAGAGTTCTTGGCCAATATGAGCCATGATCGTGCTGACAGTCAGACCATGTCATCCTGATTTACGAAACTTCTACACTCAAGACCGACATTCCTCTTCATAAACATGAAGCTATATCAGCCAACTTTCCGATTTCCCAACCATGGCTTAAGATTATTCCAGTTT
The DNA here is from genome assembly GCA_917834065.1 of Ceutorhynchus assimilis. NCBI lineage: Eukaryota > Metazoa > Arthropoda > Insecta > Coleoptera > Curculionidae > Ceutorhynchus > Ceutorhynchus assimilis. The sequence continues at coordinate 40,122,293 of OU892280.1, read as the reverse complement.
CTGTAAGGTCAACACCACTTTTTCTGGTGCATGCCCTGAGGATTCGGAATAATTCCGAAACATATTGGCAATCATTTTTCATCAATATATAATTCTTATAGTTTTGTTAGTGAATCAAGAATTGTAAGAATTGTTTTTTTTTTTACCTACCTCGTTAATAATAATTATACTCACATAAAACTTTGTCTCCATTAAAAAGGTTCTCCATCCTAACCGAACCACCTCCAACGTGAACCCTCAGTTTGACTTGCGAGTAAGTTAAAAATTTGCTGCCGTTTTGTTCGATTATTTCACCTTGTAGTTCTGCCCTTGCACTGACATCAGCTGGAAAAAAAGAGTTTTGGGGAATTTTCTATTTTGGTTTATTATCCTAGTTAAAATGTGCATAAATTTTAACATGATTTGATAATTATTGTATCCTCATCACATGCAATTTTAAAAAATATATCTGATTATTTCCAAATTGTAGGGATAACCAATAGACCTTGACCATCCTCGGAATCTACCTATTAAAAATTCGTACTATTCATTTGAGAAAAAAACTCCTTTTTACAGGAAGGTAGGTGCTAATAAGCAGAGGGATGCATCCATTAATCTCTCTCTAAAACACAAATAATTTTTGATCACCAAGATAACTTTGTAGTATTAAACTCGCTAGTCCTAACAACTTACGGAACTTCGACCGGAATATGATTCTGATCCTCAATTTCATTTTGAATTAATAAGCCTTTGAAAATGGCGAACTTCTGGTCATGAATTGGAAGTTGAAGAGTGAAGAACAAGACCAACATAAAGAGCATTGATAAAAACGTTCTTCAAACGACACTGAAAACCCTATTAATGGTTTGAGATGCAATCAATATCTCAGCCTGATGATATACCTACTTCATCTATCTGGTTGATGGCACCGTATTGTGATATGTGTGCAAATTATTGTGACATTTTAAATGGCCTATTTTTTCTGCTTTATATGGAGAGGGAAGGCGTTTTCAACAGCCTAAATATGATGGCATAGTTCTACCTATACTCGAAGTTTTGATGCAAAATCACCAATTGGCAAGCCTGGCCAGCAGTTTCACCAGATCTTAGTCCCATTGAGAAATATGGTGAATTCTGAAATCGAAGTTGAACGAGCAACGCCATTGAAATAAATAGGGGTCGACTCGGTCAGTTTTACAGAACCTGGACCTCCATAACCGAACATTATGGCGGTGACCTAGTTTCGGGTGTACCTATGGGCGTTTAGTTGAGTGTTTAAATTAAATTGAGGGCCTATTAATAAATTAGATTGTTTATCTGTTGTAATTTTATCAAGTAATAAAAATATGTACCGGAAAATTTTAATTGCGCTTTGTTTTTCCGGATATTGCATGACGGACTATAAATAAACCTCCTACTTACTGACATTAGTCTCCAAATTCCCATCGCCTTTTACCGGTACCAATAATAATTTTCCATCCAAATGGTAATGGGCTTCTATACGAAGTTTAGGAATATCAACGTCTACAATGAACTGAAGAGTATCTAGATTTGTTCTGAAAATTGGAGAGTGAATTGCCTGTTAACTTACAGATATAATGTTTGCCATGTGTGATCAATTTTTTTATCGCCCCTGAGGCACCTCAGGATCACTCGATCACCTCAGTTTATCATAAAGCTGATCTCATAATAATAAAGCTCACATGAATAATGTACTACTTACTCTAATCCTCTTACAAAGAAGTCACTACAACCCCAAGCGCTGACATTAGAAACTACAATTTTCATACCGGCAGCTTCATCGGCAAAAAAATCAGTCATCACTAGAGGCTCTAAGCTTGGAATGTTGTATTCTGGAACACCTGTAAAGATACTTACATTTTGAAGCTATCAGAAATCAGCTTTTTTATTGTTATTGTAAAACATTTCTATCTTACCTTTGAGCAAATATGGTCGAAGTTCCTCCACAGATGAAATCATACATGTTGTTAGGTTGGGGTCGTCTCTGGCACAAGTGCGTATGAAATCCGCTAAAAGAATAATAATTGATTTGCGGAGGTTTGATAAGAAACTTGATTATCGACAAAGAGATTGCAACTTCAAAATATCACAATGTTTAGTTAGCGATCTAGATCTAAGTAGCCACTTTTGAAAATTCTTAATTATATTATTAGTCAATAATATCTGTGTTATTTTTTGAAATCAATTTACTCTATGTAGAAGAAGCAGATCTGTGATAATTGTACAATCCGCTCCGAGCAAGGTTACATCTAGAGCCAGGAATCACTGGGAGCAAAGAAAATAATTTGATAATATATGTATCGCCAGCAGAAAAAAAAATATATTTAGGTAGTTGAGGCTAACAACAGCATTTTACATTGAATTCTTTGGAAAACCGTGGGACTTGTACCAAATAATAAGTAGGTATGTACAAATAATATAAAAAAAAACTTACGTAGTTCTTTTCCTCTAACTCGCACCAGACCGATCAAAAGTGAACTCAGAAAAAGAAATTTTCGAAACGCCATGATTTCTCCCAAAAAGTAATTTTTGAATTCGCAACAAATTTAATACGTTTATGCATTTTTATATCGACAAATTTAATTATAGTCTATCCAGGAAACAACAGATCCATTAGCAGATGGGGCATTTCCTGAAAAGGCCCTGCAATTTCGTTTTTCTAATTTTCCGTTTAGGTAATTAGCATGTACCACGCGACATATTGTTATGTTGTACCTATAATTTGATATTGAAATTTTAGGGATAATAAGATTACATACAATACATGCTAGTTATCACAAAATGATTTTTAATAAATAATGCAAATTCATTTCAAAATAAATATTAAAGATATAATTCTCTAATCAATTAGTTAGCATAGCGTCATAAGGAACAGTTTCGAATATTTTTGATACAAAATCACTCATTAACAGTAAAAGTTTCTTTTTTAGATGAGGTTTCATTTCCTTCAGGAGCTCTTGAGCGTTGGAGTTGATGAACAGGTTCAGTGCAGCTTCTAAAACGAAAAAATAGAACTAGTAGACTGCAGATCACTCTCGAATATATATCAAAATTTGAAAACAGATGAAAGTTGTTGTAGTGAGTTCTATATATGAAGGATAGACCGACCCAATAACCGATTTATTTACGTCAACATATTGTTACAGGAATGGAGCTATTCCAAGTAAGAGTGATGGGGCTATACAGGGCAAAAAACTACTCAGTCTGAGAGACATGGAGCTATAATGCAGCATCTTTTCACACGCGTCAAATGAATATAGCCGGTCCATCTATTGTATAAAGTCTTTGGTTGATATATTGAAATATAGAAAATATAAGTGAAAACTCACGTAAAACGGCGTTGCCATTATGAATACCATCAACACCCATCCGAATATCCTTAACACTAAAGTCCATTTTGATTTGTTCCAATTGCAAGTAAGTTTGTCCATCTTCGCCTAGCGCCTTACTAGCTCTCAAGTAAGCTTTCACTTTGACACCCTCTAAAAAGTTAATTTTTAATATTTTGTTACAGACTACTTACGCCTTTTTACCATATTCTCCCCAATAATTTCCTCCACCTGAAGCTCTGATAAGTAACAAAATGCCACTGGACTCGTATTTAGCTGTTGCTGATATTTTCGGAATGTACAGCGTGAATTGGAATTGATTGGTTTCTATGTCTGACCTAAAATATTTAAATTTCAGACAATTAAACACAAACATGTGAGTAAATAGTGAACAGTGCGATACATTATTATTATATCGTAACAGTCGTACCTATATAGCGAGGGAACCCCAAACGCAATCCAATAATCTTTCCATTTTTATATTAAAACTACTATACCATACTATTACTATACTATACTATACTATACTATACTATACTATACTATAGTACCTACACATACATACATACTATAAACTAAACAGAGCATTCTATGGTAAATACACGATATATAATCAAATGTGGGTGTACCTACTTCTTCAGAAATATCGATGACAAGGGCAAGAAGAGGAAGCCCGAAGACAGAGAAAAACAAAAAGACCTGGACCGGCTTGCAGCACTTTCACAAGAAGATCGGGAATCTAGATTCAAATTCAGAAAAGCTTTATTGTCACAAGTATACAAAAGTTCTTATTGACCAAGAAGATATAAAATAAACTTGTAGGTAGTAAATAGTAATAATAAATATTTTGACTAGGGTTAGATAGATAAATAATAGAAAATAATTGAAAACCAAAGATCTTTGAATTAGAGCTGAGGAAGGAATCAAGGGAAGAACATATTGAAGATTTTCGTGTTATATATACAAGCTAGTAGAGTCTATTTGGTCCCTATTTCACATGAACCAGCGAAAATTTCAGAATAAACAAACAGATAAAAGTCAGAATCGTATGGATCAGAAACAGTGGCCTGCGCCAAGTGTGGCCTAAAAATCATAATTTTCTGGAGTACAAAAACTGATTTGAAGTTGTAGTTACGCACTACATGAGTCCTAGAAACAAATGCCTTCGAAATGAGATTGGACTAATGCGGAAGAAGTTGATCTAGCAACGGTCTAACCCAGCTCATTAACATTGAGATACTACAGCAAAACAAACCCTAACAGCCACCTTCTCAATATATAGTTCCAACTTTAGACTTTAGGGATGTGCAGCCCCAGTTTACTCTGCTCACTGCTTGTGATTGTCGGAGAATCAAGATGCAGATCAACTATATTGCACCTAAAGCTCATCAAGTTGTTCTTGGTAGAAATTATCAAAAGACGATTAACATCACACTACCGTTTAACAACTTCCATGTCTGCCCGTCGTCCACTGCTTTGGAGTCGTGCCAAAGAACGGTCGTGCCATCGGCGAACATTATGATAAGGCTACCGGAAATGCTAGCCATAGCAAGATCGTTCACATAAATAAGGAACAGAACAGGTACAGAGCCCTGAGAAACCCCAGCTTTCAAGACTGCGGAATCTAAGCCCATACACCGCAAGCTTGCACGAGAGCACTCCATGATCTACACAGTCGAAGGCCTCAGTTATATCATGATAAACAGCTGGCAACGTCATTGAGTTCGAGGTAAAGTTTTCCAATAAGTAAGGAATGTAAGGATGAAAAGGTTTCTTTGGCAAAGAGCCGATTATTGGCCTCCACCAAAGCAGAATGCGGAAGCTTCAAGAATGTCCTCTAGGACTAGGACAGAGAACAACCTATCCCAGCCCGCGGCATTTTTATTTTTCATTCTAGATATAGATAATATAGGTACCCTTGATCTCCTCAACTCGGACCTTTAAATATTTCTGAGAGAATTTCATACATCTGTCAAAACTGGTTTTCCAACAATAAACTGACATGTTTTGATTGTTGATTTGAACCAATCAAATTGGAATTACGCGATAATTTGCACTATTTGCTATCTGCTAGTTAATATTACTATTGAGAATTTCATACATCTGTCAAAATTGGTATTCCAACAATAAATTGACATGTTTTGATTGTTGATTTGAACCAATCAGAATGTAATTACGCGATAATTTGCACTAGTGCAAATTATCAGATAATTGCATACTAACTGGTGCGAAAACTGGTGTTTTGACATTTTTTGACAAAAAATTTAAATTTTTGATTTATAAAATTCTCTCATTAAATACAACTCGTGCAATGGAAATATATTTATAATTTTTGACAAATTTGCACTCATGCGTTTTTAACTGAAAAAGGCACTCGTGCACTACGTGCACTGTGCACTCGTGCTCTTTTTCAACTAAAAATGCATTCGGGCAAATTTCCCAAAAATTATCAATAATTTCCATTGCACTAGTTATACTACTATTGATAATTCATCACTCAAAAAAAAAAAAAACAAACAAGAACAGAACCGGTTTGCAGGGGAAGAAATTACATTACGAAGTTGGGGTTATTCGTCAGGAAGTTGGAACTGTTGATAATCAGAAAGTTAAATTTATAGATAGTGTCAAGAAATTCGAAAGTTGAAATGTAACTTGAGATAAGGAAATGTCACAACCAGTATTAATGTTCAGCCACCCCCGGACAAAGGTGGAGACCTATTGACGACTATTCCGTCAGCTTCCAAAGAAACGTATATAAGTAATGTGGTTGTTGCTTCTTGATGCGTTGGTACGTCGTTATGAAGATCAACGCCGACTGCAGCTTAACCAGGTACAACTAAAAACTTAGGACAAGTCAACAGAAAGTTTTTGATAGTTTTACAAAAATTTGGGGCCGAAATTCGCAGTCAGGTTAATTCGGCATTCTCAGAACAAGATATATGAATGTACATCATAGAATGGTGCTTATAACCAAACCATCAAGTAGCAGCGAGGCTTCACTCAAAGTCCTTGAAATCGAACTGGTCCGTGAGAAATCCAAACCAAAGATCAGTGCCGCTTCGCCCGTGTCAATATATGCAATACAAAAACAAAAAGAACGATTGGAGACACAATACGGGGACTTCTGGAAGAAATACGAAAGGTTACCAGAAGCAATCCAGGGAATTTGAAGGGGATAAGAAATGTTACCACTGCGAGCAAAGAGCACATAATTAACAAACGTGAATAAATACCTGTTAGGAGCTTTCGATTCGGAAAGGGTCAGAAAAAGAGTTTCGAAGAGCGTAGAGGTGATCAATTAGAGTAATCGACATAATTCTATTTTCGAACCTGGAGGAAATCGGCAATAGATTGCCAACAAACTCGGAAAAAACCCGGCGAGTGGAAATATAACGGCAAATGATGGGATACGACTGGTGATCCAGCAGAAGGTTATTATTATCCTCTACACGTATGCTCTAAAGATTTTCATGATGAGGGCTACTATGATTGCCATGATGACCGTCCGCGCAGGCGCAGATAAGCCTGCTGGCAGCATGTCACTCAACAAAAAATAGGTAGCCATACTTGTACTTCCCGTGACGTCAGTCTACGGGGAGAAGAACCATGCAGCCATGAGGGTAGACTTGAATTGGCAGAAAGGCAGCCCAGAGGGTATTCATTTGAAATGCGTAGAGACGTTAAGCATGTGGATAGTTGGGATCATGAATTATAATTATTCAAGTATGAGGAAGAACATAGATCTAGAGGACCTAATCAGCTCCCAAGACATGGTTCTGAGGACTCTGAAAGGCATAAATTGCTGGTAGTATATGGAAATTAGATTGCTATACTTTGTTTCCTTTTCGTTAGGAGCACAAGAAAAGGCAAAAAAGGTCGAAGGCCATAAAACGATCAAAACTATAGGCGATCATAAGACGCACATAACCATGGGTTGGGTCACGTGTGTATAGTGGAGTGGTTGGTGTATGCATATTGTATAGTGTGTATTTTTATTGTGAAAATGTCATCCGATAAAATTTAGGGGCCTTCTTAGTTCCCAGGGTAGGACTATAGTATTGAATGTATGTACATGTCGCTGTTCCAGAAGAATACCGACGTAACTGCAATTTTTTCCGAAACTGAGTTACGCACACTAATGAAAAAAGAAAACTCGAATTCATTTGGTAAAAAATTGCCGCAATTGTACTACCAAATTTGACCGTTAGATGGTAGTTGCGTCATTACTCCATTATAGGTCCTTTGCGCTAACATTTCCGAACAACACCGACACATGTGTCTTAGTGGAATCAGTTTTTGAGAAATTCCGACGTAAGTGCAGTTTGTGTCGTTATTCACCCAATAACTGAGATTGATGCACATAGCCTATGTTCCGATATCAACGGACAGTACTGAATTTACTCGACGCCGTTCCGATATTACACTGGATTCAGTCGATTCAGTACTGAATGACTACAAAAGTACGCTGTTGAAATCGGTACGGCAAATGACAGTAAAATCACCACGCAGTAAATCCAGTACTGGCAGTTAATATTGGAACATAGCCATAAGTACAAGCAGAGCTGGGATCGTTACTTGAAAAAAGTAACGCGTTACTTTACAGTTACTTTTGCTTAAAAATAACTCGTTACTTAAAATTTACAGTTACTTTCGAATAATGATAACTTTATTTTCGTTACTTATTGGAAAGTAACGCGTTATTGTAACTTCTTTACTTTAAAAGTAGTTCGTTACTTTTAAAGTAATGCGTTACTTCAAAAATAACTATTTACGTCGAAAATTGCGTTATTCCTTAATTTGACTCACCAACACAGCAGTACAAACAATCAAATAAGACCTATACGAAATTCCAATATTTTTTTAGTTTGTGAGTCCGACTATGTGGAAGAGTATTTAACGGATTAAGGATTAAGCGACTGAATAGAGCACTTGGTTTTGGACGAACCTGCTCTTTGAAGCGTCCCAGTGTCTGCATATAGTGTCATTAGAGCAGAGGCGGCGCGTGGCACGCCCAAAAACGATTATTTTGAGCTTTCAAAACAAATTTTCTGTACTACCAACATTTTATTTGACATACAAAGTTTTTGGATTACTTATTTTCCTTTTCTTCACTCGTCAATTATTTGTAAGGAAGATAAACAAATTGAGAGAACAAGTTTCTTTCATAGTAACTAGTAACGCGTTACTTCCAGCGTTACTTCAGGAAAGTAACGTCGTTACAATTACTTATCAATCAATCTGAAAAGTAACGAAGTTACCAAGTAACGCGTTACTTTCAGTAACTCGTTAAAGTAAAGTAACTTTTTTTTGTCGTTACTCCCAGCTCTGAGTACAAGCAACACTTTAGTGCAAAAGTGATGCTATTGACTTTATAAGAATTATTTTTTTACGTCTTTTGTTCATTTTCTTCTTTTTTCTTTGGTTAGCACTAATTTCTAAGCGGAATTTGTATGTTATGAAATAAAAAGGTTGACCCAACTGAGATTTTATGTGTTTCATTTCAGAAATACAGGGTGTCCCAGGGAAAACAGTCCACCCCGATTTATTGGATTTGGGATGAGAATCTGGAAAAAGTCTCGGACACGTCGATTTTTGATTTGAGGGGGAACTATTTTTCAGTTTTTCTCATCGCCTTAGCTTCAGGGGATAGGGGTCATGTCATATCTCTTTTTAAAGGTCTCATTGAGTTCTTTATGCCCCTAGAATTATTTTCATCCGTAACGAAATGACAGCTTGTCAAAATCTTGGAAATAAACTATTAGTTTAAGTGGAAGCAAAAGCGATACTTACCTCCCTTAATGAAAAAACTTGAAATTAAGTTTTTTCTTATTATTATTAATGAGGTGTACACGAGAATTGTAAATTGTAGGTATTTTTAATCATATTTTTATTAAGGGAGGTAAGTACCGCTTTTACTCCTACTAAAACATAGTCCATTTCCAAGATTTTGACAAGCTGTCATTTCGTGATGAATGAAAATAATAAGATGAAATTCTAGGGCCATAAAAAACTCGATGAGACCTTTAAAAAGAGGTATGACACGACCCCTATTCCCTATTCAAATTTAGGGGGTTGGTCTCCCCCTAGCTAGGGGGTTGAAGCTACGGGGATGAAAAAAACTGAAAAATAGTTCCCCCTCAAATCAAACATCGACGTGTCCGAGCGTTATCCCGGATTCTCATCCCAAACCCAATAAATCGGGGTGGACTGTTTTCCCTGGGACACACTGTATAACGATGTAACTACAAAATTCAAAATTCACCATCAATTTCAAAAACTATTTTTATTCAATCAGTGCGTACTTAAAGCGGTCCAAAAAATACTGTTAGGGTTTTTATTTTTAGACAGAATGAACATTTATCCCCTTGAAAATTATAAAATTAATTAATTGTAATTTGTTTTTGGCCTCTCCTGTAATAGTATTTTACCTACGAGCGTGCGGTAAAGTGCACTTTACCGCACGTATTTGAAAATGGAAAGTATCACTTTACCGCACACTATGCGGTAAAGTTAACTTTACAGCATAGTGTGTGGTAAAGTTAACTTTACAGCATAGTATGCGGTAAAGTGGACTACAAAGTGTGCGGTAAAGTGCACTTTACCGCATAGTGTGCAATTAAGTAGAATTTGATATTTATAATCAAAATTCCTTACTTTTTCAGAAAATGGATTTTTGATCATTTCTAAATTAAATCTTATTTCATTAATTAATCTGATTCATTATTTAATTTTATCAATGCCTTTTTTTGGAGATGTAGATGCTCATAGGTAAAATTTTGTACCTAACACATGCGGAAAGTGCCTTTACCGCCCTTAACGGCTTGACCGAACTCCGCTTCGCGTCGTTCGGTCAACTGCCGTTGCGTGCGGTAAAGTATCACTTTCCGCATTTGTTAGGTAAATAACTATTACATTATTAGCCAGGTAAAACAGTTTTTATTGGTGATTGAAGGAAATGACTAGCGAGCCGTCAGGCGAGCTTGTCACCTTCAAGAGCCAGTAAAAACTGATACCGGGCGTATGATGTACAATAATTTATTTGTTACTCATTTGTAAACAATAAATAAAAAAATTATGCATGGGTAATACAATTTCAATAAATAATTCTACTGACCCTACTGACTTGTAATAGTTATTTACCTAACAAATGTGGAAAGTGATACTTTACCGCACGCAACGGCAGTTGACCGAACGACGCGAAGCGGAGTTCGGTCAAGCCGTTAAGGGCGGTAAAGGCACTTTCCGCATGTGTTAGGTACAAAATTTTACCTATGAGCATCTACATCTCCAAAAAAGGGCATTGAAAAAATTAATTATTGAATCAAATTAATGAATGAAATTAGATTAGATTTAGAAATTATCAAAAGTCCATTTTCTGGAAAAAAAAAGGATTTTTGATTATAAATATCAAATTCTACTTTACCGCACACTATGCGGTAAAGTGCACTTTACCGCACACTTTGTAGTCCACTTTACCGCATACTATGCTGTAAAGTTCACTTTACCGCACACTATGCTGTAAAGTTTACTTTACCGCATAGTGTGCGGTAAAGTGCTACTTTCCATTTGCAAATACGTGCAGTAAAGTGCACTTTACCGCACGCTCGTAGGTAAAAAGTTTTTACAGTTTAGCTGTCAATTTTACAAGTCAGTAGAGCCAGTAACTGGTAAAAATCAATTTTCGTTGTTTATGTTTTGACTTGATAAATGACGTTTTACAAATGAGTGACAAATAAAATTATTGTTTTCGCTTATACGTCGGTTTTCTTCTGGAACAGCGATGTGTTAGGTACACTTGTGTATCAGAAACCTAGTAGGTACTATCCGATGTAGTCTCGACCAGTGGCGGCTGGCCCTAAGGGGCCAAGGGGCCGTGGCACTGGCGCAAAATATGTCGGTCCTTTTAAAATACTTTTTTTTTTTTTTTTAGTTCAATAGTTATTACAATCGTCAGATCAAATTACTTATCATTTTATTATTTGATTCCGACGGAAACATTTCTGTAGTTATTATTCCTAAATTTCCTAGACAATAATTTAAGCGACTGACTAAACTAAACTCGCTGGACTATCCGTCCGAGCCCATCTCACAACGGCCCCGCTGCAACACGGCAATTACGTTGGAGATGGTCACGCCGCGCTCCCAGTAACCAGCTGTTTTTATACGTATAAACGGGGCCACCTGATCGAACGGCCCGGATTAGTTTTTGCGGCAATTTAATTAACACACAACACACAAAAAGAACCTGGAACAAGCCAAGTGAGCTGGAACAAGTCTGGATAAATCTGGATGAAGTCTGTAAAACTCTGGATAAGTCTGGATATTGTCTGGAAAAATCTGGAAATCTCTGGAAACGTCTGGAAAAGACTTGGAAATTTCTGGAAAGGGTTGGAAAAATTCTGAAAAAGGTCTCAAAAGACCTGGGGATCATTTTCCAGAATCCGGATCAGTCTGAACAAGTCTGGATAAAGTCTGGATTAATCTGGATGAAGTCTGAAAAACTCTGGAAATCTCTGGATAATGTCTGGAAATCTCTGGAAACGTCTGGAAAAGGCCTGGAAATTTCTTGAAAGGGTCGGAAAAATTCTGGAAAAGGTCCCAAAAGACCTGGGGATCATTTTTCAGTCCGGATCAGTCTGTACAAGTCTGGATAAGGTCTGGATGAATCTGGATAAAGTCTGTAAAACTCTGGATAAGTCTGGATATTGTCTGGAAAAGTCTGGAAATCTCTTGAAACGTCTGGAAAAGACTTTGAAATTTCTGGAAAGGGTTGGAAAAATTCTGAAAAAGGTTCCAAAAGACCTCGGGATCATTTTCCAAAATCCGGATCAGTCTAAACAAGTCTGGATAAAGTCTGGATTAATCTGGATATAGTCTGGAAAGCTCTGGATATGTCTAGATAATGTCTGGAAATCTCTGGAAACGTCTGGAACAGGCCGGAAATTTCTTGAAAGGGGGAAAAATTCTGGAAAAGTTCCCAAAAGACCTGGGGATCATTTTCCAGAATCCGGATCAGTCTGTACAAATCTGGATAAATCTGAATGAAATCTGGAAAGCTCTGAATAAGTCTGGATAATATCTGGAAAAGTCTCGAAATCTCTGGGGCTGAAACGCCGACCACCAAAGGAATTTAATTTTTTTTACTGTCTCATTTGATTCGACTATCGATAGACAGTCAACGTTGAGTCCAGGCAGGAATATCTTATTGGTTAGATTTTTCAGCGGCGTCCCTGGCGCCATAGGGCGGCATATTTCTTTGAAGCGCCTGCCGCAAAGAAATCAGTTTCGTCTGGAAAGACAGTGCAGTAGATATTTTTTATAAATTTGATTCCTATTTGATTCGTATGGTGCCTTATGTCTTATTTTATAATAAACTGTTTCATTAAATTTCTCATACTACGCCCGTGCTTCATTTATTATTTTGTAGAAATGGTAAATGCCCACGTTTGAATTGAGAATAAGTGAAAAAACTTTCTGTGGCGTGTTTTTTTTACAACTTTTTGATCAAAATTTGGGTTAGTTTGGGTCAGTCCAAAAAAATTTGCGCGCCTCTGGGGCTTCTCCCCTGAGTGTGTGCACCGCCAACTTTTCCTCTCACCAGCCGCCACTGGTCTCGACATGTGCCAATATGACAGGATCAGTGAATAGTGAAGCAACAATCTATAGACTTCTTAGGTCGTGTTTATGTTGGAGCTGTGATACACGATAAAAGCAACGATACTAATGTATAGTATCATAAGTATCGTTGCTTTTATCGTTTATCACAGCTCCAACATAAACACGGCCTTAGAGAAAGACAAATTGATAACTGTGTGTTAGATGTTGATGAACTAGCAAGACGTATAATACGATGGAAAGTAAGTAAGTACATTCATTTTATTTAAATAACGAGATCCCAACAATAGAGAGTTATTGGACGTGCAATAAGAACAACCAGTATTTAAATTAGCCTTATTTTGACATCTACGCATGCGCATTTGGGTCCGAAAATAAGGATTCCCTTAATAAGGTTACTGCTTGTGTTTATTTGTGTATGGTTAGTGCAAGGCAGTAAACTTCCCTTATTTCAAATTTCTGACATTTTGAATGACTTTGACGTTTCGCTTTTCGACGATGACGTAATTTTACTTAGAAAATTTATTTTTTACAATAGCTTTCTATTTTACTGTGGATAACAACAAAAAATGGGTATCAGCAGAAAATCACAAACAAAAATAAATACTTTTTGAGGCTGAAATTTATAAACATAGCTATCAGCTGTCAAAATTATGTATACAAAATAAGGTAATACTCTAGCACCTACTACAGTCTTCCAATAACTGTTTTTTTCTTGGAAATATAGTGCCGATGCACTAATAAAATAATGTAAATCCTTAATACTGCGAAGCAGTATTTAATAGTTCCAATAACTCTCTAATAGATAAAATATTAGCAGTAATAAGGGTGGGCAAGAGTATACCAGAAATGGTATGGGGAAATATTACACGAGTTGAAAATTTGTTGGCAGAAGCAGAGCAGGAAATCGATTAATAACAAGAAATAATCTGTTGAAGAACACAATCAAAAAGATATTAGAAAGTACAAAAGAGAACAAAGAAACATTTATTACTTGGACGAAACGTGGCTTAACGAAGGACATAGTGAACAAATTGAAAATGTTGACAAGGCATTTGTGGATAGCCTTTCGACTGGCTTAGAAAGGCCTTCCGGCAAGGGTCGTCAGGTTAATAAAACTCACATTGGTAGTAGTGATAGATAGAGGCATTTTAAATGGAGGTTTTCTTGGATTCGAATCTCAAAATCAATTAGCGGTTCCCAGGAAGAAATATCGGGCGATAATAATGAAGACTACTTTTCTGGAATGATAACATCAATAATTCCTAAAAGTTCCGTCGTCATGGGCAACGCCAGCTATCATGCTCTTAAGTATTTCTTTGGTTTTCTCAAAAAAAGCAAATCGTTTACATCAACATTATATTGACTAATAGATATGTGAATAAATATAATTACCTTACGGCAGTCACAGTACAATTGCTAACGCCATAAGCTTCGATATTCTTAAAAATGGCTCTGTAATCATCTGGCCCGCTGCCCAAAGCCAATTGAATTTCGTCGATGAATACTGGCTCTGGATCGTTTAGGTTCAGTTCTGGAACGCCTCTACGTATGTTTGATACGAGGTAATTGGTGGATTGTCGCAGACATTGGTTGACGTCCGTATCGGAAATATGGCATTGTTTTATAAAGTAATAAGCTGAAAAAAAAATGGTTGCAGTGGATTATATAGAGACAGAATTGTTCAAGAGTATCTGATGAAAATCGCATATTTTTACTAAAAGATATAGGGTGAAATTGAGCATATTATGGTAGGTATTTGAAAATTCAATCTGATTCTTCCGTTAGAATAGGCAGGTTCGACATTTTTTCATTTAAACTGAAATCGAGAGATTTTGTTATTAAAAAACGATTAAAAAAAATTTGAGCGCAAAATATTAATATTTGCGTTGGTTGCGAGCAGTTAAAAATCAACGATCGGTGCAGGATAAAAAACGTACCTGTACCACAAGCTGTCTGTTTTTCATCTTTCTTCAATGAACACGATTGAAAAAAGACAAATTACATCAGGTGGTGATTGGGTTAATCGGATCAGCGTTTGCGTGAAGGCCGATACGGAGGGTACCTATATGAATTCACGTGGCGTACCTGGCTACTGATGTCTTAGATTATATATAGTTAACACTAAAAGATGAGTAATCAACTTCCAAATATGGTACAAAGATCTCTCTCCAAATATTTTGATTTTGTCTCTCTTACTTTGTTTACGCTGGTTTTCCATAGTACGATTTCCAAAAATCCGTTTACATTTTGGATCTTTAGACATCTCACTCTAAGGCAATATGTAAACGAAAAGAACACTATTCAAGTCTAGCTAAACAGAGTATATTGTTTGGATGGTTCCCAATGGAAACCGATTGCCTCACTAGCACATGTCAATATTCATGTTGTTGTGTGTTTATTTTATCGACTTTTTTGGGTGTATCACTGCTTTGAAGTGGAATTGTTTAAAAAATAATTATTTACATGTTTAAACATTTCGTGCAAGTTTCTTATTCAGGATTCAAAATGACTAATAAGTGTGCAGTTTGTCAGAAAAGAGGAAAACCAGAGGATTGTTTATCATTTCACCGGTTAGTAAACAAAACTTATGACATCGACATGATTGAAGGGAAAAAAACCAGTGTCGGAGGTGCATGTAGGCCACAAAAATACAACATAGTACCTACATATCGGGTCTTCAAAAAAAAATCAATCTAAGATTGCTATGGTTTTTTAAACGTATGTCTTAGCAATATTTTTATTTAATTTTCTCAATGAACTTTAATGTCAAAATGATTTGTCAATAATACTGTCCAATAAATAAACAGTAATACGACGTACGTTTTCGTAATCAAAGCAATCTTCGATTGGTTTTTTTTTAGAAGACCCGATATTTTAATTTTTGTATTTCTAATAAACATTATTTTTAGTATTCCGGATAATTTATGATATGAAAAGAAGATGGTTAGGAGCATTTAATTTAAAATCCAGCTCAGTAAGCGAATGGACGTATGTTTGTACAGTGAAGACTATAGATTTTCAAAAACTGGTGCTAAAATTTTAAAAGCCTCTGCTGTTCCTGTTATTCCAAGCACCAGCGCTTCTCAAGTACTGCCCAGGTTAGGGGTACTTGTCGAGGTACTCATTCATAGGTTTATGTGGAAAAAAATAATTAATTTTGATTTTAGATGAATCTATATTCGTGATTTGTTTGGACCTCTCAATTAGGAATTAAATGTACTGAAATTATCTTCATTAATGGTGTTATGTCCATCATCCAATTGAATAAAACTAAAAGTTTGCCAACTTTCATATAAAGATGAAGTTCGGCTCAATTTGGAACTTCTCGGGAGCAAGAAATTAATTTTCATTTGGATTAATTTATCAACAAATTTATAGAATGACAACAAATGATCCAAATTATTGGTTGGCCAACTAGTGGTTTGGTCTGCGTCTACTTTGACTACTAAACAGTGGTTAGTACTAAGTTTGAATCATACACGGCGTCCTTAATGGTGACAATATATCATTCTGATGATATAGTCGACTTTAAAAATATAGGTACTCATAGTACTAAGATATTCGCTTGAAAGTTCAGTGCATTATATTTTCAGTATTTGCATTATTGATCAGTTTGCTTCAAGTATATTTTTGTTATCAGTAGATACCTCAACTCGTGTATAGTTTATATGAAGTCAATCCGAATAGCATAAAAACTGTGTAGGCGGCACTTCTTATGAAATTGAGCATATAGCATATGCGTGCAACAGCCTAGGAATTAGAATTAGAATTCTTTGTTCTCAAGAATTTCTGGGCTGTTGCACGCATATGCTTAATTTCATAAGAAGATGCCGCCTACACAGTTTTTATGCTATTCGAATTGACTTTCTATAAACTATAATATTATTATTAATATTCTAAATAAACATTGTTTTTTTTTTTTGGCATTGTTGTTAAAGTATTACAAAGCTACCCTTTTTTGATAAAAATCCCCAAAAAAAGAGAAAAAAAAAAAATAATTTAACGAAATATTAGTAGGTCTGTTTCTGCCGAAATCACAAACCAGTCAGAATGAATTTCATTGGTTGAAACTAGTTTTCTAACTGTTTTCAACCAATGAAATTCGCTCTGACTGGTTTGTGATTTCTGTAGAAACAGACCTATTGTTTTAATTCCATCTCATGTATATTTTTTTTGGATACAGTCCAGTTTGCTTACAGTTTTAATGCTCAAATTTATCATTTTCAAAACTACCTATTTCTGGAATCAAATATATATTTGAAAAAATTATTTTTTTATGAGTACGCCTATGGGAACCTCTGCTTCTAATAAAATACCTCTACGTATTACTTGAGAATACGTAGAGATTTTTAACACATGTTTGAGCCACCTTGGTCCAATGCTTTTAGATAGGGCGTTACCTATCTTGTCACGTTAGTAGATATTAAATCTATGACTGATGTCATGCAGCCTAGGTCTCGCGTAGAGGTATGTTTTTTATCTTGGCGCCTATCGTTGATTTTAAACTGCTCGCAACAAACGCAAATATTAATATTTTGCGTTCAAATTTTTTTTGATCGTTTTCTAATAATAAAATCTCTCGATTTCAGTTTAAATAAAAGAATAACAAACGAACCTTCCTATTGAATAAACTAAAAAACTGGGGTTTTGTGACAGCTGCTTAGAAAAATGTCGTAGGTATTTGACCGATTTTTTAGCTTGCCAACTTTCTGATTCATACAAATTTGACTATTTTTATATCAAAAAATATTCGCATTCAATAAGTGAAAATATCGCGTCGGAGGAAGTCACCTCTGGTAAAGTACCGTTACCAATAATTGCAATTCGTTTTGGTACAGGTTTTTATGAATATATTTCTTGAAGGTGTCGTACGGTAAATTGCCATTGAAATATGGCAAAATTTTCTAAAATGTTATTTTGTAGGTACATTTTTGATAGTTGAGTACAATATTTTGTTCAACCTTGTTGAACGAAAATTCTTTGATTTGATCTCGCCGGCTCTGCCTTTTTTTGACTCTAGTGTAAAAGTTATACAATAACATTTAGCATTAGGTATACCTACCTACTTATTCGATGTTCATTTGAAGCCATGCATGGAACAACTTTCTTTAACGGTTCCTATGCCCATTTTTTTATTGATCAATGAAAGTGACAAAGTTTACACATACCTACTAATTTAATCTAATCTATTACCTACTTGTTTTGACTAATAAATTAAAAACAAGACTATGAAGCCTTTTGCGACAAACTGAATATAAATATTAATAAGATTTATTTCCTAATTGAATTACACTCTAGGATATACTTACGATTTTGAGCTCTGTTATATTGCACCAATCCTATCAAAAGCACCACAGTAATTTTATTGATAGAATTCATTTCTGTCTAATTACTCTAAAACTAAAAACTAATTTGGTCGAACGAAAACCGCGCTGAAGAGAAATTGAAGAAGTGAAGAAGCGTAATGAATAAAAGTCCTTTCTTCGGACTCTTCGTTATCGAGTGACCTCGTAAGACCATGACCGAGACCAATAACTTCGAACTACACATTGAAACGGGCGGAAAGAGAAATTAATTCCTAGGATATTTTCGTAGACTTGAAAATAAACAATTTAAGAAGAATCTGTGATAGTCGGATGATTCAAAATTCAACATCGTTGGAACTTTGCTTTTAGTTATAAGTTTTCAAACTTTTGAATGTCGAGACCTGAATGCTTGAGGACAGTAATAAAGTATTGAATCTGGCCGATTTGAAGTAAACTAATTCAAAAATTTAGAACTTGAAAATCGGACAACAAAATGGGGGAACTTTTTTGGATTTTAAGTTCCATTTCTTAGAAACTATTGATGAGTAAGTTAGAGAGAAACATCTGGGGCAAATCAGGAATATCTTCTTTTCAGTTTAGCCCTTTCAATTTAGGAATACGACTTTCCTACAACATTTTTTTTTTCGGAGCTTTGAAGCTTTTGGAACCTAGCAAAAATAATCCACCTTAGCCAAATTACAAAAATCTAATTCATTAATATCGTATCTGAAAAATCGGGCTGAACACTCCCCATAGTCGGAAAAAAATATGGAAATTATAGAAGTAGTGAGATGAAAACAAGAAATGCTTGATTTTGCATGCCTTTTCGCCAGTAGGTATACCATGTATAATCAGGATCAACAAACATGAACAAATTTTGAAGGTATAAAATCTTTTAGATACAGACATGAGATCAAATGACTATTAAACTAGGTAGGTACCCATATGGTGCATCTTGTAGCAGAAAATTTGGCAGGTTTTATAGAAATTTCTTACATTAATCAAGGTCACTTTGGTTGATGGAAAGTATGAGAATATCCTTCTTTGAACTGCTTGGGAACCCTTAGTCATCATCAAAAATAGAAAAATCCACAATAACATGTGATATGTGATGAAAGGAGAACTGACAAACTTTTGCTTCCATCGGAAAACCATGAATGTTTCCTTGGTTAGGCTCGTTGTCTTGTTGCACATTTCACAAATATCATTTTAACAATGTTGTTAAACACATTTTCAATATTATGTTTTTTTTTTTCTCTAATAAGTTTTTCCGATGTTTTATAGATTTTTCTGAAACTGTTGTGAATATTTCACTCTCAAAGGAAATACTGATTTTCATTAACAAAGTTTCAGCAACCTAAACTGAAGGCATAGGGGAGGGCGGGCCACCATGAGACGCGTTTGCCACGAGACAGTCGCCATTATTTTTTATTAACGTGGGCTTTTTTTCTCCATTTCACAGTACATCAAGTACTGAATATGTTAGTCTTATTTCTGTTGCCAAAGAAGCTGCACGTGCGCTCCCGAATTTTTTGCCGGTTTCGATATGTTTCCGCCAGAGTAAAATTTCTTTTGCTACAAGTTAGTACCTCATCAGTCGTTCCCAATATATTTTCATTTTTTCTGAGGTTTCCAACACAACAGGTGGATATTAATTTCATTGTTTATATATATTACGAGTCGATTTTGTCACGTTTTACCAAAATATTGCGGGTTGTAACGTAACTTGTAACTCAGCCTACCATGGGCTGCAAATGAGAAATAAAGTTTGGGCCACCTTGAGACGTGTCTCATATGTGAAACATTAAACATTTGCAAGATATGTTGAAAACCCCCAAAATAATGGAGAAAAGTTATCTTACCGCCCTCGTTACGATGTATTATTTTTGAATAAACCTTATTTTTCTCCTTTTCTTATGGTTTTTATGTATGTCTCAAAGTGGCCCACTTCATGGGCTACCTTGAGACCAAATCAGATTTTTATAAATAAAGTTTTAAAAAATTGCCAACCGTGCCTACTCCTACCTCGTCTTGAGCTCTATGAACGATATAAACCGCGAGAAACGTCATAATTTATTCGCTCGAATAACACCGCTATTATAAACATCTTATTCGCAAAAAAATACCTCATACTCTCCGCGAATTATATGGCATCAAACTGCTGGACAAATGAAACGGAACAAGCGAATGTTTAGGTTAGCTGTAAATTCCAATATTACGCAAACTGGAAAATAAAACAATGAACGGTTTGCGGAATTATCTTTTAAATTACACAAACCGCTCAATGATTATTTCTTCTTTGGTTCGCGTAATATTCGATTCCAAAGTTAAACTAAAAATTCCCTTGTTCCGCTTCATTTGTCCAGCAGTTTACTTGGAACGGGAAAAAACAAAAGATAGGTATATTGCTGGTCATGCCATCGCAGCAAATGTGGGACGTCATAAGTGCATTGCACACGCCTACACAGGTTGTGACACGGTAACTTTTCTTGCAAAAACAAGCATGGATGGCCTGGAGGGACGAAGAGATCACCACACCATTTGAATATTTGAGCAGTAGAAGTAGCTGCTATATTTTTCCTGCTAACGTTTCAAAAGGCATGAAAAGATTCACTGTACTTACGTATGTACGACATAAACGTGAATCTTTTAGTGCCAACGAGGATCGAGAATCTCTTTTCTGCTGTGGAGAGCAAACCATTCAGTTCAACTCCTCCGTCTCAAGGTAGCGTTCTGGAACAAGCCAAAAGAGCAGTTTATCAAGCTGGACAAATATGAGGCAGGTCGCTTTCTTCATCTCCTGAAAACTGGGCTGGACCTTGATGAGCAACAATAAATAAACTCCAAAATGGAGTGAGCTGTCTTCTATGTGGAAGGAGTTGCAAGGCATGGAAAATTGCAATTGTAAGACAGGAGGTGATACTATGAGGTGTTCCTGTCACCACCTTAGTCTCTCTTGCACTCCTGATTGTGGTAGGTACTTGCAAAGGAAGTTGTAAAAACAAAAAGATTTATGATAACCACTTCAAATTAATTGGCAACTTGGCCCTTGATTCCTCACAATGTTCGGAACCAATTCTGTGCAAAAAAAAATTTGAACATCTTCAAAATTAATTAAGTTTTAGCATTAAAAAGACTAATACTATGTGACGTCATTTCGTAGCAGGTATCAGTATCCTAATAAGTCAATGCGGAGTAGAGGTAGCAACATAATTTTTAAAAATTCGTAAGGATTGTATCTTTGAATAAATTCGAAAAATTTGGCGAAAGTGCCCTTATTAACATCTGTATACCTTCCATTTATTTGATCAATGTAATGATTGTTATTCCATGCAAGTCAGGGGCGTCGTTACGAGGTTTCTTAGTGGGGGCAGTATTATAATAAGACCATCTCCATTCGCGCCGCAAGCGACCGCCGTAGGCTAATTTTTTTTGGTGCCACGCCCCTTTTTGAGCATTTTAACGTACTTATTTGATATCGATATTTAGTTAAAAATGATGGTATTTTTTTCCGCAGCAAATTCACTGTCCGCATCATTTGTTTAGGTAATTTTCTAATGGCCGGTATTATAAAACACTGAACCGATGATTGAGTTTCAACCTTCGGTTGACTTCATGCAAATGGGCCACTTTCACATATTTCAAAAACATATTTAAATTATTCTTTTAGTCATTCTAATACGAGTTCTAATACTATCTGTAGGTAATACTTTTTTTCCGAAAAAAAAAACGCCTATTTTTGAAAAAAAAAAAATTATTTAAAAATCGAATTTTTAAACTAGCGCGAAAACGTGAACTTGGTTTGTGACGTCACAAACCAGAAAATCAACAAAAATGCGAGGATTCCAAATTTCTCATTAGTAAATCATTACACATTTCACTAGCTAGAAACTATTTTCGTCCTTTACTACATTATAAAAAAATAAAGGATAGATATAATCCTTATTAACTGATTTAAATTTCGCATTTCTACATGTGGCAACAAAAACGTCAAAATCGGCTTTAGCCAATCAGAGAGCGTTTTCAATCACGTGATTTTTCGTTTAAATTTTTACAGCTGTATGCAATATCCTCTTTTAACTTAAAAGCGCTTTTCAAAACTGGTACCTTTAAAAATTTGTATGGTTTAGAATACACATTTTTAGAAGTGACCAGTTTTAAAAAGCGCTTTTACGTTAAAAGAGGATGTTGCATACAGCTGTTAGTTTTTATTTATTAATTTATTTAATAATCTGACTAAAATCTTGCAAAATATTGTTCATTCTCGGTTGCATTGATGTATCTGTGTCAAAAAATATCATAATTTGCCATATTCCCAGCACGTGAAAGTGGCCCATTGATAGGATTCAACCGAAGGTTGAAACTCTACCATCGGTTCAGTGATTTATAATACCGGCCCTAAGTCAAGTGAAATTCAATTCCGTTGAATGTAATGAAAATGTCAGCCAATTTTTCACAGCACAGCGTATTCATTAAAGGTCGTTACTCAACTAGGTAATCACTAATCTTTCATCAAAATATATGTTTTATTAAAAATACCTACAGATACAATTGCACAAATCAGGTACAAATTACAAGTGTTACAAAAATAGGAACGAAAAACCAAATTTTTCCCAACGGGACAGTCTAACAAAAATAAAACTACAAAATTTTAGAACTGCATAGGTAGGAACAAAGGAAGTAACTTCTGAGCTTGAAAAAAATATTTCAAACTATTACTACAGGTAAAGCTTAAAACAAAACAGAATAATCATTCATAAGCATAAACATTTTAGTCTTAATCGAAAGATAAATAATAGTAAAGTCTAAAAACCAAACACAATTTTTTTCTTAAAAATATAAAATAGGAACTCTCTTGCATTTATTGCAAGGTACATTTTGAATGTACCTATTTCTAGGGGGGGGGGCAAATGCCCCCCTTTGCTCACCCCAAACGACGCCCATGCAAGTTCCCTATTCACTGCAAAAAGTTTGTTGACTTTATACTACGAGAGCCCGTGACACAAAAGCCTCAGTCATCTGTTAGAAGGCCGTTTTTTGGTGGCCCGGTATGCCAAGTCCTCGGTCAACTAAAAAACGTAATGGTTGGCAGGTTTTGGTGTGCAGAAGCTGAGGGGTGGATGAATTTTCACTACCCCAAAATAAGGGTTTCTGCCTTATGAGTCAGAAGCTTTTTTTTTTGTTGTGAATGAATAATATGGACCTACTGAGACCTGAACAGTAACGGTTGGCGGGCCTTCCCCCTCTTTTCACCATGCCCACCGCGTTTTAAATAGGATTCTTAAGGGAAGTTCCTCACAAGTCAGAAAGACGAAAAAAAATGGAAATTATACATTTCCGCTTTCTCGTCCGTTCTGCGCTGGGTTGGCAGCCGGTTGGCGCTCTATTGTTTATTTAAACATATGTTCTTGCGAAATTGAAGTTGTATTTTCTCTCGCTATAATCGAAAGAATTAGTGGGAGTTTTTACAAATTTTGCATGGGATAAAAAAAATAATACACATATTAAACAACTGATAGATGCGATTTCATCCACAGGTTGCATACATAATTTTTTTCTGCCAGGAGAAAAAAAAAAAACAATGGCTTACATGAACCCACATCAGAATGTCTCAAATTTGACATAAACCTCGGCCGAAACATTCTTTGATCAATTATCTACTATTTGGTCAGGGAGGGCGCAGGTTATGAATTATGAACAATAATTATTAAATTGTTAAAGAATGTACAGGGTGTTCTAATTTGGACACTTGATAAGAAACGTAAATTTCTGAGCCCAGATACAAAAAAAAAATTATCCCCTGCCACTGAGGATCAAATTTCATTATAGAGGATGTTTCTGGATTTTGAGCAATACTGTGAAACCTTCATCAGTTTTGAAGTGAAAACTTCTTTAGAATCGTTTGGAGTGATTTGAGACTTGACTCGATGGAACGGAAAAGCGACACTGAAAAGAGACAAACATATACTAGATCGATGGGATTTAGCCGGCTAGAGAATAAGATAGAATACTGTTGTACAGCGTTCCCTATTCTTCGTTTCCTCTTTGTAGGTATAAAATTTTTAGAGGTACTTTTTCAAGCAGAATCCAATGACGTATACCTATTCAAAATAAAAATATGCAATACAAAGGACCTCGCACATTTCTTATGGAAAATGGCTTTCGGCTAAATTTTCTGAAAATTTGAGATAATGTAGTTCTTGATGTCCTGATTAAAAGTTCTCATGAGCACAACTCAATCCTATGGTCAGTTTTTGAGTTATGGATTGTCAAAATTGGCTTTTTTAGACTTCGAGATATTGATTTTTTTTCAACATGTTTGTTTATATTTCCTCGATTAGCACATTTAAATTAAAAGTTTCTACTCTAAGTTTTAGGCGTTTTGGTGTCTTCCTAAAATGTGGTATAAAAGTTCCTACAGCGTCTTACACAAAATGGTGGCGGCAAAGAAATGTCAATTTAGAAAAAGTCGCAAATAACTAAATTCGATCAATTGTATAGAATACAAAAACGAACGGCTAGATTTTGCCTTTTTTCAATATTTTGTTATCAAAAGTATACTTGAGAATACCTACTATAATTTTGGATCCAAAATGTTATACCAGGTGTTCATTTTGTGCCAGGGCCCTGGTGTAGATGGTAAATGCCGACTGCAAGAGGGTTTCAAGTTCAACTGCTGTTTCAATGGGCATTATTCATTGTTTTAAGTTCACCGTAGGAATAGAGGTCACTAAAATTGATATTGTTGACTAATGGGCGTTTGCACCAACCATTTTAGAATGGTCGGTGCAAACGGCCATAGTGTACAAAATATAAAATAGTCTGATGACTGACGAGTGTGTGAGCTTTTATAAAACTGTAAAATAACCATTCTCACAGATATAGCGTAGGAATAAAGAGTGCCATCCCATCAGACTTATGCCTATCTACTTAAGCTAATAAACCTAATAATTTTTTTCATTGCCTCACTTTGGGGCAATTAATCAAGAATCATATATGGTAAAGTATTGGGAATACTGTTGGTTGTGTTGTAGGGTACAATCTAAAGATTTCAACTACCTACCGAAGTTCGGCATCCAATATATCTAGTATGAGGCAGTAGATGGATAGCGAGTTCTTGGTGCCTCGCCCGGTTGTCTTCTTGTTAGAATATTTGATTTCAGGACTAGGAGTTCAACTCGCGAGATACTATTTCTATTGTACTACTCGAGAAAAAATATTATTGGTTTATCAAAAGTAATTCATTGAACATACATTTTGCTTCTCAAATATAAAGCTTCATAGCTTTTAATATACTAAAGTACTTTTGATAAAAAATATCGGAACTAATGTGTTTTACTTTTTCACACAATTACTTGAAGTAGAACTAAAAAACAGTAAAACTGGGGTCAGTTTTATGAAGAAGCGTAAACTCTTCCTCAGCTTACTTCTATTGATGCGCCAAGTAGACTTTGCGGCATTATCCATGACAACAAAACAATGGCGCATTTCGTAATTTTTTTGACATGTGAAAAGCAATGCAGTTATTCGCAGTGGTGAACAAAGTTTAATATTGTACGTTTGTTAAAGCGAGAATTGATATTTAAAATGGCATTTAGGCTAAATAATGTGGCATGTTATACTTGCAATAGATACTTTAATAGACGGTAAATGGCTTTATTGTATGGTGCAGATAATGAACTGAAACAACAAATAGCGATTGGTCGAAGAGCAAATATAGATGGTTTAGCCGAGGAGCAAGTTAATGCCGAATCAAGACTTTGTTTAAACTGCCATCGTTCAATTTTGCGTGAAGTTCAGAATATTGAAAATAATCCTGCCAGTATGAGACTAAATGTTTTGAAACAAACTTCAAGGCAAACCTGCCTTATTTGCAATTCAATGGATAACGTTCACAGATTATCTCTAAAATGTAGAGTGGATGTTTTTATTCGTCAGGATATCTTTATTCCAACCGGTACTAGAAGCTGCAATCATCATTTAGATGAAGATGGCCTACTTTTGTCATTCCTGCTTCCTGCCCTGCAATTTATTAATCACCCATATTTAGTTCCGGGACCGGAACTGGTGATTTTTTTGCAAGAAATTCGCTCAATTGCAAGAGGCGTTAACAAATGGCTATGCTGTGAGAAAGACCTCAACGAAGAGGAATTCAGGAGTGTTGTTGGTTTAAGTAAAGAACATTTTACCGATTTATACACATTTTGTCATCCTGTTCGTACTGAAAATCTAGCAGAAACGTAAGTTACATGTACGTTTACTCAGTGAATTGAAGCTCCTAAAAAACAGTAAATACCAATGCATGTTTTTTGAAGAGAGACAACAAAACTAAAAAGTATATTTTGGTGTAAGCTTCTAACTTCAAGATGTGATGTAATATGTGACAGTTTCTTGTATAGTCTTCAATTTTAAAGCAATTTTTCCAAAGCACGCACCGGTAAATAATGTATGCTTATCATACAATACCCAGCTTACAACCTTATGGTATTCATACTCTGATATGATTCTTTTTTTTAGGTCAATAAGCAAAAAGAACTTGCTATCCTTTTTATGTAAACTGCGCCATGGTATATCGGATGAGTTTTTGTGTGTTTTGTTCAAATACAAAAGTAGACAGAATGCAAGTATGGCGATTTCAATAGTGCGACAAAGTCTCTCCGAACATTTTGTGCCCCAAAATATAGGATTTGAGGCTATTGGTAAACAGGAATATATTAACAGACATGTAACAGACTTCTCCAATCAACTTTACAATCCTAATCCAGAAATACCAATAGCAATTGCTTATGTAGATGGAACTTATAGCCCCATAGAAAAGAGCAGTAACTTTAGGGTACTTCGCCAGTCTTACTGTGTGCACAAAGGCAAACATTTGTTGAAACCTACTCTAATAGTCGCACCAGATGGTTATATTTTAGATATTCAGGGACCATATTTTTCTGACAGCCAAAATAACGATGCTGCTATTTTAAGTAGATGGAGAGTTTGAACGGGATATAGCTGGTTTGAGAGCTTGGTTTCAAAATGGTGACATGTTTGTTGTCGACAGGGACGTGATTCCACTTTTAAATGAACTAGGAATAGACCACAGAATGCCTTCTTTGTTACCAAGAGGACAACAACAACTTACCACCGAAGAGGCCAATGAGTCCCGCCTAGTTACAAAAACAAGATGGATAGTTGAAGCAAGAAATGGTCATTTGAAGTCAATGTTTAAATTTTTTGCTAAAACACTCTCATTTCATCATGCCATCAATTTTAAACACTTTTTAAAGATCGCGGGGGCTATTATTAACAGGTATCATGAGCCTATTAGTATGCCTGATGCTAATGTTGAGTTTGCAAATATTATGTTGCAAAGGTCAGAACAAATTAATAACTTGCAAATTCGCATTGAAGAAGAGCATTGACAACGCAGGCATGCCAGATGCAATGCCATCAATATTGAAGACCTTCCCAATTTTTCACGTCTAACGATAGAGTATTTAAGAAATCTAACCATTGGTACATATCAAATAAATCTGGCGCCTTCCTATATTCAAGACACAGTGCAAAGACAAGGAGAACGCAATGAATTTCAAATTAATATACTAATTGACGACCCACAACTCGTTCATTCACGAATTTATTCTCGGCATAGAAATGCAACTCGTTACCAGTTATGGATAGGATTTAATCATCAAGATCAAGATCCTATTACAGGCTATTATTGCACCTGCCGATCTGGTGCCAGGACATTGGGTTGCTGTGCTCATGTAGCCTCTTTTATTTGGTATATAGGATACTCAAGGCACCAAGAACAAATTCGCTATCCATCTACTGCCTTACTAGATATAGTCTTGGATGCCGGTAATCGGTAGAGTATAATTTTTAGCTTGTCTCCTCTACATCCAGCAATTATTAACATTTTTCAACGTTTTACCTCATAGTAGCATCAATTCATTGTCTAAAGTTATGCAATGGAGATTATTAGTTTTAAGTATAGGCATAAGTTTGATGGCACTCTTTTCTTACGCTATATTTGAAAATGGTTATTTGTACAGTTTTAAAAAAGCTGAGACTATTCTATGTTTTGTACGCTTAGTAAATATTATCAATTTTAGTGAACTCCATTCCTACGGTAAACTTAAAACAATGAATAATGCCCATTGAAACAGCATTTGAACTAGAAACCCGCTTGCAGTCGGCATTTACCATCTACACCGGGGCCATGGTACAAAATGAACACCTGGTATAACATTCTGGATCCAAAACTATAGTAGGTATTCTCAAGTATACTTTTGATAACAACATATTGAAAATAGGGCAAAATCTAGCCGTTCGTTTTTGTATTCTACACAATTGATCGAATTTAGTTATTTGCGACTTTTTCTAAATTGACATTTCTTTGCCGCCACCATTTTGTGTAAGACGCTGTAGGAACTTTTATACCACATTTTAAGAAGTCACCAAAACACCTAAAACTTAGAGTAGAAACTTTTAATTTAAATGTGCTAATGGAGGAAATATAAACAAATATGTTGAAAAAAAATCAATATCTCGAAGTCTAAAAAAGCCAATTTTGATAACCCATAACTCAAAAACTGATCATAGGATTGAGTTGTGCCTATGAGAACTTTTAATCAGGACATCGAGAACTACATTATCTCAAATTTTCAGAAAATTTAGCCGAAAGCCATTTTCCATAAGAAATGTGCGAGGTCCTTTATCCGACAAAAACAAAACGAAAAATTGAACAAAGGTGTTAGCTTCAAAAATTTTTCTAAATAGGTTTTTTTTTTTTTTTCAAATGTTTTACTCAAAACTCTTTCGAGTAGATTTTTAGACTCTCAGGGAGGTGCGCGCCCCATGCGCCCCCTTCATGCTTCATGTGTTCGCCTCTGAAAGTATGTTTATGTCCAATTTGAGCCAATTCTGATTTTTTTTTCCTCCACTATCTTTAAAATATAGCGAGGGAAGAAAGAACTTCAATTTCGCAAAAACATATGTTTAAATAAACAATAGAGCGCTAACCTGCTGCCAACCCAGCGCAGAACGGACGAGGAAGTGGAAATGTATAATTTCCATTTTTTTTCGTCCTTCTGACTTGTGAGGTAGGAACTTTCCTTGGGAATCTTACTTAAAACGCGGTGGGCGTGGTAAAGAGAGGGGGAAGGCCCGCCAACCGTTCCTGTTCAGGCCTCAGTAGGTCCATATTATTTATTCACAACAAAAAAAAGCTTCTGACTCATAAGGCAGAAACCTTTATTTTGGGGTAGTGAAATTTCATCCACCCCTCCAGTGACGGATTTAGACGGGGGGCGCCCCCCCCCCCCCCCCCCTATTGAGCGACGCAACAACGAAATTTTTAACGAAAACACAAACATATTCATCAAGCATTATCCAACATGAAATTCCATATGGTTTTTGCTATTTTTCCAAATTTTTAATACTTTTAAATACGTTTGGCAGCAGCGAGCTGGGAGCGAATCGACTGCGGATGACGTAAATCCGCACCAACTTTGAATTTAATCTATAATTGAAAATTCCAATTAAATTTAATCTCCGATTAAATTAAATGTTGATGTCAAATGATAGTTTATGAAAATCTAAGATAGGAATGTGAAATCGGTTTTCCTCTGAAATTAACCGTTCAGGTTTTACAGCCTGTCAAAGTTGCAAAAAGTCAATGTTCAACTGTCAATATTTCCAAAACAGTTGAACTTAGGTACAGGGTATATCACATGAAATCTGCTTAGAATTTTACGTAGAATCCAAATATGCAATCACATACAGGGTGTTTTATTTGAAAAAAAGAAAGTTGGTCTAGATAGCAAAAAAACCAGAAGTGACACAGGCAATACGTTTAAGTAGAATTGTGGGAAATATTAGGGACATAAAGCTACTTGAAATAATTCATCGGTATCGGTAGCCGTAACGCAACTAGATACGTTGACAAGCGAAAAGGCTGTTAAAGCGCTCCCTGTTCCGGTAAACGTAAACGCATTTCATAACCTAGACATTTTTGTCTCAAAACTTCGGCGTTTCTATATCTAACCTTAAAATTGTTATTTTTTTTGCGATAGAGAAGCAGTAAACACACAAGAAACTCAAGAAAGTATAAACTAAACAACTTAAATCAACCCGGAAGAAAAGGGAGGTTATATTCATTTGAAATTTGACACATGCGTCAGGAATGTCAAGATAGGTTACCGATACGGATACCGCGAGAGGGCCGTAACGTTACGTTGTACGTACGGTATCTCGGCCTGCGTATCGCTTCTGCACATGCGCAGTACGATACCGATACGGATACCGAGCAAAAAATACGGAAGCTTTATGTCCCTTATTTACTGAGCAACTTTCATTAAGGTCACTTTTTCGTATACGAGGTAATTAGAAAGTTACAGGTATTATACGCGACTTTTTTGACACTCTGTATATTTAAGTCGTTTTTTTATTATTTCTTATCTGAGCCTGAGGCCCTGATGGATCGCCCCCCCCCCCCCTAGAAGGAATCCTAAATCCGCCGCTGCACCCCTCAGCTTCAGCACACCGAAACCCGCCAACCATTACGTTTTTTAGTTGAGCGAGACTTGGCATACCCGGCCACCAAAAAACGGCCTTCTAACAGATGACTGAGGCTTTTGTGTCACGGGCTCTTAGACTATTAGTTTTGTATGGATACCTACAAATTCTGTATAATTAGTTATTTTTGTATCTAGTGCGCGAAATGCCATTTTGGTGAACGAGAACGAAAGTTTTTTGACGACGCGAAGCGGAGTCAAAAAATCTTCCGAGTTCACCAAAAACATTTCGCGCGCGAGTTGCAAACAACTTTTTTTCTACGGACAGACTCGAAAGAGCTTTGGGTAATATCAAAATGAAATAAAAATTCAAGGAAATTCTATTTCAGAACAGCCTGTTAAATGGTTGCTACGGAAAAAATTTCATAAATAAACGACACACTATGACATACTGCTCACAAAACTACTGCTTGTCGAAGTTTTTTCCCAAGGTCTGACCGACGCGGCATCATTTCGGCAAAAATGTTGATTAAAAATAGAAATTGCAGAAGAATTTGTAGTTCCCAATAGAATAATACAGCTAGTTCTGCAATTGCAGCAAACCTTATGCCCGAAAAATCAAAAAATGATGATGTTCGCACAAAAACGTTAAAAAAGTGAGTGAAACCGTAATTCTGTATTTCGAGAGTGAATCGAAAAAGTTCAATATCCTGCTCTTATTAAATTTGAGTAGGTAGGTACCACAGAAAATATGAGTTTTTTTTTTTATATTTACACTTTGCTTTGTCGTTAGATTTTCTCCCATTTATGTATTTTCAAAATATCATCACCACTGAGCGTGCACGAAGTATTTCGTGCCCTAGTGCGCGAAATATTTCGTGCACGTCGTTAAGGTAAATAAAACAAATGTGACATTTTTCGAACGGAAATGAGTGTGAAAATGTCATAATTTTTTGACGTCTGTAGAAAATAGTTATTTTTGTATCTAGTGCGCGAAATTCTACTTTGGTGATCGAGATCTGATTTTTTTAACGAGACGCAGTCGAGTTAAAAAAATAGTCAAGATCTTCAAAGTATTTCGCGCTCGAGTTGCAAACAATATTTTTTCTGCAACTCTATTTAAATATCGATCATTCGAAGCTAAAATTGCATTACAATCAAAAGCAGGTGAATTTTAATTATTTTTGGTTTCCTGACAGGTATGTGTCACCATGACACCAGTGTGCGAACTAGCTATTTCGCGCACTAGTGTGCGAAATAGCTAGTTCGCGCACGGCGTCATTGGAACATTAAAAAATTAATACCCGGGAATAATAGTGTCACTTCGCGAAATGTCGAGTGTGCGAACATCATCATTTTTTGACAGTTGTAGAAAAATAGTATATTATATACCTAGGTAGAGAAGTTGGTCATTATATACCGAAAGCTTTTATAAACCGAGGCGCGCAGCGCCGAGGTTTATAATGCTTGAGGTATATAATGACTCTCTCTAGAATAGATATAACTTCCTATGTACCTACAGAAACCTGCATTTTTTTTTCAAATTGACGTATGAAATTGAAATTGAACCAATAGAAACATGACAATATCCTTGCGTCATGACGTCATTTTCATTATTAACCTAGGTATTTTTTCATTATTTTCATTATTAACCTAGGGAGAGAAATTCAATTTTTTCTTAGAAAAATACATTGAATAATGTCTATTTCTCAGGTTAGTAGTAAAAAAATATATTTATTGATATTTTTCAAGGTGAA
Organism: Ceutorhynchus assimilis; assembly: GCA_917834065.1. NCBI lineage: Eukaryota > Metazoa > Arthropoda > Insecta > Coleoptera > Curculionidae > Ceutorhynchus > Ceutorhynchus assimilis. The sequence continues at coordinate 40,089,777 of OU892280.1, read as the reverse complement.
TTGATGTCATATCGGTCTAAAACTATATTTTTCGAAATGTTCTTTTTCAAGTTATATACAATAAACTATATTCATGCCTGCATTGCTAAGACAAACTTTAACTTTGAAACTTTGGCAGCTATTTTCAAAAACTTCATTTTTTGACCTTAATTGATTTTTTTGAGGGCATCCAAAGGTCACAGCGGTCTAAAACTATTTTTTTATTATTTTGCGTCCCCGAAATATACAGGGTGTCCCACGACGTTTCTCCCAGGTGATAACTTCGGAACGCGTCATCCAATATAATTGAAATTTTGAGGATCTAGGTAACTTTTTGTGCCGCTTCTACCATTGTCATCCAATTTCACCATTTTTGCTTCAATTTCGGTTAAGTGACGTCAACTTTTCAATTTTAAATGTAACTCATGGTATATTATGGCATTTTTCGTTAGAAAATTAAATTACGAAATCGGCTATGCCATATTTGTTAAGACTTTTTTAAAGGATATGACAGAAAATTATACAGTGGAACATACGAGGATGCGTTCCGAAATTATCATTTGGGAAAAACCTCGTGAGACACCCTGTATAGACTAGAGCATAATCAAGCTTGTCTACCCAGAATAAAAATTGAGATTGAAAAATTGACCGACATTTTGAAAAAATGGCGATTTTTATAGTACCAATGAGAAAAGTCGATGGGTCCTCGACTCAAATCGATTAAAATGGTCTACTTAACAACTGTACCAAATTTCATGCTTGTATCATCAAATGGCGTTTTTTTTCGCTAAGCAACCGTACAAAAAAGTAAAAACTGTCTCAATGTGGCCTACCCTTCCCTACTTTTCTGTCATCATGTCCAGTAGAGCCAATTCAAATTCTAATGATGAAGCTCCTTTTTTAGAATAGATACAAATTTGACTCGAACATTTGTATGATGCTCCTAAATATTCACCAAGGAAAGGAGGCTGTGTGGATGTGTCCAGATAAGAAAAGAAACAATAGTATATTGTTTATTTAGGTGGAAAAGTGACACATTTTCGGCCGACGGTGTAAGTTGACGGGCGAGGCGTAGCCGATGCCGGCAAAGACCGAAGGCCGAGAATGTGCTTTTCCACCGAAATACACATACCTACTATTTTTTCTGCGATCGGTTAAATACCTGTTAAATGTTTGTCTTTTAGTTCCAATTATTCCGCAATACGAGAATCACTTTCCCGGCCTAGGCCGGAAAAGTGTTTCCCGTATTGTTATTCATTGATTCCTTAGCAACTATTGAAACATAATTGAAATACCAGAATATTGAGTTTTGCGACCTGTCAACCGGTCAAAAATGCTGTCATTTCTTGTCAATCGCAGAAAAAGTGTATTTCATGCAAATTTTGTTTATCGAAATTCAGCTTAGTAGAGCGCTTTCGGCTTTCGCCATCATCAGTACTACCTGCAAGCGAGCGAAGAAGAAATTCATAATGGAGCAGTTGTAAATATGTATACCGGGTGCCCACGAGATCACTTTCCGGCTGCCACTTTTTTATTTGTCTATCGATATCAACAAAACTTGGTAGGGTTGAAATTCTAACCAAACGCCATTTTTATGCATTCATGACAAGTTTTCCAGTATGGATAGTGTTCTACGTTCTGCAAAGAATAGCCATTTATATAGTTAGGTATATTTGGGGCTTGGGGATCAGTGCCCGGTGCGAATTGGTGCAGAGTCTGCGTTTGAAGTTGACTTGGCCGATTCTCCTGTATGCTTGGTTGAATGCGTTGATAATTGCCTGAATTGGTCATCACGACGTTATCCGCATATTGAAGTTAAATTATCGATGTCGTCGATACTTATTTCGTCTTAGCTCGTAATCTGCTTAGGTTCATGTTAAGATCACAAAAAATAAGCTATGTACATACGTCAAAAAAACAGAAATATCCAAATAATCAAATACAAAGTGAACTACATGCACTAGACCTCCATTTGACAAACAGATAAAACTTACATAAATATCAGAGGTCATTGAGCCACTGGGCTCTATGGCCTCTATACATACAATACAATTATCAAAATGAAGAAACGTACAATAAACACTATTGAATAAGACAAAAATACCTGCTTAAAATATTCTTCATATGAATAAAACACATTTGAAATAAGAATTTGTTTCACTCATTCCTCAAATAAATAATTTGGTAGTTCTTTAATTTTCATGGGCCAAAACATTAAAATTAAACTTTATATCCCAATAGCCCGCGCTATTCTGACACCTCTTCAGTCGAATATAACCTGGTATTATATTTCTTCTGTTTCTGTTGGGATAAGCATGTTCGGCATGTAGGTATGTCCTCGTGAGTCGGAAATAGATGAGTATTCTTCTTTATATAGAGCAAATTTTCCAGAACATACACAGATAGCAGGGTATTCCCAGCTGTTTTACAGTGACTCGATAAACCTTTTTTGTGCTACCCATTCTGTAAGTTGACTTTTTTGACCTACCCCAAGTAGCAGGTGAATATATCTAGTATATATCAATAATATATTTTGAATATATATTGAATACATTTGTATAAATATTATATTTATATTGAAAAAATATATATATTATATATATATTCAAATTATTTTGAAAAAACAGCCGAGAAAAAATCTCAAATTATATTTTATACCTGTTAAAAATATATTATATTCCTATCATATATATATTTTAAATATATATATTTATTTTGGTGAATATATTTCAGAAATATATTATATAACTATATTAAATATTCTTGATATCAATTAAATATATATATCTTATCAATTCAAATAAATTTATATAAAAAATATATAATATATATTACAAGCACCTTATTTTATATATATTTAAAATATTAAAAAAAAAACAGTTGAGAAAGATTCCTAATTTATATTTTATACAAGTTATAAATTTATTATATTCGTGTCATATTTATATATTTTAAATATATCTATTTATTTTGGTAAATATATTTTAGAAATATATTATATAATTATAATAAATATTCTTGATATTTATTGAATATATATCTTATCAACTCAAATAATGTTATATAAAAAATATATAATATATATTACTAGCACCCTATTTTATATATGTTTAAAATATTTAAAAAAAAACAGTGGAGAAAAGTTCCTAAATTATATTTTATTCATGTTAAAAATATATAATATTCCTATCATATATGTATTTTAAATATATCTATTTATTTTGGTAAATATATTTCAGAAATATATTATATAATCATAATAAATATTCTTGATATTTATTAAATATATATCTTATCAACTCAAATAATTAATAATTTTGTATAAAAAATTTATAATATATATTACTAGCACCTTATTTTATATATTTTTAAAATATTTAAAAAAAAAAAATTAGAGAAAAATTCCTAAATTATATTTTATTCATGTTAAAAATATATTATATTCCTATCATATATATATTTTAAATATATCTATTTATTTTGGTAAATATATTTCAGAAATATATTATATAAACATAATAAATATTCTTGATATTAATTGAATAAGTATATATCTTATCAACTGAAATAATTTTATATAAAAAATATATAATATATATTACAAGCACCCTATTTTATATATGTTTAAAATATTTTTAAAAAAACAGCCGATAAAAATTCCTAAATTATATTTTATTCGCGTTTAAAATATATTATATTCGTATTATATATATCTTTTAAATATATCTCTATATTTTATGATCAATATTTACCTACCTACTTAATTATAATAAATAATATTGATTTTCATTAAAAACCTACATAATTTATCAATTCAAATAATTTTACATAAAAAATATATATTATATCATATATTAGGTATATATTTTTAGCACGACCAATAAGTATATTATATCTTCACAATCTGCCGCCAGGTGGCCGCAGTATTGCCAGATTCCTTGCAGTCACCAAGATCATATTTAATAAATAAAAATTGAAACTTTTATTTTTTGAACGGGAAAAAATAAAAAATATACAAAATATGACTAAAATATTCCAAAACCTTGGATTTCAATGTATATTGCCAAATTTTGTTTCATTTTCACTCTAAACAAACCATGCAGCCGCACCTTTTCTGTGCCAAAAACTATAATACAAAATACAATCCCAATTACCGGTGGCTACTCGGTTGATTGATGATGGGTTCAGCAAAAAAGTAGTGACAAAATATAATGAAACGTCGGATTTCAATGCAATGCGCTAAATAAAAATCACTTTTATATTCTACATAAAAGTCGCAAGACTAAACATTCAAAATTGCCCAATCTGACAACAATGACTGTTCGGCCATCTTGCTTGCCCATCTTCCACCGCGCCACCGCGGGCCGCGCGCCGGCACCGCGGCCACCCTCTGCTCGAGTGCTCGACTCCAAGACCGTACAGCCACATGCAATGCGCATTGGATCTTGGAATTAGCTGAATATAAACGTGTTTCCTGATTTCTCTAATTGTCTCTCTAATAATATAAAGTAAACTTTGTGGTCTTGTGATTATGGTGAAATAAAATGAATAATGGCATAATGGTAAGTGCCAATATTATATTAAATTAATCAGTTACGAGTACCTAGTTCTTTGTTAGTCTGTGTTTACAGTAGGTAGGTACAAGAAATAAAATAAAAGTTGAATAAATTGCAACTTCTTATTTCATTTTATTTTATGCGAAAATGAATTCATTTTTACTTATGCCTATCGAATTTTCGTTTTGTTTTCGAAAAATATCTACACATAACCACACTTTTGATTGGGTTTATTTATGCTTTTTTGTGTTTTTATGGTGTTGTCTTGGGTTAGATAGGTACCTATATAGTGTTTCTTATTTTATATTTGAATATCCAATAACCAATAAATGTCAACACATTTCTTGGCTTGGTAAAGCCGGCACCACACATGCGGCATCTGCCGAATAGCGAGCAACGAATGTTAATAACTTGTTTTAACTTCGGGGCTCACCTGTAGCTTTTGGTTTGGACACCCCCTGCTTGCTCCCTAGATCTATTAAACTTTCCACATTCAAGAGGATTGATACCCTACCTGCATTTTTGCAAAACTAGTTTGTGAATTGTGACTAAGATATTTGATGAAAAGTCATGAAATTTTGCATCTGCTTGGGGAATTAGTCACAGGTCTCAGAATGGTGGAAAGTTGTTTAGGAAAAGAAACTACCCAATGGAGTTTTTTGGCGACCCATTAAATGCGAGGTATAGGGCTGCCAATCACTTTCCACCTTTCCACTAATCCTCCATGCACATGCAAAATTTCATGAATTTTTATCAAATATCTTAGTCACAATTCACGAACTAGTTTTTCTAAAAATGCACTGAATGCAGGTAGAGTATCAGGCCTCTGAATCATTTTTTGTGAATCTATAGTTTTCCTTTATCCTGTAAAAGGGTTACTTTTGAGTTTACTGTTTGTGGTTTAAAATTTATTGTTGTTTTCTAGATTGTTTTGTTATCAAATTTGGGTTAGTTTTTACCTTAGTATGTATTAAGTAGGTAAACTAATTTGAGATAAGGACAGGAATTATTTTGATTGTAGGTTTCAATGAGGTTATACCTAATTTTCACAATGATACCTTTTCATCTCCTGTCGAAATCTGGGAAACGTAATCGCTTAAAGACCTTTAGAGATTGCACAGAAAAGATGAATAATTATGAAAGTGACACTGATGTGGACGTTGATATCAAAAGATGTAAACTCTCCTGCGACTCAGCAGGCTTACCAACAAACAATTTGTCACAACTATCTTCTTCAAGTAGTGGCTCTGAGATTCTAGAAACTAGCTATTATGAAGAAAACCAAATTAATCCTGGTAAAAACAGTCCAAAAAATATTATAATTTCTTCTGTTAATAATTTTTGCCATGAGTCTGAAACAACTGAAGAAACTGTCTCGAATCCTGAAGATTTTATTGATCCAATTCAGGAAGAATGGTTTCCTACTTTTTATGGCTCAAGTGATGAATCATTATCCGACGAGGAAGAGTTAGTTGTTCAGCCTATTAAATCTACTAGTGTAACGGAGCAAACAAAACAATTTCTACGTGAATGGTCTTTAGAAAATAATATCACCCATAAAGCATTAGGTTCATTGTGCAAAGGTTTAAAATCCATTTTTGCTCTTGACTTAGATAAGCTACCTCTAGACCCAAGGACAATTTTAGAAACACCAACAAGCATTAATGCACTGTCAATTGGAAATGGACATTATATTCACATTGGTTTAAAAATTCACTTAAACTTTATCGCGTCTCTTGTTAAAAAGCCATTATCTTCTTTATCGTTAATTTTTAATGTTGACGGTCTCCCCTTATTTAATAACAGTACTACAGGTGAACTGTGGCCTATTTTAATGGCTGCACCATGTATTGAAATATTAAGCCACAAAGTTTTTCCGATTGGATTTTATTTTGGTGTCGGTAAGCCTGCAGATCTTGAACTATACTTTTCTGAGTTTCTCACCGAGCTTCAAGATGTTTTGACAAATGGATTTGTTTTTAATGATAGAAAAATTAATGTGATAGTTCTGGGATTTTATGGGATGTTCCAGCTCGCAGTTACATTATGGGAATAGTTGGCCATACAGGTTTTTTTTCTTGTGCTCGATGTACTATAAAAGGCAAAACTGTGGAACGTCGGAGAGTTTTTACTGAGCTAAACTGTCCGTTGCGAACCGATGAGCAATTTAGAATTCGTATGGATAAGTATTTTCAACCTATCGATAGGAGCACTCCATTAATAAATTTAAGGCCGAAATTAAATTTTGTATCGGACTTTATTTTGGAGCCTATGCATCTAGTTGATTTAGGGGTAATGAAAACTCTTCTGCAGGTATGGAATTCTGGGGGCATACCCTTACAGTTATCAGCAAATCAGAGGTCATTAATTTCTTTAGACTTGTTAAACTTGCGAAAATTTATACCTTTGGAATTTGCTAGAACACCTAGAGAGTTTAAAATTGTTGGCAGGTGGAAAGCAACAGAATGCAGAATGTTTTTGCTTTATTTGGGCATAGTAGTTTTAAAGGATAGACTAACTGGAAGCAAGTATGAACACTTTATTTCTTTACATCTAGCCATCTCCATTTTATCCCAGCCATATTTATGCTCTTTAAAAGAGAATCGTGAATATGCTAGACAGCTATTAATTTACTTTGTATCAAAGGTTCCTAAACATTATGCTGAATATTTATTGACTCACAATTTTCATTCACTTATCCATCTTGTAGATGATATGGATCATTTCATTAATCTTATCCCTAATTTTTCTTTGTCAGATATTTCAAGTTACCGGTTTGAAAATTTTTTGTATAGTTGTAAAAAATTGGTCCGAGGCAAATCCAAACCACTTGCCCAAATAGGACGCAGAATTGGTGAATTATTCCAAAGTGCGGCTCTTCAAAACAAATACGCTTCTACAAAGACTGCAGGCTTACATCTAGTTTCTCCTCACAATAACGGTCCTTTGATGGCGTTCACTTGTGGCCCTCAGTATAGTGCTGTTCAGATGTCAAATTTCAAACTTACCATTAATTCTCCTAACAATTGTTGCGGTTTGAAAAATGGAGACATTATGTTAATCAGAAATATTGCATACTCATTGGAGTTAAGACAGCAAGTCATTATTGGTACAAAGTTTGTGGGTTTAAGTGATTTTTATTCCTTGGGTGAATGTAAAAGCTCTTTTTTAAACATACATAAAGTCAAAAGGGTATCTGAAATATTAATGACACCTCTCTCAGAAGTAAACAAAAAGTATGTTTGCTTACCCTATAAAGACAGTTATGTTGTGATTCCTGTTCTACATTCTGAACTGTTGGTTTCAAAGTTCAACTTTTAAATTTTTTATCATAATTTTAATTAATATACATTACAACCTCGATTACCTTATATTTAATAATTTTTATTTAAAGAGCATTTTTCATTTTTCAAATCTTGAAATTATACCTTCACTACACTTCTTATTACCTTATTGTTAATTAGGTAGTTATATTTAAAAATAACTTTTTCACATCTTTCCCAAGTCCCCTGGCTGTCAAAAAAGTAATATGTGGAGCGTAATTAAAAAACGCGATGATCTAGAGTATGATGTTGTGCCCAACAGTTGGTTATGCTTGGAAAAAAAATGTTACTTTCCATCCCACATTAACAACTTGGCACAGTTGAAAAGAATGGTCCGAAAATGTGCACCAGTTGAATCTTCCTGGGAAGTTATGGAAATAGAGATAAAAAAACGCGACTATGGTAAGTTTTTTTTTCTTATTCTTTGGTCTGCCCTAAATTCTGTCACTTAGTTCCCAGGATTAACTTACACAATTCATGTTCCTCCATATGTTACCATATACCTACTTACTGATAAATTTAGAAGTGTAATGGCCGTTTGCACCAACGATTTTAAGGGAGCCTTAACGATAAGTTTTCCTTAATGTGACATTTTCCCATGTAAAAATTTCAATTTAAGCAATACTTATCGTTAAGGCTTCCTTAAAATGGTTGGTGCAAACGGCCATAAACCTCTTTGCTGTTTGTTCTAGTTTAAACTGTTTAGATTTTACTACCTGCTAAATTTAGTGAAATTTCGCGTTTTTTCACTTCGAAATCAATTGTGTTCACACTGAGAAAAAAATTTACCAAAACCAAGTCAAATTTTAAATATGGAAAATAAAAAAATTACCTAACTGTATTATGACACCTACACTTTTTAATTGCACCAATTAAATAAAAATGTCTGCAATAGTTTACTTGCTTTTTGATTTAAGTTCTAAGTGAACAAGTTAAATTAAAAATAGTTTACTTAGGATTATTCAACTTATCTGTGAAAACGTGTTCATGTTTAACTACAGTAATTAAATACATCTAAATTGAATAAACTTTTAATTTATATCAATTAAACTATTCTTCTAATCTATTAGGTGACTTCCGAGGTGACTTCTTTTTTTGGTTTAACAAAAACTAATCTATTAAATCATTTCAAATTTTTAATTAAAAAGCCCACGAATATACAGGGTGATTCAAAAGTAAGCGGCATCCTTTCGGGGGCGTATTCCTTGCATAAAAATAAGACAAAAAGTTCCTATTAACATGGGTCCGGAAATGCTTCCTAAGAGAGCTACGCACCTTCGAATAGGACACCTGAAAGACGTGTTTTTCTCTATAACTTTGAAACCTTTCACAAATGGATTTTGAAAATTGGTGTACTTCATAAACATTTGATGACAATTAAGATACCGAATTGGAAATTCAAAAATCTTAATCAGTGGCGTCACTACTGGGGAGGGTGAGGGCTAAAACATCCCTATTTTTTTTAATATTCAAGATTTTGCAATTCTGATTGAAAATTCGGAAAGTTTCAAGTTTTTTACACAGAAAAGGTACTCTTGGTTCAATTCGATACAGCGTACCGTTTACGAGAAAATTGACTTTGAAAATTTTCTGTTTTACGTTTTAACCCTCACCCTCCCCAGTAGTGACGCCACTGATCAAGATTTTTGAATTTCCAATTTAGTATCTCAATTGTCATCAAATGTTTATAAAATACACCAATTTTTGAAATCCATTTGTGAAGCGTTTCAAAGTTATAAGGTGTCCTATTCGGAGGGGCGTAGCTCCCTTAGGAAGCATTTTCGGACCCATGTTAATAGGAACTTTTTGTCTTATGTTTATGCAAGGAATACGCCCCCGAAAGGATGCCGCTTACTTTTGAATCACCCTGTAATTTTATTATCATCAGTTAATCAATATAAATTTAAACAGCGATTAGCTAAACTTTAATATGTATTAATTAATACATGTGTATTAGACATGTTTAAATCAAATCAGATTATTGATGCTAATAACACAATGCGTTTTATACACGTCAAAATCGATAGAAACATTAGGACTATATTATTATTCAAAATGCACTACATACATACTTTTACCTAAATTTGCGATTTGAATTCATAAATTTATCTGAATCAAGAAAAAAGAAATTGTTTTGTAATATGTATAGTAAGACGAATTGAAATAAGTAAATCTTGTAATTACAAATCTTAAAATAATTTCTTATTCTAAATAAACAGATTTAATAGTTTATTAAAACAATTTTTTTTTGAAATTTAGGGCTTTATTAAACAGGGTGTCTTGAATACCAAATCCCACTTTTGCTATCTCCAAAACGATAAGAGCTACGAGGTCGGTTAAATGTTAAATTAGAGAAAAGATTCCTTTTATGATGCCCGTTCAAGATTCGTCAACTTGATCTTTTTGAATACCGACCTGGATTTTTTATTTTAGATTTAAAGAGCTTCATATTTCCCATGGAAAGTGTTAATAATATGAATTTATCGCATAAGTGTGATATGTCATTGGTTTTGAGACATCTGAAGCTCTTTAATTTAAAATATCAAATTCAGGTCCGTATTTAGAAAAATTAAGTTGGTGGTGTTGGCTCGAATACCAAACGTCGGAGGTAAAATTTGGAGGTACTGTGTTTGAAAACTGAAAAGCGAACAAAATTATAAATCTTTCGATTTCAAATTGTGTCCCAAAAATCAATAGTTTCTGAAATAACCAATAAGATATTTTTAGCCGATTCTTATAAATAGTTCTGTAATTCCAGAAATTTACAGAAAATTGAGAACTCTATGAACGGATCATGAATAAGCATCAAAAAAGGGAAACTTTTCTCTAATTTCACCGACCTCATAGCTCTTACCGTTTCGGAGAGAGCAATAGTGGGACATTGTATTTAGGACACCCTGTATATCTATTTCCCACCGTTCGTTTTCAGAATCATACGAACGTGCAATGGGTGATGCGATACGCTTCTCAAAAAGTAAAAAATCCATTTCTTCCTCTGAGAATGAAGCCATAGGAAAAAGAAATCCCAAGAAACCAATTTACTCTGATGAGGATGTTACTGACGATGATGATATAAGTGAAATTGTTGACAAGCCCTCTACAGAATCTGAAGACGGTGACATGGCCAATACAACTCCAAAGGTTCCTATTCCACCAGCACCTACTTTACCATCAAAAAAAGACAATTCAGTACAAAAAACGGACAAACCACCACTATCAAAAACACATATTATTGACAATTTTGTGCCGCCAAGGATCGAAAAATGTGCACTTGCCAAAGGAAAGAATCATCATTGTGCTTGTGAGCAGCCTATCACAATGCAGTCTTTGGCTCACAGTTTATGTGCTATTTCACGTAAAACTAATAATTTATGTCTTGATTATATCACCTTATTTATAATTTATTTTAGGTCAAGTAGAACGATTGACATCTCAAAATAAAAATGCAAATCTAGAGACATTGAGCCAAATATCAGAGTTAAAATCACTGAATGGAGAAAAAAATGATAATAAACTGCCTGTTCTACAGGATTCTGACGAGGAAGCAGAGACAAACAAACTTCTGGAAAATATGCCTTTAAAAGAAATCCAATCTCTCAAAGATTTTGATTTAAAAATGAAATCAGATAAAAATTATTATCATGCCATGGTAATATTTTTATTTTATTTTTTATTAATAAATATTTTTGGTTGAATTTATTTCATAAGGATCTGTGAGGTAATCAATTTTAAAAACGTATCTTCTAATTGTAGATATCTGCTCTCCAAGTCCGGGCAAATACCAAATCGTCAGTTAAAACCGCTAGGAGCATTATTGGTCTGTTAATCCACCCCCAACTTTGCTCCAAACTATCCTGGAAGGGCGTACAAAGGAAGGATCACACTGATAAGAAAACATCGTTCAAAGACTTACAAACTTGCCATTTGATTTTTCGTAAGTTCCCTTATCGTTACTATATTATTTAAAAACAAAATGTGGAAGTTTGTCTTTAATAATTTTGAAATCCCCTCATTTAAACCTTTAAATTAATATTAATATCACAACCATTATACCTACTTACTGAAAATTATAGGGCATAAAAAAAATTAACTGACCATATTTAACAAAATAGGTTATAAATTTGAAAGAATACCAATTTTCAGCTCTTTTTCTTTTTATCAGGTGTCACAAGAAATCTTTTCCCAAATTTGAAGTCCGATGACGTGGCAAAAATTGAAACTAGCCTTTCAAACTGGCTGGCCCAAACTGGCTGTGCTGCCAAATCCAAGGACTTGGAGATATAGGCTTCTTAATTATCCAATTTTTTTGCATGGGTATATTTTTAAAAACTACTGTACCACACCGCTTAATGAGTATCCAGAGTCCTAGCGTTTTTGTTTGCAATATTTTTCACAATTCCTATTCCAGAACTAGTTTTTTTTCAAAATGCACTAAATGCAGGTAGGGTATCAGGCCTCTCAAAGGAAAACACCAAATATTCATATTCGGCAATTATTGTGGCTGATGCAGTTGAAAAAAAATTGTTCTGGATATGGACATAATTATTCAACCCATTAATTATCAAGGATTTTTTGGCGTTTTCCTTCATTATTTTGTGTAGCTTTACTTTAATAATCTCTGTGAAATAAAAAAAAGTTTAAATCCCTACAAAAGTTCTTGCTTTATTTAAGTCCAGCAATACAACTTACAATTTTCTATTATGGTTTTTTTATTTGCTAGCATTTACTTTACATTTAATCGGACGATAGGTACTTAATTTAATTTTATTTTTTTTTTCAAACTGCTTTTGGGAGATGAAAAAGCTTCCAAATACAATAGAGAAATGCAGGTCCATATTTAAAAAATTAAAGTTGATGATGGTCGGCCAAAGACAAAACGTCGGATTTAAAATTTAGCTACACCATTGTGTAGAGGGGAAAAAGTTGCCCCATTAATGTGTAATTGTGAAATATCTTTCCAAATGAGCCCAGGAAAAAATAAAAACCATTTGCAAAATTTTGATATTTTCTCTCTGGAAGGAAACAGGTAATTGGGTGCCCCAAGACATTTAAGAAAAAACCCTCTTTCCCGTCGATTTTTGATTTAAGGGGGAACCATATCTGTGGTGTTTTCACCTCCTGGAGGGCAAAGCCCTAGCGGGGGTGACAAGGTTCCCCAAAATTTTAAATGGAATTACGGGTCACCTTTTACTGTCGCTAGGTCTTTGCCCTTCAGGGGATGAAAATGTCAAAAAAATAGTTCCCCCTTAAATTAAAAATCGCCCGATACGAGGGTTCTTTCTCAAATGTCTTGGGGCGCCCAAAATTACTTCTGTTTCCTTTTCAAATGGCCACCTTGTATATATTAAAACTATTTATTATTCACAACATATTCAATATATATTTTCTATATCGTAAATATAATATAAATATACTGAACTCTATATATTTTATATGTATTTGCTATGGTGCAAATATATTATTTTATAACACAAAAAAATATTTTAAAAACAATTTTAATATGGGAAACATATTTTATAAATGTCATATTAAATATTATATATATATATGTTATAAAAAACCTATTTACTGTAACAATTACATATTATAAATATCATATAAATATACTGAAAGTGGTTACCTTCCATATATTTTATATGTATTTGCTATGTTGCAAATATCATATGACATAAAAAAAAATATGTTTCAAAAACTTATTTAATATGAGAAACATATTTTATAAATATCCTATTGAATATGATATATATATGTTATAAAAAACCTATTTAATAGAACAAAAACATATTACAAATATCATATAAATATACTGAAAGTGGTTACCTTTTATATATTTTATAAATATTTTTTATAAAATAAATATGATATTTTATAACATATTTTTTTGATATTAATATATCAAATTTTGCTACTTGGGACGTCCATGAACTGTAAGTGTCACTTACAGTCCGGGTCAAAAAAGTTACTTTTTTGACCGGGCCAAAAAAGTTACTTTTTTGACCAGGCCAAAAAAGTGTTGATATGAAAGGTGAAAATTGCTTGGTTCATATATCTGTCAAAATAATGTCACAAAAACACTCGACTTCTTAAATAAAAAACCCAAAACAAATTAAGGATACAATTTTATTGAAACAAATAGAAAATACCTAGACGTCAAAAAGTTGAAATTAGCATAATTAGCATTAGTTATTTACTTTGTAATTTTGAAAGTAAAAGAAATATTTTTACAACTAGTCACATTTAACACAGGGATACTTTCCTGTATTGAAAAACTTAAAATATTGGAATGATATTTATTATCTTGAATGTACGGTAGCACAAAAAATATCATATGCACCTCGACTTGTAGCGTGTACTTTTTTGGCCTCAAATGCTTGCAAACCTCGGCCCTACGGGCCTCGGCGCGCAAACTGCATCCTCGGCCAAAAAAGTAACACTTACAAGCCTTGGTACATAAATAACTATACAAACAGTGGCGACAATAGGCGAAAATTTTGCAACAACATGGCTGCCATCCATTTGGTTTGTACAGGTGGCGGCCATGTTTATGCAAAATTTTCGTCTACTGTCGCCACTGTTTGTAGAGGTTTATCGAGTGACTGTAAGCTGTTTGAAAGCTGCTCTGCACTCATCCCGAGAACCCTGGCTGCCGTTCTCGGCCATCCAAATAAATGCTGAGCATGTGAGGCATCACCCCATACAAGTACAGTATGGGAAAGTTGTGTCTGAAAAGTTGCAAAATAAGCAGTTCTTAGTACCATGAGGGATACATTTTTTGCCAGTCGACTTAGCAGATACAGATTTATGTTTGGCTTTGAGGCTACAGCCTCAATTTTTATACCCCATTTCATTGTGCTTTTGAGTCAATAAGAACCCCAAGGAACCTAGCTTGAGGAACCTGGTCATTTACTATCCCATTATCTATTAGAGCAAATGTTATCCTCTCTGGCTTGCTCCTGTTCCACATGACTAGCCGTGACTAGCCTATTCGAATTATAGTCGGGGAGCTGGCGTCGAAAATATGCAAGAGTTTTCGCAAGGCCCATATTTTCAGAATGAGTAGCATTTTAGTACTACAAAGCTAGGCTACAGTCAGCAGTTCCAGTTCCGGGACACCTGGCGCTGAGATGCGCGCAAAGGTCTATTTTTCATCAACACCTCGCAACAGTTTTCGCAAAGCTGAAAATTTGCAAAGAGCATGCGAATATAATGTAGAACCATAATTTAACAGTCAGACAAAGAAATACGGGGACACGTAGAGTCAGCGCGACTTTGAAGTGGTCAAAAAAATGACGTCACCGAAAGTGT
Source organism: Ceutorhynchus assimilis (assembly GCA_917834065.1). Classification (NCBI taxonomy): domain Eukaryota; kingdom Metazoa; phylum Arthropoda; class Insecta; order Coleoptera; family Curculionidae; genus Ceutorhynchus; species Ceutorhynchus assimilis. Next base: position 40,074,614 of record OU892280.1, on the reverse strand, counting down.
TTTCGCATGGCTGAAATTTGGCAAGGTAATAGTAAAAACAATATATTTATTGAAAAAAACAGTCAGACACTTCTATGTCGGGACCCCGCCAGTCAGCAGTCGATTAAAGTGATATAGGTGGTAGCGCGCGTCAATAGGCATATATCCATGTCGAATAATAATTTCACCAAAAGTGTTTTCGCATAGCTGAAATTTGGCAAGGTAATAGTAAAAACAATATATTTATTGAAAAAAAACAGTCAGACACTTCTATGTCGGGACCCCGCCAGTCTGCAGTCGATTAGAGTGATATAGGTGGTACCGCGTCATTAGGCATATATCCATGTCGAATAATAATTTCACCAAAAGTGTTTTCGCATAGCTGAAATTTGGCAACGTAATAGTAAAAACAATATATTTATTGAAAAAACAGTCAGACACTTCTATGTCGGGACTCCCTCAGTCAGCAGTCGATTAAAATGATATAGGTGGTAGCGCGCGTCAATAGAATTTTACTCTATATACATATATCCATTTCGATGAATAATTTTATTTTTATAATTTAAATTATTTGGAATCGGAAACGGTAAAATAAAATTGTACATGCAGTTAAAAAGTTTGCGGTTAGAAAAAAGCCCGATTCGTATAAATATTACTTGACCATTTAATCAGCAGTACTGTGATAGTATACCTATAGTAATTAAATAAATTCAGTTTTAATTATATTTATTGTAGTTTCATTAAATACTTATAATCATCGCCGATTTTATAAAATACAAAAAAAAATTCTAATCACATCTCCCGCTTCCCTTCCCCTAATCTCGACCTAACAGTACCATAATGAAGTTTCCGAATTCGAATGCATATACGCCTTATTCAAGTATACGCGCTTACGCTTGCAACTTACAGGTTTACACTTACTCATTAAGAGAAAAAAAATGTATTTTACCGTTTCCGATTCCAAATAATTTAAATTATAGAAATAAAATTATTCATCGAAATGGATATAATATATAGAGTAAAATTCTATTGACGCGCGCTACCACCTATATCACTTTAATCGACTGCTGACTGAGGGAGTCCCAACATAGAAGTGTCTGACTGTTTTTTTCAATAAATATATTGTTTTTACTATTACCTTGCCAAATTTCAGCTATGCGAAAACACTTTTGGTGAAATTATTATTCGACATGGATATATGCCTAATGACGCGCGCTACCACCTATATCACTCTAATCGACTGCTGACTGGCGGGGTCCCGACATAGAAGTGTCTGACTGTTTTTTTCAATAAATATATTGTTTTTACTATTACCTTGCCAAATTTCAGCTATGCGAAAACACTTTTGGTGAAATTATTATTCGACATGGTTATATGCTTATTGACGCGCGCTACCACCTATATCACTTTTTTTTTTTTTTTTTTTTTTTTTTACGGATATGCGCACTCGCAAGGAAATGTCCTATCACGCTCGAGAAGCGGCAAGTGCGCGGAAATGTCGGTGTATGTTGGTCTTGAAACGGTTCAGGTTGTAACCTGCAGGGAAAACCGTCGCAGGGAGTTTATTCCACAGCGATGCTGTTCTCCAGAGATATGAATTCTGATATAATGAGGTTCTTGGTGCCTCTAGTTTGACAGTAAATTCATGGTTACCGTCTGTTTGACGGGTTCGCCTGGTAGGTGCTACTCTCGGTGGAATCATACGTGCCAACTCTTCAGAGCATTTTCCGTGATAGTACCTGTAGAAGAGAGATAAATCGCCCACAGATCTGCGATGTTCGAGACCATCCAAGTTACGAGTAAGTGCGGGGTCATTGATCAGCTTGATAGCTCGTTTTTGCACGGTATTCAAAAGCATTAAGGTATGTTTGGGTGCTGCACTCCATATATGTGAGCAGTACTCCATAGTTGGTCGAATCTGGGCTTTGTAGAGTGTCAGCAATTGGCTTGGTGTGTACAGATGTCTTGTACGAAATAGCACCCCCAGCTTTTGGGAGGCCCTTTTAGCAATATCTGCCACGTGACTGTGCCAAGACATGTTGGTCTCTGCAGTAACCCCCAAGATGTTCAACTGACTCTGTAATGTGACAGCACTTCCAGATAGCATGATGTTTGGCTCACCGGTGCTGGTCTTTTTTGAAAACAGAGCTGCTTGGGTTTTCTGCGCGTTGAACTGTACAAGGTTTTTGTTACCCCAGTCCTCTATTATCTCCAGGTCGTTATTTATCTGCGATATTTGAGTTAGTCTAAGATGATGGAATTCACGTGCGGAAAGATCTGTGGGTGGTATGAGTGAGGAGACTACATTGCCATCGTCTGCAAAGCAATAAAGTGGATTTACTGTTTTATCTATGAGGTCATTTATGTAAATCAGGAAAAGAGTTGGCGAAAGGATTGCTCCCTGTGGCACACCAGCATTTATTTGGTAAGACTTGGAGTTCTGGCCATCCAGTGCAACATAAATGGATCTGTCCTTTAGGTAACTTTCAAACCAAGTGCAAAGTTTCGGCGATAATCCCATTGCTTTGAGCTTGTTGAGCAGATTTTCATGCCAAACTTTGTCGAATGCTTTAGATATATCTAAGGCAATTGTTCTTGTTTCACCCCGCAACTCAATCGCTTTTTGCCATAAGTGAGTGACGTATGTAAGTAAATCGCCAGTTGACCTATATTTTCGAAATCCGTATTGCTTATCGTTGATAATTTTGTACTTTTCCAAGTACTTGGTTAGGTGATTGTTCACAACTCTTTCCATTACTTTTGATATCACCGGAAGTAGAGCAATTGGTCTATAGTTTAACGGATCTGTCTTTTTTCCTTTCTTTGGAATGGGTTGTACTGCGGCAGACTTCCATGATGATGGATATACTCCTTGCCTGTAAGACAAATTGAATAATTTTGCGAAAGTTGGGGTGAGTTCGTTGGCGCAATTTTTGAGTACTATTGCGGGAATGCCATCCGGACCCATTGCTTTGTTTGTATCCAGCTTTTTTAGGGATTTTCGTATTTCTCTGTGACAAAAGGGTACCTCTGGCATACTATGGGAAACCCTTTCAATGAACGGTGGAGTTTTTCCGTTTGGCACTGTTAGGTTGGAGTTGGAGGAAAACATTTGGGCAAGCATATTGGCTTTTTCCTCTGATGTTGTGGCTAAGTGATTATTTTTATCTGTAAGTGGTGGTATGGATGACTTGGTGAAGTTAGATCCAACAGCTTTTGCAAGAGACCAAAAAGACCTAGAACTACTTGGACAATTCAGCAACCTGTTTTTTATTCTTTGATTGTATGTTTCTTTAGCGGAGTCAATAGTAATTTTGCAACTATTTCTGGCTTCTATAAATTCTGTGTGGTTTTGAGCGGTTTGTTGTCGTTTCCAAAGGTTATATGCTCTGTGTTTTTTCTGTACAGCCGTTTGACACTGGCTGTTGAACCAAGGTTTTGCATTAGCTCTACGTTTAGTTGTATGTGGGATATATGCGTCCATTCCAGATAAGATTACTTGTGTTATTTCATTACAGCAAATAGTGGGATCAGCTGTTTTAAAGCAAACCTCTTGCCATGGAAAATCCAGGTAATACTGTTTTAGGTCATTCCATTTTGCCGATTTATAGTGCCACATTTTACGAGGAAGTGGTTGTAGGCTTGGTGGGATGAGCATTTCGTACTTTGTTATTATAAGTTTATGATCGGACGAACCAAGTGGAGCATCTACTTTAATCGACTGCTGACTGGCGGGGTCCCGACATAGAAGTGTCTGACTGTTTTTTTCAATAAATATATTGTTTTTACTATTACCTTGCCAAATTTCAGCTATGCGAAAACACTTTTGGTGAAATTATTATTCGACATGGATATATGCCTAATGACGCGCGCTACCACCTATATCACTCTAATCGACTGCTGACTGGCGGGGTCCCGACATAGAAGTGTCTGACTGTTTTTTTCAATAAATATATTGTTTTTACTATTACCTTGCCAAATTTCAGCTATGCGAAAACACTTTTGGTGAAATTATTATTCGACATGGTTATATGCTTATTGACGCGCGCTACCACCTATATCAGTTTAATCGACTGCTGACTGGCGGGGTCCCGACATAGAAGTGTCTGACTGTTTTTTTCAATAAATATATTGTTTTTACTATTACCTTGCCAAATTTCAGCCATGCGAAAACACTTTCGGTGACGTCATTTTTTTGACCACTTCAAAGTCGCGCTGACTCTACGTGTCCCTGTATTTCTTTGTCTGACTGTTAAATTATGGTTCTACATTATATTCGCATGCTCTTCGCAAATTTTCAGCTTTGCGAAAACTGTTGCGAGGTGTTGATTAAAAATACACCTTTGCGCGCATCTCAGCTCCAGGTGTCCCGGAACTGGAACTGCTGACTGTAGCCTAGCTTTGTAGCACTAAAATACTACTCATTCTGAAAATATGAGCCTTGCGAAAACTCTTGCATATTTTCGACGCCAGCTCCTGGACTATTATAGTTATTTGTATACCAAGGCCGCGAAGTGCCTTTTAGCGTACGTAGAGAAAAGTTATCGCCGAGGCGCTTGCGGCCGAGACAAGATAATCTCGAGGACGCTAAAAAGTTTCGCGGTCATGGTATACACACTATTTTTTGTACAACCATGAAAATTATGTGAAATTACAGAAAAAAAGAACTCCTTTTAACAAATATGTGGAACTAACTACCAGTTTGATGTATAACCTGGTGGCTATGGTGGCACAGCGTTTCTATGGATGTCATGGATGACATATTTTGCAAGTAAACAAATACACAAAAAATTTTGACGGTTCTCGAAAAATCGTGAAGATGTCCGAAAGCGATAGAGATATTTTACTTTCTTGCACTCCTCCAGAGCTAAAAAAACTATGGTTCAATCAGCTATTTCTGAGTTAATACCTGGAAAACTAAGCGGCAATATGGAAATTGTTACTGCGAGTTCAAAAATTGGTCTGACAAATAAAATGTCAAAATGGTGGCTGAAAACATATTTGCTTATTTAATGCAGAAATGGAAAGTTTTGAGAGTTCAATTCAAAAACACTGGATTATTAGTTGCTTCAGCTTCAGGAGTAAATATTAGTAATAATGCAAAGTGTCGCAAAAGTGTTAATATTTATCTCGAATAATTTATGTTGTTCTGAAGAATTTGAAAATAAAATTTACTCATTGTTGTTGTCAAAGTGTCAAAGGACCCCGCAATATTTAAATGGAAATTGGTTACCCGTGATATTTGGATGAAATTTAAATATGTTATTGGGGATGCCGTAAGCAACATTTTTTACCATGGGCACAACCCTGTATATATGACAGGTGAGGCGTGGTTAGCTGTCAAATATTGGAATCTTGAATCCAAAAGCAGAGTAACTATGGCAGATTTTGATAAACAAAAAATCTATTCCTACTAAGTCGGCCAAGTTAAGTCGAAAAATGTCAACCATTTTAACACCTGTCAAAATCCTACCAAACGGCAGCACTCATCTTTTCCAGTTTTCAATATTTTATGTTGTCATTTGGCATTTTTAACTTATATGTAAATTCTAAATTCAAAATTTGAAAAAAAAATGACAGAACTGTCAAAACCTGTCATTTGTTTTAGTAGAAAAAAAATACTCTAATCTGGTCCTTTCTTGTTTTAAGGTAGTTTATTGGTGATAAAACATTTAACAAAGTTCATGCACGTCACATTTTGACAGCTGTCATTTTTTTTTCAATTTTTGAAATTAGAATTTACATATAAGTTAAAAATGTCAAGTAACAACATAAAATATTGAAAACTGGAAAAGATGAGTGCTGCCGTTTGGCAAGGTTTTGACAGGTGTTAAAACGGTTGACATTTTTCGACTTAACTTGGTCGACTTAGTAGAAATAGATTTTTTGTTCATCAAAATCTGCCATAGTTACTCTGCTTTTGGATTCAAGATTCCAATATTTGACAGCTAACCACGCCTCACCTGTCATATATACAGGGTTGTGCCCATGGTAAAAAATGTTGCTTACGGCATCCTCAATAACATATTTAAATTTCATCAAAATATCACGGGTAACCAATTTCCATTTAAATATTGCGGGGTCCTTTTGATTAATAGTTTCGCGGCCGTCACCAAGGGCAACGGCCGCGAAATTGATTTTCGCGGACTGTGTAGCGGCCGCAAAAGCTCACTTCGCGGACGGTTGCACAAAAAACCATTTCTCAGCCATTCCATGTGCCTCCAAAGAACCCAGCAAAGAAGCATCAAGAGAATCCGCCAGCACAGAGATGGGTGTGTCATCGGTGAAGAGAGTAGGTAAGTATAGTATAATTAGGCTTTTGATCTATCAAGGGCAAATAGTATTGGACCTAGAATGGATCCTTGAGGCACCCAACTTCACAGCCTGACGCCTTCCTCTAAGATAGGACTTTAAAAGTTGAAGGCAACCATTACTGAAGTTATAGGCTTTCAGCTTCCGCAGAAGGATTTCATGATCAACAATCGAAAGATTTGCTGAGATCGCAAAACAAAACCGTATATATTTTAGCAGTGTCCATCAAAAGCATCCATAATATCAGATATGAGATTTAGGATTCCCATAACGGTGTTTTTCTTTTTTCTAAGCCCAAATTGATTTTCATTAAAAAGATCATTCACTCCAAAGAAACTTACTACCTGTTAAGACATACATTTTTCAAAGACAGGTAACGACAGCAGCGATATATTGTTCTATAGTTCTCTGCCTCGTCTGGGCAACCCTTCTTAAACAGAGGAACCATAATTGCTCTTTTCATGCGCTGTGTTTAATATTAATTTTTACATTCAAACCATACCGGTTGTTCTTGTTTTCAAGTTGGCTTACTATGTCTCTAACTTCATTAAAACTTACTTTAGATAAGGATAATGCTACCCTGTTACGGGATGAAATTTTTATTATTGGCAATTTGATATTTTCCGACGAAACTAATATTTTTGAACTTTCCTCATCTTAAATTTAGTAAATTTCTCAAGTTTCTTTCGTTTTGTTTGCTGGTAGTTTCGTAAATTTCGAAAATTCAATTCTTTTTATAATTTCAGAGTCCGCATTTTAAATAATTCAATAAAATAATAATTCCTTATTGTCAGTGGTAATAAAGGTCAAAGTCGAGCAAATTCTCTTTTGGAATGCATCTTTGGAATGTTGAAATTTTTATTGTTTTTTTTTTTTTGAGATCAAGTTTCAATTTAATATAGGGTGTCCCACGGTGGATGGCGTATTACGTATTAGACGTTTATGGAGAACTAAAAAGCAGATCATTTTGAAAATTTGGCAACCGGGATAAACGACCATGATCTACACTTTCAAAATATTTTTGTTTATGCGGTATTGCCACTTCTACTCTAAACCAGTGGCAAAATAGCTATTTTAAATGAAACACCAGGTATGTAATTGCATATTTGGATTCTACGTAAAATTCTGAGCAGATTTCATGTGATATACCCTATACCTAAGTTCAACTGTTTTGGAAATATTGACAGTTGAAAATTGACTATATCGCTAATATTACAACCAAAAACCTCAAGTTATTTGATGACTCTCCTTGTTCATCGTTGCTTAGGACGGTTCCATTCATATTATCATTCATATTATCATATCATGCAACATGCGGAGTATCGAGTATCTGTATGTACTTTTGCGGACACCCTGCCTTTGCCAATATCTTCCAAAGAGGTTCTCCGTTGGCCGAATCAAATGCTTTTACTAAATCTATGAAGGCCATGTATAATCGATTTTGTTCTCTTGTACCTACCGCAGCTGTCTTATTGTTCTTTAATTATCTAATAGCCTTTTCAAACTCCTCTTATCTGGGAACCTCGCTCACTCGGTTCTTGTTGCATTGGGTTCCTGTAGAATTTCGTTGAAGAAGTCATTATCAATTTGCCATTCTCTGTTAAGTAGGTAGTTCCTGGAAGTGTTCTTTCCAATGAGACTTAATGGGAGAACTGTCTTTATAAGCAGTCTTGTGACATCTTTGGATCGTGAGGGATTGAGTTCTTGTCGAGTGCTTGGTTCGTTGGATTCAGCTAGTTTCTGTATTTCGTTTGATTTTGTTATCAACGATTCGTTCTTTAATGCTCGCGTTTGCCTTAAACTTCTGCTTTTGCTTGTTGGTATTGCCTCTTTTTTACAGTGGCTTTTCCATGGAATATGCGCTTTCCTTTTTCTTTCTATAAGGTCTTGAATTTCACAAACCGGTCTTGATGTTTCTTTTATATGTAGCCGACCGTTTCTTCCGAGGTAGATGTTTTCGCGGTCTTCAATAGTTTCCAGTGCTCCTTATTGCTTCCCGGGTCTCTGACTCTAACGGAAGTTTCTCGCATAGAGAGGCTTGGAAGGTTGTCCTGATATGGTCGTCGAATATGCGGAATACAAACTTTTTTCATCAAAAATACCTATTGCGTAACTTGATTAAGCAAAAGAAGGTTTGTATATAGTGCAAAATTTTTATTAAGAAATATCAGTGCAGAGCGCTTTCGGCCTTAGGCCATCATCAGTGCTAACCTAAAAAAGCAAGGAAAATCCAACATCAGCAAATGAAAAATGGGGAATGTAACCCTTGAAATTAAAAAACTTGGTTTTTACTCACTTCGTCAGGTGTATATAAAAGAACTTGGTTTGAAAACAACGGTGCACATGGATACATAAGGTCACAAACTAATCAATAACATGGATTGACTGAACAATTTAAAATTTATTAAGAACCGAACTAAAATGTTCGGGGGATTGAACTTTTTTATAGCTATCTCAAGGAGGAATCCATCCTTTCAATTTTTCCTTTTTTTCTTTTGAAAATTAATGAAATCAAACTCAAAAGCAAACGTGTCTTGGTGTTAGGTTAGAGTTCTTTGGTTTAAAACCAGGTGTGACAATTGACAGTCTGTCCAAGAATTCGAAGCGCGGGCAATTTGAAAATTTGAAAATATTAGACCCAAACAAGGAGAGATGAAGCAATTTGTCTTTGATGCTAAGGAGCTGGACTCCTCAGTGGAGTGTCCCATAATATCATCATGAAGTGGCGTTTAGTTTAAAAGGCGTCTATGCAGAGGAATGTAGTTTCTGTTTAGATTGACTTGTGTATTTAGGCAACGGCTGTTGTCTGCTAACTCCTTCTGTATCTCGATATCCTCCATAAAGTGAAGACGATTGAAGTTTTTTGAATTTATATTATGAATAATCTTCGAATAAGACCGGGGGCTGAACTCATGTTTTGATGCTTTGAGATGTTCACCGAAAGCTGAGGTTGTTCTTTTTAAATGTTCGTTCATCCTAGTGCCCAAAGGTCTACAAGTTCTACCAATGTAGGTGCCAAAGTGGCATACTTAGAGGAATGCTTCTAGCTAGGTTTTCGAGGCAGCCTAATCAATATTGAAATGGGGTCGAATGCTGTGTGCACGTTAAGCAATTAAGCAAAAGAAGGTTTGTATATCGTGCAAAATTGTTATTAAGAAATATCAGTGCAGAGCGCTTTCCGCCTTAGGCCATCATCAGTTCTAACCTAAAAAGCAAGGAAAATCCAACATTAGCAAATGAAAAATGGGGAATGTAATCCTTGAAATTATAAAATTTGGTTTTTACTCACTTCGTCAGGTGTATATAAAAGAACTTGGTTCGAAAACAACGGTGCACATGGTTACATAAGGTCACAAACTAATCAATAACATGGATTGACTGAACAATTTAAAATTTATTAAAAACCGAACTAAAATGTTCGGGGGATTGAACTTTTTTATAACTTTCCCAGGGAGGAATCCATCCTTTCAATTTTTCCTTTTTTCTTTTTGAAAATTAATAAAATCAAACTCAAAAGCAAACGTGTCTTGATGTTAGGTTAGAGTTCTTTGGTTTAAAACCAGGTGTGACAATTGACAGTCTGACCAAGAATTCGAAGCGCGGACAATTTGAAAATTTGAAAAAATTAGACCCAAACAAGGAGAGATGAAGCAATTTGTCTTTGATGCTAAGGAGCTGGACTCCTCAGTGGAGTGTCCCATAATATCATCATGAAGTGACGTTTAGTTTAAAAGGCGTCTATGCAGAGGGATGTAGTTTCTGTTTAGATTGACTTGTGTATTTAAGCAATGGTTGTTGTCTGCTAACTCCTTCTGTATCTCGATATCCTCCATAAAGTCAAGACGATTGAAGTTTTTTGAATTTATATTATGAATAATCTTCGAATTAGACCGGGGGCTGAACTCATGTTTTGATGCTTTGAGATGTTCACCGAGAGCTGAGGTTGTTCTTTTTAAATGTTCGTTGATCCTAGTGCCCAAACGTCTACAAGTTCTACCAATGTAGGTGCTGGGGCAGGAATTACAACTCAATTTATAGATGCCACTTTTGGATAGTTGGTCGATTTTGTCTTTAGAATTAACTAAATGTGTTGCAAGACTGTTCTTTGTTTTATATGAGATTTTTAAGTGCTCGACATTTTGGTGAAGGACCAGCGAAATTTTGGAATTAGTTTCAGAATCAAGAAACAGTAATGCCACATATTTACTGGCTGTTGGAGGAAGAACTTGGTAAACTTCTTTTTGGATCTTTTTTGTTTTAGTTTTAGTGATGAGAACATCAATTAACTTAGGTTTGAATTGGTTATTGTAAGCAATCTGTTTAAGAATCTTAACTTCGTTATTGTAGTCCTCTTTAGATAGAGGGATGCTTAAAAATCTGTGGATATAACAATCAAAAGAAGTTAGTTTATGTTGTTGTGGGTCAGTGGCGTATCTACCAGTGTGCCATGTGTGCGAAGCACACAGGCCCGGCCCCGAAAGGGGCCCGTGAGCTCCAGAGCGAAACTGCAAAAAAATGTTTTAGAACATCTTACATGTCAATTTTAATCAATGAAATCAAATAAGCTTTATTGCCAAAAAAACAAATAATGGTCATAGACAAAGCAGGCCTTAAACCTAATAAAACAATTAAAATTATCTATTATCTATCTATCATAAAAAGGATAAAAATTTCAAAAAATGATTCACAACAATCGAAACCAACACAAAGAATTGTAAAAACTGAGGCAAAAACAAACAAAAAAAAAAAAAACTAAAACTTAGAAGTCACTACCTATCACTCACATAATTATGTCACACAAATTAAATTAAAATGTCATAAAAAGACGGTAAAAAAAAAAAAAATATATATATATATACATTATACATGCGCTACAGGAATAAAACAGTAAGCACAAATTACAAAAGTCAAATCATGAAAATAAAAATAATAATAATAATGATATCGGCAGAGCCAATCAATTGATACAGTCAAAATCTATCATTCCAATACTCAGTACAGTCATAATAAGCCCCTCTCAATTAGTAACCTTTTCACCATCCGTTTAAATATTTTGTTGTTTTCCACTTGTCTTATTTCCACAGGTAAGTGATTAAATAATTTTCGACTATTGTATATGATAGAATTTTTAATTTGTGTCGAGGATGGTATTGGCAGTATTATATTATAAGTTTGCCTCGTGTTATACAAACCTGTTGCATGCAAGCTATTTCTATATTTTTTATGACTGGGAAAACTGTCCCATCTAATATAAATAGACTGAGAAGTGTTAAAATTTTATGTCTCATGAACAAAGGTTTACATGAATCTCTCATTTTAGCTCCACTCAACAGACCCTTGAGGCACCCCATACTGTAATGTTCTCTGTTCAGAAACATCACCTCCAAAGCGAACACGAGTCCTATCTTGCAAATAACTCTCAAAACCATTTATAAGAGGATCCCCTAAATCCATAGGACTGCAGTTCCAACAGCAATATTCTGTGACTGACACAATCAAAAGCTTTCGTGAGATCACAGAACACCGCTGCGGCAACGTCGTTGTCATTCAGTCTTAAGAAAAGTTCCTCGAGAAATGCAAATATTGCATCGGAAGTCCCCCTGGAAGCTCGAAATCCATATTGCTCGGGACTAAGAATCTTAGTAGTAGTTAGCGATAGAATGAAATGCTTAGAAAAAGTCTAAGGTTAAATAGAGAACGAAAACGATTTCCCCTGTTCCGCCTCCAGCAAAAAGCGCTGGGAATGCTAGGTGGAAGAGGGGAAATCGTTTTCGTTCTCTATTCAACCTTAGACTTTTCCCTAGACATTTCATTCTATCGCATTAAAATTGGCATGCAAGATGTTTACTTGCCAGGGGTGTATAGTATTTGGCTATTTTATTCCACGTATTATTCAGTTGTGTTGTTTGATATTGATCATCACCATTCAAAGAAATGTAAATTATGTGACGCCCCATGTTTTTTATTTGTTTGATGTATGGCGACTAGATGTTTTTCAAGTGTTTCAAGTCGGATTAAAAATACTATTACATAAGTTATTCTTACCACTTTCGAAAATGCTGAATTCACTATTTAACGTTTAAATACCTGTACCTAAAAATAATTTTAGAAGTGTTTTTTGAACGACTTTTGGGTTAGATTGGGTTAGTAAAAAAAAAATTCTGTGATGGGCCCGCGGAGATTTTGGCACACAGGCCTGGAGCTGGGTTGATACGCCACTGTTGTGGGTGGTTAGATTTGTTCGGTATTGTGACCGACACAGACTCACCACTGTGTCGGTTTTCTGCATATCGAGAACTGTAGATTATTTGTGGGGTTCTTGGTGATTGTGATGTCTAGGAAATTGATTTTTTTGTTGCTTTCTAGCTCGAGAGTAAAATAAATGTTGGAGTGAACAGTGTTAATTTTCTGGAGCAACAATAGGGTCGTTTCATGATTTTTTTAATTTTTTTTATTGAATTAGGCACATCAAAAACTATTCTTGGTTTTTTTCCCGCATTTTTTAGAACAATATTAAAGGGATATAGGTATTTCCATTTGAAATTTTACTATTATTCGTTATTTTTTAAATTGTTATGACGTCACAAGGCGAGCTTGCGCACTGTATTTCTAAATTTAAGTTTGCATCACTGACAAAATTTCCTAGTTGTCTAGTTGGCTGCCCTGCGACTGGCCCATCTCCTGTCTTCTGTTAGAGGTTATGTCAGTTATTTTGTTTATTTTGATTCGGCTGCCTAGTCTGGTTGATTTATAAAATGAAACATAAATACTTATTTCACCCGTTTATTTGTTCGGTTTATGTGAGCCTCCAGCGAAAATTTACCTGAACTAAATTATGTGATGTTGCAAGAGTTTTTTGCCAAAAATAACGATTATAGTCAGAGCGAATTTCATGGGTTGGAAACAGTCAGGAAACTAGTTTCAAACAATGAAATTCACTCCTTCTGGTTTGGGATTTCTGTGCGAAGAGACCTTAAACCAACTTATTGACACCTTTAATTTGACACATTATTCAGCGCAAAACTTGATAGGTGTCAAAGCTGAGACCGCGGGCCCTTGCCCCAATAAGCTGCCCTGCCACCCTTTTCCGGCAAGTTCTCACGAGGCAGGATCGACTTTTTAGATAGGGGACATCGAGACCTTGAATCTGATACCCTACTTAGGGCATAACTCGATGGGGGTAGTGTTACGTTTTTTTCAATTTGTTAATAGGGACATGAAGCTTCCGTATTTTTTGCTCGGTATCCGTATCGGTATCGTACTGCGCATGTGCAGAAGCGATACGGAGGCCGAGATACCGTACGTACAACGTAACGTTACGGCCCTCTCGCGGTATCCGTATCGGTAACGTATCTTGACATTCCTGACGCATGTGTCAAATTTCAAATGAATATAACCTCACTTTTCTTCCGGGTTGATTTTATTTGTTCAGTTTATACTTTCTTGAGTTTCTTGTGTGTTTAGTGCTTCTCTATCGCAAAAAAAATAACAATTTTAAGGTTAGATATTAAAACGCCGGAGTTTTGAGACAAAAATTTCCAGGTTATGAGATGCGTTTACGTTTACCGGAACAGGGAGCGCTTTAACAGCCTTTTCGCTTGTCAAAGTATCTAGTTGCGTTACCTACGGATACCGATACCGATACCGGCGAATTATTTCAAGTAGCTTTATGTCCCTAATAATTTGTTAAAAGATATTTCCGGCAGCATTTGCTCTCAGGCAGGAATACCGGTTAATAGATGCACATAATACAGGGTGTCCTTAGATAAACTGACACATTTTAGAGATGGATATCTCGAAAACGAGAAAAGATAACGGGATGCGGTTTGTTCTGGAAGAATAAGGATTTTTTAAAGTTTTTTTTCATGATATTGACGAATCCTGAAATTTGGTTTTACAGACATTCGATTTTTTGGAATAAAAACATACTGCCTTATTCTTGATGAAACACCCAGTATATTTTGTCATCATCAGAAAGAGTGACTTTTTTAGTTCACAAAAATGTTTAATTTTTTTCAATTATCATGAAATTAAATCGTAAAAATTGCACTTGGTTGAAGTACTGTCGACTGGACAAAAAAAAAATGATAAGAATTAATTTGTGTTTTAAATGCACTTATTTGTGTTTAATTCTTGTCTTATTAGTTAACTATGCCCTAATTATTTAATAAAAGTATTAAACACAAATTGATTCTCAATTTTTTTTTTTTTGGTTAGTCGATGGTATTCCTTTCGACAATTTTCACGATGCAAGTTTAAGATAATTGAAAAAAATTATACATTTTTGTAAAGTAGAAAAATCAGGCTTTCTGACGATGACAAAAGATACGGGGTGTTTCATTAAAAATAAGGCAGTTATTTTATTTCAAAAAATCGCATGTCTGTTTAACCAAATTTCAGCAAATTTCAGGATTCGGCAATAATGTGGAAAAAAACTTTGAAAAATCCCTATTCTCACAAAACAAACCGCATCTCGTTATCTTTTCCCGTTTTCGAGATATTTACCTGCAAAATGTGTCAGTTTATCTAAGGACACCCAGAAAACCGACACAGACTGACCACACAATACCGAACAATTCTAACCACCCACAACACATAAACTAGCTTCTTTTCATTGTTATATCCACAGACTTTTAAACATCCCTCTATATAAAGAGGACTACAATAACGAAGTTAAGATTCCTAAACAGATTGCTTACAATAACCAATTCGAACCTAAGTTAATTGATGTTCTCATTACTGAAGCTAAAACAAAAAAGATCCAAAAAGAAGTTTACCAAGTTCTTCCTCCAACAGTCAGTAAATATGTGGCATTACCATTTCTTGATTCTGAACTAATTCCAAAATTTCGCTGGTCCTTCGCCAAAATGTCAAGCACTTAAAAATCTCATATAAAATAAAGAACAGTCTTGCAACACATTTAGTTCATTCTAAAGACAAAATCGACCAACTATCCAAAAGTGGCAAAGTGGCATCTATAAATTGAGTTGTATTTCCTGCCCCACCTTGATGGAGAAATATTAAATGAATAATTACTAAGGCTGATACAATAAAAGGTAATATAAAATGTAAAGTAAAAAATCGTGTTAAAGTTGCGTTATCAACAGCAAATCCTCCTCAATCTTTTCAATTTAGAAGCCTCTCTCTCTGACGTCAAACTATCAGACGACAAAAGAGCATGAAAACAATAGGCGTATTTTAGCGACAGGTAAACATCATACTACACATACTACGATTCATGACGTCATAGTTACCCAAATAACAGGTGGAGTGTATTTGACAAAGGGTCTAAGAGAGGACGCCACGATCGTTGTTTATTTGGATTTGTTGAATTTTGTAAAATTTAGCGTTTTCGAGTTTCAATATTATTTCTCCAGTGAAGATTTTCGAATATTTTTGATAGATTGTGGTATTTTTGAATTTTATGGGTGCCAAAAAAAAAAAAATTACACTTTTGTGCACAAGTGAAGATTTTTTATTTTTTTTGCAAAAAACCTCTAAAATAAAATCACAGAAAGCCATGGCAAAATGAGGAAAAACAATCCTCTATTTATAATGGAAAGAACTGTGTCGGTAATCGTAGCGTAATCAGCTGATGTTTTGCCCATATGCTCATTTTCGTGTATTAGAAAAAGATGCACTGACATACTACAACCAGTAACTATCCCTCCTAGGATGTTTACATGTTTACAGTCGAGTTTTATGTTGTGTTTTATGTTGTGACGTCATAGTATGTTAGCCATGCTCGCTAAAATGTAGTATCCCAAGTAAATACAACATACTACTGGGTTAAAACTCTCGCTAAAATACGCCTAATGATTGGCAGCCGTTGACAGTGGTTTGTTGACAGGACTTTTATGCGTATGGAGACTGGAAACTATTATTTCCTCGGTTTTTTCAAGGTTTTTTCCTAACAATGGTGATTGTGTGTAGTGTGCCTCTTCGTGAAAATAATTCCTATTCACCGGCGGACGTGTCTTTCCATAAGTTTTTATCAAATCCTACATTTGTCAAAATTTGGATACACAAAATCAGAAAGGATACTCGCAAAAGAAAGTGAAATCCACGGCTCATCAAGTATACGAAGTAATCCACGTTCAAGTTTAGTTTGCGGTTTGCTTCCCACATTTTCTTTCCAATTTCAAATTTCACCATTCTATGTCGGTCAGTCGGACATTGTCATTTTCCATTCACTAAACAAAGATACCTAACTCATCGGTGAAGTCACCGATAAGAATAAAAACGGGCTTGCTAAACACCCAATACACAATGACATTGACAAGAAAGCAAATGTTGGCGAGAATATGAATATTTTCATACTATATCGTCCATTTCTTTTAATTGAAAACGTCAACTAGTCTCATGAGACTGCTGTTTCTGGAAATTATCCACCAATCTACTAGTGGTGCATAAATATACACGCACCTTTTCGAATATTTCATCAAAAGGCGTTTGCTAGGTTCCAACATAAACAAAAACTTCTTGACATTTTATGTACAGTCTTTTTTTTCCCAAGATAGATTTTGACATTGAAAACTTTGAAATATAAACAATAATGCTTGGCCCTGATTGGTCGCAAAATGCCGTGTCTTTGCAGGTTGGAATCAGTTTTACAATGCATGCAGGGCCGTAGCCAGGGGGGGGCATTGGGGGGCAATGCCCTATTTTTTAAATGATGATGCCCTACCTTTAAAAATCAACATGCATTTAGGTTTCTTTAGAAAATTTAAAAGTAGATAATGCCTGAAGTAGATAGGCCTGAAATCGAGTAAGCGAGGATGAATGTTTCCTAAAATGCCTAAATCTAATGAACAATGTTTGACGTTTGCACAGAGGAAGTTTTTTGTTTTCAAAGATTGCGAATGGCCCAAGGCGGCTGGCGCGAGAATCCGCGCCATTTTGTTTACTTGCCAGAGATGTTATTTATTGCAAGGTTGTTTGATAGAGGCGAGAGAGGTAAGATGCCTGGTAACTTTATGACGTCATCTGGGGTGCCTCAACATAATGCAAATCTTTATAAGGTATCCTAGATGTGTCATCAAGTTACCTTTTACCATACAACCTGAACCTTGATTTATTGAAAAATTTGTCTTCGGCGCCATTAGCCCCATTTTGTTTACCTATAAAAAAATTAAGGGGGGGGGGGTAAGTAGTGTATGCCCTATGTCAAATTTGTCATGCCCTACCTTAAATTTGACTCTAGCTACGGCCCTGAATGCATGTCGTGCAAATGACATCTTGCGACCAATAAGCGGCATTGTTTATGTTCCAAAGTTGACAGTGTCAAAATCTATCTTGGGAAAAAATAGAGTAAGTATAGATACCTATACAGTCCGCCTGGCTGATGAGGACCTTAGAATCTCGACATGACCCCATCGTATCGAAACCAAACAGCAAATAAGGTAGAAAACAAGTTGGCGGTGAATTTTCGTATTTGAATGAGGGAAAGTAAAGTATGAACAACATAGTGAGGGTAACTGAGCAACACGCAGTTTGGATCTCAACAACGATAACACTTAATATTTAGAATACCCAAAATCAAATAACCACCATTATTGTCATAGATTTGAGACCATTTCACCCAGCTTTCTGGGAACGTGACCAAAGTTTTTTAGAAGTCACCCGGGCCCACTCAAACCTCAAAAGTGAAATTCAGCTTTTAAGATGTTATCCACCTATTCCCGGTTATTCTGTATGGAGAGGTATCATGGACTCTTGTAAGAATGGCATCAAAAAAGCGCAAGATATTTGACCTGTGGCCTAGAGTTGTGCTCCTTACATCGTTGTTATCGTTGCTGATGATGTCATTCTGGAAATGCTTAAAACAAGCGATAAGAAGTACTTTGGACTTTGGATAACACGAAAGAGACTTGGGTTTGAGAAACTTTTATTTGATTCGCAGATTACTCTCCTTTCTCCTCATCCAAAAAAAAAAAACAAATATTATTTTTTTCAGCTCTAAGTTATAAGCTAAATTACTATTTTGAGATTTGGTTACATTTTTCGGCAAAAAACTTTGCATTTCAGTAACTTCAATAGTAGACCAATTGTATAAATGCTTGAAAAATAAAACATCCCGTAAAAAAAATTAATTTTCAATTACCTAATAGAAATAAATATTACAGCGTTATACATTATACAGATAGAAGTATAGTTATGAACATTCAGACCAATTTTTGGATCAGCGAGGTAGATATTATCAAAACATTTCAATCACACCTAATATTATATCTACTTTGCTTGGCAAATTCGATATAACACTAACAATTATTCAGGTATCCTTATTATTCTGAACAGTTTTACTAAACACTACTGTTTAAACAAGTCTGTCAACGTATAACTAGCAAACAAGTTATTAACAATACCGGATACAAAATTTGACACCACATCCTGTAAGACAGGCTTTAAATCAGCTATTATCAGATTGAAATTTTCATTTATTAGTTTATTAGTTTTTTCCGATATTTCAGTATGATTGCCAAAAAGGCCTTCCAATTCCAGTTGAGAATCTCCAATTTCAATTGAAATGGTTTCGTTTTTCCATTTTATGTAGGATTTTTGGTTTACAGTAAAAGGAGTTCCCCTAAGAGTTAAATTAACTCGGAAATTTGCTGAAAAATAAAACATCCAATATTTATATTCAATTTCATCAAATTCAACAACAGAGTACTACTTACTATAATTACCATCAGCTGGTCCAGTTTCATTATGATCTACCAATAAAAATCTTCCTCTAATGTTATATTTCGATTTTATGCGAAGATAGGGAAACCTTATGCTTAAATTCACTCTATTCTGCACAAAATCCATAGCAAATTCATCCAAATAAAATTCATCAGCATTATAAATTTCGATATCCTGAAAATATTAGTTTAGTTTTAGGATCTAGGATCTATCCCAAAAAAAAAAATGAGAATAGACACTTAAATCTTCCATTCGATAGAAGTTAAATGCCAATAAAAACAATCTAAGATAAAAACCCTCTTAAATTCTAAACAGAAGAAAGCTGAAATCATTTTGAAACTATACTTTTATTATATTCGGCTATATTATTTTAATAAACTGCAAATTGATTATGGTTCACTTTCATTCTTGGTAGAAGGAATCTTTAATAGATATATTTATTTGATAAACCTTATTAAGTTAAGAATAACTTTAAGGGACCTCGTTGTGGCTTGATATTAAAGTTTCTTACCGTGAAAGTAACTGTAACTTGATCTCCTTCATTAATAGGTGTTGGTGGTAATACTAAAGGGTCTAAAGGTGGTATAAACAAAGCCGGAATACCAACTTTTAATTTTGGCCTCAATATCTTAATGTTTTCTTGTACGCATTTGTGGATTTGTGGGTCCGATTTGATGCATGGTTTTATGTAGGATGCTAGAGAATGTAAAATTTTCTTTGAAAACCGTTATTTCCAAAGAATCTAAATTAAAAAAAGGGTTCTTACGTAGTAGATTTTCAGCACTGCACCAACCAAAACAAAGAAAAATCACTAGAAAAATTTTAATATTTCTCATCTTCAACAACAATAATGCTTATTGATGTACCTATTTACAATAAACTAATATATTTCTTGTGCGGGCTTCACAATACTAAAAACGCATCTCGTTTCAGGTCATATTATTGTTCAAGATTTGAACCTTATTAATTTCAATATTGTGTAGAATTACAAACATTTACAGGGATAACTGGTTTCATTTGCGTGCATGATGCTGGAAACAATTTAAATATGAAAATTGATTAGTCATTGCGAGAAATGTTTCATATTAACTTCTAAGATCTAGGTATACAGGCATTTCACTACTTAGGTATTAGGTATAAGCAAAGACAAGGTAAGTAAGATGTTTATTCACAACCACATACTTAATGTTGACATTTCTAACTTTTCAAATGTTTGAAAGTGACACTTTTTTGAATTTTACTTTCCTGCCGGGTGGAAAGTGGTCCCGGGTGGAAAGTGCTCACTTTCCACCCGGGTGGAATGTAAGCCCTCATTTCCTAAAATGTTGAAGACAAGTCCTGCTTGTCAAACGTTCTTCTAGATAATTCAGAACTTGTCAACAATTTTTTTTATTTCCTACTGAACTATTATAACCATATCAGACCTTGGTTACGATATTCATAAACAGGGTCTAAACTCCCAAGGGAGTTAAGGATTTCCATAACTCCCAAGGGAATTAAGGATTTCCATAACTCCCGCTTTTACCTTGAATAGGTGAAACGTTGACAAAAAAATAGAAATTTTGGTTTATGGTTTATTTCTTTATAAAAATGGACAAAATAAAGTAAATTCAGTAGGAAATAAAAGTATCTATGTACCACGGGAATTATCAGGTGTTAATACCCACGGGCAATTGGTGTCCCTCGGGCCTTCATTTTTATTTAGTAGGTATTTAGTCAAAATTGTGATGCTTATAATTGTTGTGAATAAAATAGTATACAATCCTCGGTAGGAAGTTTCATTCCTGTCTCGAGATTATAGTTAACTTCGACGCTTCGCATCTCAGTTAACTCACTAATCTTTCGACAGTAATGAAACACAAAATTTAACGAAATATCGATAGAATTTAATATTTGAACTCCAGAACAAGGAACAAGCGATATTAAATCTCATAGATTTTAAATTCTTGTGGAGTTTTATTCTGACTCAGCACTAGATACACCGCTGCAACACTTTCTTGTTTTTCACTAGTTATCAACATTCTAATAAATCGCAGCTTTGACCACACGGGTAATGCAGGCGTTTTACAATTTTACGATTTTCCAGAACTTCTATCATATTGGTTTGCTTTATAGGTTATCATCATCTACTTAAATAAATTATCCGTCCACTGTTCTACTCCCCACCAACCGCAAGGCAGTAGAAACGGAAACGATGTTCCGCATCGCATCGTGTGCCATCGGCATTACTGCAAGATTGTGGACTGCAAGATGACAGCCACTATTGCGTCAAGTTCAAAAATTTTCGAACAATTTTGCAGATAGGTACTTAGTATTACAGACATGTTGTGGGCGTGGGACCCCTCCGATGCCACGAGATTTTTGTCCGACAAATGTGATATCGTTAATATAACATAAAAAGCAGCCGATTGGAATTAAAACTACACATAGGTATATGAATCACCGTTCTCAGGGACGTCAAAATGACAACTTCACGAAGAGCTAGCGCGACAATGTCTCATCGCCCAGGTTGAAGATATGAACAAAATTGTCCAATTTGGTATTATGAATCCGCTCAAGGCCCGTATTCTCGTAACCGGGGAATAGCGTTCTCTCAAGAGAACGATTGCTCTGTCTTTGTCAGTATTATGGAAATAACAATATGCGGGCGACTAAGACAGAGCAATCGTTCTCTCGAGGGAACGCTGCTCCCCGTTGACGAAAATACGGGCCCAGAAAGTTTAGCAAAAAATAAAAAAAAAAATATCGGTTTTTTATTCATTATTGTTTTTTTTTCAGTAATAAATAATGACGTAATTAGCAACTTAAAAAAAAAACAAAAGTACCCATAAAATAATGATTTAATTACTAAACAATTTTTTTATGACCAAAATAAGCCTTTGTTTTTTTGTCATCATTTGAAAACCGCTAAACCAAATGTTTTCAGAATCGGTGATTAAATTAAGAATAAAGAGACCTTTAAAACGATATATCACTCGACACCGCCTTTTATTTAAAAAAACGTCTCAAAACTGCACCCAGCTGTCATTTTGACAGCTGAATCTGTCATTTATTTTCCGAAAAATGGAGAATCTGCTCACATATTCCAAATTTTGTTGCAATATACCGAGCGGTTCAAAAGTTAGAGGGGGGGCGACGGACTTTATGTCCTCACTGTATATGTCTTCCATGTAGTGCCTTTTCTTTCCATAATTTACTCGACATAAAAGTCTGTTCTTTCTGGTTTGGTTTCTATAATGATGGGAAGTTCAGCCCTTGAGAGGTTCTCAACCTTTTAGGGGTGTAATTTACATCAGCTTTGACGATGGCCTTGTGCAGTGTTTTTGTTTCAGCTTTAGTCAGAAAGTATTGCTGGAGGTTGGCTACTTGCTTCTCATGGAGATAAGAAGAGACGTCCATAAGTCACCTGCCGCTAACTTGTCTAGTATATACGAGGCGCTCGTGTTGGCAGCTTTGGGATGATGTTACCTATACTTTGTTAAAAGAGTTCTTGTCTCTGTTTCTGTGGCTTCTACATCCGTTTTCGTCCATTGAATAACACCAAATGTGTATACGTTAATACAGGGATATAATACGTATTTACAGCATTTATGATATTCTTTGCCTTGAGTTTAGTTTTCAATAATATTATGTTCTAGGCGTTTTGTATGTGTCGTGTCTACTTGTTTATTTTGTGTTCAGTGTAGTTTAACTGGTGCATTCCTAGGTATTTGTACGTCTCGTCCATCCTCATATGACGTCTTCATCCAGAAACTCAAAGTGGCCAGCTATTCAGCTGGCCACGTATTATCTTTCTTTATGATTCTCTGAGTTCTGCAATTTTCCAGGCCAAACAACATGTTGATATTTTTGGAAAAGATCTCTACAGTTCTAAGTAGGGCATCTATATCTGTTTTTGTTCCAGCATAACACTTGATGTCATCCATGGAAATTAGGTGGCTCATCTGATATAACACGTCACGTTGGCCCTTTACCAAAAATCCATGTCTGCTGGAGTTGAGCATATACGACAGCGGATTCAGCGCCAAGCAGAAACACAGTAGTCTGAGTGAATCTCCTTGGAATACTTCTCGGTTTATTTGTATTGAACCCGTTGTTATATTGTCCGTTTTGTGATTGAGCTTCAATTTGGTTGACTATGTAGTCATAAGATAGTTGTTCAGGTACTTACTCTGGTTTGCTCTACAAACACTGTGTCAATGAGCAATTGCTCTCACATACCTTCGAGCTCTTTTAACACATCCCTTGTGTTTCTGTGCCAGGATTTCAATTCTTTCACAGTGGTTATGTATATCTTACTCGCTATGCAGGCAGTAAACAGCTTATAAACTGTAGGAAGACAGGTTATTGGACGGTACTTCGATGAGTTCTCGGTGTCATCGTCCTGGCAACAAGTACGTGATTCCCTGGCAGAGAAATACCGGCGCTACCTCTGGATTTTCCACAAATTTGTTGAGCCAGATACTTGATACTTGTTAGTGCACTTGAATTTCCTGTATCAGAAGTTCTGGATTTTGTCCGCTCCAGCTGCCTTCCAATTGGTGTTGTTTTTTTTATCACCGTCTGCAGTTTTGCTAATTTGATATGTCCTTCTTCCATGGGTGTAATTTCGTGCACTTCAGCACTTCGTCTACGTGTTTATTGATCCAATCAGCGCCGTCAGCATTATGGTAGTTGGCACTGACCAGAGATTTACCCAGTAATCCTCGATATGTTGTTCTTTTGGCGACCTATTTGGTATGACTCTCTGTAACGTCCGAGTCGCTTGCATACTAACTACACTGAGTTGTTGCTTGAGAGTGTCCAAGTATTCTTCGACGGTGACATTTGGATAGTTGTGTGTGGCGTGATGTTTGTCATTGTTCATTATAATCTCCACATGTTTTACTAGTTTTTTTTCCTCTCTGTTTCTTCTGATAAGCAGTAAGTCTTCCTAAGTCCTGCCTGAGTTTTTCTATTCTATTGCTCAATCTTCTTTCCGAGGGTGGCGCGCTCTTTTTTGTAGAGTTTTTGGGTGACTATGGCAGCGGCGTATACTGCGGTAGAAGGTATGGTTAATTAAGTGTATAAGGATTAGCTTTTTTATATAATTTAAATTATGGGATTCTCCCTCTTCAAGTCGGTTGTTACTAAAGCTAGATCATCTTGTTTATTTACTGACTAAGCAGAGTCATTAAGATAAATTTGAGTATAGTCTTTTTTTGAGTTATTTGGGCCAATCCTTAGTGCAGTTGAGGAGTTTAACTTCATTCCCCATGTTATTGACCACTCTCTAAAAAAAAGACGCAGACCCTATGGCGTATTTTTTAGCTTACAAACCAAAATTGAATCGTTACTGAAATTGGTATCCCTACCTTCAGGCAGTTCTACAGGGTGTCCCCGTTCAACTGGTTAAAAATGGTAGGGTATTTAGAGGAACCAAAGAGAAGTAATTTGAGATAGGACACCGATGGTCGGAAGTGCGTCGTTTCCAAAATAAAGAGTGTTGAAGTTTAAACATCTGGAAGGTTTATGCTAGGCTGTTCAAATTTGTAGGGATTATTGATGTTGGAATGATATTCAAAAACTCGTATAATGCACCCCCATTTTCTACCTGGAACCATCCAGAAAAAAAAAGGAAAACTTGAAAATAATCAATTTTTTTTTTTATATATAGGTACCCTAGCATTTTTGACCAGTTGAACAAGGACACCCTGTATATAAACTGACTTTAGCGCTCTAGTTGAAAAAATCCGAGAAAACTGCTGATTCAGCATCAAGATTAATAACAAAAAAATCATGCTCAAGATGAATTACGAACAAATCATAGGTACATATACCGGTGGATAAGCGACGATTTCTTAAACGTTTATTTTTTTTCGATATACCTACCTTTTTTTTGTTCATGGCATCATAGAATCTAATTATTTTATTTGGGTTTTTTTTGTTAATTTCTGGTCCTGGTCCATGTTCTCTTTATGCTCCTGGACATATTTAAAGAGGTTTCAATACAAATTTCTGGCAGAATCATTTTATTATTTTTATTTAGTTTTTCATCAAATATCACATTTTTTCCATATATTAGCTACGTACAGGGTGAGTCACTATATTTTGACACCCACCTGCAGCCCTAATTACAGGTGATAGGTGAAAGGTGTAAATACAAGAGCTGTAGCATTTTATCTGAACTACCAGAATTTTTAATTAGATTGAAAAAATAAGCAACACAAAATGAAAAAATATGTCAATGTTCACTTATTTCAATGGAATGCACTTTATTTTTTCTCAAATTCTGAAAGTTCTCGTTTTCCTGATTCAGATTATAAAATATATTAATGTTTCTATCAATAAGTTTTGGAAATATCTGGGGTTTAGTTTTTCAAAGAACTATTCACGTATAGAAAGAGAAAGACTATCTGATGAACACTTTCTTCCAAAAGAATGACAAACGTAAATGGACATGGAATAGCCCAGATGGACAAACCAAAAATGAGATTGACTTTATAATCTCCCACCATAAACAGATAATCCAAGACGTAGATGTAGTCAATCAATTCAACACCGGCAGTGATCACAGGATGGTAAGATGCAAACTGCTCATAAACACAAAAATGGAAAGAAAAAGAAAGATAAAACAAACGACGAAGAGAGGAAGTAAGGAAAAGAGCAGAAAGAAGGGAAACAAACAAACGAAGGCTGAAAGAAAACTTTTCCAACAATCCAGGAAAAACAGAAGAATCATTAGATGATAACAATAGGAGAATAACAACTGTAGGAATCTCCCTTTGTACAGGGAAAACCTTTTTGAAGATCGCTGATTCTTGAATAATACTGATGTCTTGTTTATGTTAAAACTGATTTATTGCCAATATATTCACTAATATATGGAGCTAAGGTGTGGGAAGATAACAATGATCGTGATGATTTTAAAAACTGAATAAATTATATTATTATAACAAAAGAAAAAATAAATAATGACTGGAGACAATTAGCAAAGCCGCCCGTCTCTTTATGCTTGATATTTAAAAAAATGACTAACTAGTAGGTACACTGATTTGACAGAGCACCTGAGGTCTGTTCGGTTGCCGTTTATCTCTATCACCTATAAGTATGATAAGTAATACATTAAAATAAACTAAAACTGAAAACGTAAGTATGTGATTTTAAAATAAAATCACATGAGTCTCAACATATTCCCCCTTTTTGGAAGGCTAGCTTTCGAACATTTAAAAATCATAAAAGCAACATAAAAATAAAATATGCTGCAAAAGATAAATAAATAAAAATGAATCGATACAAATTCAAAGTTAAATCTAATAAATTATAATTTCACTATCGATTTTTTGTTAGTCTTTCAGTGGTACTAAGTGGTAGCAAACAAATTTTAGAGATTGGACGCTTTATATCACCACTACTAGTTTTTAACTTTTCAACGCGCACTATTGAGTCTGTCCCTGGAAACACTTCGGTTACACGTCCTAATTTCCAGTATGATAGTGGAAGATTTTCGTCCTTGATTATGACTAAATCATTGCATTTCAAATTTTTAGATTGAATGCGCCATTTGACACGTTCTTGTAAAGTGGTAATGTATTGTGTGGACCACCTTTGCCAGAAGTGCTGCACCTGTTGTTGAATTCTTTCATAATGTATTATCCTATTCTCAGGTACTTCCCTCAGATCAGACTGGGGAAAGGCAGTTAAAAGCTCGCCAATTAAAAAATGAGCAGGTGTTAA
This sequence comes from Ceutorhynchus assimilis, assembly GCA_917834065.1. Classification (NCBI taxonomy): domain Eukaryota; kingdom Metazoa; phylum Arthropoda; class Insecta; order Coleoptera; family Curculionidae; genus Ceutorhynchus; species Ceutorhynchus assimilis. The sequence goes on along the minus strand of OU892280.1, from coordinate 40,047,923 downwards.
GGCACCTAAATCATTGGGATCACTTGTTAATGGTGTCAAGGGCCTTGAATTTAAAACTGCTTCTATTTGGACAAAAATGGTTAATAAAGATTCATAAGTAAGATGAGCGTTTCCAAGTATTCTTTTGAGGTGGAATTTGACTGATTTCACGCACGCCTCCCACAAGCCACCAAAGTTTGGACCGTAAGGTGGTGAAAAATGCCAATTTATGTTGTTTAATGTTAAAAACTCTGTAAATTTTGCATCTTTGTGAATTTTCCTAATGGTATTTTTCAACTCCCTCTCCAGCTCCAACAAAATTTGTGCCGTTATCAGAATATATTTCGAAAGGAATACCTCTTCGCGAAGAAAATCTTTTAAGACAATTTAAAAATGCCTCTAGAGACAAATCACCTGCTAATTCTAGATGTATCGCCTTAGTTGCAAAACAGACGAAAACGCATAAATAGCACTTAACTAGAATACGATTCTTGGCCTCACCATCCTTCACGAGGAAAGGTCCCAGCATAATCTATGCCAGTTACAAAAAATGGACGTTGGGGAGTCAGCCTATGGCGGGGTAGATTTCCCATTTTATTTGATTGAGTTTTTGGATTAGATTTGAAACATGTGACACAATTACGCAATATCCTTTGGGTTACATGTCTACCATTAATTGGCCAGAAGTTCAAACGCACACTAGCTAGTATGGCTTGAGCTCCTGCATGCAAATTTCTTTTGTGCTCATATAGAATTATTAATTTTGTCAGGTGTGAATCACTGGGTAAAAGTATAGGATGGTTTTTATCGAAGTAAAAATTTGATAATTTGAGACTACCTCCCACTCTAATCAGATCATTTGACTCTAATATAGAATTTAAAGCAATAATTTTGCTCTTGGAATGCAGAGGTTTAGAAGCCTTCAAATTTTTCAATTCTTCTGCAAAGCATAAAGATTGGGCTATTTTACAAATAACAAGTGTGGATTTAGTTAGTTCAAGACTTGATAAATACCCTAAAACACGTTGATTTAGGTTGCATTTACAGTTATATGAAAATCGTAGACAGTAAGCTACAACACGCTGTAATCTGATAAAGGAGGAAAATTTGCTTATGAGTTCAATGTTGATATTTTGAGTGATAAGTGTCAATTTTGTTTGGCGTAATTCGGGTAAGGAACAAGTTTTGTCGAATGAGCTTGTAGGCCAAAATTCTTGTTCATGTATCAAAAAAGTAGGACCTGACCACCATATAGTACATTGTTCCAATTTTTCTGGACTTAGCCCTCTGGAAATGATATCTGCTGGGTTATTTTCCGAGGAAACGTGGCGCCATTGATTGACAGTTGTGAAATTTTGTATTTCTGCGATTCTGTTGCCAACAAAAACACTTAATTTATTAGGTTCTAAAGCAATCCATGACAGTACTATGCTTGAATCAGACCATAAAAATATATGTTGAAAATCAATTTTTAAGGAATTCACTATTCTTTGGCTCAGGCGAGTCAATAAAACAGCTGCTGAAAGTTCTAAACGAGGTAATGAAATGGTCTTGAGTGGTGCGACTCTAGATTTTGCACAAATTAAAGAAACCTGAGCCGTGCCTGAATCATCAATTGATCGTAATTAACAGCATGCGCCATATCCCCTTGTTGAAGCATCACTGAAACCATGAAGTTCTATCTTGATTGGGTTAGTACACAAAATATGTCTTGGAATTTTGATGTTGTGAATTTCTGGCAATTGCGCCTGAAAGCAGTGCCATCTTTAGGCATGGGCCAGCTGGGCCCTGGCCCAGGGCCCCCTGTCATAGGGGGCCCCGTCGTTAAATTTTATAAAAAAGTATTCAAATAATAAATGATAATATCAATAATATCAAATGAAATAATATTCAAATAATAATTATTTGAATATAAACTAGTTGCTGTCCGACCATCTATCATTTATTTGCGGAACCTAACACCCTGTAAGTATGTGATTGCATATTTGGATACTACGTAAAATTCTGATCAGGTTTCATGTAATATACCCTATACCTATTTCAGAGATAAATACTATATAAACTGTCGAGAATGGAATCTCAGTGTAAATTTTGTTGTCAACAAAATTGAGACAAGCCAGCGCCATCTATCACATTGGACGCTACAGACGCCTACTTTACATAGGGCTTCAAGGCATTTTTATGATAGATGGCGCCCTGTTCGCATTACAGTCGGTCTGTTCAAATTTCTTTATTCTAGACTTTGGGATATTAATGTTTGCTTAAATTAATTGATGTTTTGTTAATTAGATCAAAAGACAGTTCCTTTATCGATGATTATTGATCCTTAACGTATTTATTCAAAATTCTGATTGATGTTTAATTGAACCTGTCATTAATCTAATCAACAAAGATAAAAATAGATCTTCCAATCTATAAAGTTTGAAGGTCTTCGTGAAACACACAAAACCACTTTGAAATCACTTAGCCCGGTATTCATAGTGCCTACTTGAGTGCTGAGGATTCCTTAAAGGTTACCTTGGCAGTAAATTGTCTTTCAGAGTCAAAATTGTCAAGGCGTCCTTATCGCAGCTCATGCGTATTTTGTCACATTTCCTTCCTTGACTTGAGGAATGTCCAGAGGTCCCTTGAGACTGGTTTTCTAACCTATTGGTGACAGTACGTGAACCCAATTGATGACAGTACGTGAACTGTATTTTATCGATGTATAGGTAATTAGTACGGATGAGCTGAAAAATTTATTTGTAGAGATAGGTGCCGCTGATAATGATAACCGCGTGTGGCTAAATTCAGCTGGTGCAGGCACCGTAGTGGAATGGTAGAAAAAGCAGTATTAAATTAAACAAGCATAAGCATGCATTAGTGAGTCGATAAATCACCGCATCCCTGGCACTGCAACATTTTGGTGAATTTAGCCACAGCCAAAAGAATACACAAAGCCTTCCTCCACAAAATACTTTGATCTAGTTAAAGCGCCCTACATGTTTCGAGGCTAGAAGACCTCTCCATCAGGGGCTATCGCTCACATATTACAAATTATTTTAGGTCACTATGTCCGCATTTGGCAAAGGAAAAGGAACAGAAAGTTGAAACAGTGAAAAGTTAAGACATTAAAAAAGACAAAGATAAAAAAAATCAAAAAATTAATAGATTAATGTATATATAATTTTATTTTTCTTTAATTTTTAAGGTAATAATTGACTTCGCTACGTAATATTATTTTTTGTGGGTTGTGGGTTCTCTACAAAATGGTCAAGGAACTACAAATTTCATTTCCAGGCAGCCTGTTTTTCCTCCAATAATACGGCGTCTATTTCGTCGCCTTCCTTACAAAGGGGCTTATCTCAAAAAATATTGAGTTAGGCCCTTGGGAGACATCATCAAAAGAGTTATCTGCAGCTACCTTCTAAAAGGCGTATCTCAAATCCTCAAATATAGGTATTCTTTTTTCTCTTCTGAAAAATCACAAAAAATGAGATAGGCCCCTTTCTTTGCAAGGAAGGCGACGATTTGTTTATTTTCAGCTATGACTCTGTGCTGATCTATCATCTGGACCAGGAACATTTTCTCTCGGTGTACTTGGTCGCCATAATTACTTGCGCATAAATTTCACAAAAAAAATCACTATTTCTACAGCTATATCGATTGGTAATATTTGATTCTATGCGAAAAAACATTGAACCATATATCAACATTGACAACCTAATGACAATAACAATAGACATTTCGTAGGAAGCGGTGTTGTCAGTTGCAAAACTTAAGACGAGGCTTCCTTCAATAAGAATCCTTCAACTCGCAACTATGAAACGCCAAAGTCGCAAACCACGAAGGCGTCCTTATTCAAGGCGACCTTCAAGTCGCAAGGGGTCCTTAATTTGAGGTGTAACTGAGAATACGGGCCTTAGAAACACTTGACAACACAAAGAAAGACGAAATGCAAGACCGGCGAACGAAAAACATTATGAATTATTAGTTATGATAAAATGAATATTTTGGCATATTGTCATATGTTGACATGTCAATCTCATGTCAATGTTATCGAAATCGGACGTGTTCTTGATGTGCTGGTATTTTACAATTCTGTTGTTGTCAGCGACATCTAGAAAAACGGAAAAGAGTTATTATGTGGTTTATTACTGGCAATAAGAGGTCGCAGGGCCTGACCTATTTGCAACTGTTTTGGAAATATTGACAGTTTAAAATTGACTTTTTGCAACTTTGACAGGCTGTAGAATCTAAACGGTAAATTTTAGACGAAACCCGATTTTACGTTCCTGTCTTAGATTTTCATAAACTATCATTTAACACCAACTTTGAATTTAATCCATGATTAAAAATTTCACTTAAATTTAATCTCCGCATGTGCATGTGCATATTAGAGTATCAAACAACTTTATAATTTTATTTTTTTTCGCATCACCCTGTAAGGAGATATCGTCCGATATCGCACTAAGTGGACACCCTGTATAAATAAATAAAAATGGGGATAGGGGCCCCCAAATTTAAAAGTGCCTAGGGCCCAGAGATGGCTAGAGACGGCCCTGCCTGAAAGGAAGTCCAAACATTCAAGATGTCAGTGGGAACGTCTTCATCCCAATTTAAACTTTCCTGCCAGAGGACTTGAAGCAAAATTTTTGCCTTGATGACACAAGGACCAATCAAGCCCAAAGGGTCAAATATTTTAGCAACAGTGGCTAAAATTGTCCTTTTCGTGATTTTGTTTTTGTGGGTTAAATTGACTGTATATTAAAAAAAGTCTTCTTGGGAGTTCCAAGTTAATCCAAGAGTTTTTGTGGGTTTTTCGTCAGTCATAATTTTTTGATTCGTAGATGATTTTTTGTCAATTATGGTATAGTTTATCTATTCTCAATTGAACCACCACAAAAAATAAATCCCCATTAACAGTCGGCATTTTCTTTATGAAGCATAGGCGGCGAGGTTTCCAAAAATGTTTCATGATAAATAATAAATAATATAATTTAGATATTATTCTACGTAAAATTTAATTTATATTTATTATTTATTTGAGATATTTTGGAATACACATGCCCCAGTGCCGTTTAGGAGATATTTTAAAAAAAATTTAAACAACTATTTCATAAAAATATACACACGTATAAACCTGCCTCCGCCTCTGACAAAAAAAACAAACTACTGTGAAAGTACACCGGCGACGCCGCGCCGTCGCGTCACGTCGCATCGCCCAGGCAAATAAGCATGAAGAAATCTTTTCGAAATTTCGTTCCGACAACCAGTATTTCATTTTGCCGATTGTAGTTTCTAGTAGGGAATATTCAAAACATTTATATAGGTTTTTTGAGTATTTATTCACGCCAAAGGTGCCTAATATTTGATCTTACCCTATACATAGCTTGAAAATAAAGTGGTTCAATTCAGAATAGATAATTTTGTCAACTAAAAGTACTTCTACTTTTAGTGCCGCTCGTACTTTTACTGCCGCTCAACCATCCACTTGCTCCCGAGCGTACACCATTCGTTTGGAGAAAAAATAGGGTGTTGCATACGGAGTAGAAGCACTTTTTTGTGCTTCAGCAGTATTGCAAACCCACCGCTTCAGCACAAAAAAGTAAAGCTTCTACTCCTAATACAACAATATACTATTTTCTCCGAATGACAGTAAAAGCGGCCTTTTAATGACACTTGACAGGATCAAAAGTTGTATTTTTACTGCCTAGGCAGTAAAAGTGGACTTTTACTGCCTAGGCATTAAAAGTGACAGTGTCACAACGTTCCAGGTAATGATTTCACTCAATTTTGTATTTGAAATTGATGGTGACAATGACAATTGTCATTATAATTTAATTATTTGGATAATAATAATGAATGAAATAAATATAAAAAAGAAGTCCATGTGTGAATTTGAACATTCGGAGAAAAAATTATATGTTTTACATGGCAGAAAAGCAGATTTAATGCTTCGGCTGGTTTCCTAGCCTCGGCTATGAAACACCAGCCGCGGCATTAAATCTTGTACTTTTCTGCCTAGTAAAACAAATAACTATATTATAACAAAAGAAAAAATAAATAAAGACTGGAGACAATTAGCAAAGGCGTCCGTCCCTTTCTGCTTGGTATTTAAAAAAATGACTAACTAGTAGGTACACTGATTTGACAGAGCACCTGAGGTCTGTTCGGTTGCCGTTTGTCTCTATCACCTATAAGTATGATAAGTAATACATTAAAATAAACTAAAACTGAAAACGTAAGTATGTGATTTTAAAATAAAATCACATGAGTCTAAACAACAACAATTATAACAGAAACAGCAGAACAGATAATAGGCCCCCTAGAGAAAACGCCGGACAAACTGTCGATAGAAACGACACAGGAAACAGCTACTAGAGAAAAGGAGAAAACTGATAACCGAGGGTAAAAGAGACACTATTGAATACACAAAAACCAACAAAACAGCAAGAAAAATGGCGAAACAGGATATACTATAACATCAAACGAAACAAGTGCAATCCCTATTAGAACAGAACAAAGGACTAACAGCTGTATGCAACATCCTCTTTTAGCTTAAAAGCGCTTCTTAAAACTGGTTCCTTTAAAAATTTGTATGATTTGGAATACACATTTTTAAAAGTGACCAGTTTTAAGAAGTGCTTTTACGTTAAAAGAGATAAACAAAATAAAAGATGCGAAAAACAACATAGTAGAAATCTGGGCAATAATAAAATCCTTGAGAAATGCCAGAGTGGATCAACGTTATATAAACCTCATTGAAAACATCTATAAGACTTCGACAATGTCGATAAGATTTCATGAATCATCTGACAGAATAAACGCCAAAAGAGGAGTTCGGCAAGGGGACGTAATATCTCCAAAACTATTCACTTTAGTGAGGATATTTTTGAAAAGCTACAATGGAAAACAAAGGATTGAACATACATGGTGAACGCCTGCGCAATCTAAGATTTGCCGACGATATTGTACTTTTTTTTTTTTTTTTTTTTTTTTTTTACGGATATGCGCACTCGCAAGGAAATGTCCTATCACGCTCGAGAAGCGGCAAGTGCGCGGAAATGTCGGTGTATGTTGGTCTTGAAACGGTTCAGGTTGTAACCTGCAGGGAAAACCGTCGCAGGGAGTTTATTCCACAGCGATGCTGTTCTCCAGAGATATGAATTCTGATATAATGAGGTTCTTGGTGCCTCTAGTTTGACAGTAAATTCATGGTTACCGTCTGTTTGACGGGTTCGCCTGGTAGGTGCTACTCTCGGTGGAATCATACGTGCCAACTCTTCAGAGCATTTTCCGTGATAGTACCTGTAGAAGAGAGATAAATCGCCCACAGATCTGCGATGTTCGAGACCATCCAAGTTACGAGTAAGTGCGGGGTCATTGATCAGCTTGATAGCTCGTTTTTGCACGGTATTCAAAAGCATTAAGGTATGTTTGGGTGCTGCACTCCATATATGTGAGCAGTACTCCATAGTTGGTCGAATCTGGGCTTTGTAGAGTGTCAGCAATTGGCTTGGTGTGTACAGATGTCTTGTACGAAATAGCACCCCCTGTACTGTTCGCGAAAGACAAAGAGGAATTGATAGATATGTTGGAAGAACTACAAGATGAGGCGGCAAAAGTAGGATTACACATGAACTACACAAAGGCCCAGTTTATTACAAACTAGCTGACCCGGCGAACTTCGTACCGCCTCTGAATGATTAAATACCTATTAAATGTTGTGTTAACGTATCTATTAGCTGAATTAAATTCAGTTTTTTTCGATGGTGAATTTGGCTTTGGTTGAAGAATATTAATGTTTACTCTCTAGATCAGAAGTCACCTAAATTTAAAATTTTACATCATCCCTTTCAAGGCAGCTTGTGGGCATTTTTCTTGTAAAGTGTACCACCAAATAAATAAACTCAGGCACAGGAATGTTCAAAGAATGTAAAGAAAACAGAAAAAAATCTACAGCGCATCCCTGTATCACTCTATCTGCACTGCACTACTCCATCTGTTCTACTCTATCTGCACTATTCTATCTGATCTACTCTTTCTGCACCACTCTATCTGATCAGAATAGTGGAATAGTTCTGTTCTAAATATCTCCAGTTCCTGAGCAGCATGGTTCTACTGCATCTGCAATGAAATTACCGCGCATCGGTGAGCTTCGTTCTAGTTATCATATATGGCGCCGTATACAAAATGGTTGTGGCGGACTCATAACCTGGCTCTCTGCCACTCGACACCAGCCGGACGGAACACTCCGAACAGTCGGCACGGAACACGGCTGTCAAGGGATGCCTGAGAGGAGAAACGGAACTTAGCCACAGAACGTCAATAGTCAAGCGTCAAGAAATGACAGGAAGACCAGTTCGCACTCTTTCGGAATGGACCAACAACAAAATAAAATACACAATTAAAACATTGTTATTCTATTTATTTTTGGACATTTTTATTGTGAAGAACAATTGAAAGTAAAGTGCTTTCCTTAAATTGTTTTTGTGCAAAGTGTTTGCAATGAAAATGTGACGGTAAACTTGGTATCGGTTATAAGACATGGCGCCGTATGCGGGCTTATTAATTTTTTTCATAAATAAGTAAAAAAGGTAATTTTTTAGTTTTGTTTTTTTGGATTTTTCCGATTTATTATGTTAGGATAGACAAAGACAAATCCAATAAAGCAAAAATCATAAAAATCAGTCCAGCCGTTCTCGAGTTATAAGTGCTTCCACAAAACACAACTGTGTTTTATATATATAGATACACCAGATGCAGACGAAACAATACCGATCCATGACAGCACAATAAAAAAGACAGAAACAATATACCTTGGCCAAGCTATAACACCGGGCAAACAAAATCAAGAAATGGAAATTGATAGGAGAATTAGACTGGGGTGGGCGGCTTACGGCAAGTTAAAGTACATCTTCAGCATGAATATTCCAATGACTTTAAAATCAAAAGTCTATAATGAGTGTATACTGCCTGTTGTCACGTATGGCTGCGAGACCTGGGTGATAACCAGAAGAATTAAACACAAATTGGAAGTACATCAGAGAGCCATTGAAAGACGAATTTTAGGAATTTCCCTGAGAGACCACAAAACAAATACATAGATAAGGGAAAGAACCAAAGTCTCCGACATAATAAAAAGAATTGGTTCCCTAAAATGGCAATGGGCAGGACACGTGGCCAGACATACGGAAAACTGGAGCGGGTATATCACTAGATGAAGACCTTGGGAAGAGAGGAGAAGTGTTGGGAGACCCCAACAAAGATGGTACGACGATATAAAGAGGGTTGCAGGCTTGAATAGGTACCGAGTTACGCAAAACCGAAGACAATGGTCAAATTTGAAAGAGGCCTATATCCTAAGGATAGAAAACGGCTGAAAATGGAAAAATGGAAAATGGATTCACGTATCAAAATGTTTTGTGAATAGGTGACAGGTAAATCAAGGTAAAATATATTCAAAAAACTACTGATGTCTTTGAATAACTAAATTCCAGATATTTCCAAAACTATTGAAAGAAACATTTACATATCATATAATCTGAATCAGAAAAACGAGAACTTTATGAATTTGGAAGAAAATAAAGGGCATTCCATTTAAAAAGAGTGAACATCGACATATTTTTTTACTTTGCGTTGCTCATTCGTTCAATCGAATTGAAAATTCTGGCGGTTCAGATAAAATTCTACAACTTGTTGCCATACTTTGGCAAAATCATATGTTAATAAATCATCAAAAACATCTGGATCAGCTGCTTTGCTGGCTGAAGAAAAAAAACATAGAAAGTATTCTGAGCTTGAAGACCGCTTTATATTTGTCCCTTTTTCTGTAGAGACTTTAGGTCCTTGGAGTGATGAGGCTAGGAGATTGGTTTCGGAAATTAGTTCCCAAATCCCAACTAATCAGTCACGTAGTTTCTTAACTCAGAGGATCGGCATAGCCACGAATGAGGTAATGCGGCTTCAGTGATGGGTACCATTCAGGAGGACAAAGGATTGGACGAGATTTTTGACATTTGATGATTCTTTCATTTATGTATATTTATTTTCTTTATTTATTGTAGATCTATTTTTGTTGGTATATTTTTTATTTATGGTTATATTAAGGTTTTACACTATTTATTATTATTTGAGACATTTATTATTATTATTAATCTATTATGAAATAAACACAACTTTTGTATTTAAACCTTTTACCTATCACTAGTAATTACGGCTGCAGGTGGGTGTCAAAATATGGTGACTCACCCTGTACAAGGGAACAAATCTTATCAACATTTTCTTTTTCATTAAACCAAATTTCAGCCGCTAGTTCATTTTCTTTTAAAGCTCTGATTCCCGTCTTGTTCATTGAATCAATTGATGTTCTCAGAGCTAGCATTCTAGAAATTTTTATTTGAAAATTTGTATCCAAAATCAAACACATAGGTACCTACCTACCTAGTGTTTTCCACGATATTGCGATTGAACCTTTCCACAATAGCCATTGTGCTATGTATTAGAAAGGACTGCCTAATTCCCCATCTCGTCACAAAACTTCGCTTTTTCTTTTTACTTAATAATTAAATAACAGAAAAATGATTATAAGGAAAGTGATGAAATAAATCTTACCATCGGGCATCATGAGTATATGTAGAAAAATAAGAGCACAAATGTTTTGTCCAAAAAATGTATGAAATCCTTTTGGCTTTTCTATCTTCAAGGGTTTCTAGTGCTGGATACCTAGAATGACCCATTTTTCTATGCCATAACATTTTATCATCATCATTAATAGAAACAATAGGATTCAGATAAGAAGTGTTTAAATCAAAATCAAACGATACTAAGTATGTAGAAACCTTCTAGATGAATTGACTATTCTTTTCTTTAGCCAGCTTATATGATGATGTTATGATCGCGTAGGATTATCTGGGTAAGGTTGATGAGTTTATGATCTCGATGTATATTGTTCTGCATTTGAATTAAGAATTTTAGGATTTTCTTGATTTTCTCTGTGTTCATGTATCATTGAGTCGAGATTGGACGCCGCCCCTCGAAGTTGCCGTTTCGGGTAACCTCAGATTTCTTATTTTCCAAGATTTGCATAGATATCTAACGTCATTTGGGGTGAAGTCGGACTACTCGCTTCTCGAGCGTGATAGGACATTTCCTTGCGAGTGCGCATATCCGTAAAAAAAAAAAAAAAAAAAAAAAAAAAAAAAAAAAAAAAAAAAAAAAAAAAAAACTCGGACAGACAGGAATTGGCCGGCGTTTTCTACGATATCGGGTATCGAGACGCCCAAAAAATCCACCCACCGGCATATTCCGCTTACTGAAACTATGTACTTCAAATGAGCTATTATTTGTTATGTGCTCTATTATTAGTAAACCCATGGCAATGGGCTCTTTCAATAATTTTTGAAATTGGCATATTTGGATAAAGCAACTAAAAACAGAATTTTCTGTATTTTTACTTTTGAAAAATTCAAAGTCCTTCTTGAGAAAACAGAAAACAAAGAAATACCTCCAAATAAAAACCCAGAATTTATTTCTATGACGTCGCAGCTCGCAATTTGACCGTGTTGCCACTAATTGTCAACATTGAAAATTTGTAATAGATTTAATTCTGAAATGTTGGCAAAATCTCATGAAAAGTAGTTAAATTAATTAGTTATAGATTCAAGATTTTATAAATTTTTTTTTTAAATTATGCTTAAATACAATTTAATGCAATTTTTTATGTTTAGTTTTATTTATTTATTTTACGCTGCACTACATTTAGTCACAACCGACAACAGCGCATTCGAACCTTTACGTATCTTTACAGAGCGCAAACACAGCCGAGCCCTTCCTCCTTGCAACGACATAAGCGAAATGAAGAATATTTATGTGACGTCGGCAAATCGGCGCGTTTTAAAATAGTTTGAATTTAGGCACTTTTGATTGCCTATGAAAAACTTATTGAACCTTGTAGAACATTTTTTTTTTGGTATATATGCCTAAAATAGTCCCTCCTTTGAGATTTTATACTTAAATTACGTATTTAAATTTTAGTGAAAGAGCCCATTTGGTGAAAAAATATATATATTTTTTTAAATAATAGTGTTTTAGTAAAAAAAATCATTTTATAGGGGGGAAGGCGGACACTATGGCTAGGTGCTATAAAGAAGAAAATCGGCATTGATTTCAAAAATTACAATGAAGAAAACGTCGCTAGAGCACTCGAAGATACTAGACAAGGCAGAAAAAGTATAAGACAAGCTGCTGAGTATTATGGGGTTCCCAAATCCACCTTACATGACAAGAAAAAGGGAATAAAAACGAAGAATCATGGCGTTTGCATGTTTGCATTTTTTTTTACCTAAAATTTATAATATTTTGCTATAAATATTATTTTTTTCATTTTTTCTGTCCGACTGCACCCCGTACTAGGGGCTAAAGACACTTTGTACCTAATAGTAGGAGAGCCGGGCAATATTAACCGGTATGTGATCGTTGCAATGGATAATTTTCACAGAAAAAAATAGCTCATAGTTACCTTTAAACTAAATGGATGGGTGGCCGCGATTCTCATGGCCGCAACCCTTTGATGGCTGAGCGTAAAGTACCCCTCTTTTTCCGAAGGAACAATGTTATCGTTTCAATAGCTGAAAATTGGTAGATATATTCTTTAACATGTCTTCTCAAATAATACATAGGATGGCCTCGATTTTGATGGTCGGAAATGATGGCAACCCTCATTGGAAGTCGAGTGCACGCGTTATTTTGCTTGCTAAATGCAAATTTTTGAAAGTGACAGCCTTCAAAGTCACATTTATAGTTAAAATAGGACTCTGTGAAGAGGATTTTGCATACGGCTGAAGGTCATTAAACAGAAAAAGAAACATGAAATTGTGTTAATGAAGTGTTTGCCGCATATGATGAGAACCCCCTACACCGCAAGGTACTTCTTACTTGTTGCGCTTATGGTTCTTGAAGTATCTTTTTATAAAACAACTTTACGGCCACGAGAATCGAGGCAACCCATCCATTTGGTTTAAAATTTACTATGAACTATTGTTTTATGTAGAAATTATCCATTGCAACGATCACATACCCGTTAGTATTGCCGGCTCTTGGACTATAATGCTTAATGAATGGTCGTCCGCCTTTACCCCACACATAGGGGTGGAGGCGGACCGGGACGCATGGAGGTAAGTAACACCCTGTTTAGCATTCGGCAATCCGTTCGACAACGGTTCAGTTTTTTAAATGTAACATCCGTGGTTGCATGGATGTGCGCTTTATTGTGTGTTAGGTACTTCTTACCCTCGTTATTAAGCCTATTTACTATTACCATCTTGTAAATAATTATTTTAGGGCATTGAAATATTAAAGAAATATTAAAACATGAGTGTATAAGTGCAAAATATAATTAATATTGTTATATTGATATAAATTATACTGTGCGTTCGTAATTTAACAGATAAAAACAATATAAGAGTGAATATTTCTCGAAAAACCTCAGACACTAATTTTAATTTAGGGGAACATCGTTTTCACTATTTGTATAGTTGTAGAACATCGAAAAATCCGAAAAGATGGCCACGTTTCACAATTTTAAATAACACACTGTATATTAGATATCTATTTTTATTCGTTTTTTTTTTTGTAAAATAACAAGGAATTTAATAATATGTATATAGGGTGGGCTCAAAAAAACCGGAATTTTGTTTTTGAGCTGTGGCTTTTTTGTTGTTGACCAATTTCCTATTGTTTTGGCCTGTTTGGAAGAGAATTGAACAGGCTAACGAATCAAAGTGAAACTTTCCAAATTTGAGAAAAATTCAAAATGGCGGACTCCTTCAAAAGTTACCTAGTTTTGGATATGTAAAGGTGATATACGATATTACAAAAAAATGAATATATCACGTGTTTTCGACCGATTTTTCCTGTCGTGGTCCTAAAATGTTCGCAAGATGATGAAATTTTAGAATTTATCAGAAAAAGTTATACAGGGGGTTACAAAAAAGTTCCAGCGTTATCCAAAGTTAGGTAATTTATGAAGAAGTCCGCCATTTTGAATTTTTCTCAAATGTCAAAAGTTTCACTTTGATTCGTTCGCCTGTTCAATTCTCTTTCAAACAAGCCAAAACAAAAAGAAATTGCTCGAGAACAAAAAAAGTTACAGCTCAAAAACAAAATTCTGTTTTTTTTGAGCCCACCCTATACAGTGAGTTCATAAAGTCACGCATAAATTCATTATTTTGAAAACGGTAGAGTTTTTGAAAAATTGCTCAGACACGTCAATTTTGTTTTTTTTTGTTGTATGAATTTAAACATCTTCTTCCTACTAATACCAAAATCATTTTAATAGAGTCGCTAGTCTTGGTACACTGCTATTATGCAGATTGTGTTTATGGACCCTTTCTAACAGAACATAACAAATATAGACTACAAAAGATTCAGAACAATTATTGTGTATGATATACAGGGTGTCCCAGAATAAGTGGACGATCTCTCGGATTCAGATAGAGCACAAAAAAATAACATGACAACTTCCTATAAAAAAAAATATTCCTACGGCCTCCTGTACCAAGTTACGTGCCCTTAAAGGACGCCTCTGAAAGTAGGTTTTTTTTGTTGATAACTTTCAAAATACCTACTTCGTGTAATTTTTTTTCTTTAAATATGATGGATACTAGATAAGACCCCTTAAAATGGACCCTTTTAAATACACTTGACCAATTTAGTTTGCCAGGGACGGACTAGCTTTAACACAATAATGACACTGAGAAAATATTAGTAGAAAGGATTAATTTTCACTATCGCGAAATAAGGGCTAATAATGAAGGATTGTCGAGGGTCGAACAATATTTAAAATAGGTATGGAATGCATAAGATTAGAAGGACCCCATGTTGAGTCGACATACAAAATTATTTAATAAAAAACCATTAATAAACAAAAACACATTTTTCTAGAAACCAGCTCATTTTTTCGACATCGAATAAGAGTACCTTTTTTCTAGTTCAAGGTTGAAACTATCTAAAAATATTATTGCTATGCCTTTATCATACAGAGTGTAAAAAAGGCGCCTTATTGTGTTAAAGCTAGTCCGTCCTTGGCAAACTAGATCGGCCAAGTGTGTTTGAAACGGTCCATTTTAAGGGGTCTTATCTAGTATCCATCATATTAAAAGAAAAAAAAATACACGAAGTATTTTGAAAGTTATCAACAAAAAACCTATTGTCAGAGGCGTCCTTTAGGGGCACGTAACTTCGTAGGGGGGGGGGCGGTCGAGGGGGGCCGTAGGAATTTTTTTTATAGGAAGTTGTCATCTTATTTTTTTGTATTCTATCTGAATCCGAGAGATTGCTCACTGAACATAAATAGACGAGAACATGTTACTCCTTACATTACTAACAGCGTGAAATGCTCAAGATGAAAGAAAGAAGATTTTTACATTTTGCTGTTTTGATACAAAATAATATTTAGAACAATTGGCTTGGTGACATTCATACCAGGTCAACAAGGAACATAGATACTTTCGAAATACCATTACATCGTACTGAATTTTTTAAATCTTCTCTCTCTTACTCAGGCCTACATATGTACATGATACCAAAAGGAAATACAAAAAGTAGGGCCTGTGAGCAGGAATTAACAAGCGAATAAATGAAATACAGAAAGTTTGAAACATAAAAAACTAATAAATTATATCTATATTATCTAATAAAGGCATTACTTTTAAACATTATGTGAATGCAAATCTGTCCAGGGTAAGTAACACCCGATAAAGAAACTCTCCGTTGCGATATCGGGTGTTACATTCAAATTTGCGAACGTGAGCCAAATGGGTGATACTTACCTCCATGCGCCTCTCCGGGGAGCCACGAGACCTTGTCGTTGGTGGAGAGGCTCAGCGGCCGTACGTGGCTGCAGAGATGTGGAGTCGTTTGGTCGTGACCAAGGGTGGCTCACCATACCAGGAAAGCAGACACACAGCATCCTGGTATGCTGGGTGTCTGCTAGACAAACAGCGTGGAGGAGGACACTCGACTCGGCCTCAGCCCGCAATCTGGGTCTCGCGGCCCTGTTTCGGGATGGGGCCGAGTCGACTGCCCTCCGTGGAAACCTGCCTGGAATATCTCGCGCTCTAAGATCGGTGGTTGATGAGGAAGTATCTTAGGGCGTGAGGGCCTACCTTAACTGGTCGGCCAAGTGGAAGACGAATCACAATAAAAATCCCTCCAAGTCACGTTGGAACAGCATAGGCCAAGGACTGCGTGGTTAGGGGAAAGCCTAATCGATACTTAGTGGAATAAAATCACTGCTCTAACTCGCTGTTTTCTGAGGGTGGGTGATTCCGAGGTATAACCAGATGAAACCTTTATCATCTTGTAGAGGACACTTTGGGGCATAGGAAATGGGAATGTACAACTTTTTTTAATAGGACTGAACTTTGAAATCGGCCCTTAAACGTGACTGAGCTCGAATTTGAAAAACTATGTTTTTCTAAACATTACCCGCTGTATTAATTTAAGCATACAATCTAAAATTCTGATTTTTTGCACATTTATACTTGAAATATGAGCGCTTCTAATGACAGTTCAGAAATTTCGTTTTTTTGTTAAAAAGTTAAGAATATAGAATTATCAAAATCGTGCATCTTAAACTTAACCCTGGGAGCAATGTGTATTATTTAAAATTTCTATACATATATCGAATCAAATGTAGTAAACACATTGACGAAGTTTTTAGAAAAAAAATTAAGGTGCTAACTTTAACGGTTATAGAAATATACATTTTTATCCAAGAGCCCTGGAGTGCGCTCAGCCCATCGTGAACCGCGTCGCGACGGAATTATTCGTGCATTCACCGAGAGGTGCATTTTCTGACTTTTCCAGTTTTGTGCGTTCGTATGCGAAAAACAGCTAAGTCTGATTTATTATCAAAGTTAGAACCATATTCAATAGTCGCTTTTCTTCGAACTGATGTTAAACAAGGTTGTGACTAAAAAAATAAGTTAAATCAAGAAAAAAAATCTAAGATCTCCCGTGGAAACCGCAGTCTTTCATTCAACATACTATCCGAGAAAATTCTTCATTAAAATAAATTTTGCGAGAACTTGTGACGTCACACCGGCTAACCGCCGAAATCATATCCTTCTGTTTGTTCAGTGGTTGAACCGTGCTCTATACTTTAAGTGGTTGCAATTTGCTTTAAGTGAGATCGTTGACTTTTGTCTTGGAAAATTTTACACACATTTTAACTGTGCCTCCGAAGCCAGTGTGACGTCACAGCCTAGGCGTTTGTCACGTTAAACCACCCTTATACTCGGAAACGGTTCATCGTAGCAAGATGCGGTTCAAATATTTGTTCTTAGATTTTTTCGCACTGAAACTTCATTTTTGGGTCACAATCCCTTCAATTCACTTATAATAGATAGCATGGTACTCATTCAAGAACTAAATGATAAAGCATTTTCAACTTAACTTTTAATGAACCCGCATGTATTTTTCTGAAGCAAATTCTTTCACTTGGTCGAAGGTATAAAGCACTGAGAATAATGCTGGTTTTTATCGGTCAAGTCTTTGGAAAGACGCAGAAGAAGTAACTTCGCAGATACGTATGCGTATGAAGTTTCTGGAAAGAGAAAAGTGATGAAGTTTCGGAATTTTTTAAAATTGTCAGAAAATGAAGAATCCCTATTGAAATTTGTAATTGGTTATATTTTGGAACATTTAGCTGACAAATAGAAGAAACTCTGATCATCGCTGGTGGTTTTGAAAACCCAGAGTTATGCTTTCCTGTCAACAAGGGTAGTGTAACAGTGTAACCGAATTGAAAGATTTGAAATCGAAAATGATGAGACTGATGAACGACTTATAATCCACGTCTTATATGAATATCAGATACTTCACCAAAAAAAGTGTTGGTGAAGTCTGCAGATGCAAATGTTCTGGTTACTGGTATTACTTATTTACCACTATTCTGAATTTATTGAAGTAAGTTCTTTGAAAGAAACCTACCTTTTTATGGAATTAGGACAAGGGAATAAAAAACAGATCATTCCAATAAATAGTACAGAAACTGGAAAATGAAGTTTATAAATGTTTACCAGCGTTGCATGTGTCAACAGGATGCGATACCACAAATGCAAAGGCAAAAAATGTATTTTCTAAAAATCTTGGAACCTTATATTGCCACCAAATTTGCATAGGCCCTATTCAGAAATAAGAACAAGGCCCTAAAAACCCTCGATGAATTGAGATATCAATTGACCACAACTTCCAATAAATCCGTTTCTGAACTTCTACCCACAGATGATGCATTTTACCAGCATGTACTGAGCTAGGTGTATATATAACAAAAGGAGCTGTATTTATGCGATAAACAAAATTTCAGGTGCATATATCAACTGCGTATATGGATATCCAGTCATATACCTATTATGCCTATACTTGACCCTGTTAACTTTGGTTGGACTAGGAATAATGAAATTTTTGAGCCTGTTTTGATGACTGCTGATCCCATACCAATCGATATAAGGCAACTAATGAATGTTTTCTGCAAAGATAAATTATTATGTCAAAATAATAAATGTGTCTGCTTGAAAGAGGGTTTAACGTGCTGCAGCGATTGTTTCTGCAAAAGTTGTCAAAATAATATTCCTGATTTATATGAGGATGACGAAGCAGAAAATATTTAAACTAACTTCATAAAAAAGGATTCAATCTCAATCAATTACTTTATGTTTATAGATTTTTTTATTTTATTTCTAGATGTAACGCTAACGCACTAACGCAGATGATTTCCAGAATGGTAGCCGCTAGCCGCTATCAGCATCAGAGCGCATTTCAAAGCTCCCGGATAAAAATTCATATTTCTATAACCGTTGAAGTGACTTAATTTTTTTTTTTCAAAAACTTCGTCAATGTTTTTACTACATTTGATTAGATATATATGTATAGAAATTTTCAATAATTCACATAGCTCGACGCAGGGTGAAGTTTTAGATGCACGATTTTGCTAATTCTGTATTCCTAACTTTTTAACAAAAAAACCTTAAACCTTTTCGAAATTTCTGAACTGTCATTAGAAGCGCTCATGATTCAAGTATAAGTGTGCAAAAAATCAGAATTTTAGATTGTATGCTTAAATTAATACAGCGGGTAATGTTTAGAAAAACGTAGTTTTTCAAATTCGAGCTCAGTCACGTCTAAGGGCCGATTTCAAAGTTCAGTCCTACTGAAAAAAGTTGTACATTCCCATTTCCTATGCCCCAGAGTGTCCTCTACAAGATGATATAGGTTTCATCTGGTTATACCTCGGAATCACTCGAAGTCATAATTTCATTGTGATTTTACTCCACTAACTATGCGAACTCCATGGATGTGGCGACCCCAGGGCTTAACTAGCCCGAGCGGGGCAAGCGGGGCTCTGCCTCGACCGTATGGTTTACTTCCCTAGCTACTCGTGGGACCTAACATGAACACACAAAAACAATCAAGGCGAAGGATGATAGCGCCTCAAGCACATCCGAAAACATGGAATTAGGGGACTGTGAAAGCCCCACTGACGTAGAAGAAGAACTTCTACGTTCAGCCGAAGAACTCGGCAAAGATCTGAGTGCCCTACGACTGAAAGGCGACGTGAGGATCAGGCTGAGTGGCGCTGCCAGAAAGAGGATGAAATTCCTCAAAAAAAAAGGGATGAGTGCAGACGAAGCCCGCAAAAAAGCCCTTGAGTCAATCAAAGAAAGGGCTAACCTCTGACAAGGGCGAAAAAAGAGCCCGGTCAGAAGGAAACACCCCCGAGGCTCAAGCCAAAAAAAGAGCTAGGACAAGGTATACGGGCAGAAATGCCCCGCCCACAAAAAAGAAGGAAACGAGCAGCAGTGCTCCGCCTTCCAGAGCTCCAAAACCAACCTTCAGCCAGATAGCTGGAGGCATAAAGGTAGGAATACTACCTACAGACTTCCCCAATTGCCTTTTGTTAGTGGAGCAAATTCAAGCCACCAAAGAGGCAATTATGGATAAGATCGTGGACGAGGTAGCATCGGATTGCCCGGTCAAACCGAAGTTTCTGAGCGCCGACAACAGACCCGGCTGGCTCGCTCTAGTTTGCGAAAACATAGCCACTAAGCAGTGGCTGCAAACTGCAGTCGCCTCCATCAAGCCTTGGGAGGAAGCTTCGCTAAGGATGGTAGAGGAATCTGACATTCCTCACTCTGACGTCCTGGTTGGAGAAAATCCTCAATCTCGTTCAAGGCCAAAATGAGGGCCAAAACGTCAAAAATTGGCGAGTCATCCGACGTAACGCCGAGGGCCATCTGGTCACACTAACCCTTTCTGTGGACAGTGCATCCGCAGAAAAACTCAAATCCGGAGGCTACGCGGTAAGTTACAAGTTCGGTCATACGACTATAAGACCGCAAAGCAGCCGGAGCACAACAGCTGTGGAGCAACCAAGCTCCCCAAAGAAAAGCGGCGCCGAACCAAGGGCAGGAACGTCTAAAGACTCAATGAGTCATAAAGACGAAAGTGCCCAGGTGGAGTGCGAAAAGTGAGTGCAACTCTAATGGCTTCCTCCAAGCAACCAAAGAGAAGCAACTCACCAAGCATCAAATGCATCCAAATAAATCTTCAACACTCAAAAGCTGCCACTAGTGAGCTTAGAAGAAGAATTTTTGGACAAAAAATCAATGTAGGGCTACTTCAAGAGCCCTGGGTCAATGGAGGCTCTATAAAAGGCCTAAATATCAAATCATGTAAGTTAATCTACAACATTAACCACGAAAGACCAAGAGCAGCATTGCTGCTTGACAAAAATTTAAAATTTTTACCTGTTCCAGAGTTCATCACATAAGACTTGGCAGCTGCTTTAGTAGAAGTGCCCACGGTAGGGGGCTCAAGGCATATTCTCATAGCCTCAGCCTACTTTCCAGGTGATGATAACTCAGCACCGCCAGAGATCGTCCAACGACTCATCACGTGGTGCAGAGCGAGAAACAGACACTACATTATCGGGGCGGACGCCAACGCCCATCACCAGGTAGGATGGGGAAGCACCGATACAAACGCAAGGGGTGAGTACCTTTTTGAATATTTGAACTCTAACAACGTAGACATTATCAACAAAGGTAACAAACCCACTTTTATTAACGCCGTCAGACAAGAGGTCTTAGACGTGACTCTTGCTGACACATTTACATTTAACACAATAACCAACTGGCTTGTGTCAAATGAACCCTCCCTGTCGGACCATCAAGCAATAAGGTTCGGCAGTAATAAATCACTCAGTACAGACAAGAATCCCAAAACTCACCAACTGGGTATCCTTTGTGGAGGGTCTCTGCCTGAGTCTAGATGAACCCCCTTCTGACATAAATACAATAGAAGAGCTAGAGGCATCATCTGACAATCTAACAAATGCAATAAAAGATTCCTATGAGAACAGTTGTCCCGTAAAACAGAAGGCACTCCACAGGGATGTGCCTTGGTGGAACGGGCAGCTGAGACGTCTGAAACAAGATGCCAGAAAACTGTTCAACAAGGCAAAAACTAACGGCAACTGGGCAGACTATAGAACAGCCCTAGACAAGTACAACCGTGAATTTAGAAAATCAAAAAGGAAATCATGGAGACAATTCTGCGAGGGGATTGACGAATTAGCCCCAGCTCAACGTCTCCAAAAAGTTCTTTCAAAAAACCACTCCAACGGAATTGGTCTGCTTAAAAAGCCAAACGGAGAACACTGTACCGACCATATAGAAAGTCTAGAGGTACTACTACAAACTCACTTTCCAGGTTCGGTAATCGTTGAAGCCCTGAACCAGGTCACTCCGCCTATCGAAGGGCCACAAAGCCCTAACGGCAGGAGCAAAAGGCTGGCTGGGAAAATCTTCACAATGAACAAACAGAATAAAATGGGCGATCGATAGCTTCAGACCCTACAAATCTCCAGGCAAAGACGGGATTTTTCCCGCAAAACTGCAAAAAGGCTACGAGTACTTAAATGTACACCTACAAAAGCTCTTTAAGGCAAGCCTGCTCCTAGGGCACATACCGCTATCTTGGAGGGAAGCCAATGTGATATTCATACCAAAAACGGGACGCCGACACGAGGACGAACCAAAATCATATCGTCCCATTAGTCTACCCAATAAACATTTTTAGTTATATATTGGTGATTGTATATTTTACAACACCCACTTTAAATAACCTATAGTTCAATAATAATATGTGGGAAACATTTACATCACCCTTATAAAAGCCTTAAAACACTTAAATGGCGGAGTTTATAAAGGTTACCGACACCTGTGTTAGTAACGTAATATAACTGTAAGATTTATAGAAGTATTTATTTAAATATTTCCAGAAATCTTATAAACTTATAAAAATATAAATTAAATGATGTTGACACCTGGAGTAACAAGTTTCTTTTTGTCTTTGTCTATTTAATTATTTTTGGTATGTCTATGTTTGTTTGATGATGATGCCTCCAGCGCCTCGGTCTCATGAAGGAATAAATAAATGCACAAGGACAAGAAGTCCTATGTTGCACCAATGGCTTCTGCTAGATGAGTACTTGTTTCACATTCACATAAAAATAGTGTTGTTAAACCATTGATCCTGGTCCGAATTTTCATTGCCAAACGATTTTTACTGATAAATATACATGTTGTACCTTCAAAAAATGCGAGCGCCTTTTGAAAGAACCATATTTGATTATATTGCCATAAATATAAAAATAAAATTTTGAAAAAATAATAATATTTAAGTGACAAGTTCTTGAGAAAAAAGTTGCTTATTTAATTATATTAGGTTCTTATGCATATTTATCACAAATTGTTAGCTAAATGCCCTAAATTTTTGAATTTTACGTTGACCTGTGAAACAGCGTCCATTTTTTTTGCAAATCAAATATGGCAGAATGAAGACTAGTTTAATTTGAAAAATTAATTTCTTTAATAACTTTACATAAATTATGGTACCCTATATAGCTTCTTTTGATTTTATAAAAGGTTCTTATAAAACTTTAAAGTTTATAATGGTAACAAAAATTACTCCAGGTACTATAACTTATAAGTTAGCAACCATCAATACACGCCGCTCATGCAGGTTTCCCAGTTTCCCATGACGTATTTCGTAATCGCGTCACCCGACATAATTGGTCTTAAAGTGGTACGTGACAGCTTTATCCACATTTCTGAGTTATGACCAATTATAATTCGTAAATAAGGGTTGAACGATTACGCAAAATACCCGCAGTGGGGCATCGGCATCAGCATAAAATGACAACAATAACCTCACTTTTTTCAGTTGACTGCACAGGTTTATTGTTTCTGTTTGGCTTGATGTGATGTTTGGTAATGCTGCTGGCCGCTGGTATTCATTTCACTCACCCAATTTGTTTATTATTATACCCCCTGTGAATTATATAAAGCATCCTTACATATCCAGAAGCAACAAACATTTATGAAAGACTCGTCGATTACTTCTATTTTTATAAAGGCAAAAATTATCACCATTTTATAGGGAATGTAAATTTGTATAAAAAGGTAACCGCAAAATGTATAAAACTTTATTATATACCTATTAGTAATAGTTTTTCTAGGTTTTATAACTTGGTAATTGAAATATTTATGTCACCTAGTTATATACCTAGAGGTTGGGGGATATTATAAAACCCTTATATACTAAAAGCACTATTCATTCCTCTTATATACCCTTTATATAATTAGACGTTACCATAAGTAACGAAAATTTTTTTTTCTACTTGCGTGCGCAAAGTAATCACTTTGCGCACTCATTTGCGTGCGCAAAGTTAAACTTTGCGCACGGAAACTCTTTGCGCACTCATTTTTGTTACGCATAATTACCATAGTTATACTTGACTTTCCAATGTTTTGATGGTTTCTGAATAAACTAATACTCAAAATGAAGGGTTTTAGTTGAAATTAGCGCTTAGTTAACATGATGTTTCCTATCAAAGGTGTCCAAATTGGACCAGCCTGTACTGTTAGGAATTTGTAGAATTTTTGATATCTAAGAGACTCTCATGAAAATATTCTAGCTGGTATTCTAGAAATTCCAGAAGATGTTAAAAGATTTTTGGGGATTTAATTTAAAAGACATTCTGAGAAATTCCAATAGATTTTAAACGATTTTTGAAGATTTTGATTTGATTGATTTTTCTAATATTTTAACAATTTAAAGTCTACTTTTTTAAGATACTCGTAGAAAAAATATTGTTCCTAACACTTGCGCAAAGTGCCTTTCCCGCACTTAAAGCTTATCCGAACTCCGCTTCGCGTCGTTCGTCTAACTGCTTTTTCGTGCGGGAAAGTATCACTTTGCGCACTTGTTAGGAAAATAACTATATTACTAATAACTATATACTTTCTCCTTAAGACAATGGAGAAAGCAATCGACCAGTACATCAGAAGCGAAACTCTATTGAGAAGACCGCTCTACTCGAAGCAATTTGCCTATCAGCCAGGCAAATCCACAATAAGTGCTTTACACTGCCTGGTAAAAGACATTGAAAAGACAATCGAGTGCAAAGAGACCGCTCTCACAGCTTTCGACATAGAGGGTGCCTTTGACAGCACCTCACATCAATCATTCGCCAGAGCATTACAAGAATGGGATGTTGAAGTTCCAATTGTAAAATGGATAGAGTCGATGCTGAAGCACCGTCACGTTACGGCTGAAATAAACGGAGCATCAGCTACCGCTACCACGGTCAGAGGGTGTCCTCAAGGTGTTCTTTCTCCGCTACTATGGACACTGGTGGTAGACAAAATTCTTACCAGACTGAGTAGTGCTGGATACCAGGTCATAGGTTACGCAGATGACCTAGCCATTGTAATCAAGGGCAAACATGAAGGTATAGTGACAAGCCGAATGCAAAGTGCCCTAAACATCGTTAAAAATTGGAGCGAAGGCGTAGGACTATCCCTAAACGCAAACAAAACAATCCTTGTCCCGTTCACAAGAAGAAGGAAGCTAAATTTGAAAGCCCCGACCCTTAACGGTACACAACTAACATTTTCCAACGAAGTGAAGTACTTAGGGGTCACCCTGGACCAAACCCTCACTTGGAACAAACAGTTAGAGAAAACATGCTCTCGAGCTACATCAGCCATTTGGTCATGCCGAAGACTTGTTGGCAAAACATGGGGACTAAAGCCAAAGATGGTATTCTGGATCTACCAAACCATAATAAAGCCCATGGTCACATACGCCTCATTGGCACAGATCACCTAATACAGATGCGTAAGTACGTATACTTGCTGTCGACGATATTCTGTGACAAAGCCGGGCCGCCAGCGGCCCCACGCATAGATAAAGATCTCCCGCGTCAGGACAATTAACGTGGTCGAGTGCGTGAGCATGTTCCAGCCTGTGTGTTTACATATTTTTGCGGGTAGAAAAAAATATTTTTTTGCTGTTTGTGAACCAATTAAAGAAATAATATTATATTATTGAGCTTCCGCATTTATATAATAAATATGTTCAAAATACATTGATGTGGCATTGGTGCGGCCAGCCTATGTCTATCAAATTAATCTTGAACCACGAATTCGCGGCTCTTTCGCATCTGTATGTGAGTAATCTGTGCCATTGGTGTGGTGGCCCAAAACCCAACAAGTCACCGCTCAGATTAAGCTAAGAAAGGTGCAAAGGCTGATATGTCTAGGAATAACGGGAGCAATGTCAACTTGCCCCACCGCAGCCCTAGAGACGCTACTCAACATGCCCCCACTTCACCTATGTGTGAAAAAAGAGGCAATAACCAGCGCTCACAGGCTATTCCAAATAGACAAGTTCAAGCCTGGCGATCTGAGGGGACATCTGAAAATCCTTGATCTAATAAAACTGGAGAATGCCAGCAAACCAAGTGACCACATGATGGTCAGATTGGACTTAGAGATCCCCTTCGCAGTGGTAATAAACGACCGCCAATCATGGGAGAATAAAGAACTACCACAAACAGACAATGCATCTCTGTGGTACACAGATGGATCCAAGCTAATGGAAGGAGCTGGACTGGGCATTTCCGGCCCTAACTTCAAGCTCTCCAGGGCATTGGGAAACATCTTACAATATTTCAAGCCGAACTGCTTGCCATAGATATATGTGCACAAGAGTGTCTTAACCAAAGCCTCAAAAGAAAACACATCTTCATACTATCGGACAGCCAAGCTGCCTTAAAAGCCTTAAGGGCTTTCAAATGCACGTCAAAACTAGTCTGGGAGTGTAAACAGACCCTAAAAACACTAGCGACACATAACCAGGTAACGCTGATGTGGCTGCCTGGTCATCGAGGCATAGAAGGAAACGAAGAGGCAGATGGCCTCGCAAAGAAAGGGGCCTCAACACCATTCCATGGACCAGAGCCCTACTGTGGCTTAATGAAAAGCCACATCATGGAAGAACTCAACAAATGGGAGAAAGACCAACTGTCATCATATTGGAGGCACACACCGGGACTCAGACAGTCAAAAAGGTTTATTACCCTTTCAGCAAAAAGAGCTGAACAGCTCCTAAGCATGAGCAGACCAGACATCAGATTGGTGGTGGGACTGCTCACAGGACACTGCCCAGTAAAATACCATTTAAGGTTAATGAGCAGAGCGGAAGACGATCTCTGCAGATTCTGCTCAGACGCAATAGAAACCGCAGAGCAGAAACCGCAGAGCACCTGCTCTGCGAATGTCCAGCCCAATTCTGCAAGAGGCTCAAATTCCTCGAGGGGGCAACACTGTCACCAGAAGAAGTGGGCCAACTGACACCCAGGAAAATAGCTTCCTTCGGCAGAAGTCTACGCTTCCTGGAGACAAATTAAGATGTAGAGTCACGCACAAAATATCTGCAAAGGTAGCAGTGCTGAGCGGCTGAAAAGCCGAAACGACTCCCCCGAAATCTACAATCTACAATCTACCTCCATGCGACCGGGACACACAACTTACCTAAAAAAAAGGGGGTTACAAATGTCATTACTTTTAGTATGTAATTTGACAAAGGAGACATGGAAGATTCTTTATTATTTTTTTGGATTTTTTTTTTTAATTGTAGATTTTATTAACAAAAAACTGCAAAAATCGTACGACCCCAAATGACGGTACGTAAATATTGAATAAATGTAAAGCTTATGGGATTTCTTTAAATCATTTTAAATTCCTTCTTAGGTTAGATTGAGTTGGTAAGCTGCCTAGAAAAAACATGGAAACATTCTATGGAACATTTTATATGATCGTTTCACGTCTTCGCAGTAAAGTGATGCAGGTTTTACTATAAAAAGCCGTGTGACCTTTATTCAGCACCAAAAGATGGTGACCAATTTATAAGAATATCATCAGTCGGATTTATGAATAATGAATTAAAACACCGATCATTGTATTCAGCGATTTTCAATTTATTTAAAAAAAAAAACAACTTCTTTACAAGAAGTTCTCAATCACAAATACATATGGCTAATTGTCTCTTCCTCTAATTAATTATCAAACAAAATAGCATATTTTTTAGATTAATAAAACTATTTTGGCGGGAAAAGTTCATTCAAAGAAAATCTTGAAAATAATCGATTCACTAAACTAAAAACAAAACCACTGACAACTTCCTGTATGACAGGTTGTAGCTCTTCAACAATTCCGTCGATATTATTGTTGATCACTTTATTTGTTTGATCATTCAGTTCTGTATTGTCACCAAAAAGTCTCTCGAAAAGTAAATTTATTTTTTCAATGTTAATGTCAATTTTCTCTTTTTCCCAACTGACGTATTCTTTGTTGTTCTTTTTGAAAACTTTACCATTTAAACTGAGTCCAACTTGTACATTTGCTGGAAGCAAAAAAAAATATAATTATTATTTTAAAATGCTTTTACACTCTGTATTTATATTTAAAAAACTGAATAAGTTTTCAAAGGTCGTCGACATAAATTAGCCCAAGTTCGTCTTGTGAAAAGCAATAGAATTAATGTTAAAATAATGTTATACAAGCACATTAAGGTTAATTATTATCAATCTTATGCATCTTCAGTCATTTTAAACAAGTTTCTAAGGTCATCGGCAAATTATTTTTCACTTACTATAATTTCCATCAGCTGGTCCTTTTCCGTTCAAATTCAAAATCAAAAGTCTTCCATTGAAACTGTAGAGTGATTTGATTCTGAGCAAAGGAAACAATATTTTCAAGTCGATGTGATACTTGTCCAAATCGACATCGAAAGATTGCAAATTGAATTCATGAGCATTATACAACTAAAAATAGAAAAGCACTGGTTACAAAATGCTAATTGAGGCGAGGCGCAATGAATACTATTTTCTTCTCGGCAGTTAAATTGTTTATTTACAATCATACATGTAATGTTGACTTTTCTGCTTTTAAAAAGTTTGAAAATGTCACTTTTTTGACTTTTACTTTCCACCCACGGGTTGAAAGTTTACTATGCTCCCGTGGGCCGAAAATAAAATAATGAAATTTTAAAAATTTATTGTATTTTTTGACGTTTGCTTTCAACCCACGGGTTGAAAGTTTACTTTCCTCCCGTGGGCCGCGCCTCGGTCTAACTAAAATCTCTCGGTAGTAATGAAACACTTTCCCCCTCGGTATGTGATATACTATTGAATAGCGCAATAATATTTCGAATCACTGATTTGACAAGTTTGGGGTAGAGATATAGCCACTTGAATTGCCCTAAAAATAATATTACGTTCAAAGCAACCCATATAAAGTCATTCATTACATGGCAGTTGCAGATAAAACATCTGCAGTGGGGCACCTACTGCAATAATTGTAAACTCACACTGTAATATTTAAAAAAAAAAGCGATAAAAACTATAGGTAAACAAAGTAAAAGTCAGCGATGAGCTTGGTTGAAATAGTTCCACAAACCCCTTAAAAAAAAAATATCACTATGTTTATAAGGCAATAATGATATTTGCGCCTGGACCTGTCCATTCCAATTCCAAATCTGATATATTATCTATCTGAGGAAGGCAATAGTGTTGTCCAATACACGAAAAATGGGAGAACAGTACCTACCTACAAATCCAACCCTCTGGACTATGTAATCAAAAAAAGAGTTTAACAGAGTTCCTCACTTTATAATATATAATCTACCTATATATGAACAATCTAAACCAGGACGAGCATATCCTTTCTAGGAAGTTGGAGTGTTACTATAATAAAATATTAAAGTGCCACGTTTACCTGTATATCTTTAAAAGTAGCCCTAAAGCTAGATCCACTATTTAATGTAGCTTCTGGTATGACTAAAGGGTTCAGAGGTGGTATATAAAGCTCCGGAATTCCAGGTTTCATTTTTGGCTTTAGGATTTGGACGTTATCCATTATACATTGATGGAGCTGCGGATCTCTCCTTTGGCAAAGTTTTAGATAGGAAGCTACAAAAATAATTATCATGTACCTATTTTAAAATTATCTATACCTTTCATATTAAGAATCATTTACTAGCAGGAATGAAAGCCTGACGATTTTCATTGGGATTGGTTCGTTTTTACACATTTAGTGTGAATTATTCTTATACCTACTTCCAAAGATTTTTAGTTTCATCACTGTTATTAATTTTTATTTATTTTATTTTTTTTTACTAAATTTGTATGGTTTACCAGATTTTCATGTTTATTTATATTTATAAGTAAATACTAATTTGAAAAAAAAAAAGTTATTTTTGATAGGTACTTACGTAATTCTTTTGCATCCCCGCACCCAAATAAAATTAAGACGATACCCAAAATAACGCACCACATTTCAAAAAAATCGACTAACTAAACCAAGAAGGTTGCCCAAAGCTATATAGGTCCGATTCGCGAAGCAACTGTACAAAACAACAAAAAATAATTAACGAAAATTAATTATGGTTGTTTCCCTAATTAATATACATCAGTCCACGTGCGATGATGGTTACCAAGGTGCTGTGACAACACTGAACTTTTTCTGGTCCTTTTGTGGTGATTAATGGTATACTTTTTCATTTCAAAAAGAATGAAGTCATCCGGGAGAACTTGGTTCGAGTTTTTGAGGTCAAGTATATCAAGATTAGACTGAAAAATTATAGCGATGGTTCGCGGAATTTGCTACTCGAACTACAGGGTGTCTACTTCTTAGGTATTTTTTTTTTTTGTGAAAAGTTCTTTCTTCAGTTAGTGTTTATGCAACGGCGCTGCTACCTTAACAAATTCTTCTACAAATCGTATATACAGAATCACAGACTCTGTATTACAGAGCCTAAGAAAACTTTTGAGTTCATGTTTATCCCGAGGACGAGGCCATTCACGAATTGCTTGGATTTTTCTCTCGTCTGTATGAATTCCTTCGGGTGAAACTACGTGGCCAAAAAATCAACGCGGTGATGAAAGGTTGAACATTTCTTGTCATTTAATCGGAGGGTGCTCGTAATACGATTTCCATCAACCTGTGAAAAGTAGCGGGTACGCTACAGAGTCCAAAAGGCACCTTGAATTGGTAAAGACTGCTTGCAGTGGAGAACGCTGTCTTCTCTTTGTCTTTTTTGTCAATGCCCACCTGCCAGAATCCGCTTTTTAAGTCCAAAGTAGAAAACCAATTTGAGTCTGTCAATGTCGTAAGGGTATCGTCAATTCTAGGTAATGGGTAGCTGTCTTTCTTAGTTACATCCTGAAGCTTTCTGTAATCAACGCAAAATCTGGTAGATCTATCTTTCTTTGTTCGTTGTACAATTGGCGATAACCACGGAATTGAAGGCTCTTCAAAAACTCCCTCAGCAAGCATACTGTCTACTTATGACTCCACTTCTTGTTGTTTGGCCGTGGGTAGTCTTCTGGGTGGTTGACGGATCGTATGAGCACTGCCAGTTTTCATTTCATGCTCGATGATGTTTCGTCTTACCAGTTTCATCATTTTTACCCTCAAAGATATCCTTGTTCTCACACAGGAACTTTTGAGCCTTTTTCAGTTCTGTAGAGGGAAGAATGGGAAGATGTTGCCAAGATGCTCTGAATTGTCTTAGAATGTAACTGGATGATTTATTTCCGTTGTTTCTTTTGATGTTCTGCAGCCTTCACCCTTTGAAGTCCTATTTCTGACACCAAATTATGGATTCCGGGTTCATTCATATTGTCGAAATCGCATTCGGGATTTAGCTAGAAAAATATCGAACTGAATGTAATAGAATTGCAGAAAAAAGCGCGCTGCCCGGCAAAAAGAAGTAACTAATTTAATTTCTTGGAATCCCAGCGCAGCGATGTCGATGCATTTTTGTGACAATATGGTAGAAAAATGTCTCTCGTCATCGATATGGTGTTGGCAGTACTTACAAAAATCTGTCATAAAAATCAGTCTGCCAATCTCTGAAAGAGTTATTCTTCTGTAACTTTTTAGATAGGTT
This sequence comes from Ceutorhynchus assimilis, assembly GCA_917834065.1. Lineage (NCBI taxonomy): Eukaryota > Metazoa > Arthropoda > Insecta > Coleoptera > Curculionidae > Ceutorhynchus > Ceutorhynchus assimilis. The sequence continues at coordinate 40,016,597 of OU892280.1, read as the reverse complement.
AACTGACATTAATAACTTTTCGAATGTACGCTTCTAGAACGAATAAACCTGAAGAAACATATCGATTTTTTTAAGTAGGTGAAGAGGCCCCGAAACTAAAAAAATCGAAACGAAATAAATAAATACGGTCTTGGGAGATCTCGAGGCATAGAATTCTGTGGTGGAGTGGCTTTTGTGGTAGACGATTCGGTCTTGGTCAACTAAGAGGAGAATTTTGTTGGCACCTTCTTATAAAAAATGAGGATGTACTTCGAATGAATAAAATATGGGGAACAATCCTAGGTTTAGTAAGCAAAGAAAAATTTCCTAGTGAAGAACGATGTAAAGCGAGGACTAGAAGCAAAGAGACTGCCCTGGCCTCGTAAGATCCGTCAATGGACGGAAATCTATGATTTCCAGTCATTTCAGCAAGCTGCAATGAGGAACATATGATGAGAAAACGCATGAAGCCTACACGGAGGATTCGTGCAGAACTATATACAATATCACCAACAAAGGAAGAATTTCAGAATTTCAGATTGTTTGAATTTGTTTTCATGCGTGTTGCTACTCTGGAACTTCTGGAAGTGCGTCTGAATTCAAGTGACGATTCCGTTAGGAGCGCCTTTAACTTGATTTCAAGAAAACAAGTTTAATGTTTAATTTCAACCTGATCAATCAATCAACTACGGAAATTCCAGTAGTGCAATAATAGTTTAATAATAATATAATAATAAATGGCTTTATTGCAATTCACAAGTTATAGTCATAAAACAATTAGCAAAAGGTTAGGAATCACAAATGGCGGGTTGAAGCACCAGCTTCCTGTCTCAACCAGAACATAATAGTACCTAACCTAATAAAACGAAATACAGAGTATAACTTCTAATCATAAGTAAATCATAGACATTAGAAATTAAGCTGTAAGTTAGGACAGTGGACAGTAGTACAAACAAATAAAAAATAGAAATACATAGATATGAAGAATATAAAAAACGGTAAAGAGTATAAAGTATACCTACGGGAGGTGGATAAGTCGAACACATATAGGCCAGAAAGACAGTGTGGGTCATCATTAAAATACCGCCAAAAGTAACTGAATGTAGGTACCTATAGCCCCTACAGATGAAAGTGAAACAGGATGACAGACTCTTCAAAATAATGTTTGAATAATACGAAATGTTTTATTTGAAGATAATTTTTTGATATTTGATACCTATATGATATTTATTTGCAGTTCTCTAATACTATAAATGGAATCCTAAATCTAAAACGCCTTTAGTTGCAAATAAATATTCTAAGGTCATTTTAAAGCCTCGGGGGCTTGTTTGCTTAAACAATATTATTTATTTTTCCTTGGGCGAAAGTCTTAATATTTAAGTATTACTTGAAAATATTTTTTTTCTACAACTGTCAAAAAATGATGATGTTCGCACACTCATGACAGTTTGCGAAGTGGCACTTTTTTTCCCAGGTATTGATTTTCTAACGATCCCATGACGCCGTGCGCGAACTAGCTATTTCGCGCACGTGTGCGCGAAATAGCTAGTTCGCACACTGGGTGTCATGGTGACACATACCTGTCAGGAAATCAAAAATAATTAAAATTCACCAACCTTTGATTGAAAATGCAATTTTGGCTTCGAATGATTGATATTTAAATGGAGTTGTAGAAAAAATATTGTTTGCAACTCGGGCGCGAAATACTTTGGTGCAAAGTAGCATTTCGCGCCCTTGATACAAAAATAACTATTTATTACTAATATTAAGTTAAGTCTCCCAAAAACTAAAATATTACAAAAAAAAATTAAAAATAATAAGATTTCTAAGGGCGGGTATTATAAAACTGCTTTGACAGTTAACTTGAAGTTAACTTTTTGAATTACATGTAATTCCAGAAGTTAACTTTAAGTTAACTCTGAGAGTAGTTTTATAATACCCGCCCTAAGCATTACCTGCAAAAATTATTTAAGCTTCAATATTAAAAAATTTAAATGATATGAAAACCTAAGTTATGATTTTACTTAAAAATTAAAGTTAACTAATCTAAAAGAATAACAGGTGAAAAAATAGCTATATAACGGTATAACGCTTAGTTTGTTAAGTCTTTTTTTTTATATTGTCATTATAAGGGGTAGCAGTCAAGATTATTTTAAGGGTGTCGCATTCGGGTTATTAGTCAAAATCAGTTTTTTTTTTATTAGTTGAGTGTTACGCGTAATTTGTCTATTTATTTGTTTTTTTTTTTTTCTTAGTTGTTTGACATAGGGTAAGTACTCATTTTTTATTTTTTATTATTATTTCTTTGGTATATACATATACAGTATGGTTAATTAAGTGTGCAACATATGGGGATTTTTTTTAGTAATAGCAGAACCCAAATACAAACAGGGCCAAAAGTTGGTTCATTTCTGATAATTATAATAGGTGCACTTAGAATGGTTGCAAGTCAAACAACATACAGGGGAGCTCAAACAATATCAAAAGTGTACTGTAAAGTACCCTTATTTTAGAAAATTCAGCAAAATGTTATTGAGAAAAGTTGTTTGGAATTAAAAGTTATGCCTAAATACGAAAGCATTGCCTCCTAAGATTTTTTTTTATTTTTTTTCTTTTCGAAAAACTTTAATAATGTCTATTTTTTTTATTTTTTATTTCCGCCCTTAATACTTTCAAAAATTAATTAAAATCAAATAAATTTTTCATAACTTTGTTCAAATTCAAGCATATTTGTAAGATTACCTTAGATTTTTAATTTTTTTTGGAATCACGAAGTTCATGTTTGTTGCAATGATATTCAACAGAACTTTCAAGTGTCGCAATTTTTTATTTCAACAAGTTAAAACATTATTAATGATAATATGCAAATTAAAAAAACTGTCCTTTAAGTGCAAAAGTTTTATTTTATTTTAGTAAATATTTGTTATATTATTTATTTTTTGAGCTACCCTGTATGCTGTTTGACTCCGTTCACAATCCGATGTCCACAGGTACAGGTAAAATTTATCACCTTTCAATGCTATTTTATAGGGAAAGGTGATAAATTTACCTGTACCTGTGGACATCGGATTGTGAACAGGATATATCATTCTAAGTGCACCTAAAGTTCATTCCACGAAACGAGATAGTAGAGGTAAACAAACAGGCGGAGTTTAAAACTTCAGAGAAGGACTGCAAAAATATGAATTACAACTAATGACATTTATTATTGTCAGGTTGTCATATGAGTCAATAAGTTTAATATCGTATTTTCTAGTATTTTACAATTATTTAAATAGTGTTTGGTAAATTATTGGTAATTAGTGCGCAATTTAGATTAAAACAATATCAAGTTCAACAGATTCCGCTGAAGAATTCGTTCGGAAATATATTTAGAAAAGAGACAAAATAACCTAAGACGGTCCTGCCTAGGGCGGAGTATAATCATTTTCTGGCCAATAAAATTGGACTTACCTCTCTCGTTTCGTGAAATGAACTTTAATATGATTATCAGACATGCACCAACTTTTGGCCTTGTTTGTATTTTGGTTGTGGTATTACTGAAAAAAACACATATTTTGCACACTTAAATAACCACACTGTATTTTTTTTTAGCTGATTATAAAATCAGTTATATATAATAGGTGTTTCTCAGATCTATCCAACTATGAACTGTCAGTCTAGGAATCATGGTTAGCCAAGTTTTAGTTTTTATGTATGTTTCTAATATTTTGTGGTAAAAAGCTATATATTTTTGACGCTAAAAAATAGTAACTTCTTTGTGTTCGAGTTTTATCCGTTTTTGGTATCCTGAATATAACGTTGTTCCTTCTTGTATTATATCTATGTTCAAGCCTTTCCAAAGTAGTTTGGTTTTTATGTTGTCTAGTTATTACATGAATACAGAAGAGCTTTCTTAAGTCAAAAAAACTTAGTTTCCTCATACAAGGACTCGGTGGGACATATATAGATAGCTTTTGGACAACGCTTTTGAATTTTTTCTAGACACAATAGATAATAATTGTTTAGTACCCCTCCTCAGGCATTAATACCGTAAGTAAGATGTGGTTCTATTAAAGACGAATATATTATTTCTAATTAGGGTAATTTGAAGTATTTTTTTAGATACTTAATTTTGTGTAGCAAGGATCGAACTTTACTAGTAACATAGTTAGTGTGTACATCCCATCTTGAATGGCAGTCGATAAATACTCCTAGATATTTTATTTTGACAGTTTTTTGTATATGTATTGCCTGGCAAGTACATAGATTTTTGTCAAAAATTGTAATATATTAAAATTTTGGTTAATTGGATGCGTAGGATGAAAATGCTATAAGATTGGTTTTATTATGGAATATGGTTGACAGTGAGATGCAGTTTTTGAAAGTAGTGAAATATGTTTTCAAGGGCCCTTTCAGCTCGGTATTCAACTTCATTCCAATTGTCTTCTTCAAGTCTTATAACCGTATCATCACAGTAACTATCAATTTCTCCACTTATATCTTCCTCGCAAAAGGTCATGAACATAAATGTTGAACAGCATCGGACCAAGGACAGTCCCTTGGGGTACACCACATGTTATTGTTGTTCTAGTGCTAATGACACTATCCATCTTCACTACTTGTGTTCTATTAGATAAATAGTTTTAGAGTAGATGTATCGAACTGCTGCTCACTCCGATGCTCTTCAATTTCTGTATCACATGGTCTACTGTGTCAAATGGTATGGTATGGTATATCCTATAATCCTAATCCTATCTCTTTTCGCGGTTTTTTCAAAGAATTATAGCCAACTTTGTCCAACCTTGTATCTATTTTCAACATTTCCTGGTTTCTAAAGAGAAGTTGAAAACGCATGGTCAACACATAAAAATTAAATTGTGGCATCAAATAGAGCATTCAACACAGAGTTTGAAAACCCAAAATATAGGCGCAGGATGATCCCTTTTCAAAAACCTTGTTTTTTATCGACACGTATTTTTTGTTCCATCCTGTGTTAGGAATTACGTAGACTCTAAACTTATATTTTTAATATATACCTTATAGTTAGGTGAAAAGCATAATAATAATTGTCACCTTCCTATTCACGAATAAAATAAGTAACTTATTAGTTAATAACTCATCGTGAATTTACGTACATAGGTAATAAGGCATGTACTAAGCGATAAATAATAATAATAATAATAAATAAATCAACAGAAGGTCACTTTTGCAACAGAAAAAAAATAATTTCTTGGGATATTTTTAATAAATTGGATACATCACACGTTTTTTTATAGTTATGAAGGCTCAACAATGATAAAGTTTTCATGATTTATTCTTTTAAATCGAGAAATGTTCCGAAAAAAACTAAATTATTTTTATTCACAGAATCCTAATAGATTGATTAACAGCAACAAATTGTTTGAATATTTATAAAACAATCACCAATAACAATCAAATATTGCCGACTCAGGATCAGGGTACACTTTCAATTATTATTAAATAATTGAAATGGTTTATATTAATAATTAGCTCTGTAGTCAACTAGTGACCTTAATAGTTAAATCAGTTTTTTTTATAGTTAACTATCATTTAATTCATAATAATATTCATAATAGTTTACCTTCAATGATGAGAGTCATTAAGGTAGTTTCTTTAAATATACTTTTAAGTGCGTTGGTTCTTGGAAAAACCCAATTACGTAAGTTGAATGTTTTATTCATTATTATTGTGTGACTATTTTGATTTTATTCATATAAATTTGCTTTTTTTATGATTCCAGTTTTATTCCAAAACTCTTAATCATTTTTTTTTGGTTAGTGTCAATAAACGCATTATGATTTCTGTTCCTTCTTACTTTGTTGTTAATAACGACGATTAATGGTTCCAAAGTTTAATATTAATTCGGTAGTTTTATATTATTTTTGGAAAACCCACTTCTCTTATTCAATCTTTAATTAATGGGCCTTTATATACGTGAACTGTGAATAATTTTTGTCGCTCTTGATTAATTATTTTGCACCGTGCAGCAAACAACCATCATCACAATCAAATCAGGAATTCTTTTCTGGCTTAGGTATCTAGGTACTGTATTTTTTCGAATTTTTATGGGAAACTCATTCTAAATCATTCGCAGTATTGAATAATATTCATTTCGTCTATCTACCGTGAATCGTGGCACAATTCTCCCATTTACGAGTGAGAACGTGATCTGGCTGGCACAACGAACCCCATTGAAACAGGTGCCCCTGTCACAGTTGACCAAAACTGAAATGTCTGGAATTTGGAACGTTTCCAATTCCTTGTCAGCATTTTTTTTCCTCAACGTCTTCGTCAGCATTTGTCTCGGTTTTTGTGTTCTTGTCCAATATTAGGTGTGTTCTCACAACAGTCTCCGACAGTTTGCAAACTGTCGGTGAGCAGCGCCCATACATGTTTTCAATGCCGTCGTTCCAAGATAAATCGGTAGCTTAGCTGAGCGATTGTTCCTGATAGGTTACAAACAGTCAGAGGCTCCTGTAAGAACAGACCTATTTTGTCGTCTGTCTTCTTTATCTTGCAAAGTGTTCTAGAGCCGCTCTTGTTCTTCTTGTTTTCCTTTTTGTCGTCTGTATTTTTCTTATTTCTGTCTGGCTGTCTGTCTTCTCTTGCAAAATTTTCTGCTGCTGGGCCTCATCTTCGTTTTTCTTCTGTTCAGATATAGTGTACTTTCTAACTTCTGTCGAGTTCGTCAACCAGTCTCAGTCTGTCCTGGAGATCAGGATCAGCCAGAAAATTATTTATTGTTCAAAGAAAAAAACTCATTGACAAGACTTTAAAAATATACAGTGAACCGATCCTATTCTCAGTAAAACAAAATAAATTATACATACAGAACTTAGGGCTTGTCAATTGTTTAAAAATACTAAAGGCGTTTTCTCGTGTCCACTGTTTTGAAACTGGTTCAAAACTGTTTTGAAACAGTAGGTACATTCTCGCGATAAAACCATGACGTCACGTCAAAAGAGGTTCAAACCTCGGGTTCAAACAGTTTCGAAATACAATCCAATCCACGTTTTCAAACCATTTTCTCGCGCCGACAAATTATCACGTCATGGTGACATTACTTAAAACAGTTTTGAAAAATGTTTTGAAAAATATGAGACGCGTGAAAACGCCTTAATATTATTATGTCCATAGTTGAAATTAAAGATAAAATACAAAAATTACACTAAGGGTCGGTTTATTCACTTTCTGATAAACTTTTAGATAAGCAATCTGAAGGATAAACATGCAATCTGTTATTCCATTGGTCGGCCAGTTATCCACCGACCAATGGAATTGAGAACGATAAATTAATCTTGCAGATAGTTACCAGCAAGTAGGGTTGCCAGACCTCCTATTTTCAATATGAGACTCATATATTTTAACTGTTTCTCATATCTCATATAAGCATGCTTAATATGAGACTATTTCTCATATATTTTTATCAAAAAAAAAGAAAAGAAACCATGTATATCATCACTACCATACCATACGCTTGATAGGCCTGAGTCTCATGCATCCGTTATCCAACCGTCCGATGGTACAAGGGAGCTCCTATAGGGCAAGTACACGATCTGACAGTTTGACACTATTGACAGTCGCCTTGAGGTAAAACAAAGATATATTTACAGTGGTTTTTTAGGTTTTTAGTTAGATTTTTTAAATTAAATACCTTTTGTGTGGTCCAGAAGTTTCTTGGACATGCCTATAGAGTTTGTTTAGTTGTTAATTCTGGCAGTATAGGGTAAGGGATACAATATCCTTCCATAGGTTTTCATGAATTTTAAATAACAATGGGATGTTTGATTTGTTAGCTCAAGAAAGAAGAGAAATATTGATTAATGTTGTTAAAAGAGAAGATCTGACAGAAAAATAGATTGAATTATGAGTAACTATACTTATATATTTGTTCTTGTGACACTTGGTTTTGATTTTTGTTGGAAAAACCCTGAATTTAATCCATTATAGAAAAACCTAGCAAGTTTCTGGATAAAAGACCACATAGACTGGAACATAAACACTTTACTTTAACTTTTTTAAAACAAAACAAAATAACACAAAAATTTGCAAAAAAGCTGTGAAAACCGCATAAAACATAACCGGCCTAATCTACACCAATTAAATAAATGATTTGATTTACCTCAGGGCGATTGTCAAACTCATTTGTGACGTCACCTGGACATGCCCTATTAGGGAATCCAAACCTTGCCAACCAGCCGGCATTTTGAAATTTTTACGAGGTTAGAATACGGGTTGTTACATGTCAACGATGTCAGAACAGTGTCAGATTTGAGAACTCGCCCCGTGTAAAGTTCGTCGATTCTAATCTGATACTCGAAAAAAATGTTAGCTAGTGGAACCCTACATTAAAATGCCAATGGTCACCTGACGTCACACCTGTTTTTTCCATGTACTTCAAAATCGATAAAAATCGACTAACAATATTGATAAACCCGCCACAAAAAAAAAAAATATATATATGTTTTTTGTTTATTGTTTGCCAACGAGGCGCCATTTGGAAAGGTCGTTGGATTGCCTAATTGGCTGAAAAAATTCCCGCCACTTTTATCCCAATATTTTCAACTTTTTTCCGACTTTTTCGCTTTTGTAGATAATAAATAAAAATGGAAGTAAGAACAGAAAAAAAAAACATAACAATTTTGGGTCAGGGATTTGTTTAAAAATCAAAAAATTCAAGTTGTTGTCCACAACTTGTTACAAGAAATGAGGCTGACGGATCAAGAAGAATATTCAACTACATAAAAGAATGTCCAGGAATACATTCCCAAATCTATAAAAATCATAGCTAATTGACAATTGTCAAGATGTGAGCTTTTTCGGATTTGGGTATTTTGCAGCACATAAAATATTCTCATATATTATTATCCAATCTCATATAATTTTATACAGCCTCTCCTATTTTCAAAACTCAAGTATCTGGCAACCCTACCAGCAAGTTTATCTGAAGATGAATGAACTGAGCCTCAGACAAGAAAACCAACTTTTTTTTAAAATTTAGAGAGTAGGTATATGTATACACAACTAGGTATTCATACATACAAATAAAATTCAGCAAAACAATTGAACAGCTCTATAAAACTCTTCTGAACTATAGGTTGTAGACCTGTAAGTTCAAAACGGACTTTACGCATTTTACAAAACACTTGCGATTATGAAGAGCTTTTTTCCACTCATCTGGCAAATTATTGTAATGGGCTCTTTCACTAATTTTTGAAATTGGCATATTTGGATAAAGCAACTAAAACCAGAATTTTCTGTATTTTTACTTTTGAAAAATTCAAAGTCCTTGAGAAAACAGAAAACAAAGAAATACCTCCAAATAAAAACCCAGAATTTATTTCTATGACGTCGCAGCTCGCAATTTGACCGTGTTGCCACTAATTGTCAACATTGAAAATTTGTAATAGATTTAATTCTGAAATGTTGGCAAAATCTCATGAAAAGTAGTTAAATTAATTAGTTATAGATTCAAGATTTTATAACATTTTTTTTAAATTATGCTTAAACACAATTTAATACAATTTTTTATGTTAAGTTTTATTTATTTATTTTACGCTGCACTACATTTAGTCACAGCCGACAACAGCGCATTCCAACCTTTACGTATCTTCACAGAGCGCAAACACAGCCGAGCCGGTCCTCCTTGCAACAACATAAGCGAAATGAAGAATATTTATGTGACGTCGGCAAATCGGCGCGTTTAAAATTAATTTGAATTTCGTCAGATTCATGTGCCTGTGAAAAACTTATTGAACCTTGTAGAACATTTTTTTTGGTATATATGCCTAAAATAGTCCCTTCTTCGGGATTTTATGCTTAAATTACGTATTTAAATTTTACTGAAAGAGCCCATTCTTTAAACTTTCATTCATAGGTAGAGTTTCTGGTAGCACTAGGTGGTAAATTACGAAATCGTCCGTTCTGGCGCGACCGATCTGGCGCGACCGTTCTGGCGCGGCCCTTCTGGCGCGGGTCCGTTGTGGCGCAGACCCTTCCGGGCGCGAAGCCTAATTGGCGCAGGTACGTTTTGGCGCGAAAACTTTATGGCGCAAATGATTCGGAAATAAAATTCATTAAAACGTGATTAAAAAATAGTATACCTATCATATTATAAGGATTAAAAGTGCATCTTTTGAAAATTGCTAGGAAAAAAATAATGAGCTTTCAGTCCGCATGACATACAGGGTGTCCCACGGTGGATGGCGTATTAGACGTTTACGGAGAACTAAAAAGCGAATCATTTTGAAAATTTGGCAACCGGGATAAACGACCATGATCTAAACTTTAAAAATATTTTTGACCATGCGGTGTTGCCGCTCCTACTCTAAACTAGTGGCAACATCACTATTTTAAATGGAACACCCCGTATTTAATTGCATATTTGGATTCTACGTAAAATTCTGACCAGATTTCATGTGATATACCCTATACCTAAGTTCAACTGTTTTGGAAATATTGACAGTTGAAAATTGACTTTTTGCAACTTTGACAGGCTGTAAAACCTAATTGGTTAATTTTTGAGGAAAACCGATTTCACATTCCTATCTTAGATTTTGATAAACTATCATTTAACACCAACTTTGAACTTAACCAGAGATTAAATTTAACTGAAATTTTTAATCATGGATTTAATTCAAAGTTAGTGTCAAATGATAGTTTATGAAAATCTAAGACAGGAATGTAAAACTGGTTTTCCTCTAAAATTAACCGTTCAGGTTAGCCTGTCAAAGTTGCAAAAAGTCAATTTTCAACTGTCAATATTTCCAAAACAGTTGAACTTAGATATAGGGTATATCACATGAAATCTGCTTAGAATTTTACGTAGAATCCAAATATGCAATTTAATACGGGGTGTTCCATTTAAAATAGTGATGTTGCCACTAGTTTAGAGTAGAAGCGGCAACACCGCATGGTCAAAAATATTTTTAAAGTGTAGATCATGGTCGTTTATCCCGGTTGCCAAATTTTCAAAATGATCCGCTTTTTAGTTCTCCATAAACGTCTAATACGCCATCCACCGTGGGACACCCTGTATACAATTTTTTCCTCAACCAAGTCAAATTCAGTTATTAAACAATTTACTTTTAATCCGCCGGATTAAAAGTAACTTACTGATGTGCACTTTTAATCCGCCGGATCAAAAGTAGAGAGCAACGAGCATATTTTTGACCGGTACGAAAATGGGCCACTTTCGCGTGCCGGGAATATGGCAAATTATGATATTTCTTGACGCATAAGACACATGAATGCAACCGGGAATGAACAATATTTTGCAGAATTTTAGTCAGATTATTGAATAAATTAATAAATAAAAATGAAAAATTTAAACAAAAAAACACGTGACCGAAAACGCTCTCTGATTGGCTAAAGCCGATATTCATGCTTTTGTTGCCATATTTAAAAATGCGAAATTTAAATGAGTTCAATGATTACCTATCCTATATTTTTTTTATAACGTAGTAAAGGACTAAAATAGACTCTAGATGGTGAGTTGTCTAATGATGTACCAATGAAAAATTTGGCATCCTCGCATTTTTACTGATTTTACGGTTTGTGACGTCACGTATCGGTCCAGCGTTTTCGCGGCAGTTTAAAAGTTCCATTTTTAAATAATTTTATTTTCATATACAGGGTGAGTTATTAAGCGCGCGGTGGTCCATATCTCCTATACTAACGGAGATCGGAGAAAAAATTAAATACAAAACTTGTAGATAAACATGAGTACTACATTCCTACATTATTTTCCAGAATACAGGGTGGCCCAATAACTAGTAGTGACACAAAGTTATGTTTTTCAAATGACTCCCCCTGTATATTATGACATTTCTGTATTCTGCGGAAAATTCTAGACATATTTCATGTTCAATGTCATATACCTTTCTTCAACTGTTTCGGAAATATTGACAGTTGAAAACTGACTTTTTTGCATCTTTAACAGACTATAAAACCTGAACGGTTAATTTTACAAGAAAACGGAAGATTAAAAATTCCGCCTAAATTATTAATCTTTGATTAAATTCAAAGTTGGTGTCAAATGATAGCTCATGAAAATCTAAGACAGGAATGTAAAATCCGTTTTCCTCTAAAATTACCCGTTTAGGTTTCACAGTCTGTCAAAGATGCAAAAAAGTCAATTTTCAACTGTCAATATTTCCGAAACAGTTGAAGATAGGTATATGTCATTATACATGAAATATGTCTAGAATTTTCCGCAGAATCCAGAAATGTCATGATATACGGGGGGAGTCATTTAAAAAAACATAACTTTGTTTTACTACTAGTTATTGAGTCACCCTGTATACTGGAAAATAATTTAGGAATGTAGTACTCATGTTTATCTACAAGTTTTGTATTTAGTTTTTTCTCCGATCTCCGTTAGTAAGGAGATATGGACCACCGCGCGCTTAGTAACTCACCCGTATAATACCACAAGAGAAAAAATTTTGATGGCAAAATTTTCGACTGATATGAAAGTTTGTTGCTTGGCAATTTCGCAAATGACTAAAATTTCATGAGCGAAATTACCAAAAAGCAACAAACTTGAATAAAACCGAGAGAATAATTATTTTGCCTACATAATCTTTTCTTGAGTGGTATTCGGATGGACTATTTCACGAGAGAAACAAGCCAAATTTTCATTTGGAAAATTTATTTTCTTTAGGTGACACTTGTCAAACTCAATAGTTTTTTACATTAACCACACCAAATTTTGTCGCTGAAAAACCATCATGTTGGTTTTGTCCAGGTACGAACAGGTAGGAGTTTTGTCAGTAGGGAACCGGCCGTTCCTCCAGTGTAAAACACTCTAGTGAAATAGTCATATATAATATTACAAGAGAAAAAATTTTGTCGGCAAAATTTTCAAATATGAAAGTTTGGTGCTTGCGTGCTTGCTCATGACATTTTTGATAAAATCGCTAATGTCATTCGCGAAATTGCCGAAAAGCAACAAACTTGAAAAAAACCTTGAGAACAATTTTGCATACTCAATTTTTTCTCGAGTGGTATTTCGTCATGACTATTTCACGTAAGATTTTGAAAATAAATAGAATGCAAAAATATGAATAAAAACATAAATAAAACAAATTAAAAATATCAGTTTGATAATGTCAAAAAATGGTCGCTGAAATACCATGTTGTTTGTATTGTCCAGGTGGCAATATTGTCAGCTAAATACCGAATTTATTGCCGGTGTAATACACTCTAGTGAAATAGTAAAAAATAATCGGTTTTTCTGGGAAAAAAATATACAGATAGTATAAGAATGACTGAAAGAATAATTTAAATATGTTTTTGAAAAATGTGAGAGTGGCCCATTGTTAGCTTTCACACCTGAAAATGGTCTAAAAATGTCAACTTTTTTTGATTGTTAGAGAAAAAGACATTTTATTTTAATTATTCATAATACCTGGACAATGTAATTAGTGTCTATACCTACCATCTTTTCAACAATAACTTTACAATATTAAGGTACCTGACCCAAATAAGGCCACGTGAGTACCTAATTGGGCCAGATCCATCCTCTTGGATATGTTAGTAGGATTGGACGTAGGCCTAAATCCACAGCGAGTTTCCTGTGATTTTGAATTGGCTGCAATAAATGCTTTCCAAGAAAAATTTCAAGGAGTACAAATGCAAGGTTGTTTTTTTCACTTAGTCAAGAATTTTAAGAAGCACCTCGCCGAACACAATCTTTTAGCTAGATATCAAAATGACGCAGATTTTGCCAACATGGCGAAAATTATAACTTCCTTGGCCTTTGTACCTATCGAAAATCTCGATGAAGCCCTACAAAGTCTCACAGAAGAAATGCCGCCAGATTTGTTGCCAATGCTCGATTGGTTCGAAGATTTTTATGTGGGAAGACCAAATAGACGTGGAGGAGGGCGAAGGCCGATTATGTTTCTACCAACCTTATGGTCTGTTTATGAAAGAACTTTGAATGACATTCACAGAACCAATAATTTCGCTGAAGCTTCTCACAGAAGGCTTCAAACAGAGTTATCAATGGATCATCCAACAATTTGGTCATTTATCGATATACTGAAAAAAGTGCAGGTTTCAAGAGACATGTATATAGAACAATTAATAGCGGGACACGCACCTCCTAAAAAACTTAAAAAATATTTTGAATGTGATAGAAGGATTAAAAATATTGTAGAAAATTTCAATAATATAGGTGTGGTAGAATATTTGAGAGGCTTGGCTTACAATTATAATATGGATGCGTAGGACTGTATTATTTGTATGTAATAATATTTGTAATATATTTTTTTAATAACATAAATAAAACAATAAATAATATTTTCCACATAAAATATTTGTGTTTCATTTATTTTTCAAGTATCTAGATTACAGAGTGGTCCATTTAACTTGACAGTCTAATATCTCGAAAACTTCAAAAAAAAGTTTTATAGTTTCATGGGGGAAAGAAAATGGTATAGGGAAATTATTAAAATAATGGATGCACGTCATCAAACTAATTTATGATATAGGCATGTCGCAATGTTGCCGCATCAACTTCGTTTTACTTTGACATACCATGTCTAGTAAACTTTGTAATTTTCCAAGGTTACATTTTTATTAACAAATTGACAAGAATCACTAATACCAAACAAAAAAAAGAAATTCCATTAATATAATTTTATAGCAAGTACACTTAAATTATATCCTATCAATCCCCAACTCGTAAAAAACCAAGGTTACATTTTTATTAATAAATTGATAGGAATCACTAATACCAAAAAAAAAAAGAAATTCCATTGATACAATTTTATAGCAAGTATTATATCCCAACTATCAATTCCCAATAGGCCTCTTGCATCAAATTTTTTTATTGCTGATTTCGATAGTCCATGAAAAAATAAGTCAACACGTCGTGTTTTTTCTTTTTCTTGTTAGTCAAAAATTGACGGAGATACAACGCTATGAAATATGCCAATGACGTCACTTATCATATAAATTAGTGACGTCACACATGCTCAGTATATCTATATATACAAAACTTAATAATTGTATAACTTCCGGAATAAGCATATTTGGGCAAAATAAAAAAATACGTATCGATTTTTTTCGATTTCCTACAGTTTGCAATAAACAATAATCAATTTAATTTTCCATGCAAGTACCCTATTCGTTAAAAACTGAAAATAAACCTCAAATTATTGAAATCAATAACCGAAGATTTGCAGAAGGCAACTTTTGGCAACATTACCCACGAGTGCCGTTCTAATCCCATTTTATAGGCAGATTCAGTTATATGATCCGACAGCATTCTATCTCTCTTCAACTAGGGTTAAACAAAAAAAAAAAGCGATCTAAGTTTAAAACGAATTTTAATTTCTTACAAACTGCAAGTGGTAATAGTTTCGACGTCATAGATAGAACTGCATCCATTAATTTCACTATAGCTAATATGTTTTCAATTATTTGCGCCATAAAGTCTTCGCGCCAGAATGTACCTGCGCCAAATAGGCTTCGCGCCCGGAAGGGTCTGCGCCACAACGGACCCGCGCCATAAGGGCCGCGCCAGAACGGCCGCGCCAGATCGGTCGCGCCAGAACGTCCTTAAATTATGTCCATAACGCATGTTGTAGATATTGGAATTTATAGATTTTTTTATATTTTTTCCTACGAGCGTACGGAAAAAGCTCTTTTTCCACTCGCATTGGCTTGTAGAAAGAGTAATTTTTCCGCACTAGTGTGGAAATTTTTTTCCGCACGTAGTTGCGTCGTAAATGAAGAAATTCCTACGATATCCACCAATGGTGAATGGTGAATGTATAATTTTCAGCAGATTGTAAATTTAGCAAAAGCAAATGTTAAACAAATAATGTTGCAGATTCTATCTAGAAGTAACCACTAATAGTAGAAGCTTTGGGAAGGAATTTGCATCAGCGATAAATTTACAATCTGCTGAAAATTGTACATTCGCCATTGAAATTGTCAATAGTAATATAACGAGCGCAATGGAAATTATCGATAATTTTTGGGAAATTTGCCTGAATGCATTTTTAGTTGAAAAAGAGCACGAGTGCACGTAGAGTGCACGAGTGCCTTTTTCACTTAAAAACGCATGAGTGCAAATTTGTCGAAAATTATAGATATATTTCCATTGCAAGAGTTGTATTTTATGAGAGAATTTCATGAATCAAAAATTTAAATTTTTTGTCAAAAAATGTCAAAACACCAGTTCTCGCACCAGTTACTATGCAATTATCTGATAATTTGCACTGGTGCAAATTATCGCGTAATTCCAATATGATTGGTTCAAATCAACAATAAAAACATGTCAGTTTGTTGTTGGTATGTCAGTTTTGACAGATCTATGAAATTCTCAATAGTAATATAACGAGTGCAATATAGAAATTATCGATAATTTTTGGAAAATTTGCACGAATGCATTTTTAGTTGAAAAAGTGCATGAGTGCACCAGTGCCTTTTTCAGTTAAAAACGCATGAGTGCAAATTTGTCGAAAATTATAGATATATTTCCATTGCTCGAGTGTTTATGAGAGAATTTCATGAATCAAAAAATTAAATTTGTTGTCAAAAAATGTCAAAACACCAATTATTGTGCAATTATCGCGTAATTCCAATCTGATTGGTTCAAATCGACAAACAAAACATGTACCTACTGACATATCAGAACTGTATGACAGGTGTAAGAAATTCTCAATGGTTATGTATAACGAGTGCAATGGAAATTAGCGACAATTCCACTCATGTATAAATTATCCCATTTGAAATGTCAAAAATCGTAGTTTGCTAGCGGATAAATAGGAAGGAAGAGAAAATATAACTGGATAAAAAAATCGGATAAATTTTCTGTTGATTAAATCGTTACCGTAGTAACAATTGCATATAAAATTGGTTTTTGAATCATCTGTCAAATAATTGTCACAAAAATTCACAAGTTCTATCATTTTAGCTTATTAAAAGTGTATTTTTAAATAAAATTAAAAATATTTTCAACACGCAGCGATTTGGGACAATTAAAGATGAATTAATTGCGAAATAGAAAATTCAATTCCTGAGAACACAGAGTCTTCTTCTCTTTCTGTAGAGTCAAATTGTAAGGGGAAAATATTTATTCTAATTGTACCTTCAATAACTGTTCATTTTAAAAAGTATTTCCATATTTTATTTTGATTATGCATTCGTGGAATTGCCGTACTAAATACCATTCGAGCTCAGATTTTGAGCAGGATATTTTTTTGCTTGCTCTCTTATACTTACTTTCATGCAATTTATCTCGATCTGTTCCACAAAATCACTCGAGCTGCGCTCTCGTGATTTTGTCGGAACAGCTCTCGTTAAATTTCCTAAAAGTAAGTATTCGAGACCAAGCCAAAAAATATCCGGCTAAATCTGAGCTCTTATGGTATTACCTACGATAATTTTTGGTCAATTTGCCTGAATGCATTTTTATTTGAAAAAGAGCCCGAGTGCACGAGTTTTATTTTATAGGAGAATATCATGAATCAATAATTTTTTTTTAAATGTCAAAACACCAGGTAGTGTGCAATTATCACGTAATCACAATCTGATTGGTTTAAATTAACAATCAAAACATGTCAGTTTATTGTTGGAATGTCAGTTTTGACAGATGTGTATCGAATTCCCAATAATAAATAAAAAATGTTTCTAATTGCTCAATAAAGATTCATATTTGTTTTTATTTTTGTGTTTTTTATTGTCTGCTTGTAGGAAAAATTATGTTCCTAACACGTGCGGAAAGTAATTTTTCCGCACTTGTTGAAAAATAACTATTTACATCTTCTTTTTTATCGGACTTTGGTACCTACCTACCTATGCCAAACATTAGATCTACGAGAAGCTTCATTTTTTTCCAGACGACAGCAATGATTGCGTAACTTACTCGGTGGATTCATACTAAGGGCTTCTAAAAGCCAAAAGAGGCACCAGTTTATTTATGCCAGGCACACTGGCGTCCAGCAACTAACAGCGACAGGTATTGATTAATTGCGTCGAACTGTGGATAGGTTCTGGTTTTCCTTATTCCGAGTAACCTCATCAGTTGTTGTCATACTTCGTAGTCTGTCTTCATCTTTCTGTTTTTCTTTCAGTCGTCTGTTGTCTTGTGAGATCCAGGCTTTGGAAGCGGAGTGAAATGTTGATAATTGATCATTTGCAAAATGTAATCTCTCTGAGCATCAGCTGAGAGACAAGTGGTCTGCATTTTGCGGTGTTCAAAAATGCGACAATAATTAAGATCTCACCTAATTCACTTAAAGCTGCAAGTTGCGTTTTTTTTCTCATTCATTTATTATTCGTTGCCCTATTTTGGCGACCAATACCAATCACCGACACCAGGGAATTTAAAAGTTTTGCCGAACTCATCTTTGTCGATGGTAGGAATCTTTTTCGTGCATCACATCAATGATACACGGGACTAACAGTTTTACATCGGTTTCCGAAAGATGGCGTTTCTTGCTTAAGTAAACCAAATTCCAAATATTAACATCCACGTTGACCAGCCCAGGGATGGAACCCGGGCCTGGATGGCAATAGGCAGAAACGCTAACCTGTCTACTTGATAGCTTTGCGAAATTTTCTGTAGCCTTTATTGTTTTTCATTTTGTCGCCTGATGTTATCAAATCTGGGAGCATTTTATAAAAAAGAGAACACCTTTCTACTCATCATGGTAGCTCTGGTAGCTCAATATTGGAATCCTGAAAATGGATCATGTGAGTGAATCAGTACTTCAGTCAGTAGCTATGTGATCTTTAAAATTAAAGCTGCGCTAACTTGTCTGATGGTCTAATATAAACTACATTTTTTGTTGGAGCTTAACCGCTTCGGATATTGGCGAGATTTTATTCCATTTATAAGAATTTATACACCAACATTTTCCAAACATACCTATGTTTCAGTTTATTTCTTAGTATCGTCTGAGCTAACTGATTTCGCATTATTAGATTGATATTTGCAAGCATCATCATTGGGGAGTTCTGCTTTTTTGGACAAAATTATGTTAGATGGAGGACGAGGCATATTTTATTTATTTTTTTTTCTGTGTGGAATGAACTTTACTGTATAGTTCCTCATTGTCAAATCGATCACCCTGTACCTACATATTTTGCTATTTTTTTTGTACACAAAAAATTGTTAACAAATGTTTGAATTTTTCAGCAACTTTTTTAAAAATCTGCCACAAATCGGATACACATTTCAAACAATGTCTCATAGACTCAATAGAAGCCCTAAAACCACTAATGTCCAAAGGAATACCTGAATTTGGAATACCGAAGTGTGAGCCTTTAAGAATTGCTGAGGTCCAAGTTGACCTAGGAAATGGTCCAGTTTCAGTTAAATCCAACTACAGAGACATTAAAGTTTATGGCCCATCGGACTTTTCAATCAAGAACATCAAGTTGGTTAACAGAAAAACATTGAATGGTCTTAATTCTGATTTAATTCTAGGGTGGACTTGGATAAGGACAGGTTGAAAATCAAACTGTACATTCCGAGATTGGAAGTAAACACCAATTATACCATGAATGGAAAAATTTTAATGATGCCTGTAACTGGCACAGGTTTAAGTTTTGGCAACTATAGTAAGAAAAAAATAACAAATTTCAGGTTTTTTCGGTAATTTAAAAAAAAAATATTCCAGCCAACATCGACGCTACAATGTCAATGGCAGCCAAAAAAATTAAAAGAGATGGTGAAGTCTTTTATAATATCCAAGAATGCTATATCGATTTCAATATTGGCCATGCGAAACTGAGATTCGAAAACATGTTTAATGGGAATACCGAATTAGGTAAATTACAATTTGCAACGACGCGCTCTAGATTCTGGATAATATATTTTTTAGGGGATGCAATCAATTTATTCCTAAATGATAATTGGAAAACTGTTGCCAGTGAAATCAAACCTGTGCTAGAAGAAAAGATAGCGGAAATATTTAAAAAGTTTGCCAATAAAATATTCCATAAGTATCCTATCAGCATGCTTTTTCCAGAATAGAAATGTTAGAATATTTTGCTCAATAAACCTTTAATGAAGATGCATCACTTTGTCAATTTTTTTACCTTTATAATTCATTTTTTGTCCGATTGTGCTCATTTTTATACAGTTTAGCAAAGATAAAGGGCTACTTTATTGTCCTACTACAATAAAGTACCTACCTACTACCTTATCTCCACTAAAGCTACTCTATTTTACTATGGAGCTGGGTACCTATATGGTACATGGTTTTAGAGAAATACATAAATACAAAATCAATTTCTTTTTCAATGGGGTTCGAGAGCAATCGTACATAAAATTTTGAAGGATATGCCTATATAAACTGAGCTCTATTATTGGTCTCGTGACTTTATAGTCTCGCTCGCAAGCTCGCTTGGCCATAAAAAACTGAACCAATAAAGCTCTAGTTTAACCATACTTAGTATTGGAAAACGTGGAGATACTACGCACGTGGTTGGCACTCGAATAATTTAAGTGATTGAGCGATCGGTTTTCTTGACAGATAAACATTAATTAGGCGTCATTTGTCAACCAGTTGATCTCAACTGACGTTAAATGCATTGCTTATCTGTCAAGATGACCGACTACCACTAGATGTTAGATTTAATTTTAATTGATACAAATAAGGATTACCCACGCCACACTTATCAATAAAACTCAAAATGCTACCACTAAAACAAATCAAATCAAATCAAAAAATACTTTATTATCCAAGAAATCAAATTTCTATTGACAAAGCGTGTTATCGAATGTAATACCACAAGAGGTTTCAGGATTACCGGATAATACTTTTACATGTCACGAAACGCGTTACGCAGCAACACTACGACTCCGAAGGAGGAGTGGTGTTGCTGGTAACGCATTGAGTGTCAGGTAAAAGTATTAGGTAATCTTGAAACATCGAGTGGTATTCGGAAGGTTATACAACGAACTAAACTTCAATATTTTATTAATTTTTATTGGCAAATGAACAATATTGCCACTAAGCGCGATAATCCCAAAAGGCTTATCACTTATTAAGCCTCTCGTGTCATATGGGAAGAATGTACAGTGAGTTGTATAACCATCTTAATTTTAAATTCTCCAAAGTACAATAAAATTATAAATAAAAATTGCAATGCTAAGGTAGTCTAATATACATATAGGTAATATAAAATGCATTAAAATGGAAAGAATAAAAATTTAAAATCGTTGAAACTAAAAAGGATAAAAGAACTAGGTAATACAAAATATACCACACAAAAAAAAAACAACATACCTACCTACCTATAGAGATTAGAAAAGCCTCACATAAGGTTGTCTGTAAAAAAATCTTCTAGGGTATAATATGCCTCAGACTTAACGTAAATTGGTAGATGGTTGAAAAAAATTCTGCCATTATAAATAACTGACTTTTTTTTTTATTTCTTTTGTTGGAATCGGCAGATGCAGATCAGTTGAGTGCCGAGTGCCATAAGGATTAGTAGCTCCCTGAATCTGGATGCTTGGTCTATTTTTATAAATCAGTGAGGACGTCTCAAGGATAAACAAAGAGCCATGATGTCAGGATATTCTGCGACCGGAAATGGGGTCTACAAGAGTCTCTTTGTCCAATGTTTAATATAAAACGAATTGCTTTCTTTTGCAGAATGAACAATATAGTTAAAAGATATTGACTACTATTGACTACCTACGTACTAACATTTACTAACCCTAGCAAATTTATCAGCGTGTAATTTTTTTTAGAAAGAGGAGCTTTCGTTAAGACATCCGCTAGCATACCATCAGTAGATAAATACTTCATCTGTTTAACCTTATTTAATGTCTTACTTCACGAATAAACTGATGACGTAGGTACATCTATATATTTACTTGTGATACATAGAATTTTCCGTTAAATTTATCGCGCTTTGATTACCAATAAGTCAAGTGATACAAAATACATCTCTTGTCAACTCTTCCAATAGTCTCTTCAAATATAAAGCTTTCTTAGCTGCTTTGGAAATTGACATATGTTTATTCAGCCTCGGTGCTTGACGGTGCAACTGTTTTTTGCTTAGAGCTTACCCAGGAACTCACAAACAGAACTACAAAGCTTGAAAGCATACCCTGTGTATGATTTCCGATCCACTGTGTTACTTGCCCAATCGGCAATCAGCATCTACAAAACCTTGTTTGGGCATGCAGATAAATTTTGATCGAGAGCAAGGGGCAATAACTTTCGACTCAAAAAAATTATACTACTTTCTTACTAAAGAAATTTATTAGGTACCTATGCTGGATGCCAAAACAGTTAAGACTGACTGCGGATGAAAGTTATTCAAACGAAGGTAAGGCTAAGTATCCCTATATCCCTATATCAGAAATTAAAAAATAGCCTTCATCCACATACAAAGTGATTATTGTGATTAAATTACTTTCCCTTTTTATGTAAATACAAAGGCTAATACTTTGATTTTTCATGATTCAACTTCAATAAAACATCTTAAACACGATCATTCCAAGCCCTGGATGACTGGTTGAGTCCATATACACCCTTTTCAAGCTTCAGCTTCAAAGATTTATCATCTTCAGGACAAACGAAACATTCTGGTACTTATTAGCACATAAGCCATCTTCTTTCAGAAAGCCGTTTAGGAATGCGGAATGCTGTCTGTACAGGGTGGGCCAAATTGGATACTTTCTTATGGAAACACCCTTTATTTTTAGAGATAGAAAAAAATGGACCCCCCACTCTGAGCCTCAAATTTCATGAAATCTTGATTGGTGCAAACCGCATTTTGATATCTTCAACCGTTTAGCCGCTAGAGGGCGATTCTCGATTTTGAGCAATACTGTAAAGCCTCCATAACTTTCTTGTTTATGAAAATAATTCATTTCCGTAAAGACCTTTTGGAAGCACTTTTTCAAGCAGAATTTAGTGACATTCTCAGTTTTTTTCTGTCTGGCTTCGATTTCGAGATATTGACCAAAATCCGATTTTTTTCAATAGGACACTCTATATATTAATAGTTCATTAGAAAGCTATGCATAGCTGATTTTAATGATACAAGGTTTGATAGGTTTATCTCTAACAGTTTTCGAGAAAAAAAATTATTTCGGTTTTTGTCATAAGAAACAATGTGTTGGAAAAGGACTTCATCTCTGTAAGGAAACTGAGAAAGGTCTCTTTCTTACACATTGTTTCTTATGACAAAAACCGAAATAATTTTTTTTCTCGAAAACTGTTAAAGATAAACCTATCAAACCTGTATCATTAAAATCAGCGAAAGCATAGCTTTCTAATGAACTATTAATATATAGAGTGTCCTATTGAAAAAAATCGGATTTTGGTCAATATCTCGAAATCCAAGCCAGACAGAAAAAAACTGAGAACGTCACTGAATTCTGCTTGAAAAAGTGCTTCCAAAAGGTCTTTACGAAAATAAATTATTTCCATAAACAAAAAAGTTATGGAGGCTTTACAGTATTGCTCAAAGTCGAGAATCGCCCTCTAGCGCCTAAACGGTTGAAGATATCAAAATGCGGTTTGCACCAATAAAAATTTCATGAAATTTGAGCCTCAGAGTGGGGGGTCCATTTTTTTCGATCTCTAAAAATAAAGGGTGTTTCCATAAGAAAGTGTCCAATTTGGACCACCCTGTACATCAAGATGATCAATACCTACCAAGCTTTACTGATAATGCGAATAGTAATCTCAAGCTAGTATATCTTCCTACAGGAGCAAAAGTTTCCTCTTTCCTCATAGTCAATTGCCTTTGAATAAAATCTTTGGTTTCACTATCGAACCAGTTTTTGGCCACTCTGCTGCCAAGCACCATTCGCTTCAAAACTATTCAGTTCTTCTGACAGTGCCTTTTCCACATGTGAGCCTCTAATCTGGACATACCTTCATCTACAGTCTGCAGATCTTTTTTTACACATGTAAGTCACAAAATCATCCATTATTTAGGTTTCGGAACTCTTTGTGAATATCTTCTTACTTCAATCGGATTTATTTTACAAACTCTTCATTACTAGAATCTTCTGATGTACGTATTCGGCCATCGACGTCGTTACAATTATTTTCAATATCTGAATCAGTATGTTCCATTTCTTATACAGGGTGACAATTTGAAAAGTAGCAATCGGGAATATCTCTTAGACAAAAAATACTACCAGGAAGATCTCAAATACGTATCGGGGGATTGGAGGGGGAACCAAAATGAAGAACTTTTTGGGTCACCCCGCCTCACCCCTTAGGGGGTAGCTACCCTAACTTATTTTTTTTTCAAATACGAACCTTGTGTGGCACATCGTTTGATAGCTCGTTGCTATCCCTTTGCAGTCATATAGCAAAAAACTTAAATCGGACGCTTCGTTTTTGATATATCGGTGTTTAAAAATGAGCATATTTTGAAAACTAGTAATTTTGACATCCCTTAGTGCGCGTTCACATTGACACCGCTCGAGCGGTGAGCGTTGCGCGATGCCGCTGTAGTGATGCCCAAAAATATTTTTTTTTAACATTATATTTTAAATGAACATGTTCACACTGGAGCGGCGCGTCCAGCGGTGTTAACATGTTCATTTGAAATAAAATGTTAAAATTATTTTTGGGCATCGCTACAGCGGCATCGCGCAACGCTCACTGCTCGAGCGGTGTCAATGTGAACGCGCACTTAGACAAAAGAATTCTGTCATAAAAGTGTCAAATACACATCCGGGCAACCAAATGTGTTTATTGCCTTACCCCCACTCCCTTATCTTGGGTGCTAGCCGCTCCTAGTAATTTTTCAAAAATGAGAACCTACCCCGTGTGATAGCTCCTTTAAAAGGGTCTTTATTCGTCTTTAGAGACGTGCGGAAGCAGATAGAATTACGATAAACACATTATTTGGTTTCGACGATGTGTATCCGAAACTTTATTGATAGAATTTTTTTGTCTATGAGATAGTCAAAATTGCTTATTCCCAAAATATAGGCTCACTTTCAAACACGGATATCTCAAAAACTAATCGTCCGATTTAAGATTTTGCTATATGACTGTAAAGGGATAGCAACGAGCTATCAAACGATGTGCAACACAAGCTAGGTAGGTAGATTCGTATTTGAAAAAAAAAAAGTTGGGGTAGCTACCCCCTAACCCCTAACTACCCCCTAAGGGGTGACTCAAAAAGTGCCTCATTTTGGTTCCCCCTCCAATCCTCCGATACGTATTTGAGATCTTCCTGATAGTATTTTTTGTCTAAGAGATATTCCTGATTGCTACTTTTCGAATTGTCACCCTGTATATATATTATACAGTGTCATTACTTAAGTGTGCAACATATGGATTTTTTTTTTAGTAATAGCACAATCAAACTACAAACAAGGTCAAAAGTTGGTGCATGTCTAATAATCATATTAAGTGCACTTAGAATGGTTGCAAGTTAAACAGCATACAGGGTAGCTCAAAAAATATCAAAATTGTAGTAATATTTACTTGAATAAAATAAAACTTTTGCACTTTGAGGAGAGTTTTTTTAATATGGCTATTAGCATTAGTAATGTTTTAACTTGTTAAAAAATAAATTGCAACAATTTAAAGTTGTGTTGAATATCATTGCAACAAACATGAATTTTGTGATTCCATAAAAAAATAAAAATCTAAGTTAATTTTACAAATATGCTTGAATTTGAACAAAGTTATGTAAATAAACGGAAATAAAAAATAAAAAAATATAGAAGTTATAGATTTTTTTTCGAAAAAAAATAAAAAAAATCTTAGGAGGCTATGTTTTGGTACTTAGGCATAACTTTTAATTCCAAACAACTTTTCTCTATAACATTTTGCTGAATTTTCTAAAATAAGGGTACTTTACAGTACAGCTTTGATATTGTTTGAGCTACCCTGTATGCTGTTTGACTTGCAACCATTCTAATTGCACCTAATATGATTATCAGACATGCATCCAAAATTCACTGAAATGGTCAAGTTTGATTTTTTATTTCATTCCAATCTGTCGGTTTTTGGAATATGCATCATGACGCCCTTTACGCAACTACTACTACTACTATATCTGATTCTCTTCCATACCATAACTGAAACGGTGTTTTATTATCAGCATAAGTACTGAAGCTGTACCCACTTCTATTACGCAGATAAGTTGCAGTGTTGACTGCCTCCGCCCAAAACTTTTTATTTAGGTGAACGTCAACTAATATACAACGAGCTCTTTCAACAATAGTTCTATATTTAGGCGCTCAGCGAAATCATTTTGCTCACGTGGATTGGACTTATCATGCAAAACACAAGTTTGTTTCAAGAAGTTTTCAAAAACATGTTCATATCATTCGTCACCATTATCGCTTCTCGATATTTGGTTTTCAACTAAACTTTCAAATTGCTGAAAATAATTGAAAACTTCGTCTTTGGTCTGTGAAAAATAAACAAACGCCATTTTGCTAAAACCATCTAGAAAAGTGAGGTAATATTTAGCCCCTCCGAAAGACTCAGGCCCAGTTGTACCAAATAGTAATAGTGGTTCCGTTGAACTCTACAGGTACTTGATCTTTCCTATTTGATATGCATTGACGTTAGAAATCTGTCAAAGTATATCTATACTTTAAGACTGCAACACATTTTAATTGGGAAAGATCAAGCACCAGTAGAGTTGAACTAACCCTCGGACCACAAAGGTCAGCGCGAAATACTTCAAGTATTCTGCTAGCACGTGAGCCCTCACTTGGAAAAGCTATCCTACACTGCTTACCTTCATTGCAAGTTTCACAGTTGTGTTTGATATAATATACAGGGTGTCCCAAAAAGATACCGACAAACGTTGAGGGGTAGTAGGGGACATCAAAACAATAATTTTTGTTTATATAAACATATGTCCGCAAATGAGTCATTTGGGCTGTAGAGCAAAAAAACTGTTTGGTATCTAGTTTTATTCTTCGCAATAATTAAATCACTGTTTACTTATTAATTTTGCTTTATTAGCAAATAAATTATGGTTTACAATAATTATTCAACTCGCGAACTCTTTGGAATATGCCGGGAATAGCTTCTACATGGGTACAACTCTCCAGTATCCTTGCTATCAGATCTTCCTCATTATGAACAGGTGTTTCGTAGACTAAACTTTTCAGTCAATGACCCGACGGTTTAATCTTTGCATTGAAGTAAATGGTCAACATTTTGAACAATTATTGTAAACCATAATTTATTTGATAATAAAGCAAAATTAATAAGTAAACAGTGATTTAATTATTGCGAAGAATAAATGTATCAAACAGTTTTTTTGCTCTACAGCCCAAATGGCTCATTTGCGGACATATGTTTATATAAACAAAAATGCTTGTTTTGATGTCCCCTACTACCCCTTAAGGTTTGTCGGTATCTTTTTGGGACACCCTGTATATACAGGGTGGGGACTTCAACTGGAACTAATTCGCTAGAGCCTTCGAATAAAATATGTGGACAAAACGCAAAAACACGTCGATCAAGATTTTTTGCTTGAGTTTTTTTCACATTAATTTTTTTATACAGGGTGTTCCAAGAACAGCTGTACGGTTGTCAACTTTATTTTTCCAAATGGTAGCCCCTGTATATTATACCATTTCTGGATTCTGCAGAAAATTCTAGACATATTTCATTCACAATGTCATATACCTATCTTCAACTGTTTCGGAAATATTGACAGTTGAAAATGGACTTTTTTCGCAACTTTGACAGGGTGTAAAACCTTAACGGTTAATTTTAGAGGAAAACCGATTTCACATTCCTATCTTAGATTTTCATAAGCTATCATTTGACACCAACTTTGAATTTAATCCATGATTAAAAATTCCAGTTAAATTCAATCTCTAGTTAAACTCAAAGTTAGTGTCAAATGATAGTTTATGAAAATCTAAGACAGGAATGTAAAACTGGTTTTCCTCTAAAATTAACCGTTTAGGTTTTACAGCCTGTCAAAGTTGCAAAAAAGTCAATTTTCAACTGTCAATATTTCCGAAACAGTTGAAGATAGGTATATAACATTGTACATGAAATATGTCTAGAATTTTCAGCAGAATCCAGAAATGTCATAATATACAGGGGCTACCATTTGGAAAAATAAAGTTGATAACCGTACAGCTGTTCTTGGAACACCCTGTATAAAAAAATTGATATGGAAAAATTTCAAAAAAAAAAATCTTGATCGACGTGTTTTTGCGTTTTGTCCACATATTTTATCCGAAGGCTCTAGCGAATTAGTTCCAGTTAAAGTCCCCACCCTGTATATAAACTAAGCAGCAGATGAAGTGGGACACCCGAAAAATTGCCTAATTTTGACTTGCTATAATTTCGACATTTTTTTGCCGATCTTGGATTATCAGGCAGGGTTACAACGCGCCATCTTTGGTCTATGCATCAGTGTCGTCGTACATTTTTTTAAAAAATTCCTTCTCCTTATACAGGGTGTGAATGTAACGCGGCGAAAAATTTCCATTTTTTGGCGAAGAATATGGGAAAGAATAAAGTTCTTTCTAGTGGGGACTCAATCACTAGGTCAACACCTCGAGACATCTTTGCCGTTTTTTCGATACATCGCGTTGCTATGGAAATATGGCCATTTTATGGTATTTCGTTTTTCTCTTGAAATTAGCGATACTTTGATTGAGCAATAACAGATTCCGTTTAAATTGCATCATGAAATGACTTGTATAGAAAATAGTCAACACCAGTGGCGTGCAAAAGGGGGTTTATGAAATTAAAATAAAAAAAATCGATTTTATCTGAAATTTTTAAGTTTTGTTAAGCTTTAAAATTTAACGCCCAAATGCACCATAAGGATTAAGGACTCAATTCAGATTAGTGGCTGAAACCAGGTTAGGACTTCTCTTTTATATGCAAATTTTCGAACTAAGCGAGAATAAACTCCCAAGTCCATACGGTGTATATGGGTGTAAAAGGTGTTATAAATAACTCTGATATAATGTCATTTTGGTTCTCCTCTAGCCAGAATAACTGCGTGACACCGCCTTGGCACGCTCGAAATTATTCGGTTAATTAGCTCTATAGTAATTGACTCCCAGAGCTCCAGAATCATCTCTTCCAGATCGTCTAGAGCTTCTGGCTGACGTTCTCCCCGGGAAAGCTCTAACTTCATTCAGCTCCAGACGTGCTCAATTGGATTTATGTCTGAGGATCAAGGAGGCAATTCGGTACGATTGAACTTTTGCCCTTGCAGATACCGGTTCACTAATAATGCTCGATGAGGCTGAGCAAAATCCCCGCCATAATTTCGAGCATGCCGGAGAACTTGCGGAATCTGACATCTTTCCAGGGACACTTGGCCGTTAACATTGTCCCGAAATACCACGATACGGTGAGTTCTGTTCTTCCGATGTGTTAAATACCGACCCAAACTGTCAATCCTCCACCGCCAAATGCCACGTGTGGACGCATGTTTTCTTCTAAAAAACGTTCTCCCCATCTCCGCCAGGTTAGCAATCGACCGTCAGAATTGTAGAAGTTAAAACGGCATACATCAATGAAAAGACAGTCTCTCCACCTAAAATCCCAATTCATGTGTTCCTGGGCCCATTTTTTTCAGTTCCCCCGGTGACTGTTTGTGAAAAGTGAGCACTTTGCCCGATGGAGAATTTAATCCCTGGTCATGTAGGTGTCTTCTAATGGTGTCTGCTGAAACATTCAACTGCAGATGCGTTAGGATTCTCTTGACAGTCCAAACTCTATTTTCAATTGTAGTACGTACTACTAGTCGATCCTGACGAGGATTTGTTCTTTTTTGAGATCCTCCACCGTGTCGGTGAGCAGCAGTACCGGTGCCAGGTCTGTTCACACGTTAACATTAAATAACATGAAAAATACTGTTTTTTTTTTCTCACTAAACGCTTCTGAATATCAAAATCAAACTCATCACAGTTATTTATAACACCTTTTTAACTATAAAGCTCAACAAAACCGTTAAAATTTTAAAATAAATCGATTTTTTTTATTTTAATTTCATAAATTCCCTTTTGCACGCCAGTGGCGTTGACCATTTTCTATACAAGTCATTCCATGATGCAATTTAAACGGAATCTGTTATTGTTTAATTAAAGAATCGCTAATTTCAAGAGTTAAACGAAATACCATAAAATGGCCATATTTCCATAGCAACGCAATGTATCGAAAAAATGGCAAATACGTCTCGAGGTGTTGACCTAGTAATCGAGTCACCACTAGAAAGAACTTTATTGGACTCTCCATCTTTCCCATATTCTTCGCCAAAAAATGGAAATTTTTCGCCGCCTTATACTCGCACCCTGTATAACGAGAAGGAATTTTAAAAAAAAATGTACGACGACACTGACGCATAGACCAAAGATGGCGCTTTATAACCCTGCCTGATAATCCAAGATCGGCGAAGAAATGTCGAAGTTATAGCAAGTCAAAATTAGGCAGTTTTTCGGGTGTCCCACTTCATCTGCTGCTAAGTTTATATTGATATAAACGACAGTATTATAAGCCTGGATGGATGCAGCATCTTTAGTGAAGATCGACCGTAACAAAAAGGAGGAGAAGTTAGCATCCTTGTCAGAAACAATGTGAATGGATGTGAAGTCAAAGGCAGCATCTCTTCAAACTCCCCACTTGACCATCAAGGGGATGTACTGTGGTAAGACCTCCGGATAGGTAAAGTGAAAATGCTAGTTGCATGTTTTTACAGACCAGGCAGCACCAGTGAGCACCACAAATGAGACAGTTGATACTCAAATGATCAGCGCAATAAAGAATGCATTTGATAACAAAAGCTACACATTTGTACTTGGAGATTTCAACTACCCCAACACAAACTGAAATAACTTAACAGTGTCCTCAGCAGACAAGAAAACACAAGACTAATTCATGGATATGTATCAAGAAAATAGCATGCAAAAACAATTAAGTTCTGAAATTGAATTGATTGAGCCGATACTTGGTGAAAATTGAATTTATCCATGGTTGGAAAAAGCAATAATAGTTATTTATACACCAAGTGAGTTAAATGAATGTTTATTCATGAGAAGAAAGTTTAACCCACGAGCCCTAGCGAGTGGGTTAATTTTCTTCGAATGAATAAACATTTTAACTCACGTGATTTATACAAAATTTTATCCTATTTTGATGGACATTTAAAAAGTAAGGAATCAAATTGTAAAAAGAATTCATTTAGTAGATAGTTATGAAAGCGCTAATTATTGAAATTGGTGGTTGCTAAGGTATAACTAGTTGTTTGTTTGTATTTGTAGCAGATTTTTATACTGGCAGAGTGACTTAGAAGACCGAGAGTGAGTTAAAAATATTTTAAGTCACTCAGGTGATAAACGTCTACTTACCTTTGTCATTATGCGTTCAATAATGTCATTTTTAAACGTCAAAATGGGATAAAAAGTTTTTATACTTAATTTTCACTAATTTATTTACAGTAACATGTTTTGCTACACTGTCTGATTAAGCTGCAGTGTAGCGAAACATGTTACTGTAAATAAATTAGTGAAAATTAAGTATAAAAACTTTTTATTGCTTTTTCCAACCATGAACAATTAAGTTCTGTTTTGTTTTTATATTTTTATGCAGTGGTATCACAATAGTTATTTAAACAACAAGTTTTGAAAACGTTTTCGCACGGCGAGACAGTTTTGGACCGAGCCGTAGAGCGAGTGTGAAAAAAGGTTTCCAAACGAGTTTTTTACAATGTTTTACCTACAACTGCAAAATAAAACAACCAAATATGTAATTTTTATTTGTTAGAAAACAAATCATCATCATCAGAAATTGGTGTCAATCGCAATTTATGTTGTCATGTCAGGATGACAGGACCAACATAAATGAAAATGCTAATTAGCAGCGTGTGAAAAACTTTTTTCTACGAGTGTGCGCAAAGTATCTACTTTGCGCACACTTTTGTGTACGCAAAGAAGCCCTTTCCCAAAAGTGTGCGCAAAGTAACTACTTTGCGCACACTATGCGGGAAAAAAATTTTCCCGCACACTTTTTTTTCTGGTACCCATATTAAAATCTGGGGCCCCTATTTGGGGGGCAAAGCCCTGCGAGAGCCCCATATTTGGGGGGCGGAGTCCCGCGGGAGCCACTTTTTTGAGGGGCACAGCCTTGCGGCGGCCCCTGTTTAGGGTGCGAAGCCCTGCGAAAGCCCTATATTTGGGGGGGGCGGAGCCCTATATTTGGCTGCGAGTGCCCCATATTTGGGGGGCGGAGCCCCGCGGAAGCCCCTTTTTTGGGGGGCACAGCCCTGCGGGCCCCTTTTTTAGGGGGCAAAACCCCGCGGAGAGAGGCCGAATTTTTTTTTGGCCTATTTAGATATACCTAGTTAGTTACAACAAATTGTTTTTGATGCCTATAGAAATTGAAAATTTAAAAAGGAAGTATAGTTATTTCACTCGTAGAAAAAATATTGTTCCTAACACGTGCGTAAAGTAGTTTTCCCGCACTTAAAGCTTATCCGAACTCCGCTTCGCGTCGTTCGTCTAACTGCTTTCGCGTGCGGGAAAACATAACTTTGCGCACTGATTAGGAAAACTACTATTTCGCACGCTGTGCGAAAAACTATTTTCAGAGGTTGTCTAGAGTGCGAAAAACTCCATTTTCACAGGCAGTTGTAGGAAAAAGTGTTTTCTATCTTCTATCTCAAATCGGAGCGGCCTATTGAAGGCGACCATTTAATACTTAGGTACTACGAAAACACATCTAAAACTCCCAAGAAAACTAACCGATAAAGTTCTTAGAAGTCTACAACTTGGAACAGAACAAGTTCGAAAATTTTGAAAACATTCTGAATATGGCAATAAAGAAATACATTCCGTTGAAGTCCATAAAAGCAAATCTGCAGAAGCCATAAATTTAAGTAAGGAAAACTGATGATGCTGAATAATGCGCTCAAGCAAAAGCTAGATGAGGCAAGAAGAAGATAAAGTCTGTTTTTTTTTAAAGATAAAAGTCAAAATGACATTATGTTGGCAATACAATGTAAAATTGTCAATGCTTTCAATTTTTTTATGTAGAAAAGGCTTGTGCTGCCAACATAGTTACTAAATTTTTCACTTGGGAAATTATCTTTAAAAAAAACAGACTTAACAAAAATAATTTAGTGAAACTTGAATCACCAAAGAGACTATTCAAATATCTAAGTCGAAAGGTGTCAATGATCACTATAAAAGATCCCGTAACACAGGGGATCGTAGATAACAAGTCAATGGCTGAAAGCTTTGCTCAACACAGTTTTTATCCATCAAGATTTCCGCCTACCACCACTTGTATCTCACATAGTAAGGAAAGTATATTCATATGCCATGCATATCCTAATAACGTTCAATAAATCATATTCGTTTTGGTATATTTTATGAATATCCGTTTCATGTTCGTCGGCCATATGCTGAAAAGGTACATTGAAGTAAGGTAAGGTGGGGCAAGTGTAAATCGGGGGCAAGTGTGAACAATCAGTTTATTTTATTCTTTTTTTGCGAATTAACATCTGGTTATCCTCCAATATGAACTATCCTTGACCTAGATTTGAGCTCCCAACGTAAGTTCACAGGGGCGAGTTCAGGAATGACACACCCAGTGTGGGTGCGACGCCCTAGCTGTTCAAAAATGCTAGACGGTGCTATAGGCCCAATGGCCAATTGTCAATTCAGGCACACCCATAAAATCGCACTCGCACCCTGTGCGTTATTTCTGAACTCGGCCCAGCTTTGTTTGACAATTGACGTACGACATTTACGTCAAATAACCACCTGCTCGAAATAACAAATGCGAAGTGATTGAGGTTTTTTTAAATACCGCTGATCATGTAAGTATTTCAAAGGAAATATATTCTGGGGCTAATTTTGGTAACATATTTGATCAAATAAACTGGTAGAATTTGATATTTGAAAATCTTTTAATTCTAACCTACAACTTAGCACTGTTTACACTTGCCCCAATGAGAATTAGAATTGGGGCAAATGTAAACAATGTGGATGGGGCAAGTGTGAACTAGTGTTCACACTTGCCCCATAGATGACATGATGATATTTTTTAATTCAGATACTTAAAATGGTGCGAGTATATAAAAGAAAGACAAGCAGAGGTTCATATGGAACTGAAAAATTACAAACAGCGCTTCAGCAAATAAGAAATAATACTTTAACTCTCAACGGTGCTCATAGACTTTATAATATTCCTAAGGCCACCTTATCAGCTCATATGACTGGTAAAAGAGGGCAGAAAAGTATAGTTTGGCAAGTGGTAACTTGGTAGAGACGAAAGGGGGAAGAAAACGGGCGTAACCTAAAAATATCCACTGACACCTCAACTGACACCGCCTGATGACAGCCATGGCTTTCGGTTCAGTGGCACCGGAAACACCAAGGAAATAAACCAAAAAAATTATTAGAAAAAAATTCTCCAGTTTCGCAAATAACCACGTCACTGGTGCTGTCGTTCAGACTCTAGCCAATAGAATCATGCCTCTGAATAATCACGCCTCTCCACATCCATCATTTCGCAATGTTGCCGGATTTTTTTCTATTTCGAAATACTACACATGCCCATACAGCAAAAAAAAATATGTCACCAACTTGTTTATCATTGTTTCCGTCAAGTTTGGCAAAACAGCAAATTCTTTTGGAGTTCGCTGTTTGGCTAGCCAGACTATAGTACACAAGGCCGAACCCAAGCCCTGTCTCCTTATTCAAAGTGGTTTTAAAAAAGCTGGATTATACCCTCATAATCCAAATGTAATTGCTCTGGAAAAGTTTGACCCAGATCACAGCCCCCTACATTTAACAAGCCATGAAGTTAAAAAGGCAACACCGCAATCTTACCGCCAAGTGGTGCTGGTGGTGTTTGTTTGTATAAATATATATTTTTTATTTTATTAATATGAATCACAAAAAATACATAATTTATTGTACTAAAGGGCCAAAAACAGTAATTCAATGAATAATTTAACTATTTGTGTAAATAAGAACAGTAAATAATTGATTTAAATGAATATATTTCTAGAGTCTAAAGTGTGTAGGCCTATGTTTCAGTATGTCTTTTGAAAATCTAACTTTTTCTTTCTTCGGGATTTTTTCGGAAGGCAAGTCCATTCAAATACTTGAGCTGATTTTCGAAAATAAGAGGTACCTACTTTTAAGAGTTGGACGTTTCAGTTTGAACTCTCGAACTACGCCTTTATCCTTGTTTGTTTCAAATCTAATTATTTCGGTTTCTTCAAAATGTTTACAACACACCACAGAATTTTTCGTTATTGTATAATCTCGGGTATAATTATCTTGGTGTATTGCTTTCATCCACATTTTTTGCACTTCAGAATTTTTTTGGAAATGAAAATGTTTGCATTTCTTCAGTTTTTAAGGAACTCCTAATAGTTCGATTTGCACCCAGGAACACAGTAGTTTCATGGCATCTGGAACAAGTTTAAATATCTTAGGTAATATATCGAGACCTATGCTCTTGCAGACAAATATTAATATTGTTTTTATTGTTTTACCTTACCTTACCTTCATTTTTGCTCCTGTACCCATTTGCTAAAAATTTTCAATCAAAGCACAAAGGAACAGGTATCAACTAAATATGGGCAATATATTGGTGTGTTTCTATCCACTTTTTCGTCAATAATGCCCTTAAAAATACTAAATTGCAACAATACACAATGAAAGCAATACACAGAAACACATAACCCAATAACAAAATAGCACCATACGCGACGTTGCCGTCATTTCCAATTTCATGGCTTGTTAACTATAGGAGGCTGTGCCCAGATAGTTTGAAAAGGTGGCAAGAAAGTAAAACTATTGATGATGCCTCAAGCCAAAACATTGACAGTTTACCAGGACCTTCGAATGCTCCCCAATTTGCTGTAGAAAATGTAGAAGTCACACATAGTGAGAGTGATAAAGAAAACGATGCACATGTTGAAAATGATGCTAAAAAACAAAAAACCAATTTTCAAAATCTCCTCCTCGGTACCATTAAACAAAATCAACAGGTTGTTTCGATTCGGAAGAAGCGTGTATCTGGAGGTGCTGCAGTTATAACAAAACAAGATTTACCAAAGGATATACCCCAGGCTAAAAGATGTCTCAAAAAGTTGACAAAAAATCGCTCTCCTAGTAGTAGCAGCAGTGAATCTGACAAGGATGTCACTTATCAAGAATCCTCTGATGACAGCAATTTTATAGGAGACATTGAAGCTGAGGATAATGTCAATTTTCCCACTAATGTTGAGGTGGGTTCATATTGCATCGTAAAGTTTACGGCTAGAAAAATCTTAAAATATTATATTGCCCAAATTTTACAAATGCACGAAGAAGGTTTTCTAAGTAAAATTTTTGCGAAAGACTAAAGGAGTCAATAATAAGTTTTGTTGGCCCCAAGTAGAAGATGTAGCTATTATAGATGAGAGTGATATCGAAGGTGCATTGCCCAAACCTCAGATTGATCACTGGGGGAAACTTACGTTTGATATACATTTTAGTTCATATAATTTATGTTAAGTTCATATTGGACTTTTATTTAAGGATACTTACCACTGATCAGCTACAATCAGAAGTTTGTCTTTCGAAATACATTTTTTAGTTTATTTTGTCATATTATAAAAGTTGTTTTATATTTTCTAATAAAATTTCAAAAAATTATTTCATGTGGTTTGTGTTTGTACATATACAAGCTTCATCCACACTTACCCCATGAAATTTTAAATGCTTTTAAAAGTGAAATAATGGTGGGGTTTACACTTGCCCCATACCTATGGGGCAAGTGTGAACACTTGCCCAAAAAAAAAATATGGATGTAACTTTTTTGAGGTGATCAAACCACTTTCGCGCATCGTTTAGTTCAAAAAAGGACACTTTTTCACATATATAAGCATTCTTGAATTATTCAAAAATATTTGCCAAAATTTTTTGTGTCGCACCAAAATCAACTATTCAAAAACCAGTTCACACTTGCCCCACCTTACCTTACATCTGTTATATGTACTTATACCGGGTGTTTTTCAAAACCCGCTCACCCCTATAACTTTTTTATTTTTTCAAATAAACAAATGAAATTTGGTGTGTTTATTTATGACCCGGATGTGCATTATTTGACGTATTCAATTTTTTACTATCACTTCCGGTTTGACCGGAAGTGACCCTAACTTCCTTATTTTAATTGAGACGCCAGGTAAATTTTTCCTCATTTCAATAGAAAACTACATTATAATATTGGCAACGTTGCAAGTGACAAGTGCGATTAAAAAACGTGATCAAGCAAATTCCAATTTTTAATTGAAATATAGCAAAATAATATCTCAACTTCTTATATAACGAAGGCCTAAAGTCTATGTATCATCTGTGATAATAAATTACAACCCCCAAATGGATAGTGTAAATATTTTCCAACAAAATCAAAATATAACCTAAAAAAAAAAAAAAATGGAGTGCGACGTTTGTAAACAAACAGTTCGAACCTTTAAGTGCGACAATGGGCTCTTTCACTAAAATTTAAATACGTAATTTAAGTATAAAATCTCAAAGGAGGGACTATTTTAGGCATATATACCAAAAAAAAAATGTTCTACAAGGTTCAATAAGTTTTTCATAGGCAATCAAAAGTGCCTAAATTCAAACTATTTTAAAACGCGCCGATTTGCCGACGTCACATAAATATTCTTCATTTCGCTTATGTCGTTGCAAGGAGGAAGGGCTCGGCTGTGTTTGCGCTCTGTAAAGATACGTAAAGGTTCGAATGCGCTGTTGTCGGTTGTGACTAAATGTAGTGCAGCGTAAAATAAATAAATAAAACTAAACATAAAAAATTGCATTAAATTGTATTTAAGCATAATTTAAAAAAAAAATGTTATAAAATCTTGAATCTATAACTAATTAATTTAACTACTTTTCATGAGATTTTGCCAACATTTCAGAATTAAATCTATTACAAATTTTCAATGTTGACAATTAGTGGCAACACGCTCAAATTGCGAGCTGCGACGTCATAGAAATAAATTCTGGGTTTTTATTTGGAGGTATTTCTTTGTTTTCTGTTTTCTCAAGAAGGACTTTGAATTTTTCAAAAGTAAAAATACAGAAAATTCTGTTTTTAGTTGCTTTATCCAAATATGCCAATTTCAAAAATTAGTGAAAGAGCCCATTGTAAAAAACAAATATGCAAATCATGTTCAAATCTTACATCTTCAGAAATAAAAGTACTGGAGCTCAAGGAACGCGTTATGAGGTATTATTGTAAAGAATGCAATGATTTTCAAACCTTAAACCTACTGAACAACCTCGTAAAAAGTAAGGATGATATTATAGCGAGTAAATTGGAAATAATCTCATTACTTAAAAATGAGATATATGAACTAAAATCCAAGATCCAAGATATAGGTTCCCGAACTCCAATCCAATCATATTCTGAAATAGTCAGTCAACAACAAACATTTCCAAGGAACTCACAAAAAACAAACCTACCTAGCCTAATTATCAAACCTAAGGTACAACAAAACTCAGAAAATACCAAGAAAGATATAATAAATAACATAAAGCCCTCTGAACTTAATATTGCCATTAATAAAATCAGAGCCCTAAGATCTGGAAGCGTTGTTATTAAATGTGATGACATCTCGAATATCCAAAAGTTAAAAATGGAAATTGAACAGAAACTTAATAACTTCAGTAGTACAGCAACAGGGGTATGACTATCAAAATCCGACCATAACCTCAATCTTTCATTCTTGACACGTGGTGGATGCGCCGCCGTTGACACGAAGGTGGATGCATCGTCGGCGCCATCTTGTCAAACGTCATGGCGCCATCTAGCGTACATAGTGTGAAGTTCGTAATACAGGATGCTGTAGTTGGGACCCGTAGGGCTCCGCCCCCCAAAAGGGGGCCCACAGGGCTGCGCCCCCCGAAAAGGGGCTCCCCGGATTTTATCATGGGTACCAGAAAAAGGGGTGGGGGGAAACGTTTTCCCGCCATCTTGTCAAACGTCACCTGTCAAACGTCATTTGTCAAACGTCACCTGTCAAACGTCATCTGTCACCTGTGATGACGTCATAGCGAGAGAGTGCGGTGAATTCTTGCAATTACAGGTTCCTGTAATATGGAGTTTGCGTGGAAGGGATTGTTCCGAGTCGTTTCGAAATCGCTACGTATATTAAATTATGGTTCTGTGATGACGTCATAGCGACCTGGGTCACGTCCGTGGAGTCATTTAGAGTACATAGTGCAAAGTTTGATTCAGGGTTCAGGTTCTGTGATGACGTCATAGCGACCTGGGTCACGTTCGTGGCGCCATTTAGAGTACATAGTGCGAAGTTCGTTTCATGGTTCTGTGATGACGTCATAGCGACCTGGGTCACGTGGGTTACGTCAGTGCGGGTTCGTGGCGCCATTTAGAGTACATAGTGCAAAGTTCGATTCATGGTTCGGGTTCTGTGATGACGTCATAGCGACCTGGGTCACGTCCGTGGCGCCATTTAGAGTACATGTGTCAAGTTTGATGTGTCTTATAACAGGATGCTGTGGTGGTGACGTAACTATGAGGGTCCAGCAGCTAGCTTCATGTTGTACCTGGTAGAGGGTGTTCGAACTTAAGGATGATACACACCTACAGTATTGCTCATTGACCTCGTGTGTTACCATTTACGACGCCATAACTAAGTCATCAGCTGTTTAAACAACCTACGTCAAGGCGAGAAATAACATGCTGCTTACGTCACAACTGGTGATTTAACGTTGGGGAGAGAGTGGATTTGTTCCACACAGGCCTTATGAGGATAGGCTATCCTGTAGTAGTAGTGTGTATTATCCTTGGTTGGAACCAACGTTTGATGGGAAAGGGGCCTCGTTTTTTTATTAAAAACATACATTTTTTAAGACAACGATTTCAAAAAGCGAATATTTTCCATCAATGAACTGCTTAATATGATCCAATCATTTTGGTGGTGCGTCTTGGGAGCAACACTGCGTTATCGTCAAATTCGACGAGTATTTCAAATCCATAGCTAAAAATATGCCACAATTGTATCGATTACCTAAGTATATAAGATATTTACTTACTAGGTTAAAATAATAATTTCTGTACAATAGTTTTATGATCTACCTTAATTTGTATAGTTTATTGGTTCCAGTAAAGATTTGCAATTATTTTGAGGTCTCTATCGTAGAAAATATTGGGAACTTTCACTTTATACCAGATCTTATAATTTTCTCAGTGTTTTTGATCCTTTGTTATAAAAAGACAGGCCTTGTTGATTGATTTCAAATCCATATCTAAAAATATTCCATAATTCTATTGATATCAGTATACAGTAAGGGGCAGGCTACTAGGTATATAGAATCCAACTTGACGAATTTACGATCGTCCGCAGCCGTTTAAACACCTGTCGCTGTCGGTTCGCTGTCGTTTTTTCGATGACTTTGACGTTCGTTGAGTTTGTTCCCAAGCCAGGTTCACATCAGTACGTTTTATGATTTTATAGACTTAAGCCCGGTCCAGACGCTACGTTACTGATTACTGATCACGTGTTGAACTGTGCAAACAAAACGTAGCATCTGGACCGTGCTTTTAGATGTATCGATTCGTCGAGCTTCACTTACTTATAATTAAAATTAAGCGTGTAGATAGATTTTTTTTCGAAACGAAACAATATTTTTTTATATTCTATGAAAAGAAAACATGTATTTTAAAAAAGCCATCAACGAAAAACTAAAAATGTATTCAACATAAAAAATAGAAGAAAAATTAGGTAAAATAAAAAGAAAAGTTCTAAACAGATGATATTATAGCAAATGTTCAAACAGTCCACCTTCTTGAGATAAACAATGACCTAAACAATCATAGAAGGCTCTACGAACATTATTCAACATCACATGGGTGACAGTTAGATATATTTCTCGAATTTTGAAACGCTGCTGCTCAAGGTTCACGGCGCGATCCTCTTGACCACCATACATTTTTGAAAAAATAATCGTTGATGGGTGCAAGATCGGGAGAGCGGGCTCGCCACAGTATTGTAGCTCTCGACCCAGTAATGAGACGGTTTGGAAAAGTATTATTCAAATGGTCCAGAATGAAACCTGTGTTTTGGGCTGGACATCCATTTTGTTGAAACCATATTTCATAAATTCTAGGACCAGATAATCTTCTTATTTCTGGAATTATCTGCCGTTGCGAAAAATCCAAATATACCAGTTAAGTTAGCGTCAATGGAGTATGGCTCAATAATATGTTCTCCATACAAACCGCTCTAGACAGTTACCTTTTGAGGACGCTGGGCTCTAAGTTCAAAATACCTGTGTAAATTCTCCGTAGACCTTAGACCAATAACGGGTGTGACTAGGATTATGTCGACAATGGAGTTGAAATGTCGTTTCATCTGTGAAGACAATTCTTCAAAGAAAATCTTCAATTTCATTTTTTTTTTTAAATTTCATCATTAATCAGTTTCACAAAACTCCATTCGCCTGATGTTGTCCTTGCATCAGGATCAATTTTTTGGGAGTTTCGTACTTTGTACAAACGATCCTTTTTTTTCTGTGGCTTCCTCACCGTCCTTGTACTTGAGTAAATCTCGTGCGCAAGCGCGCGAGTAGAAATAGTTGGAGTTTCGTTAACTAATGCCAACAACCAACGACATAATTTTTTCGGCTTCTTGATCCTCATTATTTTACTGGACGTCATTTCGTTTATGGTTTCGGGGAGAAACACAACCATATTTTTTAAAATTATCAACAACCCAAGAAACTTTTTACCTGGTTGTCACCAGGTTAGCGCTAAATTGATTTGTCATTTTCTGACATGCGGACGCCTGCAAATTCGTCAGGTTACTTCCTATATACCTAGTAGCTTGCCCCTTACTGTATAAGATATTCACTTACTTGCTTAAAATGATAATTGTTGTGCAATAATTTTATTGTTGTTGACGAGTCTCAAACAAGACTGAAAGAGCTTAATTATTATAAAATCCGATTCAAACTTCGAATTAACAACATAACACACAAAAAACGCTGTCAAAATATTGGAAATTTCACTTTCTATGAGGCTTCAGGTCTTGTAATTTTCTCAGTGTTTTGAATC
Source organism: Ceutorhynchus assimilis (assembly GCA_917834065.1). Taxonomy (NCBI): domain Eukaryota; kingdom Metazoa; phylum Arthropoda; class Insecta; order Coleoptera; family Curculionidae; genus Ceutorhynchus; species Ceutorhynchus assimilis. Next base: position 39,974,568 of record OU892280.1, on the reverse strand, counting down.
CTTTGCTAGGAAAAGACAGGTCTTGTTGTTGATTGATATTAGTATATAAGATATTTACTTACTTGGTTAAAATCAAATTAATTGTTGTGCAATAATTTTATATTTTCCACTGTTGACTAGTTTGAGCGAGACTGAAAGAAGCTTGTTATTATAAAATCCGATTTAAACTTCGAAGTATCACATACAAAAAACACCGCTAAATGCAAACGCTTAATCGGCAGTTTTTTTATCTGAATTATATCAGGACCGTTCGCAGAAATCGCCCGAGAAAAACAACAACACATTTTAAAGATAATTTTTTAGTTTAAGGTGTAATTATTAAGTTAGATAGGTATTAATATGTCCATTTTTATTTTAAAAGGTGACAAATTCAAACAATTTATCAAAATTTAAAAGAATAGATTTAAATTAGCGTCGTTGACATTTTATGAGCCAATACCCTTATGCAATACAAAATTTCAGTGGATACATTGTTACCTGTAAAATATGAGGATTCAATTTTTTTTCTTTGTACAAAAAACGCAGCATCCAGTACCAGTACTTTGATCCTGGATTTTCAAAGTTTAGTTTTTTGGGCGATAAGTGTCGGTTTCGAAAAACTGTAAGTACTATTTTTAAATATCTAAGTGATGTAGGATAATCATGCCCCGACACATATTTTGAATTAACACAAACCTCGATTTTTGAATTATTTTTATTTTCCTTAACACATAAATATATTGTATGTTTTTTAAAAATACAGACAACCCTGAGTACCTACCTATTTCTTAATTTAATTCCAATAGTTTTTTACGCAGCAACTTGAATTTACTTTTTCACTTACATTTGCACAAAACTCAAATTTCTTTTTCTAAAATTTAGGTAGGTTCTTTAACCAATTTAAACTGGTTTTATTTTTTCATTTACTTTAAAACAAACCTCCATAAACAGCGAATTTTTAATTTTGTGTACAAAATGGTTCACCAGGAAGGAGATAACCTGAAACATCATGAGGATTGCTAAACATCTTCCAAGATCTGTAACCAATGTGGTGGGATTTTTGAAGCAGAGGGGGCTATCCAACACCACCAAAACACCCAGCTCCAAGAGAGCCTCCAAACGAAAGGCTGGAGATCCCGCCGCCCCCATGATGAAGCAAGCTAGACTTTTGCTGGTAAGTTGACATTAATCGAATTTTTTAAATCTAATTCAATTATTTTCAGGACTTTCAATATCAGCCACATATCGGTGGTGTGAGAATTGCGACTTGGAGAATCCGATAAATCAATGAGTTGGTCATCTTCGGTGTCTCTAGCACCGAGCCAACACCTGTTGAAGCAGGAGGAAGACGTTAGTCTTGTCAAAACATCTTTCAAGAACCGAATTGCAACATAGCCGCTTTCATCAAAGCAGGACCCTATCAGCGTGAAGCACGTTTTGAAATTAGCTGTGGCATACCTATTCAGTATTAGGACGGACGGAGGACTGAATGATTTTATGACACACTTACCAGGATAGCAGAAAATGCGTTTGCGAAAAAATAATTTAGAGCAAACAGTTAAATAGCGCAAGGATATGAGAAAACTAACTTCGCACATTCTTGAGCAACCGACCCACCGAATTCAACAAACATGCGTACACGTAAACGAGAAGAAGGGGTTTTAAAACGAGTTTTTCCTTCAACAAATCAGGGTAACTATGGAATAACATAGAGGACTAAAATATGACAACCACTTTCAAGTTGAAACTGGAAGTGGATACCGGCTGCCACTACCAGCCCCTGCTCATAAATAAATTTGGTCATTTAGGTTTTCAGTCATCCTAAACAGAAAGTTCACAGAATTCTAGGAAAAAGAAAGCGGTGTGTATCATTTCAATTGCAGTGTTATATACTAAACAATGTCTCTTACAGGCTGGACGCTCCAAAAACTTTAAGCTCTAAATATGAGTATTAATAGGATCATAACCCTCTAAAAGCCTATTCATATCTGCCAGTACCAGGATAACCTGTAACGTCATGGGAGTTGCCGAACATCTGCCAAGATCTGCAATCAATGTGGTGGAATTTTTAAATCATGTCATCCAGAAATAACATGCGTTGAGGAAAAAAGTATTTCAGTACTTCCAAGCTAGATATTCAGGAATGTGAGAAATTAGCAGTTTATACGAATTACTTCCAGAGGAGTACGTTCGCGGATTTCGTTCGCAGGCGGAAATTTGGGATCTGTTTCTATTTAAATACTCAATATATATTGACAAAAAAAAAAAAAAAAAAAAATTCAAGGGTGCCGACAAAGACGTATTTCATTTTTATGATTATGAATATTGCAACAATTTAGATGGTAGTCGCACTCACAGTCGTATTAACCATATTGGCAATGATTGTTGAGAATAAAAATAAGCTTTAGTATAAACTATGTTTTATTCTCCTGAGAATGGCAGAGATGAAGCCACCATTGATCTCTGTAGACCACCAACCCAAACCCACAGTCAAATAGCGCCAGCACACACTTAAGATATCATACAACTTTTATTTATGTTCCAAAATTGTATCAAGATTATTTCCATTTCAATAATTTTTGAAAAGAAACTTCTTAAACGGCGTTCTGCTATTTGGACGACAATGGAGAGCGATTTGAAAAACGCGTCACGGGCAAATTTCGTTACTCGAGAGACAAGAAAGATGTAACGTAAAGGAACAGACAAAGACAGCTATTGATTGACACAAACCAAGGATTATAAGCGTCGAGAGGACTGCCCATTATTGACAAGCGCCGATATTGACACAAACCAAGGATTATAAGCGTAAGGATGATTGCCTATTATTGACAAGCGGTATTGGAAAAATAAAATCATTTCTGGCGAATTTCGGGGTTTTCCGGATATCTCTGGAAAGCACTCGGAATTTTTGAAATATGTATCTACGCCATAATAATGAGCACAAAGTTGCACTATACTTTTTTCTGATTCAACCGACGTCAGGTCTCTTTCCGTAGGATTCTAATACAGGATTCGAATAGGATTCAAAATAGCTAGTATTCGAATGATACCCAAGTCTCCCAAAGTACCAAATGTTATCACAGGAGTTTATTCAAAACATGCCGCATTAGTAATAATTATCAAACTTCAAAATTGTATAACAGGAGACTTTCTCATTGAAATCAAGCATTACGTTGATAGACTTGATACTGTTTACAATGCCAATCCCCATTAAGTGTACATGCCCCAGATGTAAGGGTGAAACTGATATACCTAATCGACTTTGTTTGCCTTGCGAATTTTCACAATTTGTTGAACAAAAAAGGATACCATCTCATTATTTTGCAAAACCCGAACGTAGAACCTAAATTATGAAGTTGTACCAGTAAATTTTCTGTGAAATAAAACTTTTGTTATTATATTTTTCTGCTTTTTATTTATGGCCTCTAGACTAGGTTAGGCTATAATAATTTAAACAAAATTCAACGAGAGCATTGTGCACAACATTAGGATAGGCACAGCCCCCTACACTTACAAGCCATGAAGTTGGAAATGACGGCAACGTCGCGTATGGTGCTATTTTGTTATCGAGGTTTGTTTCTGTGTGTTACGTTCATTGTGTATTGTTGCAGTTTAGTATTTTTGTGGGCATTATTGACGAAAAAGTGGATAGAAACACACCGATATATTGCCCATATTTAGTTGATACCTGTTCCTTTGTGCTTTGATTGCAAATTTTCAGCAAATGGGTACAGCAGCAAAAATGAAGGTTAGGTAAGGTAAAACAATAAAAACAATATTAATATTTGTGTACAAGAGCATAGGTCTCGATATATTACCTAAGATATTTAAACTTGTTCCAGATGCCATGAAACTACTGTGTTCCTGGGTGCAAATCGAACTAGGAGTTCCTTAAAAACTGAAAAAATGCAAACATTTAGGTCCAAAAAAATTCTGAAATGCAGAAGTTGTGGATGAAAGCAATACACCAAGATAATTATACCCGAGATTGGCGAGATTATACCATAACGAAAAATTCTGTGGTCTGTTGTGAACATTTTGAAGAAACCGAAATAATTAGATTTGAAACAAACAAGAATAAAGGAGTAATTCGAGAGTTCAAACTAAAACGTCCAACTCTTAAAAGTACCTCTTATTTTCGGAAATCAGCTCAAGTATTTGAATAAACCTGCCTTCTGAAAAAATCCCGAAGAAAAAAAAAGTTAGATTTTCAAAAGACATACTGAAACATAGGCTTATAACACTTTAGAATCTAGAAATATATTCATTTAAATCAATTATTTACTGTTCTTATTTACACATATAGTTATATTATTCATTGAATTACTGTTTTTGACCCTTTAGTACAATAAAAGATGCATTTTTTGTCATTATAATTAACAAAATAAAAAATATATACTTATAAAAACAAACACCACCAGCACCACTTGGCGGTAAGATTGCGGTGTTGCCTTTTTAACTTCATGGCTTGTTAACTGTAGGAGGCTGTGGGATAGGCCATCGAATACTATATTGTTAAGCTTTTTTTTTAAGTCGACACTTTCCGTATGGGGAGCAAAAGAAGGAAGGATACGGCAAAAAACAGGTGTGAGATCAGGTGACCATTGACGTACAATCGTAGGGAGCCACACCAACTCATATTGGAGTATCAGCTAGGGGATTCTTATCTTGTCACAAGTCGCTATGGCTCGCTAGCTGTCATTCGATACCTATTTCGATATCGGATGGAGAGTGATTCATATGTATTATTGTCGAATTTCGTATCGACATCAAATAGACGGTGGTATGAAAAACGAGAGAAAAATCGACCTTCAAATTTGAATGATAGATGATAGATTATGTTTATTATTTTATAATTTATTTTTCGCTTCAATTCAAACTATTTTTATTTCTAAAGATTCCTTTCGCGTTGAAAATAATTTCAATTTCTACTTATTATGTTGCAACGAAATTTTAAAGCAGCACCGTCAACAGCAAAACCTTCACTTTAGACGCACGACTCGTAGGGTAGGAGAAACTTGATTTACATTTTTCTTCTCGCCTCTCAACTCCACACTCTCGTCTTCCTTATGTGAGACTGACCACGTCCACCAGCACTCAACATGTTGAGTGATTAGTCAGCGGCTTTGTTGAAAAAGATGAAATATAACGAAGGATTACATACACAAACGTCAAACATAAAACATAAACATAACACATGACACCACAACTTGTCACTTCAAAATAAAAAAGGATAGCCAATCATTCAAACAAAGATCAGCAAATCGAAAAGCCGAAACGGGACCTCTCACTTACGCCAGAGAGTCGATACCGAATCAGCAATTCGACATCGAATTGGTCTTAAAAATTCCGCAGGATTATAAATGATGGACTGTATACGCATGCAATTTAATTCATTTTACCTACTCATCAATAACTGATAGACCGTGCCTGACTCATCCATATAATATTATAGGTCCTGCGAAATATTAATGAAACCGAACAAACAGACTGCATACATAAAACGTCCATTTTATGTCATATTCACGTTCATACGTCCATATGACCTATTCACTGATCTCGTAAATAAATGGATAAACAAAGAACGCTCCTAATGCTGCTAATTTACGAGGTCAAAATCTAAACAAAAACAACTGACTGGGACAGCTGTGAGCATGCGCAGTAGATACATGTATTGTGCGTAGACAAAATATGGCCAATGAAAATGAAGGAATTTCGAAACTTAGAACAGTTGTTCGAAAGATAAAACACTGCGCAGGGGTTAGGCTGTTCCGTTGCACAACTGTTCGTAGAATATGGACCCCAAATTTTCGCACAAATTATGCAAATCAAGCCGTATGAATTGTTTATCTATTTATTTTTTAGATCAGTGGACCTATTCAGAACATACATAAGACGTACATTTTAGTAAAAACATTCATATTACGTACATTTACATCCACCATTTTGGTTTTATGTTAAAGTGTAAAACACAAACAAGTCACTGTTTATTTATTTAATTCCTCGTGTCTAAGTTTAACTTTGTTTGAATCTCTGTTAATCCTAGTAATTCAAATCATTGGCTTAGAAAATCGTGTGTTTATTTTAGTGGCATACAGACGTAATAATTAGAAATTGATAAAAAAAAATTCTTGCCTCGACTGGGATTTAAACTCAGGACCCCTGAATTTCCAGTGCAATGCTCTAACCAACTAAGCTACCAGGAGCTGTTTCATTTCTACCTTTTCGAATGTGGATCAAATCTGGAACGCGAAATAAATGAAAAATAGTATAGAAGGACTAACCACACAGCGTTTTTATACCTAGGGAGTTTATCGATACCGTGGGAAAAATCTAGATCGACGATGCATTTGATCTGAAATTTCGGGGTTTGACCCGAACCAAATCCAAATTTTTGGGGAGTTTCCCGGAATTCGACCGCAGCTCCTTATCTCATGTTGTCATCATCAAAATACAGTTATCGTCCCGCCATCGGGCGTCATCCTCATCGTCGTCTCGTCATCGATCGATTGCAAAAAGTCTAGCCGGGGAATCGAGTCCTCAGTCCATCGCACCAAAATCCAGCACTGTAGACAAGGCACTAGATCATTGAGTAATTATTGATAAAAAATGTTTGTAAGTAAAGTCTATACCAAGTCACTTGGACTAGCATAAAAACTAACTAAATCCCGGCATCCATCGGCTTTTTCTTTGTCAAACATGGGCGGCGTAATTTCAAAAAAAAGTACTAAAATTAATAATCAATAGACAGTATGTCAATCAATCATGATCGGCAATGGCCAATCAGATCTATTGAGTCCACGTTTACTGGTATCGAACGTGTACATGGAGGATGAAGCCAATCAGATAATATACCTATCCATTCTTACTTGTCTGGCTTCCAACGGGTACGAGGAGCAATCAGTATAAATTTTGCTATATTTTTCAATATGTGATGCAGTATATTGACCATACGTTTATTTTAGGCTTGGTCCAAGTAACTTCGTATAGACTATAAAACGTTCTAACTATACAGGTCCAGAGACAATTATAAGTGTGTAGACAGCTATACAGGTCCAGAGACAGGTCCGATACAGCTTTTCGAGACAGATCTGTCTACACAGACTGCTTTTCGAGACAGCTTTTCGAGACAGGTCTGTCTACACAGACAGCTTTTCGAGATAGGTCTGTCTACACAGATAGCTTTTCGAGACAGGTCTGTCTGCACAGGCAGCTTTCTGAGACAGGTCTGTCTACACAGACAGCTTTTCGAGACAGGTCTGTCTATAGAGGCAGCTTTTCGAGACAGATCTGTCTATAGATACAGCTTTTCGAGACAGGTCTGTCTACACAGACAGCTTTTCGAGATAGGTCTGTCTACACAGATAGCTTTTCGAGACAGGTTAGTAGTAACGGGGGCACCTGAGCCTGAGAATTTTTTCGCTACCGTGGGAAAAATCTCTAAATCGGCGGCGCCTTTGATCTGAAACAGCTATCCAGGTCTAGAGATAGGTTTGTATACACTTATACAGGGCTAGAGACAGGCCTGTATACAGCAATGGTAAGCAAGGGTTAGTTTGGGTTAGTTATAGGTTAGCATAGGACCCCCCACGTCGTTGGGTCAGTTACGAATCTTCCCTAACTGACCCAACGACGTGGGGGGTCCTATGCTAACCTATAACTAACCCTGTATCGGACCTGTCTCTGGACCTGTATAGCTGTCTACACACTTATAATTGTCTCTGGACCTGTATAGTTAGAACGTTTTATAGTCTATACGAAGTTACTTGGACCAAGCCTAAAATAGACGTATTGTCAATATACTGCATCACTTATTGAAAAATATAGCAAAATTTATACTGATTGCTCCTCGTACCCGTTGGAAGCCAGACAAGTAAGAATGGATAGGTATATTATCTGATTGGCTTCATCCTCCATGTACACGTTCGATACCAGTAAACGTGGACTCAATAGATCTGATTGGCCATTGCCGATCATGATTGATTGACATACTGTCTATTGATTATTAATTTTAGTACTTTTTTTTGAAATTACGTTGTCCATGTTTGACAAAGAAAAAGCCGATGGATGCCGGGATTTAGTTAGTTTTTATGCTAGTCCAAGTGACTTGGTATAGACTTTACTTACAAACATTTTTTATCAATAATTACTCAATGATCTAGTGCCTTGTACAGTGCTGGATTTTGGTGTGATGGACTGAGGACTCGATTCCCCGGCTAGACTTTTTGCAATCGATCGATGACGAGACGACAATGAGGATGACGCCCGATGGCGGGACGATAACTGTATTTTGATGATGACAACATGAGATAAGGAGCTGCGGTGGAATTCCGGGAAACTCCCCAAAAATTTGGATTTGGTTCGGGTCAAACCCCGAAATTTCAGATCAAATGCATCGTCGATCTAGATTTTTCCCACGGTATCGATAAACTCCCTAGGCATAAAAACGCTGTGTGGTTAGTCCTTCTATACTATTTTTCATTTATTTCGCGTTCCAGATTTGATCCACATTCGAAAAGGTAGAAATGAAACAGCTCCTGGTAGCTTAGTTGGTTAGAGCATTGCACTGGAAATTCAGGGGTCCTGAGTTTAAATCCCAGTCGAGGCAAGAATTTTTTTTTATCAATTTCTAATTATTACGTCTGTATGCCACTAAAATAAACACACGATTTTCTAAGCCAATGATTTGAATTACTAGGATTAACAGAGATTCAAACAAAGTTAAACTTAGACACGAGGAATTAAATAAATAAACAGTGACTTGTTTGTGTTTTACACTTTAACATAAAACCAAAATGGTGGATGTAAATGTACGTAATATGAATGTTTTTACTAAAATGTACGTCTTATGTATGTTCTGAATAGGTCCACTGATCTAAAAAATAAATGGATAAACAATTCATACGGCTTGATTTGCATAATTTGTGCGAAAATTTGGGGTCAATATTCTACGAACAGTTGTGCAACGGAACAGCCTAACCCCTGCGCAGTGTTTTATCTTTCGAACAACTGTTCTAAGTTTCGAAATTCCTTCATTTTCATTGGCCATATTTTGTCTACGCACAATACATGTATCTACTGCGCATGCTCACAGCTGTCCCAGTCAGTTGTTTTTGTTTAGATTTTGACCTCGTAAATTAGCAGCATTAGGAACGTTCTTTGTTTATCCATTTATTTACGAGATCAGTGAATAGGTCATATGGACGTATGAACGTGAATATGACATAAAATGGACGTTTTATGTATGCAGTCTGTTTGTTCGGTTTCATTAATATTTCGCAGGACCTATAATATTATATGGATGAGTCAGGCACGGTCTATCAGTTATTGATGAGTAGGTAAAATGAATTAAATTGCATGCGTATACAGTCCATCATTTATAATCCTGCGGAATTTTTAAGACCAATTCGATGTCGAATTGCTGATTCGGTATCGACTCTCTGGCGTAAGTGAGAGGTCCCGTTTCGGCTTTTCGATTTGCTGATCTTTGTTTGAATGATTGGCTATCCTTTTTTATTTTGAAGTGACAAGTTGTGGTGTCATGTGTTATGTTTATGTTTTATGTTTGACGTTTGTGTATGTAATCCTTCGTTATATTTCATCTTTTTCAACAAAGCCGCTGACTAATCACTCAACATGTTGAGTGCTGGTGGACGTGGTCAGTCTCACATAAGGAAGACGGGAGTGTGGAGTTGAGAGGCGAGAAGAAAAATGTAAATCAAGTTTCTCCTACCCTACGAGTCGTGCGTCTAAAGTGAAGGTTTTGCTGTTGACGGTGCTGCCTTAAAATTTCGTTGCAACATAATAAGTAGAAATTGAAATTATTTTCAACGCGAAAGGAATCTTTAGAAGTAAAAATAGTTTGAATTGAAGCGAAAAATAAATTATAAAATAATAAACATAATCTATCATCTATCATTCAAATTTGAAGGTCGATTTTTCTCTCGTTTTTCATACCACCGTCTATTTGATGTCGATACGAAATTCGACAATAATACATATGAATCACTCTCCATCCGATATCGAAATAGGTATCGAATGACAGCTAGCGAGCCATAGCGACTTGTGACAAGATAAGAATCCCCTAGCTGATACTCCAATATGAGTTGGTGTGGCTCCCTACGATTGTACGTCAATGGTCACCTGATCTCACACCTGTTTTTTGCCGTATCCTTCCTTCTTTTGCTCCCCATACGGAAAGTGTCGACTTAAAAAAAAAGCTTAACAATATAGTATTCGATGGCCTATCCCACAGCCTCCTACAGTTAACAAGCCATGAAGTTAAAAAGGCAACACCGCAATCTTACCGCCAAGTGGTGCTGGTGGTGTTTGTTTTTATAAGTATATATTTTTTATTTTGTTAATTATAATGACAAAAAATGCATCTTTTATTGTACTAAAGGGTCAAAAACAGTAATTCAATGAATAATATAACTATATGTGTAAATAAGAACAGTAAATAATTGATTTAAATGAATATATTTCTAGATTCTAAAGTGTTATAAGCCTATGTTTCAGTATGTCTTTTGAAAATCTAACTTTTTTTTTCTTCGGGATTTTTTCAGAAGGCAGGTTTATTCAAATACTTGAGCTGATTTCCGAAAATAAGAGGTACTTTTAAGAGTTGGACGTTTTAGTTTGAACTCTCGAATTACTCCTTTATTCTTGTTTGTTTCAAATCTAATTATTTCGGTTTCTTCAAAATGTTCACAACAGACCACAGAATTTTTCGTTATGGTATAATCTCGCCAATCTCGGGTATAATTATCTTGGTGTATTGCTTTCATCCACAACTTCTGCATTTCAGAATTTTTTTGGACCTAAATGTTTGCATTTTTTCAGTTTTTAAGGAACTCCTAGTTCGATTTGCACCCAGGAACACAGTAGTTTCATGGCATCTGGAACAAGTTTAAATATCTTAGGTAATATATCGAGACCTATGCTCTTGTACACAAATATTAATATTGTTTTTATTGTTTTACCTTACCTAACCTTCATTTTTGCTGCTGTACCCATTTGCTGAAAATTTGCAATCAAAGCACAAGGGAACAGGTATCAACTAAATATGGGCAATATATCGGTGTGTTTCTATCCACTTTTTCGTCAATAATGCCCACAAAAATACTAAACTGCAACAATACACAATGAACGTAACACACAGAAACAAACCTCGATAACAAAATAGCACCATACGCGACGTTGCCGTCATTTCCAACTTCATGGCTTGTAAGTGTAGGGGGCTGTGCCTATCCTAATGTTGTGCACAATGCTCTCGTTGAATTTTGTTTAAATTATTATAGCCTAACCTAGTCTAGAAGCCATAAATAAAAAGCAGAAAAATATAATAACAAAAGTTTTATTTCACAGAAAATTTACTGGTACAACTTCATAATTTAGGTTCTACGTTCGGGTTTTGCAAAATAATGAGATGGTATCCTTTTTTGTTCAACAAATTGTGAAAATTCGCAAGGCAAACAAAGTCGATTAGGTATATCAGTTTCACCCTTACATCTGGGGCATGTACACTTAATGGGGATTGGCATTGTAAACAGTATCAAGTCTATCAACGTAATGCTTGATTTCAATGAGAAAGTCTCCTGTTATACAATTTTGAAGTTTGATAATTATTACTAATGCGGCATGTTTTGAATAAACTCCTGTGATAACATTTGGTACTTTGGGAGACTTGGGTATCATTCGAATACTAGCTATTTTGAATCCTATTCGAATCCTGTATTAGAATCCTACGGAAAGAGACCTGACGTCGGTTGAATCAGAAAAAAGTATAGTGCAACTTTGTGCTCATTATTATGGCGTAGATACATATTTCAAAAATTCCGAGTGCTTTCCAGAGATATCCGGAAAACCCCGAAATTCGCCAGAAATGATTTTATTTTTCCAATACCGCTTGTCAATAATAGGCAATCATCCTTACGCTTATAATCCTTGGTTTGTGTCAATATCGGCGCTTGTCAATAATGGGCAGTCCTCTCGACGCTTATAATCCTTGGTTTGTGTCAATCAATAGCTGTCTTTGTCTGTTCCTTTACGTTACATCTTTCTTGTCTCTCGAGTAACGAAATTTGCCCGTGACGCGTTTTTCAAATCGCTCTCCATTGTCGTCCAAATAGCAGAACGCCGTTTAAGAAGTTTCTTTTCAAAAATTATTGAAATGGAAATAATCTTGATACAATTTTGGAACATAAATAAAAGTTGTATGATATCTTAAGTGTGTGCTGGCGCTATTTGACTGTGGGTTTGGGTTGGTGGTCTACAGAGATCAATGGTGGCTTCATCTCTGCCATTCTCAGGAGAATAAAACATAGTTTATACTAAAGCTTATTTTTATTCTCAACAATCATTGCCAATATGGTTAATACGACTGTGAGTGCGACTACCATCTAAATTGTTGCAATATTCATAATCATAAAAATGAAATACGTCTTTGTCGGCACCCTTGAATTTTTTTTTTCTTTTTTTTTTGTCAATATATATTGAGTATTTAAATAGAAACAGATCCCAAATTTCCGCCTGCGAACGAAATCCGCGAACGTACTCCTCTGGAAGTAATTCGTATAAACTGCTAATTTCTCACATTCCTGAATATCTAGCTTGGAAGTACTGAAATACTTTTTTCCTCAACCCATGTTATTTCTGGATGACATGATTTAAAAATTCCACCACATTGATTGCAGATCTTGGCAGATGTTCGGCAACTCCCATGACGTTACAGGTTATCCTGGTACTGGCAGATATGAATAGGCTTTTAGAGGGTTATGATCCTATTAATACTCATATTTAGAGCTTAAAGTTTTTGGAGCGTCCAGCCTGTAAGAGACATTGTTTAGTATATAACACTGCAATTGAAATGATACACACCGCTTTCTTTTTCCTAGAATTCTGTGAACTTTCTGTTTAGGATGACTGAAAACCTAAATGACCAAATTTATTTATGAGCAGGGGCTGGTAGTGGCAGCCGGTATCCACTTCCAGTTTCAACTTGAAAGTGGTTGTCATATTTTAGTCCTCTATGTTATTCCATAGTTACCCTGATTTGTTGAAGGAAAAACTCGTTTTAAAACCCCTTCTTCTCGTTTACGTGTACGCATGTTTGTTGAATTCGGTGGGTCGGTTGCTCAAGAATGTGCGAAGTTAGTTTTCTCATATCCTTGCGCTATTTAACTGTTTGCTCTAAATTATTTTTTCGCAAACGCATTTTCTGCTATCCTGGTAAGTGTGTCATAAAATCATTCAGTCCTCCGTCCGTCCTAATACTGAATAGGTATGCCACAGCTAATTTCAAAACGTGCTTCACGCTGATAGGGTCCTGCTTTGATGAAAGCGGCTATGTTGCAATTCGGTTCTTGAAAGATGTTTTGACAAGACTAACGTCTTCCTCCTGCTTCAACAGGTGTTGGCTCGGTGCTAGAGACACCGAAGATGACCAACTCATTGATTTATCGGATTCTCCAAGTCGCAATTCTCACACCACCGATATGTGGCTGATATTGAAAGTCCTGAAAATAATTGAATTAGATTTAAAAAATTCGATTAATGTCAACTTACCAGCAAAAGTCTAGCTTGCTTCATCATGGGGGCGGCGGGATCTCCAGCCTTTCGTTTGGAGGCTCTCTTGGAGCTGGGTGTTTTGGTGGTGTTGGATAGCCCCCTCTGCTTCAAAAATCCCACCACATTGGTTACAGATCTTGGAAGATGTTTAGCAATCCTCATGATGTTTCAGGTTATCTCCTTCCTGGTGAACCATTTTGTACACAAAATTAAAAATTCGCTGTTTATGGAGGTTTGTTTTAAAGTAAATGAAAAAATAAAACCAGTTTAAATTGGTTAAAGAACCTACCTAAATTTTAGAAAAAGAAATTTGAGTTTTGTGCAAATGTAAGTGAAAAAGTAAATTCAAGTTGCTGCGTAAAAAACTATTGGAATTAAATTAAGAAATAGGTAGGTACTCAGGGTTGTCTGTATTTTTAAAAAACATACAATATATTTATGTGTTAAGGAAAATAAAAATAATTCAAAAATCGAGGTTTGTGTTAACTCAAAATATGTCTCGGGGCATGATTATCCTACATCACTTAGATATTTAAAAATAGTACTTACAGTTTTTCGAAACCGACACTTATCGCCCAAAAAACTAAACTTTGAAAATCCAGGCTCAAAGTACTGGTACTGGATGCTGCGTTTTTTGTACAAAGAAAAAAAATTGAATCCTCATATTTTACAGGTAACAATGTATCCACTGAAATTTTGTATTGCATAAGGGTATTGGCTCATAAAATGTCAACGATGCTAATTTAAATCTATTCTTTTAAATTTTGATAAATTGTCTGAATTTGTCACCTTTTAAAATAAAAATGGACATATTAATACCTATCTAACTTAATAATTACACCTTAAACTAAAAAATTATTTTTAAAATGTGTTGTTGTTTTTCTCGGGCGGCTTCTGCGAATGGTCCTGATATAATTCAGATAAAAAAACTGCCGATTAAGCGTTTGCATTTAGCGGTGTTTTTTGTATGTGATACTTCGAAGTTTAAATCGGATTTTATAATAACAAGCTTCTTTCAGTCTCGCTCAAACTAGTCAACAGTGGAAAATATAAAATTATTGCACAACAATTAATTTGATTTTAACCAAGTAAGTAAATATCTTATATACTAATATCAATCAACAACAAGACCTGTCTTTTCCTAGCAAAGGATTGAAAACACTGAGAAAATTACAAGACCTGAAGCCTCATAGAAAGTGAAATTTCCAATATTTTAACAGCGTTTTTTGTATGTTATGTTGTTAATTCGAAGTTTGAATCGGATTTTATAATAATTAAGCTCTTTCAGTCTTGTTTGAGACTCGTCAACAACAATATAATTATTGCACAACAATTATCATTTTAACCAAGTAAGTGAATATCTTATATACTGATATCAATAGAATTATGGAATATTTTTAGATATGGATTTGAAATCAATCAACAAGGCCTGTCTTTTTATAACAAAGGATCAAAAACACTGAGAAAATTATAAGATCTGGTATAAAGTGAAAGTTCCCAATATTTTCTACGATAGAGACCTCAAAATAATTGCAAATCTTTACTGGAACCAATAAACTATACAAATTAATGTAGATCATAAAACTATTGTACAGAAATTATTATTTTAACCTAGTAAGTAAATATCTTATATACTTAGGTAATCGATACAATTGTGGCATATTTTTAGCTATGGATTTGAAATACTCGTCGAATTTGACGATAACGCAGTGTTGCTCCCAAGACGTACCACCAAAATGATTGGATCATATTAAGCAGTTTATTGATGAAAAATATTCGCTATTTGAAATCGTTGTCTTAAAAAATGTATGTTTTTAATAAAAAAACGAGGCCCCTTTCCCATCAAACGTTGGTTCCAACCAAGGATAATACACACTACTACTACAGGATAGCCTATCCTCATAAGGCCTGTGTGGAACAAATCCACTCTCTCCCCAACGTTAAATCACCAGTTGTGACGTAAGCAGCATGTTATTTCTCGCCTTGACGTAGGTTGTTTAAACAGCTGATGACTTAGTTATGGCGTCGTAAATGGTAACACACGAGGTTAATGAGCAATACTGTAGGTGTGTATCATCCTTAAGTTCGAACACCCTCTACCAGGTACAACATGTCATGTTGTAGAGCGGAAAAAATTATAAAGCTTTCAAATTTAAATTGTGTCTCGAAAATCAATAGTTTTCGAAAAAAATTATGAAATATTTTTGGACGTTTCTTAGAAATCACCCTGTATTTCATAAACTAAAAGGAATTTGGCAACACTGTAAACGAGTCTTAAATGGGCATCAAATAAGGCAACTTTTTTCTAATTTAACCGACCCTGTAGCTCTTACCGTTTCGGATATAGCAATAGTGGTATCACTTAAAATATACACCCTGTATAATTTTGTCAAGTAATATTTTTTTATGGAGTAAATTTTAAATAGGCAACTACTCTATAGACATTGATTTCCGACGTAGGTAACTCAAAAACTTTAAAATTAGTTTGAAAAAGGACTTTATAGAACTAAATGTAAATTCGTTCACTTGGTCTTGTACTAATTTATTGTCAGCCCTGTGTTTTACAGCTTACGGGTAACCTCTGGATGCACGGAATATACCTCCCGAGCACCTAAAAGGGCTTTTGCAGCGTGTAATGTATTAAACTTTTCATTCTTCCCCCTCAAAAATCGTGAATAGGCATGCAAAAGTGAAACATGCTATTAACGAAAGTGAAAGTAACTACTAGCATGTTTCACTTTCGCTTTCGCTCGCCTATGCAAGATAAAAAAATCTACTTTCGTAGGGGGAGAATGAGAATAACTACATAGTATAAATAGCTATCTTTTGAACAATCACAGAAAATGCACAGAAATCAGGCGATGCTTGCTCAATGAGTGACACCATTTTTTCAAGTAGGTATTGACTTTTATTGGCAGTTTGTCATTCTGATTACGTGTCACAGAACTGCTGATTACTTATGTTACTTCTTATAAAACAGAAAACATTTTTAATTTTTACATAAGAATTACGACATAAAATCACGCGATGCTATATTCTGCAATGGGAAAATTCAAGGCATGAAGGTCTTTGGTATTCTCGATAAATCCTACAATTTTACCTTTTTTCCAGAGAATTATCCCTACTTTATGCGCCGGTATGAGCCAGATGGCCGAATGCTGTGCCGAAAACACAGACCTCAAATCGATTTTGGCCCAAAAAATACCCAAAGAAATAGAAAAGGTGAAAAACTTTCGCAAGAGCCACGGAAACACTAAAGTGGGCGAAGTTACTGTAAACATGGTAAGCAAAAACAAGTTTTCGTTAAAAAATTGCAATTTTTCTTACAGATGTATGGTGGTATGAGAGGAATTAAAGGATTGGTATGCGAAACTTCTGTGTTGGATCCTGAAGAGGGAATACGGTTCAGAGGTCTTACAATTCCAGATTGTCAACAAGTTCTTCCCAGAGCACCTGACGGCTGCGAACCATTACCTGAAGCCCTTTTTTGGCTACTAATTACCGGAGACGTACCAACAGAAGAACAAGTGAGGATTTTTGATCATTTCTCGATATTTTGCATACCAAGCGTTTATTAACACATAAAAATGCAACCACATGGAGATATTACAGACTTAAACTGGAGATCTCTTCTACAATAATTATTAATTCCAGACAAGGTCAGTCTCAAAGCAATGGGCGCAACGTGCTCATCTTCCAGAACACGTCACCTGTATGCTAAAGAACTTACCCAAACACGTGCACCCCATGTCGCAATTTTCAGCAGCCCTCACCCTTCTAAACACCGAAAGTCATTTTGTCAAAGCTTACAACTGTGGCGTCAATAAAACGAAATACTGGGAGTTTGTCTTCGAAGATACCATGGATTTGATTGCTAGAATTCCAGTGATTGCTGCTATGATCTACAAAAATACGTACAAAGATGGATGCGTTCCTGATATTGACGAATCCAAGGACTGGTCGTATAATTTTACTCAAATGTTGGGCTACGACGATCCGCAATTTACTGAACTCATGAGATTATATCTAACGATACATAGCGATCATGAAGGTGGAAATGTTAGTGCTCACACATGTCATTTAGTGGGTTCCGCTTTGAGTGATCCTTATTTGGCTCTCGCAGCTGGTCTCAATGGATTGGCGGGACCGTTGCATGGACTGGCCAATCAAGAAGTAATTGTTTGCGAATTTCAAAGGATTATTTGATAAATGTATTGGTTTTAGGTTCTTGTTTGGTTGGAGAAGCTAAGACAACAAGTAGGAGACAAATATTCTGAGGAACAGCTAAAGGAATTCATTTGGAAAACGCTCAAAGCTGGTCAAGTGGTACCTGGTTATGGACACGCTGTTTTGAGAAAAACCGATCCGCGTTATACTTGCCAGAGGGAGTTTGCCCAAAAATATTTACCCGATGATCCAATTTTCAAGGTAGTATTTTGCACACTCTAAATAGTTTTTCAATAAACTCTTTTATAATAAAATGCAATGCAATGCAACCACCATTAATTCTTTTATAGCTTGTTTCATCGGTTTTCAATGTGGTACCACCAATTTTAAAAGAACTAGGAAAAGTACAAAATCCATGGCCAAATGTGGATGCTCATTCTGGAGTACTTTTACAGGTAACTTTGCTATTTAAATTGAGTTCAAAATGGGTGGAATGAGAAAATATATTTCAAAAAAGCGGAAATCAGTCATGTCCGTTGTTTTTCTATGATCGGACAAATGATCCATCATTATGATTGAATAAATTCCTATGGGTTGATTTGGTAATACTGGTTCTTGATTTTATCCTACATAATTTTCTATTTTTCCAAATAGTGTAACTTTTATATTGTCATTCTAACCCTATGGTTTTTAACTGAAAAAAAAAGTGGTTTTTCACCATTTATTTCAAAACGAATAGATGAAGTTTCCCGTTATTTTTATTACGAACTACTATTGCAATTCTACGCGACATATATTTTTTTCAAATTTTTTGAACATGTAGTTTTCTCGATACTGCAAAAATAGTTGGAAATACGCCTGTAGCTACACTGTTTTGAAAAAAATCCGACAAATGAACGTTCAAAATTATTTGCGTTGTTCCAAATTACAACCCTGCTTATGTAAAACAGAATAAATACTTCGAATTCCCGCAAAAAAAAGAAAAAACGTTCCATCACACAATTTAACCAAATGAAGATTTCTATTTTTTTTTGACTATCAAGTTAGGGCACACTGCAGGGGCGACAGCATTGACATCTCGAGTTGCTGTAATAAACTATGGCCTGACTTTAAACCTTAAGTAATGCCATTATTCAAGTAAAAGTAAAATAAAATAACCCTATACTCACCTTTCTAAGTTGATTTATTTAGTTTTGTTCATATCTGGGTAAAAGCGTTGCGTAGGTAATGAAAACAACAATCTGCAAATCATTGACCAAATCAAACCATATCACACTGTTCCTGTTTCCATACAAAACTTTCACTTTTCTAAAGAAAATGTAAATTGTTCTTTCCAGCATTATGGAATGAGAGAAACTAATTATTACACTGTACTTTTTGGAGTCTCCAGAGCCCTTGGAGTATTATCTTCACTTGTATGGGATCGTGCTCTCGGTTTGCCCATTGAAAGACCTAAATCCATATCGACAGATACCCTTATAAAGCTAGTTGGAGCTGAGTCTGAGAAAAGTCGAACACCATGTTAAAAGACAAAATGTAGCATTTTTAATATTTCGTATGTTTTTATTTAGTTTTTAGTTAATATTTTATTTATTTTTAAATGAATTTATCTTTATCGCACAAACTAGCCAACATTCTGTAGTAACAATATTTTGGATCATTATAGTCTATATCGTACCAATAATTCACAGCTATGCATTTGTGGCTTTGCCTAACGTGATGAAACCAGAAACTTGGCAAATATAAAACATCCCCTTTTTCCACTCGAACGTGGAATTGCCTGGCTGTAACAAAAAAATCTGGATAAATTTCGAGTAAGTTGCCATTCAATGGGTCCGCAGCTATCCAGAATATATTATTTTCTTGTGGATTTGATTCTAGGTCGAACGAACCTCCGGGTTGGACGTTTTCATATTTTTTAACAGGGTAGTTTTTATAAGGCACATAAGGTAAGTCAACAGGCGGTATAAGGAGGAAATCTTTGTGGCCGTCAATGACGCAGTAGATGTTTTCGTAGGGATCTTTGTGCACTGAAATATAGAAAAAAAAATGCAATTTATGAATGCTGAATGCCTAATGCAAGAAGAAGAAAGAGGAAATTATGGAATTTTTGGATTATTTTCACCTCTTGCAAATTTGTGGGACTGTGCCTTTTCTTCAATTGCCATGATAGAATTTTTCAATAATTTCAAAAAGCGTGAAATTCCCTACTTACTGCTTGTAACTGCTCTTTCGTCTCCCATCCAAAAATTGACAGCATCAGGTTTTTTATTGAAAGCTTTGGAAGCCCAATGAAATTCTTCCTGTACATCTCCCATGAACTCGCTAAAGTGCTGAGTTAAATTTGAATTTTGTTGCTGTATGTAGGTCACATAACTTTCCCTGTAAGACAATACTTTTAATATCATTAGGCATTCTAAAGTGATTCTTTTTCACTTTTTTTCTTGCAAAGTCTTCAAAAAGTTCCCAAATTTCATTGTTTTTTCCTCGGGCAAAAAAAAATAATCCTGTCCCTCATAATTTGCAACACCGTCAGCATATCCATTTGGAGTTAATGTCACAACAACATCTTTTTCTGAAAAATGTTCTCTAGATAAATACATCATAATGGAACATGTTTTTTTTTAAAGACTATTCTTACTTGAAATATTCAGAATTCCATTTTTTCACTGCTGCCCAGTCATTACAGCCACCTTTGATTAGAACGGGAAAATTTTTCGAAACGTAATCCCTTAAAAAGTCGAAGGGCCATGAATCGTGGTATATTTTGGAGCATGGTAGTTCGGGTACTTTGGTAATGGAATATAGGAAATCTAAAATAAAATCAAAATACTCAAATATTTAATATGCATGTTTTTTCAAGAGGTTTTGAGTTTCTCTTTCGCTAGTCGCACTTTCTAAGAATTAGAGCAAACCACTGTTGCGTCCGAGCACTGTCAGAACATCTATAAGTGGAAACCAGGCATTATAAATTAATGATCTTTGCTTGAACTGTTTTCACCTTCAAAATTCGTTTTAAGGTCATCTCAAAAAATCCGCAATAATTTCCAAAATTCTTTGGCATAAACATTATTTGATATATTATCTACAATCTCTACAATTAGCTTTTTTTAGTTTCTCGTGGTTATCAATAAAATAATGCTTTTCACGGATCCAAGCTTGATAAACATGCCAATATGCAACCACCAACACATTTAATTGTTTTGGTGGTTGCGAACATGATTTTTGAATTTAAAAAAAAAGGCTGAATATCGAAAAACCAAAATAAGGAATTGTTGATAATCGATCAAAGGCCGCGTTAATGGCCGCCATGTTTAAACTGTGATGGGTTGATTTTTTGAAACTTGTTTTAATGTCTTTAAAAAAACGGCACATCAGAATTGGCTCAAATTTGGCATAAACATTATTTGATCGATTATCAACAATTCCTTGTTTTGGTTTTTCGATATTCAGCCTTTTTTTTTTAATTCAAAAATCATGTTCGCAACCACCAAAACAATTAAATGTGTTGGTGGTTGCATATTTGCATGTTTATCAAGCCTGGATCCGTGAAAAGCATATTTTATTGATAACCACGAAAAACTAAAAAAAGCTATGTAATTGTAGAGATTATAGATAATATATCAAATAATGTTTATGCCAAAGGATTTTGGAAATTATTGCGGATTTTTGAGATGAGCTTAAAACGAACTTTGAAGGTGAAAACAGTTCAAGCAATTTCAAGTAGATGGCGCCACGGCAAAAAAGCTACATTGGGAGCATCATAATTGTATATTTGTCTTTCTCTGTCATTAAGTGTTTCACCGACAAACAGATTTTGTTTTGAACAAATTATAAAATATTGAACCCTATGTGTAGAGTGACGCAGTCGTCATTTTCAAAAACTAAATTTAAACATGGCGGCCATTAACGCGGCCTTAATTTAAGTTCATAAGTCTTGCTCACTTGGCGACAGCCATAAAATTATTCAGCAATTATTAGAAATTACGGAAAACAACTACCTACTATGACATGACAGCCCTATTGCACTGTTACGTCATATCATTCCATCTTTCTCTAGGCACTGAACGTATGTTCTAAATTGGTCCGGCAATAAATTGAAATTTTTGACATCAATTGACCTTTTGTTTGGACGCCATATTGCGGTGCGCGAACATAGTAGCCAACAGTAGAAAAAATAAATTACTACCGTACTGTCAACATTAAAAACTAAAGTTACTGAATAAATTACATTTAAAATTAAAATTTGCCGCCTATTACGAATGTTTTTGAAAAGAAAAGCCATCAATTTTAGCTTGTATTGGGCAGAATAGAAATACTTTTGTTTTTAATGTTGACAGCCCGCTAGTAAATTTTGTTTTCTTCTTTTGGCAACTATGTTCGCGCACCGCAATATGGCGTCCAAACAAAAGGTCAATTGTGGATTCGCCACAGTATCAATGTCAAAATATAAATTATAAATAGATTGTTACCTGAAATAAGCTGTTTAAAAAGGGCAAGCCTACGCTACGAACGAAGCAGGTACCCAACCCAACCAGAGTTGACGCCAAAATAATGTTTTATTGGCCCCCATTGATTTGTTATTTTGATACACAATTTTAGGTAAAAATTAAATTACTCGGATATACTACGTATACGTACAATGCAATTTTCGCTTCAATTAGTGGGTAATTGAGCGAAAATAAAATTGAAAAATAAAATAAAATAAAATAATAGTTATATTTTTGTATCTAGTGCGCGAAATGCTACTTTGGTGATCGAGAACTGATTTTTTTAACGAGGCGCAGCCGAGTTAAAAAAATAGTCGAGATCACCAAAGTATTTCGCGCCCGAGTTGCAAACAATATTTTTTCTACAACTCCATTTAAATATCGATCATTCGAAGCCAAAATTGCATTCTTATTCAAAGGTAGGTGAATTTTAATTATTTTTGGTTTCCTGACAGGTATGTGTTACCATGACACCGGTGTGCGAACTAGCTATTTCGCGCACTAGTGTGCGAAATAGCTAGTTCGCGAACGGCGTCATGGGAACGTTAAAAAATCAATACCTAGGAAAAAAAAGTGTCACTTCGCAAACTGTCATGAGTCTGCGAACATCATCATTTTTTGACAGTTGTAGAAAAAAAATATTTTTAAAATTTCCTCTTAGCCCCGCCCCTACGTGGCCAATACAAACAACCCTGCGATTTTATTCTCATCGCACAGCGGACATCGCACACATCTTATGGGTTTTCGGGGACCGGTCGATTTTTTTAAAAAATTGGTATGTTGTAGTACTAGCAAAAATAAGCATTTCTCATCATTGCGCCAAATCTCTAACTATACAGGGTGACCCAGTAAAGTAGGCCCGAAAATCATTAAACAAGCCTTTCCATTACCGGTATTAGCGCGCCCTGCAAGCTAAATATCGAGATTTTTGTTTTCGATTTCGCAAATAAATAGTTAGATAAGCCTAATATACTATACAGGGTATCTGAGCTTGCGTATTTTTTTAGAAATCCTGCCCTATTTTTAGAAATAGTGTTACCAAAAAGGTAGCGCTGGATTTTATTTAGCCGTAACTTTTTTAATTTTTGTCCGATTTAAAAAAATGTGGTATCAAAATGAAGCTTATATCACAGGGATGTCATGAAAAATTAAAATGTGATAAAATTCGAGATGGTTGAACGTGATAAAAGTATAACTTTTCATTCGATTATGGTGTTGAATACACCCAATACACCTAAAGTAAGGGGCGGTTCCTCAATTACGAGGGGTTAACTAACCCGGTGTTAATTTCAACCTTGGTTGGGTTAACTGAGGATTGTGTTTCTCAAGCATCCACTGTAGGGGGAGTTAATAAACACTGGGTTAGGCAATAGTTGGTAGCATTATTGTTTACCAGGATGGTGATCTCAACTTATTTTTGATTGGTCGAAAGTAGTCGAAAGTAGTCATGAGTCTATCGTCAAATTAACCCATTCACAAAACTTTTTGCAGTTTGTTGTTAAGATGTTAAGTTGATGGTAAGTTCGAGAATTCTTTTTGGCGCATCGTTTTTTATAACAATTTGTTAATGTTTGAAGAGCGTGGTTAATGCAGTGTGTGTAGTCAATAGTCATGGAGAAGAAAGATATCGCAAGAGGAAAAAACTTCCTTGAATCAGAAAAAATAATAATAATCAAGCTATAATATGAGCGAATTATAGGGTGCAAGAGGTTAGACATGAACTTTTAATCCTTTTGTAGAGAAATCCTAGTCATCGTATTTCTCGAGAGGATTAATCCTTTGGTGGATTATATGAGGCGTTTTTGCTATGAAATTGTAGAAATCTTCATCTTCATCAATCAGTCCATATATTTCTATTTTGGAAAAAAAAATATTACCACAAAATTGACAGATCACTAGATTACGAAAAAAAATAATGTTTTTTCAGGTTATCTCAAGGGGTAAATCCATAAATCGCTAAACCCGCATTATCATCAACAGTGAGCCAATTTAACCCAAGGTTACACCAAGAGTTATAGCTAACTCGCTGTGGAGAAACGTTTACCCTGGAGTTATAATCAACCCGGAAATGACTCGCTATTGATAAACCGGCCCTAAGTAACGTATTTGATGGATACTTCACATTGTTCTCATGTCGAGCGTAGCTAAAGTACCTAACAACGCTATAGCTATAACTTTGCATGTGCCCAATACTGGATTTCCGCCATCCAGCACAGGGGAGAACAAAAATGATACAAACAGAAAATCTCTCCTTACTTATCTTGTGTGAACCCCGAAAATATTTAGATATATTCGGAAAGTTTCAGTTCATGAATACTCAACAGTGAGAATAGAAAAATTAATATAATTTCCATGTAAATCGACTTAAGGCCCACCCCACCACCCCTAAGTTGGAGGTTTTCTTTTTGAATCCTTTCATGTAGGGCATTTTCAATATTTTGCACTAGTCACAACTAGGGGTTAATTAGTGATATAGTGATATAGTGATAATAGCGATTAATCGATTAATAATCGATTAATCGATTAATCGATTAGTCGATTATTTTATTTTTCAAAAATCGATAATCGATTAATCGATTATTTTTGATTAATCGATTATTTTCGATTAATCGATTATTTTCGATTAATCGATTATTTTCGATTAATCGATTATTTTCGATTAATCGATTACTTTCGATTAATCGATTATTTTCGATTAATCGATTATTTTCGATTAATCGATTATTTTCGATTAATCGATTACTTTCGATTAATCGATTATTTTCGATTAATCGATTATTTTCGATTAATCGATTATTTTCGATTAATCGATTAATCGATTAGTCGATTATTTTATTTTTGAAAAATCGATAATCGATTAATAATCGATTATTTTCGATTAATCGATTATTTTCGATTAATCGATTATTTTCGATTAATCGATTATTTTCGATTAATCGATTATTTTCGATTAATCGATTACTTTCGATTAATCGATTATTTTCGATTAATCGATTATTTTCGATTGATCGATTATTTTCGATTAATCGATTACTTTCGATTAATCGATTATTTTCGATTAATCGATTATTTTCGATTAATCGATTATTTTCGATTAATCGATTATTTTCGATTAATCGATTATTTTCGATTAATCGATTATTTTCGATTAATCGATTTTTTTCGATTAATCGATTATTTTCGATTAATCGATTATTTTCGATTAATCGATTATTTTCGATTAATCGATTATTTTCGATTAATGATGAATTATTTACGATTATTCTATTATTTTTTGAGATAATTTTATATTTTGTTTTTCTTTGCATATCTAAGGGCCGATTTATTCACCTTCTGATAAACTGTTAGGTATGCAATTTCGCGGATGAAAACGCAATCTGTAATCCAATAGGTCGGCCAGTTATTGGCCAACCTTTGGCCGACCGATACAATTATAGAAGGGTAAACTTATCTTGCACTCGTTATATTACTATTGAAAATAGCTGATTGATGAAATATCAGTGATTTCTCGTTTAGTCAAAAACAATCTTTTAAGCAAAAATAAGCGATTAATCAAAAATAATCGATTAATCGAAAATAATCGATTACTTACAATTAATCGATTATGTTCCATTAATCGATTATTCTCGATTAATCGATTATTTTCGATTAATCGATTATTTTCGATTAATCGATTATTTTCGATTAATCGATTATTCTCGATTAATCGATTATTTTCGATTAATCGATTATTTTCGATTAATCGATTATTTTCGATTAATCGATTATTTTCGATTAATCGATTATTTTCGATTAATCGATTAATCGAAAATAATCGATTATTTTTCATAATCGATAATCGATTATTTATTTTGATAATCGCCCAGCCCTAGTATCACAACATTCTGTGTTAAACACAGATTTCAAATGTCTATCCAACATGTCTTTGTAATCTTACGAGTATTATTTGCTTCCTCAGATGTAAATTCCTAGCCAAAAAAGGCGATAATTCACACGAAATCTATGAGATTTGTCATTTTTTTCAGATTTCATGACATCCCTCTGTGATGTAAACTTTTATTTTAAGACCAGATTTTCTAAAATCAGACAAAAATTGGAAAAGTTACGGGCAAATTAATTCCAGCACGACCTTTTTCGTAACACTATTACTAAGAATAGGGCAGTATTTCTAAAAGAATAGGTAAGCTTAGCCACCCTGTATAATATATTAGGCTTATCTAGACTATTTATTTGCGAAATAGGAAAAAAAATCCCGATATGTAGCTTGCAGTGCGTGCCAACATCAATAATTAAAAGGCTTGGCACTGATTTTCCGACCCACTTTACTGAGTCACCCTGTATAGTTAGAGATTTGGCGCAATGATGAAAAATACTTATTTTCACTAGTACTACAACATACCAAATTTTTTAAAAAATCGACCGGTCCCCGAAAACCCATAAGATGTGTGCGATGTCCTTTGCCAGAGACGTTAGGCTCGTTCAACAAACTTTCTTTATGTCTATAACACAAAAGTTTGCTGATCAACAAGAGACTAAAAAGACAAGAAAAATATAATAAAAATCTTCTTGGATATGTAGGTAATTAATAATCCATTAGTATGATGGGGTAAGTCAGGTAGAAATCCCAGAAGTTCTTTATTGGTACGAAACGCAATTTGAAGAAATTAGCAATATTGGTTTATTTTACCTGAGTAGTGCGATTCTTTATGTGCCCCTGTAAGATGACGTTGACAATATGTAGACTTCTTGATTGGTAAATATCTATTTACCGTCAGATGAATATAGATTAAAATATAGAGCGATTTAGAATAATATGTAGAGTTGTTGACTGGTAAATATTTATTTACCGCCAGCAGAATGATTCTAGATCAAAATATAGACGGATTAAGACCATTATGGAAACTTCTTGACTGGTAAATATTTATTTACCGCTAGCAGAATGAGTCTATATTATAATATAGACCTATTTAGACCATTATGGAAACTTCTTGACTGGTAAATATTTATTTACCGCTAGCAGAATAAGTCTATATTATTAAATAGAGCGATTTAGACCAATATGTAGACTTGCTGACTGGTAAATATTTATTTACCGCCAGCAGAATGAGTCTAAATCAAAATATAGACCGATTTAGACCATTATGGAGACTTCTTGACTGGTAAATATTTATTTACCGCTAGCAGAATGAGTCTATATTATAATATAGACCGATTTAGACCATTATGGAAACTTCTTGACTGGTAAATATTTATTTACCGGTAGAAGAATGATTCTAGATCAAAATATAGACCGATTTAGACCATTATGGAGACTTCTTGACTGGTAAATATTTATTCACCGCTAGCAGAATGAGTCTATATTATAATATAGACCTATTTAGACCATTATGGAAACTTCTTGACTGGTAAATATTTATTTACCGCCAGCAGAATAAATGTAGATCAAAATAAAGACCGATTTAGACAATTATGGAGACTTCTTCACTGGTAAATATTTATTTACCGCCAGCAGAATGAATCTAGATCAAAATATAGACCGATTTAGACCATTATGGAGACTTTTTGACTGGTAAATATTTATTTACCGCTAGCAGAATGAGTCTATATTATAATATAGACCTATTTAGACCATTTTGGAAACTTCTTGACTGGTAAATATTTATTTACCGCCAGCAGAATAAATCTAGATCAAAATATAGACCGATTTAGACAACTATGGAGACTTCTTCACTGGTAAATATTTATTTACCGCCAGCAGAATGAATTTAGATCAAAATATAGATCGATTTAGACCATTACTTCTTGCCTGGTAAATACTATTTACCGCCAACAGAATGAATCTATATCAAAAATAGACTGATTTAGACCATTATGGATACTTCTTCACTGGTAAATATTTATTTACCGTTAGCAGAATGAGTCTATATTATAATATAGACCTATTTAGACCATTATGGAAACTTCTTGACTGGTAAATATTTATTTACCGCCAGCAGAATGAATCTAGATCAAAATATAGACCGATTTAGACCATTATGGAAACTTTTTTACTGGTAAGAATTTATTTACTGCCAGCAGAATTAATCTAGATAAGAATATAGAGCGATTTAGACCATTATGGAGACTTCTTCACTAGGTAGTAAATATTTATTTACCGCCAGCAGAATACAGGGTGTCCCACGGTGGATGGCGTATTAGACGTTTATGGAGAACTAAAAAGCGGATCATTTTGAAAATTTGGCAACCGGGATAAACGACCAGAATCTACACTTTAAAAATATTTTTGTTTATGCGGTGTTGCCGCTTCTACCCTAAACCAGTGGCAACAGCGCTATTTTAAATGGAACACCCTGTATCTGATTACATATTTGGATTTTACGTAAAATTCTGAGCAGATTTCATGTGATATACCCTATACCTAAGTTCAACTGTTTTGGAATTATTGACAGTTGAAAATCGACTTTTTGCAACTTTAAAACTGTAAAACCTGAACGGTTAATTTTAGAGAAAAACCGATTTTACATTCCTATCTTAGATTTTTATAAACCATCATTTGATACCAACTTCAAATTTAATCCATGATTAAAAATTCCAATTAAATTTAATCTCCGGGTAAATTCAAAGTTAAACAAAAATATTTTTAAAGTGTAGATTCTGGTCGTTTATCCCGGTTGCCAAATTTTCAAAATGATCCGCTTTTTAGTTCTCCATAAACGTCTAATACGCCATCCACCGTGGGACACCCTGTATTATTTTATAGTTATTTACTACAACTCGGACTGCAAAGATTTCGAGTCTTTTTGAGTGGTTAATATTGATTTACCGTCAACAGAATGAGTTTGTTTTGTATTGTACAGCTATTCAGACCAATATGGATCAATATATTATTATAGGTTATTGCATCGACGGAAAAAAAATCAATTCAGGTTGATTGAAGAGCACTAAAATCCGCAACCGCAACCAAAAGGATGAATAACGGTTTATTCCTTAAACAGTTAAAAATATAATTATCAGCTCACAATTTTTTTATATTGTAATTATCGTTTTTTGTTCGTGGATTGCTCTGTTTGATAAACAATACTTAAATAGATGAAAAATTTGATTTTTCGAAAGTTGGTTCCTCTAATTATTATCTGAAAATGATAAGTATAGTCATAGATTTTCATGTATTAATAACTTGATTACAAATAAAAATAATACATAACATTTTTCTGGTAGCTCGGTATAATCGTTTTTTTCCGAAACAGGCAAGATTGACAAAATTAAAAATATGGTAAATAATTAGCAACAAAATAGCAACAAATTCCCCACTATTCTTTTTTTATTCTGCTGAGAAATTGATTTTTTTTTCTGCTAGCTTGATATCAAGCTGGCAGAATCCCATTTTTTCGAAATCGGCAAGAGAAAAAAAATCAAAAATATGGTAAATAATTAGCAACTAAATAGCAACAAATTCCCCACTATTTTTTTTTATTCTGCTGGGATTTTTTTTTTTTTTTCTGTTAGCTTGATATCAAGTTAGCAGAGTCGAATTTTTTCAAAATCGGCAAGAGTAAAAAAATCAAAAATATGGTAAATAATTAGCAACAAAATAGCAACAAATTCTCCACCAAATTTTTTAGAATTCTGCTGGGGTTGTCATGCTAGGTTGACAGACATTGCCAAAAGTACCTCTTTGTTCCTCCTATACTAACGAAAGATGGTACAATGATGGTACAGCCAAAAAGTCCGGTCACTCCTTTGATCTCCTCAAAAAGCCGGCTTTTTTTGCGGAAGGTCGTAAATCATGTCAGCACGCGCCGATTTGTAGATAAGAAGCAAATACGAGGGCGCTGGTCCCGATTGTACTTGGTAATGTTTTTACAGGGGGAGTTTGAAAAAGAATGTCTTTTAAGAATATTTACGTTAATAATTTTTTGGTTTTAAAAAATTATGGAAAAACTTTTTCTGCTTAGCGATTAGCATTAAATTAATTGACGGATAATCCTAATAATTATTGTTACTCAATTAATTTCATATTATAAAATCAGCGGTAAGTGTTACTTAACATCACGTTCTGGTAGTAACTTTGATGGAATAGCAGTTTTTAATGAAGGTTTTCCTACAAGCGTGCAGAAAACGCGTTTTCATGATTTGCATGCGGAAAGTATCACTTTTCCGCACAGTGTGCGTGAAAAAAAAAAAAAAAAAACAGACCGGCGTGCGCGAGAAAAGTTTTTCCACACAGATTTTTTTTCAATTTTTCTCCTTATGTCATGCTTCTGAAAAAAATTTTTTTTTTCGAAATTACGTTCCTCCGTTCTTTCTCTTCAAGAAAGATATTAACTTTTTGTACTGACCAATATCGACATCTTCAATGAGTTTTACCTGCGAACATGTGGAAAGTGCACTTTACCGCACCGATTCGCGAATGGAAAGTAGCACTTTACCGCACACTATGCGGTTGAGTTACTTTACTATATAGTGTACGGTAAAGTTAACTTCACCGCATAGTGTGTGGTAAAGTAGACTGCAAAGTGTGAGTAGGGGTGGGCAAAATAATCGATTAATCGATTAGTCGATTATTTTATTTTCAAATAATCGATTATTTTCGATTAATCGATTATTTTCGATTAATCGATTATTTTCCATTAATCGATTATTTTCGATAATCGATTATTTTAGATTATTCGATTATTTTCGATTAATCGATTATTTTCGATTATTCGATTATTTTCGATTAATCGATTATTTTCGATTATTCGGTTATTTTCGATTGATCAATTATTTACGATTAATCTATTATTTTTGAGATAATTTTATGTTTTGTTTTTGTTTGCATATCTAAGGGCCGGTTTATTCACCTTCTGATAAACTGTTAGGTATGCAATTTCGCGGATAATAACGCAATCTGTAATCCCATTGGTCGGCCAGTTATTGGTCGGCCCTTGGTCGACCGAGACAATAATTATAGAAGGGTAAATTGATCTTGCTAATAGTTGTCAACCAGCAAGTCTATCTGAAGATGAATAAACCGGGCCTCAAACTCCAAAGTAACCAGAGAGTTTATTTCAAAACAAGCCGGTTAAGGGCAAGTGAATTTCTTTTACTTCATGAAACCCAAGAAAAGAATCTACCGATTATTGTGAAATAAGCGAATAATCAAAAATAATCGAATAATCAAAAATAATCGATAGATCGAAAAAAAAAACGATTTATCAAAAAAAATTATCGATTAATCGAAAATAATCGATTATTTTCGATTAATCGATTATTTTCGATTAATCGATTCGATTAATCGATAATTTTCGATTAATCGATTATTTTCGATTAATCGATTATTTTCGATTAATCGATTATTTTCGATTAATCGATTATTTTCGATTAATCGATTATTTCCGATTAATCGATTATTTCCGATTAATCGATTATTTTCGATTAATCGATTATTTTCGATTAATCGATTATTTTCGATTAATCGATTATTTTTAATAATCGATAATCGATTATTTATTTTGATAATCGCCCAGCCCTAAGTGTGAGATAATAGTTATTTACCTAACAAATGCGGAAAGTGATACTTTACCGCACGCAATGGCAGTTAAAAGGGCGGTAAAGGCACTTTCCGCATATGTTAGGTACAAAATTTTACCTATGAGCATCTACATCTCCAAAAAATGGCATTAATAAAATTAATTAATGAATCAGATTACTTAATGAAATTAGATTAGATTTTAGAAATGATCAAAAATCCATTTCCTGAAAAAGAAAGGATTTTTAATCATAAATACCCAAGGCTACTTTACCGCATACTATACGGTAAAGTTAACTTTACCGCACACTTTTCAGTTCATTTTACCGCATACTATGCTGTAAAGTTAACTTTACCGCACACTATGCGGTAACATTACCTAACAAATGCGGAAAGTGATACTTTACCGCACGCAATGGCAGTTAAAAGGGCGGTAAAGGCACTTTCCGCATATGTTAGGTACAAAATTTTACCTATGAGCATCTACATCTCCAAAAAATGGCATTAATAAAATTAATTAATGAATCAGATTACTTAATGAAATTAGATTAGATTTTAGAAATGATCAAAAATCCATTTCCTGAAAAAGAAAGGATTTTTAATCATAAATACCCAAGGCTACTTTACCGCATACTATACGGTAAAGTTAACTTTACCGCACACTTTTCAGTTCATTTTACCGCATACTATGCTGTAAAGTTAACTTTACCGCACACTATGCGGTAAAGTAACTTCACTGCATAGTGTGCGGTAAAGTGCCACTTTCCATTTGCAAATAAGTGCGGTAAAGTGCACTTTACCGCACGCTCGTAGGTAAAGTTACTTTACCGCATAAAGTGCGGTAAAGTAGATTTTGATATTTTTAATCAAAAATCCCTTCTCTTCTAGGAAAGGGATTTTTGATCATTTTTAAATTTAATCTAATTTCATTAATTATTAATCTGAATCGTTAATTAATTTTATTACTGCCTTTTCTTGGAGATGTAGATGCTCATAGGTAAAATGTTGTGTGCCTAACACATGCGGAAAGTGCCTTCACCACCCTTAACGGCTTGACCAAACTGCGCTTGCGTGCGATAAAGTATCATTTTCCGCATTTGTTAGGTAAATAATAAATAATTAATTAAATAGTATTTTTGATACCCATTAGAATAATTCCATCCTTATTTATCAATCACGAATTAGCAATCGATTTCATGTACAAATAGGAAATTATTTTTTTCTACTTGCGTGCGCAAAGTAATCACTTTGCGCACTCATTTGCGTGCGCAAAGTTGAACTTTGCGCACGGAAACTCTTTGCGCACTCATTTTTTGTTACGCATAATTACCATAGTTATACTTGATTTTTCAATGTTTTGATGGTTTCTGAATAAACTAATATTCATAATGAAGGGTTTTAGTTGATATTAGCGCTTAGTTAACATGATGTTTCCTATCAAAGGTGTCCAAATTGGACCAGCCTGTACTGCTAGGAATTTGTACAATTTTTGATATTTGAGAGACTCTCATGAAAATATTCTAGCTGGTATTCTAGAAATTCCAGAAGATGTTAAAAGATTTTTTGGGATTTTAATTTAAGACATTCTAAGGAATTCCAATAGATTTTAAACGATTTTTGAAGATTTTGATTTGATTGATTTTTTTAATATTGTAATAATTCAAAGTCTACTTTTTTAAGATATTCGTAGAAAAAATATTGTTCCTAACACTTGCGCAAAGTGTCTTTCCCGCACTCAAAGCTTATCCGAACTCCGCTTCGCGTCGTTCGTCTAACTGCTTTTTCGTGCGGGAAAGTATCACTTTGCGCACTTGTTAGGAAAATAACTATTATTTGTGTGTTCAAGAAGCGACATACGTTTTAAAAATTCTATACTTCTTCTAATTCCTAAAAAATCAAATTTTGAACGACAGAATGGTTTGTCCATAAATGTTTACAAACTAGTAAAATCTAAGAAAAGCTTCAAAGTCCAGCCTGCATTGCTAACAAAAAACAAACAGGAGAAGCACGTAAAGTGTATGGGGCCCTTAAGGGGCCTTAAGGGCCCCATACACTACGATGAAACACGACGGTTTTCACCGCCACGATGAAACACGTCGTTCTAAAACCGTAGTGTGTAATAGAAAAACACGACGGTTTTCTACAGGGCCCCACAGACTACGATAAAACACGACGGTTTTCATCGCCACGATGAAACACGTCGTTCCAAAACCGAAGTGTGTGGTAGAAAACCGTCGTTTTTCATCGTCGGTTTGAAATTCAGTCCGAGCTTGATTTTTGGCATAGTCTGTGGGGCCCTGTAGAAAAACCGTCGTGTTTTTCTATTACACACTTCGGTTTTAGAACGACGTTTTTCATCGTGGCGGTGAAAACCGTCGTGTTTCATCGTAGTGTATGGGGCCCTTAATGGGGCCCTTTATTTAGATGTTTTGCTTTGGAGGATATTGCTGATAAAATGAAATTGGATTGTGATTGTATAAATAAAAAGTTTGGGTGCAGGTTTTTTGAGCAATATTGATGGGAATATCGCTCATGAAAAAGTATGTTCTGTTGTTTGTAATGCTATATTTTAATACTTTAGTTTTAATTTACACTAGTAGGTAAAAGTATGGTAATTTGTAACTTTTTTGCTAAGTATAATAAAGAATGATTAATATCCTTTATCTACAAGCGTTTGGTTATGATGTTTATACATAACCATTTTTCTAGTATTTGAGTTATGTCATGAGACTCATAACACAACTAGTGGTGTTATGGACTAGATTATGAATTCATAACACAACTAGTGATGTTATAGACTAGGTTATGAATCCATAACACAACTATTTCTGGTGATTTGACAAATGTCAACGTTAAACCTGTGAAGGTAGGATGAAGGTAGACAACTACCGATAAACGAAAATAATTGAGAAAACATTCTTATTTTTCGCTTTGTAGATAAAACGTTGTAGGTACATCAC
The DNA here is from genome assembly GCA_917834065.1 of Ceutorhynchus assimilis. Lineage (NCBI taxonomy): Eukaryota > Metazoa > Arthropoda > Insecta > Coleoptera > Curculionidae > Ceutorhynchus > Ceutorhynchus assimilis. The sequence goes on along the minus strand of OU892280.1, from coordinate 39,939,892 downwards.
ACGCGCGTTTAAACATGACTACAAAACGGGAAAATCTATTTTGCTGATCAGCAAATTGCTGATAATGCAGTTTTTGTCTGGATAAGCAATTTAATTGAATGCGATTAGTTTGTAGAGTTGCGGTCAGTTAGTAGAAGTGATGTGAGCCATGCAAACAATTGCCGCCCCCGTCCGCATCCATTGCCGCCCCCAGTATAAAAAATACGCCTATTACAATAATTAGCTTTTCTTGAATCGTATAACATGCGGTCATTCATTGAAGGTACGTTTGATACCAAAAAGAATTATGAATAAGTCTATTGTATTTTTTTTTAAATCCGATTTGATACGGTCATTCCTTAGGGGTGCGGTCAACACATACAATAATAAAAATTACATTAAAAATTCAACCGCCGCCGACCGCAGCCGTTGCCGCCCCCCAGAACTAAAAATACGCCTTATATTGAATTTTCAATCTGATTTGATGCGGTCACTTAGCAAAGGTACTTTCAACATAAAAAATTATATGTAGAAGTTGACCACAGCCGTTGCCGCCCCCCAGAATCAAAAAAACGCCTGATGTATTGAATTTTTAATCCGATTTGATGCGGTCACTTAGGATGGGTGCTGCCAACATCAAAAATCATATGTAGAATTTGACCGCCACCGACCGCAGCCGTTGCCGCCCCTAGAATCATAAATACGGCTAATGTATTAAATTATTAAGCCGATTTGATGCGGTCACTTAGAATGGGTGCTGTCAACATCAAAAATCATATGTAGAAGTTAACCGCCTCCAACCACAGCCGTTGCCGGCCCCAGAATCAAAAATACGCCTAATGTATTGAATTATTAGGCCGATTTGATGCGGTCACTTATGGCCACTTGCTCCAACATTTTAAGACTAACTTAAGTCAGACTTATCTTTAAGCCGGGACTTAACTCTAAATTTTAGTTGCACCAGCAGTCGAGCTAGACTTAAAGTAGCCTTAAATTGAATTTTCTTAAGTCTCCAAAATCTAGGCCTTAAATTCGACTTAACATAATATAACCAGTAATAACATATAAATTTTTCATATTGTCAACTCATAAATGTCTACAAGCCCACAGACTATAAAAATTAAATGAATTTGGGCTTGTACTACAGAAAATTAACTGACTCTGCTGACGGTAGCAATAATTCTTGTATAAATTACGCGCACCGCAATGCAGTCAGGCAGAGGTTAGTCTCCACAGCCTTAAAGCTCCTCGAGGCTACAGGCCTAAAGACTTTCTCTCCAAGTTGGGTCTGACTTGCTACAGTACGACTGAGATCCTAAGGCGAATGTCGTGCTGTAGAAGCCCCACTCTACGCCTCAAACCTAGACCTATGGAAACTAAGCTTCTCGAGGGTACATTTTCATAGGGCTGTTTGGGTACTATTGACAGCGTAGGGTTTTCTCCAAAAATAGGCATTCCAAGGGAATGGTCAATGATGGCCCACCAGGGAAGAACATTTACTGCGATATATTTTTGGTAGACCCTATTTAATCATCTCCTACATAAATTAAGGTGTAACAATAGAACTGCGATCTATTTTTGGTAGACCCTATTTAATCATCTCCTACATAAATTAGGGTTGTAACAATAGATGTATTAACTACTAGTGGTGAAATCTTTCCTTTCCCCCCATAACTTTCAGGATAAACCCTTAGCTGACACAGCCAAGTGTAGATAAAGTGGTAGCACCGCTGACCACAAACAACATAAGTGTAACATATATATCTTATTTTGTTTCTGTAGATCCTCTTTTTGATTCTTATAATAGTTTTTGAAGAATCCAAACTTCTCTCTCATGCCGGTGAAGCAGCATTGAAATTCCTGCATACATACTCCCAGAAATCGTTTTTTTTCATGAATGGATAGAGCATCAGTTTTTTTATTTTCAATAATATTTTTAAATCTTGCCAATATATTAATTAAAGCCTCCTTTTATGCTAATGTGAAATGCGTGCCCCTCTGCTTTTTAGAATTTGGTTCTTCCATTGCTGAAACTCTCAATCAGAAACACCCAAACACGGAAAAAACCACAAATTACTAAAGACTATTTGTCAACTTCTGTCATTTCGCAGCGTTGTCATCGCCCCAAATTAATAAGTCCGACTTTGCCAAGTCGGCATAATTTGTCTATGGTGCAAGTGAATTAAATTAAAGGCTAACTTAAAATTAAGACCCGACTTAGCTAAGACCTATTTAAGTTGCGGTTGGTGCAAGTGGGCATTAGGATAGGTGCTGTCAACATCAAAAATCATATGTAGAAGTTGAACGCCAAAGACCGCAGCCGTTGCCGCCCCCAGAATCACAAATACGCCTAATGCATTAAATTATTAATCCGATTTGATGCGGTCACTTAGGATGGGTGCTGTCAACATCAAAAATTATATGAAAAATTTGACCGCCCCCGACCGCAGCCGTTGCCGCTCCCCAGAATCAAAATTACGCCTGATGTATTGAATTTTTAATCCGATTTGATGCGGTCACTTAGAATGGGTGCTTTCAACATCAAAAATCATATGTAGAAGTTGACCGCCAAAGACCGCAGCCGTTGCCGCCCCCAGAATCAAAAATACGCCTGATGTATTCAGTTTTTAATCCGATTTGATGCGGTTACTTGGGATGGGTGCTGTCAACATCAAAAATCATATGTAGACTTTGACCGCCCCCGACCGAAGGAGTTGCCGCCCCCCAGAATCAAAATTACGCCTAATGTATTGAATTATTGAGCCGATTTGATGCGGTCCATTTGGATGGGTGCTGTCAACATCAAAAATCATATGTAGAAGTTGACCGCCCCAGACCGCAGCCGCTGCCGCCCCCAACTCGGATTAAAAATTCAATGCATCAAGCATATTTTTAATTCTGGGGGGGCGGCAACGAATGCGGTCGGAAACGGTCAATTTCCACATAAAATTTTTGATGTTCACAGCACCCTTACTAAGAACCCACATCAAATCGGATACAAAATTCAACATTAAGTATATTTTTGATTCTGGGGGCGGCAACAACTGCGGTCGGGGGCGGTCAACTTCCACATATGATTTTTAATGTTGACAGCACTCATCCTAAGAGACCGCATTAAATCGGATCAAAAATTCAGAATATCAGGCGTAATTTTGATTCTGGGGGGCGGCAACGGCTGCGGTTTTTGGCGGTCAACTTCTGCATATGATTTTTGATGTTGACAGCACCTATCCTAAGTGACCGCATCAAATCGGCTTAATAATTCAATACATTAGGCGTAATTTTGATTTTGAGGGGCGGCCACGGCTGCGGTCGGGGGCGGTCAAATTCTATACAGTGTGATTTTTTAAGTGTGCAACATATGGGGATTTTTTTTAGTAATAGCACAACCCAAATACAAACAAGGCCAAAAGTTAGTGCATGTCTGATAATTATATAATGGTTGCAAGTCAAACAGCATACAGGGTAGCTCAAACAATATCAAAGCTGGTACTGTAAAGTACCCTTATTTTAGAAAATTCAACAAAATGTTATAGAGAAAAGTTGTTTGGAATTAAAAGTTATGCCTAAATACCAAAACATAGCCTCTTAAGATTTTTTTTATTTTTTTCTCGAAAAAAATCTATAATTTCTATATATTTTTTACTTTTTATTTCCGCCCTTAATACGTTCAAAAATTAATTAAAATTAAATCAATTTTACATAACTTTGTTCAAATTCAAGCATATTTGTAAAATTACCATAGATTTTTAATTTTTTATGGAATCACAAAATTCATGTTTGTTGCAATGATATTCAACACAACTTTAAAATGACGCAATTTTTTTTTCTAACAAGTTAAAACATTACTACTGATAATAGCCATATTAAAAAAACTCTCCTTAAAGTGCAAAAGTTTTATTTTATTTAAGTAAATATAAGTAGAATTTTGATATTTTTTGAGCCACCCTGTATGCTGTTTGACTTGCAAACATTCTAAGTGCACCTAATATGATTATCAGACATGCACCAACTTTTGGCCTTGTTTGTATTTTGATTGTGCTATTACTAAAAAAAAATCCATATGTTGCACACTTAAGTAATGACACTGTATATGATTTTTGATGTTGAAAGCACCCATCCTAAGTGACCGCATCAAATCGGCTTAATAATTCAATACATTAGGCGTATTTTTGATTCTGGGGGCAGCAACGGCTGCGGTCGGAGGCGTTCAAATTCTACATATGATTTTTGATGTTGAAAGCACCCATTCTAAGTGACCGCATCAAATCGGATTAAAAATTCAATACGTCAGGCGCAATTTTGATTCTGGGGAGTGGCAACGGCTGCGGTCGGGGGCGGTCAAATTTTACATATAATGTTTGATGTTGACAGCACCCATCCTAAGTAACCGCATCAAATCGGATTAAAAATTGAATACATCAGGCGTATTTTTGATTCTGGGGGGCGGCAACGGCTGCGGTCAGGGGCGGTCAACTTCTACATATAATTTTTTATGTTGAAAGTACCTTTGCTAAGTGACCACATCAAATCAGATTGAAAATTCAATATAAGGCGTATTTTTAGTTCTGGGGGGCGGCAACGGCTGCGGTCGGCGGCGGTTGAATTTTTAATGTAATTTTTATTATTGTATGTGTTGACCGCACCCCTATAGAATGACCGTATCAAATCGGATTTTAAAAAAAATACAATAGACGTATTCATAATTCTAGAGGGGTGGCAATGACTGCGGTCGGGGGCGGTTATGCCTAAAAAATTATTTTTGGTGTCAAACGTACCTTCAATGAATGACCGCATGTTATACGATTCAAGAAAAGCTAATTATTGTAATAGGCGTATTTTTCATACTGGGGGCGGCAATGGATGCGGACGGGGGCGGCAATTGTTTGCATGGCTCACATCACTTCTATTAACTGACCGCAATTCTACAAACTGATCGCATTCAATTATATTGCTTATCCAGCCAATAACTGCATTATCAGCAATTTGCTGATCAGCAAAATAGGTACACCCCTACAAAACTTGTGTAATTAGAACGACTCGGTCTACGACCTCGTCGTTCTAATCTTTCACACTCGTTATTGTAATCATGTTTATAAACGCACTTGTAATGTAAATAACTATTATTGTTGATTTTATTATTTGCCATGAAGCAAAAATAATAGAATAATCAACCATTGAAATGTTGGTTGATCGAATCTATAAAAACAGACGATGAGTTGAGACTGAGACTGAAGAGTGTTGTGTTTATTGAGCTGGGTTTACAATTATACACAAAAATATTTCTGTATAGGCAGTGGATAGAGGTCCGAAAATTCAGATCTCTAGTGTTCATATTAAAGATCCGATAATTTTCGGATTTTCAATTTGTATATTAGGGGTCCGAAAATGCGGATCTTTAGTGGTAATAAGATCCGAAAATAGATGTTTATTTCTAATTCTGTCGTAATTAAGGAATATTATAAAATTTGCTTATATTTTTTAGGATTGATACTAGAAAAAATGGATCCTCTAATCTTTTTTATGCAGAATAGCTAATCAAGTTTACTCGAAAATATTTTGTGGGTGCAATTTCAAACAAAAAAGTACAAAAAACAAAACTAAGTACCTACCTTTTTTCTTCCAAAACATTACATAAATAAAAATAAATATTTGTTTATTTTAAGGGTTGATAGGGTAAGAGGTGTGATTAAGTTCCTTCCGCACTGCATGCAAAACCAGGATTTCTCACTAGAAGGCAGCTTTGTTACTGAACAGCACACCGAAGACATGAATCACACCGTCGTAAGCAATCAAATCAAATCAAATCAAAATAAGCTTTATTATCTTATAAGACAATAGTCTTGTTGACAAAGCATATACATTATAAACAAAAATCATCAACAATCAAATTTAAAATTTAAAAATAAAAAATCAGGACTAACAAACAAAATGGTGAATAGAGCTGTAAAACTTAAACCTAATGTGTAAATTATAAAATACTGAACAAAACAAAAATACATGACTAGGTTTTAACAATATATAAACAATTAAATAAAATACAAAAAACAAAATATGCAGAATGCTAAATGTCAATTAAAATCATTATAAAATTCGTCCACACTATAATAGGCCTTACCAACTAAAATCTGCCGAACTCCTTTTTTAAATTGTTTCATTGTAGGAAGCATCTTCACCTCATTGGGTAAGTAATTATACAGTTTGATACTTTCATATATAACCGATTTTTTTGTTAAAGTCGATGTAGGAATGGGCAATGGCAAATTGAGGTACTGTCGCGTATTGTAGTTTGAACTGCGAGGTGAAAAGCTCTGACGGTTTTTGTAGGCAATACACACGGTTTCTAAAATAAACAGACTGTAGAGAGTCAGGATTTGTTGGTCCAAGAACAGAGGTTTGCACGAATCTCTCGGCCTTGCACGACATATATATCTTACTGCTCGCTTTTGTAAAACAAACAATGTATTTAGCAGATGTAAGTTTGACATACCCCAGAAGCACACACCATATCTAAGACGTGACTCAATAAGTGCGTAATAGATGGTTCGTCCCATTGAGGGGCCCAGTTCATTAACGGTAACTCTAACTGCATAGCACCCTGATGCTATTTTTCTGCCCAGACCAACAATATGCGACTCAAACCATAGTTCCCTGTCAATAACAAGTCCAAGAAACTTGGTATCAGGGCGACTTTTAATAATAGTATCCCCAATAAGCAAGTCCTCCAAGTCACACTTAAAGCTAACAATATTTGTTTTGTCAAAGTTCAGAACCAAAAGGTTGGAGTCACACCAAACTTTAATTTTCTCGAGGTCACCAGAAATAGACCTCTTTAAAGAGGCTGAATCGCGACCGTGCCATAAGACAGTTGTCTCATCCCCGAAAAGGGTAAATTTGCCATCAATTTTCAGGCTTGCCAGATCGTTGATGAATAACAGGAATAGAAGAGGACCCAAAACAGAACCCTGAGGCACCCCCCAGTCAATACCCCGACTCATCGAAGATCTAGACCCCATAAAAACTCTCTGTTGGCGACCAGTCAAATTAGACTCCAACCACGAGATTGCCACACCTCTAAACCCATAGTGATAGAGCTTACGCCAGTGGCGGCTCGTCGTATAAAGCAACTGAGGCCGGGCCTCACATGTAAAAATTACAATAATGATGTAAAATTTTGAAATAATATTTATTAAATATTTAACGTTTTTCAACTATTTTCAATCATTAAAAGAATCAAAACATCGAATTTTCATTAAAATATAATACTATTTCTTGAATTTAGCGCGCGCTTCTACCTATTTATCCTTATAGGCGCTCAAATCGTTGCCGGACAGCATTAAAATAAAATAGCAATCCCAAAAATTTTGGCCTCATGTGCGTTACAGAACGGCGAAGCGATGCCACGGCACTCCCCACCACAACCCTTCAACTGTAGGTGAGACGATAGCGAATTTTTATAGGCATTGAGGCGCACAATTTTGGGCTTGTTAATAAGAAACCTTGCATCTCTTGCTGCTCCGACAAGTATTTAATTGGTTAATTGGCTCATACTTTTTATTTTGGTCTCTTGCGGGTTAAAAAACTGTTTTTTGGAATTTATTTTGTTAATTTGAAACTCAATATTTGTATTAAAATAAGAATTATGTACCTACTGCTGTTGTTTCGCAACTGTAAGAAATGAAAATTTTCATTAGAAATATACAAAAAAAAATATCCGAGATGTTCTTTTAATGAAATTTTGGGTCAAAATTTGGGCGTTACACTTGAAAATTTTGTTTGGGTTTGTTTGGGTTAACTTGATGGGCCATGGGCCTCACCAGTTTGGATTGTCACGAGCCGCCACTGGCTTACGCAGCAGAATTTCGTGACTGACAGAGTCAAAAGCCTTAGACAAGTCACAAAACACTGCCGCGGCCACCCCACCCCCATTGAGCCGAGAATACAACTCCTCCAACACCCTAAACATTGCATCCTCAGTGCTTCGTTTTTCCTGAAAGCCAAACTGCTCACTACTTAAAATATTATTTCCAGCTATAAATGATGTCACTCTGGTTTTCACTAATTTCTCAATAATTTTTGATAGGGTGGACAACAAAGAAATAGGGCGATAATTTGAGGGTTCCTCTAAGTCACCTCCTTTATGAAGAGGAATCACTTTAGCGGATTTCAAACAAGACGAAAAAGTTCCGGACTCCCAAGAAGCATTAATTGCCCACGCTAGAATTTCCAGCACATTATTTGGTAGATGAGCAAATATTTTGACAGAAAGCCCGTCCTCCCCTGCCGAGTTTTTATTCTTAATGCAGGAAATCGCTTCCCTTAGTTCAAAACGGTTAGTGGGCAGAAAAAAGAAAGAATTTTGCACTGATGCCTGCGTAAGATAATCAAGGGGATCCCTAGATGGAACAATATCCTCCGTGAGTTTTTTGGCTATCGTGCAATAAAAAGTATTAATTGCGTCTGGGGATAATTCAGATTCACAGACAGTTTGGCGAAATTTATTACTTTGGCGAATGTCATTTACTACCAACCAGCTTTCCTTTTGCTTATTTGGCGCTCTGCGCATACGATCAGAATAATAGGCATTTTTTGCTTCCTTCAATAGTTTTCTGTTAAGTGCTCGATATCTATTGAAGTAACTATGAAAATTCTGGTTTTCAGTATACTTCCTTATCATATGCAAAGAGCGCAGGTTCGCTGACGATGTTTTTAGGCCTTCCGTAAACCACGGTCTCTTATTTTTTTTCCTAATTTTTTGAAAGGGAAAGGATCTATTAAATACTCTTAACAATATTTCATAATAGGTTTGAATAGGATCCTAAGAGCTAAGAACAGTATCCCACGAAGCAATAGCACTCAATTGGTAAAACCTATCATAATTATTTCTGCTAAAAACCCTACCATACCTATATCTAAGTGCAGACTGCACTGTACACTTTAAGAAATTACATATTACTGCATTATGATCTGATAAACCAGCTTCAACAACAGAACAATCAACACTATTACAATCAAAATTAGAACAAATATAATCAATCAATGTAGAAGAGTACTGCGTGACTCGTGTTGGACATTTTACATGCATCTGCAAATTATGGGATTGCAACAGATTATGTAATCTTATGGTAGACACACTTTTTACATCCAAAAAAATTTATATTAAAATCGCCCGACACAATTACAGAAGCAGAAACAGACAATACAGAAAGCAGTGAATCCAAACCATGAAAAAAATCATTTACGTCGGATAATGGTGATCTATATATGCAAACTATATACAAATTCTGGCATTTAGAGTAGACTATTGAAAATTCGAAAGCATTCTCCAAGCGTAGGGCATTGAAATTATCTATAGACTGTAGTGAGTCTATTTTTAGAAGATCTTTATGTGCCAAAATTAAAGAACCACCATGAATTGATGTGGTCCTACAGAAAACTGAAACAACTGCATAATTTCGAATATAAACCAATTCATGTTCCCTCAACCAATGTTCAGTGATTAAAACTAGTTGAGGGTATCCAAACTTATCCAAAAGTATATCCAACTCGTCAATCTTGTCTCAACGACTGAATGTTGAGTAAAAATAGAGAAATATGGGTGTTATTGTTTGACGTTACAGATCTATTGCTACAGGCGGCAGCTCTAAAAAATTTGAATTTGAATGGTCTAGCTTTTCCGGACAGTTGTCAGTGTTGTCAATATTTATTGGTTCAGGAATTTCCACTGCAGCAACCGATTCAGCGGAGGTATTCAAAGGGATATCTGTATTGGCATTATTATTGAATACCTGAACACTTTCATTCATATCGCACAATTTCACAAAAGTTAGGTTTTTGTTAGGGCAGCTTGAAACTAAAATACTTGAAACGCGCTTGCATAGTTCCTTCCTTCTTAATAAGGTACCCCTAAAATTTAAATCTAGAAAACAGAATTTACCGTCCACAAATTGGTTCAGTCTATTCATATACAGACACAACTTATTATTAAACCTAAAAATAGCTCTATTCACAGTGAAATCACAATTATTCTTATAAGGTACAGATAAAACTATAAGGTTAGTATGACCCAATTTTTTAAATATGCTATTTATTGACTTAAATGACGGATATTTTTTATTCTTTAGGTCATTATAACCAGCTAAAACCAGTACAAAGTCTTCAAGAGTGAAATCTTTTGATAAATTAGCCATGTCTTCAATAACATCCACAAACATTGCATTGGGCTTTATAATTGATTGGACAGTCAGTTCTTCATTAGAGCTTTGAATTAATGAACCCAAACCATAGCCATTTTGATGGCCCAAAATTAATAATCTTTTAATATTATTATTAATAGTACAATAATTGACCGGTTTTTCAATTGAATTGCTGATGCATAATTTTGGTGGTTGATGGATCATGGGAAAGTTCTCGAAGTTACAGGCAGCAAGCTCCTGAAGTAGGGAACTAGAGTTAAACGGTTCCTGTTTGGAAGACTCAATCTGGATTTCCGGTGTAGGTGGAGTCTCCATGGACAATGCAAGACAGGCAGAATTTCATCTTCATGTATCACGTTGTTACATATATCACAAATCCATTTTAGAATACTATTTGTTTTTTTTTCAATTCGTTTTTGTAATAAAACATAAGAATCCTGACAAACATATGCTTCTATTTCTGCTGAAGATATTTCTTCTTCAAGAAGAAGTGGATCAATTTGTTGATGATGAAGAATGTTTTCTTTCCAAATCTTCTGTATTTGAAATTGCATTAAGCATTATCTCTGGTGCCTCCGTTTAGGAACTTCATTTTTGAATAAAACACTTTTATTTTTCTTAGACCTTTTTAGTCCAAATGCAGTAAATTGATATCCCTTGGGTCTTCCTTTATGGGCAAGTTTTAAAGGAAATTTATATTGACCATATTAGTTATAGTCCAGGAGCTGGCGTCGAAAATATGCAAGAGTTTTCGCAAGGCTCATATTTTCAGAATGAGTAGTATTTTAGTGCTACAAAGCTAGGCTACAGTCAGCAGTTCCAGTTCCGGGACACCTGGCGCTGAGATGCGCGCAAAGGTGTATTTTTAATCAACACCTCGCAACAGTTTTCGCAAAGCTGAAAATTTGCAAAGAGCATGCGAATATAATGTAGAACCATAATTTAACAGTCAGACAAAGAAATACGGGGACACGTAGAGTCAGCGCGACTTTGAAGTGGTCAAAAAAATGACGTCACCGAAAGTGTTTTCGCATGGCTGAAATTTGGCAAGGTAATAGTAAAAACAATATATTTATTGAAAAAAACAGTCAGACACTTCTATGTCGGGACCCCGCCAGTCAGCAGTCGATTAAAGTGATATAGGTGGTAGCGCGCGTCAATAGGCATATAACCATGTCGAATAATAATTTCACCAAAAGTGTTTTCGCATAGCTGAAATTTGGCAAGGTAATAGTAAAAACAATATATTTATTGAAAAAAACAGTCAGACACTTCTATGTTGGGACTCCCTCAGTCAGCAGTCGATTAAAGTGATATAGGTGGTAGCGCGCGTCAATAGAATTTTACTCTATATATATATCCATTTCGATGAATAATTTTATTTCTATAATTTAAATTATTTGGAATCGGAAACGGTAAAATACATTTTCTTTTCTCTTAATGAGTAAGTGTAAACCTGTAAGTTGCAAGCGTAAGCGCGTATACTTGAATAAGGCGTATATGCATTCGAATTCGGAAACTTCATTATGGTACTGTTAGGTCGAGATTAGGAGAAGGGAAGCGGCAGATGTGATTAGAATTTTTTTTTTTTGTATTTTATAAAATCGGCGACGATTATAAGTATTTAATAAAACTTACTATAGGTATACTATCACAGTACTGCTGATTAAATGGTCAAGTAATATTTATACGAATCGGGCTTTTTTCTAACCGCAAACTTTTTAACTGCATGTACAATTTTATTTTACCGTTTCCGATTCCAAATAATTTAAATTATAAAAATAAAATTATTCATCGAAATGGATATTATATATAGAGTAAAATTCTATTGACGCGCGCTACCACCTATATCATTTTAATCGACTGCTGACTGAGGGAGTCCCGACATAGAAGTGTCTGACTGTTTTTTTCAATAAATATATTGTTTTTACTATTACCTTGCCAAATTTCAGCTATGGAAAACACTTTTGGTGAAATTATTATTCGACATGGATATATGCCTATTGACGCGCGCTACCACCTATATCACTCTAATCGACTGCTGACTGGCGGGGTCCCGACATAGAAGTGTCTGACTGTTTTTTTCAATAAATATATTGTTTTTACTATTACCTTGCCAAATTTCAGCTATGCGAAAACACTTTTGGTGAAATTATTATTCGACATGGATATATGCCTAATGACGCGGTACCACCTATCTCACTCTAATCGACTGCTGACTGGCGGGGTCCCGACATAGAAGTGTCTGACTGTGTTTTTCAATAAATATATTGTTTTTACTATTACCTTGCCAAATTTCAGCTATGCGAAAACACTTTTGGTGAAATTATTATTCGACATGGATATATGCCTATTGACGCGCGCTACCACCTATATCACTTTAATCGACTGCTGACTGGCGGGGTCCCGACATAGAAGTCTCTGACTGTTTTTTTTCAATAAATATATTGTTTTTACTATTACCTTGCCAAATTTCAGCTATGCGAAAACACTTTTGGTGAAATTATTATTCGACATGGATATATGCCTATTGACGCGCGCTACCACCTATATCACTCTAATCGACTGCTGACTGGCGGGGTCCCGACATAGAAGTGTCTGACTGTTTTTTTCAATAAATATATTGTTTTTACTATTACCTTGCCAAATTTCAGCTATGCGAAAACTCTTTTGGTGAAATTATTATTCGACATGGATATATGCCTAATGACGCGGTACCACCTATATCACTCTAATCGACTGCTGACTGACGGGGTCCCGACATAGAAGTGTCTGACTGTTTTTTTCAATAAATATATTGTTTTTACTATTACCTTGCCAAATTTCAGCCATGCGAAAACACTTTCGGTGACGTCATTTTTTTGACCACTTCAAAGTCGCGCTGACTCTACGTGTCCCCGTATTTCTTTGTCTGACTGTTAAATTATGGTTCTACATTATATTCGCATGTTCTTTGCAAATTTTCAGCTTTGCGAAAACTGTTGCGAGGTGTTGATTAAAAATACACCTTTGCGCGCATCTCAGCGCCAGGTGTCCCGGAACTGGAACTGCTGACTGTAGCCTAGCTTTGTAGTACTAAAATGCTACTCATTCTGAAAATATGAGCCTTGCGAAAACTCTTGCATATTTTCGATGCCAGCTCCCCGACTATTAGGTTAAGAAAAATCGGGCGCGAAATTTAAAATGGGTTCCTAGGGAATATCTTGGGTTCTGGGCATTTCTTAGTATTGGAACCTATTGTACATCAAACTTTGAACATATTTCTCTATAATTCATGCTCTAATTGTTTTTTTAGACCTATGAATTAAAAATACAAATGATTTTAATTAAAAGTGTCTGTTTTCGGTGGACGTACGTAGACTGTAGAGTCTTAAACCAGCTGAGAGAAAGTGAGGTTGTGTGTTGTGTTATGATTGTTGGTGAATTGTTTATTTATTTATTTATCACTAGTTCAGTCATTTATTTTTCAATTTTTTTGGATTATTGAAGTACATTTACTAACCAAGTATGTAGGTGAACTTTTATTTTATTATAATTAGGTACTCATATATACTTATGAATCAAGCAAGGACATACGTATTTTATATAAACATCGGCTTCTTAAATTGGTAATATTTTTATTTTAACAATGTTTATTCAACTTTCAATCACTCTCTCAGTTAATTAACGTATTAAAAAAACTATTTATACAACTCAATTTCGTAACAAACGTTCTATCACGACTACAGACGCTTTTAAAATTGAGTCCCCATAAGACATCAATGTATTAATTTTTGAACTAGGAACCCGCGCCAATTTGCGATTCTAACCTAACTAATATCATCAATTTGGTTCTTGGGAAAGAGTTCCATTAAAATGGCGTTGCAAATATTAACAAAAAATAATATTCCAGATAAGTCTGTTTCTGTAGAAATCACAAACCAGTCAGAGCAAATTTTATTGGTTAAAAATAGTCAAAAACAGTCAGAAAATTAGTTTCAACCAATGAAATTCACTCTGACTGGTTTGTGATTTCTGCAGAAACAGACTTATCTCAAATATTATTCTTTGTAGATACTTGCGACGATAATATTCCTAAATTAGACAGAATTAGAAATAAACATCTATTTTCGGATCTTCAATTACCACTAAAGATCCGCATTTTCGGACCCCTAAATATACAAATTGAAAATCCGAAAATTATCGGATCTAATATAAACACTAGAGGTCCGAATTTTCGGACCTCTATCCACTGCCTTCTGTATATAAGCGCCACCGTGGCTCCCCATAAGGGCCAAATTATGGAACAACTGGTAAGTGTCTGGTTGTTACCTAGCAAGTACTTTCTATTCTCTAGTGCATAGAAAGTACCCGCTAGGTAACAACCAGACGTTTACCAGTCAGTCCATAATTTGGGCCTAAGGCAATCTTTCAATTTCATTTTATTTTATTTCGTTTCCTATATACTGTATAAACCCAGCTTAACATGGGATTTGGGGCCCATCGACCTCATAGTCTCATTTTTTGAGGTACCTAACCTAAACTTTTTGGCGAAAATTTACCTTGACTTTCTGCATGAAGAGTCTCCAATGCCAATTTGACCCTACTTCCATCCAAATTTCGTATATCCATTATTTGTTATAAGCATCTATAAAATCCAAAGATAAAATCAGAAGAAAAAATAAAATTCAGATTAAAGATATTAATTCAATATGGCGGCAAGGGACAAACATCTGTGGTAGAGATGGGTCGGTATTTGTCGCGGTATTTTTTAGGAACGGAGCGTCGCGCTCCACAACTATCAAATTTAATAACCGGTTACTAAGGAACCAAGGAAACTTGGGTTTTCATTCAATTTTGTTTTTCTTTTTGTAAGACGTGTGAGGTTTCTTTGCATATTTTGGGTGTTTTTCTTCGAATTGGAAAATTTGATGGTTCTACTAGATAGATATAGAAGATATACATGTATGTATAAAAGAATCTAAAATCCCAGAAAAACACTCAAACGTCTTTCTGTAGGATAAACTTCTTTTATGCACGATTGGGCGGTAAATTCAACTAACCGACCTCCGTCTCTTTTATTAGAGATAGATCAGCAAGAATTATTTATTATATTATGTACAGTGTCCCCCATAATGTTCGCTATATGGGGAAATTTTTCATTTGTAGTTTTTTCTTATGTGCGATCGATCCTGCATGTCCGATAACCTAAAAGTACATTTTGACATTGGTCAGGTGATCACTGATGTGGCAGCAAATTCGAAAATTTAGATATGGAAACGCGAAAAGTGGGATAATGCGTGACGCCTGGGGTACGTTCAAAGACGGCAATGCTAATGCCAAAACCTACTTTTCCCCTTCCACCGGTAATGCCGAACCACGTTAGGTCGGAGCCGAACTCGAACGCAAAATGCCAATTTTGGCTTGGCTATAGCCATTCCTGAACGCAGCCCGGTAATGCCGAACCACGTTAGGTCGGAGCCGAACTCGAACGCAAAATGCCAATTTTGGCTTGGCTGTAGCTTTTCCTGAACGCAACCCTACTAGTGTGTATCCAGGGTTGCCAGACGTCCCACCTTAAGCCTAGTACTCATAACTGCGAAATTCGCATTTTTTTGACATTGCTTCGACAATTTGACGTTTGATACACGCATAAAACGTCAATTTGTCAACGCAATGTCAAAAAAATGCGAATTTCGCAGTTATGAGTACTAGGCTTTAGGAGGGACAGTCCCGCATTTTGTTAATCGGTCCCGCCTTTTTTTTCATTAGGGACATAAAGCTTCCGTATTTTTTGCTCGGTATCCGTATCGGTATCGTACTGCGCATGTGCAGAAGCGATACGGAGGCCGAGATACCGTACGTACAACGTAACGTTACGGCCCTCTCGCGGTATCCGTATCGGTAACGTATCTTGACATTCCTGACGCGTCGCATGTGTCAAATTTTAAATGAATATAACCTCACTTTTCTTCCGGGTTGATTTAATTTGTTTAGTTTATACTTTCTTGAGTTTCTTGTGTGTTTAGTGCTTCTCTATCGCAAAAAAAAAACTAACAATTTTAAGGTTAGATATAAAAACGCCGGAGTTTTGGGACAAAAATTTCCAGGTTATGAGATGCGTTTACGTTTACCGGAACAGGGAGCGCTTTAACAGCCTTTTCGCTTGTCAACGTATCTAGTTGCGTTACGGATACCGATACCGATACCGGCGAATTATTTCAAGTAGCTTTATGTCCCTATTAATTTCAGGTCCCGCTTCTCACGTGAATTGTCCCGGTTTTCCCGCTTTTTCCACCCAATCTTCACATTTGGTGCAAAAAACACGCTCATTTTACAACTTACATAAATAGCTATTTCTTCATTTAAAATCGACGCAAAAATCAAATAACGAGCCTGAATCGCAAGCATTTCATCGCGGTCTGCGGGTGGCGTTACCACTATTAGCTGCTGACGTGGTGACGTCACTCGGAGACCTTGTGGACTCGAGAACCAACAAACGTACGCCTTCTCAGGATGAGCAATCCTGTTAGTTTACGATTCTTGGGTTTTAATGATAAATGTTTGTTGTAGCAAAGACAATACTACTACTACTTCGTAGTAGTATTGTCTTTGGTTGTAGGTATAAAAATGTCAAAAATTCCAATAAAATCCAAATCTTTTATTGCACACACTAGCATCTGCAAAAAACTTTCGTCATATTTCACCATAGCCGAAAACATCACGTTTATTTATAGGGTATAAATAATGATATTTTCTGTTATGTTGTCGTGAAGCGTTTATTTTGTTATCTATTAAAGGAGTTTTTTCTGGTCGAATTTTGGTTGAATTCTTAACAAAATTTGGGCGTGGCTCCAAAAAATTTGTTGCGCTTTTGCTCAAAGGGGTGCATAGGAGGGGGACACATTGGGCACTTGCCCCTCCCCCCTTATGCTTTTGGGCGTGGCACCCGAAAAAATTTTTAAGCGTGCTTTCCCTCTGGATAACCTCAGTCCCGCTTTTGCATTTCATAGATCTGCAACCCTGTGTGTATCATCAGAGGCGAGTTCAGAAATAACACACCGGGTGTGAGTGCGATTTCAAAGGCTCGCTTTCCTCGGATGCGGGACGGAGACGGAACGGGTGCCGCAGACGTTGCCGGCATTAAAAATATAAAGATGTGCTTTCCTAAGCAGCGGTGGCGCGACGGCGGCGGAGCGCAGTTTTTTTGACGCTAGCGGAATCACGCCACCGGTCGGTCGACAGGCAACTTCGACGGAGCGCAAGACGGACGGAATATTATAAATTTAAAAATATCGAGTTTTACAGAAGAGCAAAGTGAGTTGTTGATTGATTTTAGTGTGGCAGTATCCTGTGTTGTATAATTTATCAATTTATGTATGTCTATTGAAATAAAAAATAGCCTATTTTCACACACGGATTGCCGAACCGCCCACGTTGCGTCGCCTTCGAGGAAAGCACTAGCTTCCAAGCGCGTTACGTCGGCAGGCGCTATGACTCCGTCACGCTTGCGTTCCGTCTCCGTCCCGCATCCGAGGAAAGCGAGCCTTAAGGGTGTGACTGAAATGACAATTCTTAGGCGACAACTTTCGTATGAATTTCTGAACGCTTGGTGTGACCGGGTGTGACCAATCGAGCATCTCCTCAAAAATTTCACAAAATCTATTAGGATTTCTTTTTTTTGTTCTTCATTTTTTTAATTTGAAGGAAAAACTTTAATTCTTATTTGTGTTTTGTTTATATTTGGTGAGATTATTGAGATTATGGGAGGAATGGTTGACATTGTTGACATAAAGACACAATCACACCGCAGCCACACCAAAAAATTATGGTGTGACCGGTGCGACACCTGGAGCGCGCCCAAAGTACTTTCTGAACGGCACAGAGTGCGCGCACTCGGTGTGCCTATAGCATTTATGAACGGCTAGTGCGTCGCACCGGTGTCACACTCACACATTGGTCGGGTTCATCAGGACGTAGCGCTACAATAGCGATCAGCAGCAGTGTTGCCAAATTTTTACAATTGTGGCAAATTTTATCCCTGTTCTTCTCACCAAAAGGAAAAAAAGATGGAAAATGGTCCGAGCGCTCAATGTTTCAAGCGGAACTCATTAATTTTAATAATTTTTGGTTAAATAAGTGAAAATATAATAGATTTATTGGAAATATAATAATGTAAATAATTAACCTTTGATAAATGTAATAGATTTGCTATATTTGTAATAAACTGGCAACACTGTTGATGATCGCTACTGTAGCGCTAGTCCAGGGCTGCGTTCAAAAACGGCTAAAGCCGAGCCAAATTTGGCATATTGCGTTCAAGTTCGGCTCCAGCGTGCCAAAAACGGTTGGCTTTACACGTTCCAAATCGGCCGCGGTAAAGTAACTTTTGGAGGCTCTTTCAACTGAGTCTAGATATGGTTATACGAATTTTGATTGGATGAGACCAAATTCAATATGGCATAGCGGCCAGCATGTTAGTTTTGAATATGTGTTTTCATGCATATTTCAATTATTTTGTTTGTTTGCAGCTTTGCTTTTGATTATTCAATAAAATATTTGTTAACTAAGTACGTAAACTATTAAGTCGGGCAGAAACTAGATATTTTTTTTGTGTTTTTTGGTCCATGTATGGTCGCCACGCCATCTTGAATGTCACGTGGTTTGGATTGCCTAATTGACAAACAGTATTTGGCGTTCCAGAAAATTCACACCAGATTTGGCATCGCCGGTAGAAGGGGAATAGTAGGTTTTGGCATTAGCATTGCCGTCTTTGAACGCACTCCTGATGAACTCGACCAGTGTGTCATTCCTGAACTCGCCCCAGCCGCTTTCCAGCTGTGTGCTTCAAGCACGGTGCAGCACAGTGTTCTGTGTTTGAAACGCAAAAGTTAGCAGCTCTCGAAGCGCAGTACGGCTGGAACACGAACACGCGCTTGAAGCATTTGCGCGCGCAAAAGCTCGATTGCGTGCTCAAAATGGTCAGCTGGGAAGCGGCTATCGTTGGTGTTGGTATGATCCTTGCTGTGACATGAGCCGCTTTCGGGTGCAGAATGCGAAGCTCCGAGAACACTTCACTCCTGTCATACTCCATGCGTTTTGCATTCGAACGCTTAAAACCGAACGGGCCAAACTGTAGCCGGAGTAACTCGGGAGCGCTCAAAATATCTCTGAACAGGTGGCACCCGAAAACAACAACCGCTTTCCAGCTGTGTGCTTCAAGCACGGTGCAGAACAGTGTTCTGTGTTTGAAACGCAAAAGTTAGCAGCTCTCGAAGCACAGTACGGCTAGAACACGAAAATGCGCCTGAAGCATTTGCGTGCGCAAAAGCTCGATTGCGTGCTCAAAATGTTCAGCTGGAAGCGGCTAACTTTGGACTTGGCCTGCCACATCTGTCATTTTATGTCTGTCAAAAAGGGAAAAACTAACCTCAAAAATAAAGCTCAAAAGTCCCATGTTTCATAAGTTTCTGAAAAGTTCAATTTCTAATTTTCTAAAAAAACTCCATTGAATAAAAATGTCTTGGATATTCGGCTATGGACGAAATAAGGATCAAGGTCCTGACTTGGCCCAGATGGGCTTAGGGACGCCGGCTGGTGCCGGTGGAGCTGGCGACAGCGGGGCCCCCAACGAACCCAGCAATCTCTCCAGAGCGGAAAGGCGACAAATGGAGGCCTACCGTTTCGATTCTACTGCTTTGGAACGAGCCGCCCAAGCGGCCAAGGATTTGGAAAAATCAAGTAAGAATTTTCTAGATTCTCTTTTTAGGTTATATAAGAAAGTGGTAAGCACTGATAGGCCAAAGGCCAAGTTAGTGTAGCAGACTAGAATAGGTTTGTCCTGGTTTGTGGGACCAATTTATTACTGGTACTGATAATTTTAAAATACAATGTATATATTTTTTTAAACGGTCAAATAATTTAGATGGGTACTAACAAAATAAATTTTCCCAGTGTTAGGTATTTGTTATTACACCACTAATTCATCAATTTACTATAAACGATAATTATTAATTAAACTATTAAATATCTGATCTGCCTTATCAGCAGGGCCAGGGCTAGGAGGATGGATTGAGGCTCATTTGATGTCTTTTTAATTACTGTCCAATATTCTATCAAAATTTGAGTGAAACATTTCCTTCGAAATTAAAAAAATAAACATGTTCAATTTGTTGGATTAGGTAACAGAAGGTGGATCAGAGGTTTAACGTTTAACCCTTTCGATCCCAAATTTTTTCAACTACGAGTAAAATTATGAAATTTGGTACATCTTTCCTTTGATTTTTTAATGATTTTTAGTTTTTGTTAGAAAACCCTATCTTAGGGTTGCCAGACCTCCTATTTTTAATATGAGACTCATATATAAAACAGAAAAAAAGCAGAACGATTTTGGGTCAGGGATTTGTTTAAACATCAAAAAACTCAAGGTGTTGTCAACAACTTGTTACAAGAAATGAGACTGACGGATCAGGACTCAGGAGGAATATTCAACTACCTAAAAAATGTCCAGCGATATATTCCAAAATCTGCTAAAAATCATAGCTAATTGTCAAGATAGGAGTTTTTTCGGATTTAAGTATTTTGCAGAACATACAATATTCTTATATATTATTATCCAATCTCATATAATTTTACACAGGCTCTCCTATTTTCAAAACTCAAGTATCTGGCAACCCTACCCTGTCTTCACCCAATTTTGACTTTTGATATGTACACTCGAGTGTACACTAGTGTACAGGGTGCTGCAATTTGGAGTGTTCTAACAAGAAAAACATACTTCCAGACCAGATAGAGGAAAATTGACTTAGGTGTCATGGGATTAATTTTCGAGAAACGTCGATTGCCAAAAACCGTATCACGATATCTTCAATGGTACTACTGATACAGGGCGATTTTCGATTTTCCCCTATTATGAAAAATAGCTATAAGTTTTTTATTATTTAAAAAAAATTAGAAAAATTAGAAAATTACAGACCCATAAGTTTGCTAAATAGCTTTTCAAAAATCTTTGAAATGGCAATGTCCCTTAGACTGTTAAGTTTTTTTAATGAATGTAATCTGGTTAGTTCATCACAACATGCATATCTAAAGGGTAAATCGACAAATACAGCAATTTTTCAATTTACATATAATATACTCAAATTTCTTGAAGAAAATAAATTAGCTGCTGGGCTATTCATCGACTTATCAAAGGCTTTTGACTGCCTAAACAGAAACTATTTAAAAGAAAAGCTAAAAAATTATGGTATAAAGGGAAGAGCTCTGAGTTGGCTGACCTCATACTTATCAGATCGCTGGCAATGTGTGGAAATTCATAGGAACAATAACTCATCTAGATCAGGATGGCTGCAAAATCAGGTGGGAGTACCCCAGGGGAGCATACTAGGGCCGATACTATTCCTGGTCATGATAAACGATCTGAGTTCGGTGTGCAGCGGATTGGAAGAGTCTGCAATAACAAATTATGCGGATGACACCAATCTGCTGGTCGCCGGAGTGGATCGGCATGACTTGGAAGAAAAAAGCAATGAGCTATATTCTCGAGCAGAGGATTGGTTTGAGGAAAATGAACTAGTTATAAACGAGAGCAAGACAAGCATTGTGATTTTTCGCACTAATAAACTAAAAGAGAAACCATCAGCAATAAGTATCCATAATCAGGAAATTGACATATCAGAGCACACTAAATTTTTAGGTGTTATAATTGATGAATTTCTAAAATGGTCAACACACATTGAAAGTTTAGTGAAAAAATTGAACGGTGTTTGTTTTGCACTCAGAGTACTAAACAGATATGTAGAAGACAAAGTTAAAAAAATCCTTTACTATGCAAATTTTGAGTCTCGGATGAGGTACGGTATCATTTTCTGGGGAGTCAGTTCTTCAACACAATCAGTCTTTGTAGTCCAAAAGCGTACTATCAGGTTATTGCTTAACATGAGCTTCAGAGACTCCTGTAGAGGCAAATTCAGGGAGTTGGGTATTTTAACAGTTTAGGGTCTATACATACACGAGTGCCTCTTATATTTGCATAAAAACAAAAATGAATTTTTAATACAAAACACTAACACCACATACAATACAAGGACCACAGATATTTATTATCCTATTCATAGATTAACTTTAAGTGAAAAAAATCCATCTTATAACTGTATTAAAATATTTAATAAATTACCAAACGACTTTAAAATAATAGAAAACTACAAGGAATTTAAAAATAAAACCAAGAAATTGTTAATAGACATAGAACCATATTGTGTGAAAGATTACTTGGATATGTAATTTAAGTATATTGTTTTGTGACGCCATTTCATTTCATGTTATTTTGTAATGCTGTAATATGTATTGTAAAAACTTAATTTGAAATAAAGCTACTATTCTATTCTATTCATTCTATTCTATTTATCAATTTTTTTTTATTTCTGTAAAAACATTATGGAGACACTTTTTTGAGCACAATCCAGTGGCGGACTCAGTTTTTTTCTATATCGCTCTGATTTCGAGATATCGACCAAAGTCCGATATTTTCGAATGAAATACCCTATATATTAAAAGCTCATGGGATAGCTTTATTTTTGCTGATTTCAATGATATAAAGTTCGATAGGTTTATCTCTAACAGTTTTCGAGAAAAAAAATTATATCTGTTTCTGTCGTAAGGATCAATGTGTTAGAAAAGGATTTTCTCGATTTTGATGTGAGAATGTCATTATTCCCGCACGCAAAATCGTTGAAGAATGAAGCTCATTCTTCAACGATTTTTAGTGACATTCAGTTTTCAAAGTATACCTATTGGTACCTTCAAAATTGTCAAACCTTCTAAAATGATAGAATCCACCTGTCAGTTAGTTGGTAAGTAAAGTGTCACCAACTCACATATTTTGAAAATAAAAAATCCCCAACTAACAGCGTTCACAAAAAAAATTTTAAAAATGAAAAATAAAATCCAAAATCGAGAAAATAGTATAAAACACACATTGCAGAAGGCTATTCTTCTTCAGCAAAAACGAAGCTATCCAATGATCTATTAATATATAGGGTATTTCATTTGAAAATATCGGACTTTGGTCGATATCTCGAAATCGGAGAGATATAGAAAAAAACTGAGTCCGCCGCTGGATTGTGCTCAAAAAAGTGTCTCCATAATGTTTTTACAGAAATGAAAAAAATTGATAAATAAAAAACTTATAGCTATTTTTCATAATAGGGGAAAATCGAAAATCGCCCTGTATCAGTAGTACCATTGAAGATATCGTGATACGGTTTTTGGCAATCGACGTTTCTCAAAAATTAATCCCATGACACCTAAGTCAATTTTCCTCTATCTGGTCTGGAAGTATGTTTTTCTTGTTAAAACACTCCAAATTGCAGCACTCTGTACACTGGGTCTCAATGGGATGATAATGCCCAAAGCAAGAACTACTGAAAAAAATACTAAATTTATGGTATCTTGAAAATTTGGCAATTAAAAAATAAATATGTATTTATGAAGTATTCATTTTCTACTGTGATATTGCAAAAAACAATTTTGTTTTTTTGCAATACACAAATGTAAATTACATTTTTGAGCAATATCTGCAAGCACCTCATCCTGCTCAGGTTCTGATTCTAGATTTTCTGGCTCATACATTTCATCCTGGGCGTCTAATAATTGAAATACAACTTTAGCCAACACGCAACTTGAAAAACATGGTCGAGCTTCTGGTAGATGGGAGTCGATTTCCCATCCATCATCATCATCACTCAAAATATCAAGGTCTGAGTCATTGTTGTCCAAATAGTAGACAAGGTCTTTGTATACAAGCCCTTTTTTACTCATTTTGGAAATAAATTGCTGAAAGAATTCCGTTTTTACATATTCTGGAAAAATAGGTAAGGTATGGATACTTACTCCACCAAGACCCAATGTAAAGGGTGGCCCGTTTATTGGCATTTATTTTGTCCTATTTCGGTATATGGAAATCTAGATATTTCATGACAAAAAGTTTTATACAAAAGTTGTAGGGCGAGTTGTAGGCTTTAAATCATTGATTTTTTTTTATATTTGCGCATAAGGTAAATGCTTCGGTAAATGCACTAATGATTGACACAATTAGACTCTCTTATGGAATTTAAATGTATATTTGGGGACCCAGTAATTTACACCTATTATCCAATTATTGACACCCCAGTTATTGTCACCATTTTTTTTTTCTCAGTAGATGAGTATATAAAATGAGTAATAATAAGCCACAGCTGCTAGAACTTCATTCATCTGCTCTTTGGAGTAATTTTTGTTGATATTGTATCAGTAATAAATGAAATTCCAGTAATTGACATCCTGTGTACCAATAATTGACACCCTGTGTACCAATAATTGACACCCATGTCAATAACTATGGAACCAGTGATTTTTTCAAACTCATATGTTGTCAGATATGTTGTGCTCATAATCACAAAACATCCCCCCTTAGAAAGGTAAGTGCCGTGTTGAGAACATGTCTATAAGTTTCCAGCGCCTCTAGTGACTGGGGGGGTCAGCTTTTGTAATTCTGGATTTATTGGCGAATGCAAAACGCAATTAGGGTTCGTTCGGTATCTTATTCGTTCCGGTGGATCGTTTGCACCATTGTTTGATTCTAGCGATTCAACACCACCACTTTAAAGTTTCTACCATTTTTTGGCATAAAATAATCGTGCCAAAAAGAAGAAACTCATAAAAACGGTAGTGTTGAAGCGCCTTCAAGGTAAAATAGACCTATCTCGCATGAATAGAAAAAGAGAGCTTAATTGTAATAAATACAAGTTAAAAAGCAATAAAAGATGACATGCGCGCGCAACTCGTAGGCTGCAGTGTAGCCAGATTGTATTGTTGCAGAACAAATGTAGACAATACAAATCGAACATTATAACATTAAAGAAGTGATATAGTGTCAAGTGTTTTACAATGCCTTAAATCAGACAAAAGAAGAGTTTAAAAGTGGATGAACATCGTTTGCACTTTTATTTCGATAAATGTTTCATCCGGCAACATCGCTCAATGAAATTGCAAAGGAATATGTCAAGTATAAACTAACATAACCTTAAACGGAACTGCGGTGAGTTCAAGTAATATATAAAGTATTAGTTTGCTCTTTGTCAAATTACACGTTACAAAGAAAGAAGGAATGATTAATTCTGAACTGGCCCCTGAATAAGAATATGACGCAAGCCTGTCACCAACTTGCTTCTTATTGGACGCTCACCTGCAGCCTACAAGCGACGCGCGCATTCCAGGTAATAGGAGATCGGTCTATTGACTAAGAATTAAGATGACAAATTTAGATATTTATTAAAGTTTGAAACAGAAAATATAATAGAATATGGAATTAATTACAATTATTGCGAAACAGTTTTTTTTCATGTAAGTATACATACATAGATGAGAAAATATTTGGTTTGATTTTCCATGCTTTTCCATCCATAGACGCGTTGCTTGGTGTTGAAGTTTTGTCTTGGATGGCGCCACGATCAAATTTCGACCGTTGTACTATACATACATAGGTAGGTAATGCTAGTTAAGTTAAAGATAATAAGGACAGTTACAAGAAGTAATGACGTACATTTAACAATAGCTTGATGAAAAACTTAAATCGTAAATAAAATGACAAAAGAGGTCCTTTTCTCACAATCCAAAATCGTTGTTAACCTAACAAATGAGGAAAGTGTTTCTGCACGTGATGGAAATTGCACGAATGACAACAAAAAGCAGAGTTCGGACAAGCCTTTAAGTCCAGAAAATACACTTTCCGCATGTGTTAGGTAGAAAGTTTATGTAGTTATACATATTATAAAGCTCATTCAAGAAACTGATTTCGCCTGGATGATAGAATAAATATTTTTGATAATAGTCTATACCCTTTACCACTAGCTTTAAGCAAAGAGAACGCCAACAACTTCTCGTCCAATGTAAATCGTCTAACTTTAGGCTTTTGGTTTTGAGTACGGACTTGGCTTAAAATAAAGCTGTATATCAATGGATTGACGTGGTCTACGAGCTTTTGAAATTTGGTTTATGATGCAAGTTATTCAGCAGCAGAAACTTTGGATTTAAATGACGACAACCTTCTACTGATTCTTCTTAACTTATTGCTGGATTCTATAACTTTGGAATAAAGATATTTTTCCCTTGGGGATAGGAATTTTTGCTTAGTGACGTTAATGTTCTTTAAAATTTGGCATCGTCTCTCATGACCTGCAAAAAAAAAATAGATCAAGATTGGAGACGAGCTTTTCGCACATTTAGCTTCTAATTTTTCTAGCATTCGACTGCAAGTTTTAGTAATTAGTAGTCTTTTATAGTAGTAGTCCTACTTGAGTTAGGATGTTTTAAAATTCATCTACTCCCAACTGGGTGGTTATTCATTAAGCAATAACACTTAGGTACCTACCAATAAAAGTTGGTTGGTGACTTTTTCATGTTTGCAGATGTGATGGTTCTACTTGGTGTAGCAATATCTGCCCGAATTGCAGAAGTTTCAGTAGATAAAAATTGACGACATGAAGGGCCTGGTTGATCTAAAACAGAAATTTCGTTACCAATGATTCTATCAAAAAAGTTTGGATACACGCATTGTAGAATATGGTGTACCTGTATGTGAGCAGGAATATTTTAATTATTGTGTCGCCTGATAAAGGAATAAACATTAAAAAAAAAGAAATGAATAATATTAGCTTTGTTCCAACACAGCAGAAAACCGTACAATGTACCGTCACGATTCTGCGCAGAAACTAAAATTGTTATACTGAGTGGTTTCGAAACCGTTCATGGGACGATTTTTTGACGTGTTGGAACAGAGTTATTATGTTTACCTACCTATGTCATTCATAGTTGCGAAACTAATTTCTTAAGACGTCTTAGGACTCTTACGAGTTTCAACTGTGTCGATCTCCACTTTTTGCCATTTTGGTGATTGTGGTTTATCAATTAACGACTCCTCACTGTTTTTGATAATTGGGGCTAAAATTAAAATTAATTTTAATGTTTCTGACCTATGCTCCTTTAAACCCGAATTCTAACACGTTGTCGTTAATCAGAACTATGGGGAGGGGTAAGTGAAAATGTAAGTACGTCTTTCTCACATATATCTAGTATTAACTTACCTTCAGGGAGATACAGCAAAAGCGCAGCATTCCATGTGAGTCCTCGTCTGGCTTTTGGATCCCCAACAATAAATTCTCGAGGAAAATGTCTTGTTCACACTCTATAATTATTATAAGCCTTCTCGACACTGAGGCTATTTAGTAAAGGATTGCGAACTTTTATTAGCCATTGTTTCATTTTTTCGGCATCTTTTGGAAACCGGAAATAGCTGCTGTATTTGTCGCCGCACCCCGGAACACAGCATTTCTGATGCTTTTCAATTAACAAACTGGGAGAAGACATTTTGAGATAATAATTATTGATAATTGATAGGTAATTGATAATTCTAAATGTTGGGAGAAGTTCAAAATTTAAATTTTGACGACTGGAAATGACAAAATAAACTTCAAATCTTGGCGCACGGTCCGGCAGGAAAAAGAAAACTTTAATAGGTTGATTGAAGCGCCTCTAGTGATTGGAGGGGAAAGCTGAAACGACTAGACTGACGTCTCTCATAAGACTTACATTTCTAAGGGGGGATGTTTTGTGCTCATAATAAGATGTGATCGTTCTGTCAAATATTGCACTATTTTGCTGTGATTGCGTTAAATTTGTTATGAGATCCATTCATTGACACATCAGTCAATAATTGGTACATGGCCATAATCACTTGATCCAGTCTTTGACACCCACGCCAATCTCATATAATGTGTTTTACTAATAAATACACATTAAAAAACCTTTCAATCATACTTGAACTCTGCCCTCAAACATATGGAATAAACTAAACATAATAATAATAATAATAATAATAATAACGTTTATTATGCATCAAAAGAAATTACATAAAAGGTAACATTCACGTAATGTGTTCTTCCATGCTACCCGAAAAAATAAATAAATGAATAAATACAGAATTCAATGCCTATTCTAAGCTACGCTATTAATTCCAGCAGAGAAGCCTTGTACTTTTTTTTAAAGTTTACCAGTGAACCTGAAATCATAAATTCATACACCTCTGTATTAAGTAGTTGTACCGCTCGGTAAGAAAATGAGTTTTTAAAACCTTCGGTTATGTGCTGTGGTATTTGAAATCGTATAATGTTTCTCAGACAGCGACTGTGTAGGTCTTGTCTTACTATAAGATATTCTGAGATTTTCTAAACATATACTTTATTTTTTCCCAAGATAGATTTTGACATTGAAAACTTTGAAACATAAACAATAAAGCTTGACCCTGATTGGTGGCAAAATGAGGTGTATCTACAGGTTGACATCAGTTTTACAATAGCGACCAATAACCGGCATTAACGTCATTGTTTATGTTTCAAAGTTGACAAGGCCAAAATCTATCTTGGAAAAAAATAAAGTATGGATACATTTAGCAATAAAATAGCTATTTACAAGTGCGGAAAATGCATCACCGAACTCCGCTACGCGTCGTTCGGTGAACGGCAGCCGCGTGCGGAAAAATATTTTCCGCAAGTACAATATTTTTCCTACAGGCGAAAAAATGTAAAATTTTTCTTTTTTTTTTGACATATCAGTGCGGTAAAATTTTTTCCGCACTGACAGCCGTGCGGAAAAACTTTTTCCGCACTGATATGTCAAAAAAAAAAAGTTTTACCGCACCGTGCGGGAAAACTCATTTTCCGCACGCATATCAGTGCGGAAAATCGATTTTTCCGCACGGCTGTAGGAAATAGTTATTTTCCTAACAAGTGCGCAAAGTGTCACTTTTCCGCACGCAAACACAGTTATACGAACGACGCGAAGCGGAGTTCGGATACGTGTTTGCGTGCGGAAAAGACACTTTGCGCACGTGTTAGGAACAACATTTTTCCTACGAGCTTCATATCAGGTAGGTAACAAGATTTTTTTTTTTTTTTAAACCCATAATTTGTTCAATTATTTTTAATTAACTTGAAGCGAACCTATACATTTATCAAAAAATTACCTAATAAAAAAAATAACAGAAAATCCTCGTCAGAGCTGTTCATCTTAAAGCATTTAAATTTGATGATAAAGTTTGTAGATTCTTGCATATAAATAGAGAACAAATCTGACAATGTGTCAAGGTTAATTTATATTTGGTGTTTGTATTGATGTTGGCTGATATAGAAACCGAGAAAAAATTTGTCATCATGTGTCAAAGTCGACAGGTGCACTTATTGTTGCTTGACAAGTATTTTTACTTTTCGGCACTCAGTGCGGATAAGGCCTGTATCCGCACTGAGTGCGGAAAAGTGTAACTTTGAGCCCTGGAATGCGTGCGGAAAAGTACTTCTTTGCGCACGCTCGTAGGAAAAATAATATTTGATTTGTTTACCTTAACAAATCTCTTAATTTTTCTCATCCAACAGGTAACAGCCTTTTCACATTTTTAAATGACTGGCAGATATCATCTGATTTCTTTCATAGCTGGTAGAATGTTGCCAAATACTGTATTATTGGAGATTTTTTATCGAGATGGCTCTAGGATGTCGAGTTAGCTTGTTTTGATAACATTCACCTTTATGTGTCAATTACTGGAGCACTGTCAATAACTGGTGCATTTACCTTATACAGGGGGTGTCAAAAAAGTGAGACACATCGGACTTAATTTTTTTTTAATAGAACACCCTGTGCATTT
Organism: Ceutorhynchus assimilis; assembly: GCA_917834065.1. Taxonomy (NCBI): domain Eukaryota; kingdom Metazoa; phylum Arthropoda; class Insecta; order Coleoptera; family Curculionidae; genus Ceutorhynchus; species Ceutorhynchus assimilis. Next base: position 39,910,006 of record OU892280.1, on the reverse strand, counting down.
TTATATTTTTTGATAGTGCTTTCAACGACAAATATAAATATATGTATATAGCTTGATAAGGTTGTTATGCACAGTTTCGGATTTATTTACGGTTATCAATTTTTAGATTATTGTAGAAACGTTAAACGTTAAAAATAAATATTTTGAAGTCGGACTTTGACCAAAGGGAAACATACAAAAAAACAAATTAATTATTTGAACCCTACAACTTTTGTATAAAACTTTTTGTCATAAAATATCTAGATTTCCATGTACCGAGATAGGACAAAACAGACGGGCCACCGTGTACAGAATAGTGTATGAGTCTTTATTTGACGAAAAATCCAAAAAAACAATCATCAATGCACTGACTAATATTTTTGCAGGTCAATTTCAACTGTTATCTAGGGTTTCCATAAAGGTTTTTCGGAATTCAGAACAAAGGAGTCAAAATCAAAATCAAAAATCAAAATCAAAATTTTATTCACGCATATAGCATTTACAATAGTTAATTAATTATTTCTACAAAAAGTCAAAAAGGACAAAATATAATGTTTCAAGGAATCAGTGTCTGAAACAATCCAAAAAACAAGACACAAGACACAAGATGGCGGGATAAAAACAAGACTAATTATCAATTATATAAGACATTCTTAAGTTTAGTCGAAAATCTTCCATAAGATCGGTCAAACATATCTATGTCACATTTAGTTAAAATATCATTTGACAGCTTTGACATTCTACACAATGGAGAATTAATACTATAATTAGTTCTATGAAAATCAACAATAAACAGAATCCTATTTCTAACATTTATTGGGGAAACATGAATGCCAATAGCCGCTAGGAGGTCAGGTGCATCTATCATACTATTTATGATTTTATAGAAGGTGGAGATGTCAAAAAAATTTCTTCTATTTTCCAGTGATGTCAAATTCAAAAGTTTCATAATGTCAGCATAGTTAATTTCCTCAGATGGAATATGAAGTTTGTAAGCTATTCTACTCAAAAATTTATGCTGAATTCTTTCCAACCTTTTTCTATGTACACCATAGAATGGTTGCCACACACAACTGGCATATTCCAGGATTGAGCGGACAAGGGCACAGTAGAGTAACTTGAATGTGAAAATATTCTCAAATCCTCGCAGTGTTCGAAAGATAAACCCCAGCAAACGCATTGCTCTGTTGGTAATTACATCAATGTGATGAGCAAAAGTAAGTTCGGAGTCAAACCAAACACCAAGATCTTTTACTAGGGACTCTCTCAAGCTGTTCAGAATTAAGCAAATAATTGTAATTGTGAGGAGAAATCCTGACAAAATCCTGACAAAATCTGGACTTCGCCGAAATAGCTATTTATGCAACAAGTGTGTAAAGTGAAAGGCGAGTGCAACAAAATTCACATTTGTGATAAAAGGTTCACTTTACACCAGTATTGCATATACAAAAAAATTTCTACTACCAATAAAATATGTGTGAAAGTGCAAAAATAAATTCAGACAAATTCTTTACACACTAGTGCGTAAAGTGAAGTAATTTACTAGAAAAAAATGACAGTATCGACATCTGTCATTGACATTACTTCACGGACTAGTGTGTAAAGTGAATACTTTAAGTACTAATGCAAGAAGTAAATCGTTACGTCTTTTGAACAGTGCGTAAACTGAGTGAGTATGAATGTTTTCACGCTCTCCTAGTTTTCCGGACAATGTTCCGAATTCCGGACATTGTTCCGAGTTCAAAATAAGCTTAATTGTCTAAAAAAAAAAGTTCCGGCCGGTCTTCCCTGGACACCCTAAAAACCCAAACATGTCCGGGTAAATCCAAATGTATGGAAACCCTACTGTTATCTATTACTAAAAAAGTTAAAAACTCTGGCACATCAAGTTTACACATTCAGAACAGATAAAAGACTAGCTACTCTGTGTCAGTTCTAGAACACGATCGGTGTGACACTAAAATAGGCAACTGTCATTTCTGTACTCATAGATGGCACCACATGCTTTTATAGGTTATTAGGATGTACCATCGAGCTTTAAACTGCTAGAGGAATCAACAAGCATATTTGTTTTGTTCCATAATGAAGTAGCGGGGTCAGAGGGGTGATTCATCCGATAAACAAAACGAAAAAAGGCCCTGTTGTTGAATTTTTTCCTGTTCGAATAATAATCTCGATAATAATGAATATCGTCATCTATCGAAAAGTATCTATTTCAAATTTGTCTGCTTATAATAATATTAAAAATATACTTGCGACTTTTTAAGTCTATACTTAAAATAATTCTAAAACAACAATACCTTTTATCACGACTCAATTTGGTTTTAAATGGAACTACGTACCTACTTCTAAAGAAAGATTTTACAGTCTGGCAATAACGTAGTAATTGTTTTGTGTTCTCATGGTGTTCTCAACTTTCTTGTGACAAATCAGCTGACTGCATTCGAGAACCTGGTGTGTCGTATAAAAATCACACAGCTGCCGTTCGGAAAGGCGAAGTGTGGATTGAAATCATATGGTTTTCGGCGTTCGGAAGGGTGTTTGACACGTATTGATGTGCGCACCGAATACTCTAGAGTGAAATTTAAGCTCACATTTTGAAGATGCACTCCCTGAAATAATTTCCACACCAACAACCAGGTTTTCGAACGCAGCTCTCTGATACCCAAAACATAAACAGACTGGTTTATAAACATTTTTAGTATTTAGTCATTTATTTAGCACAATATACTAATTCTATGTTACAATATACCAGTTCCGTCTTATTCTAAAATCTAAAACAAAATATCAAAATCACATTACTTATTAAAACTAACAATCATAGACTATAGACTACAAATCCAGTCATCCTTACAATAAAGTTAACAATTTAAAAAACAAAAATCAATCCAAATCAGAACAATAATTAACCATCTCAAGGTACATACAAATTATTTTCTCTCAGCAAATGAACTTTCAGCTGTTTCTTAAAACTATACATTGAATCACATGTTTTTATCACAGCGGGCAATTTATTGTATAGATCGACTCCCCTAAAAAATAACGTATTTTGACCAGACTTTTTATTTTTTGGTGCTATGAAAAAATCGTTTTGCTGACGTGTACTGTAGTTATGGATTTCATTATTATAAATTATTTTATCCATTAAGTATTGAGGGGCATGACCATTCTTTATCTTGAAAATAAAAACCATAACACTGTACTTAATATATTCAGAAACAGGCAACCATTGCAAACGTTCTTGCATAGAACGGATTGAAGTGTATCTGTTACATCCCAAAATCACCCTCATTGCACGATTCTGCATTTTTTGTATTCTTCCTAATGTATTCTGGTTTAACAAAAACAAAATACTTGCACAATAATTAATATGTGGTAGTACAAGTGTATTATGTATAACAAATTTAGTCCAGAAACTCAAATATGGACTGCATCTTGTTAGATGACTAATATTGTAGCTCAATTTGCTTATAATTGAATTGGCATGCTCCCCAAATGTCAGCTGATCATCAATTATTACTCCCAGATACTTAATTTTTCTAACAATCTCAATAGGATACCTATCAATACGTATATCAAATTTGTCTTTACCAAAAGCCCTTCTCATTTTTTCTGGTATGACAACCATAGATTTTGTTTTTGATGCATTTATCTTCAACTTATTCACACACATATAATTGTACAGATTATCCAGAGCATTATTAGTACTTTCAACCAATTCATTCACATTCTTAGATACAGAGTATACCAGAGTGTCATCTGCAAACAGATGAACATTAACCGGAGGATGCACCGCATTTACGATATCATTGATATATAGAACAAACAATAAAGGCCCCAGTATACTGCCCTGAGGTACACCATAGTTATTAGTTCTCTCAGTTGATATCTCCCTACCCAACCTAACTACTTGCCTACGATCCACCAGGTAACTATCAATCCATTCCAATACTCTTCCACGCAATCCCAGTTTATGCAATTTCAAAACCAGTCTCTGTCTATCGATAGTTTCAAATGCTCTTTGAAGATCCAAGAAAACTGCAACTATACCATAGTTGTTGTCTAAGCCATTTTTCCACTCATCGATCACACATTGTATGGCTGTTTCACAACTGTGCTTTTTTCTGAATCCGGACTGGTTACCTGTTATCAAATTATTACTTTCCACAAAATCAATTAATTGCACATATACCACCCTTTCAAGAATTTTTTCCACAGCCGCCAGCATATTTAATGGTCGAAAATTGGATGCTAAATTCACATTAGGTTTCTTTTGAATTGGCACCACAGTAGACAGCTTCAACCTATCAGGGACAGTACCTATTTCTAAAGAGTAATTTATTAGATTTATTAGGGGATCTTCAATTCCCACATATATGTTTCTCAATAATTCAATATCCAAATCATCTGGACTTTTTTTGATTTTGAAAGAAAATACTATGCTTTTCAATTCTTCCCTTGTAATTAGGCTGAAATCTGATAAAATGAGGTCATGCTGTTCATCATAATCTACGTTTAACTCAATTGTATCTGGAATTTGTTCACAAATATTCCCTATGCTTTCAACGTAGTACTCATTTAGTCTCTCACAAATTACTCTACTATCATTCTCACATTCACCATTTTCAAATTCAACAAATTCTATACTGTTTTTATTTTTTGAAGGGATAATTTGTTGAAGTACCGTCCACATTTCCTTTGGGTTACTTTTACAACCATCAACCTTTGCCTCAAAATATTTCCTTTTTTCATCCTTAATCACCCTCACAACATTATTTCTTTTCTGTTTATATATATCACGAGTTAGCTCTAAATTGTCAACTTTATACCTCTTGTACCATTCATCCCTCTCCTTTACAGCATTCTCAACTCTTTCATTCCACCATGGTTTATATTTAGCCAGTATTTTTACTTGCTTCTTGGGCGCAATTTCGTTCAGAGCGTCCAAACAATTATTGAGGAACATATCACACTTAACATTTACATCAATATTACCATACACCCAGTCAACACCCAAGAGTTTTTTCTGCACACCCCTATAGTCAATATTTCTCCCACGAGTTTCAACAAAAAAGGGCTCTTGGTTTTTTCTACTCCAGACTTCAATACCAACAGTCAAAATATAATGGTCACTTATTCTAGGGGTATTTAAAACATTACAATAACTAATAGTCATCACATTTGAGAAAATCAGGTCAATAAGCGTACCTTCACATCCCCTATTCGCTGGTCTAGTCACTTTTGTAACTAACTGGTTGAGTCCTGCCTCTTTACTATATAATCTTAACCTATTTGTATATGTATCATTTATTAACCAATTCAAATTAAAATCACCTGCCACAATTATTGGCGTTTTAACGTCACATATATATTCTTCATACCAGCCCTCGAAAAAATCTAAAAAATCTGCACTACTCGAACTTGGAGATCTATAGATGCAAGCAACTCTAAATAACTTATTGTAAATTTCGATCTTCAAACTCAAAATCCAATAATCTTTGTTATGAGACAGCTGTTGTATGTTAATAACTCTAATCCTATTCTCAACATAAATCTGCACCCCACCTGTATGCCTACTAACACTATCTACTCTCATACACCTGTAACCCTCAACAAATACCTCAGACGCATCTATATTCTCAGTTAGATGAGTCTCTGATATACATACCACATTAGGTTTCTTAGTAATTATTAAACTATGTATTTCATCAAAATGTGCATAGGTACTACCTGCATTAAAGTAAATCAAACTAAAACTAAGAGCACTCTTGTCTTTATCTATTCTATTACTACATCCATGCGGAGTGGGCCTAAAAAAGAATTCCGTGCATTTTGGCAAGCATTGCTAATATCAGCTGTGATAACATCTTTCGAAATTGGAACAAATATCAGATTCTTACAAGGTTTTTTACATAGCACTTGCTGTAGCAGCAGTTGTAAGTATTGCTCTTCCCTGTAGTTGCCCAAATCACACCACATAACATTGCCTTCACTATATTTATTTAGTCTTGAACAATATTCCTCAAGTTTTGAGTTGAATTTCTTAATGATTTTATAATTATAATTAGCTCTTTGCGTTGAAACAGACGTGAATACAATATTTGTATGTGTACAATGTTTGATTTTACTATTTATATCCCTAAAGAGAGGATGCTTGTTATGCCCAGAAAAATCATTTGCCCCACCCACAATGACAACATAATCGTTCAATGTGAAATCCTTAACTAAATTAATAATGTCTTCAGTGATGTTCCTGAACAGAGCACCAGGTTTTATTATTGTCTGTATCTTAAAGTTTGAGTTCTTCCGTAACCATTCATCCAAATAGCGTCCATTCTGATCACATAACAGCAGAAGTTTATTATCATCAATGTCACTCATCGAACAGCTCTCTTCAATAACAATATTTGGTGAAATTTCATCATTACTCATAGCAGAAACTGGTTCATTTATATTGGATTTAACAGGCTGTGTAACTGGGCGTTCCTCCACAATAAGTGAGTTCTGGGAGATGGCTGGTCCAATCATCAACTCTGCTTGCTCCTTGAAATGTTCAATTTCCCTCTGATAAATTTTATTTTCAGCCTCCAATATTCTGATGGAGTCAATAATATTACGATTTACTTCCATAAGCTCCTGGTATTGTTTATTCGCTTTATTCAACTCCTCTTGCATAATAACCTTTTCTGAGGCGAAAACATTGTTTTCCTCGTTCAATTTAACTATGTCCAATTTCAATTTATTCATACTATCATTCAGTTCATTAATTTTCTCTATACTTCGTTGTTCGTCCTCAAATATATCGTTCTCAAAATCTTGGGTGCGTCTTTCCATTCTTTTGATATGTAATTGCTTGGCTCTAAGCTCTTGTTTAAGCTCCAAAATTTCCTGATTCATTTCTTGAAATTGTTTTTCTCTATCTGTCTCTGCTTTTTCAATTAACAGATCTTTCTCAGCACATTCTTCAGAGCAATATATGGTATTTCTATAAATTACTCTTACTGATTTATATCTTTCCATACATGATGGATGGAACACTCCTAGACATGATTTACAACAAAAACTATTGACATCTTTTTTCTTGCAACATTTCAATCTATAATCCATCATTCGAAACAAAAGATAATAAGGTTGTCAGTGCGAGAACTCTCCTACTTTGTATTCTATGCTATCTTTATAATTACTGATAACAATAGGCTTCAATAAAGATTAGAAATAAACAATTTTTTTTTTAATTTGGTCCTAGCATTTCCAATCACAGAAAATCATTACCTGATTTTATTGATTTTTCATGTGAATTCCATTGGAAATTCATATACTAATACACTGTTCGATTCTACGTTTTTCGTGGCACACACCAGTATAAGTCAAAACTGTAATTTTCCACTTTTTCTATACAAAAATACACAAAAAGACGGGACCGATTTGATGGTGCGGAATGTCTGGTTTATGGTTCGAAGGAGAAACTAACATTCTATTTTCATAAGTGCGAGAAAGAGGGCCTGGTCTCATTCTGGAACCAAACCAATTCTATAGCACATTATTATCGTTATTAGTCTAGAGAGAGAGAGTGTTCAATGGTCGAAGGGATGTACACTGGAGTGTACTATGGCACGCAACGATCAGAATCGAATCAAATTCTGTATTCGGATAGATTCAAATTGTCTCACACTACAGTGTATGCCAGGACTGAAAGGGTTATTATTTAGGTATAATCGAGGGTTATGGTGGTAGTGATTTTTGAAAAATTACAATAGACTACTGTGAAATAAATCACCATTGAAAATTTTGGGCACTATATTATGATTTCCAATAAATGGTTTACTTACTGAAAGCTTTGATATTTGCTGGTAACTGATTATAAATGTCGGCTACTTTGTAGGAAAAACTGTTCATTTATTCATTTATCAACAAGCAATTATTGCCCAATTAAAAGTTCCTGTTTCTAAAAAGTTCAGAGCTATGGGAGGGGATTGTTTAAGAAACTGAAATATCTAATAATATGTCTAAGTTTCTGGGCATGGGCTATGCCTCCAAACTCCATCATTTCATACAAATATCTGGGTTTCATTCATAGTTAGCCACTGTATGTTTCTCAAGTAGGTATGGAGTTATATAGTTTCTATGTGGGATTTGTAAGGCAAAACAAACACAAGAGTTCTGAATTTTTTGTAGACTTCTTGCATTTTCAGCACACAAACAAGGACCATATAGGTAAGGCGTCTGAGTTCTTAATCTTTGTACTTTAAGCAGTGATGTTAGTGTGTCATGACCAGCGCGCATGACGGCGGGTCATGACCGTCACGTCACATTCAATGGCCATTTTACTGCTTAGTGTGGAAATGTGCAGTAAAGTAGACTGCATAGTATGCGGTAAAGTAGATTTGGTGTTTAAGTACACTCAAAAATCCCTTCTCGTTCAGAAATTTCAATAATGCCTTCTTTGGGAGATATAGATGCCCATTGTTCATAGGTATAATTTTGTACCTAACACATAAGTACGGAAATGCATTTACCGACGTTTTAGGATGAAGTATTACTTCTGCATTTGTCATGTGAATAACTATTATCCTTTGGATAGATTTGTTGAACTATTAATGTATGTTTTTGATAATAATTATTTTCAATATCAGGACAATTTTTATAAACAAATATATGGTCTAGGGATGGGTAATTGTTTATCACCAGTCTGTTCAGATTTAGTGATGCAAGAACTGCAAGACCAATCTATTGAAAAACTTCCTTTTCAATTAGCGTTTTATAAGAGATACATAGATGACATAATAACTGCAATTCCCAAAAATCAAGAGCAGGCTGTACTAGACATATTTAATAGTTACCATCCTAGAATACAGTTTACAATAGAAAAAGAGAGGGACAACAAGATCGCATTTCTTGATGTGCTTTTGGTAAGACAGAAGCAAATTATAGAAACTGACTGGTACCATAAACCAACCTTTTCAGAAAGATTTCTTAATTATTTATCTGAACACCCACACAAGATAAATATAATTAATAATCTTAAAAGTAGAGCAATGTCACTCTCATCAAACAAGTTCCATAAAAAAAATCTGAGGTACATAGAGAGTATGTTGATTAAAAATAACTACCCAGTATCATTAATTAAAAAAATTCTTAATCAATGTAATGCAGTAAAAACCACAAAACAAAAAGAATTGGAAATTTATTGCAAACTACCCTATATTAAAACTTTGTCTGAACAAATACAAGGCGCATTTCGAGGTAAAGTTACTAAAAAGAAAGAAAAACTTAAAATTGCATTTAAATGCCAAAATACAATTAAAAACCGATTCTTTTCGAATCTAAAATCTAGCACAAGGAAAGAACTAAAATCAAACGTAGTTTATAATATTCCTTGCTCCCAATGCAGTAAGAGCTATGTTGGACAGACTGGTAGATACTTACAACAAAGAGTGAAAGAGCACAAAAATGACCAAAAGAACTATCTTTCAAAATCTAATCCAACAGCCTTAGTGGAACATAAGTTACAAACTGGGCATAATGTTGATTTTGACAATGTAACCATCTTACAAACACAATCTAATTATAAAAAAAGATTGATTGCAGAAATGATCGAGATTCAGAAAAATAAAAGTTGCGTAAACAAACGAACTGATGTAGAAAATCTGAGTACGTCATATTTCAATATTATTAATAAAATAAAATAACGTCACTGTAATTTTGGTTGTTTTTTGTTCTCGTTCTCTTTCTTTCATGAATTCCTGTGTGTTTTTGGTTTTTTTTCCCTAGCTTATAGCGGCACCATTTCAGTGTAGTTTGGTACCGGCATGCATTGATTATATGTACTACCTGATTTTAATTTAAGAAAAAAAAAAAAAAAGTAACAACAATAACTTTAGAGTTACCAGTTTTAATATTTCTGTTTTTGTTCTTGATAATTTTAAATGTTATGTCTACAGTGTTTGTCTAACGTGTTACGGCTTGTGTGTTTTTTGAATTCCGTAATTTACATAATATAATGATGATGTTCCAAAGACAAAAAAACTTTTGTAATACCTATAAGATCTGTGATACAATTATTTTAATGACAAGGAAAGTTAATTTTTAAATGTAAGTAGTAGTCAGTATGTTCCTAATGTCCACCTTTTAATTATTTATTTATTTATTAAATTTTTCACGTCTTTTGTAGTGTCCTGAGGATGCAAATAAATTTTGCGAAACGTCGACAATTTTGAAAAAAACAAACTTCCGTTGGTGTTTTTTTTTTCCGATCCTACCCCAATCAAAACAAAGCAAAATAACTATTATCTTTGTTATTTTATTTTACATGCTAGGCTAGGAATGCTAGGCTTATTTACCTACCTATTTTGTAATTTGTAGAAATTTATTCTGTTCTGAAATCCTTAATAATTTGTCAAAACGTTATAATCATTAAGGACCGAGCTTATTTATAGTCGTTCCTTGAATCTTCCTTGGAGTCGCGAGTTTAGAATGGATACTTGCTATTCCTCTGACCTTGCTACTATTTGACAAGTTAGTCATGTGAATTCTAAACGTTCAAGGCTTCTTTAGGTTCTGAGGAAACCTCAAGGACCGACTATAAATTCGGCCCTAAAATTGACTATCCCTATTTTTAACCCATCTTTGAGTTAATAGACGATAGACTGTAGGAAGTAGCGTTTTAAATTGAAATAATTACTATGAACTATGACCATGGTCATGACCGTCATGACGCAAATGAGCGTCACGATTTTAAATGACCGTCATTTTACATCACTGACTTTAAGATATGTAATTTTTTGAATTATAAAGACTTTTACTTAGTCTAAGAAAAAATGATCTACTTTGGTTTGACATTTGTCTTGCATAATAATTCAGTTTTTTGTCCATGATGAGATCCAAAATTTTTAATACGCTCACTTAAATGTTATGACTTCGCCGTTCAAACTAAGCTGACCAGATAAGAAATCTTTCTTACTCTTTTTACCTTCATGCCATTTGCGTAACAATGAACTCCACAATACTTTATACTGCGGTTTAAGGCTATAATGAATAAATTAAAAAGCAATGGACCCAAAATTGAATCCTGTGGGACGCCCTTCTGCACAACCAAATCTTGAGACAGCAATCAGGTTTGTTCCTCAATTATTTGATTAACCAGATACCATTTTTATCATCCCAATCATAATGTTGTGTAAGGTGTGCAAAACCATAATTCCAAAAAATGCCGCGTCTATAAAATGTTTCACATGTCTGGAATGGGTCCACAAAAAGTGTTGTGGCCTCTCCAATGAGGAATTTAATAGGTATGCAGTAGGGATTAAAAAAAACAAACTTCAATGGCATTGTCAGCTCTGCGTAGCGGAAACATCTGTTGTAGAGGGCGATGATGACGCATGTGTTGATCTCGGCGATGAAAATGGAACCGTCAATATCAAAAATTTGGAAGCTCTTTTTAGCAAATATTTTACGCCATTTCGTCAGGAGGTTGATGTTAAACTCTGCTCGATTCAGCAAAGACTTGACTTGTTGGTTGCCGAAAATATGAGTCTGAAGGATGAAAATACCTTACTTAATACCAAGGTTAGCAAGCTTGAATCTGATGTGGCCTCTCTCAAGGGCCACCAGGTGTCAGTGATGCCTTCTGATAACTTGGAGGGTGTTGTCTCAGAATTGAACGATCGACAGACTAGGCTGAGAAATGTTATGATTTTTGGACAAAAGGAGGCACAATCCCAGGAAACAGACGAACGCTCTGAGCTTGATTTGGGCATTGTGAAAGACATAGTCAATGTGACATGCCCAGATAATCCTGTTACCATCACAAAGGTTTTTCGACTGGGACGTATTAACAATGAAAGGCCAAGACCAATTAAGGTCGTCTTCTCTACACAGCAAGATGCGCTTACAGTAATCCAGGGTTCAAAACGTTTAAAAGGTAATGAAGCATACAGGCAGGTTGCAGTCAGTTTTGACCGCACTCCCAAGCAAATTGCTGAGTATAAAGGTTTAAAGGAACAATTGAATTCAAGGATAGCTCGAGGCGAAACAAACCTGAAAATCCGTTATGTAAAGGGGGTTCCTAAAATTGTTGAAAATTTAAACGGTTAGTGCCCAACAGTTCAGACTGTTCAGAGAGCCTTGTTATTGCCTATCAAAATGTTCGAGGACTTAATTCAAAGATTGACACTTTCTATTCTTCTGTTAGCGATAGTGAGTTTGATGTGGTAGCATTATCTGAAACCTGGCTTAGTTCTAATGTGAAAGATAGTGAGCTATTTAATGATGATTATCAAGTATTTAGGAAGGATCGGGATCTTGCTGCAACTGGCCGTGAGAGTGGGGGTGGTGTTTTACTAGCTATAAAAAATACTGTGAAAAGTGAGGCCATTCAAATGCCATTTTTAAAGCAGAACTTCCCAGAAATTGACTTTATTATGAACCGATGTGTGATATCCCATAGAGTATTGTTTATTTTAGTTATTTATATTCCGCCATCCTTACCTATAGAAACTGTTGAATTATTTTTTGAATCATTAGAACAATTTGAGCAATTATTTAATAAAAATATCTTGGCTTTGGGAGATTTTAATAATCCAGGTTTTGTTGATTTTGACCAGAATGATAGATACTTCACTAGTATTAACAATTTTATGAATTTTTTTTGAACTTAAGCAGTACAACAGTGTGCGTAATTGCTCGGATCGTTTGTTGGATCTTGTTGCGACAAATTTAGATTGTAGCGTTGTTCACAATGCCAGTCCCTTTGTCAAGGAGGACAAATACCACCCTGCTTTGTTCATTTCCACTCAAAGTTTTACTTGCAAAAGGCACGACCAATTTCTTCCTAATTTAAAGAACAAAGCTTTCAATTTTAAAAGGGCAGACTTTCCATCCCTATACAACTCTCTTATAAATACTGATTGGGGTTTCTTGCGGGAAAATAATGTTGTAAATGACGCTGTTAAATGTTTTTATGATAAATTATACTCTTTGGTGGAGAGTCATGTCCCGCAATATAAACAATATGAACGTTCCTTTCCAGCCTGGTATAACGCTGGAATAATAAAGAATATAAAACTTAAAGAAAGAGCATTGAGCAAACATAGAAAGACTGGCATTGTGGACTTTTTTATTGAATATAAAAGGTTGAGAAAATTAACTAAGCAAGATATCAAAGCCGCATTTAAAGCATACATCTCCATTGTACAGCAAAGTGTTAATAGTGATCCTCGATACTTTTGGTCTTACTTTCATAGTAAGAACAGAAGCTCTAGAATCCCAAATACAATGGCATTCGAGGGGCAAACTTACATAGATTCCCAAGAAATAGTAAATGTTTTTGGTAGGTTTTTTGAAAGTGTATTTTTGCCATCCTCAGTGCCTAGTGATAACCTTTCCCAGCCTAGTTTATGTAGTACAGTTCATATCAACGACGTAACGGATGATGAGATAATGAAAGCATCTAAAAAGCTCAAAAATAAAATGACATCTGGTCCAGATATTATACCTGCTTTTCTAGTTAAGGACTGCATAGGTGTGCTAGTAACCCCTTTAAGAATCCTCTTTAACTTGATGCTGCATTCCCATACATACCCAGATCTGTGGAAGGAGGCAAAAGTCATCCCAGTATTTAAGTCTGGTGAGCGCTCACAGGTGGCGAATTATCGCCCGATATCCATCCTGTGCAATTTCTCCAAGATTTTTGAAACCATTCTGTATGAACGTGTATACGCATCAGTCTGTCGCCAAATTTCACCTTTTCAACATGGCTTTATGAACCAAAGATCAACCATAACAAATCTAATGCATATATCACAGGATATATCAGAAATTCTGGATAAGGGGGGTCAGGTTGATGTGATATATACGGATTTCTCCAAGGCTTTTGACAGATTGGATCATGGGTTATTAATTACGAAGTTGCATAGATTCGGATTTTCTGATGGTCTCCTAGCACTTTTTGCATCATATCTAAATAATCGGCAACAATTTGTTTTTTACAATGGATTTAAGTCTACGAAATATACGGCAACCTCAGGAGTACCTCAAGGGTCTAATCTAGGTCCTCTCCTTTTTCTTTTATTTGTTAACGATCTAGCTGATGAACTTACCTCTGGAAATTTATTATTTGCAGATGATCTCAAGATTTTTTCTCCAATTGACAGTCTGAGTGATTGTGAAAATCTGCAGACTAATTTAACTACTGTTCAAAGATGGTGTGCTGAAAATAGTTTAAATTTAAATGTGTCTAAATGCAAATGTATTACATTTACCCGTAAACTGACTTATATCACTTTCGCATATGCAATAAACCATACAGCACTGTTACGATGTTTCTCTGTCACAGATCTGGGTATAGTGTTTGATTATAAATTTACTTTTGTTGAGCATATTAAAACTAAAGCTAATGAGGCAAGTACGGTTTACGGCTTTATAGTGAGGAATTGTAAAGGATTTGATAATATAAACGCCCTACTCACACTTTACTATGCTTACATACGCTCAAAACTTGAGTACGGTTGTTTAATCTGGTATCCGTTTTACAGTGTCCACAAAATTATAATGGAAAAAGTTCAACGAAGGTTTTTAAAGTATCTAATGTTTAAAATGGACGGAACCTATCCAGTAAGAGGGTTTGACCATGGAGTGCTACTGAGTAGATTCACCATGCAAACCCTGGAGCATAGGAGAGTATTGGCTTCTCTGTCATTCTTGTTCAAATTGATACACGGGAAGATCGATTGTCCTCACTTACTCTCGAAATTGAATTTCTTGGTTCCCAGACTCCAAAGCAGGAACAACTTAACATTTTATTGTACTAGAGCAAAAACCAATATTCTCCTGAGATCTCCGATAACTATAATGTGTAGTAATTTCAATAGAATTGATCGAGAATGTGATATTTTCAATTGTACTCTCAGCTGTTTGCAGTCAGTTGCTTCGGGTGTGTTTGCTGCTATTTAATAATTTTATAGGTTATTATAATATTGTTTATTTTGTGTTATTTTTGTATGAAATTGCTCTGTAAATGGGTAACTCTGTTGGGCAATAAAGCTATTATTATTATTATTATTATTATTATTAAAATTTTCATGTCTGTCAAACAAGTAATTCTTAAACCATTTCGAAGATATATCTAGAACACCATAGCAATCTTTTCTAGACTTAAACATAACTGATGAGAAGAAACTAATGGGTCTTTCCCACGTTTTTTTTTATTTGCTTATCTGAAAGAGTACCTAATCAAAATTAAGCCCCGAAATATTTTTTTCGGATTTTTTTGGTACCGGGAAAGGCCTTAAATTTTTAATTGAAATTCAAAATTCTTAGGATGGTGACGTCACGCGCCTAGATTTTCTATTGGCTGCTTTCTTCAAGTGTTGCCATGTGGTTGCTGATTTCACGAAATTTCTTTACGAATAGAATTTTATTTTATTTATTTAAAAATATATAGCTGGAATGTACCTAATTAACTAAAATTGTGCCATTTCCTAGAACCCATTTACCTGAATTTTCGGTTTTTATTGGGGCGTCTCCTATAATTTTGTGCTAAACACAAAATGTAGCAATTTCGAATTTGCTTGGCCCCAAGGAAATAACATATATACCATTCAATTTTGTTTAAGAGTTTATTGAAATTGATAATGCTTCCAGGTTTATAGGTACAATATACATTACAAATGAAATATACATATAGCTAGGTGTCAATTTATATAATATGTATAGAAATCACCTAATCCTACTTACTTCATTTAAAAAGTTTCAACAACAATAATAAAATATGTCTAACAATGTAGTAGTAACAAAATTATCACATAAAATATCCCTATTCTAGTTACATAATTCTAGAAATATGTTTTTTAAACTGACAAAATTCAAATGAATCTAGATTATATTCATTGTATGTAAGTACCTACACATACATACAAGTGAGATTTTCGTTTTTCGGGCCCAATGGAGTTCTCTGTCAACACAATCTTTACCTATATTCTCAGCTGACAATGCTATTATTTGCTTCATCAGCTGTGACTCCTATTTTAGTTGGGGAGCTGGCGTCAAAAACATGCAAGAGTTTTCGCAAGGCGGATATTTTCAAAATAGGTCGTACTTTAGTGTTAGAATGCTAGTGTACAGTCAGCACTCACAGTTCCGGGACAGCTGGCTCTGGGACGCGGGCAAAGTTGTAATTTCAAGAAGCATCTAAACTGTTTTCTCAAAGCTCAAAATTTATAGAAATTTTGCACATTATCTGTTTGAAGGTCAAAGATAACGTATGTAAATCGTCAGACGTCTAGTTCGTTGCAAAAAGGGGGTCAGACGGCCTCAAAGTTTTTATTTTATGGCATTTTCTTCGGTGTCCTGTCAAAATATATTTTTGCAGGTATTTGATAAATATATTTGAAGAAAATGCCATAAAATAAAAACTTTGAGGACGTCTGACCCCCTTTTTGCAACGAACTAGACGTCTGACAATTTACATACGTTATCTGTGACCTTCAAACAGATAATGTGCAAAATTTCTATAAGTTTTGAGCTTTGAGAAAACAGTTTAGATGCTTCTTAAAATTACAACTTTGCCCGCGTCCCAGAGCCAGCTGTCCCGGAACTGTGAGTGCTGACTGTACACTAACATTCTAACACTAAAGTATGACCTATTTTGAAAATAGCCGCCTTGCGAAAACTCTTGCATGTTTTTGGCGCCACCTCCTGGACTATTTGCTCTTATGTACTTTTGTGTTCTACAGTTCTACACTGAACAGTAGGTACGATGTTGGCTTTCTCTTTTTAGTCTTCAGTGGTACATAACTAAACAGTATTGACTATATTCTGTTTTTGCTTTTGCTAATCTAAAAACCAAAATAAACCTTAGTAGAAGTAGGTAGGAACCTACTTTGGACAATATAGTTCTGATGGTAAAAAATAACACAAAATAAATCTCACCTTTTCAATTTCGAATCTCTGTTCCACAACTTTCAATTTTAACTTTGACTTTGATTTTAACACAATCTTCACTCTTTGAAAATGTTTTATTTACAAAAGCAAAAGGTACCCTTTTAGGTTAGAATTCAATTGTCAAATAAATAGACTTGAATAGAAATCGATAAGGCGCATTTATGTCGATATTTTTTTTCCTTTTCTATCTTGTTCATTCAACTAGAAAAAATAAATGTCGATAGGGAACTGCTTCGGCCGGTAAATCGGGCAACTAAGCGTGTTCTGATTGGTGCAAAATCTGGCGGACTATTTCAAATATTACCATTTCTTTCCTTTAATATCTCCCTCAATATTTTTTTTAAAAATCAACCACATAGCCCTATAAGTATTTTATCGGATAAGCTTCCAAAGTATATGAATGAAATACTTAAATTCAGTTGAGTGGAAAGACCCATTTTTGATATTCAACAACATATAAGGTATTTACAGCCAAAACCCAACTCCAAGTTATAACCCAACCAACTCAGCATCATGAAAAGCCTCCCTAACTGGGATTCTGGGGTTGTCAAACACAGTTTTCGATTTTCTATCAACTTGAGTTGATGCTGATTTGGTCAAAAATTCTAAATCAGATATTTTATTTTTAAGAACACGCCAAAGAAGCCTTAGAGTTATCCAAACTCCAAGAATCCACTAGACAAGTGGAACAACAAGCCAAAATCAAGGAATATGAAGCGCACATCGCACAAATACAAATCGAAGGCAAACGCGCTGAAGCAGAGGAGAAACGGAAATTGCTCCAAGAAGAAACCAGGCAGCATCAAGCCAGAGCTCAATACCAGGATCAATTATCCAGGAAACGTTATGACGATCAATTGTCTCAGCAGCAAAGGATGAACGATGAGAATTTGAGAAGGCAGGAAGAATCAGTGGCCAAACAAGAGGCAATGCGTAAAGCTACAATCGAACATGAGATGGGTCTGAGACATCAAAACGAAATGAAGAAAGTGGAAGCTGAACTGAGGGCTAAAGCTAAAGTTGACAGGGAGAATAGGGATTTGACTTTGGAGCAAATCAGATTGAAGGCTCAGGAAAATCGAGTTACTGTTTTAGAGAGTATCAAGTAAGGTTATCGCATACTTTTTCACCTATTTATTTAATTGTTATTTTTAGAACTGCAGGTACTGTTATTGGAGCTGGAGCTCAAGCAATGCTAACAGATTGGAATAAAGTTCTAACAGCTGCCGGTGGCCTGTCTTTACTGGCTCTAGGTGTATATTCAGCTAAAGGTGGCACCTCTATAACTGCCAGATATATTGAGTCAAGATTAGGTAAAAAGAATATAAATTCTTATTGATTAGAAAAACTATTATATCCTTCATGGTCAAGGTAGGCAGTTTATTTAAATATGGTTAATATGAGTTTAAGGAAACAACTACATAAGTTCTTTCCAATTGGAAATTTGATCAAAATCCCAATCAAAATCCTGATTCAAATGGCCTAACAAATTCGTTAAGGGATAAATGAATAAATAAATAGATAAATAAATCTCTGGATAAAATTTACCGTTCTATAATTCTATTGGTCGGCAGATAACTGGTCGACTAATGGGATCACATATTGCGTTTTTATCTGTCAGATTGCATACCTGACAGTTTATCAGAAGGTGAATAAATCCTAACTGTAATATATTTTCAGGTAAGCCATCTTTAGTAAGAGAAACTTCAAGATTCTCTTTACTTGAAGCAGCCAAACACCCAATCGAAACACTAAAAAGGCTTAAAAACAAAGAAGGCGATGTGTTGCAAGGGGTAGTTTTAGCTCCTAAATTAGAAGAAAGGCTCAGAGACATTGCCATAGCTACGAAAAATACAAAATACAACAAGGGTATGTATAGGAATATTTTAATGCACGGACCACCTGG
The DNA here is from genome assembly GCA_917834065.1 of Ceutorhynchus assimilis. Lineage (NCBI taxonomy): Eukaryota > Metazoa > Arthropoda > Insecta > Coleoptera > Curculionidae > Ceutorhynchus > Ceutorhynchus assimilis. The sequence continues at coordinate 39,891,183 of OU892280.1, read as the reverse complement.
TACTGGAAAGACTATGTTTACCAAGGTAACGATTTTATGTTCAAAGGTACAGTCCTTATTCAATGTATGTTTTCTCAGAAACTAGCCAAACACTCTGGCATGGACTATGCAATTCTGACAGGAGGTGACATAGCTCCTATGGGTAAAGACGGAGTCACAGCCATTCACAAAGTATTTGATTGGGCAAACAGCTCTAGAAAAGGTCTGTTGCTGTTTATTGACGAAGCCGATGCGTTTTTAAGAAAACGGTCCTCAGAAAATATTTCTGAAGATTTGAGAGCAACTTTGAATGCCTTTTTGTACAGAACTGGAGAGCAAAGTAACAAATTTATGTTGGTTTTGGCATCAAACACACCAGAACAATTTGATTGGGCCGTCAATGACCGTCTCGACGAAATGGTAGAGTTTATTTTGCCTGGATTGGCAGAAAGGGAAAGATTAATTAGATTGTATTTTCAAAAGTTTGTTTTGGAGCCCGCCACAGAAGGAAAAAGGAAAGAATACTTGAAACCAAAGTGTTTTAATATTTTAACTTTTCAAATTTTAGACGGTTGAAGGTAGATAACTTCGACTACAGTGCCCTATGTACCAAGATGGCTGAAATGACAGATGGTATGTCAGGTAGAGAGATTGCTAAGTTAGGCGTGGCCTGGCAGGCAGCTGCATATGCTTCCACAGATGGAGTGTTAACTGAAAAAATGGTTTTGGATATTGTACAGGATCATGTTAGGCAGCATAGACAAAAGGTAACATTAGAGTCAACATTGTTCAGAAAAGTATTTAAATTATTTTCTAATAGGTTGAATGGCAATCTGAACAAGAAAGACGCGAATCCAAAAGCATATACCATTCTGAGAAAGAAGATTCCTATATTCCTGTGCAACCAAAAGCTATAGAATACAAACAACCATTGGCCATCGAATATCCACCAAGTTCAGAAACAAAATCCTCTTCAGAAAGGAGTAGTAGCAAAACTAAAAGTGATCCGTCAAGCAAAAAGAAATAGACTGATAACACTTATTTTTCTAGGTTATATTTAGCATTTAAGTTTTCTCCTTCCCCCAGTGAAAAAGCAGACTTGGCTGGATCTTACATAAGCTTGCTTTTTACACATGTATTTTTAAGGCAGAAAACGTGTAAAAATCTGAAGATACACACAATCTCAAAAGACTAAAGAGTGGCATTTGTATTGTTGTTTTTTTTAAATGGAACTCTTTCTTTAACCCTTCTTAGACGAAATTAGTCCTTCGAAAAAATCTTAATTTACAAAATAAATAAAGATATATTTATTGTGATATTTTTGGGCGCAACTCAGGGAATGTTTGTTCAATTTTGTGTTCCTCCAGCGTCCATTTTTATAGAGTAATTTTCTTGTTATTATTTTGTTATCTCTAAAATTGCAAAGATGTAAAAAAAATCAGAAAATAAATTATTGTAAAACAAGTATGTATGTTTCTAATAGACCTTGAGATAGGCACTGTTTACTGGAGTAATTTTTTTTTGTGTGGTATTTTCAGGACTCGCATCTAGTGAAACGGGCCTGGCTACCTCGAGTTACCCAAGCTGAAGTACTCTTTCCTTCACCTAATCTTGCGAGTGCTTCCACCTCTTTTCCTACCTTTCCTATCCTTTCATCCCTGACGATCTTTCATCACTTGGAGTAACACCCTTCGCTTCCATTCTGAACCTGGAGCGTGACTCGTCTTTCAACACTATCCCCTTTTCTCCTTTATTTTTATCCTTATTTTTAATTTTTCATCCTGACTTGGTTTTCAGTTGACGATGAACATCCTTCATGCAAAGAATTCCAGAGTTAAAATACCTGCCTTATGGCTGCCAGAAATAATTGCAAGGAACTGAGAGGCCGTGTGCACGTTAGGAAATGTAGAGGAAAGAAGGAGGGTTTTGTATTTCGTGCAATTTATTAATTTCAATTCAGTGCAGAGCGCTTTCGATCTAGGCCATCATCAGTGCAACATGGAAGTTACGTGTCATTTAAAAAAACAAAACCGTTAAATTCGCAAGTCATCCAAGAGAAAAAAGAAAAATCATCTAACCAGCCAAAGGGACAACTCTTGCATAGGGGATATTTAAATAATTTGTGATAATAATAGATCAAGAAAATAGTACAAGAAATAAAACAATGTACCTACTGAATACAAGTAAATATTTGGGATTGAATATCTCACATGAGAAAACCCTAGACTAGGCAATTAAAGATCGGAATATACAAGGACACAAGGCAATATCCCTACTAAATGGTGTACTATGGGACCAAAATATCAACAAAACTAACAAGACTAGAATATACATCATAGTCACATATAGTTCAGGGGACTGCCACTAAAAACAGAACCGCAAAAATGCTGGAAGCAACTGAAATGGACTTTTGGAGGAGGTCGGCAGGCAGGTCAAAGATGGAAAGGATAACAAATCTGAGAATAAGGGAGATTATGGACGTAAAACACACAATAGTAGATGATATAAAGGACAAACAGCTGACTTGGTTCGGACATGTACAAAGAATGGCCGATACAAGAATACCCAAGCAAATTATTGAGTGGAAGCCAGGGGGAAGAAGAAGACGCGGCAGACCAAGAAGGAGCTGGAGAGGAGAAGTGGAGTAGACGGAGAAATGAGAGACAGAGGCTTAGAGGAGGATGCCTGGATTGACAGATGAGATGGTTGGAGGTCGGGAATCGGAAGACGTAGAACGTTAAAAACCGATAATTATATATACATATTTTAAGTGATACCACTATTGCTAGATCGGAAATGGTAAGAGCTACAAGGTCGGTTAAATTAGAAAAAAGTTGCCTTTTTTGATGCCCATTCTAGATTTGATTACAGTGTGGCCAAATTCCTTTTACTTTACAGTGTGATTTCTAAAAAGAGCCTAAAATTATTTCATCAATTATTTCGCAAACTATTGATATTCGAGACACAATTTACATTTTTTTTTCACTTTACAACATGGCATATTCAAATTTTAAATCCGACGTTTCGTGATCGAGCTACCATCATCAACTTAATTTTTTTAAATAGGTACGGACCTAAATTTTTGATGTCATTTTTAGAAAGGGAACAAAGGGCGCTTTCTAAAAATTACATGAAAAATCCAGGTCCGTATTTAAAAAAATTTAGTTGATGATGCTAACTCAATCACGAAACGTCGGATTTGAAATTTGAACATGCCATGTTGTAAAAAATTTATAAACCTTTCAAATTTAAATTGTATCTCAAAAATCAATAGTTTTCGAAATAATTGATGAAATATTTTTGGGCATTTTTTAGAAATTACCCTGTGTTTCATAAACTAAAGAGAATTTGGATGCACTGTTAACAAGTCTTGAATGGGCAACAAAGAAGGCAGCTTTTTTCTAATTTAACCGCCCTTGTAGCTCTTACCGTTTCGGATATAGCAATAGTGGTATCACTTAACATATACACCCTGTATAATGTCTATGTCCATACTTCGTTCCAATGTGCACTCCTGTATTTTTACCTGACGAGTGGGTAGAACAACTTGCCAGTTTTCTTTAAAGATTTTTCAATAACCAAAATATTATTCGTGCAGTTATTAAAATGAGATGAAGAAAGTTTTTTCTCGGACTTCCAGGTTTGACTGATGAATGATGATGGCCTAGGCCGGAAGCGCTTTGCACTGAATTGAAAATAAATTGCACGAAATACAAAATCTTCCTTCTTTCTTCTACAGAAATGATTGCAACCGTATAATTAACCAACGAGGTCGAGGAGGTGCACATCCAACAAGTGTGTAATTGACTTTTGAAGTGCCCCAGCGGATCAAGATCCTTTTGGTCCTTTTTCAAGGCCATAGGCAAAAATGTCACGTCTTCCTTTCTACCTTTTGTTAAAGACAATCATTTTATTGCAGTGTCGTCAAAGGAAAAAGCAGATCTCTTTGCCAAACAATTTGCATCCAAATACCCATGATGGAGGACAATGGCAAAGCGCCACAAGTACTGCGATAGAGTGGTTCTTACATGGATAACATTGTAGTATTTAGACCTAGAGCTATTAGGAAAATTCTTCTGCAACTTGGTTGGTTGGTTGGGATGCAGATTGAATAGGCCGGGTTAGGTGCATCCCCAAAACTGCAGCCGTTGGATTATTGTATTGTCCAGTTCGTTTATTTAGTCTGTGAAAAGTTTTGTGACCTTGATTAGATTTAGGAGCCTCTTCAACGTGTGGCGTTTGGTGAGTTTAGAGATAGGGTCTTCTGGCCCTATCTGTCTAAGCCTCATTCGAAGATTGTGTGGGTGGCGGTTTCATCCTCCTCGTCACAAAGTCCACGTATGCGTTCTTCTTGGAGGATGCCCATTGTGTGAAGGTGTCTTCTCAGGCTACAGTGTCCAGTTATTAGCTTGATTTGATTCTTGTTTAGTTGTCGAATCTCTTCAGTAAGTTAGGTGATGGTTGTTGTATCATTAGCTTACTGAGTCTGAGCTTCGGAAGAGTTTTCCAGTGAGTTTGGTGTTGTCTCTGCACCCATTGGTTTATTTTTGTTCTTACCGAAGATTTTGTGGTGCCAATTGCCGGTTCAGGACCAGTATAACTGGTTGCTGATCCTTCTCGTGCCAGAGCATCTGTTTTTCATTTCCTTCAATTCTTTTATGCCCTGGCACCTATTTAAGGGTTACTTTGATGGTCATACCTAAGTTTTTGAGGTTTTCCAAACATTCCCAGACAAGTTTGGATTTCATTTCGCAACTGTTGAGTGCCTTAATCGACGCTTGACTGTCTGAGCAGATAGGTAAGGATATTTTTACCTGCGTATCCCTTCATCAGGTTTTCTCTAAGACTGGAGGCGATGCCGTCGATGGTATATATTTCTGCTTGGAATACAGTAGGTTATTCTCCCAGTGGTTGACTGATGTCGCATCTGGGAGTTTGTCCATATATTATTCCAGCGCCGGTTCCAGTTCCTGTTTTGGAGCCCTTAGTTAACCAGACAATAATATCTTCTTTAGGTGTTACCCCCGTGTTTCCTACTGGAACAATCTCGATGGCCAAGGGATTTTCGAGGGAACCAGAGGGTTTAGCCTTGTTTTTCTTAAGTCTGTTGACCTGAGACCCAAGGTTCCGTATGGGTGTATCATCTTCCTCGTTTTTACTGTGCACAGCTTTCTGCTCCAACGATGAAACCCTTTTTCTGCAAGGCTCGTGCTGGCCTTCAGTGATGTCGTGGTTTGGTCTGTTGGATCTTTCACTGGCTTATTGTTTCAAGAGATGGTTTGGTTGAGGCTGAACCACTGGGATTTTTCTCTACCTCAAACACATGGATTTTTGTTTTTTACTTTTTGTGTTTCCATATTAGTCCCATGAGTGAGGAGGAAAGGGTGGTTAGGTTAGGCTCTGCGGTGCCCCCTACACAGAGCTAGGGCTGAGTACTCCGGGATAACGCGGTTTTACAGAGGCTCCGTTTGCGACGGTGCTCCCCCACCGCCATGCATCCATCGACATGGGTCGCTTGACATCTTGAATTGGGCTGTTTAGGATGCTTCTTGGACCCGAGAAGCGAGTCGCAACAGCTTTCCCTGAGAACCGTCAGATGGGAGCCCCCCGACCGCAGCACAGTATTGCATCTCTCACTCACAAGGGGTTTTGCAACTTGACACTGGAAATCTTGTGGTCCCGACGGCATTCCACCAATTTTCCTAAAAAAAAATGCGCACAAGAACTGGCTTCAGTTCTTTGCAAACGGTTTTCACTCTCATTTAGTCGAGGCGTTTTTCCATCTATCTGGAAATATGCCAGCGCAGCCCATCTCGAAAAAGTGCAAGAAAACTCTTCTTAGCAATGATCGTTCCATCTCGCCTATATCCGTACTTTTGAAAGTAAAGGAAAAGGCAATAAACATGAAACTGATTAAATACCTTGAAGCCAATAAGCTCATCTCTGATAAACAGTGGTTTGGTTCTAAAAGATCAACAGCGGATCTGCTGGCGTACATCAGTCAAATTTGCTGAAAGTTTTAACCTTAACTTTATTCAAATGAAGGGTTATTCTTCACTTTATTTCTTTCGCTCATGGTACCGCTTAGGTAGTATAGACTTTGTCTATTGTGAGCGGACCAACATAAAAAAATACCTATGCATTAAAAAATGAAACAAGCATGGAAATGTGGAACACTTACAATTCCAAATTGTTCTAAAAGAAGTCTACACGAAGACTTGAAGAAGTAGCAAAAGACATAGAATTCTACTATGATACACGTTTGTAGTTCGCCTATAGCCCAAACTGATTAACATATTTTGCCAGATGGCCAAACAACAGCGAAATATAATAGGTCTGTTTCTGCAGAAATCACAAACCAGTCAGAGTGAATTTCATTGGTTGAAACTATTTTCTGTCTTCAACCAATGAAATTCGCTCTGACTGGTTTTTGATTTCTGCAGAAACAAACCTACTATATACTATATGCCAATGATACCAAATTTTCTTTTTGAGATAATCTTCCAGGGAGTAACTGTGGGTTTTGGAAAGGCTCGATAGCGGATAAAGTTAGCCTATGTTTGACCTTACATTTATAACAATGATCAGTTTATCTTGCCCTATCTACTGCTACTAGGATGCCCCAGTTATCTTATCTGATCATTCTCGCTTGGTGCGCAGAATCAAGAAATATCGGTTGAAATTCAAGAAATTATCCTTGGATCAGGCAATAAAAATTCCAATCAACGAAGAAACGAAGAACATTGCAAACCAATCATCTGAAGATGTATCCAATTTTAATATATAACACCAAAAATCTAAATTTTCCAGATTTCTAAGATGTTATTTACTACAAAAACACATTGTTTCAAATATAGTTATTTATTTACATCGTCTACAAAAATTTGATGAATCACTTGATCTTATTAATTGATTGGCAACTGCGAGGACCCGCGATGGATTGGTCAGGGTGGAATTAGACGTGCCTCTGACAGACGAATTTTTAGAACCTTATTTAATGGAGAAAAAATATTAAAAAAAACTGCTTGAAAATTACGGGAAAACAAAGTTTAGTAACAAATTTCATTTTTACAAACGTTGTATTGTCTTGTTGTATGTATGATTTTTCTACTTAATTTCTACAATAATTTACTTTTCAATAAAACATTTCAGAAAATAGGTCACAAAAAATAAATTAAATAAAATCTTAATTAATAAGTATTTAGCGCATAGTATCTACATTCTCATGAGGATCAAATTAACTACAGCCTAATTTGTATTTAGTTCTTATGTAAAAAGGGTAACCTGCGATATGAAAAAAAAAGAATTAAATAAAATCACTTTGACAATCACAAATTAAAAACTGTATCGAATGAAAAATTTCTTCATAAATAAAAATGACGAAATTTTCATTAATAACAAGAAAACAAAAATGAACTTAGAAAACTAGATTTTAAGCCTTGAGCGCTTTCATAAGACCATCTGTAGACATGGATTTGGGTCTTTCAATGGGCAAACCAAGAGCACGGTCCCATACAAGTGCAGCCAAGACACCAAGAGCTCTGGATACTCCAAATAGAACTGTGTAATAGTTCATCTCCTTCAGTCCGTAATACTAAAAAGAATGAGATTCCGTAAGTAAGATATTTAACGTAATAAACTACAATTTTTACCTGAAGAAGTACTCCTGAGTGAGCATCTACATTGGGCCATGGGTTCTTGACTTTTCCGAGATCCAAAAGGATTGGTGGTACTACTTTGTAGACGTCAGAGACAAGCTAAAAAATAAGAAGTATTGTTTTATTTTATGGTTTAATTAAAACAAAGTAAGCATGGAAAAACAATCATCTTGTATTAACGAGTTTTTAACACATAATTTTATATCAAACTTCAAGATTGCCAAAAGTTTTCCTCCCCTAGGTGACAGTTTATAAGCGAAATGAAGACAACTGTGATTAAATCAGATTTCGGGGTAATTTTCAGTAGTAATAGCCCAAGGACATTGATAATTGTCGGAAAAAATTTTATAACAGATTTCAAAAGCTTGTTGCTTGAAAACAGACCGACGCGTCAGCTATAAGCAACAAGCTTGAGAGAGATTTTATAAAATTTTTGAGCATTTATCAATGTTCGAGGGTTATTCGGATAGAAATTTTTTCGACTGCAATGTCTGAGACAATGTCATAGAGTGAAAACAACCCTAGGGCTGTTTTCAATAGTAATATAACTAGTGCAATGGAAATTATTGATAATTTTTGGGAAATTTGCCCAAATGCATTTTTAGTTGAAAAAGAGCACGAGTGCCTTTTTCAGTTAAAAACGCATGAATGCAAATTTGTCGAAAATTATAAATATAAAGAGTGTTAATTTTAGTGGCATGCAGACGCATAAATTAAAAGTTGATGAAAAATTTTCTTGTCTCGACTGGGATTTGAACCCAGGACCCCTACATTTCCAGTGTAATGCTCTACCAACTGAGCCACCGAGACCTGTCTCATTTCTACCCAGAGCATTACACTGGAAATGTAGGGGTCCTGGGTTCAAATCCCAGTCGAGACAAGAAAATTTTTTTTTTGCATGCCACTAAAATTAACACTCTTTAAATTATATAACAGATGATAAAAACTCTAAAAAATTATAAATATATTTCCATTTCACGAGTTGTATTTAATGAGAGAATTTAATAAATCAAAAATTTAAATTTTTTTGGCAAAAAATGTCAAAACACCAGTTTTCGCACCAGTTAGTATGCAATTATCTGATAATTTGCACTAATTACAATCTGATTGGTTCAAATCAACAATCAAAACATGTCAATTTATTGTTGGAATACCAGTTTTGACAGGTGTATGAAATTCTCAATAGTAATATAACTAGTGCACGTAGTGCACGAGTGCCTTTTTCAGTTAAAAACGCATGAGTGCAAATTTGTCGAAAATTATAAATATATTTCCATTGCACGAGTTGTATTTAATGAGAGAATTTCATAAATCAAAAATTTAAATTTTTTGTCAAAAAATGTCAAAACACCAGTTTTTGCACCAGTTAGTATGCAATTATATGTGCGTTTTTATTCTCATCGGTGATCCACCGATGAGTTAGCTATCTTTGTTTAGTGAATGGAAAATGACAATGACCGACATAGAATGGTGGATCCATCGGTAAAATTTGATGAGAATAAAAACGCAGGGTATCTAATAATTTGCACTAGTGCAAATTATCACGTAATTACAATCTGATTGGTTCAAATCAACAATCAAAACATGTCAATTTATTGTTGGAATACCAGTTTTGACAGATGTATGAAATTCTCAGTATAATTTTTACATGATTGGATGATTTGTGTCTAGAGATTAAAGTGTGGTAATGTTACCGCGGTAACGGTAATTTTGGTAAGGTAATTTTGGTAATTTAACCCGACAAATTTCTTTACTGGTAATTTTCAGAAAGACTTCCTGAATGAAATCACATTAGGCGACAATCCTTCTCATGCATTATTCGCCATCTAGTTGTGAATCTGTATAACGCGCTTTCAGGGTTGACATAAACAAATAGTTATTGACCTAACAAGTGCAGAAAGTGGTGCTTTTCTGCCCGCGCCTGCAGTTGGCAAGCTGTCAAGGGTGGAAAAGACATTCTCCGCAAGAGTTAGGTGTAATGTTTTTTCCACGTTTTGTGCATCTTATTAGGAGAATTTATTTCTGTTTTATTTTTGTTTGATTCTCTTTATTTGTTTTTCGTTCTTGGAATTAGGTATTATTATTTGTTTATTGCTATATTTCTACGAGGTTAGGTTTTACAACAAACACTATTATGATAAATAGTTGTTTAGGTTTAGGTAAAAAATCCTGTAAGTATATAATCCTTGAACGTATATGTAGTATATGGTCTCAATTGTTTGTTTCATAAAATATTTCCAAAATTACCAAAATAACCGAAAAATTACCGGTAAATTACCACTGAGAAAGAACAAATGAAAATTACCAGTAAACTTCAATCTCTATTTGTGTCACATGACAATAAATAACAAAATTTAAGTGGCTGTTGGAACTGTCAAAAAAATTTCAACACAAAACGGGTAGTAATATAAGTAATCTATTGGAATAATACAAGGAAATGTAAATGCATATGAACAAAATGGTTTTGGCAAAATTCATAGTGAAAAAAAAAAACATACTTTGAAGAGAGGATCTTCTGGAAGATGTTTCTGAGCAAACTCCCTCTGACACATGTAACGTGGGTCAGTCTTCCTCAAAACAGCATGCCCATAACCAGGTACTACTTGTCCAGACTTCAAAGTCTTCCAGATAAAGTCCTTGAGTTGTTCTTCGGTGTATTTGTCACCAACATTTTGACGGAGCTTTTGCAGCCATACAAGTACTTCTTGGTTGGCTAGACCGTGGAGAGGGCCAGCCAAACCGTTCAAACCAGCAGCGAAAGATAGGTAAGGATCACTGAGAGCGGATCCTACCAAGTGAGTGGTGTGAGCTGATACATTACCGCCTTCGTGATCACTGTGGATGGTGAGGTACAGCCTCATGAGTTCGATGAATTTGGGATCGTCGTAGCCCAACATTTGGGTGAAATTGTAGGACCAATCTTTGGAGGTATCGATAGCACCAATACCTAGTAATAAGAAAAATATAAAATTAGAAAGTATGCAGATGAATCAGGTTTCTAAGAAAAACAAAAAAAAAAATTATAAATTACGTTAGGAATATGGTTCACAAACCAACCTGGTTCAACTTTCTGAAATTTGTTGCATTATAGGCATGTGAACAATACTCCAAGGATGTTCTACATTCTTGAACAGACTCGAAAGATTCCTTATTCAAAATTCAACTGATAGTTACTCACCTGAACCATCCTTGTAGGTATTCCTATAAACGGTTGCAGCAACAACTGGCAATCTAGCAATCAAATCCATGGAATCCTCATAAACGTATTCCCAATATTTGGATTTGTGCACTCCACTTGCATAGGCCTTGGCAAATTTACTTTCACTGTTCAAAACAGTAACTGCCGCCGACAATTGTGACATCGGATGAACATTGCTGGGAATATTATTGAGCAAAGTGACAACGTGTGGAGGTAGTTCGGCACGTTCCGCCCATTCTTTGGAGATGGCCTTGACCTGAGCGTCAGTTGGAATGTCACCAGTGATCAACAGCCAGAAAAGACCTTCAGGTAAGGGTTCACTGCCACCAGGTGCCTTGGGAAGGACTTTTTGGCATTCGGGAATTGACAAACCACGAAAACGGATCCCTTCGTCGGCGTCCAGCACCGAAGGTTCCCATACTAGACCTTTGATACCTCTCATACCCCCGTACATCTGAAAAAGAATTAAGTTTTCGATAAAATAATGTTGTAAATGAGCCATTCTAATTGAATAAATAGTATTGCTATTTTCCAGAAAGTTGTACATCTCTTAAGCTAGAAGAGCAAAGTCAGCAGAATCGAAAATCAATACATGGAACATTAAAGGCTCATTAAGGGCTAATTAGATGCCCTAAGAAGAAATTGTAGGCTCCTTGAATTTTCGCGAAAATGAATGTTCTGCTAGCTTTAACTTAAGCCAGCAGAACATGAGCGAAAAAGTGGCTAAAACAACGAAAGTTGCAATTCGACTTGCACAGACATTAAAGGCTCTCCAATTCCAAATTTCAGGCTCAATTACTTTTTTTTTTGTGAAAATGCAAAAAGCGCGATGCGTGAGTGAGCGCCTCGGCCAAGCATGGCAGAAAAACCTCTCAGACGGTGAAAATCAGTGTTCCGATAGTGCAGGCGAATTAAATGCTATTATAAGAAATTTTAGGCTGCGCCAATTTCATGGCTATTCTGCTGGCTTTAACCTAAGCCACATGAGCGAAAAAGTGGTCAAAACAACGAAAATCGCAATTCCACTTGCACAGGCATTGAAGGCTCATTAAAGGCTCTGGAAATGCACCAATCGTAAATTTCAGGCTCAATTACTTTTTTAATTTAGTGAGTTTGGAAAAGTCTGATTAAAATTACAAAGTACCCAAACTAACCAGGTTATTATTGGTAATTTCAAAAAAAAACACCCAGTCTTCCTCCACAAGTATAAATTCTTTGAAATTAATTTTCAACTCCACTTTGAGTTATGGACTACTTTTTCAATTTATTATTGATAAGTTTAGAAATGTCTGAAATTCGCGGAAACTAGCAGAGCCTAAAATTTCTCATTACAGCATTTAATTAGCCTTTGATGTATTCACAACGACTGCACTATTGGAACACTGATTTTCACTGTCTGATAGGTTTTTCCGCCATGCTCTGCCGACATTACTCAAATATCGCCACTTTTCGCATTTTCACAAAAAAATAATTGAGCCTGAAATTCGCGATTGGTGTATTTCCAGAGCCTTCAATGAGCCTTTATTGTCTGTGCAAGTGGAATTGCAATTTTCGTTATTTTAGCCACTTTTTCGCTCATGTTCTGCTAGCTTAAGTTAAAGCTAGCGCTAGCAGAATAGCAATTTTCGCGAAAATTGGCGGAGCCTAAAATTTCTCATTACAGCATTTAATTAGCCTTTAATGTATTCACTACGACTGCACTATCGGAACACTGATTTTCACCGTCTGAGAGATTTTTCTGCCATGCTTGGCCGACATCACTCACACATCGCGCTTCTTGCATTTTCACAAAAAAAGTAATTGAGCCTGAAATTCACGATTGGTGTATTTTCAGAGCCTTCAATGAGCCTTTATTGTCTGTGCAAGTGGAATTGCAATTTTCGTTATTTTAGCCACTTTTTCGCTCATGTTCTGCTAGCTTAAGTTAAAGCTAGCAGAACAGTCATTTTCGCGAAAAATTAGGGAGCCTTAAATTTCTCATTGGGGCATTTAATTAGCCTTTGATGAGCCTTCAATGTTCCATGTATTGATTTTCGGTTCTGCTGATTTTGCTCTTCCAGCTTAAGAGACGTGAAAGTTGTAGCTCTTAGAAGTATCAGAAACAAAATCACATGTAAGTTTAAATGATACCTCTTACAGCAATTTTTCACTAAGAAGGTGGTTACTTTAGATGAAAATTAGGTAATATGGTAGAATTACAAAATGTATCACTGAAGCTTAAATTTCTCACTTTTGCCAATTGGTCTTGTTATCAGAAATAAAAAATCTTGCCATAATGGGTCCTTTTTGCCTTCTCAGGTTTAACATGCAGATTATTAAAAACAAAAAAGCCAATGTGGGGCTAAAATAGTTTTCTCTTCAAAGCTTGATTACCCTGTATCTGGCTCTGCTTGATTTTCTGCTTTTGTAAAAATTAACTAAGCCACCCATCACCCATTCAATACAGTGCAGTGGTCTGCAAGATAATCAGATTAAGTAACAATTAATTACATACCTATTAAGTTTAATTAAAGACATTGTGAAATTGCAATTCAACCAGATATCCTTGCTGGAAATATTTTAACTAAATAAATTATTCCGCAAAAAGAGAATTCCTAAAAAAACCTATAACGATATATCCAAAAAGTCAACCGCTAAATAACCAAGGTCAATGAAAAATCCTATGATAAAAAACTTAAGTGGTGTGAGCATGCTATGACATCTGCCTATCATTATCAGACTATAGTAGTCACGACATAACATTTCATGACACTGGTTTTCCGGTGCATGCATAAAATCTCTTTTTGCGTCATTTTTGTTATATTCTCTAAAGACCAGCTATTTTTGTCACCTAAACACATGTCAAGTGGCAGAGTGGCTTTCAAAGGGTCTGCTTAATAGGTCAGGGTTTCCTTTTCTTTTTTTTTTTCAATTCAGATTTGAGAAATGCTTCGATATCAAATGGATTCTATTATCTATGTTGATTTAAAGTAAGCAACGTTTGACTCCTAATAATTTCAAGCTTCAAAAACCTAACAGTAGAAGGAATGCATTTTAAAGTTTTTTAAGGAATGACTATAAAATTTCCTTTGATTAAAAAAAAATATATGATAATTTATTATTTACTTATGGAATCAGTAATGATGCCACAACCTTGGTTCGTTTTAGTACCACTATAACAATTAATTCAATAAACCAAAAGCTAGGAAAGTCCAAGTATTTTTTTTGCAAACTAAAGGATAACAGAAAACGTTCATTTAAAAATATTACCTATACAGCAATATATTTTCCATGCTTATCTCTAAGTAGAACTAAGATAAATTGTCACAAGGTATTCAAATAAATAAGTGACGTTTGTTTTAGATAAGACGAAGGTGTTACCATAAATTCAACTTATTCACAACTAATTTTTCCCATATTGTTTGCCTTAGCATTAATGGTGGGTTTATAAAAAAAAATTAACACTTAAACTAATTAGGACAATTAAGTTACAACTAAGAATTTCAACGTGCGCTTACTTATATAGTTCTTAATTCTTAGTTGATAAGTCTTAATTTTCTTTATGAACCGCTACGTTACATATCATAACCTCAACTATTTAAGGTAAATGTTAATTCTTAGTTTAAGAGTTAAATTTTTTTTATAAACCCGCCATTAAATACAACCAGACCACCTACCATGTCAACTGTAACTTCACCAACTTTGGTGTTTCCATGATTTTTGCGGAAATTCTTAATACGTTCCTGTTCTTTGGGTACTTTGGCTGCCAGAACGGCTTTGAGGTCTGTGGAGGCATCGCTGAGCTGTCTGAGGATAACTGAGATTTGGGGTACTAGTTTCTGAAAATAAAAAATTGGCTAAATTTTATGAATAAAAATTTTTTTTTTGTAGGAAATCGAAGCCAATGTAATCCAACTTTTTTTCAATGTAATTTGCGTAACAACTAATTATCTAGATCAATAATTGCTGGTTGTTGCTTCACATAAGTGATTGTTTTTTATACATTTATTATTACCTATGGCTAAAGGATCATTCTAATTCACCCTGGTGGATTAGTTTGTACCATTAGTACCTATTATTATTATCTAATCCAGCTGCAAGCAAATGCACAGGCTGCGTTTAAAATCGTTCTATAATTGATTTCAAAAAAAGTTTCTTTTTAGATCCCAAAAGATTTAAATTAAGTCGATATAAATAAATCAACTTGTTATTTTAACTCTGGCAAAATCGGTTATGTAATGACTTTTCTACGTTTTCAAGCAAGAATTCTAAAAATATCGGCAGTAGGTGTGTACCTTTATAAATAACGAATAATTTTGGAGTTTTTGTGTATGTTTATCATCACAATACACTCTTTTCGATTCAATTTATGAGAATTCCATTCTGATTTTAGTTATTTTGCAGCAATATTATTTCAAATCACACAAAATGCGTAATAAATTCCTTCAGATAATCATATATTATTATAATATTGAACTTTGGATATAGGATTCTCTGCAAAACAAAATAAATTGTACATGTAAAATATGAATGTATGTACCTAATTTGGTTTTATATTTGTTTTGTGACGTTGTTTCTAGTGGATTTCTTGATTTAAATTCTTTTTATGCAACAAAAAACAAAAAAAAAATCGGTTCTGATCCCAGGTTCAGCTTCAGATTTGATTTGTGGCCATCATGAATATCTGATCAAAGACAACATTTTTTCTTTCACATATTTTGTGATCGCCAAGATTTGGTTCTGAAAGAATAAAAGGTTGAGGAACAAGGAACTTGTTCTAAACTATTCTTCAGTCGGTTCGACACACCTATAAATAACGGCATTTAAATATTTTATTCAACCATTACTTTCTTTTATATAATATGAATGAAGGTCATGGTTATAGGAACTTTTAAATTAATGGAATAATTTTTTTGGCGAGTAGCCTATTGAAATATTATCGGGACTTTTTGGCACTTTGTTATCTTTCTATTTATAAAACTTTTCATTCCGTTGTTGGACCTATAAGTGTATGGCTTCCTTTTAGCCTCTACTTGGCTTGTTTTTTGTATTTTTGAATCCTCTGCCCACCACATTGGTCTCCTTTATTTTCCCATAATCTGCAATGCTCACGACTCTCGAGTAGCCTGCCTTCATGTAGTTGTTTGAAGGATAAGCAACACTTACCCAAGCAAAAACGCAACTTTCCTAGAGTAATTACCCATGCGACAGCAGTTGAATAATTTTACTTATAAAGTAAACAAGTTGTGGGTCTGGTAATACCAAACGAAATCCACATACAACTATTTACTTCGAGTTAGTGAAAAAACCTTGAACCAAAGTACATCCATGCAATTGTCACTTGTAATAAGTATTTTTATAGATAAAATACTGTAAACTAAATTATTTCTCTTGCATCATCCAGGGGTACCTAGGTATTCTTATTTGAAAAGCAAATACAATTTTATTTTAATTTGTTTGTGCTGGAGGCCTTTTAATTGTAATTGCTATTGCTGTTCCATTTAACTCTGAACAAAATAATTCCAGGAACATTTTATATAAAATAACTTTTAGATTTAGGACTGATTTGACATGATTTCCATGCTAACTTGAACATAGTTATAGTTTGAGCCAAAGCTTAGGGTTTTGACTTTGGATAATCGCCTCGTTGTTACATTGTCTATTTATAGTTATCATTAAAGGGAATTTTATGTTTAACAAATAAAGGTGAGAATGAAGGTTTTTAGCTTTATTCCCATTGTTTGAGTTTGAAAATACCTTATTGGCACCTGTTCTGTGAAATCAGTGTTCTTTGTGAGTGAAAGTAAAATTTTTCTAGAAAATCACACTATACCTCCTTCAATCGAGATTAAACAGCTGCAAATGACAGAAGAGCCATCTTTGCTTTCATTCTCTGTATCAATTCAAGTTCCTATAAGTTCCTTGAGACAAGCTTCGCTACACATTTAACATGTGCTTTCAAGTCAAGTCTTTTATTGACAAATCCTACTTATTCCCAAGATTCAATAGAGAGTACCTAATTCTTCATCATCATGATTTTTGTTATAAATAAATACATTTATTCATGAATTCTAAGGCGGTACAACTAAAGCGGCACTGGTATCGAATTCTATAATCACAGGACATATTATAGATAAAAGAAATAATAATACCTAACAATCGAACAGGTAACAGTATATGTCGACGTAGATGTATATTATTCTATGTATTAGAAGAAATAGATAGAATAATATACGTCTAAGAGCCAGCGCCGAAAAAATTCTCTGAATTTACTAAAGCTAGTTTTTAGACAGTTGATTACAGTAGTTATGTACATAAATATACCGCGGTCAGTCAAGCGAAACTTGGGACAGGGACCTAGGGAGTGCTGTCAAAGATGTCGAGAAAACTTAGGTAATGCAACGAATTTACTAAGGCTGAAAATTCAATTTCAATTCAATTCAATTTCAATTTATTCAACAATAAATATAGATATACATATAATAACAAAATATAATGTAAATATTTTTTCCTACGAGCGTGCGCAAAGAAGTACTTTTCCGCACGCATTCCAGGGCTCAAAGTTACACTTTTCCGCACTCAGTGCGGATACAGGCCTTATCCGCACTGAGTGCCGAAAAGTAAAAATACTTGTCAAGCAACAATAAGTGCACCTGTCGACTTTGACACATGATGACAAATTTTTTCTCGGTTTCTATATCAGCCAACATCAATACAAACACCAAATATAAATTAACCTTGACACATTGTCAGATTTGTTCTCTATTTATATGCAAGAATCTACAAACTTTATCATCAAATTTAAATGCTTTAAGATGAACAGCTCTGACGAGGATTTTCTGTTATTTTTTTTATTAGGTAATTTTTTGATAAATGTATAGGTTCGCTTCAAGTTAATTAAAAATAATTGAACAAATTATGGGTTTAAAAAAAAAAAAAATCTTGTTACCTACCTGATATGAAGCTCGTAGGAAAAATGTTGTTCCTAACACGTGCGCAAAGTGTCTTTTCCGCACGCAAACACGTATCCGAACTCCGCTTCGCGTCGTTCGTATAACTGTGTTTGCGTGCGGAAAAGTGACACTTTGCGCACTTGTTAGGAAAATAACTATTACCTACGAGCGTGCGGTAAAGTGCATTTTACCGCACGTATTTGCAAATGGAAAGTATCACTTTACCGCATAGTGTGCGGTAAAGTTAACTTTACATTGAGTCGAGTCGAAGCAAGTCGCACGCATTCAATCTCTCCTTTATTTGTGTTAATTTTAATAGAAAAAGTGAAATAAATTGTTTGTGTTTCATGTCATTGTGTCTGGAAAAATGTGAGTTTTTACTCTTATTTAATAATCAACACAAGAACCCAATTTTAATTTGGAAAAACAACCAAAATCATTGTGTTCAGGACTATAAATATTGCTCGTATAGCAGCAAAAAAATTACAAATTTGCCTGCTTCTTATCTTCTTTTCAAGTCAGATTCTTTATCACTGAGAATGGAATTTTGAACCTTTTTTTTTTGCCAACATTCTCTGAACACTGTAGGGGAATATAGTGCAAGGAGAAGAGAGAAACTCAAGTTGTTAGCAATTATGGAATACAATTGTAGTAAATGTAACTTGCTGTGTCTACACAAGCGTAGACCACGAGAAAATAAACATTTTGGTATGTGTTGCGACCTGTGCAAGAGGCCATTCTGCCAAACCTGTGAAAATATTAGTGTCACTGAATCGGACGCCTTGGTACTAAATCAGAGGACAGTTCTTTTTTACTGCTCTCAATGCATAAATATCCAACAGAATATTAAAAGCGAATTTGAATGTCTACATAAAGCTTTCGTAAAATCCAAAGAAGACCTGGATTCAAACAACAAATACAGCGAAGAACTTCTTAATAAAAATGAAGAACTTCAATTGGAGATGGACAAATTACAAAATACTTTGATAGAGAAAAACCGTTTTATCGCTCGCCTTCAGAAGGGTTCAAAGTGTTTTGAGGATATGGCACTGGACCAAGAAAGGCAGTTTGAAGTAAAATTGGAATACCAGTTAAAAATTATCTCCAGTTTGAACGTGGAAATAAAAACATTGAAACAAGACAATCAAGTTAAACAAGATCAGATAGAAGAACATCTACAACTAACCGAGCAGACAAAAAAACAGCTACTCATCGTTGAAGAACTGCATAGGAAAGTTAAATTGTGGGCAAACACATTAGAAGCTGAATGTCAAGCGATGGGCAAAGAATTGAGGGCAGAAAGAATTGAAGGTCAAAACTTGAAAATGACTCTACAAGAACAAAAGTCTATTATAGAAGAGCTTGAAAATAAGCAAAGGCAGCTCAGTAAGGAGATCCAAAATTCAGACCATTCCTCAAAAAATAATTTACAGGAAGAAATAAAATATTTGCAAGATTCAGGTTTTGTTGCACCCATAGATATTAGCTCGGAGCAGCAACGCGAGTCAAACGCAGAACATTCCAAGATGACGTCGACAAGTGAACCGAGAATTTTAATATTGAGCGATCAAAATGGACGACATTTATTTAATTATCTTGCTCGTCAACCATCTTTGCATAGGTTTAAGGTAGAAATGATAATAAAGCCAGGGGCCTTTTTCCATAGTATTGTAGAAGATTTGGAAAATCTGACAAAGAATTTAAATAGTAATGACTATGTTATAATAACTGGTGGTCATAATGATCTCCTAAATGACAAATTTCCTCAAACAAAGTTAATTTGGAATAAACTTAAGCCATGTCTACACACTAATTTTATATTTTTGTCTTGTCCAGTATCGTCAAAATATAAAAACATAAATAAGATTACAGCATTCAATAACAGGTTTCATTCTTTTATAAGTAAGGTTGATAGGATTTCTGAGACATCTTTGGAACACATAGATATCAACAACAAAAAAGGACTGTGTGTTAGAAACTGGCAAATTGGTAAGCTTGTGGGGGAGTCAATAATAAATTTATCGGCAAACCCACACCGCTACAACAACTTAAAGCCACTAATATTTGTGAAAACCTGTGACCAACCTCAACCTCTACTTTCACCATCAATACATAGTAACTTAGAATCTCACGAGTCAATTCTGAATTGTAATAGTAACAGCGACTGTGCTAGTGTTGGCGATAAAGAAGGTTTAATTTTGGTAAAGAAAGTTTTATCAAATGGCACTTCCGTAAACGTCTTAGAGCCACGAACATGTTTCAATAACTCCAAAAGTGAAATGCATTTTATTCAGCAAGAACAGATAGATTTTTTAGCGCAAGTAACACCCCCAAAAACTCTAACATAGCTCAAGATTGCAATCGAAAAAAACAGGTGTCTGTATTTTTATTGAATATTCAATCGCTACGAAACAAAATTGATGATCTGTACCTATTTCTTGAAAATGAAAACTTCCCGGACATACTGCTGCTGACTGAACATTGGTTGGCGACAAATGAAATATTTTCTATCAATGGTTATACACTGGTGTCTAAATATTGTAGAATTACCAAGAGTGGTGGAGGTACTGCTATTCTTATAAGGGATGAGTTTTTGGAGACTTTCGAAGTTATTGCTGTTTCACACTGTGACATCCTTATAGTAGAAGGTGGTTTTGAGTTTTCATTGTTGTACAATGAGAGAAAGAACTTGTATATTTTGTGCATTTACAGACCACCATATTCTTCAAATTTAAAACAATATTTTGAAAATCTAGAAACTCTTTTAATGAATCTACCATGTAAGGCAAACCTTTTGTTGGGTGGTGATCTGAATATAAATTATGACGATGAAACATCAGAGGCTACACAGGTATTATCCAATTTGTTTTTATCATTTAACCTGCGAATGTATGTGCAGCGACCGACCCGAATTACTGCACATGGTGAAAGCAAGATTGACTATATGTGTTCCAATTTTGGCTTGGGAAATATTTTCGTGAGTTGCGAGGTAATGCCTGTTGGTTTTTCGAATCATGAGGCAGTTTTGGCTTACTTTAGATTTAATTTTAAATAGGGGGCGAAAGCATAGGTTAGGTAGGTTGTTTAGTCGGAAGAACTACTATAAGTTTAAGTCTGCCGCTGAGGGTTTGAGCTGGTTTGAAGTGTTAAACACAGAATCTCCCCTTGCGTCTTTTCAAAACAAAATAAGTGGTACTTTTCTTAAATGTTTTCCACTACAGAAAATCAAACAAATCAACAGAAAGAGTTGGGTGACAAAGGGTATCAAAATATCCTCGAAAAATTTCAGATCTCTTCAAGTAATAAAAAAGCACACAAACAATCCCCGTTTTCTCTGTTACTTTGCCAAATACAGGTTAACATATAAAAAACTTATCAAAGCTGCAAAAGACAAGTTTTACCGCGACCAAATTAAAAATTCAAATAACTCAACCAAGGAAAATTGGAAACTTGTGAACCAGTTAACGGGTAGGGACCCTTATCCCTGGTCAAGGGTGAATGTGGATGCTAATATTCTGAATAACTTTTACTGTACAGTTGCCAATAACCTGCAATCGGGTCTGAAAAGTGACATAGATCCTCTTTCGTATTTGTCTGATGTAAAAATAGATGGTACATTTGAGCTACAACCTACAAATATCGGTGAACTGAGAAATATTTTTAGGGACATAAAAAATCCGAAATCAAGCGGCTGTGATAACATTTCAGTTAGACTACTTCGGAATCTCCCTGAGACTGCTCTCTATGTGTTGGCTGAGTGTATAAATATCTCCTTTCAATTGGGCAATTTTCCTGACGTTCTTAAAACAGCAGTTGTTGTTCCAATACATAAGGGAGGTGAAACTGACAAGCCCGAAAATTACCGCCCGATATCATTGCTTTCAACACTTTCAAAGGTAATAGAGAAATTGGTCAAGGGAAGAATGTTGGAGTACCTGAATAAACTTAATATTTTAAGTGATTCTCAGTTTGGTTTTCAACCATCCAAAAACACTCACGACGCAATTTTTAATCTTTTAGATCATGTTTTCACAGCTTTGAATGAGGATGAAGTGGTCGCCACAGTCTTCTGTGACTTCTCTAAGGCCTTTGACTGTGTAAACCATGAAATTATGTTAAAAAAATTGCATGTTTACGGCTTTAGAGGAGTCTCCTTGATGTGGTTCAAATCGTATTTCTCAAAAAGAGAACAGTATGTAAAAATCGGTTCTACACAATCTCTAACTTTAAATATATCGAATGGCGTTCCCCAAGGGTTCGTTCTCGGACCGATTTTATTTTTGCTGTATCTGAATGATATATTCAGACTACCAATTCAAGGTCGCTTCACAGCTTTTGCAGATGATAACACTCTTTCTTGGAGAGGGAAAAATTTTGAAACTTTAAAGGACACAGTCTCAAGGGACTTAAAAACAATTAAGGAATGGTGTGACGCAAATTTACTGTGCTTTAATACAAAAAAAACCAACCTCATGACATTCAAATTTATTTACAATGACCTCTACCTAGATGCTCAATTAATTGAAAACAGGTCCAACTGCAAGTTCCTTGGGATTCATGTTGACAGCCAGCTCAAATTTTCCACGCATGTCAACAACCTTAACAATAGACTGGCTAGCGGATGCTATGCCATACGAACTGTATACAACGAGCTTGGCCATAATTCTGCCAAAATGGTATATTTCTCTTTAGTAGAATCTCACATCCGGTATGGCATAGCCTTCTGGGGATGTTGCTCGCAGACACTTTTTGATTCGGTGTTTATTGTACAAAAAAGGGCAATAAGATTTCTATGTGGAAGAGGATATCGAGATCATTGTAGACCACTTTTCTTGAGACATGAAATTTTGACAGTTTACTGTATTTTTATCCTAGAGACAGCAATTTTAATGCATAAAAATTTTTATGACCAAATAGATCTCTCAAGAACCTACGAAACTAGACAGAAACTAAAAATTTCGTTGCCGATCCCGAGGTCTTCTTTGACACAGAACTCAGTAATTTATAAAAGTAAAAAAATATTTAATCATTTACCTGTTCACCTAAGAGAAATTAAAGAACTAAGAAGGTTTAAAACCGCTTTGAAAAGTTTTTTGTGTAAAAAAGCATATTATAGTTTGCAAGAATTTTTTGATGATAATAGTTTAGGATAACATAGTTTGTATTTTTTGTATAAAAATTTTACTATAAATAAATATTAGGAGATGCTGTTGACCAAAAATTTTATTTTGTGTTTTGTTTTTTTTAGCTACTGTATTGGATATTTTTAATTTTATGTATTTATTTTGACTGTTGTAATTACGTTATTTAGTCACTTGTTTAAATGTTTTACTCTAGTATTTAGGAACTAAAGCTTTGTCAATGGAAAATTATTTTTGTTTTTCGGACAATAAAGTATATTTTGATTGATTGATTGATTGACAGCATAGTATGCAGTAAAGTAGAATACAAAGTGTGCGGTAAAGTGCACTTTACCGCATAGTGTGCGGTAAAGTAGATTTGATATTTATAATCAAAAATCCTCTCTTTTTCACAAAATGGATTTTTGATCATTTCTAAATCTTATCTAATTTCATTAATTAATCTGATTCATTAATTAATTTTATCAATGCCTTTTTTTGGAGATGTAGATGCTCATAGGTAAAATTTTGTACCTAACACATGCGGAAAGTGCCTTTACCGCCCTTAACGGCTTGACCGAGCTCCGCTTCGCGTCGTTCGGTCAACTGCCGTTGCGTGCGGTAAAGTATCACTTTCCGCATTTGTTAGGTAAATAACTATTAAATATCTCAACAATTGTCACTATACATGCACCTAGGTACAAACGCACCTGTAATGTGCATGTTTGCGCAAATAAATCTTATACCTACCCAAAATAAATAAATGTGCCTAAGTACAATATCTTGAATTTTCTCTCTAAGAAAAAAAGAAAAAATCAACAAAACCAATAGAAATCACAATTGAGCCATACTATTGCTCTTTTTTACAAAAAAATATACCTACTTATTATCTAGCAAGCAATAGAAAAAAACAACAAACAAATCTAAAAAATCTCCAAATACACAGCCTTATTAATAAATAAGTGGGCCTTAAGTAACAAATTAATTTTTTTCCTATTTGGGATATTTCTTATGTCATTTGGAATCATATTAAACAGTCTTGGACCCAAATAATTGACAAATCTCTGGTTTATACTTTTCTTTGATGGAGGTATGTTGAGCATTTGGCTCGTCAACATTCTGGTCTGGTAGTTATGTCTTACAATATTATTTCTTATTCTCGGATTTGAGTGTATAAAATTGCATACCTCCAATAAATACAAAGATCTTATGTCAGAAATCTCTGGTGAATAGAGCAGGGAAGTTGAGTATAGCCTAGGTTTCTTCAAGATAATTTTAACTATATAATTTTGAACTATTTGAAGTGGCTGAATGTTACTTGTATACATTCCCCCCCATACCAAAATACCATATCTTAAGATAGATTCGACCAGAGTCTTATAAATCATTTTCAAAAGTTTTTGGTTTAGTATCTCCCTTAAAATATAAAATTTATAAATTAGATATCGGACTTTTCCAGTAATGTACTGCACATGAAGGTCCCATTTAAGGTGTGAGTCAATTATAACCCCCAGATATTTTATTGAAGTTGTTTGCTTTAAAATTTCTCTGTCATCATTAAAAACTATCTCATGAAAATCTGGTCTGTTAGCTTCCGTAATTGAGAAGGGAACATACATTGATTTTTTCATGTTAACGGTAAGTTTAAGAGTATCAAAAATGTTTTTTATCTTTACAAAACCCAGCCTAACTTTCTCCTTTACAGCGTGCCATGAATCTCCACAAAAAATAGCCACCGTGTCGTCAGCATAGGCGATAACTGTTCCATCTATTTCAACTTCAAACAAATAGTTTACAAAAATATTAAAAAGCAAAGGTCCAATAACAGTTCCCTGCGGAACCCCATACTGCACGACAAGCGGATCACTTAGTGTGTTTTCTATCCTGACACGCTGCGTACGGTCCAGCAAATAATGCTCAAAAACTTCCAACACTATCCCCCTGATCCCATACCCCTCCATAATTCGGAGGAGCATTGGATGGGAGACAGTGTCGAATGCCTTAGCTAAGTCTAGAAACAAAGCAATACATTTGTTGCCCTTATCAAATCGTTATATATATTACATATAAATAACAGTAATGTAAGTCAGTCAGTTGAATAGCGGGACCGGGCTGGTCAGTCAGCCCCAATACATGTAAAAAAAAAAAAAAAAATTTGCAATTAATTTACTAAACTCCAAAATTGTTCCAACGGCGTAAGATGTCCTATTATTCATAAAAAAAATATTCAGTCAACTATCTTGCGGGACAACACCCGTCAGTCAGCAAAAAAAGAAATAAACATTTTGTTTGATAAAAATGAGTTGGATCTAAGGGTTGGATTGCGCGGCGTCGTCGCGTCGGAGGTAGCGTCAACACTCGATTGCATGCTGAAATAGTTATTTTCTTGTTCATCTTCTCAACCAGATTAATACTAAAGAAAGTAATTTACGCAAAAAGCGGATAGTTAGCGTTTTCTGACGAATGTGAAATTACCAATCACAGTAAAAAAAAGAAAGCTTTACATACAAATACCACACAATTTTTTTTCTACTACTAGTAGCTATTCACATACCATGGGAGGAAAATAGTGCTTTTCCTCCCGCGAATAGTTTGAGGCACGACGCGAAATGGAGGGCGTCAATATCCAAGGGGAGAAAAATATTTTCCTCCGGAGGTATGTATAAAGTGTTTTTCTACTGCCTTTCACAACACCTTGATGGATCACTATCAACTATCGATATGTGAAGAACCGCATATAGGTAAAGTCCGTCATTTTTAATCTGACACTTTCCATATGAGGAGCGAGAGGCGATAAAGCGATGTGTGTTTGGTGATTGTAAAAGTGATAGTCGAACGAGTTCCATTAAATTAACGACCCCATTTGCCTCTACTGGAGTTTTAGGTAACACAGCACCTGTCACATCACTTTCTGTTAATTTTATCAAACGTTTTGCAACCAAAGAAGCCATAGCGAATGCACCGAATACTTACGAAAGCGTAGATTTGACAAGATGCTGTGTTACCTTAAACTCCAGTGGAGGCAAATGGGGTCGTTAATTTAATGGAACTCGTTCGACTATCACTTTTACAATCACCAAACACACATCGCCTCTCGATAAAACATATCACGTTCTCCCAAAACTGCCATAATTATTAAATTTAAGCTCAAAATTGAAAAAAAATAATAATAACATTGACAATGCTATTTATAGGTTATGTGACTTTGTTTGTCAACTTTCTGTCAAAGTCATTCATAATGAAAGCTTCTATTCCAGATCCCCGGGAGGAATAGTATATTACATACCGAGTAGGGAAGTGTTTCGTTACTGTCGAGGGATTTATATAGTCAATCGAGACGCGAAGCGTCGAGATTGACTAATAATCTCGAGACAGAAATGAAAACTTCCCTCCGAGGTTTGTATACTATTTTATTTGCAAGCACACCACTAATTATGATTAGTCAATCAATTTTTTTAATATTAAAAAAATAAAACAAACATGCCAAAATGTGTCATTCGCTGCTTTGACATTTTTACCTGACATGTTTTCATTGTTGCCAGCAAAGGTGAATAAATTAGAGTGAGGGAAATCGGTGAGGGAAGTCGAATAGGGAAATCGGTGAGGGAAATCGAAGAGGGAAGTGACACACTTCCAAATTTTTAAAAAGTCAGTAATGACAAGATTACATATATGATTGCAAATAAAACACTTTACCTGTGTCACTTCCCTCTTCGATTTCCCTCACCAATTTCCCTATTCGACTTCCCTCACCGATTTCCCTCACTCTTATTTATTTACCTTTGCTGGCAACAATGAGAACATGTCAGGTAAAAACGTCAAAACAGTGAATGACACATTTTGGCATGTTTGTTTTATTTTTTTAATATTAAAAAAATTGAATGACTTATCATAATTATTGGCGTGCTTGCAAATAAAATAGTATACAAACCTCGGAGGAAAGTTTTCATTTCTGTCTCGAGATTAATAGTCAATCTCGACGCTTCGCGTCTCGATTGACTATATAAATCTTTCGACAGTAATGAAACACTTCCCTACTCGGTATGTAATATACTATTCCTCCTGCCGGGAGGGAAAGAACCATTTTCCTCTCTTTTGTTAGGATCGAAAATGGAGTTTGCTAGTAAAATAAAAATTGTTCAGCAGAGTTATGCATCCAATAAAGTGGACGAATCAATTAATTATTATATTTAGGCTGAATTTCCCTAATTTTTAAAATTTGCTTGTAATTTTTGACAGAAAAATGACTTTCATTTGTGCGTTCTTCCTTAACAAATATCACAATACTTTGTTAAATAGACTGAAAGTAAATCCATACATTAACTTTTCAGTATTGAAGAAGGCATTCGAACCCTACAGTTTGTAGAAGAAATATTCTATGAAACCCATGCGTGAATTATTTTCTAACGCTAAGGCCGTGTTCATGTTGGAGCTGTGATAAAAGCTATGAGAGGGTCGATAATAGCGGTGATAAGAGCTATTCAAAAGTATCCCATCAAAAGTATCAAAAAAGCGCTGCTCTACTCGCCTCTCCAACATAGACACCTGCGTCCAAACACAGGCATTGTATTCCGTTGCTTCGCTAGTATCGTTGCTTTTATCGTTTATCACAGCTCCAACATAATCCCGGCCTTATGTTGGAGCTGTGATAAACGATAAAAGCAACGATACTAATGTAAAGTATCATTAGTATCGTTGCTTTTATCGCTTATCACAGCTCCAACATAATCACGGCCTTACGCATAAATATCTATGATTAAAAATCAAAATTGCTACTTTGGGCGCTATAGTAGTAAAGTGCATTGCTTTGAAGAGACGAATTTAATTCATCTTAAGCATACGTAAGGTGCTAAGTTTACGCACGGGCGTAGAAAAAAATTATGTAAGTATTCAATAAATAAAGTTAAAAATTGAAATATGTCTCACTGTTCTTGGGAATATATCGACTTTAATACCTCAGCAACTTCTTCCATTACATGAGCACTAACTGTTTCTCTATAAAAAAAATTAATACTATACAGGATGTCACACATCGTTTCGCCGTCCTTCCGTATCTCCGCTAATTTTATAGATCTCTTGTTTGTTTTTTAAATTTCGATAAAACTTGGAAAAAGTGATTTTAGGTAGGTACCTACATAAAGAAACTATATTTTACATACTCTCTATCAGGACATGATGGCTCTGCTTGCTACTCACGTGACTTATCTAATATATCCGAAAAACAGATTTGCTGCAATGGAAATAATTAAATGGTGAGAAGTTGCTGTTTATCATTATTTCTCTGAGAAGCCAATATAAGCTTCTTTTTTTGAGCTGCCGCCATGCCTGGATTAAGGGGGGCTAAAGGGGCTGGAGCCTCGGGCCCCGCGGTCCAGTAGGGCCCTGCAGGGGCCCCATCTTTTGAAAAATGTACGTTGAAGCTTATGCTGAATAAGGGCCCATGGGCAAACAATAAATAATAAATGCACTAGTCTTTCGCGTCATGTTTCGCAACCAAGAACAACAATGCAGGAGGAACGCTTGTCTACATTAAAATTGATGTGCATAGATAGAAACAGACGTTCTAAAGGAATTCGAATTTACTGATGCCATACAAGTACTTGTTAAACTTAAGTTAGGTACGAAAAAAGATATTTTGACTTATTTTAGTACATGTTTTACTAAAATAAGTCAAAATATCTTTTATAGGTATAGCAATGTCTTCTCTTACATCAGGAATATAGTTTTTTTTTATAAATTTTTTTGCACTCAATTTATAAAGGGCCCCCTAAAACTTCCCTAGCCCCGGGCCCCATAGAAGCTTAATCCGGCCATGGCTGCCGCAAGTTTTCAAACTAAGGGACTGTAGGAATTGAACTATTTTCGTGATACTGTACTGTTATCTTAATATAACATGAGCGAAATTGAAATCGAAAAGGTATATTTAACGACCGCCGCCAGCCGTTATTTATCCGCTGGTCGGTTAAATATAAATAACAGGCCGCCGGTCATTAAATTAACGGCTGCCGGTCGTTAGAATAACGGCCGCTGGCCTATCTCCGACGCGACGACGCCGCGCAATCCAATCCTCAGGATCCAACCCATTTTTATCAAACAAAATATTTATTTCTTTTTTTGCTGACTGACGGGTGTTGTCCCGCAAGAGTTAATATTTTTTTCATGAATAATAGGACATCTTACGCCGTTGGAACAATTTTGGAGTTTAGTAAATTAATTGCACATAATTAATTTTTTTTACATGTATTGGGGCTGACTGACCAGCCCGGTCCCGCTATTCAACTGACTGACTAACATTACTGTTATTTATATGTAATATATAATGTGTATAACGATTTTCAGCCTTAGTAAATTCGTTGCATTACCTAAGTTTTTTCGACATCTTTGACAGCACTCCCTAGGTCCCTGTCCCAAGTTTCGCTTGACTGACCGCGGTATATTCATGTACATAACTACTGTAATCAACTGTCTAAAAACTAGCTTTAGTAAATTCAGAGAATTTTTTTGGCGCTGGCTCTCCGTCTATTCTTTCTTTCAATGAAATTTACAAGGTTTGTTGAATGCTCGGTTGAATGTATAAGTAGTTTTTCAGTCCTTTTGAGAATTTGAAAATATGTCTTTCACTTTTAATTTTTTTTGGGATAAAAGTTGTACGCTTCGGATACACGGTTTATTACAATGTATTTTCCTATGCCAGTTCTTGAGTTGACCACATGAATATTTCCTTGCTGCCTTGTAGAGTGGCCATGAATTTCAGAATTTTTCACTAGTTTTATATTGTTTTTAATTAGGTGATAGTTGATTTTCTGCATAAGTTTGCTCTCTCCTCTCCTCTAGCTTTATTATATTCTCGATCTTGAGATATTTAGTGTTTTCATAAAGTTCTTTTGTTGGATGAAGTCTAGGGAGTTTATATAGATATTTAATAAATCTATTTTGTAGTCTCTGAATTTTTTCTATTGTTGGCTTCATTGTTGCTGCCCATATTGCACACATTTCCAAAATTATTTGAATTTTTGCAACAATTGAAGGAAGGATGTTTGGAAGTGGTACTATCCTCTATACATCCATGATAATACTTATCCAGTAGTATATACATTGCCTTCGCTGTGACAGATATAACCTTTCTAGTTCCAAGACTAGTAAAGACTACCCCCTGAGCCATTTTGTTGATCACAAAGAAGGAATTTGTCTCCAAATACAATTCGCAGCTATTGTAACATTTGATAGAGTTGATATGGGTCTATAGTTTGCTTCTTCATTCTTTTTAAACTTTTTTTTAATTAGGCTCTCCAAACCACGTGATTTTTCAATATGGCGAGAGTGGAAAATTTGACATTTGTTTGTTTATCTTGAGTTTATTTGGAATATTTTCAAGCTAATTACAGTTAACTTTGTTATGATATACTTTTTGAGATGCAGAGTGAATATTTAAAGACTTAAATGCTGGAAAATCGGGATGTGGGCGAACGGTTAGTTTGAAAAAATGTCCAGTTGACATTTTAACCCACAGTTTTCACAAATTTTCACATCAATGAGTAAATGAAGGCCTACAAAAGCTTAGATTCTCACAAGTATTTTGAGTCTGGCTTAATTTTAGATGCAGGAACAGTGGTAGTGAAAAATTTTCACGTTTTAATTGGAAAATTTTGAAACAGAGGGCAATGAAAAAAGCCTGACATCATCCTTGTAACCTTGTTGAAACTACTTCCACAATCAACTACAAGACATGTTTGTGGCATTTTTAATTAGAAGAAACACTAATGAAGTCAGTAAAATAAAATAAAAAAATAAACAGAGTTCATTTACAAAACAAACACAAAATGCACTTTAAAAAGCTTTAAATTCCATACTCTCATATACGGGATAATGAACTTCCGCCCACAACACACTTTTTGACAGGTCGTTGGAATGCCTAATTAGACACCAACATTGAGTTTAACTGGAGATTAAATTTAATTGTAATTTTCTGGATTAACTTCAAAGTTGGTGTCAAATGATAGTTTATGAAAATCTGAGTGAAAATCTAAGACAAGAGTGTAAAATCGGTTTTGCTGTAAAATTAACCGTTACAGTGTCACAGCCTGTCAAAGTTGCAAAAAAGTGAAATTTCATCTGTCAATATTTCCAAAACAGTTGAACTCAGGTATAGTGTAAATAAATAAATAAATAAATAAATAAAATCTCCTGAAAATTTAATGTAGAATCCGAATATTCAATAATATACAGGGTAAGCCATTTGAAATAATAGTTATTTTTGTATCTAGTGTGCGAAATGCTACTTTGGTGATCGAGATCTGATTTTTTTAACGAGGCGCAGCCGAGTTAAAAAAATAGTCGAGATCACCAAAGTATTTCGCGTCCGAGTTGCAAACAATATTTTTTTTCTCCAAACGTCAAAAAAACGTCACTTTGTTAACTCCTGTCAAGATGTCAGAAAGGACCCCGCACACCTCTTATGGGTTTTTGGTTTTCTGTCAAACTCAATGAAATTTTGATATGTGTTAGACCTTCACTTCCTGATAAAAAGTTCTCATGGGCCCGAACCAATCCTATGATTAGTTTTTGATTTACAGGTACTGTTATGTCCAAGAAATGTATACATTTTATATGTATTCACATCTACCTGTCACCTAATAATAGGTCTGTTTCTGCAAAAATCTCAAACTTGTCAGAGCGAATTTGATTGGTCGAAAACAGTCAGAAGCAGTCAGAAAACTAGTTACAACCAATGAAATTCACTCTGACAGACCTAATAATCGGTGACAGGTAGATGTAAATGCATATAAAATGTGTACATTTCTTGAACATTAAACCACCTGAATTTCGGAAACTAATCATAGTATCGGGTTGGGCCCATGAGAACTATTTATCAGTAAGTCAAGATATATCACATATCAAAATTTCATTGAGTTTGACAGAAAACCAAAAACCCATAAGATGTGTGCGGGGTCCTTTGATTTCTATGCTGCCAGGCAAATCCAGTGGGTTAACACCTGTCGAGGTGGTAGAAGTTTAATTTCTATGCTGCTTGGCAGCAAAAGTACTTTTAGTGCCGCTCGTACTTTTACTGCCGCTCAACTATTCACTTGCCCCCGAGCTTACCTCATTAGTTTGGAGAAAAAATAGCGTGTTGCATACGGAGTAGAAGCACTTTTTTGTGCTTCAGCAGTATTGCAAGCCTCACCAGTGGCGGCTCGTATATTAAAAATGTGGGGGTTGCAATTTCAATTGTACAATCATGCATGTTTTTCGTGAAGGTCCAGAATAAATGTCCTGGTGAAAGTCCTTTTTTTGCTAGTTACAGTTTGTTCAATTTTTAAATTTGGAGTAGGCCTTCCAAGTCTTTTTATTTCAGCCTTATCGGTTGATGAACGCCCACAGAATGGCTCGGCAATTAAATTTTGAACAGAATTCTTTTTTTTTTTTCACCCCCCACACGACAAAACTTCACAAAACAAACCTAATCTGCGCTGCGAGCAAAAAAAATAAACAAAGTTTGCACTTAGCTTGCAACCTGCTGGAGCTTATGGAGCGGATTTCGAATCCACGCAAAGACAGGCAACCAAATGTGCGCCGTCATATAATAGATCGGTTTGCTTTGGAGCTGCAATCCAGCGACTCGACGCCGCTACTCGAAGTCGCCGGCGGCCTGTCAGTTATTGATATTTTGGCGAAGTTGGTCAAATTATTTTATTAATTGACTGCGTATTATTTAGGTCCCAAATTTTGGTATAATTTATTTTTAAATATAATTAGGTACTAAAATTTAGTTCTACTATTTTTGTTTTATATTTTTTAAGTTTTGTTTTGGGGGTTGCGCAAACCTGCAAACCTAAAGAAGAGCCGCCACTGAGCCTCACTACGTTCGGCTCGCAAACCTACTGCTTCAACACAAAAAAGTAAAGCTTCTACTCCTAATACAACAATATACTATTCTACAACTCCATTTAAATATTGATCATTCGAAGCCAAAATTGTATTTTCAATCAAAGGTAGGTGAATTTTAATTATTTTTGGTTACCTGACAGGTATGTCACCATGACACCAGTGTGCGAACTAGCTATTTCGCGCACTAGTGTGGGAACATTAAAAAATCAATACCTGGGAAAAAAAGTGTCACTTCGCAAACTGTAATGAGTGTGCGAACATCATCATTTTTTGACAGTTGTAGAAAAAATATTTTTTTGTTTTTTAAACTTTCTGCAGCACCCTGTATTAACAAAACTATGTTTTCTGAGAACTATTTTTCGAGCACTACACCCGAGACTACACCTTTCCTATTTACATTTTTTTTATACATAGTGGCAAACAAAATTTAAGCGGGGTGTGAAAATATAAAAAATGAGCCTGTACAGGGGGAGCCAAGTAAGAAGCAGTTTTTTTTTTTCGCTTCATTAATTTGTTATTTAATAAAACCCTATTACGCTGTATGGTATAGAATTTTTAATACCTATTTAAGGCTCGCTTTCCTCGGATGCGGGACGGAGACGGAACGCAAGCGTGACGGAGTCATAGCGCCTGCCGACGTAACGCGCTTGGAAGCTAGTGCTTTCCTCGAAGGCGACGCAACGTGGGCGGTTCGGCAATCCGTGTGTGAAAATAGGCTATTTTTTATTTCAATAGACATACATAAATTGATAAATTATACAACACAGGATACTGCCACACTAAAATCAATCAACAACTCACTTTGCTCTTCTGTAAAACTCGATATTTTTAAATTTATAATATTCCGTCCGTCTTGCGCTCCGTCGAAGTTGCCTGTCGACCGACCGGTGGCGTGATTCCGCTAGCGTCAAAAAAACTGCGCTCCGCCGCCGTCGCGCCACCGCTGCTTAGGAAAGCACATCTTTATATTTTTAATGCCGGCAACGTCTGCGGCACCCGTTCCGTCTCCGTCCCGCATCCGAGGAAAGCGAGCCTTTAGAAGTACCAGTCATTTTAGTGACTGAACGTAGCCGCATTCTTTCGCATCGGATCAGTTGATCAAAACGCGTTATGTTCCAGTGATCACGTTCTTTCGCATTTTGGCAAATGACAGTTAACGAATCATGATCCGAGAAATTCTGAACATATTGAACATTTTTTGTTTGTGATTAGTTTGTTCCGATCGCGAAAATCTAACCTCAACTTTCAAATTATTTCTTGTTTACTTTTTGCGCTTTCTGCAATAATATATAATATAAATTTTGTAAGCTCGTCCATTATTATAGGCACAAAAAAACAAACGTAGCAAATCAAAAAACTGCAAAATATAATATAACCAACTCAAAAAATAGAGAATAGAGGAAAAGCACCAGCTGGCAGTGACACATCAGTGACAGCGTTTTTTCGGACTAATAAATGAAACATGTTCCATCTGAACGAACGGATCAGGATCTCGGAATCATGATTCAAATATTTTGCGAAAGAATGCGGCTCTTATGTCGCTTCTTGAACACACAAATTAAATTAGGTTAGGAATTTCCTATTAGGCAATTTAAACCACGTGACATTCAAGATGGCGTGGCGGCCACACATGGACCAAAAAACACAAAAAAAAATTCTAGTTTCTGCCCGACTTATTAGTTTACGTACCTAGTAAGCAAATATTTTATTGAATAATTAAAATCAAAGCTGCAAGCAAAGAAGTGAAATAGGTTATCAATAAAAAAAAAACATTTTTGTCATACACTCTTAAAAACAGCTATTTTACGGACTCATTCAAGTCCATAAAATGCTTCTTTTTAGGATTTTTTCTTTGTTCTTGGATGCACCCGAGGATGCACCTTTATGATTTCAAATTAATAAATTAATTAATTTCAGCAGATATTCAACAAGTCTACTATATAATGAAGATATCCTAAATATGAGAAGTTTGTATTTTCTTTTATGCACAAATCAAAGTGTAAGAAATTTGTAGATCATTCTCACAATACTAGGTCAATTTCTGTCGGGCATCTGAAGGTACCATTATCAAATACATCTAAAAACCAACGATCATATGACTTTTTGGCTCCCAAATTGTACAATACTTTGCCACAAGTGACCAAGTCAATATCTAATTTACAAAAATTTAATAAAGCATGTCGTACTTACATTTATGAAAATTTGTATAAATTTATGTTGCTAGTTTAATCTGGTAGGTGTAGGAACCAAATATTTGTATCGACATTTTTCTTTTATTTTTCTTTCTTTTTTCATGTGTGTGTTTTATTTTTTGTCTTAAAATTTATATTTTTTTTATTTTTTTTTCTTTTGCACAAACAGGTGTTCAGTCACCTAGGTGCGGGCGATTATTTAAGAGACTATTGAGAGAAAAATTATATTTTTGTTATTATGTATATCAGATTTGTTGTTGTTGAATAAAATTGAAATAAATTAATTGAAATTGAACTGTGCTGAACACAATGCAAAAATGGAGATATTAAAGAAAATAGGTTTCTTATCTTATTTTTTGTTCATTTTACCATTTTTATTAAACATTATTTTCTCACCACTTTTCTCACCACTAAAAAATTAAGGAAATTTTGCAAATTTTAGCGTTCTGAAGAATTCTAAAAAGCGTATGACAATAAATAGTGTTTGTCACACGTACCTAAAGAAGTTTTCCAGGACTTATCTGCTATTCTGGACTCGGCCAACGCCTTGTCCGGAAACAGCAATGATTCGTCCTGAAAAACTTCATTTTAGGTACTTGTGACAAAAATAACTATTTTAATACAAAACCTGAAGTTTTTCGAAACCTTTTGTCATGGCCTCTTTTCTGATAATTTCTTAATATTTTCAAATTATTTATGTAGTTTTTGAGTAAAAAATTAAATTTTTCAACAACCCCAAAGGCAATGATTAAAAATACTGCTTCTTACTTGGTTCCCACTGTACATTTTGATTGGATATTTTTTCTAGAATTAAGGAAAGGCCCCCCTAACATTCACACAAAATTCCACATAAATCCGCCAAATATTTAAAAAAAATTTATTCAGAGCCAAATTGGGTTTCAAATAAATTTGGCCCACAGTGTATGTAACTCGATAAGGGCCAAATTATGGACTGACTGGTAAACGTCTGGTTGGTACCTAGCAGGTACTTTCTATGCTGTAGATATAGAAAGTACCTGCTAGGTAACAACCAGACACTTAGCAGTTGGTCCATAATTTGACCCTAAGTAAGAAATATATGTTCAGATTATCCATACTTTGTCCAGTCGCGTAGAGCACGCATAGTCGAGGTTCTACTGTAGATGGATTTTTTTTTATGTTTGTTTATTTCCCGCCAAATTTACAAAAAGAACATCAATTATTATTTCCAAGCAAAATATAATAACTCGTATAATAATATCGCGAACACGTGATACTACAACAATCAAAAAATGTGTGATCAATATCCAAAATGATAAAACCGAAACATTGACTGCTGGGTCAAATGTGAATATTTATTTCAAACTAGACTTTACAAGGTCAATACAACCAAAAATAATTTCTGTTTCGAATGTTTGTATCAAAATTTAAAATACCTACTAAGCATTAATGGAGTGATTGAAGGGCTTTAATTTCATTTGCCTTTTTAGACTCGCTTTTTGATAAATCTCTTACATCACCACCAGATTCCTTGCGGATTGTTAATAAGTATGAAGTAGTAAATGTTGCTAATTCAATCAAATTTTGATTGTTTTGTAGAAAACGCGCCCAATTTAAAACCAAAAAGATTACATTTTTAATACAATATTGTTATTATAATTATTACAATCACACATCAAATAATTTATCCTCTCAACCTCAAGCACATGACGTTTTATGGCTTGTATGAATAATGGTTATTACATAACGGGGTACCTCTTTGCTGAAAATTTGATGATTGGGGAATTTATTGGCAGTTTATTGCACAAGCAATTTATTAACTAATAATCTATTTCTATTGATTATTGCCAACCCGGCTGAATGAAATATGTTCTCTTGGGTTACTTCATTACTTGGGATTTAAGGGTAAATTATTTAAATCACAAGCCAAGCAAAGTTTCTTGGTTAAGTGAAAGTTGGAAAACATTACATTAATTAACAGGCCTATAATATAATTTTTAATGGGTACCCCAATTTTATAATTATTAAAGATTTATTTATGGATCTGGGAGCCTTAAGACTTTTATTCCATCCCTAAAGGACAATGGTACAAAAATATTATAAATAGTACCCTCAATTCTTCAGAAATTACTTATCCGATAGAAATCATTGAAAACATCTCCTTATGTAATAAAAGGCGCCTTATGTGCGAAAAAATTCCTCAAAGGTCAATGCGATCAAATGTAATGGTAATTTTAAACTGCGCTTGGGACGACCTTTGGTACATTGGCTACAAAATCAAGAAGCCCTTTTTTGGCACCACAAATTAAATAAGGCCCTTTTATGCGAGCTTTTATGTACCTAATCAATGAAAGTACGTTCTAAACAAATTGAATATAAATTTCCTACCTGTGTTTCTTGTAATTTGGTAGTGGTTATTCGGAATAAAGCCATTTTTTAGGTTTAATTTACTACAAATTTTTCATTCACCAGCACAAGTCTCCAAAATACAATCCCCCGTTACGTTACCACGCGTGCCACTGCCGCGACAGAAAAAAAAATAGTATAAGTGGAGTGGAGTGAGGATCCTATATCCTAGTGGACCGTATTAAGCTATAGAGGTATGAGGTGCGAGTGAGAGAAAAAATAAATCAAGAGTGCCTTTGCCTTGTACAATGAATGGAATGGTGCGCAAAAGCACATGGAAGTGCGCTGGTTAGAAGTTTTCATTCGTATCTGCTCGACATGCTCGAAGCAGATCTAGGACTCTCTGAACGAACAGACTGCAGTTATATGTCCCATAAAGGTGCGGTTTCGCTGACGCGTCTGGCGGTAGCGACTGATCGCTGCTTCTTTTGCAACCTCAAACGCAGCCGCCGGCCGGTCGCGACGACTACAGTGGCACAGATTACCTACATACAGATGCGAAAGAGCGGCGAATTCGTGGTTCAAAATTAATTTGATAAACATAGGCTGGCCGCACCAATGCCACATCAATGTATTTTGAACATATTTATTATATAAATGCGGAAGCTCAATAGTATCGGGTCTTCAAAAAAAAAAACCAATCGAAGATTGCTCTGATTACGAAAACGTACGTCGCATTGCTGTTTCTTTATTGGTCAGGATTTTTGACATGAAATTTTGACATTAAGGGCGGGTATTATAAAACTACTTTGAGAGTTAACTTGAAGTTAACTTCTGGAATTAGGTACATATGTATTTCAAAAAGTTAACTTCAAGTTAACTGTCAAAGCAGTTTTATAATACCCACCCTAAGTTCATCGACAAAATGAAAGAAAACTTTTGCTAAGACATACGTTTGAAAAACCATAGCAATCTTTGATATGATGATATAATATTATTTCTCTAATTGGTTCACAAACAGCAAAAAAATATTTTTTTCTACAACTGTCAAAAAATGATGATGTTCGCACACTCATGACAGTTTACGAAGTCACACTTTTTTTCCCAGGTATTGATTTCTTGACGTTATTCCCATGACGCCGTGCGCGAACTAGCTATTTCGCGCACGTGTGCGCGAAATAGCTAGTTCGCACACTGGGTGTCATGGTGACACATATGTACCTGTCAGGAAACCAAAAATAATTAAAATTCACCTACTTTTATTTGAAAATGCAATTTTAGCTTCGAATGATCGATATTTAAATGGAGTTGTAGAAAAAATATTGTTTGCAACTCGGGCGCGAAATACTTTGGTGATCTCGACTATTTTTTTAACTCGGCTACGCCTCGTTAAAAAAATCAGATCTTGATCACCAAAGTAACATTTCGCGCACTAGATACAAAAATAACTATTTTCTCGCAAAAATATGTAAACACACAGGCTGGAACATGCTCACGCACTCGGCTTTATCTATGCGTGGGGTTGCTGGCAGCCCGGCTTCGTCACAGAATATCGTCGACGGCAAGTATACGTACTTACGCATCTGTATTAGGTGATCTGTGACAGTGGTAAATAAACCTTTACATCAAAGGTGGCGACAATAGAGGTCCTGCCGCCATCTTGTTCCCAACCACTTATTACTTTTAAATATTAATATATAAGATTTAAATGGACAACTATCATAAAAAATTGAAATCGACATATTTGATGACCATTATTAGGTCCATCAAATACGTTGTTTTCCATGTTTTATGATGGATGTTCACCTAAATCCTTTATATTCATATTTAAAAGTAACAAGAGGTTGGGAACAAGATGGCCGCGTTTTCAATATAAATATATGGGATTTTAGAACCAATAAAAAATAGACTGTGTCTAGCCTCCCGGCACCGGTATTCATACGAATCCCGGCTATGGCGCGTTTTAAATGACGTCATCAACAACAACCGGTAACTGTCGTGGATCCCGGCTAGTGCTATACAAGATGTTAATAATTATTATGTTCATTTTGGTATTGGGGCAGATTTCTTATGAAGAGTAAAAAAAGTAAACAAAGATGAGCTTTTATTAATGGAAAATAAAATTATGACTTTTTATTATAATATGTAGGTACAGGGTCATTTTGAAAGTTTGTTCAGCATTTGATCTTGTACAGCAACGCCGTTAATGTTCAGCAACATTACACAGGGTGCCCCAAAATTAGAGGTTAATATTTTGACTGCGGATTCTACATCTCAAATTAAGAGCAAAAATTCCTATAAACATGGGTCCAAGAGTACCCTATTTCAGAGATACAGGCTGTTAAAAAAGCTATAGTCCCGAATAATAGATGAAAATAAACCATACTATTCCCTTTTTGAACCACTACTACGAAAAGTGGATTAACGAAGTACTTACCACTCTTAATACACAAAAACTATTCCGGAATTAATCACAGCTTCAAGCAGCAAGAGAAACACGACTTTGAATTTTGAATCAGCCGGGATCCACGATAAATCCCGGCGGTCGTTGTGGAGTCGAAAACGCGTCATAACCGGGATTCGTATGAATACCGGTGCCGGGAGGCTAGACACAGCGTAAAAAATAAGACAGCAATTGTTTACACTGTGGTAAGAGAGTCACTGTAGCGGCGACAAGTGGTTTATTGGTTGGCGCGTCTCATCTTCAGCTCTTTTATTTACATCGTACATCTTCAAGTTTAAAAATAAATTTATAACATGTTCAAGGGGTGTCTTAAGGTTTTGGTTCCTGTCTGATAACAAAGAAATAGGTAATACCTTCTCTCTTTACCGAAAAGGATATTTTTTCCATGTATTTTCTTTTATTGCAAAATTCTCACAATGTTCACCCTCGTAGTCGTAGCCGTAGCACAAAAAGCCATTTTTCCTACAAAAATCTCCTAGCAACGGCACTGCGGCGTCGCAAGCTGTCTTTGCGGCGTGCCGCTGGAAAACTCCAAAATGTTTTTCGACGACACCGCAGTAGTGTGCGACCCCCCGGTCCCACGACCAGGTGAAATACTACAGTTTTCAGTTTTGTTCTTGCAGCCATTGCAGCCATCATAGCCGCTTTTCAGCTGACATTGTGTTTGTGCTTCAAGCTTCAAGCTCGGTGTAGCACAGTGTTCTGTTTGAAACGCTTGAAGCATTTGCGGCTTGCGCGCGCAAAAGTTCGATTACGTGCTCAAAATGGTCAGCTGGAATGCGGCTCTGGTGTGTTGGAAGAGAGCTGTCAAACAAAAAAATTTAGCAACAATGCGGACATTTTTAAATATGGCGACCAAACGACCCTGAACTCTGAACCATGTGCATGTGACCAATGATTTTACCTAGGTTCCTATAGATGTTAAATAAAGCCCCGCTTAAAAACTTAGGGGACATATAACTGCACACGTGACATAAGGTAGCGCCGGCACTATTAAGCAAAAGTTAACTTCTGGACTGACGTTATATACAGGGTGTCACGAAAGGTTTGTTACAAACCTCTAGGAATGGTAGATCTCGTAATAACTAAGCTTTTTCTAAAATAAACATGTGTCCGGAAATGCTTCGTTTTCCAGATACAGGGTGTCAACCTTTGTGAAAAAAAGACAATAACTTTTTTATTAATTCTAAGAAATGCGTGCGTTTTAGAAAAAAAATGTTTTGTTATTTTTTGTTTATTTTTAAGCAACAAATAGGCTGATGGAATTTCAGGTAATTCTGGAGGCAATTTATTTTTTATTTATGGAGTTCAGTGATCAAGAATCGTAAACTCTACAGGATTGCTCAATCCCATAGGACAAACGTTCATAAAAACATCGAAGATGGCGGTATGCGAATGACGTCACGCAGTCCTTGATCGGTTTGTGTTTTATTATGACAGTGCACTTTCCTTGCATTTTTAAACGTGAAAAATTGTTATTTTGAGGTTATATCCCTTGAAAACTGTATTTTGTAATTAATTTATTAATTTTAAAATAGGGCAATCCAACGACCTGTCAAAATGGAATTCAAAATTGAGGCCAATGCCTTTTTTCCACTAATAATTTCTTAAACTAAAAACTTTCCATCTTAGAATACGAAAATTATCCTCCCAAACACTAGAAAATCATCTAAAAGCACCACAAAATACACAAAAAACAGTTTTTTGATGAAAAATTTCACGATTGCTTCAATTAAATTTATGGCGCCAATTTTTTGGCATTGACCATGCATTGACCACCATTTTGTTTGGATTGCCCTATTAGCAGACTTCAAAAGTTTGTGTCCTTGAGGCTTATAAGTAATTAGAAAGACAAGTTTGTTTGGTTTTGTTTATCAATTAGCCAAACATATTGCCAAAAAGTCAAAAAAACAAAGGGCTGGAGTCAAGCTGGCCCCCGGATTTGTTTCAATGTTTTTTTTTGTGTATGGAAATAAGCACAATTCGCATAAATACTGGCACAATTGAGCACAAAACGGGCACAATTGACTACAGTTGAGAAACAGTAGATAACCAAATGTGGGGTGCCAACTTGAGCGAGCCGGTTTAATTTTTGCATTTCAATATCAAAATATAAGCGAAACGTGGTTGCAATAGTGTGTTTTATTTTTTTACTGCCCCTACTTACTTCTCAATTATTATTCAATAGTTTAATAGGTAGGGGAAACTGGGTAACACTGAGACACTTTTTTTTTCTAATGAAAATATTTTACCATAAACGTTTAAAATATGGATATTTTTTTTTTCAGTAACACTCAAGAATAAATCTAAGTTAGAAATTTATTACGTTTTTGATTCTATAGTCACTTACAAAGACAATATTTGACATAAACAGTTATCATGACATTTGTCTCATTGATAGTATTAATGATACCCATGCAGGGGGTTCAATGAGACACTATATCAAATGAGAAATAATTACTTGAATAAACTGAAACAAACTTTTACAAATGACCCAGACAAAGTTTCAAAGCCATGGTAGGATCGATTTCAGTCTTTCCGTAATTCACTAGTTTTGGCAAAATCATCTTAATATCTCTTTTAGAAACAGTGACAATATCTCTAAAATCTGGACATTTGGGGAATCAAAAATCCCTCCTTTTTATCACTTTTCCTTAAAAATGGTAATTTATAATCATTTTTGTTATCACTATCGATTTCTGATAACAATTTTCCTATGTGATAGGTAGATTTTTTTCCTTTAATGTTCAAGTTGGAAATTCTACTAGAACTACATAGTCTCAGTGTTACCCATCTAAACATGACTCATTCATACCCAAGTTACTTTGAAAAATAAAATGCCATTTTTTAGACCCCTTTGATTTTAATTTAGTTTTAATAAATCCAATTAACAGCAGAAAGGTTCCCTTATATCACTTAAAGACTATGCGTAATAGAAAAAATCACCGTTTTTTCAAATTTTGCCGAAAAAGTTCGTCGACAGAAAAAAATAACCGGAAGGTTGTACCCCCTTCCGCGTTGCAGACCAAACCAAAAATGGAAGATGGTTGAAAATAGAACCGATACTCCTCTTAAGACATCATTAATGTCTTATTGCGGCGACACCTCTTTAAAAAGTGAAGAAATAGCTAATATTTTGAATGTCTCACTGTTACCCGTGTCTCAATGTTACCCACTTTCCCCTACCTACTAAAACGATTTAATATGGACATTCAAAGTAAGCTTATTTCACAAAGCCAAATAGTGATACCTAATCTAGATTTTCATAATCATATTCGAGAAAAACACTGCAAGTTTCCCATATTTTCCATGCGTTTTCATAGTAAACGCGCCAGTAAAGGAATTTATTTACATATTTATTTATTCACGCTTCACAAACACTAATTTTTAGTAATTACATGCAAAGGAAACTTACAACTAAGTAGATATTTGATTTACAAAAAAAAAGCAATACAAATGCTTGACTAGGAAATACTAAAGAGTAAAGGTGGATTTATACAGCAAATAAAATAAAATAAGATACCATATGATAAAATATCAAATACATAGCTAATGCATTTCTTATTTTATTTGTTATTTTCTGTATAAACACTTCAAGGGTATCTCATTAGGTAAACTGTTATTTCTTATTATCTGTTATTTTATCTTATTTTATTTTATTTGCTGTATAAATCCAGCTTAACAGTAGAAAACTAGCAATACACACGAATAAATGAAAGCGATGTACTGATACAACAAATCCAGTATTATAAAACCACTAAAACCAGAAAATGCTTGGGGTTTTCGCGAGTATTTTCAGCCACGAGTCTTTTATGCTTATACACATTAAATGAAACTTTAAATTACACTTATACCACTTGATAAATCCGAATTTACGATAAAATAATTGTCAGCACAAACTGAACATCATTAGTATCAGCGGCCATCTTGAAAATCCGGGATGCACGTGACGTCACAGCAATTGTAAACAAATTTAGCCGATTGAGCAATCCTGTAGAGTTTACGATTCTTGGTCAGTGATATTTGTGGTTCGCCTCAAATACTTTTTAGATTTTATCTCGAAAACAAAGCAGCACACGGAAAAAAATGAAGAGACAAAAAAGGTCTATTTTTGAGTGTTTTATTCAGAAAACATATCCTAATTGGAAATAAATCTACTTGGCGATTTGCTTCGTGCAAAAAAACCATGTAAACTTCACAGGATTGCTCAATCGGCTAAATTTGTTCACAATTGCTGTGACGTCACGTGCATCCCGGATTTTCAAGATGGCCGCTGATACGAATGATGTTCAGTTTGTGCTGACAATTAGGCAATCTACTGACCTGTCAAAATCGAAATTCAATATGGAAGCTCGGGTCAAGCACTGTGTTGTTTATTCTATATGTCATTGATTCTGTCACATTCTGGACAAACGTCAAGATGTGATTTATCGGATTTTGTGTTTTTTTGTGTGTTTAGGTATTGTGTTAATTAAAATGCCAGCGATTTGCATCGTAATTGGGTGTGGAAGTTGAGATAACAGGGCTAATGTGAAATTTTATTCAGTT
Source organism: Ceutorhynchus assimilis (assembly GCA_917834065.1). Lineage (NCBI taxonomy): Eukaryota > Metazoa > Arthropoda > Insecta > Coleoptera > Curculionidae > Ceutorhynchus > Ceutorhynchus assimilis. Next base: position 39,846,878 of record OU892280.1, on the reverse strand, counting down.
CCTGCTATTTTAAATCATCGGCTTTTGATCTACAAAAGTGAATTATTAAAACAACGTAGGGCTTTATGGATTGCTGCAATTAAAAGAAAGGATCTAACAGAGGCTCGATTTTCCCCTAATAATACCTTAAAATATTCACTCTCCATCTCAGAATTTATTATTAAATTAAAAAAATACGTAGAAACATTATAAACACTATAAAATCACTTTGTAAACAAGGGCCAGAACACTAAAAAATACGTAGACATACTAAAAACTATAAAATTCACTATGAAAACAACAATATGACCAAAACCAATGGAAAATACGTAGAAATACATAAAATTCACTTCGAAAGCAACAAGGGCCACAACACAAATGCTCTCCTTATAAACGTCACCGGCTTGGTTCTGTGCCGGCTTGTCACCGCAATATTTGACCCGAACGGCCATCATAAAATCACGTGATTGAGATTGCCTAATTATTTTATCGTAAATTCGGATTTATCAAGTGTTATAAGTGTAATTTAAAGTTTCATTTAATGTGTGTAAGCATAAAAGACTCGTGGCTGAAAATACTCGCGAAACCCCCAAGCATTTTCTAGTTTTAGTGGTTTTATAATACTGGATTTGTTGTATCAGGACATCGCTTTCTTTATTCGTGATTCGTGTGTATTACTAGTTTTCTACTGTTGTATTTCCTAGTCGAGCATTTGTATTGCTTTTTTTTTTGTAAATCAAATATCTACTTAGTTGTAAGTTTTCTTTGCATGTAATTACTAAAAATTAGTGTTTGTGAAGAGAGAATAAATAAATATGTAAATAAATTCCTTTACTGGCGCGTTTACTATGAAAACGCATGGAAAATATGAGAAACTTGCAGTGTATTTCTGGAATATGATTATTAAAATCTAAATTAGGTATCACTTTTTGGCTTTGTGAAATAAGCTTACTTTGAATGTCCATATTAAATCGTTCTAGTACCTACCTATTAAACTATTCAATAATAATTGAGAAGTAAGTAGGGGCAGTAAAAAATAAAACACACTATTAGGCATTCCAGGTCACGTGACTTTGACAGGTCCGCTGGGGGGCAAACAAAGCCTAGATCAGTATTTACACCGTTCTTTCAGATTGTGTTTCCGAATTTTTGCGTACTTAAATTCTTTCAATAAGTTTTAAGTTGTTTTTGTGGTAGAATGGCTAACATTGACTATTATTCATCGTTAGCTAGTGATGTGAAATGTCGGTATGACCAAAAAATACAAATAATTGCCAATATAGATCCTTATAAACTTCTACCTAATGAGTTTACTTTAAGTATCAATGAGTTGCCAGAGGTTTCAATTTTGGATTTATCCGAATATTTGACCCACACCCACAGTTACTACACAGGCTTGCAGTTGAAGGCGTATAAAGGGTTATTCAAGTTCTGCTGGACTACCTAAAAGGTATTAAAAGTAAATATTACTTGTAGAAACAAACCAATTTTTCGATATAAATGTGTTTTTGTATTTTAACAACAAGACAGTCATAATACTTACCATTAACAAAATGTTTTGAACAAATACGAGCATTTTTCAGAAACGTTTCAGTTAAATCTCTCCTTTTGAGGCATTTAATCCACAGATTTCGTCGTTCCTTTTTTAGCTCGTTTAGACGATTCCCTAGATCTCTTAATGCTGCTGGGATCCTGAAAAACCTTTCTTTATCTCTTTCCGCTCTACTAGAGCACCTAACAACGCAGCAAAAAGAAGGCATCTTCACAAAATAGATTGAAAATTCTTGGTTTAACATTGAATCAGGTTATGTTTGGCTTTTGTGTGCCCCCGAAACTAATATGGCGGATCGGTTATGACATTAACCTGGAATGCCTAATTGCAACCACGTTTCGCTTATATTTTGATACTGAAATGCAAAAATTAAACCGGCTCGCTCAAGTTGGCACCCCACATTTGGTTTTCTACTGTTTCTCAACTGTAGTCCGTTTTGTGCTCAATTGTGCCAATATTTATGCGAATTGTGCTCATTTCCATACACAAAAAAAACATTGAAACAAATCCGGGGGCCAGCTTGACTCCAACCCTTTGTTTTTTGACTTTTTGGCAATATGTTTGGCTAATTGATAAACAAAAGCAAACAAACTCATCTCTCTAATTAGCCAATCACTCAAGCCTCACGGACACAAACTTTTGAAGTCTGCTAATTTTAAAATTAATATAAATTACATATTTACAAAATACAGTTTTCAAAGGAAATAACCTCAAAATAACAATTTTTCACGTTTGAAAATGCAAGGAAAGTGCACTGTTATAATAAAACACAAATCGATCAAGGACTGCGTGACGTCATTCGCATACCGCCATCTTCGATGTTTTTATGAACGTTTGTCTTTATGCAACTTTACTTTAACGAGTTACTAAAAGTAACGCGTTACTTGGTAACTTCGTTACTTTTCAGATTGATTGATAAGTAACTGTAACGACGTTACTTTCCTGAAGTAACTGCAGATTGTTATTTTGGTAAAGTAACGAGTTACTATGAAAGTAGCGCGTTACTATGAAAATAACGCGTTTATATGGAAGTAACGCGTTACTATAGTTACTATGAAAGTAACGCGTTCTCTCAATTTGTTTATCTTCTTTACAAATAATTGACGATTGAGGAAGAGGGAAATAAGTAATCCAAAAACTTTGTATGTAAAATAAAATGTGGGTAGTACAGAAAATTTGTTTTGAAAGCTCAAAATAATCGTTTTTGGGCCTGGCACGCGCCGCCTCTGCTCTAAAGACACTATATGCAGACACTGGGACGCTTCAAAAAGCAGGTTTGTCCAAAACCAAGTTCTCTATTTAGTCGCTTAATCCTTAATGCGTTTGAATTTTCAAACAAAACTCTTCCACATATTCGGACGCACAAACTAAAAACATATTGGCATTTCGTAAAGGTCTTATTTGATTGTTTGGACTGCTGTGTTGGTGAGTTAAATTTATCATTATTCAAAAGTACCTAACTATGAATTTTAGGTAACGAGTTATTTTTAAGCAAAAGTAACTGTAAAGTAACGCGTTACTTTTTTCAAGTAACGATCCAGCTCTGGGTGCCACGCCCTAATTTTGTCACATTTTATTAGATACTATACAGAGTATACGAAAAGTAACGGGACGCCAGTCTTACCAATAATAAACTTCTGGACAATTGCTTTCGAGCGAGGTAATTTTTTCACCTAACTTTCAAGCTCAATATTTTTGGAAGCAGACCAAATATCGCTCTCCGGTTTTCACGGGCTGACAGATTAGATTGACTTGCTAAATGGAAACCAGAGGTCAATATTTTGGTTCTAAACATATCGAGGCGAAATTTTGAAGTAATTGTCCAGCAGTGTAGTTATTACAAGAGGAGAAGTTTTGTCGGCACTGGACTAGACAACTTATACTTGGACCAAGTGAGTTGGCAGCCAACCTACTTGGATGTTAGGACCTATCCAGGGGGCGGATTACGAACTCTCGATTCGAACCGAAACCGCCATGAATTTCGAACGCATTCTAATGCATTCGTATGGAGTGCGTTCGAAATCCATGGCGGTTTCGGTTCGAATCGAGAGTTCGTAATCCGCCCCCTGGTCTTGGATAAACAGCTGATACGATCCAAGTATCGTCCAAGTGAGGCGTGCGTAGCGTCCAAGACTCCAAGTATACTCTGGCTTAAATAAAGTGGAGCTTGGCAGAGAATTCTTGGAGCTCAAACCCCCCTTACAATCTACAGTCAGCGTCACAATACAATACCTTCAGTTCAGATTAGATGCCCAAACTCTCAGTTTCTTCGTTTGGAATGGAAGATGAAGAAAGATGCAAATAATATTATCAAAGTGCGACCGCCGCGCGACGTTAATCGAAGCTCCCCAGTTGCGTTGGGCTGCCAGATTTATACTGAAGTATTTAAATTATGGTAAAAATAAATAGGGCACCTAATTCAGAATTACATTTCATGTAATTTCTATTTTTGGGAAAAGCGGGAGTTTTGTTTAAGTGCGCGGGAGGCGGGAGGTTTAGTAAAAATTCGGGAGACTCCCGCCTAAATCGGGAGGTTTGGCAACCCTAGAATCGAAGCGCTAACGCATGCTGGCAACCTAAAGAAAAAGTTACTAGAAATGTCGACGCGAGCTCTCAACTTCACTTTCTATCGTGATTTCAGCTATACCATTTTATTGTCTTGTATAAAAAATAACTATTTCTTCATTTTTAATTATTTTTCGGGAAAAGTTGAAGTGTACTAAAATAAAACATGACAAGACAGGATTTTTCTAAACAGGTTTTAGTATTGTCGAAGCCACCGAAATCTCGGTATTTCTACCGAAATGGCAACGGACCTACCGAAATACTGAATACTGATGAATTTTTACCGATTTTCGACAATAATTACGATTTTACCGATTTTTTTACCGTTTTTTTGCCAAAAAATCAATTTTATCGGTTTTGTTTTCGCCGATTTTTCTATCGATAACCGCACCCGATCTACTATCGAATTATTTGTTCGTGTCAGAACTGTCAAATGTCAAATAGACTCTCCGACGACAAATTTGTTAGCAATGGTTGGTATCAGTGCATTTCTTTCGGGGAATACCCGTGGGTCCTGTGATATCCGAATTTGTTTCTAGTATCTTGTCATTGCCCCATTCATTCCATTCTTCCGCCAATGTTGAACGCATATTCTCGGCAATAAATCGAATGAAAACAGCACTAAGAAATAGACTTTCCACGGAAACAATCGTCAATCACTGGGCTTTTACATACTAAACGAAATTAAAAACTTAAAGCAAAACACGGCTGGATTTTGGTCTTTAAGTTATACCCTGCAGTGGCGGACCTAATAGGACCTTTGGGGCCCGACGCAAAAAAAATAATTGGGGCCCTGTCATGCTTTTTTAGGTATTTTCTTGGGGTGTTAGGGTGTGAGGCGAGTGTGCGAAAGTTATTTATATTTTTTAAGTTTTTCACAGCCAAATATGAAAACAGATTTAATTAAAAAACAAAGTTTATTAAGAACATATGAGATAATATGAAAACACGACACCTACTCCTCTAGTACTCACACAGGCATCAAAGCCACCAAAAACAAAAACTAAAAAGCAGCGTAGGTACTGTACTGATGTCCGTATTTCACCAACAACACAACAATACCTGGAAAAGTCGCGTAAAGTCTATTCGCAAGAATAACCAATAAGGAAAGCCGGAATGAGTTCTAGTATAGAGAGAGCTCGAGACTATAGTCGAGACACCGTTGCAAAATGTATCGTAATGAGTGCTAGTCTTTGTATGTTGGTATTTTGAACAAAAAGAGCTTATCCAAACTAACCCGTCCTCGTAATGAATGCTAGTCTTTATATGTTGGTATTTTAGACGAAAAGAACTAATGCCAGCTAAATCCCAGCTAACCCAAACTAACCCGTCCGCCCTTTTAATAATCTTTGAAAAAATTAAAAACCTTGAAAAAAATGTATTGCCTCCAACGAAAATTGAATCTGGGTCCATTAATTTGCTCCAAAAACTGTGCGTATCCCAACTGGTCCCTACCCTACCACGATGCCTGTGAAAGTACAAAGTAATCGTAGAAATCGATACATTTGGCAACGGTGGATGCTTTTTGGGCCCTCCACATCCCTGCGAATAGACTCTTTCCAGCAGGATTCCCTAGACCTAGAGGTATACAACATTGCCTTCCCTTTAGGTTTTGGAAGGAAAGGCAACGTTGTGTACCTTGTAATTTTCGTTTTTTTTTTTATTTTTAATTTTTTGATTTTTTTTAATTCATTTTTATCGATGCCTTTAGAATTCGGTTGTGTGGGGGCCCCTCAGTTCTGGGGGCCCGACCAGGGCCGGATTAAGAGGCGGGCTTTGGGGGCTAAAGCCCCGGGCCCCGAAATGAGGGAGGCCCCAAAACATCATCGGGCCCCCTCCAGACCTCGCTAGGCCCCCCCCCCCCAGAAAAAACTTCAATATTTGGTATTTTATGAAAGCTACGTTACTTCTACCCTTTACCAATTATAATTTTATGTCAAGGTCAGTGCAAATTGCAATGTGCAAAAGTGATACAGTATACCAAAGCCATTAAATTAGCATTTAGCAATAAGTATAACAGATTAGTTTGGGAGTTTGACTAAATATTTCTCCTGTGAATCCGTGAATCGGTGTTGCTGATATTATAAATACTATACAGTGGATAATAAGTTGGGTTAGCTAGGTAAGTGATTTAAGCCCGGTTTAGCCAGCTAATTGTCTATAATGCACTGTTCTACTTTCTTAAAGATTCCAATAAGGCCCTCAGGCCACTGGCGCCAACTACATGGGGGCATTGGGGCAGATGCTCCCATAAGCAACCTCTTATGTGTGCTTGAAGCTCTCGTGGGGAATGTGGAAGTACAAACGTATTTGATGGTCCTTCCGTTCCGTGTGGTAGTATCAGTATGATGTAATTTAAATCCACACAACGTTGTATATAAATTATACAAGTGGTATTAGGGCGGGAATTAATAAACTACTTTGGCAGTTAACTTAAAGTTAACTTCTGGAATTACTTGAGAAGTAACGTCATTCCAGAAGTTAACTTTTGGTTATTCTGTCAAAATAGTTTTATAATACCCACCATTAGTGTTAGATTAGGGAGGTATTAGTATTCTGTCCTTTCGTTCTTTGTGGTCAATTCTTTGCTATCAGCTCTATTACATATATAGGCCAGGGCAGTTAGCTGAAAAAATGGCCTTTAGGAGAAGTTTTTGCAATCAAGCTGATTTTTTCACAGATGATAGTACCCATCAATAGTACTCTGTAAAAAAAAGTTACACCTTCTAGGAAGCTTGCTTTTTCCGCCATGATGATTTAAAGATGGCGGCTGGTGCTATTCTTGAAAAAAATCGTAACTTTCTTATTTATTAGGGCGGGTAGTATAAAACTGCTTTGACAGTTAACTTGAAGTTAACTTTTTGAATTACATGTAATTCCAGAAGTTAACTTTAAGTTAACTCTCAAAGTAGTTTTATAATACCCGCCCTTAGCCGATTTTCGTCAAGTAAAAAAAAATACCTTTGTTTTGGACTAAAGAATGAAATAAAAATATAAAACCATTTTGAAAGGTAGTATTTCTGTCAAAAAAAATTATAATATAATAGGAAAATAAATTGAATTGGTTTTCTTCAATTCTCTTAGAACCGTAGCTGTAAACTTAGACCGTAGGTACTTCTTACCAAAAGAAGCTTAAAAATATGCGCTTATTTTTTCTTATATTGAAACAGTTTTTGAGGTTAGGTTAAGTAATTCGCGAGATATAGTCGAAAAGAACTTGAGAATCCCAAAAAAAAAATTTATGCAGGATGTGAAAACTCTATTTTTTGTATATACGCGCCTAAAAATAGCTATTTTTTGAGCTCATTTCAGTCTGTAAATCTTTATTTTCGGCCCACACCGTAAAATGCTCCATTTTCAGGCTAGTTCCTAAAAGTCGTCATTTAAAGGAGAACCGATTTTACATTCCTATCTCAGATTTTCATAAACTATCATTTGACACCAACTTTGAATCTAACCGGAGATTAAATTTAATTGGAATTTTTAATCATGGATTAAATTTAAAGTTGGTGTCAAATGACAGTTTATAAAAATCTAAGATAGGAATGTAAAATCGGTTCTCCTCTAAAGATAACCATTTAGGTTCTACAGCCTGTCAAAGTTGCAAAAAGTCAATTTTCAACTGTCAATATTTCCAAAACAGTTGAACTTAGGTATAGGGTATATCACATGAAATCTGCTTAGAATTTTACGTAGAATCCAAATATGCAATTTAATACGGGGTGTTCCATTTAAAATAGTGATGTTGCCACTAGTTTAGAGTAGAAGCGGCAACACCGCATGGTCAAAAATATTTTTAAAGTGTAGATCATGGTCGTTTATCCCGGTTGCCAAATTTTCAAAATGATCCGCTTTTTAGTTCTCCATAAACGTCTCATACGCCATCCACCGTGGGACACGCTGATACCAAGTTTGCCGCGTAAGATTGCGCGGTTTGTTCCATTTTGATTTTTGAACATTTATTGAACCACATAATTTATTGTTAGTAATCATTTTATCTTATTAAAAAACTGAATTTAATTAAGCTAATGCGTTAACTTAACATTTATTGATTCTGATGCGTTACGAAGTTCGCCGGGTCCGCTAGTACACTATAAATTAGACGTTTTTGAGAGTGGAATCCGGAAAAAAAATTTCGCCTACGGCGAGCTTCCCCCGCCTCCTATAAAAAAATATAAAAATATTATCCTGCACCTATAAGGACTTTCAAAAATCGGCGCCTCTGCCAGGCCTACCCTAGGCCCCCCCCAGGTCAGATGGCTAGTTACGCCAGTGAATGCCCCTTTGTGGCATCTGTCTTTCATGGCTACATTTTTTTGGCAGATATGGCAATGTGTGCGCATTCCAGTTTTTGACTATAGTTCATTGGCTGTGCGTGTAGTACGGTCACATACCGTGCATTCGGTATTTTGATCTGAGTTCTCTGAGCATGAATTTACCGTTCGTTTAGGTATTCAAAAAGTGTACTCAGTGCAGGCTCATTCACGTTCGTTTAATAAAATTTCGAGCCCTCTGATACAGCGTTTAACTGTTCTGTGCGCTCGCTGGTCACGTGATTACGGCGCCGCTCTGCTCTTTGAGCAAAATACCGAACGCAAGGATAACCTAAATTATTTTATGTCATACCAATTAGGCAATTGACCTTTTGTTTGGACGCCATATTGCGGTGCGCGAACATAGTTGCTAACAGTAGAAAAAAAAAATTACTAGCGTTTCAACTTTAAAATCCAAAGTTAGTGAATAAATTACATTTAAAATTTAAATTTGCTGCCTATTACGAATGTTTTTAGGGTGGGTTCCGTTGTCTAACCGGGTTAACCGGTCGGTACAACGTCGGTTGACAGCGGTTGACAACGATTGACAGCGGTTGTTGAAAATTTCGGTTTCATACGGAACGCTTTTCCAATCGCAGAATCGCCGCCGGTTGCCTTGGTGACATGTTTGACATAACCAACCGCGTTCCGTATAGACCGGTTTTTCAAGAACCAGACATTACGGAACGTGTAACCGTAACCAAGGTTGACAACGGAACCCACCCTTAGAAAGAAAAGCCATCAATTTTAGCTTGTATTGAGCAGAATAGAAATAATAAAATATCTAGTTGACAGCCTGCTAGTAATTTTTGGTTTTCTTGTTTTGGCAACTATGTTCGCGCACCGCAATATGGCGTCGAAACAAAAGGTCAATTCAATCCATTTGTCAAAAAGGAAAATTCAATGTGGCGTGGCGGCCAAGCAAGTTTGTTTTGAATATGTTTTTATGCGTATTTTAAATTATTTTGCATACAGTTTTGCTTACAACTTTAATTTTCATTATTTAATAAAATATTTGTTGACTAGGTACCTAAACTATTAACTCGGGCAGAAACCAGATATTTTTTTGTGTTTTTTGGCCCATGTGTGGCCGCCACTCCATCTTGAATGTCACGTGGTTTGAATTGCCTAATACATTATTGTGTTTGGGCACTTTCCAAAATTCACCGGTTTCTGAACCGGTGCGATACCGGTTTAATAGTTTACTCACCAAACTGTTTCAAAATGTACCGACTTTTTACCGGTTGAACCCGATCGTTCGTTCCAAAATTGACCGGAATGATCAGCTGTTTGAAACCGGTGAGGCACCGAATCCACCGGGAATTTTTGTCGGTTTTTTCGGTTGGAGGTTTTTTGACACTTTTTTTTGACGTAGGTACATTAATTTAATTGCTTTGAATGGGTACTATTGGCATTCTATCGTTAAATTGCTGCTTGCAGATTGCAGAATAAAAAAATGTTTGTGCGTGGTCGTCATTATGAACTCGACAAATCAAATACTCAGCTCACATAATCTACAAAAATCGTACTGAAACTACCGTTTGTTGACTGTTAAAAATAATAAAAATACATACCAACCTCACTGTATCCCACAAAAAAAACAATTCCAAAAAATAATAAGGAACACCACCAAACTTTGACACCAAAGCGTTCCAAAATGCACCAGAAAAATCTTGTAACCGGACTTGCATCTGACTTTTACCGGAATTTTTTGACAGCTACCGGTTTATTTAACCGGTCAATTTATCGGTGAAATTTGGAAAGTGCCCATTTTATACCTTAGATACCATCTACATAATTCATTACTTTACACATTTTGGTCCGCGCGGGCATAAAGACGCAAAAAACAATTTTCAATTAACTTATTCTTTATTAACAAAATATAAATTTACGCTTATAAACATATTATTTTGGTCAAAAAAGGGCATTTTCCAAAATTCACCGGTTTCTGAACCGGTGCGATACCGGTTTATCAGTTTACTGACCAAACCGTTCCAAAATGTACCGAATTTTTACCGGTTGAACCCGATCGTCCGTTCCAAAATTGACCGGAATGATCAGCTGTTTGAAACCGGTGAGGCACCGAATCTACCGGAAATTTTTGTCGGATTTTTCGGTTGGAGATTTTTTGACACTTTTGTTTTGATTTTGACGGACATTAATTGCTACTATCAGGGCTGCGTTCACATTGAAACGTCCGACCCAATAAATGACGTCATGGACAAATCGTCGGGTGATGGTTAAACTGAACGTAATGGACGCTTGTTGCTTGTTTGTTGATGTTGACATAACCCCACTATCATACTGACAACGAAAAATGAAAAAATTGCAAAAAGTACTACTAATTGTAATTTGGGCATATTTATGTAATATTTAGGTCAAATTATTGGGAAGTAGATAAATTCGGAATAATTTTTCCTTTTTATTTTGTAAATGTTAATCAGTTGACTGCCAACATTCCCATTAACCCTTTTCACGTGGCTCCGGTTTAACAAACCGCAACATACCGCTCAAATTCGAGTGGTAGGTATCCATCACGTCACTTTGTAACCGGGTTAGAAAACGGTATGTCGAGGGTATGTCATTTCTCTAACCGTTTTGTAACCTGGTTAGTTAAACCGGAGCCACGAGTGGACGTAATGGCAAGTCGCCCGACGTTATATTTTATCAAACTGAACGCTGGCAAATTTCACTCGACGTTGAAAGTGAATGATATTCGGCGCGTCCGACGTTCAAAGTTGAACGCGCCCCAGCAGTCGTTTGTTAAATTTTTGCTTGCAGATTACAGAATGAAAAAATATTTGTGCGTTGCGTGAACAATTTTTATCTTTATTGCCAAATAATCTACAAATATCGTACTGAAAACTACCGTCTATTTACTGTTCAAAATGATAAAAATTAATATTCACCAAACTTACTGCACATACACCACACCACCATGCATTCCAAACCACACACAACACAACCAAACTTTAATGCACCTAGGCGTTCCAAAATGCATCAGAAAAATCTTGTAACCGGACTTACACCTAACTTTTACCGGAATTTTTTGACAGCTACCGGTTTATTTAACCGGTCAATTTATTGGTGAAATTTGGAAAGTGCCCAAATGATGATAGTCCCCAGTACATCGACCCTAAAATTTTGTAACTCATGTACACGCCAAACTTCCTGAGCGGCTTCATAACACCAAGTCGGACAATATTTTTCATATCTCCACCCCGGGCGATGGGACATTTTCGCGCTAGCTCTTCGTGAAGTTGTCGTTCTGACGTCCCTAAGAAAGTTGATACATGTACGTGTAGTTTTAATGCCAATCGACTGTTTTTGACATTATATTAACGATATCACATTTGTCGGACAAAAACCATGTGGCTTTGGGGAAGGTCCGACGCTCTCAACATGTGGCTGTGGCGTCCCCGAGGAAGTTGATACATGTACGTGTGGTTTTGATGCCAATCGACTGTTTTTTATTTACATTATTGATATCACATATGTCGGACAAAAATCACGTGGCTTTGGGTGGATCCGACGCCCCCAACATGTCGCTGTGGCGCCCCTAAGGAAGTTGATACATGTATGTCCGACAAAAATAATTATGAGTAACAATGTAATTTTAAAACATGTGTAGTAAATGTCGGACAAAAAGAATGAGTATTAAAGTCAGTCGGACAACAAAAGTCCTTTTGATCAATTTCTGCCGAAATTCAGGATCTCTACTCCTGAGATCGCACAAAAAACACGACAGAATATCCATTCTTTTTCAAACGCGTGGTTTTCAACGACCGTTCACTAAATCATTCCCGTAAATACTCGGAGAATTATCAAAAAAAAACAGATCAGCGAATATGACACAGGTCCCCACAGGTATTTGACAAAGTAGGTAAATAATAAATTGACTAATATGCAGATTGCTTAAAGACAAACTAATTTTAATTTTTTCATTGATTGTCTCAAATTTCTTGTCCAGGCCCTGCGATCTCTTATTGCCAGTAATAAACCACAAAATAACTCTTTTCCGTTTTTCTAGATGTCGCTGACAACAACAGAATTGTAAAATACCAGCGCATCAAGAACACGTCCGATGTCGATAATATTGACATAAGATTGACATGTCCACATATGACAATATGCCAAAATATTCATTTGATCATAACTAATAATTTATAATGTTTTTCATTCGCCGGTCTTGCATTTCGTCTTTCTTTGTGTTCTCAAGTGTTTCTAGTGATTTCAAAGTGGTTTTGTGTGTTTCACGAAGACCTTCAAACTTCATAGATTAGAAGATCTATTTTTATCTTTGTTGATTAGATTAATGACAGGTTCAATTAAACATCAATCAGAACTTTGAATAAATATGTTAAGGATATCTTTAACCATCGATAAAGGAACTGTCTTTTGATCTAATTAACAAAACATCAATTAATTTAAGCAAACATTAATGTCCCAAAGTCTAGAATAAAGAAATTTGAACAGACCGACTGTAATGCGAACAGAGCGCCATCTTTCATAAAAATGCCTTGAAGCCCTATGTAAAGTAGGTGTCTGTAGCGTCGATGCAAAACCAGTAAATAGTGAGTTTCCAATATGGTAGATGGCGCTGGCTTGGCTCAATTTTGTTGACAACAAAATTTACACTGAGATTCCATTCTCGACAGTTTATATAGTATTTATCTGTGTTCTTGTCCGACAAATGTGATATCGGTAATGTAATGTAAAAAGCCGTCGATTGGTATTAAAAACAGACGTACATGTATCAACTTCCTCAGGGACGCCACAGCGACATGTTGAGAGCGTCGGACCCCTCCGAAGCCACGTGATTTTTGTCCGACATATATGATATCGTTAATGAAATACAAAAAATAATCGATTGGCATTAAAACTACACGTACATGTACCAACTTCCTTAGGGACGCCACAGCGACATGTTGGGGGTGTCGGACCTTCCCCAAAGCCACATGGTTTTTGTCCGACAAATGTGATATCGTTAATATAATGTCAAAAAGAGTCGATTGGCATTAAAACTACACGTACATGTATCAACTTCCTTGGACGTCAGAACGACAACTTCACGAAGAGCTAGCGCGGCATGTCCCATCGCCAAAGGTGGAGATATGAAAGATATTGTCCGACTTGGTGTTAGGAAGCCGCTCAGGAAGTTTGGCGTGTACATGAGTTACAAAATTTTTATGTCGATGTACTGGGGACTATGATGTTTGCACACTGATGACAATTTGCGAAGTGACACTTTTTTCCCAGGTATTTATTATTCACAATCAACTGGTATGACATAATAGTAGATTATACCACGAGTCAATAATGATAGCTATTATTCCCGAGGATTATTACGAACTGAGCCGCGTTAGCGGCGAGGGAGTAACATTCCGAGGGAATAATAGCCATTATTGCGAGTAGTATACTCAACTTTATTTACGACAAATTAATTTATTTGAGATTTTCAATGAACAAATTTCATCCGTCTCATAATTTTCAATACAAACCCACAAGCACTACACGTTTGACACTGACACTGCCGTGGAATAATGACCATTAATCCCGCTACTCGTCATTAATCCCTGGAGGAATAACATATGTCATTATACTGCCAAAATCACAAATATAATACGCACATTATACATTAGTCGTAAATAAAAGTTTGTATGCACCACGGGTACTAATAGATATATACCCTCGGGCGACTTACGAACCCTCGGGCCAGAGGCCCTCGGCTTTGTAAGACTGTCGCCCTCAGGGCATAATCATCTACTTAGTATCCTTGATACATAAATAACTATTTTACCCTACTGCGCATGACATAAGTCGGCACGCATCAAAAAAGCTGGCAGCTTGCAGCCTTCACTTCGAAGTGAAAACAACGGTTGACAGCCGCTGACAGTGGTTTGTTGACAAGACTTTTGTACATGTGGAAACTGGAAACTATTATTTCCTCGGTTTTTTTAAAGTTTTCTCCTAACAATGGTGATTGTGTAGTGTGCCTTTTTGTAAAAATAATTCCTATTTACCGGCGGACGTGTCTTTCCATAAGTTTCCATCAAATCCTACATTTGTCAAATTTTGGATACATAAAATCAGAAAGAATACTTGCAAAAAAAAAGGGAATCCACGGCCCATCAAGTATACAAAGTAATCCACGTTCAAGTTTAGTTTGCGGGAGCTGTTTGCTTCCAAAATAATTCACCGCTTTCTCCATAGCGAAGTTCTGCAAATGAAGTAGTAACTTTTACCACAATTTCTTTCAAAACACCCAATACACACTGGCATTGACAAGCAAGCAAATGTTGGCGCGAAAATGATTGTTTTCATACTTTATTGTCCATCTCTTTTAATTGAAAACGTCAATAGGGAACTTGACAAAAAATTTAAACATGAAAATATTACTATAAATCATAAGAATACATTAATTAAAACCTATATCAGCGAAAAAAACAATTTTTTTTTTGGCGCAAACGGCCAGTGCCGGCCCGAGGCTACTTTTAGTATGGAGCGAGATCTGACTTTGGCGCCCCTAGTTTTAAATGTGATTCGCATACGCGAGTATGGATTTTGACCATTATCTAATTTAATAGGTTTGTTCCAACCCGTCAAAAAAACGTCCCAGAACGGCACAAAACATCCCCCCTTAGAAAGGTAAGTGCCGTGTTGAGAACCTGTCTATTATAGTGACTCTATTACCTACAGTGGCGACAATTGCTGTCTTATTTTTGATTGGTTCTAAAATCCCATATATTTATATTGAAAACGCGGCCATCTTGTTCCCAGCCATTGTTTATTTCAAATATGAATATATGGGATATGGGTGAACATCCATCATAAAACATGGAAAACAACGTATTTAATGGACCTAATAATAATCATCAAATACGTCGATTTCAATTTTTTATGATAGATGTCCATTTAAATTCTATATATTAATATTTAAAAGTAACAAGAGGTTGGGAACAAAATGGCGGCGGGACCTCTATTGTCGCCACTGTATGGTCTGTATGTTATTTAGCCACTGTACTGTCTATAAGTTTTCAGCGCCTCTAGTGACTGGGGGGGTCAGCTTTTGTAATTCTGGATTTATTGGCGAATGCAAAACACAATTAGGGTTCGTTCGGTATCTTATTCGTTCCGGTGAATCGTTTGCACCATTGTTTGATTCTAGCGAGTCAACACCACCACTTTAAAGTTTCTACCATTTTTTGGCATAAAATAATTGTGCCAAAAAGAAGAAACTCATAAAATCGGTAGTGTTGAAGCGCCTTCAAGGTAAAATTGACTAAGAATTAAGATGACAAATTTAGATATTTATTAAAGTTTGAAACAGAAAATATAATAGAATATGGAATTAATTACAATTTTTGCGAAACAGTTTTTTTTTCATGTAAGTATACATACATAGGTAGGTAATGCTAGTTTAAAGATAATAAGGACAGTTACAAGAAGTAATGACGTACATTCAACAATAGCTTGATGAAAAACTTAAATCGTAAATAAAATGACAAAAGAGGTCCTTTTCTCACAATCCAAAATCGTTGTTAACCTACCAATTGAGGAAAGTGTTTCTGCACATGATGGAAGTTGCACGAATGACAACAAAAAGCAGAGTTCGGACAAGCCTTTAAGTCCAGAAAATACACTTTCCGCATGTGTTAGGTAGAAAGTTTATGTAATACATAATATAAAGCTCATTCAAGAAACTGATTTCGCCTGGATGATATAATAAATATGCCAACAACTTCTCGTCCAATGTAAATCGTCTAGCTTTAGGCTTTTGGTTTTGAGTACGGACTTGGCTTAAAATAAAGCTGTATATCAATGGATTGACGTGGTCTACGAGCCTTTGAAATTTGGTTTATGATGCAAGTTATTCAGCAGCAGAAACTTTGGATTTAAATGACGACAACCTTCTACTGATTCTTCTTAACTTATTGCTGGATTCTATAACTTTGGAATAAAGATATTTTTCCCTTGGGGATAGGAATTTTTGCCTAGTGACGTTAATGTTCTTTAAAATTTGGCATCGTCTCTCATGACCTGCAAAAAAAAAATAGATCAAGATTGGAGACGAGTTTTTCGCACATTTAGCTTCTAATTTTTCTAGCATTCGACTGCAAGTTTTAGTAATTAGTAGTCTTTTATAGTAGTAGTCCTACTTGAGTTAGGATGTTTTAAAATTCACCTACTCCCAACTGGGTGGTTATTCATTAAGCAATAACACTTAGGTACCTACCAATAAAAGTTTTAAGAGACAAAGTTGGTTGGTGACTTTTTCATGTTTGCAGATGTGATGGTTCCACTTGGTGTAGCAATGTCTGCCCGAATTGCAGAAGTTTCAGTAGATAAAAATTGACGACATGAAGGGCCTGGTTGATCTAAAACAGAAATTTCGTTACCAATGATTCTACCAAAAAAGTTTGGATACACGCATTGTAGAATATGGTGTACCTGTATGTAACCAGGAATATTTTAATTATTGTGTCTCCTGATAAAGGAATAAACATTAAAAAAAAAAAAAAATGAATAATATTAGCTTTGTTCCAACACAGCAGAAAACCGTACAATGTACCGTCACGATTCTGCGCAGAAACTAAAATTGTTATAATGAGTGGTTTCGAAACCGTTCATGGGACGATTTTTTGACGTGTTGGAACAGAGTTATTATGTTTACCTACCTATGTCAATCATAGTTGCGAAACTAATTTCTGAAGGCGTCTTAGGACTCTTCGACGAGTTTCAACTGTGTCGATCTCCACTTTTTGCCATTTTGGTGATTGTGGTTTATCAATTAACGACTCCTCACTGTTTTTGATAATTGGGGCTAAAATTAAAATTAATTTTAATGTTTCTGACCTATGCTCCTTTAAACCCGAATTCTAACACGTTGTCGTTAATCAGAACTATGGGGAGGAGTAAGTGAAAATGTAAGTACGTCTTTCTCACATATATCTAGTATTAACTTACCCTCAGGGAGATACAGCAAAAGCGCAGCATTCCATGTGAGTCCTCGTCTGGCTTTTGGATCGCCAACAATAAATTCTCGAGGAAAATGTCTTGTTCACACTCTATAATTATTATAAGCCTTCTCGACACTGAGGCTATTTAGTAAAAGATTGCGAACTTTTATTAGCCATTGTTTCATTTTTTCGGCATCTTTTGGAAACCGGAAATAGCTGCTGTATTTGTCGCCGCACCCCGGAACACAGCATTTCTGATGCTTTTCAATTAACAAACTGGGAGAAGACATTTTGAGATAATAATTATTGATAACTGATAGGTAATTGATAATTCTAAATGTTGGGAGAAGTTCAAAATTTAAATTTTGACGACTGGAAATGACAAAATAAACTTCAAATCTTGGCGCACGGTCCGGCAGGAAAAAGAAAACTTTAATGGGTTGATTGAAGCGCCTCTAGTGATTGGAGGGGAAAGCTGAAACGACTAGACTGACGTCTCTCATAAGACTTACATTTCTAAGGGGGGATGTTTTCTGCAGAACGGTTTAGGAACCACTTTGTATACGAATTTCAATTTCTATGCAAAAATTTTAGGTTTTGCGCAGAATCCTGACGATAATATTACGGTGTCCTGCTGGGTTGGAACAAACAAAAGCTCAATGTCTCTATTTATCTTACCAATTGTACCAAAACATTTCTGTTCGTTGGTACAAAGTTCTCTTATTTACTAACATTTAGTTCACATTCTTTGATGGGATCAATCAATAATCCACTTTGGTTATATCACTTATAACACTTATGGCCATTTCCACAAACTAGTTATTTTTGGGAAGCCTTAAACGATAAGTATTCCCTAGACTGACAGTTTTCCATGGAGAAATGTCAGTTTAGGAAATACTTATCGTAATAGTAGAGAGTTCTCGGGCCGTTCAAATTTCAAATACCGTAACGCTGACAACGCTTGACAAGTATGACAGTTCTTACGGTATAAGCGTTAGCGGAGCCCGCTATTTAACGGAACTTACCGGATGCCCCACCTTAACGCTATGCTCTGTCAAAACTAGTTTACGCTCCATTTATGTCTGCAAAAACAGCAACTTCTAATAATTCCTCCATAAAAAACACCAAGGGAAAATTATTCAAGCTCAGGAATCTTCAGAATAAATAAAACTTAGAAAACAAGCAAAAAAAGTGGGGTTAGATTACTCAACTCAGCTGTCAAAATGTAAACAGAATAAGGGATTAGAGGATTTATGTGTCTTCGTGCTCGAGAACTATAAAATACCATGTAAAATACCGTATTGTTAGCGGTAGGTACCGTATTAGCGTAGCATCTGACGCACGAGAACTTTCTAGTTTGTGGGAACGGCCATTAGGGCCGGTTTATTCACCTTTTGATAAACTGTCAGGTATGCAATCTGACCGACCGATAAAAATGCAATCTCTAATTCCATTGGTTGTTTATCTGAATATAAATAAACCGGGCCTAATAAATATAAAAATCGAACAAACAAAATACGAAATTTTTGTGTGTTTGCATACTTTTGCATTAGCAAATTTATTTATGATCTCCTCATATGACAATATCTGAGCTATAACATTTTCAGTGGACAGCAGGGCTAGATCTGAAGGTTTCTCTTCTGCTAGAGTTGACCGCTAAGGTAAGTTTTAATTAACTTAAGCTTACCAAAGCTCCGTTCACCTTTCGGCACTGTAACAGGAATGGTAACAAAAATACGGAGAGCTGTCCAGATATAAGGAAACGTATCTTGCCAATTATTAAATGCTAACGCCTGAAGGACTGCTTTCGGGTGACTGTTATCACTATCCGAAATATCGTGATCAAATGATCGGGTAAGGACGCCACCACACCCACGATCCGTGCGCGTCTCAAAAAAACGTCAGGACAGGTTATTCTCATACTAAGTAAGCACAAGCTTGCTCACAAGCAGAGAAGCATGATATCGAAAAGCAGAGACAGAATTCAAAGCGAAAATAAAATCTATTTTTTTTTTTTTAAGATAAAAGTCAAAATGACATTATGTTGGCAATATAATGTAAAAGTGTCAATGCTTTCAAATTTTTTATGTAGAAAAGGCTTGTGTTGCCAACAAAGTTACTAAATTTTTGACTTGGGGAATTATCTTTAAAAAAAAAACGAACTTTATACTTTTCCCTTTTTTTGTATTACCAATTAAGGAACGAGTCGAAGGCGCCCCCCGAAGTCTGGCGCCTGGAGCGCTCGCTCAGTTCGCCTTATGGTAGGGCCGGCCCACAATATGGAATTGAAAATGCGGAAAAATTCAAATTATTTCTAGCGGGAAAAAACGCTCTGGTACTGGTAGTGACGTCATGTAGTATGATCTGTCAGTGTCTGTCAGCAACCGTCCATCATACCGTGAGTTCGTCTTGAAACACGGAGCGCTCGGAGCATTTTCCGTCTTTTTTCCTTATGATGAGAAGAACAGGGATAAAAGAACAAAATAGCAACTCCGAGCGTTTACTCGAACTCTACATAATAAATACCAGTTAGCTGTGTTTATTTACGTTTTTCTCTGATTTTTTAAAATTTTGTCATTATTACAATTGGTTTACTTAGTTTTTAAATTCAATGATTAGCTCAGTAATATTATATAATAAATAAAACGATATACCTATTAATTATGACCGAAGAAGGAAATTCCAAAGGCCAATCCGCCAATCTGTAATTTGTGATATGTTTATAGTAGCAAAAGTATGTGCGAATCTTTTTTTCCATTATAACTTAAAATGTGGAAGTCAACCAAATTAAATACAATGAAGTAAAATATAAAGATGTTTTGTGATATAAAGTTTGAAGACAAGGTGACGCAAAATCCAAAATCATAATACGTGACGTCATCCAGATTCGCGCACATTTAAAGTCGTTTGAAATGCTTTTAATACGCGCGAAACTTTAAAAAATTTTCACCAAGTTATTATTGAGTTTTAGGGAATAATATTTGGGGAATACTCTTTCAAGGCATAAATAAATGATTTAAAAAAATAAAAAAAAAATTGTAAAGTTCCCTATTTCTAGCTTGCGTGCCGGAGTGCCACTTCGCTACTAAATTGATTGAGGATGAGCCTTAAACCGGTGTTTTTAACTTGGGCGGACAGTATTTACTAGAGAGTTATTGGAACCATTAAATACTGCCTCGCAGTATTAAGGATCTACGTTATTTTATTAGTGCGTCAGCACTATTTTGCCAAAAAAAAACAGTTATTGGAAGACTATAGTAGGTGCTAGAGTAATACCTTATTTTGTATTCATAATTTTGACAGCTGATAGCTATGTTTAAAAATTTCAGCCTCAAAAAGTGTTTATTTTTGTTTGTGATTTTCTGCTATGATGCCCATTTTTTGATGTTATCCACAGTAAAATGGAAAACTATTGTAAAAAATAAATTTTCTAAGTAAAATTACGTCATCGTCGAAAAGCGAAACGTCAAAGTCGTCCAAAATGTCAGAAATTTGAAATAAATAATAATTAGAGAGTTATTGGACGTGCAATAAGGACAAGCAGTATTTAAATTAGCCTTATTTTGACATATACGCATGCGCATTTGGGTTCGGAAATAAGGATTCCCCTAATAAGGTTACTGCTTGTCTTTATTTGTGTATGGTTAGTGCAAGGCAGTAAACTTCCCTTATTTCAAATTTCTGACATTTTGGACGACTTTGACGTTTCGCTTTTTGACGATGACGTAATTTTACTTGGAAAATTTATTTTTTACAATAGTTTTCCATTTTACTGTGGGTAACATCCAAAAATGGGTATCAGCAGAAAATCACAAACAAAAATAAACACTTTTTGAGGCTGAAATTTATAAACATAGCTATCAGCTGTCAAAATTATGAATACAAAATAAGGTAATACCCTAGTACCTACTACAGTCTTCCAATAACTGTTTTTTTCTTGGAAAGATAGTGCTGATGCGCTAATAAAATAACGTAGATCTTTAATACTGCGAGGCAGTATTTAATAGTTCCAATAACTCTCTAATATACTGCCTCGCACGAACCATACACAAATAGACAAGCAGTAACCTTATTAAGGAGATCCTTATTTTCGGACCCAAATGCGCATGCGTAGATGTCAAAATAAGGCTAATTTAAATACTGCTTGTCCTTATTGCACGTCCAATAACTCTCTACTATCACGATTCTGCCCAAAACCTAAATACTCTTGTAGTATCACTTGGCCCAAATTGATCAATCAGTTCTGACTCTGAACGCTCCGAACAAACAGAACAGCTGTTTGTTGGAAACTTCAACCACCATCCACCCCACCAGTCAAGTCAAAGCAAAGTCAAGTGTTCGTGTTGTCAAAAAATTGTTTTTCAAATTAATTAATAATAATCACCCTCGCTCGCTTGAACATTCTATAATTAAATAATAAATCATTTTACTATTGAATTTATCTTTTGTTGTAGTAAAAATAGGCAAAAAAAGACATTGAAGTTAGCCCAATTTCTCAAGACCGACAAAACTCCTTCGGACCGCTTGGGCATTTCGTCAGAAACAAAAAAAAGTAAGAGGTTTTTGTCCCAAATTTAATTTCTACTTCATGATTCATACTATGTTCGACCTACTTTCACTACTGTTACAAGATTTAAAACACGAAACGGTTTTATATTACCATTCATTAAATATTCCAGATGGAATCGCCACAATCCTGCAACACTTTTGTAGTTTTACCGCCCTTGACTCAACATGGGGTTGTTTTCGGAAAGAACGCCGATAGGCCTCAAGGAGAAATACAAGAAGTGGTTTATTATCCAGCTAGTGAGGGCTCTGGGCCCACCAAGGTAAGAATCAATTCCATGCATATTATGCGGTTTATACAACATTTGCATAGTCGTAATCATAATCATAGTCTTAAGCTTTTTTCAATGGTGTTCATTGAAAAAAGATGGAATACAAACAGCCGGTGATCGGGTGAATCGGATCAGTGTTTCTGAAAACGCCTAAAATCAAATGGCACTGTCGTCAGGTCTGTTTCCACAGAAATCACAAACCAGTCAGAGGGTTTTTGATTAGTCCCAATCGCCAACAACCAGCGCTGGGACTCTATAACGAATAGAGATATTTTCTCTATCTCTATTTACATCTCCTCTCTATTGATTTTGACAAGAGAGAAGAACACAGCAAGTGCCATAGCGATAGGGTTAACGATCCTTATCCGTTACAGAGTTCCAGCTCAGTTTCCTTACTATTTTCAACCAATGAAATTCGCTCTGACTGGTTTGTGATTTCTGTGGAAACAGACCTATTAATTGTCGTTAACTTCGCATGATTTGGTTGTTGGTTGGCACTACTGAATACCGCGCGACCGAACCGGTACTTCCCGGGGCCTCGAATCCTCTCAACAAAACCTAAATATAATAGTATATTATGCAATGATCATGTAATGATAGTCATTAATACACGAGCATGTTGTAGGATACGAAACGAGCCGCAGGCGAGTTTCGTATATAACATGCGAGTGTATTAATGGCCATTACTTGAGAGTTGCATACACTATTTTTTCTACTGCCATTGATAAAACTTATGATATTTAGATATGTCAACATTATGCTTAACTTTGAATAGAGGTTTTATAATTGAGTAATCCATACAGTTGAAGGTTTAATTTTTTGTTGTAATTCTTCAAAATATGCTATATCAAAACATTTTCTGAGAAGGACGATGTGTTTTTGGTGTTTCCAATCCATAAATTGTCCATATAATTTTTCGTAAATTTTTTTGGACTTGTCCGGTAGTAAGTATATTATTACCTGCATTTGTTGTCCTTTCTGTAATTTCTGGAGGTGCTAGTGAAAATTCTTCGTTATCGCTCAATATTTCCATAATAATGCCTTATCCTAAACATTAGGTAACTTTTAATAACAATTCGAAGTATTTTTTTCATAAAATTATTGTTTTTCGCTAAATTACCATGGAAAAGCTATAAACAGAGTGTTGTCAACATTCAAAAAAAAATAAAATTCAAAATTTCTTAACTGGTGGCGCCATCTATTGACAATGTATAATAATGAAAAAAGTAAAAATTCTTCCTTATCACTAATTATTTCCATAATAATTATTCTTTGTCCCAAACTTTAGGTAACTTTTAAACAATTCGAAGTCTTTTATAGTTATCAAAATAATTGTTTTACGCAAAATTACCGTTTAAAATGTTTAATATCTTAACTAGTGCTGCCATCTATCAACATTGTATAATATTAAAAATGAGTATTATAATGAAAATCTGTATCGTAATGAAGTTCATTATGATACAGATTTTAATCGTTTAATAGCGTATTATGAAATGTCAGTAGAAAAAATACATTTTTCTACAACTGTCAAAAAATGATGATGTTCGCACACTCATGACAGTTTGCGAAGTGGCACTTTTTTCCCCAGGTATTGATTTTTTAACGTTCCCATGACGCCGTGCGCGAAATAGCTAGTTCGCACACTGGGTGTCATGGTGACACATACCTGTCAAGAAATCAAAAATAATTAAAATTCACCTACCTTTGATTGAAAATACAATTTTGGCTTCGAATGATTGATATTTAAATGGAGTTGTAGAAAAAATATTGTTTGCAACTCGGGCGCGAAATACTTTGGTGATCTCGACTATTTTTTTAACTCGGCTGCGCCTCGTTAAAAAAATCAGATCTCGATCACCAAAGTAGCATTTCGCGCCCTTGATACAAAAATAACTATTTATTTGTTTAGCGCATTTCGCATTTTTCATTCTGACGGATTTTATTGACGGAAAAAAAAATAGTTTAACGGTTTTTTGACGGAAACCTACAGCAAAGTTAACGGAATTTAAAAAATACTGTTGGCAACACTGCTTGCAATTCTATCTGCAATATGCAAGAAACTTGAACGAGGGCATGCGCAGAAGTGAGTCAGCTGATTGGTTTCTGCAAGATTCTTGAAAATTGAATGGCATTGCATGCAATCGGTTTGGTGCCATTTTTCTTGAAGGTTTTCGTGCAAGCTGGGGAATTTTCAGCATTTATGATGCTTAAAGCTGCTGCTATTCCTTTCTTCTATTTATATCGACTTATAATCACTTTTTTTTTTTTTGGGAAAATGCAAACATCAATAACACAACATTAAAAACAAAAAAGTATGGTTAGGGTTAGAGAAGGAAGCAAGTCAAATTGCAAGGTGTAAAATGATGTGCAAGAAATCTTGAATGCAATTTTTTTGCATGCAAAAAATTGCATTCAAGTTTTCTTGCAAGCTGTAAAACGGCCTTTCAGAGAAAAACAATTCAAATCTGCTATTTTATGGTGGGTTCGGGATGACTGTTCTATAAACTCCAAGTGCAATAAACACTCCCGATGCGTTCGGGTATTGTCATTTTGAGCTAAAAGAGTAACTCCACATGCGTGCGGGAGTCAAAAGAGCTGACTCTGAATCTGAAAGCACCACCTCGTCATCGGCAAGCGCCAGAGCGGGCATGCGCAGTGTTTGCGTTTTCGTGATTTTGTGTCATTTTTCCTTTTTTTTTGATTGCGACAATCGACTATTCGACTAATCGACAGTCAGCAAATCAATATTGAATCTGTAATTACCGTGTTAATAGATGGAATGGATTTTAAACTGCCTATTTGACATGCGAGCAACCTTTAATTTCACTGAAATTTTCAATGATAATCTTGATGACTTCTTCAGACAAGTCTCCGAAATAAACGTCCTCAACAAAATCAAATATACGCGACAAATACCAAAAATTCATAGAAAAGATTAGAAAAACGTTTGTTGTTTTTAAAATAATACTTGTCATTTGTGGGTTAGGTTAAGTTAAGAAACTCCAAATGCACCCTGGCCGTTCGGTTTCACTAATCCACTCCAAAAGCTTTTTGGTCACGTGATAAAAACTCCACTCCAACTCTACTCCAGCACCGCTGGGCTATCCCGAACCCAGCTTTAGTTCTGTTTGTATTTAAATTGATCTTGAGTCATTCTAGAGTATTTAAAAAAAAGGGACTCCATCAAGCTTCTACATGTCTTTGAATAATGTGGCAAAATGCCGTTCCTTCTGCCTTTTTTTATTGATGGGACTCACTTTCCACCTTCTTTGTTTATGGTTTGCGTTTGTTGAAGTTGTTTATTAGCAAAACTCAAAAATAAATAGGACAGACCTATCACTTGTATGGTTTTCTTTCGCAGAATTTTAATTTCCACACTTTTTGAAACTTTGAAAAAGTATTAAAAGTAAATAGACGAGTTCGATTCGCAAAAAGTAAACAAATTCTTCCTACAAAAAGTCGGGTTAGAGTTGATTTTATTTTATGCTTATGACGTATAAACGCCTTCTAAAATTGTGATTATGATTAAGACTAAGACTATGATTATGATTACGACTATCGACTATGCAAATGTTGTATAAACCAGTCATAACTTCATCAGTTTTGTCCGAGAGAAAGGACTATGACTCACTCTGAGACTCTGTTTGACTTTGTTATAGGAGACGAAGCAACATATCTCCAAAGCAAGAATTAAATTTATGGAGTTAGTTTTAGCATTATTGTTATTGAGTTCTGTCTGAGGTTTTGTCCCTGGCAATATAGGGTAGTGGACAATTTTTTGAAATATATTTTTTAATAATCTCCATAATAAAATAAATAGTAGTTGATGATTCTTTGATTTTAGAAAACAAAAATATATCTAAAAAAAAAAAAAAACAAATTTGTACTTATTTTAAACGCTATAATTTACCGCCCGGAAATTACGTCATACCTGTTATGTCTTATAGCGTCAAGGCATTCCGACACTAATAAGAGTGGGCGAGAGCACGGTCAGTACGTCCTTATATTTTACATGCTTCTAGAAAAAGATGCAGATAAGCTCAGTGCGCTTGATTAGGCATTCCAGGTCACGTGACTTTGACAGGTCCGCTGGGGGGCAAACAAAGCCTAGATCAGTATTTACACCGTTCTTTCAGATTGTGTTTCCGAATTTTTGCGTTCTTAAATTCTTTCAATAAGTTTTAAGTTGTTTTTGTGGTAGAATGGCTAACATTGACTATTATTCATCGTTAGCTAGTGATGTGAAATGTCGGTATGACCAAAAAATACAAATAATTGCCAATATAGATCCTTATAAACTTCTACCTAATGAGTTTACTTTAAGTATCAATGAGTTGCCAGAGGTTTCAATTTTGGATTTATCCGAATATTTGACCCACACCCACAGTTACTACACAGGCTTGCAGTTGAAGGCGTATAAAGGGTTATTCAAGTTCTGCTGGACTACCTAAAAGGTATTAAAAGTAAATATTACTTGTAGAAACAAACCAATTTTTCGATATAAATGTGTTTTTGTATTTTAACAACAAGACAGTCATAATACTTACCATTAACAAAATGTTTTGAACAAATACGAGCATTTTTCAGAAACGTTTCAGTTAAATCTCTCCTTTTGAGGCATTTAATCCACAGATTTCGTCGTTCCTTTTTTAGCTCGTTTAGACGATTCCCTAGATCTCTTAATGCTGCTGGGATCCTGAAAAACCTTTTTTTATCTCTTTCCGCTCTACTAGAGCACCTAACAACGCAGCAAAAAGAAGGCATCTTCACAAAATAGATTGAAAATTCTTGGTTTAACATTGAATCAGGTTATGTTTGGCTTTTGTGTGCCCCCCAAACTAATATGGCGGATCGGTTATGACATTAACCTGGAATGCCTAATTGACAAATGGAAATCTCTCAAAAAGTGGGGTTAAGTTGAGGGTGCGCCTAGATGTAATGCGCACTAATGAGTAAGTGTGTGTCGGATATAGGACGAAGGTTTGATTCATTTCATACTCAAATACAACAGCTATGACGTAAAATTAAGGCTCGAAATATTTTCGTTCAAATAGTCCGTCCCAAAACTCTACTTTTACAATCATTTTAAAGAAAGCATTTTTTTCTGAAATTTCCTTCAATAGGAATATTATTTATTTACTCCATAGATGCACAATAGATCATCGATTTCATTGAAATTATACCTTGTCCACTACCCTATTCTTGATGCTGGACTGGAATATGTCTTGAAGATCTATAGTGAGAGAGGTCTTCTAATATTCTTCAATAGATCTTCTCCTTATGATTTTTGAATTGATTTTTCCTCTCGTTTCTCCTCATGTGGTAGGTATGATTTTATGTGTTTGCTTCTTGGATAACTAGCCTGTTTTCATCTATGAAAAGTAGTGCAGAATGGGTACACCGAGGGGTACACTTTGAACTTGGAAATGTCACTATAAAACACCTAATAAGTCCTTATGATTATTACCCTGTATAATGCGTATATTTTCCCCTCAAAATAAAAAATCGACGGGTCAAAGCAATTTTTTTTTCAGTGAACCACAAATATGAGAAATCGGTCCTGTTTCGTTTTCCTTGGCCCACCCTGTATATTAACCTGAACGGTCTTATTTTCTAGATGAATTCTTAACATCTCCTCAGATTTTTTAAATCTATGATTTTATTCTCGATTTTATTGCACAGTTTTGAAATGGTATTTTTTAAACCAATGTTAGTATTTACATTTCAATGAAGCACACAGGACAATGGGAATAATCATCAGAACTGCCAAGGCTTTTCATCTGGGAGGTCAGTCTGTCTGAGATTTTTGACAGTCTGGTGCTACCCAAACTGGAATAGGCAAGCATTATCTGGTGAACTCTTTATGAGGTCTGGAGTAAGTAAGTTGTTGGAAAGAATTCAGAGGAAATTCCTGAAACGTATGTTTCTTAAAAGATATGGGTACTATCCTCCAGAAGGATACAGTCACTGCGCCCTGCTAAAACTTTTCAATGGGGTGTCTGTAGATAATAGAAGAAAAATAAATAAATCTGACCTAAGTATATGTTCAAAATTCTTAAAAACCAAGTAGAATGCCCAGATCGAGGCCCAGATTTTCTTGCAAAGTTACCGTTTGCTATAAATGTGGGTGGCACTGTGGCACCAGACAGATTATGTATTTATTCTCTATCTATTTGAATTTTCCTAGAACAAATTCTAATAAGGTGACTCCTATGTATAGTATGTGTAACCTTTTTAATATGTTTTTTTAATATGTTTGCCAGCGACCTGGACCTGCTTAATTTAAAGGCTTTCACTAAAACAATAGATAAATTACTGCCTGAGTCTCAGGAACAGGCCAACTGGTAATGACTCGAGTAATGACTACATAATTTTTCATGGGGACCATATAGGTACTCTTTCTGTACTTTTAGATTAAAAATTTGATTAGATTGATTAAATTGTTAAGATGTGTCTTGTTGTAGATACTGTCGTGAGATAGATAAATAAATAAATTACATAGCATTCATAAATATTCAAATCAAATCAAATAAGCTTTATTGCCAAAAAAACAAATAATGTCATAGACAAAGCAGGCCTTAAACCTAATAAAACAATTAAAATTATCTATTATCTATCTATCATAAAAATGATAAAAATTTTAAAAAATGATTCACAACAATCGAAACCAACACAAAGAATTGTAAAAACTGAGGCAAAAACAAACAAAAAATAAAAATAAAACTTAGAAGTAGTCACGGACGTCAACTACCTATCACTCACATAATTATGTCACACAAATTAAATTAAAATGTCATAAAAAGACGGTAAAAAAAAATATATATACATTATACATGCGCTACAGGAATAAAACAATAAGCACAAATTACAAAAGTCAAATCATGAAAATAAAAATAAAAATAATGAAATCTGCAGAGCCAATCAATTGATACAGTCAAAATCTATCATTCCAAAACTCAGTACAGTTATAATAAGCCCTCTCAATTAGTAACCTTTTCACCATCCCTTTAAATATTTTGTTGCTTTCCACTTGTCTTATTTCCACAGGTAAGTGATTAAATAATTTGTATATAATAGAATTTTTAATTTGTGTCGAGGATGGTATTGGCAGTATTATATTATAAGTTTGCCTCGTGTTATACAAACCTGTTGCATGCAAGCTATTTCTATATTTTTTATGAACTAGGCAAACTGTCTCTAAAATAAATAGACTGGGAAGTGTTAAAATTTTATGTCTTATGAACAAAGGTTTACATGAATCTCTCATTTTAGCTCCACTCAAATACCTTATGGCTCTTTTTTGCAGCACAAAAACACTGTCAAACAACTGCGCAGAACATGTACCCCAAAAACACAGTCCATATCTTAAGTGACTTTCTATGAGTGAGAAATATACATTTCTCACGGTCTGTGAATCAAGCTCTCCAGAGAGAACTCTCATTGCAAAGCAGTTGGAAGCAAGTTTTTTCCTAAGATTTTCTATGTGTGATTGGAATTTAAGTCAATGAGAAGCCCTAGAAATTTATTCTCATTGGTGCTCGACAAGGATATGTCATCAAGTTTGATAGGTTCAAGTGTGCACCTAAAATGCATGACATTAGTTTCGATATTTTCAGCAGTGTTAACTGATTATAGCGTCAAACCACTGCTTGAGAGCAACTATGCCCCTATTTATTTTGTTACTCAAGAAACCTGTACTAGTGTCGTGCCATAGTATAGTTGCATCATCCGCAAACAATGTAAATTTCCCCGAGATGCCAAGATCAGTAATATCATTAACATAAATTAAAAACAATATTGCACCAAGAACAGACCCTTGAGGCACCCCATACCGTAATGTTCTCTGTCCAGAAACATCACCTCCAAAGCGAACACTTTGAGTCCTATCTTACAAATAACTCTCAAACCATTTATAAGAGGATCCCCTAAATCCATAGGACTGCAGTTTCCACAGCAATATTCTGTGACTGACACAATCAAAAGCTTTCGTGAGATCACAAGTCCCCCTGGAAGCTCGAAATCCATATTGTTCGGGACTAAGGATCTTTTTTTTCAAGAGCTAGTAATGTTAGAACCTGGCACCCCACTTTGAGCAATGTTAAGATAAATATGTTTTTCGGTGCTACAAACGAAGGTATTGATTGTACCAGAAATTATTTTGATTTTACCTTGTTGATAATGAGGTAATAACACTTCTGCATACAGGGTATTTGATTACACAATGTGTCCCAGCCGAGGTCCCAGCCGAGAGTGACTTATTTCAAATGCTCATAACTTTTAAACTAGGAATGCTAGCTACCTGCGGTTTGTGCCATTCGACTTCTCAATAAACATCGTCCTTGAAACATAAAGCTTTCGCCATAATATTTATGGAGTCGGATCAGTAAATGGTTGAAGCAATTGTGTAACATTTCAGCAGGATGATGCCCTACATCATTATTCTTTAATATCAAGAAAATCACTAGATACCACATTTGAGGAAAGATGGATAGGAAGAGCTGGTCCGATAGAATGGGCACCAACTCTCTTGACTTGACAGTTCGACTTTTTATTCTGGGGTTATGTCAAGGAGAGATGCTATAATCCTTCGCTAAATAGCCTGGAAGATCTTAAGTGGAACATTCGTAATATCATTGAAGCGTTTCTCCAGGAAATGTTACCCAATTCCATCAATCATTTACTGATGCATGGAGCACAATGGTCAACATATACAGCCATTTTTATAGTTTTATGTAGTTTTATTACCTTTCTATCGAGCTTTCTATTATATTTGCTTCGGCGGACGCACAAGCCAAAACATACACCGAAAACATACCTGTGTATGTTTTCGCTTGTGCGTCTGTCGTTGCATTTGGATGTTTTCATTTGCTGCGTTGCGTAGCAATAAATTTTGATCGTCATACTGTAATTCTTCAGGATGAAGAGGAAACATGGTGCTGCGGCCGCTTGTGGTCGGTATACTTCCAATGCGACAGATTTCATTTGCATGTGATGAACCCCGCAGTCTGGCTTTTGCATATTTTGCTTGAAGGTGATGACTTTTGCTTCAACATACAATGAGGAAAAAAAGAAAACTCACGAAACCTGTGAAAATAAATCACGAGAAGGCAGTTATTCTATGCCAATGCCTATTGCCACAATATTGGTAAACTGCTCTTCTTCCTCGACCTAGAAATTCATTTTTCAGTACAAAAAACACGTCCTTTTGCTCTGCAGTCAACCAGACTACTGGTTCGGGAGCGGTGCTGCGGCCAACGGCAACAGCGGCAGGCGACAGTGCCGTTGTGTTCAGAATGTATTTCGCATAATAAAAAGGTACGATTCCGAAAGCGACTACAGCGACGAACCGTAACTGCAGACTGCGAATGACAACCGCAAAGTATTTGCCGCTTGCGGTTGATTTGTTTCTGAAAGCATCCGCAGCATCCAACCACTTCTTCAAGTCAGTCTATACACAGGGTGTCCGTTTTAAGTGATACCACTATTGCTATCTCCGAAACGGTAAAAGGTACGAGGTCGGTTGCTTATTCAAAACTCGTTTACAGTGTTGCCAAATTCCTCTTAGTTCACGAAATATAGGGGGATTTCTAAGAAACGCCTAAAAATATTTCATCAATTATTTCAAAAACTATTGATTTTCGGGACACAATTTGAAAGTTTTACCATTTTTATCGCTCTACAACATGGCATCTTCCAATTTCAAATCCGGCGTTTCGTGATCGAGCGACCATCATCAACTTCATTTTTTTAAATACGGACCTGGATTTTTTTATGTCATTTGTAGAAAGCTTTATTCCCTTTTTAACGATATACGTCTTAAGTATGATTGGCCGACGTTTCTGCTCTAAAAAGTGATCATCAGTGATTTTTACCAAAATTTTACCTTGATTAGGCCCTCTGAAATTCGTTATTTGTAACAAAGATGATCTAACAAGATATTTTTTGCTTTATCATTCAAAAGAAAATTAACAAAGTAATTTGTATGAACACTCAAAATTATCTAATTATGAACAATAATTAAGAAAATTACTTAGAAACTAATAACATATTATTGAAATTTCACAAATTCAGGTTGGCATCACTGATATGGAATATAAATAAATTTTATCAAAGAAAGCCTTGAAAAAAATGCAATTGACAGCTGTGCCACCCGTCAAAGCATTTCTCTATTACTTATAGTCTGGCAAGTGGTAACTTGGTAGAGACGAAAGGGGAAAGAAAACTGGGGCGTTACCTAAAAATATTCACTGACACCTCAACTGACACCGTCTGATGACAGCCATGTCTTTGAGTTCAGTGGCACCGAAAACACCAAGGAAATAAACCAATAAAATTATTAGAAAAAAGATTCTCTAGTTTCGCCAATAACCACGCTACTGCGTGCTGTCGTTCAGGCTCTAACCAATAGAATCTTGTTTCTGAATAATCACGCCTCTCCACTTCCATCATTTCGCAATGTTGCCTGATTTTTTCCTATTTCAAAATATTACACATGCCCATATAGCAAAAAAATAAATATGTCACCAACTTTATTTTTTTTTCTAATTTCCGTCAAGTTTGGCAAAGCAGCAAATTCTTTTGCATTTCGCCGTTTCGCTAGCCAGGCAATATTCATTTTACAATAATTGTTAAAATAAGGAAGAGTACAGTGATTTTTATTATGGAGTTTACAAAAATACCAGAGACATTAGAAGAATTCAAAGAGAGTATAAGGGCTGCATGTGCTAGAATATACGATGATCTATTAGAAGAATTTTCATCCTATTCGGAAAGAAATTCCACTTGGCAAGCCTGATCGATCTTCTGTAAACCCTTCGGTACCTATCAAAATAGTTTAAAAATATTTGATTGTTCATAGAGAATTTTCTAACGTAATGAATCATAGGTGGTAGACGCTTTTTACTCATTGGGCGTCGACCGGTGAGATACCACCATGCCAGAATTGAGTAGCGCTAAGTGGTATCACCACGTTCCGCTACTGCGCTGGCAGTCCGGTTCCAACAATGAGTAACAGATAGCATGATGGCGCCTCCAGGATCAGAATATTCCGGAGTTAAAATACCCGACCACTCGGATCTCCGGGCGTCGGGTGATCCTGGGGGTCCTTCATGCAAAGATATAAAGAGAAGATCAAAAACTCAACTCAGAATTGATTTTAGCAATATAAGAGGAATAAGTACAAATATGAATTCAGTTCACCAACATCTTGAAGAACAAAGACCTGACATCCTTGTTCTCACTGAAACTAAAATCAGTTCTGCAACACCTATTGTGAACTATCTTTATCCCGGCTATGACCTACACCACCGATTTCGACATAATTTTGGGATCTGTGTGTACATTAAAAATGACCTTTCATGTCATCGAGAGGAGAAGCTAGAACCAGCGAACCTTGATATCATATGGCTAAAATTCACCTCAAAGTCATCGACCAAGTTTATCTGCTGCCTCTACCGACCGCCATCTAACACCGAGTACCAAAACTTTTTCGCGACATTATCCGAAAGCTGTGATAGTATACAGTCAAGCTATCCACAGGCGGAAATTGTCTTTTTAGGCGATTTCAACGTCCACAATATACCCTGGCTGAAACACCACAACAAAACAGATAACGAAGGCAGAGAAGCAGAAGCTTTTGCCATAAGTTGTGGTCTAACGCAGCTTGTCGATGAACCTACCCGTATCTCAGAAAGGGGCGAATTTACAGCGCTTTAAGACTTGTTCCTAACCACAAATCCTGACTCGTACACAATTCAAGTAGATGCTCCACTTGGTTCGTCCGATCATAAACTTATAATAAAGTGCGAAATGCTCATCGCACCAAGCCAACAACCACTTCCTCGTAAAATGTGGCACTATAAATCGGCAAAATGGAATGACCTAAAACAGTTTTACCTGGATTTTCCATGGCAAGAGGTTTGCTTTAAAACAGCTGATCCCACTATTTGCTGTAATGAAATAACACAAGTAATCTTATCTGGAATGGATGCATATATCCCACATACAACTAAACGTAGAGCTAATGCAAAACCTTGGTTCAACAGCCAGTGTCAAACGGCTGTACAGAAAAAACACAGAGCATATAACCTTTGGAAACGACAACAAACCGCTCAAAACCACACAGAATTTATAGAAGCCAGAAATAGTTGCAAAATTACTATTGACTCCGCTAAAGAAACATACAATCAAAGAATAAAAAACAGGTTGCTGAATTGTCCAAGTAGTTCTAGGTCCTTTTGGTCTCTTGCAAAAGCTGTTGGATCTAACTTCACCAAGTCATCCATACCACCACTTACAGATAAAAATAATCACTTAGCCACAACATCAGCGGAAAAAGCCAATATGGTGGCCCAAATGTTTTCCTCCAACTCCAACCTAACAGTGCCAAACGGAAAAACTCCACCGTTCATTGAAAGGGTTTCCCATAGTATGCCAGAGGTACCCTTTTGTCACAGAGAAATACGAAAATCCCTTAAAAAGCTAGATACAAACAAAGCAATGGGTCCGGATGACATTCCCGCAATAGTACTCAAAAATTGCGCCAACGAACTCACCCCAACTTTCGCAAAATTATTCAATTTGTCTTACAGGCAAGGAGTATATCCATCATCATGGAAGTCTGCCGCAGTACAACCCATTCCAAAGAAAGGAAAAAAGACAGATCCGTTAAACTATGGACCAATTGCTCTACTTCCGGTGATATCAAAAGTAATGGAAAGAGTTGTGAACAATCACCTAACCAAGTACTTGGAAAAGTACAAAATTATCAACGATAAGCAATACGGATTTCGAAAATATAGGTCAACTGGCGATTTACTTACATACGTCACTCACTTATGGCAAAAAGCGATTGAGTTGCGGGGTGAAACAAGAACAATTGCCTTAGATATATCTAAAGCATTCGACAAAGTTTGGCATGAAAATCTGCTCAACAAGCTCAAAGCAATGGGATTATCGAATGTAATACCACAAGAGGTTTCAGGATTACCGGATAATACTTTTACCTGTCACGAAACGCGTTACGCAGCAACACCACGACTCCGAAGGAGGAGTGGTGTTGCTGGTAACGCGTTGAGTGTCAGGTAAAAGTATTAGGTAAGTCTGAAACATCGAGTGGTATTCAAAAGGTTATACAACGAACTAAACTTTAATTCTTTTTCAATTAATAATTTCATGAATCAAAAATTTAAATTTTTTGTCAAAAAATGTCAAAACACCAGTTACCGTGCAAAAGGATTATCACTTATTAAGCCTCTCGTGTCATATGGGAAGGATTATCACTTCTTAATCCTCTCGTGTCATATGGGAATAATGTACAGTGAGTTGTATAATCGCCGAAACTTTGCACTTGGTTTCAAAGTTACCTAAAGGACAGATCCATTTATGTTGCACTGGATGGCCAGAACTCCAACTCTCACCAAATAAATGCTGGTGTGCCACAGGGAGCAATCCTTTCGCCAACTCTTTTTCTGATTTACATAAATGACCTCATAGATAAAACAGTAAATCCACTTTATTGCTTTGCAGACGATGGCAATGTAGTCTCCTCACTCATACCACCCACAGGACTTTCCGCACGTGAATTCCATCATCTTAGACTAACTCAAATATCGCAGATAAATAACGACCTGGAGATAATAGAGGACTGGGGTAACAAAAACCTTGTACAGTTCAACGCGCAGAAAACCCAAGCAGCTCTGTTTTCAAAAAAGACCAGCACCGGTGAGCCAAACATCATGCTATCTGGAAGTGCTGTCACATTACAGAGTCAGTTGAACATCTTGGGGGTTACTGCAGAGACCAACATGTCTTGGCACAGTCACGTGGCAGATATTGCTAAAAGGGCGTCCCAAAAGCTGCGGGTGCTATTTCGTACAAGACATCTGTACACACCAAGCCAATTGCTGACACTCTACAAAGCCCAGATTCGACCAACTATGGAGTACTGCTCACATATATGGAGTGCAGCACCCAAACATACCTTAATGCTTTTGAACACCGTGCAAAAACGAGCTATCAAGCTGATCAATGACCCCGCACTTACTCGTAACTTGGATGGTCTCGAACATCGCAGATCTGTGGGCGATTTATCTCTCTTCTACAGGTACTATCACGGAAAATGCTCTGAAGAGTTGGCACGTATGATTCCGCCGAGAGTAGCGCCTACTAGGCGAACCCGTCAAACAGACGGTAACCATGAATTTACTGTCAAACTAGAGGCTCCAAGAACCTCATTATATCAGAATTCATATCTCTGGAGAACAGCATCGCTGTGGAATAAACTCCCTGCGACGGTTTTCCCTGCAGGTTACAACCTGAACCGTTTCAAGACCAACATACACCGACATTTCCGCGCACTTGCCGCTTCTCGAGCGTGATAGGACATTTCCTTGCGAGTGCGCATATCCGTAAAAAAAAAAAAAAAAATGAAGGGAGCGCATGTCTTTTCCAGAAGTTCCGCAGGCCCTTTGTAAACCAGGATTTTCTCTTCCGCTTCTTTATACTGACAATAGGGAAGGCAATGTCAAAATTACTCAGCAACATGGGCTGACAGTAGCCAGAACGTCATTCCATTCCGATCGGTGTTAAAGCGAAGAAAATTTGGAAAAGTTTGCCCTAGTATAAAGTCTACCGCGTCTAAACTCACCCTGATCAGCTTCATCGCCAAAGGGCACAAGTCCCATCATTGCCTCGTGGTCAGGCAAACCGGCATTGATCGTTACACACTGAATTTCAGTCTGATTGAAATTCGTGCAGAAGTAGTCCAGTATTGAGGCAGAGAATGCGGAAAAGCGGGTTGGCCGATCCACGTGCATCTTTAAGTTGAACGAGTTCAACAAATTACTTAGTAATTGATTAGATCTATTGCACTTGTCCAAGAAATTCACGTTGATATCGCCAGTCAAAATTAACATGGAATTTACCGAAATGTCACTCAACAAAATCGCCAACCTCTCCAATGATACGGGATGAGTTTGGTGCGTGTCCCGACACCAAGATAGCATAAAAAGCCACTGACTGAAAAATGCCATGAAATGTCTGAAGAAGGGAATCCCTGGGCAGCAGTTGTTTGAGGTTTCTGAGCAAAAATATGTTTCTGGACAAGCGGATGAAGATCTGATCCACGTGTCGTTCAAACCTCAAAGTTGGGTCAAGAAACTACTTCCTCCACGTTCTTCTCAATCTTTCTCAGTCCAAAAAGGATGCGCTCAGTTTTGCTGTCGTTTAATGCCAGTTTATTAGCAGAAAACCAGTTCTTTAGGTTATTTACACTACGATTCATCTGTTGTATCAGGTAGCCAATCTCCACATCCGTCTCCAGGACACAGCAACACTGTGGAAAGAGGTATGGAGCGGTTCACATCATTTATGTAGACTAGGAACAAAAGAGGTCCCAGCCTTGGGGCACTCCAAACCGCATCACTGCCTCATTAGATGTTTATTCCTTGTATGATGTGATTTGGGTACGGTCGTCCAAGTAATGCTTCAGCAGGGTGGCACTGCGGTCATTGACACCATAGGCCTTAAGCTTGTCCAGAAGAATTCAATGGGTAACACAGTCAAATGCCTTTGAGAGGTAGCAGCCAGCATGTGACACATGCATACTGCCCCCTCTCAAATGCCTCCGCTATACATCCCAGCAGCTCCAAGGCAGCCTGAGCACTGAGCAGTTGGTCCTGAAGTCAAATTGGTTTTCAGGAAACAGTATCGAGTTCTCAAAGTATGAATACAGTAAGCATTCAAATACCTTGGATATCACTGGGACAAGTGAGATAGGTCGGTCGTTGTTCACAGCATCCACGTCACCCTTCTTAAATACAGGAACCATCAACCACTCTTGACTTCTTCAATCAGATAATTCTAAGTGTTCTTAATAAAAGGAAAAAAGTACTTGTTAGACCGCCTTTGTTACAAGTAACGAATTCCAGGGTCGAATTAAGGTAAAAGTTTAGTAAAAATCACTGATGATCACTTTTTAGAGCAGAAACGTCGGCCAATCATACTTAAGAGGTATATCGCTGAAAAGGGAATACAGGGAGCTTTCTAAAAATGACATAAAAAATCAAGGTCCCTATTTAAAAAAATGAAGTTGATGATGATAGCTCGATCACGAAACGTCGGATTTGAAATTTGAATATGCCATGTTGTAGAGCGATAAAAAATTTAAAACTTTCAAATTTAAATTGTGTCCCGAAAATCAATAGTTTTCGAAATAATTGATGAAATATTTTTAGGCGTTTTCTAGAAATCACCCTGTATTTTGTAAACTAAAAGGAATTTGGCAACACTGTAAACGAGTCTTGAATAAGCATCAAAAAAGGCAACTTTTTTCTAATTTAACCGACCTCGTACCTCTTACGTTTTCGGAGATAGCAATAGTGGTATCACTTAAAACGGACACCCTCCCTGTATAACCAGAGAAAATGTCTGATGTGTTTGACCCTCGGGATATTTAGAGCATTCTATGGGAAGAAGAAGACGACGACGACCTTTTTTTGTTACATTATTTCAGAAAAAGAAGAAAGCATACGATACCATTATTTAAAACTAGAAAAACGGAAGGCAGTTATTCAGTGCTGATTAGAAATCATTTGCTTGAATATTTGGCCACTAGATTGATAAGTTTTTCTTCTTCCGCATCCGAAAAACTCATTTTCACCAATTTCAACAATCTGCAGTCGAGCCAACTACACTACTCGTACTGGTTCGAGAGCGGTAGTGCGGTCTGCGGAGGCGGCATGTCGCCGCGGCAGGCAACAGTGACGATGTGTTTCGAATATATTTTATTTTATTTTGTATTAACCAGTAGTGCCTGCGGTCGCGGTCTGCAGCCTGCGGTCGGCTGCCTGCAGCCTGCAGTGATGTTCGGAATTGTACCTAGGTACGATGGATGGATGGTCCTGGAAAAAAGCGAAGGTCACCCCTCTTCCAAAAATAAAAAATCCCGAATCTTTCAATAATCTCAGACCAATTAACGTTCTACCGACGATGTCCAAGATCCTAGAAAAAATCATCGAGACTCAACTGAGGACGCATATTGAAAAATATGATCTTTTACCTGTGCACCAATCAGGATTTCGGCCCAATTATAGTTGCGCAACAGCACTTACCAAAATAACAGACGATATACCGGGTGTTTTTCAAAAGCCGCTCACCCCTACAACTTTTTTATTTTTAAAAATAAACAAATGAAATTTGGTACGCTTATTTATGACCCGAAAGTGCATTATTTGACGTATTCAATTATTTTTTATCACTTCCGGTTTAACCGGAAGTGACCCTAACTTTCATATTTTAAATGAGACGCCAGGTATATTTTCCCTTATTTCAATAGAAAACTACATTACGAGTACAATGACACCTCATTTGTCACTTTTTGACATTTCATCTCCAAATTATTTCAATTTTCATTTTTTAATCTAGAGCGTCATGAATTAGTTAAAATGCTTAATTTTGTTCCAAGGAACCTGGGAAAATTTGTTTTGATCTCATTTTGTATTTTATATCCTCAACAGACTCATTTAAAGATAGTAGAAGCGCATTTTTGGGATTATATCCATTTTTTCAAATGGAAAGGGTATGGCTCATTAGCATATTCCAAGAGAGCATTTTCTAACGAACAATTTAGTACCACACAGTCACTAGTCTATTCAAATATTGAACTAAAATTTTCCAAAAATATTTAGAATGCTAGGAAAATTCTTCATTTGAGTG
Organism: Ceutorhynchus assimilis; assembly: GCA_917834065.1. Taxonomy (NCBI): domain Eukaryota; kingdom Metazoa; phylum Arthropoda; class Insecta; order Coleoptera; family Curculionidae; genus Ceutorhynchus; species Ceutorhynchus assimilis. Next base: position 39,806,956 of record OU892280.1, on the reverse strand, counting down.
ATGAAGTAGCGATTGTGTGGTACTGAATTACTCGTTAGAACACGCTCTTTTGGAATATTGTAATGAGCCACACCTTTCCATTTGAAAAAATTGAGATAATTACCAAAATGCACTTCTACTATTTTTTAATGAGTCGGTAGAGGATATAAAATACAAAATAAGATCAAAACAAATTTTCCCAGGTTCCTTGGAGCAAAATTAAGCATTTTAACTAATTCATGGCGCTCTAGAATGAGAAGTGAAAATTTAAATAATTTGAAGATGAAATGTCAAAAAGTGACAAATGAGGTGTCATTGTACTCGTAATGTAGTTTTCCATTGAAATGATGAAAAATATACCTGGCGTCTCATTTAAAATAAGAAAGTTAGGATCACTTCCGGTCAAACCGGAAGTGATAAAAAATACTTGAATACGTCAAATAGTGTACTTTCGGGTCATAAATAAGCATACCAAATTTCATTTGTTTATTTTCAAAAATAAAAAAGTTATAGGGGTGAGCGGGTTTTGAAAAACACCCGGTATTTAGAGCAATCGATGAAGGCAAACTAACAGTCCTTGTACTTCTTGACTACTCAAAGGCTTTTGACACATTGAATCATCAGCTTTTGAGCTCCATTATGCATTACTTGGGATTGTCCGGGAGTGCAAACAAACTGATGGATGAGTTTTTACTGAGTAGAAATCAAGCGGTTTTTTATGATAACAATCTATCCTCATTTTTGCAGGTAGCGACAGGCGTTCCTCAAGGAACAATTCTAGGTCCCCTGATGTATTCTTTGTACGTCTTTAGCTTTCCTTCTGCGTTTCTTTCTTGCTTTCATCATTTTTACTGCGATGACACTCAGTTATACTTGCCTTTTTCTATAACTGAATCCGATCAAGCTGTAGCTGCTATTAACTACGATTTAAATAATGTTCTGGATCTTTCTAAAAAACACGGTCTTCAGTTAAATACTCAAAAGTCAGGTATGATTGTCTTTGGACCAAAGAATCACAGAGAGGAATTTGTGGCTGCGTATGGGGGGTGCATTAAACTGGGTTCTGAGCCTATCGTTGAGCACAAATCTATTAAAAACTTAGGCCTTATTATGGATCAGAATTTAAGGTTTACAGATCATGTTAACAGGTGTCTGCAGAGGGGTTATGCGAACTTAAGGACAATTTACCAGCATCGCTCGCGTTTGAACAAAAAAATCAAAACCATGCTATGTGAAAGTTTTGTTTTGTCACAAGCTAACTATTGTGACACCATTTACAGCCCGTGTTTGAGTCAAATAGATTCAAAAAAAATTCAAAAACTGCAAAATTCTTGCTTGCGATTGGTCCATGGTATAAGAAAATTTAGTCCAATAAGCCACACTCTAATAACTAGCAAATGGCTAAATATGTTTAACAGACGATATTTACATGCTGCGACCTTTTATTTTAATATAATTAAAAACAAAGTTCCCAACTATCTGCACAATAAAATTAGATACAGATCCGATGTTCACAATATAAATATTCGGTTCAGTGGAAGGTTAACACCCCCATTACACTCTCTACAAATCTTTAAAAGATCCTTCTCATATCAGATTGTATCAGTATTTAATCAGCTCCCATCCTTACTTCTAAAAACCAATAATAAACTATCATTTAAAAAAAAAAATGTTTCAAATTTTATTTGAAAAACAATTTCATTCTGCAACTTGAACGTCGATGAGTACCTATGTTTTTTCTTCTTTCTCCTTGTTTTTTTTTTCTTTCTCTGTTTCTCTCCTTATCTGCTTACATTTTCATTTATGGTAGTAATAATTATGAACATGTTAATTATACTGCTGTGTCCTTTTATTTTTATTGTACGGGCTTTTTATTTGGTAGGTATAAACAAAATTGATATTTTTTTTTTAGGGTTTTATTTTTTGTTTTTTATATTAAATCTATTCTAAGGACCTTTAAGTGCAATCTAACTTTTCTGTCTACAGGGTTGGGTGGAAGAACAGATACCGATTTTTTTCTAAAAATCGGTAAACTGAATCTCGCCCTTTTTTTTTTATGAATATCTTGTAATTTCTTATACTTCATTTTGAAAATAAAAGACCTTTATTATTATTATTATTATTATTATTATTATTCCGAAGGCGACTACAGCGACACACCGCAACTGCAGACCGCGGACGACAACCGCAAAGTAGTTGCCGCTTGCGGTTGATTTGTTTCTGAAAGCATCCGCAGCAGCCAACCACTTCTTCAATTCAGTCCATATATAACCAGAGAAAATGTCTGATGTGTTTGACCCTCGTGATATTTTGAGCATTCTATGGGAAGGAGAAGACGACGACGACCTTTCGTTGTTACATTATTCCAGAAAAAGAAGAAAGCATACGATACCATTATTTAAAACTAGGAAAACGGAAGGCAGTTAGTCAGTGCTGATTAGAAATCATTTGTTTGAATATTTGGCCACGAGATTGATGTTTTTCTTCTTCAGCATCCGAAAAACTCATTTTCACCAATTTCAACAATCTGCAGTCGAGCCAACTACACTACTCGTACTGGTTCAAGAGCGGTAGTGCGGTCTGCGGTGGCGGCATGTCGCCGCGGCAGGCAACAGTGGCGATGTGTTTCGAATATGTTTCATTTGATTTTGTATTAACCAGTAGTTCCTGCTAGAGATTAAAGTGTGGTAACGTTACCGCGGTAACGGTAATTTTGGTAATTTAACCCGACAAATTTCTTTACCGGTAATTTTCAGAAATGCTTCCTGAATGAAGTCACATTCAGGCGACAATCCTTTTCATGCATTATTCGCTATCTTGGTGTGAATTTGTAACGCGCTTTCAGGGTTGGCATAAACAAATAGTTATTTACCTAACAAGTGCGGAAAGAGGTGCTTTTCCGCACGCAACGGCAGTTGGCAAGCAGTCAAGGGTGAAAAAGACATTTTCCGCAGAAGTTAGGTGTAATGTTTTCCACAACTATATTTGTCCATCTCATTTATCAAAAAATTGTTCAAAAAATCTGTGTAAGATATAGGTTTTCTCAATGGAAAATAGTACCTATAGATAGTAGTAAAAAATATGTAGTACCTATATTTTGAATTAAAGCATCGTGCTCGTAGGAAAAACTTATTCCAAAAACTTACTGGGCTTTTGTTGAGTTCTGAGTTTGAGATTATTTGGAATGTCAAAGAGTCAAAGATCTTAAAAAACACAAAAGCCCTACAAAAGCACAATTCTCGCAAAACCCAAAAACCAATAGAAATTTCCAAAAACCCGGGCTTTTGCCAACCCTGTGCGCTTAAATTAATCTTGACAGAGTTATCTCTTGCTATACCTACTTATTCAGCCCATTTCATTTATTTGTTTTCTTTTTGCCCTTCAAAAGTAGGTAATTACTCTACTACCTATTTAGTTTAGCACCAGATAAGGAGAATTCATTTCTGTTTGTTGACTAACCCAAACAAGGTCTAATGGAATTTTGTCAGGGCCAGCTTTCTTGCTCAGTTCATGTTTTTCTGAGTGTTTTTCTTTTTTGCTTTGTTGGCACAGATTGGCATTTTTAGGTTTCTCACTTGTGCAGCAATTTTTTTAAATGTTGAAGGGTATCCATGTGGGCAAAGAACTTTGGAAGAAGAAAACACTTTTTTGAAGTGGTATAGACCAAAGTATAGATTTATTTATTCCCACAGTCAATTTGTTTCCCTTCCCTAAGATTTTGGTAGTGTTATGGGTCGTAAAAATTTCTAATTTTCAACAGTGCACCTACATCGAAATTGAACCAGTTGCCAAAACCAAAGCAGTAATTTTGAGCAAACCCAATTGGATGTGGGGCGCAGAAATGGGATCCAACGAATGCGGCGTTGCTATCGGAAACGAAGCAGTTTGGACAAATGACAACGATGGAGACAGCGATACTGGGGTCAAGCGACTTTTAGGAATGGATTTAGTAAGGTATTAACCAAAACATATATTAACAGTATTATTCATAATTCAGCCTATTAACAAACTAATTATTTCAGGTTAGGTTTGGAAAGAGGCTCTACTGCTGACGAAGCACTAGAAATCATTACTAACTTATTAGAAAAATATGGACAAGGGGGTCCTTGTTCTAAAACTGACAAGGGTTTTACTTATCATAATTCCTTTTTAATTGCTGATCCTTCATGTGCTTGGGTGTTGGAGACTAGCGGGAAACATTGGGTGGCAGAGAAAATCACCAGTAAGTTTCAATTTACTTGTAATTTTCAAAAAAATCGTTGGAATGAATTATTCTAGGTGGTTTCAGAAATATTACTAATGCTCTTTCGATTACTACGAAAATCGACAAAAAATCGGAGGGTATTGAAGACTATGCAAAATCGAAAAATCTTTGGGATGGCAAAGTAGGTACTTGAAATATTTTATTTGCTGAAAATATACAGTGCCCGGGGAAAAGTCTGCACCATATGGGAAATTTTTTTATGCTCGTCCTTACTTCAAATCGGTTTTCGGCATTAGGTTCTGCATGAGTGAAAACCAAAAAAATACCTAAAATTTTTGACTCGAGACTTGCATCAAATGCCATTTGAAAATTTCAAACAAGGAAAAGTGGCATTTTTATAAAAAATATGAAAAAAATTTATAGGAAAATATTGTTAAAAATGACTTTTAGTAGTAGTTTATAAGCAAACAATTTGAAATTTTAATTAGAGAAATCCTAAATTTTTAAAATAGTCCAGAGGCGTCTCAAAATTTTAATAGAAATATTTCTTTTTGATGTTTAAACTCTTAATTAGATTATTAGGATTTAAAAAACCATTAGTCAGTACAAACTAATTATTTTAGAGGAATGATCGCGAAAGAAATCCTAAAAATATTATTTTTCTGTAGATATTCGAAAAAAATAAAAAAATGAAATTTTTTTTTTTTCAAAGCAAAAATATCAAATTAGACTATAAATGTGATTTGGAACAATATTTTCTTATGAAATTTTTTCATATTTTTTATAAAAATGCCACTTTTCCTTGTTTGAAATTTTCAAATGGCATTTGACAGGTGGGAGGCAAGGTCTCGAGTCAAAAATTTTAGGTGTTTTTCTGGTTTTCAGTCATGCAGAACCTAATGCCGAAAACCGATTTGAAGGTTTAGCATAAAATTCCCATATGGTGCAGACTTTTCCGCGGGCACTGTATAGCTAAAATATGACTTTTTAAGGGCCAATTTAATTTTTGTGAAGCCTTCTCTGGCGAAAACAATCCTTCGGACCTTTGTTACCAAGCAGGCGGTAAACTATTAGAAAAATATAGCAGCTCGAATAGCTTCAGGGAAACTGATATGTTTAAAGTCCTCAGAGACAAAGAATTGGGCATTTGCAAGGATTTCAATAGTGGTTTTCCTACATCTGGAAGTCAAGTATCGACATTGTCTTCGACTAGACCAAGCATACATTGGTTTACAGCTACACCGGACCCTTCTAGATCTGTCTTCAAGCCGTTTATTTTTACTAAAAATGCTGTAATTTCCAAGCATACAATTTGTCCTGACAAAGATGTAAGTTAAAATATTGTTTTTTTGGTATTATTTTCAAGGAACAAAATTATTTTTAGAGCCCTCACACTTTGTACAGTCTATTTAAAAATGCTGAATACAAAGGAGTCCAGGAGTTGCTTCATACCATGGAGACTGATTGTGTTGAAGAAGTTAACCAAATAATTTCTAATGTAGCTGAAGACTTGTCTGAATTTGATGAACTTCTTAAAGATTGCGTAGAAACTGAAGTTAAATTTTATCGTTGAATTAAGCAAAACTTATTAACTCCTGGTGGGGCATAACAAGGTGAAGTTAGCTTATTTTTGTTTCGAGAGCCTGTTAATCATGAATAAGCGTCTAAGTTCATTAGATGCACGCTTCTTTTGCATTGATGTTTTCTGATAGTAGATAAGGTAGGAAATACTATTGAATATGTGTTTCAACACGGTGTGTCTAGGTTCGTTTTCTACATTCTATCTATGCAGATGTGTTCTTTTTCATCTAAAATAGATCAGTATTAAAACCTAAGCTCAATTACTAAGTTTTGAGTGTTACATGTTCTGTGTGTTTTGTTGTTCAGCAAATTGTAACCAGTACCTAATAAGAGTAAGAAGTATTTTTTTTAAAAACAAACTATTCAATTTTATTGATGTTGACCTTTTGATTGTGATATTTTTCATGCTTTATTCAATTCTCAAATTTATTTTTACAGAAAAAAAAAAATTAAAAAAATAAGGGCATGATCAAGTGTGATTTTTCCAAGAAATACCATTATGATTTTGTCCTTGGTGCAATTGAAAATCTGAAAAATAATAAATTTTGAATTTTCCACATTGAAAAGCCAGTTTAAATGGTAATGATGCATAATCTGAAATTTTTGAGGTTCCCCCAATCAAAATTTATTCCTGATTTTTATCGAAGCAAACTTAAGTCGTCCAAGTATACCTAATATGACACGCCACTATGAATTTAATATCTATGATATTGTATTATGATTTGCACATTCCTGAATATATTATATGATGATAGCATGACATAATTGATTAGTTTTTACTTATTTTTCCATTCCTACTGCTTTTTTTTTCTGGATCCTAGCAGAAAAACCTCAAGAAAAACCTTGTGAATAAAAAAAAGTTGTTTGGTTTCTTTCTTGCACTGTTCTGGTTAGTCTCTTACAAATTATTTTCTTTCCATTCCTAATAGGGAACTTGCAAGTGAAGTAAAATTTTCCAAATTTGTTTTAAATCGATAGTTTATGCTGCACAATATTCATATGACCCGTTTTTATTTAACTGATACCGCCCTTGTTACACAAAAAATAATATTAAATTTGAAATAAAAACTTTCCCGCCAAAACAATGCTCCATGATGAATACCTGTTTTGACGTCACGATTCTGTAAACAAACCCGTCAATAGGGAAATCTGTGATTGGGAACTGGCACGTAAAAAAAAAACAAAAGCAGTCCTTCACAATATTCTTCATCAATTGCGACAATTTTCATAAAAAGCAACCTTTAACACACTTGAATAACACAAAAATAGCACTGCATCAGCAGGAGTTCGTTTGCTGCGTATTTGATGTTTACAAAATCTCAACGTCACGAGCGCTGTCAAATTGAGATTTCGTGTTTTCGCGCCAAAGTATTTTATTTGAATTTCAATAAATATTTTTTCGTATAACGTATAAATTAAAATGGAAAAAAAGAAAATTATGTAATAACTGATGACTAGAAGTATCTAAAAAATAATAATTTGAGAAATATGAAAATTCCCTATTAGATCTTGTTCCTCTATTTTTAGAAAGTTTCCGAAGGTGGATAAAAAAGATTTCTAGCTTGCGTACTTTTAGTACAATAATGCAAACTTAAATCCATAAATCCTTCGTATGGTGCAAGCAGACCTAAACTAGCAAATTAATTGAGGAATTGATTGTTTTCATTTTTTCTGAAATTATAGTATATTCAGAGACATGGAGGGTCAGAGACTTCCGCCTTGTAGAATTTTACAGTAAGCAGTAGGGTATTGTTTATTGTTCAATGACATGAAAAGAGTAGAAAAGGAAGATGAAGAAAACATATTGCAAGCATTTTATTTAGCATTAAGTATTCACATGTTCACAACTTACTTCTTTAGCTAATCATATAGAGCCAAACTAATGAAGTTGGAATCCTTTTAATAAAATTTATTCTGATATTTCGACAATATTATTGGTATTCTTCATTTTTTTTTTTCCAGTGAAAGCGTTTCATAAACACATTCCAAAACGCTGAGAGACAATCAAAAAACACAAACAACTGGAGGACGGTTTCTGTAAACATATCGAACAATAGGGTTTGTTTCAACTCATTCTGGACGCTTATCGAAAAAACACAGAAAAACATGGATGAAAGTGCAAGAAATAGTCGTAGCAGTGTTTGCCAACGTCTCCAACTTGTTTACAATAATTTTATAATTTCTATATCACTGTTTTGTCATTATTTGGTCTCCCGGTGTGAAGATCCCAAAAAAAGTGGCCATAAATTAGAGGGATTTAAACAGTGAAAAAGGGGAATTTTCAGAAAAATAGTTTTGGTTATTATTATTTACCTACCTTAATAAAATTTAAATTCAATCAAATAACTATTTATCTTAAATTAAATCCCAATAATCAAAATTATAATTGGAAAGAAATAAAGTGAATAAAATACTCTCATTAGTCTCAATAATTGGAATTCTCTAAGTTCAAATTAAAATAATACCTATTTAACGTAGTTATCTGTTTTGCTGCTTAAGCCAGCGATTAAACTCAAAAATCTAATCTAACGATTATTATACGGACCCCCCTTTATAGTCATCAGTTATCTTTACTAGAAGCGGTCCGAGTGAACTAACTACGCAACCGGAAGAGTCGCGAGATTTCCTGACCTTTTATATAAACTCATTAATCTAATCACCAAACGACATAAATTACAAGGCTAACTTGTTTAATTGTGTACACGCGCTGTCGGCGCTTTTGAGTAGCGGAAACAGAAACAAAATTCTTGCGACTCTACTCCGATAAATACTAAATTAGGACACGCGGATGGAGGGGTCATTGCGGAGATACTCTTAGGAGGTTTATGGTGGGATCCAATACTATTTAATGTCTGCCCAGCGACTCTATATCTACGGGGCAACGGTAAGCATCTAAACATTCGGGTATAGGATTCGGCACCTAGGCATATCTCATTGGTCCGTTTGAATTCGGACCGCCAATTGATGCGGAGTGCTGAAATCCGTACTTGAATGTTGAACGGTGCTGAGCCTCAGGTCAGAATGGTCCATTAGCAACAGCCATGTGGAGTGCCGAATCTAAGGTCAAAATGTTAAACAGTGCTGAGTATCAGGTCCGAATGTTGCCATGCGTTTGGCGCGGTTTTTATATTTAATCAGCTGTCCACCTCCTTCGTGTTCCTCTTAGCTACAATTTTGCGGCGGATGCGGTTTATTTTGCCGTTGCTTCATGTGTTCTTGTGCTTAAACATGCAAGATGAGTTTGCCTGGATCATTTAAACACTTTCAATGTGGTGAGCAAATTTACCGATCCAACAATTTGGAGAAAAACGATATAAAGCAATGGATAGAAGAGTATAGTGATATAACATACACGGATTGGAATGTGAAGTCAGCGAAAAATAATTATAACAGATTCAAATGCAGGTTTGTGTTCAATGTCAATTCAATGACGTAGAATCTTCTTGGATGCGAATAGACTTTGGAAAATACATTTTTTAGATATGTTTTTGTATGCCATCATAGTGCTTATAAAAAAGTGGATCAAGGAAATAATAAGAAAGGAAAATCCAAAAACTGCTGTTGCCTGGCTTCAATTGATATTTTAATAAGCACCACAGATACCAAAAAAAAAGATAAATATATTAGGGTATTTATTTATTTCCAAAATTTTCCATTCTAATTTGCCAGGTTTCAGGTATTTATAATCCCCCCCTGGGTCCGCCACTGCAAATTATTGTCCAAGATTTTTTGAAATGTATCGTTGAAATAAAATAAATGTGTAACAAAAAGTAAATAAAGTTTGTTTGTTGATTTTGTGCCGCGCTAACGGAGTAACATTCCGACCTGAGGCTCAGCACCGTTCAACATTCAAGTACGGATTTCGGCACTCCTCATTAATTGGCGGTCCGAATTCAAACGGACCAATGCAGGGGCGGATGGGCTCAGGCGGGACACCGGGACGATTCCCGGTGGGCCGGAGAGCCAAGTGGGCCGGTTAAGGAAAAAAAAATACGATAACAAACAATACGCCGCAACTTTATAGAAAAAACTAATCACTTAAGGCGTAATGCGACAACACTCTGCCAATCCAACAGAAAGCAGTCAACGTTTTTTGTCGTTTTCACAAGGCGTTGAGCTGCCATCTAATATTGGAAAATATTTTCATTAAAATTTAGACTTTTTCTGTAAATTTACCCTTTTTCTGTAAATTTATACTTTCTCTGTAAACCTACACTATTTCTGTTCAATCAGACATTACCGAGGACACTACCAAACTTACCTATAATAACCCGCTAAGTTCGAAATTTTTGTCAGACATAATCAAAGTTACCAATAATAACCAGGTTAGTTTTAGTTAGTTTGCAATTGTAATCAGACATTACCGATAATAGGGGAGAGTCGGTAAATTGTGCGCACCTAAGGAAAAAGAAAGATATTTTCTAAAATATGGCTCATGGAGCTCTGAAATTTGGCATAGATATTCTTCTGTGTTATAGCTGACAGCCCAAATCAACCAAAGATCACAAAGAAAATATTCTGAGCCTAGGGACAAAATTAGATAAAAACTGACACTGCGCACGATTATCCACCCTATGCGGTTAATGGTGCGTACTAGTTAGGGCAATTGTGCGCAACAGAAAACTATTGAAAACTATCGGATATAAAGGGTGGATTAAAAACAAGTGAAACAAAGTACATAATACGTTTATTGCAAACATAATATTAAACTAAATTATTGCATAAAAACCATAACTAGTGGTCGCAAAAGTCGCAGATGTAACATATGGGGGAGTCTACCCCAATGCAAAGCTCATCGACCCATTTGCCGCAGATCGCACACTGAAACCAGTATTCGTCTTTCTTGCTCCAGTCGTCGCAAACCAAACATCTGTCTCCGAGATTGACCTCCGTGTCATCAAGTTCATCATCATCACATAACTGGCTGTCTGAGACTTCTTCTTCAGATTCACTTTCCTCAAAAACCTTCCTTTTAACGGTCTTATTATTTTTCTTTCTTTTGCGAATTGTGGATTCAGGTATTCCAAACCTTCGCCCAGCATCTCTAATTGCCCCACCATTTGCAACAAATAATATAGCTTTTTCCATTGTATCTACGTCCCAGGTTGCTTTATTTGTTTTTCGGGCATATTTTGGCATCTGAAACAATGAAAATATGTATTCATAATAAATAGTTTGAAAATGAAAGAGGACGGATAATTGTGCGCGATGCGCACAATTAGCCAACATGGACCTAATTGTAATAAAAATTCACAAAAATAAAATTGCAAGTTATTTACCTTGTAATAGTAGGAACAGTAATAGTAGGAACCCCACTGATTATTTTGGTGAAATTTCCGAAACAGGAATGTTCTTATTTTCAAAGTTATCGCTTGTTTTCACCCGCTTAAATTTTAATATAAACAGTCGGATGAACCGCCAAACACGATCACCGATATGTTTAAGCAGCAAATCGCATGAAAGTCAGCGTTACTTTCAAAGACATCTATGAGACGGCGCCACGTGTACGAATTTGATCAAATAATCGGCGTTTTCGTATGGTATTATGGTGCGCACCATTAGCCGCTGCGCACGTTTAACCGACTTCCCTCTAACCCGGTTAGTTTGCAATTTCAATAAGATATTTTCAAACTTACTAATACTAACCCGGTTAGTTTGCAATTGTAATCAAACATTAAAACTTACTGATAATAATCCGGGTTAGTTTGCACTTTCAATCAGAAATTATCAAACTTACCGATAATAACCCGGTTAGTTTGGGTTAGTTTTCAATTTTAATCAGACATTTTTAAACTTACCGATGTTCCTGGTTAGTTTGGGGTTTAGTTTGCTATTTCAATCAGACATTACCAATAATAACCCGGTTAGTTTGCACATGCTTCAAAATTATTAATTTTCGAAAGAAGTTATTCAAAGTCAATATGTTCCAAATGGTTGATTTTTGAAATGAAAGCATTCGGAAAAAAAATAGCAATTTTTGTTTTCGAAAAATAAACATAGACCTGTAATGTCTGAATAAAATTGCGAACTAACCCAAATTGCGGTACTTAAATTTGGTAATGTCTGATTAAAAAGAAAAAGTGTAAACTAGAACATGAGAATATTTTACAATACCTATCAGCATGTCTCTACGCTTTCATATTTTTGAGTCATATAAGGAGGTTTTTTTTTTCTAATAAAGGAGACTATTTAATACCCTATCCAGTGTTATTCACCTCCTGTGAGCGCGCGGGGCCGCTTGAGCAAAAACCGTCCCGGGCCGATTCAAAGTTGCCCATCCGCCCCTGGACCAATGAAATATGCCTAGGTGCCGAATCCTATACCGGAATGTTTAGATGCCAACGGTAAGGGGTATGCAGTTGTGAAAAAATGGCTGATTTCATTCATAAAATACCCAGCTGCGTGCGGAACTTTTTGGAAGTGTTATCGTATTGCAAGCCGTACACGAAAATCGACAATGACCAAACCGCCGCTACTGGATATTTCAATATAAATCGATATTCCAAGATGGGAGGATAAAATGACAAGAGCCCTGGCTATTGGCGAGACGTAAGGTGACGTTAGCCCACTGACAATTGCATAGTTCCCCGTGGCAACGGCAATCCTGCCAAAAACTCCACCAATCAGGTTCATTCAGGCCGGAACCTTGCCAAATTGTCAAAAGCTGATGGATTCTTCAGGAAATGTTAATTTTTTACAATAGACAACATTGAAGAAATCTGTTATTAAAATAAGCATAGATCTAACAACTACGTTGAAATATTTACCGTTTTATTGTTATCTACATTTTGTTATAAAAAAATGGATTTTCAAATGAACTATATATACTTCATGCAGGGCCGATCCTAGGGTATCGGCCGCCGGCGTGCAAAGAACAATTCCGCCGCCCTTGCCCCCGCCCCATAGCATCCTTACGTAGGTGCCGGTGGTGGTGGCTCGCCGGAGTCAGCTTTTTTTTGGGGTGCCACGCCCAAAAGCGTTAATTTCGAGCCTCAAAATGAAAGTTTTTGGGCGTTTAGAGTTAAAAAAAAACTTGTTTGGAACAACATATCAACATATTTGTTTTCTATGAGTTGTTTGAATGCGGGTGAGTGGTGATTCACCACTTCAATTCAAACAACTCATAGAAAAGAGGTGATCAAAAATGACAAACACTATCCTAAACTAAGTAGGGCCTGGCTTGGGCCTAGGTATGAAAGTGAGAAAAAGGGCCCTGTGGAAAATCAAGACACCCCAGTCTCTAGTCGTGACTTACCTACATAACCCACCTGAACTTGGAAGCCTTTGGTACCTTTAGTTTTTCCAAAGTTAATTGGAACAAGGTGAACATAAATTATAACTGGTGGCTGACTAGTGGCAGTGCATTTCTTATGGAAATTTCAAGTCAATAGTCGGCCAATAATTGGTACCTTGTTCCAATTGAATTTGGAAATACTATATCAAAAAAGTTGGTAATATTGTTAGCGGGAGTATTCATCTAGTTCTGTTGGACAGTTAATAAATATTCTAGCAGAATTAGGTGAATTGGGAACAAAAATAAACATTTTGACTAAACACTAAACTTTCTATTTATGCTATCAGGAGATCGGGGTTTATTTTAATTTTTCAGGAGTTTTTTAAAGTTCAGCTTATTTCTTTATTAGAAGTAGTTTTATTTTGAGAAATTTGTGAAAAGTTTTACTTGAATCTTGAATGATAGAATTATAGGCGGCCTGTGGCCGCCCCTAGATTTGGCCGTCCGCGTGCGGGGCACGCGCTGTACACCTGCTAGGATCGGCACTGACTTCATGCCTAGTATTTTCGCTTTTTTATAATTAAACGTGGCAACATCGCACATTTACGTCCGAATTCCTTCCGTAGACTCAGAACCGCTGGGCAAACAATAAACAGATTGCAAAGTAGAGGAACAGGCAATGGAATTAAAAATTAAAAAATTAAGAATTACACTTACATTTAGAAGTGAAGAACAGTAAAAATTGGCAGTGATTTGAGTCATAGAGAAACAGACTAAAAAGAGAGTAGCGAATTAAACGAGAGAGATCGGCACCGCATTCCTTTATGCCTGTAGCGCAACGCAGACGTCGCAAAGTTGTCCCTTTATTTATCGCGTCGTGATTCGACCTACGTGCTTGTTTCTTGTTTCTGTCTCATTCTAGCAACATTGAAGCACTACAGAAGAAGAAGAAGGAAACAGAACGGTAGATATTTCCATATTAACTGACGCATGCTGATGTTTACGTATGTGGCGGATGTCCGCCCCAGATCCGTTGGCAACCATGCAAATGGAGCGGCAACGCGGTACACCAGCGGTAGGAACGTCAACTGTCTCCGAGTCCCGGCCAGCTGATGACTGACACAAGTCCGACGCCCGCTCGAATAATAAAACAACACGCCCGAACAATTTCTATTTTTTCATTTTTACCGATGTTTTATTTTTGTATTTGGCATAAATAAACAGTAGATTAATTAAGTTGATCAGTGCGCCTTATTTGCCCGCCGCAAACCGGCCACACGTAGATAAACATAACCTCTGTTCACTTCTAGGAAAAATATTAAAAAAAAAAAAAATCTATTTTCCCAATAATTATCAAGTCAACAATTGTAATATAAGAAATGTAAACAAAGGGCTTCCGAGAGCTCTCATATGTGTGTCAGGTCAGTGTTGTATTTTTTTATATTGCATAAATAATTACATTATAAGTACTTATTACTTGTTTTATTTTATTATTTTCAGACTGAGGATAATTCAATGTTTTCGTTTCCTATCACATATTTTTTGTATTTGGAGAGGTATTTATTATTAATTTCATTACTACTTGAAGAATTCAGAGTTTGTGTATATTATTTATATTTTAAGAGTTATTATTTATTTCATTATTGCTTGAAAAATGCCGCTAATAATTTTTTCAATAAAACTAGCTTGATAAAGAATTAGGTATTGTTTTTTTTCCCCTAAAAATTTCCATTAAAACCAAAAAATCTTCAGTACCAATTTAAATTTCCCGCCATGCGTCCCACAAGTTTAGTTCATCCTGTAGCTCACGGCACCACTGTAACAGTGGTGCCGATCTTTCTCGTTTAATTCGCTACTCTCTTTTTAGTCTGTTTCTCTATGATTTGAGTCTCCTCCAAAAAGTTATCTTCTTTATTTCTTGCCTCGGGACCAAATAGACCCATCTCGCATGATTAGAAAAAGAGAGCTTAATAATAATTGTAATAAATACAAGTTAGAAAGCAATAAAAGATGACATGCGCGCACAACTCGTAGGCTGCAGGGTAGCCAGATTGTATTGTTGCAGAACAAACAGGGCCGGATTAACCATAAGGCGGAATTGGGCGAGCGCCCAGGGGCGAAAAGTCAAAGGGGGCGAAAAATTTTGAAAAATCCTTGAGAAAAATAAGGGGAAAAAATCAGAAATGCAGACAGCAAAATGACAAAAACTCGACTTCTTACACAAGATTGTTAAGTTTTTACCTACAACCAAAAGTTTTCCGAGATACAAGTTTTATAAAACTTAAAACCCTTATTCAAGGAACAACAGACCAATCCGGCACCATGAGAGGATGGGTAACACAATCAAGGATAATACACACTACTACTACAGGATAACCTATCCTCATTAGACCTGTGTAGAACAAATCTGAAGCACCCCACCACGCCAAATCACCAGTTGTGAGTTGTGACGTAGGCAGCATGTCGTTTCTCGTCTTGACATAGGCAGTTTGCACCAAAGGTTATGATCCCGCGGGCTTTTGCTTTATGCATACTTGTATTTCTACATTGATTAACATTCTAGAACAACACCTTTTTAGATCTCGTTTGCATCTGCCTATTTGCCTATTGTGTTATACAAAATTAAATGATATTTTTCATCATAAATTTAAATTCTAAACTAGGACCGCTGGCGCAAACAGCTAACGACTGAGTTGATGACGTCAGCAATAGTGATACACCAATATGGCCGCAGATATATATCATTAAAACAAAAACAAACAAAAAAATGTTAAGGTGCATGACAATTTCTTTTATTTGCAATCATATATGTAATCTTGTCATTACTGACTTTTTAAAAATTTGGAAGTGACACTTTACCTCTGTCACTTCCCTCTTCGATTTCCCTCACCGATTTCCCTATTCGACTTCCCTCACCGATTTCCCTCACTCTAATTTATTTACCTTTGCTGGCAACAATGAGAACATGTCAGGTAAAAACGTCAAAGCAGTGAATGACACATTTTGGCATGTTTGTTTTATTTTTTTAATGTTAAAAAAATTGATTGACTAATCATAATTAAATGTCTGCTTGCAAATAAAATAGTATACAAACCTCGGAGGAAAGTTTTCATTTCTGTCTCGAGATTAATAGTCAATCTCTCGACAGTAATGAAAAACTTCCCTACTCAGTACTCGGTATGTAATATACTATTATTTGCAACCATATACCTATGCAATCTTGACATTACAGACTTTTTTAAAATTTGGAAGTGTCACTTTACCTGTGTCGTGTCACTTCCTTCTTCGATTTCCCTCACCGATTTCCGTATTCGACTTCCCTCACCCTAATTTATTTACCTTTGCTGGCAACGATGAGAACATGTCAGGTAGAAACGTCAAAACAGTGAATGACACATTTTGGCATGTTTGTTTTATTTTTTTTAAATTAACACAATTAAATGACTAATCATTTTTAATGGCGTGCTTGCAAATAAAATAGTATAGTCTGTTTTTTTTTTAAAGATAATTCCCCAAGTCAAAAATTTAGTAACTATATTGGCAACACAAGCCTTTTCTACATAAAAATTTGAAAGCATTGGGTACATTCAGGCGGTCCCAGCGGTTAAGCTGTGCCACTCCAGCAGGGACTTTGTTCTCGAAACCAAGGAACAGCGTTCTCATAAGAACGATTGCTCTGTCATTGTCAGTGTTATGCCGGACGACAAAGACAGAACCTTCGTTCCAATGAGAACGCTGCTCCCCTGTTTCGAGAATATAGTTCCTGCTGAGTGGCTGAACTAAGCCGCTGGGACCGCCTGAATGTACCCATTGACAATTTTACATTGTATTGCCAACATAATGTCACTTTGACTTTTATCTCGAGATTAATAGTCTAGACTATATAAATCTCTCGACAGTAATGAAACACTTCCCTACTCGGTATGTAATATACTATTAAATGTTCAACTTTAGTTTGGAACTTTGAAACTAGGCTAGGTACAGTTTTCTTTTATTAGTAACTCTGACAAATGATTATAATCTTTCTTGTATTTCCTAAACTAAGTATTGTCTGGCTAGCCAAACGGCGAACTCCAAAAGAATTTGCTGCTTTGCCAAACTTGACGGAAACAATAATAAACAAGTTGGTGACATATTTTTTTTGCTATATGGGCAGGTATAATATTTTGAAATAGAAAAAAATCCGGCAACATTGCGAAACAATGGATGTGGAGAGGCGTGATTATTCAGAGGCATGATTCTATTGGTTAGAGCCTGAATGACAGCACGCAGTGGCGTGGTTATCGGCGAATCTAAAGTTTTTTTTCTAATAATTTTATTGGTTTATTTCCTTAGTGTTTTCGGTGCCACTGAACTCAAAGACATGGCTGTCATCAGGCGGTGTCAGTGAATATTTTTAGGTCACGCCCCACTTTTCTTCCCCCTTTCGTCTCTACCAAGTTACCACTTGCCAGACTATACCTATTTGTTCTACATACTTAATCTCCCTCCCTAATAACACAAAGAGATTCCAGGAATATTCAGAGAACATACAGTTGGGACATTCAAAATATCCCAGGAATAACCTGTCAAATCTTGGGAATATTTCTAGGATATCCCAGGTGAAGCTTGTGTCATCAAAATGAATATACCTGGAATATTTTTTTTAAATATTCATAGAATATCTCCCAAGATCCCATAAATTATTTTTTTACATTGTAGGATTTTCGTGGGACCTACACAGAACATTTATAGAATATCCCATAAATATACTGAGGATTTGAGGGTTTTTTCAAAAATGCTAATAGTTTCAATTTGAAAATATGTTTATATTTATAAAAAAATCTGGTTGACAACAAAATAAATTATTCCATCCGAAGCTTCACACAAATCAAAGTTAAATTATTATTAATATCACAAATTAAAACTTAAAAGGAAAATCGTTTTTTTTTTTTAATAATTTGTGAAACTCGGAACTCGGATAACAAAAAATATAATACCTTATATAATATAGGAATAGATTGGCAAAATATTGCCAGAAAAAAACGAAAGAGATCATTCTGTTCCATTTAAAATGAAAATTGAGTAGTCTAAAGTCTGTTCATTTGAGATGTAGACTAAATCAAGTGCTTGACCGAAAATTTTCGACGCTGATTGGACAATAATTTAGGGGCTCGACTAGGGCAATGGGTTAACCCTTGAAGTTGGGCACTGACCGCTCTAGTGAAGCCCCTAAATTTTGGCCAATCAGCGTCAAAAATCTTTAATCAGGCACTTGATTTAGTCAAGTGATAAACAGACTATAGACTTATGTGACACTCACAAATAATAATATAATATAATGTATTATATACATTATTGATTTTCGTTATTATTATTTTTGGCCATTGCTCGTGCTTTCCGCTCACGAGCTTTTCTAAGCCATATGCTGATGTTGGTTTCAGTTTCCTTTTTAGTTTTTGCAATGTTAGCAATTTCAGCAGATTCTAAAAATAAGAGAGGAGGATGTATCATTGATGAAATAGTTTAAAATTTGACATCAGAAATTGAAAATAGAACAACTCTTACCAAGGATTGCTTTAGACAAAGCCAATTTGTCAAAACGTTTCTTTCCCTTTCTTCCCAAATAGGAGTAATCGATGGCCACATTATCACTCAATAAAGGTGCAATGCACCTTTTGATAAACTCGTACACATTATAGCCACCCATCTTGGAGAAAAAAGATACCTAGAAAAGCGTAATATATTCAAAAAGGCTAATAAGAAAAGTGCGTACAATATCACACAAACCAAGGCAGAATAGTTCCCCTCCTCTTCGAGAAACAATTCCATAGCGGCCAAATCCACTTCAGATGCAATCGGGAAATTTATTTTGGATTTTTTCAAAATATCCACTTTATGTTCTTGAGGCCTTGAGGCATTCCCTCCAGCTAGGCTGTCAACAGTTGCCTTTATTTCAACCAAGATATTCTGAATGTTGAAAAGAACTGCAGATGAACTACATACACAATTGGTATTGTCTAAGGAATCAAATAAAAATGACCATCAGTCTTCTGGTATTTTCATCTATACAGTAATAGGCCGATGCAAAATTTATATCAAATGCATTTTTTTTTTAAATTGAGAGTATACCTTCATATTAGTAGGCATGTTCAACTTACCAGTGGCGGACTTTTTTGCAGGGAGCTCCTTTTCTACTTCTTTTTTCTTACTTATTTTTGGGGTGTTTTCTTGGGTCCTTCTTAGCGACAGTACACTTTCTCTTGAACCTGCAGAGTTTAGAAATATGAGATTAAATTATAAAAATATTGGTTTTTAACTCACTGTGACCAGATGGTTTTGAAGCCAGTTAGTTCTGTTCCTGATGTGTTTGTTCCAAAGTTATTTTCTTCATTTGATTTTGGCGATATCAAAGCTTCAGTCGAATCTACAAAAGTAAAACAAGTGGATTAATTTTTGAAGCCCTTGTATCCTATAATTTGAAAAAAATACCAAAGTCTTGGATGGGCATATCAAAAGAAGTATTAACTTCTTTCTCACTTTCGACCCATAAAGGTGGCGGAGGTAATGTTTTCAATGCCATTTTTTTCTTGACCAGTGGTCTGTCATCGTCTGAGCAATCTTCCTCTTCTGAAGACAATACCCTTTTTTTCAAAACTCTCCTTCTTATTTTCAGCTTATCCATTATTTTCTCATCTTCAGGATCTGTGGAGTTGAGGTCGCTGAAATCCTCAGCTTTTTTTGCCTTAGACCTAGCTGTTGCATAGTCACCTGAAATGAGTGAAATGTAAATAAATTCTAATGTTTCTTCTACGTTGTTTTCATTAAATTTCAAGTACCTAAATGTACTGATTCCATTTTTATTTCTAGGTATCAGGAATCTCTCCAGCAATAATGATACATG
Source organism: Ceutorhynchus assimilis (assembly GCA_917834065.1). Lineage (NCBI taxonomy): Eukaryota > Metazoa > Arthropoda > Insecta > Coleoptera > Curculionidae > Ceutorhynchus > Ceutorhynchus assimilis. The sequence continues at coordinate 39,787,075 of OU892280.1, read as the reverse complement.
TTTAGTAAACCAGCTCATGAGAATTTTTTTAGAAATAATTTATACGCCCAAATATAATATAAGTAATTGAAATTAGGTATTAGAGCCTCTTCCACAAGCAAAATCTAACTTAATGATACCTTCTTTAGTATGTAACATTCATATTTTCAATTAAACTTTACTAATAGAGGTCCTAAAACTAAAGCCTCAAGTTTTGAGAAAAGCATATTGATATATTGAAAGTGAGCTTATCAAACTTGATCTGATCACTAGCCACCAGAGGATGTTTGCAAATAGCGTTTGAATGGTAACCTGATTCTTTATAATATATTGAGTAATATATTGAGTTGATACCTACCAAAAGTGGCATTCCTGAGCACTCTCACAGGGCTATCTGGCCAATGAGTATTAAACTCTTGTCTCCTTATTGCCGCACCAAGTTTTTCTGGGGGCAACAAAGGCCACAGACATCTAGTGCCATTAATCCACTTTGTTGGCACTGCTTCTACTGAATTGTCCTCTATGAAATGGACTATTGTCCAAGTTCTAGGTGACGCCATATCAAACTTGGTGCTGCTTAGAAATAAATAAGTATACAACTTGATAAACGATATAATAGTTTCAATATTGGGGTTAGGTAATATAATAATTGAATAAATTAGTTTTTGTGTTCACAAACTACACAAATAAATGAATAAATAACTAAAATAACAAATCTAGAATATACAATGTCTTATTCGATCAAGCCTGTTCTACAATGCAAAAGTTAATGCCTCAATTTGCCTCAACAAAACCGAAAAAAAATATCTTAAATAGGTAGAAAATACACTTGATAGCAGCGATGTACATTTTTTTCTTCTAAGCCGTTGAGAACTGTTTCCTGACCAAATTGTATATGCATTGAATAATACCCAAATAACTACCTAACTAATAATGATATCTATAAGAATTATTCCGTTAATTTTTAACAATAATAGAGAATAGCACATTATATTATCGATAGCCAATTTCATAATAAAGTACCTTAATAACTATTAACTTTAAAAACCTTTTTAGGATAAAGGTATATTTGAAGATTATTCAGAATTTCACGGTTTTATAATTGAAGTGGCTTCAAAAAGCGATTTTGAACTTTAGGGCGGACTTTAAATTTAGGTTGAATATGAAATTGGCCTTATTGGTTCATTTGAGTGGAAAAAAAAAATTATCAGCATTTTAGATGAATATTACTTGCACCTACAATTTAAATAGATGTATGTAGCAAGGGAATTAAAACATATTTATTTCTATATGGCAGTTTGACATATTTCTCACATATTTCAGACCAATCCCATGATTCTAGAGGCCCCCCCATATTGCTAGCTAAAAAAATTCCTAACTTAGAGGATTTACAGGGTGACTTATAGAAATCTTCTAATGTTCTATACTTTTGACCAATGATTTGAATTTTGTCATTCAAACTTATTATATTTTTTATCGTAATAATGTTTTTATTTTTGAGCATGCAGCAATTATTGGACTCACTAGAAGATGATAACTGAAATTTTTTCAAGTAAATATTCTCAAATTGCTTGATGCCAAAAATATTTTCGATAAGGGGACCTCCTCCATGTTCACCTTTCAATATGGGAAACTTATCATTTTTATTTTTTTTTGCGTTGCTCAGAGATGTGTTTTTTTGCTCAAAAATTCTGTTTACAATTTGTTGCAATGGCTGATCGCCTTTACGAACTAACTTTTTTAGAAAAAGCATATTATTTTCGTAGGGAAATGCTGCAAAATTTTCAATGCTTCCAAAAATGTTAACATCATCAGCAATATGCAATAAATTGTGAATATTGTGAGAAATATGCTGTTCCCCATATAGAGTTGCAAAAGTATCAACAAAATATTTTAATAAATATTTAGCATATTGGACATTAACATTTTTTGACAATAAGGTTAAGGCCACATGGAAGGTCAAAAAGTTCACATAAATTGCACTATCAACATGATCTTTCAAAACCACTGCACCAGTATAAAATAAAAAACATCTCAATTCAGTTGCTTTCCACCGTTTTATTTCAGAAAGAGATCTTGGTCTTCTTGTAAATTCTAACGATATCGACTTTGCAAAAGAAAGATGCATTGAAGATATTTGCTGCACTTGTAGGTTAGCTAGCTTGTATGGTGGTGTACCTCCAAGCCACAAGTTATTTATCAGCTTCTTCATCACCCCTAAACAAACCAAATGCATGTAATCTAATGGGAATGAATTTATCATGTCCAGGCCGGGAATTTCCTCTAAAATACTGGTATTAGTATGGTGGCTTTCCTGATCTTTGACACGAAATAAAGTATCTGTCCGAAGTCGCAACCCCTCTGTCTCTGGGAAACAAATTCTGTTCTCTTTGAAAGTGCCTTCTGAGTAACATTTTGTACATGACATGTACCCACTGTGCCCTCTTGTGCATTTTATGAAAGATTTTGCCGGCACATCACAAATAAAAGCAAAAATTTGTTCATCATAATACTTGTCATCATGAATAATTCCATTAATTACTGAATGTTTGGCATCATTGACAAAATCCCTCAAAAATTCATTTGGACTCTTAGGTTTTTCCTTTCCATGATAGATACCACATACATCAACTACGTTTTTATTTAAGAACAGACTTACCATAATTGGCCACAACTGGCTAGTAGAGCTTTTTGACAAAGGCAAGCCATCTATGTTAAAACATACCTGTATGGTGTTCGGTATCACATCTACTTGTTTACTAAATATTTCTAATAGATTTTTGAGACAATTTGTGAGTCCAAAATGAAAATAAGACCCTGGAGAAATCATTTTAATCTGCATACCAGTGTTCTTACGAGTTTTTAATAGAGTGCGAGCATCTTTTGGAACACTAATCTGATTTTTTTGCATAATGACCAACAGCTCTGATAAGGCTTTGTGGGTAATATTATTGCTGCTAGCCCAACCAGAGAGCTGTTCACTAAAACAGGGAAGACTTTCAGAATCTTCAACTACCTGCATCATTTCATGTGACACAACAGATTGGTTGTACATCAAGCTCTGTGTCTAATATCTCAATTCGAAATTTGTCAACTTCTGATTCTGTTGAGTCAGAGTCTTCCGAGGAGTCCTCAGTTTGTTCACTACTGTTATAGCTTATTGCCTCGAAATACTCTATTGAAAAAGATGATGGATGGTCCTGATCAGAAGCGGAAATTGAGTTCAAAGGCCCTACTTCAGTAGAACAAGACGCAAATGTATCCTCATTCTTCGATCTTTTATAACGTTGACTGTACTTGTTAAAAAGCTTTCTTCTTCGCGAACGATCCATTTCCTAACAATAAATATACAGAATATTTGAAGCCTATCTGAGTAAAGGCCGGTGTAGCCAGCTAATAGTCTATAATGCACCATATTTATTTCGTTTGTGTAACTAGTGCAAAAAGTGTATACGTGCAGCCAAATGGAATAAATTCGATAATAAATAAATGGGAAACTTTTAGAAAAAATGCTCGGACACGTCGATTTTGTTTTTTTGCTTGAGATTTTTTCACACTATTTTTTTATACAGGGTGTTCCAAAAACAGCTGTAGCGTTATCAACTTTATTTTTTTAAATGGTACACCCTGTATATTATGATATTTCTAGATTTTGTGGAAAATTCTAGACATATGACATGTGTCAAGAAATGCCATAAAATAGGGGGGGGGTGCCATTCAAAAAAATAAAGTTGATAACGGTACAACTATTCTTGGAACACCCTGTATAAAAGAATTGGTGTGAAAAAATTTTAAGCAAAAAAAAAACAAAATTGATGTGTCCAAGCGTTTTTTTCGGAAAGTTTCCCATTTATTTATTATTGAATTTATTCCATTTGGCTGATACACACTGTATTTGTTACACGATACATGCAGGTTTCAGCTCGAGATCAAGTGTGATAAAAAATTGATTTTTTTTTTTACTTGAATGGGCCAATTTGTCTCCAATTCACCATTTTTTAAACATATTTTATGATATACATAGTAAGCACACAATATTCTTTTTATGATCCAATTAAATATGTTCAAATTTTTATAAATGGGTATTAATATTTTAAACTGACCACTTGGAAATTGTTACTGACACAATGGACTATCAATAGGCCTTTTTGGGAACTATCCAATTAACCCGATCACCAGTTGTTTGTTTTTAATCTTTCTTCAAGGGCCAAATAATGAACATAATGGAAAAAGACCAATTACATCAGCTGGTGACTGGATTAATCGGATCAGTGTTTCCGAAAAGGCCTAATGTATTTTTTGCACTAAATTAGCATAAATAGTTACATGCATACACACTATACAACCACTCATTTTTGTTTTGAACTAAGCATTGGCTATTATTAATTGTGAACTAAGAAATAGATACAAATTGTGCACTGCCTATCTACTATGAGCTGGCTAAACCAGCCCCAAATCTCTAAAAAAGTCACTACTCACACACACACATCTATAGAGCCAAGAGAAATTAATATATTATCCGTTCACAATCCGATGTCCACAGGTACAGGTTTTTATTTATCACCTTTCAATGCTATTTGATAGGGAAAGGCTCAGGGAAAGGTGATAAATTGACCTGCACCTGTGGACATCGGATTGTGAACAGGATATGAGGTATTAATTATTATTATTACCACAGATTATTACCAATATTATAACCCGATTGTATCAATTTCCATGGCCGGATTAAGGTTTCATGGAGGCCGGAGCTATTAAAGTTTTAAGGGGCTCATTATAAATTAGCCTCAAGAAAGCATAGGCCTCAAGCGTCAAGGTGCATTTCTCAAAAGCAGGGCTTCTGGGGGGGGCCTACTATAACTCGGGGCCCGGGGCTTCAGCCACCCCCCAAAGAGCCTTAATCCAGGCATGGTAATATCTAGGTTAGTAATCATAGGAGCAGTATCCAAAATCTCAAACACAAAAAAAAACTTACCTTTTTTCTATCCACAAAAACCCAAACAAGCACAAAATTCACAAAATGGGCGAAACCAAGCCAAAGCGCCAAAAACGACGCCATGCCACCCACGCCACTTGTGTTCATAACATGGAGGGCTTTTCGGAAACTTTTGAAGATCTAACCCGAATACAAGCTAATGTAATTTATCTTTTTTCAATTGTGTTCATTGAAGAAAGATAAAAAAAAGACACCTGCTGATCGGGTTGATTGGACCGGCATTTCCGAATACGCTTGCCGATAAACAAATGAAAAGAGTCAGAAAATAAATAAAATTATTATAGGTATAATAAACATAAAGAAAATAAATGTCAAAACTACTCTTTAGCTTGCGGCAATCGAGATACCAGTCACCACAAACATTATTTAAAATTTGAAATTAGGTCAAGGAAATCTGGCAACGTCAGCAATTAAAACGTTTTTTTAAAGTGCCCAATTTCTAAATTCCTGATTTTTGGCAAACGAATCAAACGATAAGAATGCAAAATCAAAGTGAAAAACCAACGAACAGCGAGAAACTGTTTTCAGTCATATATTTTTGAGTTTGGTTTGAGTTGAGGTTTGAGTTAGGTTTGACGCTTCTATGAAAAATATCACTTTACACTATTTTAAAATTAGATCAATTTGGAGGATTGTGTTATGCAGCAGCTCTATGAAGAATTTTTTTTGGGGTTGGTGGTTCAAATCCCAACGACTTTTTTTTTTTTATTCAATGGATCCCTGTTATGATAAGCAGATACGTAGATATACAAATGATAAATTTTGTATTTTGTATGAAAAATTTGAAAAAAAAAAAAAAATGACACGAGACAGGATATTAAGGGAATGTTCTTTGAATATACAATCCAGATATTCCAGTAATATTCTAATTGATATATTCCAGGAACTTACTGTCAATATACTGGGTATTCAAACATTCGCAGCACCAAAGCAGGATATTCCAGGAAAGTCTTATGTTGTTAGGGAGGCAGCTTGCCGCAGGCTCCCCGACATTTTTTTGGGGGCGTCAGGCCCAAATTATTACCTTCCAAAATCGATGTTGAGAAAACATCGATGTTTTTCTATCAATATTTTCTTAACATCGATATCAGCTTTCGATGTTTTATCGATACCGAATCATCGATGTAATCAGTTGGATGCGCATCCCTAGTTGTTAAATGTGTGGTAGGTAAGTGCCGAATTTTTAGTTGTTCCTTGGCCGGGTCTTCCTTGAAGGTCGTGAGTTAAGAGTGAAGACTTGCTACTATGTGACAAGTTAGTCATATATCAATTCTAAACGTTCAAGGCCTGAGGAGTCTGAGGAAACCTAAAGGAGCAACTATAAATTCGGCCCTAAGGGCCGGTTTCTCAATAGCAAGTCACCCCCATGTTAAGCATAACTACATTGAAACTGGACACGTAAGTGCAGGTTTCTCGATAGCGAGTCACCTCCGGGTTAATTATTTCAACTCCAGGGTCAGCGTGTCCAGTTGCTTTGTTTACCTTGGAGTTATGTTTAACCCCTTATTTAACCCGAGGGTGTCCTGCTATTGAGAAACCGGCCCTAAGACACTATTACCCTGGCCGAATTGGTTTTTGTCATCTTTTTCGTCAATTTGCTTCGAATTTTTGACAGGCACGTGACTGGATAAGATAGTTTCAATTTACAAATCACATGCCTGTCAAAATTTCGGAGCAAATCGACGAAAAAGATGACAAAAACGAACTTGGTCCCTGGAGTTAAAACCAACCCAGAGGCAAATCGCTATTGAAACCGACCCTAAGTGGCGCGGCACCGAGTGACAGACATTTGACGTCGATGACGAAGACAAAAGTAAAAAAGCGCTGCTGTAGAGTAGGTAAGCGCTGTCCTACGGACATAAGGAGTAGGAACGCGCCATTCTGCTTATGAAACTAAAGTGAAGCCAATACATAACACATATCCTCACGGATAGAAAAAAAAACCCAATGGAGGGCGGGGCCTAAAAAAAAAGCTTCGGATCGCATCCGCTAGGGGACGCTGGAGTAAAACACAATTACAGGTGCGGAATGAAGGCCATCAGAAAATATACAGGTCACTGTTTACTTTTGCAGTTTACCCAATGAGATTTAATTTACCTCGTTTACCTGTTACCTATGTGTCAAAAAAATATGTCAAAATAATTCTGAATGAGAATTTGTCTCAGTGTTGGTGTGCATTTTAAATCCAGAAAAATGTTTATTGAATTCAAAAAAAAATCAGATTTTACACAAAACCCGCGAGTGGCTAAATTCAGCTGGTGTAGGTACCGTGGCGGAATAAGTACAAAAAGCAGTCTTAAAGTTGAACAGGATTTGCAAACTACTGGGCATTGGCATTAGTGAATCGTAATCACCGCATCCGCGGCGGTGCAACATTTTGGTGAATTTAGCCACACTCGGGACACAAACACAAGAAGTTTTGGCCGTTTTTGCTCTACTCGGAAGTAGAAGCCATCGAATCGAATTCGACTATAAAGAGGAAAAATCATTGGGAAAAATAATATTGAAAAAATTGACATTGGGTGAACTATTTTGACAGTTTATTTGATTACAGAAACCTATATTATAAATAGTTCGGATCGCATCCACAGCGCCGTGACGGCGCATTGTTCCCCAAAATTTTATTAGGCAGTTTGCCTTCTATCCGTGAGGATATGTATTCTGTGGAAGCCAAGTTTTTGGCAGGTGTTTGGCACCAGGCCCTGCAATCTCTCATTGCCAGTTATAAACCACATAATAACTCTTTTCCGTTTTTCTAGATGTCGCTGACAACCACAGAATTGTCAAAATTGTAAAATACCAGGACATTGTCAAAATTGTAAAATACCAGCACATCAAAACACGTCCGATGTCGATAACTGACATGTCAACATATGACAATATGCCAAAATATTCATTTGATCATCTATATATATAAAAATGAATGCCACTTTTCGTTGTAATTTTATAACTCAAGAACGGACTCACCTAGCCAAACCAAATGTTTAGGCTTTGTTCGGACTATTTATTAGATGGTTTATGTGAAGTTTGCACAAAATCGGTCGAGCGGTTCTTCATTTATCACATTTTTTGTAATTAATTAATTATTCAATAAATGGAGCATCATTTTGGTGTCAAATTCAAACTTTTTTCAGCGTTGACAGTACCAGCATGTTATGTCAATAATGTGGTCATTTCATTACTTATTTTATTTATTTATGAAAAAAATTTACCAAGCCCGCATACGGCGCCATGTCTTATAACCGATACCAAGTTTATTTTGTATTTTGTATACCGCGCCATCTCTGATACCTGGAACGAAGCTCGGCATTGCAGATACAGTAGAACAATGCTGTACAGAACTATTCCACTATTCCGATCAGATAGAGTGGTGCAGAAAGAGTAGGTCAGATAGAGTAGTGCAGATAGAGTAGAACAGATGGAGTAGTGCAGTGCATGCAGTGCAGATAGAGTGAAATAGGGCTGCGCTAGAGATTTTTTTTGTTTTCTTTACATTCTTTGAACATTCCTGTGCCTGAGTTTATTTATTTGGTGGTACACTTTACAAGAATAATGCCCACAAGCTGCCTAAAAAAGGATGATGTAAAATTTTAATTTTAGGAGCCTTCTGATCCAGAGAGTAAACATTAATTTTCTTCAACCAAAGCCAAATTCACCATCGAAAAAAACTGAATTTAATTCAGCTAATAGATACGTTAACACAACATTTAATAGGTATTATTTAATAATTCAGAGGCGGTACGAAGTTCGCCGGGTCAGCTAGTAACTAATAATTCATTAAGGTTTTTGTTCGCCGGTCTTGCATTTCATCTTTCTTTGTGTTGTCAAGTGTTCTTAAGTGATTTCAAAGTTGTTTTGTGTGTTTCAAGAAGAACTTCAAACTTTATAGATTGGAAGATCTATTTTTATCTTTGTTGATTAGATAAATGACAGGTTCAATGTTCAATTAAACATCAAACAGAACTTTGAATAAATATGTTAAGGATACCCTTAACCATCGATAAAGAAACTGTCTTTGGATCTAATTAACAAATTATCAATTAATTTAAGCAAACATTAATGTCCCAAAGTCTAGAATAAACGAATTTGAACAGACCAACAGTAATGCGAACAGAGCGCCATCTATCATAAAAAGTCCTATGTAAAGTAGGTGTCTGTAGCATCGATGCAAAACCAGTAAATAGTGATTTTCCGATATGGTAGATGGCGCTGGCTTGGCTCAATTTTGTTGACAACAAAATTTACACTGTGATTCCATTCTCGACAGTTTATATAGTATTTATCTCTGTTTGGCACCAAGATACAGGTAAAGCATTGAATTGCCCAATGAATTGCCTATTCCGCCATTTTTTTGGTGCGAAAATACCTGGAAAAAATCGGCTTCATTTTCCAAATCCAGGTTACTACTCCTTTTTACCTTTACCTGCTCTAAGGCTGCTGCCATGTTAGTAGTATTTTGATAGTTTTCGCAATATAATTCCTATATTTTCAGTGGAAAAACTAAAAATTTAGGTTGGTTGAAAATTTTCTAGTTTTCTGGGGGGGGGGGGGATAATTACCCCCCATTACCCCCCCCGTATATGCGCCCCTGCCGGCAACATCGCTCAATGAAAATGCAAAAGGAATATGTCAAGTATAATCTAACATAACCTTAAACGAAACTGCGGTGAGTTCAAGTCATAGAGAAATATAATAAACCAAGGTAAGAGTACCTGATTGATAACATGAAAGTTTGTATAGCGCTGACGTCACAGCGACGGTGGCGTCAATAGTAGCAGCCGGAACAAATACTGAAATGGCGGGAATTTTGAAATTTGACTTGAGTTGATTGCACAAAAAACTTACTTATGTTGTTCCACATCTTTTTTTCTCAAATCCGAATGAGAAAAATGATGTGGTACTCCATAAAGTTTTGTACCATTTTTTGATGTAGATTTTAAAAAAAGGCAAAATAAACACTAAATTGTATCTACTAGAAAAAATATACTTATATTATAGCTAGATAGGTCAAATACCTAAAGAGTTTACAAACACAGTTATTACATCCCTTATACATGCTTTAATGTATGTACAAGCTAAGCTGTCCAAGGCCTAACATTCTTTGGCCTAACATCTACATTTTATCTCTTCTGAGGTCTCCTAAAACAGTAAAAAAAATATGCCGTATATCACAAAACTAACATGTATACTTACTGGTTCAGTTTATCCTAGTTGTACATAATATTATAGGTACGCGATACCGAGTGCCTTAATAAAAATGACAATTTCTTTTTTTTGTTCTTTAGATTTTGTGAGTTCGAGTCTTCTTAGACGACCGCCCAATCGGTTAAAAATGACAAACACATGACAAATTTTAACACGGAAATGTCGTTATTTTAAGGTTTCTACAAAACAGCTAGGAAAGATCTGTAACTCATACTGTGTCCTTGTCTTGTGAATTGGTATGACAGAGAAAGATGAAACAGAATCGAATGATCGGAATGATCTTTCGTAAGTCTCTAGCTTTCCAAAAATTCCGCAATGCGCTATGCGCAACCGGATGCGCAGTAATAGTATAACCTATTTCGGCTATACTTTTGAAGGTGTTTTTATTTTTTATTGTCTATGGTTCAAGTATAATAGTAATAATTCTATTTTCCAATTTATCAATACCTATCACGGTAAGTCCGGAGATGTCGTATTCGATATCGAGACAATAGACCTATCTATTTTTACTTTTGAGGTAGAATAATAAGGAGACGCTGTCATCATTTGAATAGTGCAATAGAAAACGGCATCGGTAGGCGTGGCTAAGTATCGCAACAATATGGCTACTTAAACAGAGCCGAACTAAATGGATTCTTTATAATTTTTATCTAAAAACGTTAAAAAATCGAGATTACACCAAGAAAGAAAAAGTGGCTACAGAAACAAAGGCCGAGAATGTGCTTTTCCACCGAAATACACATACTATTTTTTCTGAGATCGATTAAATATCTGTTAAACGTTTGTATTTTTGTTCCAATTGTTCAACAGTACGAGAATCACTTTCCCGGCCTAGGCCGGAAAAGTGATTCTCGTATTGTTATTCATTGATTCCTTAGCAACCATTGAAACATAATTGAAATACCAGAATATTGGGTTTTGCGACCTGTCAACCGGTCAAAAATGTTGACATTTGACAATCTCAGGAAAAAAAAATTTCGCATTTAAAAAATCTTCGGATGGAAAATGCGGCCTTGATGCAATTCTGACGCGTTGCTATGACAAAGGTAACAGAATCTCAGACAGAAGTGTCGTAACAATATGGCGGAAGTGGATATGCTTTTTTCTCCTCGTGTCGCCTCCTTATTATTCTACCTCAATGATTTTTACCTAGTATCAGTGATGTGCCTGTAGACAATGTCAACGTAAACAATTGATTGTCTACGCGTAGACAATTCGAATTGTTTACGTGAGCATTTGTCTACACATTGTCAAGGGCGTACCCAGGATCTGAAATAGGGGGGGGCTGACCAAAAAAAAAAAACAATGGATTTTGCATTTCTCTTTTTAATTACTAAATTTTGACATAACTCGCTTAATTTTTACTTCAATAACAATTTTCTTGGATTTGTCGCAAATTTATTTAAAACTTGATTTTCAAATTGCTCTCGATTTGATTTAATTAAATCACGATGCACACTCATGAGACATAATCCTGTTAACCTTTCCTCTCCCATGGTACTTCTCAACCAAGTCTTCACTCTTCGAAGAGTACTGAAGGATCGTTCTACAGTGGCCGTGGTGCATGGAATTGTGATTAAAATCAAAAGTGCCTGTTTTAGGATGGGATAAAAAACATCGGTCTCGTCGAGAAGGTCAGTTATTTCGACGTCTTTTAGCTGGTCCTCAGTTGACTTTTTTTCCTTCCACAAATTATACCATAGGTCCATTTCCGCAGTAATATCGTCCAATTTATAAAACTGGGTAAAATATTGTGCATTTTGTTCTACTTGATTGGTTTCCATCTCGAGCATATAATGGATGTATTTTTGTTAAGGCAAACGCTGGAGTATGTTCTTGAGAAAAGCGAATATTTAAAGAGGCTGTAATTGAATCCAGATACGGTATAATTAACGAACGCTTCCAGTAGTCACTATCACAGTCTGATGGAGGATTGTTTCTATGTATTTGCCTCTTGGTAATTCGAGGGATAGAAATTTCTATTTCCAATTCCAATGCAGTCTTGTGCTTTTTTAAGTAGTTCATCATCAATAACTAGGTCGGCATCTTCACGGTTTTTCTTCAGAACGTTAAGGATTACGTTCAGATGTTCTTGCAACTTAATTAAATCCATAGTTTTTGCTTGCAAGGCATTAACAACCGGCTCCAGTAAAGCTGAATATTTTGCAATTATAGTTAGGGCAACAATTAGTGAGGGTTTGGTAACGGCGGCATGCAACTGGTACGCAGATTTTCTCGTGGCGTAGTTTCCTTCGATAGATAGTTTTTCAAGTGATTTCACAATTTCGAGGAAATTTTGTGCAAATAAGCGAATACTTTTGTATTTTTCAGACCATCTAGTCTCACACAGTCGTGATAGATTAGGAGCGGAACTTCTGCGAGTGGTGGATTCCCTGAAAAAGGTTATAACATCCTTTACGGTGCCAATAGTGTTTCTAATTTCCGGAACATTATTTGCATCATTGACAACAAGATTTATTTTATGGTTTGAGCAATGAAAAAATAATGCTCGTGTGTACTTTTTCCTTAAAATCGCTTGTACGCCACCCTCTTTGCCCGCCATCGTAGCGCAGCCATCAAAACCAAGTCCTACACAACTATGCGGTGAAAAATTATAGCTAACTAAAAAATTGTCTATTGCATTGGCAATTGCTGGGGCATCCTGTGCTGTCAGCTCCACAAAACCCACAAATTCTTCTCGAACTTTTTTTTTACTTTCATCATAGAAACGCAAGCCAATGGATAGCTGCTCCTTTCCTGAAACGTCGGCTGTCTCGTCGGCTAAAACTGTGTAGAACATGGCTTTTTTTGCATCATTTATCACACTCTCCCTAATAACTTCGCCACATAAATATATGAGTTGGTTTTGTATTTTTGGTGACGTATAAACAGCATTTCTACGACACTTTTCCAGGTGATTCTTTAATTTGATGTCGCCCGACTCAACTCGCAAATTCATTAGATCGAAAAAAACTCCCTCATCTGCTTCTTTTCCTCGTAGAGGCATATCGTGTGTGCCACAGAATACTACACAGGAAATAATAGAGGCCAATATTTGCTTGTTCTCTTCGATTGTTTTTTGGTGGAAACTTTGAACTTGAATGTCCACAGGTATATTTTCGAGAAAGGCCTTTGCAGCAGCAGATGCAGATTTGTGAAAGTTATTGGTGGCATGTTTACGACAATCTTCGTGCATATTCCTAAACTTCGTAAATGGCCTGATCATAAATGAATCTAACACTCCCCTTACTGTGCCAGTAGAAGGAGGAAATAAAACACAGTGCTTACAAAGATCACCCTTTAGTCGCTTGGAATACACTAACCATGGTGTGTATTGATCTAACCAAGCATAATTAAATTTTCTTCGCAAATGACTGGCATCGGCTGCAAAATCGTAATTCTTGGGTGGAACCCACGGATTTTTTAACAACTCTTTTTTTCTTTCCATCGTCAGGTGAAATGTTTGTCCTACATAACGACCCAAGTCATTTTCGTGGCAACCATCATTCTCTTCAATTTCGGGATTGACTACAGAGCCAGATGTTGACGGTAAAGATTCTAAATTAGGAGCAGTGACTTTCTTAGATCTCAAAGAATTTAGCGGTTGCTCAGATTCAGATTCAGTTTTAGATGGGCTTGGCGATGAAATTTGATCATTGTTATCATCGCTCCCGCTGCTACTGTCATGTTCTTTTTTCCTCTTGAGAGTTTTAGTAGCTGCAAAACACAATAATGCCGCTATTAGTATTTTATACAGTGTGAGTGATATCCATGTTAGTGTTTTGTTTAACATGTAACATGGAAAAAAACATTTTGTTTTTTTTAATTGGAATTTACAGATATTACACAAATTTCGTCGAATGTAACTTACTAACTGTAACTTACCTGTTTGAAAAAATTTCCTGATATCCATTTATCAGTGTGGAGATACCGAGATGCCCGAAATAGGTAGATTCAGCAGATTTTCCAATAAGTACTGTAACGTTTTTAGCGTGAACTTGTTCGACTACGATGTGATAAAAGCTGCCAATTAATTAAAACTACACTTAACTAAAATTCACTCTGATTAATTTAACTAAACACACTAACTAGTTTATGTAACGCCTTGTATCTTGTATTTATTTATAAAAGTATTCTATTCTTCAACCCGGCACTGGCGAAATCTGCCCTCGCCGCCCGACATTGTTCCTTTTATATCCGAAGCGCCTGCTTCTCGAAGATTCTCTCCGCAGCACGTACGAAGCTTCGCGCTGCGTCTCGAGAATTATCCACGCGGCCGGGAAGAGTCAGAGGCGGACTCAGGGTAATTTTCGTTACAGTACAATCTAATATAAATTTCTGACAATGTTTACTAGTGTAACGTAACTGCTAACAACATAGCATAGACGTTTATCAACAACTAAGTAAATTAAGTTTACTTGTAGTACTTGCACAAACAAATTAACATTGAATAACAAATAAAAATAATCGAATTCCGTTAGAAAAACAACACAATACAACAAATTCGCAGGGGCCAGGATCGTAATAGAAAATTCATATTTCTTTGCTAATTCCGCTAATTGCAAATCTAGTAGGCTGTGCGGTGCGCTGCGTTTGACTTACGTAGGTATATGAATATATTTTAGTAGTATTTAGTAGTATATTTTTCGGGTTTGTAATTTTTTTAGTAAAACCATAGTGGTTTATTTTGATTTTTTTATTTTCTGCACTTAGCGGAGCCTTTTTATAATTTATAAAAAATTTTAGGGGGGGCAGCTGCCCCCCCTGCCTCTCGCTGGGTACGCCCTTGCACATTGTCTACACATTGTCTACATGCGGCGTAAACAATAACTTATGTTAAAAAATTCGAAAAAAAATATCAAACGTTACTATACTATCACTATCACTTCGATATCAGCATTCACTTATTATAAAATATCAGGAAAACCAATAATAAAATAAAAATAATTCAAAAAAAGGAAAGTGTGAGGTTAGAATTAAACGTCATTTATATTATTTTACATTGTTGACACGTTGTCTACATTGTCTACATTATCTACACGTAAAGTAGACAATGAAAGTCTACGTGTAGACGCACAGCCCTGCCTAGTATGCGCGCGCAACACGAGGCAATGCCTTTCTATTGGCTAACTAGTACAGGTGAGAGGTGTTCATTTTGCACGCTGGGCATCTTCTTGTCCTTGTTCATTGCCCGTGGTCTGACAAGAATACGAGTACGATTGATATTCAACTTGACATAGCTTGACAACTGACATTCGAAAGTTGTTTGAAATTTTCATTGACAAATACGTTGCACAATACGCGGTCTTTCTCCTTCCTTTTTTATCCCGTGCAAATAAAAAGAACGGATTGCTATACGTAAGTCTAACATAATTTGGTACATTTTGCCTCGTCTTGCGCAATGAGCGGTCTGTGTCCTTTTTTATCTAATGAAATTTTCGTATTATTACCTCTTTGTCTGGTAAAATAGATAGGTCCATCATGGTCTATTCGACTCGACTTGTAAAATAGAATCCGGGGGTGGGTTCATGATTATAAATAACTGTGTTGTATAAGTTTGTCAGTTAATGACTGCAGGGGTTTTGAAATTCATCGAATCCATTTAGTATTGTGTAGGAGAGTAAATGATTTGGTTATAAGATATTGAGAGCATCGAAGTAGGGCTTTATAAAAAGATTGGGGTCGTCCCATCTTTCTTTTTTATTGGGTTTTCAGAATGCCTGAATCTATATATATAAAAATTAATGCCCTTTTCGTTGTAATTTTATAACTCAAGAACGGGCTCACCTAGCCAAACCAAATGTTTAGGCTTTGTTCGGACTATTTATTAGATGGTTTATGTGAAGTTTGCACAAAATTGGTCGAGCGGTTCTTCATTTATCACATTTTTTGTAATAAATGAATTATTGAATAAATGGAGGATCATTTTGTTAATGAGGATTTTGCTGTCAAATTGAAACTTTTTTCAGCGTTGACAGTACAAGCATGTTGTTATGTCATTAATGTGGTCATTTCATTACTTATTTTATTTATTTATGAAAAAAAAATTACTAAGCCCGCATCACGGCGCCACCTCTTATAACCGATACCAAGTTTATTTTGTATTTTGTATACCGCACCATCTCTGATTCCTGGAACGAAGCTCGGTATTGCAGATACAGTAGAATAATTCTGCTCAGGAACTGGAGCTATTTCGAACAGAACCATTCCACTATTCCGATCAGATAGAGTGGTGCTGAAAGAGTAGATCAGATAGAGTAGTGCAGATAGAGTAGAACAGATGGAGTAGTGCAGTGCATGCAGTGCAGATAGAGTGAAACAGGGCTGCGCTAGAGATTTTTTTTGTTTTCTTTAAATTCTTTGAACATTCCTGTGCCTGACTTTATTTATTTGGTGGTACACTTTACAAGAATAATGCCCACAAGCTGCCTAAAAAAGGATGATGTAAAATTTTAATTTTAGGTGACTTCTGATCCAGAGAGTAAACATTAATTTTCTTCAACCAAAGCCAAATTCACCATCGAAAAAAACTGAATTTAATTCAGCTAATTGATACGTTAACACAACATTTAATAGGTATATTTAATAATTCAGAGGCGGTACGAAGTTCGCCGGGTCAGCTAGTAGAATATGAAATGTATGTAACAATAATTTGATCAACCATTCGGTATTCAATTAGAAAAAAAATATTGGATTGGCCGATAAAACAAATCTATTCAAAACGCGCGCCTAAAGCCGCGTCCACATTAGTAAAAATTTACGTTGTGCGTGGCATTCGGCACAAATTTGTGTGTGCGATACAAATTTATACGAGTGTGGACCTGTTCGCCACATACGGACGCATGCAAAAATTTTCGCGGCATTCACCGCACGCGATCCGCGGCTTGTCGGTTTTTTTCAAGACATCAAAGAGATTTGCGGCGCAACATCGTTCTAGTGTGGACGCATTTTTTCATATAGGCACACACGCGTTTAGCAAGAACGGACGGCGCACAACACAAATATTTATGTCAGTCAAGATGTCAAATTTGCGTCGCAAAAATTTGTGGCGAATCCCGAATTCAACGCAACGCATTTATTCACTAATCTGGACGCAGCTTAACGTGACGTCACATGACTCTGACCAATAGTATTATAGCCTCCCAATCTGTCGTCAGAACCAGAAAGCAACCAATTAAGGGGACGGTAATGACATTGAAATCTGTCAGTTCAGTGTTGATTTTTTGAACAAAAATGGAAAGTGTATATCTGGTTGCCTATTTTTCAGGGTTTAGGTCATATATTTATTATACTACGTATATCGCGGGCAAGAATCGTATCGCGGGTTGGTTTGAGTTCTTGAAGCAAACATTATGAGATAGAACGATGCCTTCTTTGTCTAAAATGAACTTGTTTTTCCAATGTGCATGCGTCAAATTGAAGTTATTCCTCCAATAAGATTTTATTTTAAACAGCTGATATTGCAGGGTTGCCAATAAAATTATTTTCATCTTCGAGTTATTTAAACATTCAGAAGAAACATGACGAATTTTGTATTTTGGTTCGTGTAACACATACTCGATTTCGACAAATAGACCAATATATTCATTTTTATTAGTGTTTTGGAATCAAAATACAATCGACCAAATTATAACCTCAAAAAATGATCCTAATTCATTGTACTTTTTAGCTTGAAATGACAACACGGCACGAAAAGTTGAAATTATACATTTCCACTTCCTCGTTCGTTCTGCGCTGGGTTGGCGCTCTATTGTTTATTTGAATATATGTTTTTGCGAAATTGAAGTTGTTTTTCCCTCGCTATAATTTGAAGAATTAGTGGTTTTGTACTACCTATGTATGTTAGTTAGTGTATCTCATTCTCTCTCAGCTTAGTTTATTGAAGGTTTGACTTCTACCGGGTGTGAACTGCACCAATTTTTATGAAAATAATTGATTTACACGCCCTTTGCGCCCCCTTCCTGTATCTGCCCTTGAAAGTATGTTTATGTCCAATTTGAGCCAATTCTGTTGTTTTTTTTTTCCTTCAATGTCCCAAAATATTTAGCAGCCATGTAATCTGCGGATGAAATAGCATCCATCAGTTATTAAAAAGTGTGTATTTTTTTTGTATTTATGTGAAAACCCCCACCATGTCTTTAAATCATAGAGCGCCAACCGGCTGCCAGACCAGCGCAGAACGGACGTTGAAGTAAAAATGTATAATTTCCACTTTTTTTCGTCCTTCTGACTTGTGGGGTAGGATCTTCCCTTGCTTTAATCCTGTAGCTTTCGATGAAATGTTAGGAATAGCTGAGAGGGAGGAATCAATCGAAAATTTTCTGAAGCCAAACAGTCGAGAATGCCGTGGGAATCGTGGGATTATGAATCAGAAAAGGACAGCAGGTCCAAGCCGTCAGGGTCAGAATCATTGGAATCAGGGGCGGATTAAGCCTTTTTTCGCCCCTGTGCGATTAAAATCATTTCGCCCCCTTCCAGGCTCTGGCTTATATCATTTAATTTTTTCCCATTTGAAGATTATTCTTTAATATAAAAAAGTCAAATGGCAAAGGGCTAATTTTTTATTTTTCAATTTGAAAATAGAGAGAGATTAAGTATGTAGAACAAATACTTAGTTTAGGAAATACAAGAAAGATTATAATCATTTTTCAGAGTTACTCTTAGAGCAGGAAAGCGCTGTCCTACGGACATAAGGAGTAGGAACGCGCCATTTTGCTTATGAAACTAAAGTGAAGCCAAATTTTTGGCAGGTGTTTGGCACCAAGATACAGGTAATAGCTATTTATATAACAAGTACATAAACTAAGGCTTTATTGTACGAATAATTTTATGGCCGAGCGAGCTTGCGAGCGAGGCTATTAAATAATGAGTCAATAAAGCCTGTTTATGTAAGCGTTATATACATGATTTTATGTACGATTCTGACTGGTTTTTGTTGAAAATTGAAAAAATTTAATGAAAAAAGTAAAATTCGCGTAGGTATACCTATTTCACCTTGGCAGCTTGTCAGGACCTGTTTCACTTTGGCAGGTTATCAGGACCTGTTTCACCTTATCAGGTAGTCCAGATAGGCAATAAAGTAGCACTTTATTTTACTGGTAAAATAAAGTAGCACTTTATTTTACTAGTACAATAAAGTGCTACTTTATCGACGCAAAACTGTTCTATAAATAGCACTTTATTGGTCAATCGGACATAAAGCATTGAATAGGGTCGTTTAGTGTTTTTTTTTATTTTGCTTTTTATAGGATAGCTTTATTTATGTCTAATGTCACTGAGATTTTTTTTTTTACGGTTCCGTTAATTCACAAAAAATAATCAAAATTGCATTTTTCAAACGATGTATTCAAACGCGGACTTTTGCCGCGCTATTATGACGTACAGACAAGTTCTGGCCAATGAGAGATTCAAATTTTGATAATCCCGTCGCCCTGGGCTCCGTTGCCACACTGCTTTTAAATAAAACATTTACTACAAAACTATACGGACTAAAAATAAAAGTGTCAAGTGTTCATCGCTAGAAAAAGAGAGTAAGTATAATGTGTTTATTAAAAAAATATCTGCTAAAATAGGTATGTCTTATCGTCAATAAAGCATACCTAAATAAATAAATAAAAAAAAACAATAAGATTATTTGGGAACATATTGATACCACTGGCAACGCTGCTGGATGTACCCGTTTTGTTTTGTAGGTTATGAATGTTCATTGTCATTGTCACAGAGTCAATAGGCGTATTTTAGCGAGAGGTAAACATCATACTACACATACTACGATTCATGACGTCATAGTTACCCAAATAACAGCTGGAATGTATTTGACAAAGGGTCTAAAAGAGGACGCTATGATTGTTGTTTATTTGGGTTTGTTGAATTTTATAAAATTTTGCGTTTTCGAGTTTCAATATTATTTCTTCAGTGAAGATTTTCGAATATTTTCGATAGATGTGGTATTTTTGAATTTTCTGGGGACCCCATGACAAAAAAATAAATAAAATTACATTTTTGGGCACAAGTGAAGATTTTTTTTTTTGCAAAAAACCTCTAATAAAATCACAGAAAACCATGGAAAAATGGGGGAAAACAATCCTCTATTTATAATAGAAAGAACCTGTGTCGATAATCGTAGTCAGCTGTTTTGCCCAATATGCTCATTTTAGTCATTTTCGTGTATTAGAAAAAGATGCACTGACATACTACAACCAGTAACTATCCTTCGTAGGATGGTTACATGTTTACAGCCGAGTTTTATGTTGTGTTTTATGTTGTGACGTCATAGTATGTCAGCCATGATCGCTAAAATGTAGTATCCCAAGTAAATACAACATACTACTGGGTTAAAACTCTCGCTAAAATACGCCCATTGTTTTTCTTAGCTTCTTTCTTTTTGTGTACCTTTGTTCTCTTTTGTTACTTTTCTTAGTTCTTTCTATGCATATTATTGTGATCGGATAAAATAATGGTTAACTAGACAATATCAATATAAAATTTAGATGATTTGGCATTGCCGCTTTGCTTACATCCTATTGGTCGGTAAGTGTTTGTACGTCATCATAGGGCCAACATAATTCATTTTTAAAATGTGCCTGAAATAAGTGGACTTTTAAAACGAAATTTTGATTACCCTATGAATATTTTTTGTAATTTACTGTGCTTATAATTAATAGTTCATTCTTATCTAACGTTGCAATAGAAAAAAATGCTTGATTTTAACTATGGTGAACAACCCCATTGCCATAAGCGCAGTGGCGGCCAGTGGCAACCTAGTGTGGTTGTGCGCTCTTGGAAAATTTTTTGGAGGTGCCACGTCCTGTTTTACATTTATTTTGTGTGTTGATTTTTTTTCTTTTTACTTTAGGAAAAATTATCGAGAACAAAAATATATGTATTTAAATGAGGCTTGAATGTTTGTATTCTAGCCATAATACATAATTGATATTGAAATTTATAATTTAAAAAAAAAAAACCGCGAATAACAGAGTTGTCAAACTGCCAAAATGGTGAAAAAACATCGAAATATTCTCGATTGAGTGGAAACAACATTGGAAGTGTGTATTCAAATAGCGCACGGCGCATCCCTTTCATCGGGCGACTTACCGTATATTCCCGATCAATCGCACAGCGAGAAAACACATCTACCCAGAGCGCCGAACGATTCCACACCGACCACCCGGACCACCAGCACAACCAAGCGGGAGAAAAAAATATACAAGACAGGCGCAGGGCGCGCTTTCGTTCCGTTCGTGCGAATTTAAAAATAGAAAAATGAGTAGATATTTATCCTAATTTAGAAAATTGGGTAGGTATTTTTTAATTGAAGTTTCTTTTCTTTCCAAAATTTTAATTTTATTTTCTTGCTTGGTTTTTGGAGGCAGTGCGCGCGCACGAGCGCACTTATTGAGAAGCCGCCCCTGCATAAGCGCCATTTTCTTGGTGCCAAAATAAAATCCAGGTTACTACTCCTCTTTACCTTTACCTGCTCTAAGGAGTTACTAATAAAAGAAAACTGTACCTAGCCTAGTTTCAAACTAAACTTGAACATTTAAAAGAAATTGTCATGCACCTTAACATTTTTTTGTTTGTTTTTGTTTTAATGATATAAATCTGCGGCCATATTGGTGTATCACTATTGCTGACGTCATCAACTCAGTCGTTAGCTGTTTGCGCCAGCGGTCCTAGTTTAGAATTTAAATTTATGATGAAAAATATCATTTAATTTTGTATAACACAATAGGCAAATAGGCAGATGCAAACGAGATCTAAAAAGGTGTTGTTCTAGAATGTTAATCAATGTAGAAATACAAGTATGCATAAAGCAAAAGCCCGCGGGATCATAACCTTTGGTGCAAACTGCCTACGTCAAGACGAGAAACGACATGCTGCCTACGTCTCAACTCACAACTGGTGATTTGGCGTGGTGGTGCTGCAGATTTGTTCTACACAGGTCAAATGAGGATAGGTTATCCTGTAGTAGTAGTGTGTATTATCCTTGATTGTGTTACCCATCCTCTCATGGTGCCGGATTGGGCTGTTTTTCCTTGAATAAGGGTTTTAAGTTTTATAAAACTTGTATCTCGGAAAACTTTTGGTTGTAGGCTTAAACTTTACAATCTTGTGTAGGAAGTCGAGTTTTTGTCATTTTGCTGTCTGCATTTCTGATTTTTTCCCCTTATTTTTCTCAAGGATTTTTCAAATTTTTTTCGCCCCCTTTGACTTTTCGCCCCTGGGCGCTCGCCCAATAGGCTCGTACAGTGAGGTTCCATTAACCACGTTTTTTGATATTTTTATGGAGTATTACTCACATATAGCACACAAAAAAAATTCTGCGCAATTGGATAAATATTAAAAAAGTTATGCGGCTTTGAATAATAAAACATTATGCCTCAGAAATTCATCGCTTAGAGATGGTATGACGTCATCTCTCGAGTCAAGACGGGCTAAAGGCCGTCACACGACCAACTTGAGAGATGCAGTGACGTCACCGCGTGTTTCGAAACTTCCAAACTTGGAGCTTTTTGATAATTTATTTAAATATGAACAAGGGCTCGGAAAATTATGAAATTTTGCACAACTGCTAAACTCAATACGCTCTTTTAGAATATGTAATAAAAAAAATATGCTGAACGAGCCTATTCCGCCTTATGGTTAATCCGGCCCTGATTGGAATCAGACCGCAGAAAAATAGAAAAATGATGTGCTACAATTGCATCCAGGAAGGTCACGTGAGACCAAATTTTCCGAAACTCAGGAACGTGAACATACAAGGTAACAGAGGTACGCTTGTTTGTTTCAGATATAACAAGTGTGGTATCGTAAATGAAATACGGAGATAGCCACAAAACTTTAATAAAGAAATAAAAACTCGCGTCTGCTAGGAAGAGTACAAATTCTCTAACTTACATGCATCTGAACATGACAATGTGCTGAATGTGCTCGAAACTTGAAAAACTTCAAACTGACTATTGTGCTGACTATTATAGCTGTTAACTGTCATGTCATAGCTTTGATTACCTGACCTTATTAACTAGTCTCTAAAAGGTCTTTACAAAATCATAGCACATATTCCCAAGGTCAAAATAAGTCGATTTGAAGCAACTTACCTCAGTCCGAAATTGCTCCGTTTCCGAGATACAGGGTGGTAAAGTTGAAAAATCAAAATCGAATTTTTCAAAATTTATGAACACATCTCGCTGGATTGCTCTAAAAATTGGCACCTAGGGGTTTTTTGGGACGCGAAACCCGAATATCGACACCTTTTAACTATGGCCGCTAGATGGCGCTTCACAATGCTCTTCTTATGGTTTAAAATGGCCGTAACTTTTTTCTCAGTGTAATTTTTCACTTTTTTTGGTAAGTAAATAATTGTGTCAACATTTTCAGACAAAAAAGGTATGCTTGTCATAATCCGTTTAAGTGAGCCTTCTGTGAGATATTTCCGTTTTTGTTGTCCGATGCCGCACCGAAATTATTGAAATTATTTTGAATAAAAAAAATTTTTCAGTACCTTTAGGAATGAAAAGTGGTCAGTGAATTACAAATGCGAATGTTTTCATTTGTTCGAATGTTCCTTGGACCAAAATAAGGTGATTTAAGCAAACTTACTTTATTACAAAGTTGCTTAGTTTGGGCGCTATAGGCCCCGAAGTGACAATTTTAAAATAGTTTTTTTAATAAACTTTGAACAGTTTGTTCGATTTTGCTAAAATTTGATATGGTGGCATAGCTTCACGTGGCAAAAACACCGATATCAAAATTATTGATAATACAGTCCATGGGCGGAGGTCTAGGGTTTTTTTAATAATTGCATGTCTTGAATTTCTACGCCAATGAAGGAAAAGGGATTTGGGCATGAGGTTTAGATTAACCAAATTATTTACTACAAAAAAGGTACTCTTGATGAAACTTGATTACTCTCATGGTTTTTGCGAAAATTGTATTTTAATAATTCGATGTAGTTTTTACAAAAAAATATGTTAGCAAAAATAGTTTTTCAAATTTATTTTAAGGTAAAAAGACCAACAAACATGCTCATTCAGTCGGCGGTGCGGTGCCACATTCCATTGTTTATGTTTTTTTTTGTTGGATTCCATAGCTTCGTGTAAATAAAACCATTGTCGGGGGTAATATCCGTTTTTTTGATTGGTTCAAATTGACAGGTGGGAAATAATAAAATTTAAACCACATTCAATTTTTAATAACGTTAAACTTTATTTTCCCTAATAAACAAGAAAAATTTACATTTTCGTGATCTATCATGGCCGTACAATACACCAATGCAGAATATACCGATATGTTATTGGTATTTGGATATTGTCAAGGAAATGGTCGAGAGTGTGTCAGGGTGTACTCCGAGAGGTTCCCAAATCGTCGTATACCAAGCCACCCAACTTTTGCTGCTGTTGAGAGGCGTCTTCGGGAGACTGGCCGCTTTGCACCAGAAACCACTGATTATGGAAGGCAGCGTTTTGTCAGGGTTCCTGAAGTAGAAGAAGAAATTTTGGAACGTGTTGAAGACGAGCCAGAAGTAAGTACCAGACGAGTAGGTAGGGAAGTGGGAGTATCCAAAGATGTCGTCCATAGAGTACTTAAAGAACAGTTGTTACATCCATACCATAAAATGTCAGTTCAAGATCTATCACAGCATGATCCTGAAATGCGCCTGGTTTTTTGTCAGTTTGTTAATCGGCAAAGAGAAAGAAATTTAAACTTTGGCAACAATATTTTGTTCACCGATGAAGCATGTTTTACAAGAAGAGGGGTAACGAATCTTCATAATGAACATGTTTATGCAGATGAAAATCCGCATGCAATCAAGGTAAATCATTTTCAACACGAATTTAGAATTAATGTATGGGCTGGAATAATCGGTAATTTTATAATTGGTCCTGTCCGTCTCCCCCAAAAGTTAACGGCTGAAATTTATTTGCGTCAACACCTACGAAGAACTTTGCGAGATTTGTTAGACGATTTACCTTTAGAACTTCGGAGAGATATGTGGTTTATGCACGATGGAGCTCCACCACATTTTTCATTAAATGTTCGAAACTATTTAAATCGGCAGTACCCAAATAAATGGATAGGTAGAGGTGATAACGCCCCTGTCAAGTGGCCTGCACGTTCTCCGGACTTAACACCATTGGACTATTTTTTTTGGGGACATCTCAAGTCCATGGTTTACATGACACCAGTAGATAATGAAGAACAACTGTGGCAACGTATTCAAGATGTAACAAATAATCTTAGAGCTGATGAAGAAGTTTTGCAAAGAGTACATTTTAATTTTCTTCGTCGTATAAATCTTTGTATACGTGCAAATGGTGGACACTTTGAACAGTATTTATGATATCTTTATTTATTTATTTGTATTCATAATTCATTACATTGGCAACTTATTCTTTTTTCTGTAAAATTACAGCGAACTATTTACAATTTTCGCAAAAACCATGAAAGTAATCAAGTTTCATCAAGAGTACCTTTTCTGTAGTAAATAATTTGGTTAATCTAAACCTCATGCCCAAATCCCTTTTCCTTCATTGGCGTAGAAATTCAAGACATGCAATTATTAAAAAACCCTAGACCTCCGCCCATGGACTGTATTATCAATAATTTTGATATCGGTGTTTTTGCCACGTGAAGCTATGCCACCATATCAAATTTTAGCAAAATCGAACAAACTGTTCAAAGTTTATTAAAAAAACTATTTGAAAATTGTCACTTCGGGGCCTATAGCGCCCAAACTAAGCAACTTTGTAATAAAGTAAGTTTGCTTAAATCACCTTATTTTGGCCCAAGGAACATTCGAACAAATGAAAACATTCGCATTTGTAATTCACTGACCACTTTTCATTCCTAAAGGTACTGAACATTTTTTTTAATTCAAAATAATTTCAATAATTTCGGTGCGGCATCGGACAACAAAAACGGAAATATCTCACAGAAGGCTCACTTAAACGGATTATGACAAGTATACCTTTTTTGTCTGAAAATGTTGACACAATTATTTACTTACCAAAAAAAGTGAAAAATTACACTGAGAAAAAAGTTACGGCCATTTTAAACCATAAGAAGAGCATTGTGAAGCGCCATCTAGCGGCCATAGTTAAAAGGTGTCGATATTCGGGTTTCGCGTCCCAAAAAACCCCTAGGTGCCAATTTTTAGAGCAATCCATCGAGATGTGTTCATAAATTTTGAAAAATTCGATTTTGATTTTTCAACTTTACCACCCTGTATCTCGGAAACGGAGCAATTTCGGACTGAGGTAAGTTGCTTCAAATCGACTTATTTTGACCTTGGGAATATGTGCTATGATTTTGTAAAGACCTTTTTACATATATAAACGTGAAATTCACTCACTCACTGACTGACTGATTAAACACGAAATCTCGAAAACTACTAAACCAATCGAGATGAAATTTTGCAAACAGGTAGGTAATAGGTTGGAGATGTTCACTAAGAAATAATATCAATATGGCCTTAAGCAATCGCCTTAAATAACTAAAAATAAGAAACGGTGTGGTGCGGGAGTGCGGTTAACAAACAGTGGTGACGCCAGGGGGGGGCAGAGGGGGCCGGGGCTCCCACTGAAATTCAGCCGGCCCCCCCTAAAAACTTGCCCTCATGTCGGCAACAATGCAATGCAACATTTGTAGCCTCTGCCGGTTAATTGGGTATTCAGTGGGCACAGGCAACCGCGACGCTGCTTCCGCTTTCCTGGGATTCCCCCAAACATATTAGTGTCGGCCGGTACAGGGTTTTCCCGTATATTTTTGCACCTCACCTGAAAGCCGGTTTCTCAATAGCAAGTCATCCCCGAGTTATTGAAAAACCGATCTTGAACCGGTTAATTGAATAGGTATCAAAAAAGTGTACCTATATTACAGGGTGTCCGTTTTTCGAAAACAACCACTGGAATATAGGAAACGGTAAGGGAAACAGGTTCGGTTTAATTGGGACAAACTTGCGCAATTTTTCGCTTAACAAAACGCTACTTCGAAATTTGGAATATTCCGAATACTTCCGGAGATACACGGAAAAAACCAAAATTTTGCCAAATCGTATTTATTTTTTCCTGGACTCATTTGGAGAGATATTTCAAATAAACTTCACATTATTGGGGCAACTTTCTCCCCTCTAGATAATGGTGTAGCAAAATTTGAAATCCGACGTTTCGTCTTTTGGAGTTTTTTGATCTCCCAAAAACAGTAACACATTTGGCCATTGATAAATAATTTTTTTATAAAAAATAACGCCTTCAAATGCATGACCATGCACTCATCTCTTTCCAATAATTCCAATGCACTATTTTCACTATACTTTTTCGGATAAATATAGTTCAGGTGGGGTGCAAAAATATACGGGAAAACCCTGCATTTCCCATTTTTTATTCCAAAGGAAAAAAGCAATAAAGTAAAAACAAGTGCCCCTCCTAAATTTTTCTGGCCCAGTCTGGCCCCCCCTAACATAAAACCCTGGCGTCGCCACTGTTAACAAAGTGTAAACAGAAACAGACGACGTGTCAGCTGTCAAATTCAGAAATATGACAAGCAGAATCAAATTCATAGCGATTTCCATTTTCATAATCAGTACTCTAACCTAACATCTAGACACGTTTGCTTTTGAGTTGAATTTATTAATTTCCAAAAAGAAAATTGAAAGGATGGATTCCTCCTTGAGAAAATTTTAAAAATAGTTCATCCCCCGAATATTTTAGTTCGGTTTTTTGATAAATTTTAAATTGTTCAGTCAATCCATGTTATTGATTAGTTTGTGACCTTATGTAACCATGTGCACCGTTGTTTTTAAACCAAGTTCTTTTATATTCACCTGACGAAGTGAGTAAAGCCCAAGTTTTATAATTTCAAGGGCTACATTCCCCCTTTTTCATTTGCTGATGTTGGATTTTCCTTGCTTTTCAGGTGGCACTGATGATGGCCTAAGCCCGAAAGCGCTCTGCACTGATTTTTCTTAATAAAATTTGCACGATATACAAAACCTTCCTTTGTTTAAAACAACTTTAGTCTAACGGAATTCATACATGTCCATATCTGTGAATAAATTTTATAATTTTTTGCGAAATTTAATGACAAAGTAAGTATTGTACATAAATAATAAGTCATTGTTATTATATTTTTCACGTAGTACATGATGTCAAGCATTAGTGGTTGATATTTTTCCTCAATGATCATCATCATCTGAGAAATAAAAAACCCAAAAATAAAAAAGTTATTCATTCGAAGATTATGCAAATAATAAAAACAAAAACAAAACACAAGGATTCCTGTAAACGTCGAAACAAGTTCTTCCATCAGCGAAAGTGAGAGTGATGATGCCCGATGCCTCTATTGCTCTACTGTGGAGTCTTTTACTCAAAATCTATAGATGGTTAGATATCATGCTCAATCTGCAAAAGTAGATATAGTTGGGCAGTTCACCATCCTCCGACGCCTCCGTGACGTCTGCGCATGCGCCAACCAGGGCGTCGAGACGCCGTGCCGTCATCAGTCAGCTGTCATCTGTAAATGTCATTCAGCTGTCAATGTCACCTGTCAATGTCAGTCACCTGTCAATGTCAGTCACCTGTCAATGTCAGTCACCTGTCAATGTCAGTCACCTGTCAATGTCAGTCACCTGTCAATGTCAGTCACCTGTCAATGTCAGTCACCTGTCAATGTCAGTGGTCTGTCAATATCAGTCAGCTGTCAATGCCAGTCAGCTGTTAATGTCATCTAACCCAATCTACCAGGGCTGCGTTCAGGAATGGCTACAGCCAAGCCAAAATTGGCATTTTGCGTTCGAATTCGGCTCCAACCTACGTAGTTCGGCATTCAGGGATGTGCGTCTACACGTAGACTTTCATTGTCTACTTTACGTGTAGATAATTGTAGACAATGTAGACAATGTAGACAATGTAGACAACGTGTCAACAATGTAAAATAATATAAATGACGTTTAATTCTAACCACTTTCCTTTTTTTAAATTATTTTTATTTTATTATTGGTTTTCCTGATATTTTATAATCAGTGAATGCTGATATCGAAGTGATAGTGATAGTATAGTAACTTTTGATATGTTTTTTCGAATTTTTTAAAATAACTTATTGTTTACGCCGCATGTAGACAATGTGTAGACAAATGCTCACGTAAACAATTCGAATTGTCTACACGTAGACAATCAATTGTTTACGTTGACATTGTCTACAGGCACATCACTGTCGGCATTACCGGTGGAGGGGGAAAAGTAGGTTTTGGCATTAGCATTGCTGTCCTTGAACGCACCCCTGAACTACTCCAACTTACCCGAACTGCTCTCTGATGCGCCATTTATAAACCCCGTATAACATTACAGCTGTGTGTCTTTTTTATATTTTTACATGTATTTATACAGATGAAAAAATACGTTAATTTATACATGCATTAATACATGAAGAAATATAAAGAAAATAGACAGATGGGCTTAAGAAAAAAAAATACTAACCTCAAACAATTTTTTATTTAAAAACATACATTTTTTAAGACTCAACTATTTCAAAAAGCGATATTTGGTTTGGTTGTCCTACATCCTTCTGGCCTCTGCATATTATTGAATATTTTCCATCCATAAACTGCTCAATATGATCTTCCAATGATTTGGTGGTACGTTTTGGAAGAAACACTGCCTTATCGTCAAGTTCAATGAGGATGCTGGGTCCGAATTTACTTTGGGTTTTTTTAGCAGAAAATATTGGGTACTTTCTGCCAGGTTCCATGTCTTGTAATTTCACAAGTGTTTTTTGATCCTTGAAGAGGCAGGTCTCGTTGATTGATTTCAAATCCATATCTAAAAAATATTCTGTAGGTATTGATATTAGTATATAAAAGATTTACTTACTTGTTAAAAAAAAAATGTTGTGCAATAATTTTATAATAATTATAATGTCCACTGTTGGAGAGATCGAAAAAGACTGAAGCTTAAGTATCATAAAAACCGATTTAAACCTCAACGTACATACAATAATAATAATTATTTCAGCAGTGTTTGTTTGTTTTACAATGACCTCCAAACGCGTCTCGAGTACCTCATTTAACTATAGTCCGAGAGCGAGCGCCAATTTTCAGCTTTCATAAAGCATTTATTTTTTTTATCGCTGACTCTTCGACTAAATCTAAATCGTACCGACGTCAATAAACACTTCGTCAACAGTTTTTCTTGTATCAACAAACAACAGACCGCGGCTCTCCGACACTAAATCCATAAATCGTACCAATGTCTAGAGTCTAGACTCTAGACGCTTCGTAAACAGTTTTTCTTATATCAACAAATAACAGCTCGCGGCTCTCCGCCATTAAATCCATAAATCGTACCGATGTCTAGACGCTTCGTCAACAGTTTTTTCTTATATGAGCAAGTCGTGACAGGTCGCGACCCTGAAGTCAGGGTTATCGGAGGTAAAGCAATAGACCTGTCTCGCATGATTAGAAAAAGTGAGCTTAATTGTAATAAATACAAGTTAGAATGCAATAGAAGATGACATGCGCGCGCAACTCGTAGGCTGCAGTGTAGCCAGATTGTATTGTTGCAGAACAAAATGTAGACAATACAAATCGAACATTATGACATTAAAGAAGTGATATAGTGTCGAGGGTTTCACAATGCCTTAAATCAGACAAAAGAAGAGCTTTAAAGTGGAGGACTATCGTTTGCACTTTTATTTTGATAAATGTTTCATCCGGCAACATTGCTCAATGAAATATGTCAAGTATAATCTAACATAACCTTAAACGAAACTGCGGTGAGTTCAAGTAATATGTAAAGTATTAGTTTGCTCTTTGTCAAATTACACGTTACAAAGAAAGAAGGAACGATTGATTCTGAACTGGCTCCTGAATTAGAATATGACGCAAGCCTGTCACAAACTTGCTTCTCATTGGACGCTCACCTGCAGCCTACAAGCGACGCGCCATAGAGAAATATAATAGTAGTAAACTACGAGAGACGTTTGTTTAATGTAACAATCTGGAAGCGTATTTGTGCACATACCCGTAGCGTATTTCGCATGGTGTGGCAGATTATTGAACTAATTACTTCGATCGTTTCTGACAACTCGGTTTAATTTGTCTTTGTCAACAACTTGCCCGAAAATGTTCTATCTTTTTTTAACACATACAAAATACAAAATTGCCAAAATTTGACAAATTATTGAATCCAAAGACCATCAATCAAAAATTGAATGTTCACAATCATAACGTAAAATTTCTTGTATTATTTATATTAGAGAAATGAGAAAACATTCTGTGATCATAAATAATAATTAATTAGACAAAACCGACACCAATAATAGTGTGTTTTCGAATTTGCGATGATGCGAGATGCAGTAAGAAGGTAAACACAAAGCTTATAATACAAACATTTTTAGTTACTGTATATTTATAAAATTGGAATAAAAAAATAAGTTTGTTTGAAGATATCCCAATTTTTGTATTGTTCAATTACCTCCTTGACCCCCTTGAGGAATCTCATTGCATCTAATTTGGATTTTTTAAAAATAAGTTCTGTTATCGTTCTAAACAGTTGCTCGGTAAATTTTAGCAAGTTTTTTCAACAAATGTTTTGCTTTGCAATTGACTGTTTTGAGCGTTTACAGTACTTTATTTTTAATAAATCTTAAATAAAATCAAAGTTAATAATTTAATTATTCAAAAAAGCCGCCTTTTCACTGTCGGTAAAGAAGAAACCTGCATTCAAACAACGTTCACTCTTTTATTGCTGTCCGTAGCCACCAGAGGCGCTAACGTCGACATTGTGCCAGTTAAGTATAGGAGAATAACTTCTCTCGTAGTTTACTACTATTATATTTCTCTATGCGACGCGCGCAGTCCAGGTAATAGGAGATCGGTCTATTCTACTGGAAAAAAATTTTACTCTGTGATAGCAGTCATCGTTGCATCGCACGCATAGACACATCTCCGTTTTCGCGCGTATTTTCAAGTGTTTTAAACTGATCAACTCAGGCGTTCGATTAATTTTGTGAGTTCAAGTTTATTTTTAACTGTAAGTAATTTTATACATACAATTAAGTTTGCTTGAAATATTTTAGTTTGTTTTTTTTTTATTTTAGAAAATGTTTATCTGTGAGTTCTGCAACCGTTCGTTCACCAGGAGAGATAATTTGAGACGTCATGGAGATTGTCGATTCTCTGCCAAGATCTGCAGCCAATGTGGCGGGATTTTTAAATCGGAGGGGACTCTGCAACGTCATCTGCAAGAAAAACACCCAATCCGGAGAGCCCCCAAACGCGAGGCTGTAGATCCCGCCACCTCCATGACGAAACATGCTAGACTTGACCAAGCTGCTGGTAAAATACATTTATAAATAATTTTCCTAATTAACACTTGCTTTTTTCATATACTTTTGTCTAATTCCAATTTATTCTTTTTAGGACCGTCAACATCAGCTACACGCCGGTGCGAGGACTGCGATTTGGAGATTCCAATCAGTCAATGGGCTGGACATGTCCGGAGTCTTCGACACCGAGCAAACACCTGCGTAGAGCAGGAGGAAGACGTCAGCCTTGTCAGAACAACATTCAGGAACAGTGGCGTAGCCAGGATTTTGTCTTGGGGGGGGCAAATTTGCAGAAAGTGTTTTTTACGGACTCACCGCGACAGCTGTTGGAGGCAAAGCGCCGCAGGCGCGAAATTTTTGGGTGCCACGCCCTTTTTTTAGGTTTCTTTACGCTATTTTTGGGACTGTTAATTTTAATTTTGAAGAATTATTCATAAAATTTAAGGGTCTTGGGGGGGCAAAAGCCCCCTTGCCCCCCCCCCCCTGGCTACGCCAGTGTTCAGGAACCGAATTGCAACATACGGGCTTTCATCGAAACAGGACCCTACCAGCGTGAAGCACTTTCTAGAACATCTTCAACAGAAATTCGTCAAGCTGGTAGGGGATATGGTCAATAAATTTGGCCATATCAAAGTCGGTGTGGAACTTTTCGGTCGCTTCCTCCTGCAGGCAAAAGAGCAAGAAGAGGTCAAGTCGTTTAATAGCAAATTCCGACTGGTGAGCGATGGTGCAGATCTGGAGGAGCTGTTCTAGCAGTTTTCTGTCATCCTGGACAAGAAGTCCACAGAATTTCAGCAGAAAGAAAGTGGTATGTATTATTTCAATTGAAATTTTATATGCTAAATAATGTCTTTTACAGGCTGGACGCTCCAACAACTCCTCCATCTAGATATAAGTATTAATAAGGTGAACCCTCTAAAAACCTCTTCATATCTGCCGCTTCCAAAACTGATCGATGCGAAGAAAGCTGTCCTAAACATACAAAATAGCGATCAGAAATGTTTCATGTGGTCGGTCTTGTCTCACCTACATCCAATTCATTGGACTCAAAATGCAAATAGAGTCGCGAACTATATGCCTTTTGAGAACGAGTTGGACTTTACAGGTATGGAATTTCCGATTAAACTTAAAGACATTAGCAAGTTTGAGCAACTCAATTATATTTCCATCAATGTTTATGGATTAGATAACGCTTACGAAACTGGTAGAAATATTATTGAAGTTGTTGGTCCCTTATACTTTACTCGGTCTCGGAAAGAGCATCATGTAAAGTTGTTATTAATCAGTAATGATTCTGACGAAAGTCATTACTGCTTGATAAAAAAACATGTCTCGCTTGATCTCAAGTCAATTATCTAAACATGATGGACAAAAGTATCTCTGTGATGGTTGCTTGGTGTATTTTTCAACAGAGCAGAAATTAAAAACTAATCAAGAACGCGATTGTGGTTATGTTTCAGTTAAACTTCCTACAACAGATTTAAAGAAAAATAAATACGGTGAAGAGGTTCCCGAGAATATTCTGAAGTTTATAAATTTCGAAAAGAAATTGAAGGTGCCTTTTGTTTGCTATGCCGATTTCGAGACAATCATTGAACCTGTTGATGCAGAGGAAAATGAGCTGGACCCCGAAAATTCCTATACCGTTAAAACTCACAAGGCTGTTCCTTATTCTTTCGCCTACTACATTAAATGCGATTTCGACGATTCTCATTCGATTTTCAAAACTTTCAGAGGACCTGATGCGCATAAAGTTTTTGTAGAATGGTTAGAGGCTGACTGTAAATCAATCTATAATCAATTTATGAAAAACATAGTGCCTATGCATCCTCTGAGTCAAGAACAAGAAAATGAGTTTCGCAATGCGGAAAATTGTCATATTTGCAAGAAACCATTTAAAGTAGAAGACGAAAGAGTAAGGGACCACTGCCACTTTACAGGTAATTTCCGTGCTGCAGCTCACTCTGTATGTAACCTAAATTGTAAAACCCCAAACTTCATCCCCATCTTCTTTCACTGTATGTCCAATTATGATTCTCACCTGTTTGTCAAGGAGTTGGCTCAAGAAAACGAGAGATTGGATGTTATCCCTCAAAATAAGGAGCGGTACATTTCATTTACCAAACATGTTTTGGTGGATAAGATCCCTCTCGATCAATCAGGCAAACAAAAACAGGTATTTTTAAAATTACGCTTCCTCGACAGTTTTCGATTCATGGCATCAAGTCTAGATAAATTATCACAAAATTTAAAACCAGAACAGTGTCGAGAAGTTAGAAATTTTTTTCCCGCGGAAGATGAGTTTCAGATTATTCGTCAGAAGGGCGTTTTCCCGTATTCTTACGTAGATTCATTTTCGAAATTAGATGACATCAAGCTCCCATCTATTGATGGCTTCTATAACGATCTTAGAAAAGAAGGCATCAAGCAGGAAGATTACAAGCGTGCAAAGAAAGCATGGAACTTGTTTAAATGTAAAACCTTGGGTGAATATTCAGATATTTATTTAAAATCCGACGATTTGATTTTAGCTGATGTTTTTGAAAATTTCAGAGACGTGTGTCAAGCAACTTACGGTCTAGATTCTTGTCAGTACTATACAGCTCCAGGGCTATCTTTCGATGCTGCTCTCAAAACAACAGCTGTGGAGTTGGAATTACTGACTGATATAGACATGATACACTTCCTGAAACGCGGTATTCGCGGAGGGGTCAGTCAATGTAGTTAGTGTACGGAAGGCTGTCGCGAACAATAAATTTATTCCCCATTATGATGCTTCCAAACCTACTTCATACCTCATGTACTTGGATGCTACCAACTTGTATGGTGCAGCCATGTCTCAATATTTACCAACGGGTAACTTTAAATGACTTGACGCGGATGAAATTCAAAATTTAGATTATCTAAAATTAAATAAAAATTTAGAAACTGGTTATATTTTCGAAGTTGATTTAGTATACCCGGAAGACGTACATTATAGGCATAATGAGCTAACTTTTTGTCCAGAGTCCTTTGCCCCAGAAGGTTCTAAAATCAAAAAACTTATTCCAAATTTCAACCGAAAAGAAAAATACATCATTCATCTTCAAAATTTGCAGCAAGCCTTACAACATGGCTTAAAATTAGAAAAAATTCATCGCGTTCTCACTTTCAATCAATCTCCCTGGCTTGAAATTTACATTGACCTAAACACAGCCAAACGGAATGCTGCATCCAATAAGTTTGAAAAAGATTTTTTCAAACTTATGAATAATGCTGTGTTTGGGAAAACCATGGAAAACGTGGAAAAAAGGGTAAATATCAAACTGATTACCCATTGGGAAAATATTGGTAGGAAACTGGGGACCGAAGCATGGATTTCGAAACCACATTTCAAAGACGTCACTATTTTTGGTGAAAATTTAGTTGCTATTCATATGGCTAAACAGAAAGTCATATACGATAAACCTATTTATGTAGGATTCGCTATCTTGGACATTTCCAAAACAATCATGTACGATTTTCTGTATAGCTATATTAAGCCTAAATATGGAAATAAAGCAACCTTACTATATACAGATACCGACTTCCTCATTTTAAATGTAGAGACACCAAATTTTTATCATGATATGAAAGAAAATTTAGACAAATTCGATACTTCCAATTACTCACAGGACAACCTACACGGTCTTCCTGTAAACCAGTCCATTTTAGGTAGAATGAAGGATGAGTATGCAGGAAAGATCGTGTGGGAGTTCTATGGAACCGGAGCGAAGGCGTATTGTGTTAATGTGGAAGGAGAGTTGACTAAAAAAGCCAAAGGCGTGTCTGACTACGTCACCAAGACAGAACTTAGTCTTGAAGACTACAAGACAGCGGTTGACGTAGAAGGTACGCTTATTCATCGGCAAATGAATACTTTCCGTTCACATAAACATGATATGTACATCGAACTGAAAAATAAAGTAGCCTTGTCTTACGCGGACGACAAGCGTTACGTTATACCCGGTACAGAGTACACGCTTGCTTGGGGTCATCGAGATTTAGAAAAGTATAAGGAATCATCGGAAATTCCTGAGGGTCAAGACTGATTGAGGTAGCTTTCTTAGCTTCAATCGCTTTTGGTAACGGTAGATAAGACGATGCTTGTAGAGGATTATAGTTTAGGATTTTTACACTAAGGAATTTATATATTTTTTTTTTAATTCGTTATTTATTATATCCATGTATTTAGTAATAGTTATTTTTTTTTATGTTATAAGGATGATTTTTTTTTGTTGTATATATTATTTTCATGTATTTAGTAGTGGTAATTTTTTTTTATGATATATTCTTACAAATAATTAGTTAAGTATGTATGTACATTAAATTATGCTTTTTTTTAAAAAATAAAAACACTTTTTTCTGTTTTACTCAGTTATTGTTTTATTTCATTTTATAACCCTAATAACACCGATCTCCCAGAAACATCCTATTTATGTACCATTAAGGTCCTTATGTTTCCGACATAAATGGTACATCGCTGCGATGTTTGTAATGTAACATCTCTAGGATGATTGTCCTGAAATGTTTTAGAAACATCCTTTCGAAAATATCTATCGACAAAAAGATTTTTTGTTCTCAAAATTAGATACTTATTACAGCTAAAAAATGGCTAACATTATTTTACAAAACTAGGTAGGACCTCAGACCGGTAGGACCCAGTATTAAATTTGCCAATTTTGTGTGATTTCTGAAAATGTCTCTATCACACACACAAACTAATTTCAAATTCCATAATATACCTGTAATGTATATAGATAATAAGGAACTTAATATTAATTTTGTATTGTAACAACAGCAATATTTAATTTTTCATTCGACTTACAACTTGGAATAAAATAAAATATGTATTGATAAAAGTCTTCTCTCTTTTCAACTTTCAAACATCGTGAACATTCGTGAAGCCGAAGTGTATGGCGCAGGCGCGTGCTCAGGCATTTGTACTTGTACCGGTCAGGACAGGAGGGCACGCCACCACGTCGGGTCGGCGCCGCAGCCAGCGCAGACGGGCAGAATCAGTCGAACGGGTCGTCCTGTGCGCTACGCTTGTGTTGTTGGGCGGAATTTTATTTCGTAATGGCGTCGTGCTGTGTGGAGGATTTGTCAATTTGTGGTTTTTCGCTACACCTAGTTGTGCCATTTTGTGTTCGAAAGGATCTCTGCGACCTACCAGTGCTTATTAGTTGGTGAGAAAGATTATTTGTTGAAAGATAACGTCGCATAACTATCAATTGTTTAGTTTATTTAATTTCAATATGGCGTCGGTTAGGAAATTTCTAACTTTTCTGATAAATAGCCCCTAGAAACCCGAACTTCATTCTTCATTAGGTAAGAGAAAATAACCAATAATTATTTTTTGTTTTCATAGTTGATTACATTCTAGGTGTGCAAGTTGAATTGTACTTCAAGAACTTTGGATTTTGGTTCTGTGGTTGTTTTGGTTAGATAATGGTACCTTTATGAAATTGGAGAACCAAAAGAAAACGCCGAACTCCCCTACTACAACATGCTGCCACTGCCAAACTATGGTTTTCGATGACATGACGGGGCATAAATACTACATTATTTAGGCAAAATTGTCCGTCGATTATTATTAGTTGATAGATAATCAATATAAGTATACATGTACCTTATTTTTTCAATAAAAAATGTTATTGGAAACTGATGTGCCTACTTAATTTTATAATTTTCAATTTTTTTTTTTTTTTTGGAAAAAGTTCTGACTTCCAGAAAATAGAACGAAAATTGAAAATTATTGAATTAGGTAATTTTTAATCCATAATCCTAAAATTCATTCACCTATTAAAGTCATACTAGAAACATATAGAGGATGTTTCTTACACCTGCCCCGGATGTATTAGGTACATCCCGCGTCATCTTAGAAACATCCCTGAGAGATGTTTATAGGACATCGCAAATGATGACACGGCTGTTGCCTGCAACATCCCAGGGATGTCCCCAGGAAAATAGGGACCTCCCAGGGACGTCTTCATTATCCCTGATGGATGTTTCTGGAATGTTTCTGCGATGTTACTGTGTTATTAGGGAAACATATCTCATGCAGGTTGTATATATGTCTCAAAACTAACTCAAGATATTTTTCGTTCAAAGCCATCACTTCATTGGTTCGAAAATCAGCTACAATCATTCCTCTACTTTCTTCCTCCTGCCAATAGCTCACATAAATGTAATCACCAATGTAGAATTTAATATCACACTGGCCGTCTTTATCGTTGATAGTTTCGAGAAAATATAGAAAGTCTCCAAACCCGTCATAGGTAAATTTTATTGCGGTTTCATTGCTGTGCTGTAAGATAACCTCATTTTTGTCATCACTGTATTTAATTTGCACAATATTCTCGATGTTATATTCTTTATAAACTGGCTCGGAAGTAATTATTCCACTGGTTGTTGTTTCAGATTTTGAGGTTGATGCATTATCCCATTTCGAATCCATTTTAAGATTTTGGAAATTCCTAATTAGCGACTTCTTTTGCTCGTAAAATTCTATATCCTTTTTCAAGCTAGAGAGATTTTTCAGATAACTTTCGATTCTTTTAGCTACTATACAGCTCATGATCTGAAAATAGACTGAGCTTATTCAGTCAAATGTTCTGTAATTTATAGAAAACAAAAACGGAGTTTGTGAAAAAAAAATTATTGAGGTAAAAGACTTGTGACATAATTATATAATGCATAGACATTCCTAACACTACATGAACAAAAATTAATTCTATGGTTTTTACAATGTGTAAAGCTAGGATTTAACTTAGGAACTACTCCAGCCAAATATTCTAAATTAACAATAATTGGAGGATCCACGTTCATTTCTGTGTATACTTTGATTAGAAAGTCTTTCTTGATGTGTCCTTTAACATAAACAGTTTCGATGCCTTTCAAATTATCCATAAGCAGTTGATTAAGTTGGTTATAGCTTACATAACCCGCATTGTAGGAAATGCCGTGAAGGTTGTGGAACACGTAGTTTACTTCTTTCTTTTGAGCGTGACTCAAGTCGCGATATAATATTTTTGGTTTAAATATCCAACTATTGACCTGCTTTCCATCATAGATAGCTAATTCCTTAACTAGGAAATCAGCAGAAAAGTAGCCTTGAGCATCTAGTACCACAAACTTGATCTTCAAATGCTCGA
Source organism: Ceutorhynchus assimilis (assembly GCA_917834065.1). Classification (NCBI taxonomy): domain Eukaryota; kingdom Metazoa; phylum Arthropoda; class Insecta; order Coleoptera; family Curculionidae; genus Ceutorhynchus; species Ceutorhynchus assimilis. The sequence continues at coordinate 39,747,403 of OU892280.1, read as the reverse complement.
CGGTGATTGTATAGATCAAGCTACGGACAATTCCTGATAAAGGCAAATACTCCAAAACTCTGTCATGTACAATGATGCAATAGGCTCGAGTATCTTTTGGGAAATTTTCAGAACTCTGAATCTCAAGCTTAACATCGATTGTGCTACTTTTTAGAACCTCATTCTGTTTCGAACAGTCTATTACAAACATGCATCGATTTGCAAATGAGGTAAAATCCAGTAACGGTTCAGCATAGGTCTTTCCCATATAGGATTTCTGGAATTCGGTGTACATGCGATACACTTCGGTATATTGCCTGTTGTCAAAATTCAGGTTCAAAGATTCGTAGGGGTAAACTTCAGAGTTTAGGTATAGTTTAATATCAGTAATGTTGACATTATCGAAATATGTAACGTCTTTCTGATAGTTGTCTTTACGGTCAGTTTGGAAAAATACAATAACGTATCGTGCTTTCTCCGACATCGATTTCACAGTCCAAACATCTTTCTTCGTGTTTCTCAGGCAATTCATGAATTTCCCAATCACGGAACCCGAAAAAGATTGGTTTATTTTTGGAAATTTCCTCTAATAATTGCAGTTTTAGGACATCGTTGGGATAAATATGTTTAACTCGCAACTCAATCGTCGATATTGTTATAGTAGCTTTTTTATTACCCGTAGGGTTTACGTAGCAATTGTCATCATTTCTAGCTCGAACAAGTTTTAGTTTCTGTTTTCCCATTAGTATAATCAGCGAAAACACCTAGTAGAAAATTTAACGGTATCAGTAAATTGAAGTCTTTTGTTGTTTCATTCAGAGTTTTGAGCGGTGTACTCCATCCTGCGATGTCTAGTGCTTTGCTTTCCTGTTCATTAAAGCATAGCAAACTTTTTACTGTGCTTGTCAGTCCAGGGTCTCGAACTTTCTCAATTTCTTTGCCATTCAATTCATAAGCTACGGTCTCGAACAGAAAGGCTCCCACATTATTTGTCAACGAACAGGTTCCTGTCATCCCACCACCCGCACCTGCCACCGTATTGTCCTCCTTAAAGTTGGCTTCAATGTAAAGCTCAGCTTGACTAATGTCCATAAAGACATCTTGCTGGTTGATAACTATCTCAATCACATCACTGTAGTTGAATGATTTTGTAAATGGATGATATGTATGCCATTCTTCTCGAGAAATGGATTCATGGAAATATTTGAAGTTTTTCCGATACGAAAACCATATTTGTGCGATAGAGAGCCTAAATGAATCAGACTCTTGTGTGTGAGTGACTGTTTCGGTGTCTGACTAAAGACTGAATATGGGTTGGAGTATTCACTACTTTTATTATATCTTTGCTGTCGCTGATTAAAAACTAAAACCATGTTTTTTTAGTTCTAGTTTTACAACGATTTCTTCTCCTCTAAAATTGACAGGTCTTGCTTCCTGATCCAAAATATTCAAAGTGATGTTATCGATCCTAGATCTATTCACCGGAAGATAAATCAGATTTCTCGGCTCAACAATTATACTATATCCTGTATCAACTGTAGGCGTGAATTCGTATAATGTATGTGAAGGATTGTTTGTATAATAGGATCCGGAAATAATGTTGCACTCAATTCGTATAGTAGTTACTTGTATAATCTCAACTGGAATATCTGATTCGTGTAGCGTGTTTCTATCTAGGATGAGTGGTGAAAAGCCCAGCAGTTGGCCGATAGTATCTTGAGGTTCAAAGTCTATATCGTAAACACTCTTGAGCTCACACTTTAGAGTGTTATTGTTCGGTTTCAAAGACAGTAAATTATCACCATCAGCACCACTACCGCCATTCGCAGCCAATTGATTTTGGAGGTATCTTTCGATATCTGCAATTTCGTAGGAACCTGTTGGAATTTCAATTACTTGCTCGTCTCTGTCACTCAAATAGTAGTAAAACTTGTTTCGACCTGTTTCGATGTTTGGAATAGAATTCCAGGTATTTAAGGAAATTAGGGCTAGAGAATAACTTTATCTAGAATCCAATTCTATTGGTGGATTAATGTCAACAGTTAAACAGCTGGAGCGACCTTTCAACGTGAACGTCTGGGACATGACAGTAGATATAGTATCTGCGTTCTACGCCCTCCGACACCTCCGTGACGCCCGCGCATGCGCCAACCAAGGCGTCGCGACGCCGTGACGTCATCAGTTAGCTGTCATCTGTAAATGTCACCTGTCAATGTCAGCTGTCAATGGCACCTGTCAATGTCAGTCACCTGTCAATGTCACCTGTCAATGTCACCTGTCAATGTCAGTCACCTGTCAATGTCAGTCACCTGTCAGTGGTCTGTCAATGTCAGTAAGCTGTCAATGTCAGCTGTCAATGTCATCTAACCCAATCTACCTGAACTACTCCAACTTACCCGCTCTCTGATGCGCCATCTATGAACTCCGTATAACATTACACCTATGTGTATTTTTTATATTTCTACAGGTATTTATACAGATGAAAAAATACGTGAATTTATACATACATGAAGAAATATAAAGAAAATAGACAGATGGGCTTAAGAAAAAAAAATACTAACCTCAAACAATTTTTTATTTAAAAACATACATTTTTTAAGACTCAACTATTTCAAAAAGCGGTATTTGGTTTGGTCGTCCTACATCCTTCTGGCCTCTGTATATTATTGAATATTTTCCATCCATAAACTGCTCAATATGATCTTCCAATGATTTGGTGGTACGTTTTGGAAGAAACACTGCCTTATCGTCAAGTTCAATGAGAATGCTCGGTCCGAATTTACTTTGGGTTTTTTTAGCAGAAAATATTGGGTACTTTCTGCCAGGCTCCATGTCTTGTAATTTCACAAGTGTTTTTTGATCCTTGAAGAGGCAGGTCTCGTTGATTGATTTCAAATCCATATCTAAAAAATATTCTGTAGGTATTGATATTAGTATATAAAAGATACTTGTTAAAAAAAAATGTGCAATAATTTTATAATAATTATAATGTTCGCTGTTGACGAGCTCAACCAAGACTGAAGCTCGAGTATCATAAAAACCGATTTAAACCTCAACGTACATACAATAATAATTATTTCAGCAGTGTTTGTTTGTTTTACAATGGCCTTCATACGCATCTCGAGTACCACATTTAACTATAGTCCGAGAGCGAGCGCCAAGAAACAGCTATACAGGTCTAGAGATAGGGTTGTATACACCGATACAGGGCTAGAGGCCTGTATACAGCAGTGGTGAGCAAGGGTTGGTTTGGGTTAGTTATAGGTTAGCATAGGACCCCCCCCACGTCGTTGGGTTAGTTGATTAAATAATTAATAATTAGGTAATATAAAAAATAAGTATTATTTTAAAAAATTATCAGAAAAAGATGATACCTACTGCCTTGTATATATTAAGCTTGCAAACAAGTCTCAACTTGCTCGATGATGAAAAAGAGACCATAGAAGAGTTGCTAGCTGAAAATCTGTATCAGGATCGGAGAAGTGTAGGGAAAGGCGAAATCTCTGCATCATCGTGTAGACTTATAGCATATGATGTCATTGTTTAGTCTACGAGTCTAGCGCAACGTTATTAGTACTGGAAAATAAATAACGATAAACAAACTCGGTAATACACTTAGTTAATGTATCCGACCGCGGACCATTTTTTTTTCCAAAGAATTTCAATAAAATAGCAGCCAATCGTCAATACAAAAAAAAGAATGTAAAATAATGCCTCATTAAACTTATATGATGTCATTGTTTAGTCTACTAGTCTGGAAATTAGGACTGAAAATGACAATAAACAAACCCGGTAATATACTTAGTTAATATAAACAAGCAGCTCCGACGAATTACTATTACATTGGTGTTTTGATAATTATTAATGAAAAGCATTTTTATTAGGAACTTTTATTATTTAAAAAATGTATAAATTAGTCAACTTCATCATAACCTATATATTTTAAAATCATATCTTCACACATATATTTAGCGACATGCTGTTTTAATTTTTCATGTAGTTCATATTTATTCATTAGCACACATAGGTCCTCCAAGGACATGGAATTATCCAGATATAGATTACAACAATTGACACCATTTTCATGTTTTTCTACATCTTGCATCCAGCTGAATCCATAAGAGGGTTTTTTCTCAAGTTCAAAAAGTTCTCGAAGTAAAAAGTACATGTCTGATTCTAGTCTAGTACGTAGCAAACAAACAGAAAGATTGATCACGGCATTCGCCACCAGTAATACATTCAGACATTTTGGTTCTGGTTGCTATTAGACTGTGGATAAAATAAGAAGCAATACTGTTTTTAAATATTTATTATTGCTACTAATTAAATTGGATACATGCGTTGAGCTTATCTAAACCCCTAACAATTTTATCTAGGTTCATAGAAGCAAGTTCTAGAAAGTAGCAGCTACATTCACACTACAGTTACACATGCTGATAATTGACTGCATAAGATTATTGTTGTTGTTGTTGTGAGTTACATTCAAATATTGTAGGTAATCATCATAGTATACAATGAAATTCAAATTCTTAACTAATTCTAACCTATAATTGATAAGATGACTAACAGTTAAAATTTGTTTAACATCATCTAAACAAAAACACAATGTACAATTACCTGACTTCAGAGTTAAAGTTTGTTCACCGAAAAACGATATAACATATAGAGTGAAATTCTCGGATAACGCCTGTTGGCCAGACACTTCTTGTTCAGCAGAGTCTTTGACGGCAGCATCAGTTTCATTCACCATCTTGGAGACCTTTTCCAGAAATTCGTACCAATCGAAATCCGCTAGAGTTATGCAAGTTTGGTCTTCAGGTAAATTTAGCATGGAATTTATTATTTTGACTGCTGGCAGCATTCCTCGAGCAACGCTTAGGCCCACAATAAATTTGAAATTGCTCACATGGTAAATAACTTCGTTTACTAAACGTTTCTCTTGAGCAATTTCCATTCGACTTCTTAAAATCATACTGTCGAAATATTTCCAATAATCTGAAGAACACTGCGAATCATCGCTGTCGTTGGCACTGATATCTTCATACATTGCGTAATTCGATAAAGAGGCTACGTTAAAATAATGAAAATGTAGTAATTTGAGGTCTATATTCGATATGATGCACTACTTTATTCAACGAATGCTGAGCGAGAACTATAACAAAAGGCTCATGAGATAGAAAGGTGTTATTTAGAATACCCCCACCATATTTATTTTAATGGTTTGAGCTTGTTTATGTTAACCTCTAGAAATAAGAGTTTAACTAATGACCATCCACTATCTCTCTCCTTAAATTCACTAGATTTGGAAACTATTACTTGTTTAAATTCATCGAGTACCTTGAGCAGATCCGTATTAGGAGAAATTACAGTAAAACAAGTATTAAAAGACTTTATTTCCTGCATCTCTCCCAAAATATATAAACCATATAATTCCATATTTAATTTTATGTTGGAATGAGTGGAAATATTCTTCGTTATCAGGCTTATGATTTTTGTTTTCAGTTCCTCCAAATAAAGTTCGACACTGGTTGGATACAGCTTTGTGGATAGTCTATAGGAAATTAGTCGATTTTTAAACGCTGTTTTAAGAATATGTATTTCAGGTTCAAGTTCATTACAACACTTGTTTTTATGTTTATGACTTAGGTTATGCGAATAAGAAGAAATGACTTCCTCACAAACATCACAGTACAGATTCATGATTTTGAATGTATAAAAAATCTCAGTGAGTTACAATTTAAACCACATTTCTGCGCATATCAATCCAGCTGTTATGCGATGTATCAAATCCTAACCATTTTACAAACATTTTATTTCCTTTCTTTCGTAACACTTGCTCCACGAGAAATACGTTTGGTTGTTTTGTTTTTTGTAATTCTTCTTCATAAAAACTTTCACTTATAGGCTGACCTTGCAAGTCTTCTAACAGATACGTTATCGGATTCGTAATATGAACTTTGGCTATTTTAAAGAGCTCTGTAGTCCAATTTGGGGTATATCCTTTTTGAAAAACATGTTTATACTTGCTTATGCGAACTACGTCACCAACCTTGAACTTTTGCTTACCGGCAACTTTAATATGACTATAAACAGTATTAAGTATCGCCTTTTCATTCTGTTTATTCACTTTACTCGGTTTCATATGTATCGTTCTATGTTTGCTATCATGATATGCATCAGTTATAGACCGTATTAAATCCAACCATTTATGGTTCCCATTCAATGTAAATTGCTTGAAAAGTTTTTCTTTAATGGTTCGAATTACTCTTTCTGCAATAGATGCTTTCAAAGGACTAAACGAACTATAATGATGTATTCCATATTTCTTCATTAGACTTGCAAATTGAGCATTGTAATACTCCTTCCCATTATCAGAAATAATTTTTTTGGGAATTTTTCCAGATGTTTTGAATATCTCCGCCATAGCGTTGGTAACATCTGGTGCAGATTTCGATTTAATAGGACGCGTCCAAAGGTACTTGGAAAAACAGTCGATTACAACCAATATGTATTTGAATCCATTGTTTTCTCCAGCATACTGATCAAGTTGTGCCAGATCAGTGGCAAAAGTATCATCGAGGCCATATTGTATGAATCTTCTACGTTTGAAGTTTTTACGAGCCCGTCGATGAAGCTCCTTAACCACCTGTTCTCTAGACATTTCACAAAGACAACTAAATATATTGCAGCGCTCAGAATTTCAAATAGATTTAAAAAAAAAAAAAAAAAAAAACATTAGAATTATTATAAACAACAAAAAAAAATAAAAAAAAATACATGAGTAAATGGATAAACAAATGAGATTCGAAAGTACCAATGAATCAATCAGGGCATCCCTTAGCGTCAGTCAGCACTGGTGGCCGCCAGCTTTTATACAGTGGAGATGGGTCGTGTTCAAAAATCAAACTTAACTAGAATTGCCTGAGCGCCACGTGATTAAAAAAAAAAAACACCAGTGCCCTGAGAATTAAAAGATGTTGTAGCAATGTAGGCGGGCAATAATCACGAATCACCTACCCGGGGATATCTCCTGATCCAATGGCTGAAATTTCCATAAACAAAAAAAACAATGAGCAACCAAATTCAGAGTTAAAGTGGGAGCTATATTTTAGTTCAGTATTGACAAATGCAGTAATGGTTCTCAGGTTCTTGAAGAGACCCAAGGTTAAATAAGATAGTATAAAAGTGTTTAATTAATTATAAAATTTTAATTAATTGTAAAATTTTAAAAATATAATGATTAAACTGTGACTTGAAACGTGATACTATTTAAGTAAAATGATTTCAATTTCAAATAATTACCACCGGAGATACTTGTCACAACGAACCAATAACAATCAAAAATAAGGTACGTAATCGAATGGGCCACACGGTATGATCATACGATGTTTACAAATGCACGCAGTACCTGGCGAATACCCTCAGGGGTAAGTATACCTAAATAGGTACCCGTAAAATTAAATAAATGTACCAATAGGAATGTCTTAAGTATGCTCGATGCTCCAATAAGTTGACTGTACCTTGTAGCTTTTTTTAAAAAAAAAATAAAAATAAAATAAAATAAAATGATAGCCCCGATAATAAATAATTTCAAATAGGGAGCCAATCAGGCCCCGCGTGATAAATCGTTAAAACTAGTCACTACAATTTTAAAAATTTAAATAGATAAATATCTGCAAAACAAAAAAATAATAAAAATATTGACCCAATATACCTGGTTCAAATAATTGCAAAGCAATACCCAAATTTGTGAACTCTTATAAAAGGGTTACTTGTTCAAATAAATTTAAAAAAAATAATTAAGTAAATATAAGTAAATGGTTTTGTAATAACTTGCGGTGAATGGTGAATGTGGTTCTTAATTGTTCTCGACACTGGTACTGCACCAACTTGTTAATACCAGGACAGCAATCGCTCCGAGCCTCTAAGCCTCCAGTAGGTAGTACGGTGAAGAAAGCCCAAAGATAACAGGGTAGATTAAGGTAAGGAATAGCCTCCACAGCAGGAATCGCACCAGTTAAATAAACCCTCGGACAAAAGCAAAAAAAAAAACCCTAAAACAGAAGGAGCGCATCAGAACCGGTTGCGAACCATAAAAAGAGAACTATATACCCAAGAAATTTATATAATAATCATTAAATAACATACCTTAGATGTAGTGTGGGGTTATCGAGTAGTTTTGTGTCACGGTTTGTCTTTAATTTATAATCCCAAAAATGGCGTGGAACCGGCCGGCATCAAAAATCCAGAATCATCGTCGCTCAGGGACACAATCCAACGGCCAAACGTCCACAATATGGTTCGTAGCAAAAATCCTCACAATCGGGGCCGAATATTAACTAAATTCAGCATGTGCCACTAGACCAATTTTTAAATTCAAAACCGTGAACACAGAGAAAATGGAGGTTGTTGATTCCAAAAATTCACCAGGAAGAATGCGGAAAATGAAATGGCTTGCTCAGTTTGACAGAACGCAGCACGAAAGAGAAGGAACAATACCGCGTCGCCATGTCAACCAGTTTTCCCATCAACCAAATCCACAAGGACCACCAGTGACGTCACACTCAAAAACCCCAAATATCCAAAGACCAAACATATCTTTGCAGCAAGAAAACCCGAAGAATCCGACCCCCAATAACAAATTGTAACGAACAATTTCCTCAGGGTGCGGATCTACCTAAAAGAAGACATACAAAAATCCACAAGAAACACCATCGCAAAACTTCTAATGAAAACTACTCAAACCGACAACACCGCTCTGTCAAGACAAGGACATCGATCGACCGATCGACCTGACGGATGCACGTGATTGGACGAGCGTACTGACAGGACGACAAGATAAGTACCGGCTGATGCGCATGGAAATTCCGGCGGAAAATTGGAAAAATATGGAATTAGGAAAGTCCAGGAACAAATCCAGCCCACGATGCAGGATGGTAAACCCCGGAATAATGCAGGGATAGTAACAATTAAGGTAAGTCTTGCCTAGAAATAACAACATAACTGCATCATAATAACACTTAAAATCGCGCCCAATTTTCCGAGTTTGTAGCTAGAACGCGCCACGAAGATGAGCAAGGAGCTCTGAACCAGAGTTAAGAACCCTCTGCTCGACATACAGGGTACTGGTCTTCCGACAATGTACAACTGCCAGAGAAACTGAAGGCTAAACCAGAGTAAACAAGCGACAGGACTATGGAAGCGTTAGCAGGTGAGTATAAGATTAGTTGCAATTAAAATCAGTTGATACTTCCTCTTCAAGGTACCCCAACGCATTAACAACATTCCAACAACCGCTCCAACCCAGGCCACGTGTAGAGACACCAAAAGTCATTAGGGCCCTGCAAATGGCTAGTGAACAAGGAATCTCGGATAACCGAAGACGCCAGGAGTTACAAGAATTAATTCAGCTTTATTAGTGTATCGACCAACTTGTAATATGTAATATTAAGGGTATTCTAAGGTCTGTAGTTTTTAGATTATTTTGTCATATTTGAAACTCTTGGTCTTGCAGGACGTGAAATAATAAAGATAAGAATGACTTGTGTTACATGCAATCACTACACCATTGGAAACAATGTCTCCCAAGGGAACCCAAGCGATTTCCTCTATTTCCCTGAATCTACAAATTACGAGTTCCTAGGTACCTTCGCCATTCTGTCAGAGAATTGCAGGTCAGAATCTCAATTAAACGCCCAATCAAAACGTAATTGACAATAGGTAGCCTATACTATCGTAAAGAAATTTTAACACGTTACAATATATGTATGGGAGTACGTATATTTATAATAACTATTACACAATATTCAATGTATGTTTAATTTGATCAATTCGATGGTTGATGGTTGTTTCAAATTGTTCCATTTTCTGGAAACGTTCCTCGCACGTCATGGCCAGCTGACTCATCTTTTCTCCAGTCTCCCTTGCTAGATCACTAAGGCCCCGAAGGTCATCGTGGACGTTTCTGTTCAGTATTTGATCCAATTCCTGAATGCGGTTCATACTGCTTTTAACTTGATGGCTCATAGTCGGGGAGCTGGCGTCGAAAATATGCAAGAGTTTTCGCAAGGCTCATATTTTCAGAATGAGTAGCATTTTAGTACTACAAAGCTAGGCTACAGTCAGCAGTTCCAGTTCCGGGACACCTGGCGCTGAGATGCGCGTAAAGGTTTATTTTTAATCAACACCTCGCAACAGTTTTCGCAAAGCTGAAAATTTGCAAAGAGCATGCGAATATAATGCAGAACCATAATTTAACAGTCAGACAAAGAAACACGGGGACACGTAGAGTCAGCGCGACTTTGAAGTGGTCAAAAAAATGACGTCACCGAAAGTGTTTTCGCATGGCTGAAATTTGGCAAGGTAATAGTAAAAACAATATATTTATTGAAAAAAACAGTCAGACACTTCTATGTCGGGACCCCGCCAGTCAGCAGTCGATTAGAGTGATATAGGTGGTAGCGCGCGTCAATAGGCATATATCCATGTCGAATAATAATTTCACCAAAAGTGTTTTCGCATAGCTGAAATTTGGCAAGGTAATAGTAAAAACAATATATTTATTGAAAAAAACAGTCAGACACTTCTATGTCGGGACTCCCTCAGTCAGCAGTCGATTAAAATGAATAGAATAGAATAGAATTTTACTCTATATATAATATCCATTTCGATGAATAATTTTATTTTTATAATTTAAATTATTTGGAATCGGAAACGGTAAAATAAAATTGTACATGCAGTTAAAAAGTTTGCGGTTAGAAAAAAGCCCGATTCGTATAAATATTACTTGACCATTTAATCAGCAGTACTGTGATAGTATACCTATAGTAAGTTTCATTAAATACTTATAATCGTCGCCGATTTTATAAAATACAAAAAAAAAAAATTTCTAATCACATCTGCCGCTTCCCTTCCCCTAATCTCGACCTAACAGTACCATAATGAAGTTTCCGAATTCGAATGCATATACGCCTTATTCAAGTATACGCGCTTACGCTTGCAACTTACAGGTTTACACTTACTCATTAAGAGAAAAAAAAATGTATTTTACCGTTTCCGATTCCAAATAATTTAAATTATAGAAATAAAATTATTCATCGAAATGGATATATATAGAGTAAAATTCTATTGACGCGCGCTACCACCTATATCACTTTAATCGACTGCTGACTGAGGGAGTCCCAACATAGAAGTGTCTGACTGTTTTTTTCAATAAATATATTGTTTTTACTATTACCTTGCCAAATTTCAGCTATGCGAAAACACTTTTGGTGAAATTATTATTCGACATGGATATATGCCTAATGACGCGCGCTACCACCTATATCACTCTAATCGACTGCTGACTGGCGGGGTCCCGACATAGAAGTGTCTGACTGTTTTTTTCAATAAATATATTGTTTTTACTATTACCTTGCCAAATTTCAGCCATGCGAAAACACTTTCGGTGACGTCATTTTTTTGACCACTTCAAAGTCGCGCTGACTCTACGTGTCCCCGTATTTCTTTGTCTGACTGTTAAATTATGGTTCTACATTATATTCGCATGCTCTTTGCAAATTTTCAGCTTTGCGAAAACTGTTGCGAGGTGTTGATTAAAAATACACCTTTGCGCGCATCTCAGCGCCAGGTGTCCCGGAACTGGAACTGCTGACTGTAGCCTAGCTTTGTAGCACTAAAATACTACTCATTCTGAAAATATGAGCCTTGCGAAAACTCTTGCATATTTTCGACGCCAGCTCCTGGACTATCATATTATCCACTGCTTCTCCAAGGGCGCCAAGTGCTTCATTTGCGATGAGTACCTTATTGTATAGACTGGTAGTTGCCAAGTCTACATACTTTTTAGTGCATGCATCATTGTCGTCACTAGGCACTCCAATATTGCAGAGCCTATGATTTTCAACCTTATAATCGCCATCGGTAGTGGTGGGCAAAGCTGGTTGAGGGCGAATAATTTGAACGGGTCTACGTGACGAAGAAGACAGCGAATGTCCAAACTTATTCATGGCTAACAGACTAATGAGTAAACATGAAATCTAAAGACTATTTTATCAATAAATTATTACGCGTAGCTCTCTCAACTCTTCCAAAATACTCAGTATTTCATTTGTGTGATTTCCATTTCCAGCCTCTTGAGACGCATCCAATATAATCAACCTATCAATCAGTTCGTTTACGTCATCATAATACACATACTGTTTGGGTTTTTCATTATACTGCATCATTAACGACGGTGATGATGATGATGACGATGTTGGTAATCCAGATCCCGACAATGATTTTTTATGAGATTTTGATTGCTTTGTTGTTGCTGTTGTTGTTGTTGTTGCATATGGCTTTATAAAATTTTGATATTTTTTCGAGTTGGCCCCCTTTATCTGACCTGTCGGTTTATATTGTCTTCTATGTGCATTAGTGTGAGATAAGATTTCATTGAATTGTTCGTTGTCTTTCTGCGTATTCAGTCGAGGATGCTTGAGAAATAGCAAGTCATATAGACCGCGACTCTTGGGATAAGTTATGTTACCAACATTAATATCACCATTTGGTAGAAAATCAACTCTTTCTGTGCCCATAGTCCAAGAACCGGTTTCCGCATTATATTTCAATCCATAGGTCGAATCAGTTTCATTAGAACCAATCAAGAATTTAAGAACATAGTCTTGAGCTATCTCTGGATATTGTTTTATAAATTCTACATAACTCGGAGTTTGTTCTCCAATTGATTGTTGTAAATCATCTTTTTTTTTTTTTTTTTTTTTTTGTGTTTTATGGCACTGGTAAAACCAACTGGCCAACATCTCTCTTTATTATTTCCAATATTGGAATGATTGATTATAAAATTACAAGGTTTACCGAGAGTATTTAACGCCTAAACCTATGTCAATTGATATATTGATATCAGTCATATAATAAACCATCATAACTATTGTTATACTACTATCTATTTTTCATTATTATTTTTTTTTTTTAAATTAATTTTTTTTTTTTTTTTTTAATTTTCTTTTTTTTTTTTTCAATTTTTTCCGATCAATTTTCATGTTTAATTTTATTGATTGGATATTTTTTTTTTTTTTTATTTTTTTTTTATTTTTTTTTTTTTTTTATTATTTCTTGAATAGTTTTTGATTTTTTTTTTTTTTTTCATATTTTTATATTTTCCAACATAATAAATTTATACAATTCCTTATATACCGTTAGGTTTTCCGATAACATTAGAGTACCAATGTCACAAGGAAAATCCACGGATTTTATTAGGCCTTCCATTAAACTTTCCACATTCCTATTGTTTCTAAGAGTACAACCTAATATAAAGTGATTTAAATCACCAATTTCACCACAAAGGCAGTTTCCATCGTCTTTAATCCCAATTTTCTCCATATGCATTGGATATAGAGCGTGTTGGTTTCTTATACGAGATATAACTCTTATAAAATTTTTATTAATTTCATTGAAAAACCATGGTCTTTGGATTATTTTTGGGAACAATCCTTTATAGTAACTGCCTTTGTTAGAATTGGAGTATTGTTCCTGCCAATCATTTTTAATTCTTTGCTTAGCTATTCTAAAAATATCCGTGAATGGTAACAAAAAATTATTTGGATAATCTTCCAACATCGTCGCCTCTTTGGCGAATTTATCCACTAATCTAATTCATTACCTTTAATGCCGATGTGCGCCTTAACCCAGTATAACAAAACATTTTATTTATTGACTTGTAATTTCCCAAATGTATCTAAAATATTTTTAATAATATAATTAGCAGGAATCTTTATGTTACAGTTGCCTATGGTTTCTAATGAACTTTTACTATCAGAAATTATTACAAAATTGTCATTATCCTTATATTCTAAACAGTATTTTAGGGATTCCCAGATGGCCCAAAGTTCAGCTGTGTATATAGAAGCTTCATCAAAAAGTCTAATTTTTTTTACAACATTTTGATTTTTGTGGAAAAAAGCACATCCAGTTCTGTTTTCAAGTACCGAACCGTCTGTGTAAATATGTTCTGAATTTGCCCATATCGTATTTGTTTTTTCCACAAATAACCTTTTTAAAATTGAAGGATTATTATTTGTATGGGTATCAATTATGATTTTTGGCAAACTTTCATGAAATTGTTCGTCAACCGAGAATTGTGGTTGCACGCAACATGTATATATTCTATCTTTAATTTGAGTAATCCAGGAATAACTTGAGACCAAAAGAGGTAATTTTTTAACCCTCCAATAAGGGTGCGTATAGTTCAATATGGTGAGGGTATTAATTTTTCCAATTAAGTCACTGTTTTTAAAAATAAGTTTCAAAATAAATTTATCCGTAAGATACATTCTTCTTAGATACAATGGAGGTTCGACTGTTTCTGCTTCCATGACGTCTATAGGCGTGCTATTTAAAAATCCTACACAGTGTCTCAGACATTTATTTTTAATTTTTTCAATTTTGTTCAAGTGAGTTTCTGCTGCTGAACCGTAAAATTGACATCCGTAATCCAAAATTGATCTTACATATGCCTTGTAAAACAACAAGGCCATGTTCGGGTCTGCCCCCCATTTATTATGACTGACTGCTCTTATAATATTTACTGCATTTTCGGCTCTCTTAACCAAATATTGAATGTGATCCTTCCATAATAATTTCTTATCTAATTGTATTCCTAGATACTTGACTGTATTCTTGTGTGGTATTTCCAAGCTTTCTGCTAATCTAATTGTGTTGGGTAGCTGCATTCTTTTTCTTGTAAACGTACAGACTACTGATTTTTCTGCTGAAATAGTAAGGCCGTTATTGAAAAACCAAGACGTAATTTCCGGAAATTTGTTTCTCAGTTTATTGTGGCAATTTTCTATCGACTTGTCTTTGGTGTAGATGCAGATATCATCAGCAAACTGAAGAATGTTGATATTGCTATCAAAAAGGTTTTCAAGATCATAGGTGTAGATTATATACAGCAGTGGGCTTAGAATGCTTCCTTGTGGTAATCCCAAATTGGCTATTCTCGATTCCGTGAGACCTTCCTGAGTCCTTATGTGTAAATGTCGAGTACCATAAAGCGCCTGGATGTTTTGTACTATTTTACGTGGAAATCCTATTTTTATTAATTTTTGAATTAATATTTCATGATTTATGCTATCATATGCCCCCTGAATATCAATAAAGACTGCTGATGTGCTGTCGTTATTCGAAAATCCCAACTGAACATCAGTTATTAGACTTGCAATTACTTCTTGCGTTGAACAAAATTTTCGGAAGCCTTTTTGAGTAAATGGATATTTTTTATTTTTTTCCATCCAAAATTCCATTCTGTTCTTGAGTATCCGTTCATATGTTTTGAGTAAGCATGAGGCTAGTGCTATTGGCCTATAAGAAGAAGCGGAGTTTTGGGGCTTTCCCGGTTTTAAGATGGGAACGATTATATACTTTGACCAGTCATCAGGAATGGGCTGGATTCCCTCAAAAATATCATTGAACATTTTTAATAATATCCTTTTGATGGTGTCCGGCATCCTGGACAGCATGGAATATTGTATGTTATCTATTCCTGGCGCGGTATTATTTTTATTTTTGAGAGCTCTATTAAGTTCTTCAATTCGAAATGGGTGACACAGGTATTTATTTTCTGTGAATGTATAGTTCATAGGAATGTGGTTGGGGACGAAAGTTGGTGTTAATTTATTGTGAAACTCCTCAATCCATGGGTCCTCTAGAGTCGATGGAATTCGATTTTCCTGTTTGCGATTTTTGAAATTATTAACTTTTTGCCAAACTTTTTTAATTGGAGTATTTTTATTTAAACTATTGCAATATTCTTGCCAATTTTTCCTCTTTTGTTCTCTTAATGTTTTTTTGGCTTTGGCATCAGCTCTTTTAAAAGATATTAAGTTTTCTAAATTAGGATCATTTTTATATAAAGCAAACTTTTCCTTCCTATCAGTTACAACTTTATCACATATTTCATTCCACCAAAATTTGCCATTTTTTTTTACATTCCCTTTTTTTTCGAAAGCTGGAATGGATTTTTCTATAACAATATTCAATATATTTCTAAATTCTATATAATTACCTGTATTAAGGTCAGTAAAATTATTTAAACATTCAGTGTAAAAAGTATTCCAATCGGCTTTGTGTGTGTTCCATTTTTTTGCATGGTTTGTTATAGCAATTTTTGGTGAAATGTTACATATTATCCTAATGGGGAGATGATCTGATCCAAAAGTGTCATCTAATGTGTCCCATTCAACCAATGATCCAAGACATGGGGATGCTAAAGTTAAATCTATTGCTGAGTTTTCCCCTCCTAGCAGGTTTAAATGTGTAAATTTTCCTGTGTTTAAATAAACTAAATTACTTGAATCTATGGCGTTCATTAAGGTTGTTCCATAATTATCATTGTTTGAGCATCCCCATGATACATGGTGACAGTTAAAGTCACCTCCTATCAAGAATGGTTTTTTTGCGCTATCAAAAAAAACCTTCCACGAGTTCAATGATATTTTTGTTTTCGGCTTTATATATACTGACAGTAAAGTTAATTCATGATTGTTTTTAAGTTTTATTTTTATGCCTGTGTAAAAAATATCATCAAAATCAGGTCCAATAAACTCGGTAAACCTTATATTAGTTTTGATCAAAATTGCCACGCCTCCCTTTCCGTCAATACGATCTTTTCGAATTAAATTATATCCAGAAAAGGATATGTATTTACCAGCTTTAAACCATGTTTCAGATAGCAAAGCGATATCAAAATTATTTTGGGCTAAAAGGTTTTCCAAATTAATTTTGTTAGCAATAGCGGATCGACAGTTCCATTGACAGATTTTTAATGTTTGTTTTGTTGAGTTGAATTTTGATTTTTAATTTTTTTTTTTTTTTTCTTTTTTTTTAATTTTTCAGATAATTTGTGCCCAATATATTATAAGTGCAATTAATTAATAATGTCGTTTTAAGTTATTTATCTTAGGAGTAAATAATTAATTCGAAGGTAAGGTATTCTTAACTTTTGAACTTATTAATAAAGCCAGTTCTTCTTTATCAATTTCAAAAGAATTTTTTTCTTTTAAGATATTTAATATTGTCATAACCATTTCTACCATATTGTTAACATTTTCTTGATTGTTTTGGAGGGGATTTTGAGTAAAAGAGTTGCCTCTTAAGTGTTGTAAATAGTTTGGATCGTTTATAACAGAACCAAAGTTCTGAGATGAGTTAGATTGAGACAGGATACGATTATGTTCCTCCTGAGTGGGGTTAGGTGATACAGGTCGTTGTCTCTTTTGTGGATTTTTAGGTTGAGCAAAATAGGGTCTGTTGATTTGACCAATAGAGTGTTTTTGAATATGAGGGGTATTATTTATTTGGTTAATTTCGTTTACGTCTATATCTGAATTATATGTATTTGTTAGGACTGAAGCATACGATTTTTGTGGAAAGTTTTTTTCTGCTTCTTTGTATGTAACATTTTGTTCAGCCATGTTTTTTTTTATTTGTTTTTGCCTCGTAAACTCTGCACATTTTTTAATTTCGTTAGTGTAATGATTGGCGTTGCAATGAAAACATTTAACGACTGTATTTTCGGAACAGCTATCATTTTTATGATTGCCCTTACATTTCAAGCACCTTGTCATACCCTTGCATTGATTGCTTGAATGACCATATCTAAAACAGTTGTAACATAAAATTACTCTTTGAACATATGGGTCCACGTTAATTTTAACGTGTCCGATTGCAATATATTTAGGCAAATTTTGTGATCTAAATGTGATGATAACACTTTTGGTATTTATTAATGTTTTTTCCTTAGTTTCTTTATTTATAATAGTTTTGGATATTCTTTTTGTCGACAAAATTTCAAAATTAACATGGTGATCGAATTGTTTTATTTTATTTTTTAGAGTTTCCTCTGTTAGATCTGTACTTATACCTGAAATAACTCCTTGTCTTGCGATCAAAAATTTCGGTATATAGGCTTCCAATTCATATTGAGAAAGTTTATTCGAACTTACCAAGATGTTAGCTGACTTACTATCCTTGAATATTACTCTCACTCTGTTGCGTCCTACACTGTCTATTTCTTTTATCTTGCTATCCAATTCAACATGTGTTGAATAGATAATATCGTTTACTTTAATAGCACAAAGTTTACCTTTAAAATCTGATGCTATTTTTTCCACATATACATGATACGGGCCTGTATCGTGGTTATTGTACAAAAAGTTAGATCTTATCTTTTCTTTTTCACTAGATTTCAAAAGATTTGATGATTGATCTCCTTGTGGATCTGCGGGGGGAAAACCCCCGCTATCAACATCCATTTTCACTTGAAAAACACTCGAATTTCACCGTCGTTTCAATCCTTATCGCAACGGAATTTATTCGAACGAAAAAAAAAAAAACGCACTATTGTAAACAACGACCTACCGCTTGAATAGCCGGATATGCACTGCGTAAATCATCTTCTGATGCGTTATCGACAAACACTTCATCATTTTTTGGTTGCTTCTTAGATTTTTCTACAAGTTTATTTAGAGGGCCGGTTATAGGGTTTAAAAGTCTATCCAATGCTTCATCTTCGTTACTTTTCTCCAGCTTCAGAGACAAATATTTTTTCCGTATGTTTCTAGCAACAGTATTAATTCGTTTCTTGACATCTTTGTCAGCTTTACTCAAAACAGGCGGAGTCATTGCACCACCAACAACAACTACTTTGATACAGGTGTGTCTACACAGGCAGCTTCTTTTAGGACAGGTCTGACGACAGCTTTTTGGGACAGGTCTGTCTATAGAGACAGCTTTTCGAGACAGGTCTGTCTATGGAGACAGCTTTTCGAGACAGGTCTGTCTATGGAGACAGCTTTTCGAGACAGGTCTGTCTATGGAGACAGCTTTTCGAGACAGGTCTGTCTATAGAGACAGCTTTTCGAGACAGGTCTGTCTATGGAGACAGCTTTTCGAGACAGGTCTGTCTAGGGAGACAGTTTTTCGAGACAGGTCTGTCTACGCAGACAGCTTTTCGAGACAGGTCTGTCTATAGAGACAGCTTTTCGAGACAGGTCTGTCTATAGAGACAGCTTTTCGAGACAGGTCTGTCTATGGAGACAGCTTTTCGAGACAGGTCTGTCTATGGAGACAGCTTTTCGAGACAGGTCTGTCTATGGAGACAGCTTTTCGAGACAGGTCTGTCTATGGAGACAGCTTTTCGAGACAGGTCTGTCTATGGAGACAGCTTTTCGAGACAGGTCTGTCTATAGAGACAGCTTTTCGAGACTGGTCTGTCTATGGAGACAGCTTTTCGAGACAGGTCTGTCTAGGGAGACATCTTTTCGAGACAGGTCTGTCTACGCAGACAGCTTTTCGAGACAGGTCTGTCTATAGAGACAGCTTTTCGAGACAGGTCTGTCTATAGAGACAGCTTTTCGAGACAGGTCTGTCTATGGAGACAGCTTTTCGAGACAGGTCTGTCTATGGAGACAGCTTTTCGAGACAGGTCTGTCTACGCAGACAGCTTTTCGAGACAGGTCTGTCTATAGAGACAGCTTTTCGAGACAGGTCTGTCTATAGAGACAGCTTTTCGAGACAGGTCTGTCTATGGAGACAGCTTTTCGAGACAGGTCTATCTATGGAGACAGCTTTTCGAGACAGGTCTGTCTATAGAGACAGCTTTTCAAGACAGGTCTGTCTATGGAGACAGCTTTTCGAGACAGGCCTGTATGCGATAACGTCTTTAGTAATACTGAATCTAGTGTAATTATCTAGGGGATTATATAGGTATCAAACTTGTTCCTGTACCGCCCTTTACATATATCGCAATCCTTAACAATAACCAGAAATCCAAATTTACCTTTCCAACACTCAGAACAGAGGATTTTAAATTTTTCCAGCGACATATCTGTATTCACGTGATCATTGTAGATATGCTTTAAATTCATATCGTCTTGCTTGAATAAAATCAACACGTTTGCGTTATCTCGCACCAATTGTTTGGGTACTTTGGAATATGTTTGACAGAGGTAGAATGAATCGACTGCATTATGTCGACCCATGCAAAAGTAGTTTCGTATCTTGTTCTGTTTCTCGCAAGCCACATCGTCAAATATAAATACAGAATCTGGTTTTGTATTTTCTGGATCCAACACCGTGTCATTATCACTGAAAGCCTGAAATGTTACACCTGGAACATTTTTCAACACCTGCTCGAGGAACTCGTATTTATCCTGATAAAGAGACTTTGAATAAACGTAGACATTCTCGAATCTGAGTCCATTCGGATCGGTTAACAGACTCAGCATCACATTGGGTTTTCCCGAATTACTAGGGCCACAAATAATTGCTCTAATGGTATTTGGAAGAAGCTCACTATGTCTTTTCCGATTACTCACAACTTTTTGTGAATCAAAGTTGTCAACTTTAATGGCAAGTGCCACGCTTTTTCGCTGATTAAGAAAAGTTTATAAAAAAAAATTAGAAAAAAAAAATAAAGGACCCCGCACACTTCTTATGGGATTTCTGACCGCGGTCAAAATTAACTAAATTATAGTATGTATGTTATAGATCTCACCTTTCTGATCAATAACTTCCATGGGCAGAACTTGATCCTATGACTAGTTTTTGAGATACAGGTAGTTTAATGTCCAAGAAACATACACATTTTATATGCATTTACATCTACCTGTCACCTGAGCGTGAGGATACCTGTTCATCCTGGTATTATTAGGTGACAGGTAGATGTAAATGCATATAAAATGTATGCATTTCTTGGACATTAAACTACCTGTATCTCAAAAACTAGTCATAGGATTGAGTTGTGCCCATGGTAGGTATTGATCAGAAAGGCGAGGTCTATAACATACTAAAATTTGGTTAAATTTGACCGCGGTCAGAATTCCCATAAGACGTGTGCGGGGTCCTTTAAAAAAAAAAATTAAAGTCGAAAATAAAAAAAATAAAAAAAAAAAATAAAATAAAAATAATAAAAAAAATAAAAATAAAAATAAATGAATGAAGAACTTGAGATTGTAAGACTGAAGGTCGAAGTGCGTGCAAATTATGCCCTAGCTCAGAACTAAATAATTCGGAGAGTAGGGGTGGGTTTTAGTTTTGGGCGCCACCGACTCTGAACAGATGAGTCGGACTCTCCAGGATGGTATCTGGCTTCAGGTTCTTACAATTCAAATAATAATTATAAAAAAAGGAAAAGTATTAGCAATAACCAGGCTGTGTGCATAAAACCAAATAAAAGTCAATTCAAATCAAGTGCTACAGTTGTTTATTTATCAAATCCACAATGAAACGATGTGGGCATTGACATAAAAAAAAAATAATAATAATAATCAAGTAAATGAATAATTAATAAAATGACCTTGTCATGAAGTGTCAACCAACAAATACAGAAATGCTATACTGGTGAAAGAATTACTATAGTCCTGAACAGTTAAATTTAAATGCAAAAATATGTTATTGAAACTCAATAACCCAAATGAATAATAAAAAAAAAGGTATAAATAGAAAAGTTGTTAATATAAATTGAAGAGAAAAATAAAAAAAAAATTAATGAGTGAATAATAAATTGGAGCGATTATTTTACACTTATGTAACCAGAACTACCAGTAGGTTGACATAAATTCAACAGGTTACGTCTAGTTAAGTTACCTATTTAATAATTCATTCACCACACTGGGGGCAAGCAATGAATTATTCCCTGAAATACCGAGGTGATCACCGTGGTGTACAAATAGGGACAGCATGTAAATAAACAATAATAATCAGGATTACTAAAACTAGTACGATACCGAAATGTTCCAGGTGATGGTTGTTCTTACAATTAACCAGATTAGTCCTGGCTACTGGTTGTGGTTAATTTGGTTGAAGACTCGAGTAACCGTCCAATTACTTAGGCTGGTGTCTGTTAGCCTTTTGGTTCAATTTCGGTTACAATTGAACGTCTATTGGTATAACCGTGAGGGTAAACTTGATGGTAAAGTACAACCCCTCGCTAAATAAAAACCCTAAGAGAAAAATTGTTATACACACTGTATTTGTAATTGAACCAATAGCGAAGCACTTCATGAATAAATTGAATTAGAAAATAAAACTATAATGTAATTCAATTAGTTTCCAATAGCAAATTTACTTGATAAAAGACTATAGCTCTTAAAAATTATTTTAATAGAAAAATTGAACATTAAGGTATTAATTAATTTAATTGGATGAAATCATAATAAAGCTTTTCATATTAATTAAGAAAAATGTGCCTCGAGTTTTCAAAAATTGATAATACGAATAAAGAATGAAGGCTTTCACGGCCGGTCAAATCTAGCAAAAAAGTTTTTTCCGGGCTATAATGCCGCGGTCCATTAGTATTTCTACCTAACGTTTCGTCTACTGCTGCGGTAGACATGTTCAGAGGCGGTGTGGTAGAGGACGAAGTGTTCTCTTCCGTGTTTCTCCGATGACTGAATTCGACGTTGAGGGAACTGCGTTATTTATATCCAGGGTTGTGGGCGTGGCTTGGATTACGGTATTTTCCTTGTCTCGTTCTCGGAAAGGAAGGATCTTTGTTTTTCGTTCTCCGAAAAACAAAGATCCTATATATTGCTTTGTTTTGATTTTGAAATTGAATTAAATTATGGATTGACAAGAACTAGTAACAAATGAAAATAGAATTTGCCCATTAAAAATTAGAAAATTTAAAGGATCTACAACCGTTGAGATTATTGATGAAATTTTATAGAGAGAAAATGTTGACAAATTTAAGGAAATCTTGAATATAAAATCGAAAGTAGGTAAGAATTAGTTGTGTAATTTTGGACTGTTACAAAGTTTCTGTTTTTCTGCACGCATCTTATATAAAACACTGTTTACTCCACCACTACCTCATTATCAATGGAGACTTCGAAGGGTAAAGGTCTCTTAAATAGTGCTATCAACAAGCTACCGTGCGAGCTCCATCTCCCAGGCTATTCCTATTGTGGACCTGGTACGAAGCTTGCTGAACGTTTAGCCCGAGGTGATCAGCCTATAAACAAGTTGGACGCAGCTTGCAAAGAACACGACATTGAATACTCTAAAAATAAGGAGTTACATAAAAGGCATCAAGCCGATAAGGTGTTGGAGAACAGGGCGTGGGAACGAGTTAAAGCTAAAGATTCAAGCTTCGGTGAGAAGAGTGCAGCTTGGCTTGTGACAAACGTGATGAAGGCTAAACGTAAGCTCGGTATGGGTAAACGAAGTCAAGCTAAGCCATTCAAATCTTGCATCTTGAATAAAATTAAAAAACATGTAAAAAATTATGGAAAAGGAATACCAACAAAGTTAATGAATTTCTGGACTTAGTATTTTGAACCTAATAAATTTTAACCAGCTTTTGCTGCCTAGAATTATCGTGGGCGGGGCACTCTGTCCTGGGTGTTTATTTTATTTTCCTATCAGAGCACTGCTGTACTGTTTGTTCATGTTTTATCTTATTTCTTAATGTTTCTGTCAAGATCTGACCCCCTAGTTATTTAGTTATTATTGATTTTAATATTTTACAACAGTTTGTTCTTGTATTGTTTCTTCTCTGTGTGACTTATCACTTGTTTATAGTTCCTTTAAACCTATTTATTAACTGTTAAAATTTAAAAATATGTATGTGTATTTACTGTGACAAGCATTATATTTAGATGGTTTAGATTTTAGATTTTAGATTTAAGGATTAGCTTTGTCCATAATGATTATTGTATCTTTTGACAATAAAGCATGCTACTAAAGGAAAACATAAAATTGGCTCTAAAAGCTGCTCGCATGACAATCAAGCAAGTTGGTGGCCGAAAGAAAGTGAAATTACCTTGAGTAATCCCAGTGCCCAAAGTTGGAGGAGTCTTACCTTTAATTCCTATATTTGCTGGTCTCAGTGCGCTGATAGCGAAGACTGTAAACGATGCCCGAGCAGCAACCAAGAACCTTAAGGAATCTCAAAGACATAATCGGGCTATGGAAGCCATTGCCTTAGGTAAAAAAGGAAGTGGTTATCTTGCTAAACACAAGACCGGACATGGATTGTTTTTGAAAAAGATGCCAAAAAACTACCAGTGAAGCTACCCAAACGACCGCTAAGCGATAAAGACATATCAAAATTGAAAATAACCAATTTTCGTGGAGTGTTTATGCGTGATACATTGCCGTCTAGACCGAAAAAAATCGAATGTGGTGTAATTAATTTGGACACATTCAGCGGATCTGGAACACATTGGGTAGCTTACAAGAAACGAGGAAACATGGTTGAATATTTCGACAGTTTTGGCAACTTGAATCCGCCGAAAGAAGTTGTTCGGTATTTTAAGAATTGCGAAATTTTCTACAATCACGATCAGTATCAAACGTTCGATACATACAATTGTGGACATTTGACTTTAAGTAAGTTTTTTATACAACAAATGATTATAAAATCCAGTTACTGTTTCATTCTACACTAGTCATGTCCCAGACGTTCACGTTGAAAGGTCGCTCCAGCTGTTTAACTGTTGACATTAATCCACCAATAGAATTAGATTATAGATACAGTTATTCTCTGGCCCTAATTTCCTTAAGTACCTGGAATTCTATTCCAAACATCGAAACAGGTCGAAACAAGTTTTACTACTATTTGAGTGACAGAGACGAGCAAGTAATTGAAATTCCAACAGGTTCCTACGAAATTGCAGATATCGAAAGATACCTCCAAAATCAATTGGCTGTGAATGGCGGTAGTGGTGCTGATGGTGATAATTTACTGTCTCTAAAACCTAACAATAACACTCTAAAGTGTGAGCTCAAGAGTGTTTACGATATAGACTTTGAACCTCAAGATAGTATCGGCCAATTGCTGGGCTTCTCACCACTCATCCTAGATGCAAACACGCTACACGAATCAGATATTCCAGTTGAGATTATACAAGTAACTACTATACGAATTGAGTGCAACATTATTTCCGGATCCTATTATACAAACAATCCTTTACATACATTATACGAATTCACGCCTACAGTTGATCCAGGATATAGTATAATTGTTGAGCCGAGAAATCTGATTTATCTTCCGGTGAATAGATCTAGGATCGATAACATCATTTTGAATATTTTGGATCAGGAAGCAAGACCTGTCAATTTTAGAGGAGAAGAAATCGTTGTAAAACTAGAACTAAAGAAACATGGTTTTAGTTTATAATCATCAACAGCAAAGATATAATAAAAGTAGTGAATACTCCAACCCATCTTCAGTCTTTAGTCAGACACCGAAACAGTCACTCACACACAAGAGTCTGATTCATTTACGCTCTCTATCGCACAAATATGGTTTTCGTATCGGAAAAACTTCAAATATTTCACCCGGTCAACGTGGATGAATCCATTT
This sequence comes from Ceutorhynchus assimilis, assembly GCA_917834065.1. Lineage (NCBI taxonomy): Eukaryota > Metazoa > Arthropoda > Insecta > Coleoptera > Curculionidae > Ceutorhynchus > Ceutorhynchus assimilis. The sequence goes on along the minus strand of OU892280.1, from coordinate 39,722,055 downwards.
CTCGAGAAGAATGGCATACATATCATCCATTCACAAAATCATTCAACTACAGTGATGTGATTGAGATAGTTATCAACCAGCAAGATGTCTTTATGGACATTAGTCAAGCTGAGCTTTACATTGAAGCCAACTTTAAGGAGGACAATACGGTGGCAGGTGCGGGTGGTGGGACGACAGGAACATGTTCGTTGACAAATAATGTGGGAGCCTTTCTGTTCGAGACCGTAGCTTATGAATTGAATGGCAAAGAAATTGAGAAAGTTCGAGACCCTGGACTGACAAGCACAGTAAAAAGTTTGCTATGCTTTAATGAACAGGAAAGCAAAGCACTAGACAACGCAAGATGGAGTACACCGCTCAAAACTCTGAATAAAACAACAAAAGACTTCAATTTACTCATACCGTTAAATTTTCTTCTAGGTGTTTTCGCTGATTATACTAGTGCAGTTATGGGAAACAGAAACTAAAACTTGTTCGAGCTAGAAATGATGACAATTGCTACGTAAACCTTACGGGTAATAAAAAAGCTACTATAACAATATCGACGATTGAGTTGCGAGTTAAACATATTTATCCCAACGATGTCCTAAAACTGCAATTATTAGAGGAAATTTCCAAAAATAAACCAATCTTTTTCGGGTTCCGTGATTGGGAAATTCATGAATTGCCTGCAATGAGAAACACGAAGAAAGATGTTTGGACTGTGAAATCGATGTCGGAGAAAGCACGATACGTTATTGTATTTTTCCAAACTGACCGTAAAGACAACTATCAGAAAGACATTACATATTTCGATAATGTCAACATTACTGATATTAAACTATACCTAAACTCTGAAGTTTACCCCTACGAATCTTTAAACCTGAATTTTGACAACAGGCAATATACCGAAGTGTATCGCATGTACACCGAATTCCAGAAATCCTATATGGGAAAGACCTATGCTGAACCGTTACTGGATTTTACCTCATTTGCAAATCGATGCATGCTTGTAATAGACTGTTCGAAACAGAATGAGGCTCTAAAAAGTAGCACAATCGACGTTAAGCTCGAGATTCAGAGTTCTGAAAATTTCCCAAAAGATACTCGAGCCTATTGCATCATTGTACATGACAGAGTTTTGGAGTATTTATTTGCCTTTATCAGGAATTGTCCGTAGCTTGATCTAATCAATCACCGTCGAGCATTTGAAGATGAAGTTTGTGGTACTAGATGCTCAAGGCTACTTTACTGCTGATTTCCTAGTTAAGGAATTAGCTATCTATGATGGAAAGCAGGTCAATAGTTGGATATTTAAACAAAAAATATTATATCGCGACTTGAGTCACGCTCAAAAGAAAGAAGTAAACTACGTGTTCCACAACCTTCACGGCATCTCCTACAATGCGGGTTATGTAAGCTATAACCAACTTAATCAACTGCTTATGGATAATTTGAAAGGCATCGAAACTGTTTATGTTGAAGGACACATCAAGAAAGACTTTCTAATCAAAGTATACACAGAAATGAACGTGGATCCTCCAATTATTGTTAATTTAGAATATTTGGGTGGAGTAGTTCCTAAGTTAAATCCTAGCTTTACACATTGTAAAAACCATAGAATTAATTTTTGTTCATGTAGTGTTAAGAATGTCTATGCATTATATAATTATGTCACAAGTCTTTTAACTCAATAATTTTTTTTTTCACAAACTTCGTTTTTGTTTTCTATAAATTACAGAACATTTGACTAAATAAGCTCAGTCTATTTTCAGATCATGAGCTGTATAATAGCTAAAAGAATCGAAAGTTATCTGAAAAATCTCTCTAGCTTGAAAAAAGATATAGAATTTTACGAGCAAAAGAAGTTGCTAATTATGAATTTCCAAAATCTTAAAATGGATTCGAAATGGGATAATGAATCAACCTCAAAATCTGATACAACAACCAGTGGAATAATTGCTTCCGAGCCAGTTTATAAAGAATATAACATCGAGAATATTATGCAAATTAAATACAGTGATGATAAAAATGAGGTTATCTTACAGCACAGCAATGAACCCGCAATAAAATTTACCGATGACGGGTTTGGGGACTTTCTATATTTTCTCGAAACTATCAACGATAAAGATGGCCAGTGTGATATTAAATTCTACATTGGTGATTACATTTATGTGAGCTATTGGCAGGAGGAAGAAAGTAGAGGAATGATTGTAGCCGATTTTCGAACCAATGAAGTGATGGCTTTGAACGAAAAATATCTTGAGTTAGTTTTGAGACATAAATACAACCTGTATGAGATATGTTTATAAAATGAAATAAAACAACAACTGAGTAAAACAGAAAACAGTGTTTTTATTAAAAAAAAAAACATAATTTAATGTACATACATACTTACCTAATTATTTGTAAGAATATATCATAAAAAAAAATTACCACTACTAAATACATGAAAATAATATATACAGCAAAAAAAAAATCATCTTTATAACATAAAAAAAAAATAACTATCACTAAAAACATGGATGTAATAAATAACGAATTAAAAAAATATACATACATTCTTAAACTATAATCCTCTAGAAGCATCGTCTTATCTACCGTTACCAAAAGCTAAGAAAGCTACCTCAATCAGTCTTGACCCTCAGGAATTGCCGATGTATCCTTATACTTTTCTAAATCTCGATGACCCCAAGCAAGCGTGTACTCTGTACCGGGTATAACGTAACGCTTGTCGTCCGCGTAAGACAAGGCTACTTTATTTTTCAGTTCGATGTACATATCATGTTTATGTGAACGGAAAGTATTCATTTGCCGATGGATAAGCGTACCTTCTACGTCAACCGCTGTCTTGTAGTCTTCAAGACTAAGTTCTGTCTTGGTGACGTAGTCAGACACGCCTTTGGCTTTTTTAGTCAACTCTCTTTCCACATTAACACAATAGGCCTTCGCTCCGGTTCCATAGAACTCCCACACGATCTTTCCTGCATACTCATCCTTCATTCTACCTAAAATGGACTGGTTTACAGAAAGACCGTGTGGGTTGTCCTGTGAGTAATTGGAAGTATCGAATTTGTTTAAATTTTCTTTCATATCATGATAAAAATTTGGTGTCTCTACATTTAAAATGAGGGAGTCGGTATCTGTATATAGCGAGGTTGCTTTATTTCCATATTTAGGCTTAATATAGCTATACAGAAAATCGTACATGATTGTTTTGGAAATGTCCAAGATAGCGAATCCTACATAAATAGGTTTATCGTATATGACTTTCTTTTTAGCCATATGAATAGCAACTAAATTTTCACCAAAAATAGTGACGTCTTTGAAATGTGGTTTCGAAATCCATGCTTCGGCCCCCAGTTTCCTACCAATATTTTCCCAATGGGTAATCAGCTTGATATCTACCCTTTTTTCCACATTTTCCATGGTTTTCCCAAACACAGCATTATTCATAAGTTTGAAAAAATCTTTTTCAAACTTATTGGAAGCAGCATTCCGTTTGGCTGTGTTTAGGTCAATGTAAATTTTAAGCCAGGGAGATTGATTGAAAGTGAGAACGCGATGAATTTTTTCTAATTTTAGGCCATGTTGTAAGGCTTGCTGCAAATTTTGAAGATGAATGACGTATTTTTCTTTTCGGTTGAAATTTGGAATAAGTTTTTTGATTTTAGAACCTCCTGGGGCAAAGGAATCTGGACAAAAAGGTAGTTCGTTATGCCTATAATGAAGGTCTTCCGGGTATACTAAATCAACTTCGAAAATATAACCAGTGTTTGAATTTTTATTTAATTTCAGATAATCTAAATTTTGAATTTCATCCGCGTCAAGCCATTTAAAGTTACCCGTTGGTAAATATTGAGACATGGCTGCACCATACAAGTTGGTAGCATCCAAGTACATGAGGTATGAAGTAGGTTTGGAAGCATCATAATGGGGAATAAATTTATTGTTCGCGACAGCCTTCCGTACACTACATTGACTGACTCCTCCGCGAATACCGCGTTTCAGGAAGTGTATCATGTCTATATCTGTCAGTAATTCCAACTCCACAGCTGTTGTTTTGAGAGCAGCATCGAAAGATAGCCCTGGAGCTGTATAGTACTGACAAGGATCTAGACCGTAAGTTGCTTGACACACGTCTCTGAAATTTTCAAAAACATCAGCTAAAATCAAAACTTCGGATTTTAAATAAATATCTGAATATTCACCCAAGGTTTTACATTTAAACAAGTTCCATGCTTTCTTTGCACGCTTGTAATCTTCCTGCTTGATGCCTTCTTTTCTAAGATCGTTATAGAAGCCATCAATAGATGGGAGCTTGATATCATCTAATTTCGAAAATGAATCTACGTAAGAATACGGGAAAACGCCCTTCTGACGAATAATCTGAAACTCATCTTCCGCGGGAAAATTTTTTCTAACTTCTCGACACTGTTCTGGTTTTAAATTTTGTGATAATTTATCTAGACTTGATGCCATGAATCGAAAACTGTCGAGGAAGCGTAATTTTAAAAATACCTGTTTTTGTTTGCCTGATTGATCGAGAGGGATCTTATCCACCAAAACATGTTTGGTAAATGAAATGTACCGCTCCTTATTTTGAGGGATAACATCCAATCTCTCGTTTTCTTGAGCCAACTCCTTGACAAACAGGTGAGAATCAAAATTGGACATACAGTGAAAGAAGATGGGGATGAAGTTTGGGGTTTTAAAATTTAGGTTACATACAGAGTGAGCTGCAGCACGGAAATTACCTGTAAAGTGGCAGTGGTCCCTTACTCTCTCGTCTTCTACTTTAAATGGTTTCTCGCAAATATGACAATTTTCCGCATTGCGAAGCTCATTTTCTTGTTCTTGACTCAAAGCATGCATAGGCACTATGTTTTTCATAAATTGATTATAAATTGACTCACAGTCAGTCTCTAACCATTCTACAAAAACTTTATGCGCATCAGGTCCTCTGAAAGTCTTGAAAATCAAATGAGAATCGTCGAAATCGCATGTAGTAGGCGAAAGAATAAGGACCAGCCTTGTGAGTTTTAACGGTATAGGAATTTTCGGGGTCCAGCTCATTTTCCTCTGCATCAACAGGTTCAATGATTGTCTCGAAATCGGCATAGCAAACAAAAGAACCTTTAATTTCTTTTCGAAATTTATAAACCTCAGAATATTCTCGGGAACCTCTTCACCGTATTTATTTTTCTTCAAATCTGTTGTAGGAAGTTTAACTGAAACATGACCACAATCCTGTTCTTGATGAGTTCTTAATTTCTGCTCTGTTGAAAAATACACCAAACAACCATCACAAAAATGCTTTACCCTATGGTCTGATGATAACTGACTTGAGATCAAGCGAGACATGTTTCTTATTAAGCAGTAATGACTATCACCAGAATCATTACTGATTAATAACAAATTTACATGATTCGCTTTCCGAGATTGAGTAAAGTATAAGGGACCAACAACTTCAATAATATTTCTACCATTTTCATAAGCGTTATCTAATCCATAAACATTGATGGAAATATTATTGAGCTGCTCAAACTTGCTAATGTCTTTAAGTTTAATCGGAAATTCCATACCTGTAAAGTCCAACTCGTTCTCAAAAGGCAAATAGTTCGCGACTCTATTTGCATGCTGAGTCCAATGAATTGGATGTAGCTGAGCCAAGACTGACCACATGAAGCATTTCTGGTCCTGATTTTGAATGTTCAGGACAGCTTTCTTCGCATCTATCTCTTTAGGCAGTGGTAGATATGAGGAGGCTTTTAGAGGGTTCACCTTATTAATACTTATATCTAGATGGAGGAGTTGCTGAAGCGTCCAGCCTGTAAAAGACATTATTTAGCATATAAAATTGCAATTGAAATAATACATACCACTTTCTTTCTCCTGAAATTCTGTGGACTTCTTGTCCAGGATGACAGAAAACTGCTGGAACAGCTCCTTCAGATCTGCACCATCGCTCACCAGTCGGAATTTGACGTTGAACGACTTGACCTCTTCTTGCTCTTTCGCCTGCAGGAGGAAGCGTCCGAAAAGCTCCACACCGACTTTGATATGGCCAAATTTATTGACCATATCCCCTACCAGCTTGACGAATTTCACTTTGAAATTTCCCAAAAAGTGCTTTACGCTGGTAGAGTCCTGCTTTGATGAAAGCCGGTATGTAGCAATTCGGTTCCTGAATGTTGTTCTGACAAGGCTGACGTCTTCCTCCTGCTCCACACAGGTGTTGGCTCGGTGCTGAAGACTCCGAAGATGACCAGCCCATTGATTTATCGGAGTCTCCAAGTCGCAATCCTCGCACCACCGGCCTGTGGCTGATGTTGATGGTCCTGAAAACAATTAAATTAGATTTTAAAAGAAAAAAAAAATTATTCAATTTTAACTTACCGGCAATTTGGTCAAGCCTCGCTTGCTTCGTCATGGGGGTGGCGGGATTCCCAGCCTTGCGTTTGGGGACTCTTGGGGCTGGGTGTTTTTCTTGTAGGTGGCGTTGGAGAGCCCCCTCCGATTTGAAAATCCCACCACATTGGTTGCAGATCCTGGCAGATGTTCGGCAATCTCCATGACGTTTCAGGTTATCCCTCCTGGTGAACGATTTGGTACAGAAATCACAGCTAAACATTTCCTGAAGCAGATATTCACGAAATTAAAAATCCGCTGTTTATGGAGGTTTGTTTTAAAATGAATGAAAAAATAAAACCAGTTTAAATTTGTTAAACTACCTACCTAAATTTTAGAAAAAGGTATTTGAATTATGTGTAAATGTAAGTGAAAAAGGAAACTCAAGTTGTTAAAAAAAAAACTATTGGAAATAAATTTCAATCAAAAAAATTACTTTGATATTTGAAAATAGTACTTACTGTTTTTTTTGAAACCGACACAATCACTCACAATACACTAAAATTAGTATTGAATGCTGTTGTTACTGCTGCTATGCTGCTGCCTCTCCAACTGGCTGCGGTCGAATTGAAGCGCAAACTTGTTTGTTCTAGTTATATTGACGCCAAGGAGAATAAACTTTGAATCATCAACCAATCATCAAAAAACACAGAACAGCACTTTACCATACTAGAAATATTGATATTAAAAGTAATCACCAACAAAAATATACAACACAACTTTTATAGGTTCATATGCTTGATTTTGTTGCTAATACCTAGCAGGAAAGTGATGTTCTCTGTTCTAAGCAATCCAAATAAACATAAATACCTTCATAATGAAGTCGTGATGGACTCTTCTCAGTATAAGCAATTATTATTATCAGTTTACTAATAAAAATTTCAGCACAGGATTTATTGTTTAGTCTACGAGTTTAGTCTGCGAAAGTTTGCTAATTGGATCTTGCATTTTCCGTGAAACCGGCGGTGTTTACGTCTTACGACCTTGGTATGATAATAGTATATTGTTGTATTAGGAGTAGAAGCTTTACTTTTTTGTGCTGAAGCAGTAGGTTTACTGCTGAAGCACAAAAAAGTGCTTCTACTCCGTATGCAACACGCTATTTTTTCTCCAAACAAATGGGGTAAGCTCGGGGGTAACTGCATGGTTAAGCGGCAGTAAAAGTACGAGCGGCACTAAAAGTACTTTTGCTGCCGCTGGGGTTGCCAAGCAGCGTAGAAATTAAATTTCTACCACCTCGACAGGTGTTAACCTGCTGGATTTGCCTACCAGCATAGAAATTAAATTTCTGACATCTTGACAGAGGTTAACAAAGTGGCGTTTTTTTGACGTTTGGAGAAAAACATATTTTGCGACGCGTTTTGTCCGATTGTGTGGTACTGGGAACCGTGTGAAGGCCATTGTAAGATAAACAAACACTGCTGAAATAATTATTATTTTATGTACGTTGAGGTTTAAATCGGTTTTTATGATACTCGAGCTTCAGTCTTGCTTGAACTCGACAACAGCGAACATTAAAATTATTATAAAATTATTGCACATTTTTTTTTAACAAGTAAGTAAATCTTTTATATACTAATATCAATACCTACAGAATATTTTTTAGATATGGATTTGAAATCAATCAACGAGACCTGCCTCTTCAAGGATCAAAAAACACTTGTGAAATTACAAGACATGGAGCCTGGCAGAAAGTACCCAATATTTTCTGCTAAAAAAACCCAAAGTAAATTCGGACCGAGCATCCTCATAGAACTTGACGATAAGGCAGTGTTTCTTCCAAAACGTACCACCAAATAATTGGAAGATCATATTGAGCAGTTTATGGATGGAAACTATTCAATAATATACAGAGGCCAGAAGGATGTAGGACAACCAAACCAAATATCGCTTTTTGAAATAGTTGAGTCTTAAAAAATGTATGTTTTTAAATAAAAAATTGTTTGAGGTTAGTATTTTTTTTTCTTGAGCCCATCTGTGTATTTTCCTTATATTTCTTCATGTTTGCATGTTCACGTATTTTTTCATCTGTATAAATACATGTAGAAATATAAAAAATACACATAGGTGTAATGTTATACGGGGTTTATAGATGGCGCAGAGACGGGTAAGTTGGAGTAGTTCAGGTAAATTGGGTTAGATGACATTGACAGCTGACATTGACAGATGACATTGACAGACCACTGACAGGTGACTGACATTGACAGCTGACATTGACAGGTGACATTGACATATGACAGCTGACTGATGACGCCACGGCGTCGCGATGCCTTGGTTGGCGCATGCGCAGACGTCACGGAGGCGTCAGAGGCGTCGGAGGGCGTAGGACGCAGATACTATATCTACTCATGACTAATGTAGAATGAAACAGTAACTGGATTTTATAATCATTTATTGTATAAAAAACTTAAAGTCAAATGTCCACAATTGTATGTATCGAACATTTGATACTGATCGTGATTGTAGAAAATTTCGCAATTCCTAAAATAGCGAACAACTTCTTTCGGCGGATTCAAGTTGCCAAAACTGTCGAAATATTCAACCCTGTGTCCGCGTTTCTTGTAAGCTACCCAATGTGTTCCAGATCCGCTGAATGTGTCCAAATTAATTACACCACATTCGATTTTTTTTGGTCTAGACGGCAATGTATCACGCATAAACACTCCACGAAAATTGGTTATTTTCAATTTTGATATCAAATTTCTAATGTCTTTATCGCTTAGCGGTCGTTTGGGTAGCTTCACTGGTAGTTTTTTGGCATCTTTTTCAAAAACAATTCATGTCCGGTCTTGTGTTTAGCAAGATATAAACCACTTCCCTTTTTACCTAAGGCAATGGCTTCCATGGCCCGATTATGTCTTTGAGATTCCTTAAGGTTCTTGGTTGCTGCTCGGGCATCGTTTACGGCCTTCGCTAAACCCGCTGCTCCTCCGCTCAATGCACCCAGCGCACTGAGACCAGCAAATATAGGAATTAAAGGTAAGACTCCTCCAACTTTGGGCACTGGGATTACTCGAGGTAATTTCACTTTCTTTCGGCCACCAACTTGCTTGATTGTCATGCAAGCAGCTTTCAGAGCCAATTTTATGTTTTCCTTTGTTGGTATTCCTTTTCCATAATTTTTTACATGTTTTTTAATTTTATTCAAGATGCAAGATTTGAATGGCTTAGCTTGACTTCGTTTACCCATACCGAGCTTACGTTTAGCCTTCATCACGTTTGTCACAAGCCAAGCTGCAATCTTCTCACCGAAGCTAGAATATTTAGCTTTAACTCGTTCCCACGCCCTGTTCTCCAACACCTTATCGGCTTGATGCCTTTTATGTAACTCCTTGTTTTTAGAGTATTCAATGTCGTGTTCTTTGCAAGCTGCGTCAAACTTGTTTATAGGCTGATCACCTCGGGCTAAACGTTCAGCAAGCTTCGTACCAGGTCCACAATAGGAATAGCCTGGGAGATGGAGCTCGAACGGTAGCTTGTTGATAGCACTATTTAAGAGACCTTTACCCTTCGATGTCTCCATTGATAATGAGGTAGTGGTGGAGTAAACAGTGTTTTATATAAGATGCATGCAGAAAAACAGAAACTTGCCATTAAAGTTGACAACTTTGATTCACAAAAAGTTGTGAGTAATCGGGAAAGACAGTGAGCTTCTTCCAAATACCATTAGAGCAATTATTTGTGGCCCTAGTAATTCGGGAAAAACCAATGTGATGCTGAGTCTGTTAACCGATCCGAATGGACTCAGATTCGAGAATTTCTACGTTTATTCAAAGTCTCTTTATCAGGATAAAAACGAGTTCCTCGAGCAGGTGTTGAAAAATGTTCCAGGTGTAACATTTCAGGCTTTCAGTGATAATGACACGGCGTTGGATCCAGAAAATACAAAACCAGATTCTGTATTTATATTTGACGATGTGGCTTGCGAGAAACAGAACAAGATACGAAACTACTTTTGCATGGGTCGACATAATGCAGTCGATTCATTCTACCTCTGTCAAACATATTCCAAAGTACCCAAACAATTGGTGCGAGATAACGCAAACGTGTTGATTTTATTCAAGCAAGACGATATGAATCTAAAGCATGTCTACGATGATCACGTGAAATGTGAATACAGATATGTCGCTGGAAAAATTTAAAATCCTCTGTTCTGAGTGTTGGAAAGATAAATATGGATTTCTGGTTATTGTTAAGGATTGCGATATTTGTAAAGGGCGGTACAGGAACAAGTTTGATACCTATATGATTACACTAGATTCAGTATTACTAAAGACGTTATCGCATACAGACCTGTCTCGAAAAGCTGTCTCCATAGACAGACCTGTCTTGAAAAGCTGTCTCTATAGACAGACCTGTCTCGAAAAGCTGTCTCCATAGACAGACCTGTCTCGAAAAGCTGTCTCCATGGACAGACCTGTCTCGAAAAGCTGTCTCCATAGACGGACCTGTCTCGAAAAGCTGTCTCCATAGACAGACCTGTCTCGAAAAGCTGTCTCTATAGACAGACCTGTCTCGAAAAGCTGTCTCCATAGACAAACCTGTCTCGAAAAGCTGTCTCTATAGACAGACCTGTCTCGAAAAGCTGTCTCTATAGACAGACCTGTCTCGAAAAGCTGTCTCCATAGAAAACCTGTCTCAAAAAGCTGTCTCCATAGACAGACCTGTCTCGAAAAGCTGTCTCTATAGACAGACCTGTCTCGAAAAGCTGTCTCCATAGACAGACCTGTCTCGAAAAGCTGTCTCTATGGAGACCTGTCTCGAAAAGCTGTCTCCATAGACAGACCTGTCTCGAAAAGCTGTCTCCATAGACAGACCTGTCTCGAAAAGCTGTCTCTATAGACAGACCTGTCCTAAAAAGCTGTCGTCAGGCCTGTCCTAAAAGAAGCTGCCTCGGTAGACAGACCTGTATCAAAGTAGTTGTTGTTGGTGGTGCAATGACTCCGCCTGTTTTGAGTAAAGCTGACAAAGATGTCAAGAAACGAATTAATACTGCTGCTAGAAACATACGGAAACAATATTTGTCTCTGAAGCTGGAGAAAAGTAACGAAGATGAAGCATTGGATAGACTTTTAAACCCTATAACCGGTCCTCTAAATAAACTTGTAGAAAAATCTAAGAAGCAACCGAAAAATGATGAAGTGTTTGTCGATAACGCATCAGAAGATGATTTACAACAATCAATTGGAGAACAAACTCCGAGTTATGTAGAATTTATAAAACAATATCCAGAGATAGCTCAAGACTATGTTCCTAAATACTTGATTGGTTCTAATGAAACTGATTCGACCTATGGATTGAAATATAATGCGGAAACCGGTTCTTGGACTATGGGCACAGAAAGAGTTGATTTTCTACCAAATGGCGATATTAATGTTGGTAACATAACTTATCCCAAGAGTCGCGGTCTATATGACTTGCTATTTCTCAAGCATCCTCGACTGAATACGCAGAAAGACAACGAACAATTCAATGAAATCTTATCTCACACTAATGCACATAGAAGACAATATAAACCGACAGGTCGGATAAAGGGGGCCAACTCGAAAAAATATCAAAATTTTATAAAGCCATATGCAACAACAACAACAACAACAACAGCAACAACAAAGCAATCAAAATCTCATAAAAAATCATTGTCGGGATCTGGATTACCAACATCGTCATCATCATCATCATCACCGTCGTTAATGATGCAGTATAATGAAAAACCCAAACAGTATGTATATGACGATGACGTAAATGAACTGATTGATAGGTTGATTATATTGGATGCGTCTCAAGAGGCTGGAAATGGAAATCACACAAATGAAATATTGAGTATTTTGGAAGAGTTGAGAGAGCTAGGCGTAATAATTTATTGATAAAATAGTCTTCAGATTTTATGTTTACTCATTAGTCTGTTAGCCATGAATAAGTTTGGACATTCGCTGTCTTCTTCGTCACGTAGACCCGTTCAAATTATTCGCCCTCAACCAGCTTTGCCCACCACTACCGATGGTGATTATAATGTTGAAAATCATAGGCATGACAATGATGCATCCACTAAAAAGTATGTAGACTTGGCAACTACCAGTCTATACAATAAGGTGCTCATCGCAAATGAAGCACTTGGTGCTCTTGGAGAAGCAGTGGATAATATGAGCGATCAAGTTAAAAGCAGTATGAACCGCATTCAGGAATTGGATCAAATACTGAACAGAAACGTCCACGATGACCTTCGGGGCCTTAGTGATCTAGCAAGAGATACTGGAGAAAAGATGAGTCAGCTGGCCATGACGTGCGAGGAACGTTTCCAGAAAATGGAACAATTTGAAACAACCATCAACCATCGAATTGATCAAATTGAACATACATTGAATATTGTGTAATAGTTATTATAAATATACGTACTCCCATACATATATAATATTTAGTTGTCTTTGTGAAATGTCTAGAGAACAGGTGGTTAAGGAGCTTCATCGACCGGCTCGTAAAAACTTCAAACGTAGAAGATTTATACAATATGGCCTCGACGATACTTTTGCCACTGATCTGGCACAACTTGATCAGTATGCTGGAGAAAACAATGGATTCAAATACATATTGGTTGTAATCGACTGTTTTTCCAAGTACCTTTGAACGCGTCCCATTAAATCGAAATATGCACCAGATGTTACCAACGCTATGGCGGAGATATTCAAAACATCTGGGGTCGTATTTTCGAAACCATTCGAATGCCGTTCGTATACGAAATAAGCCGAAATTCGCATGAAAATTGGGGTTCCGTATTTTCGAATCACTTTCGAACGCTCCGTACACGATTTGGTTCGTGTACGTTTACACGAGTGGGTCTCCACTAGTCGAATGTCCCATTTCGCATGCGATTTTACTTGATTCTGCGCATTGCTTGGAATTTTGAAGTGCTAATCATTTTGTTAATATACGTTATATTTGTTATTTATGTACCTACCTAAATACGTTGTGCAAATTGAAAATTGTGTCCGATGTTCGTTCTCCTTTTGACTTTTCATTCGTTTCCAAATAATTTGCGGATTATAAATTGTCCTGTTTTATTAAAAGACAGTTTTTGGAATGGCTGGCTGGGATTATTTAATCGAAAAAAATGTTATTGATGCCCTCGAAGAACTTTGGTTGATGTGTTTACTTTGCGTCAATGTTTCTAATGTTTTTCGGCTCCTGAAAGCTGAATTTTCCAGATTTTTAGTTCTGGATGCTCCTCCATGAAGCTAATCAAATCTTTCTTTTGTTCAGCAGACACAAACCCTCCAAAAACCAAGATTGTTAATTAACGTTATAAAAAACAAGGACGTTCAAGGAAATCCCAACGATTAGGTGCACAGAATTTATTCAGCAAGATCTATACTAACAGAATAGACTAAATAATACTTGATAAAACTCAATAAACAGCCACAAAATACAAAAAAGACTTTGACAAGCAAAATATGGCCGGCAGGAAGAACACGAACTACTATTCACATACACTATTTCTAACATAAATACAACAGTTTTAAATATAACAACGTAGATAATTCACAATTAGCATTATTTAAAACTCATAACACCATTTGATAACACCTAAACAAAGGGTTTGTGTGCCTCTTGGTAGACATTTTCATTTAAGTTTGACAGCATCTTGGATAGTTTATAGGTTAACAGCAAAAATAGGGAGTGTTATGGTATTTTTAAAAAGCCAAATGTCAAAAAATACCTCTTCGTTTTTGTATCGGTCGAAATGGCCATTACCAAATACTCGAATTTGCGACGTTGCCAACGCAAATGATACTCGTATACGATATCATTTTCGAAGGGCCTTCAAAAATACGCATTTTAGTTCGTACACGACTTTTTTCATTTGAAATAGATCGCATGCGAAAAAATTCGCATGGTTTCGAAAATACGACCCCTGGAAGAATTCCCAAAAAAATTATTTCTGATAATGGGAAGGAGTATTACAATGCTCAATTAGCAAGTCTAATGAAGAAATATGGAATACATCATTATAGTTCGTTTAGTCCTTTGAAAGCATCTATTGCAGAAAGAGTAATTCGATCCATTAAAGAAAAAAATTTCAAGCAATTTACATTGAATGGGAACCATAAATGGTTGGATTTAATACGGTCTATAACTGATGCATATAATGATAGCAAACATAGAACGATACATATGAAACCGAGTAAAGTGAATAAACAGAATGAAAAGCCGATACTTAATACTGTTTATAGTCATATTAAAGTTGCCGGTAAGCGAAAGTTCAAGGTTGGTGACGTAGTTCGCATAAGCAAGTATAAACATGTTTTTCAAAAAGGATATACCCCAAATTGGACTACAGAGCTCTTTAAAATAGCCAAAGTTCATATTACGAATCCGATAACGTATCTGTTAGAAGACTTGCAAGGTCAGCCTATAAGTGGAGGTTTTTATGAAGAAGAATTACAGAAAACAAAACAACCAGACGTATTTCTCGTGGAGCAAGTGTTACGAAAGAAAGGAAATAAAATGTTTGTAAAATGGTTAGGATTTGATACATCGCATAACAGCTGGATTGATATGCGCAGAGATGTGGTTTAAATTGTAACTCACTGTGATTTTTTATACATTCAAAATCATGAATCTGTACTGTGATGTTTGTGAGGAAGTCATTTCTTCTTATTCGCATAACCTAAGTCATAAGCATAAAAACAAGTGTTGTAATGAACTTGAACCTGAAATACATATTCTTAAAACAGCGTTTAAAAATCGACTAATTTCCTATAGACTATCCACAAAGCTGTATCCAACCAGTGTCGAACTTTATTTGGAGGAACTGAAAACAAAAATAATAAGCCTGATAACGAAGAATATTTCCACTCAGTCCAACATAAAATTAAATATGGAATTATATGGTTTATATATTTTGGGAGAGATGCAGGAAATAAAGTCTTGTAATAATAATTTAGTGCATCATATCGAGTTTATTATAAACCTAAAATTACTACATTTTCATTATTTTAACGTAGTCACGGTGAAATCAGAAGGTATATCACAGCTCTTTATCGAATTACGCAATGTATGAAGATATCAGTGCCAACGACAGCGATGATTCGCAGTGTTCTTCAGATTATTGGAAATATTTCGACAGTATGATTTTAAGAAGTCGAATGGAAATTGCTCAAGAGAAACGTTTACTAAACGAAGTTATTTACCATGTGAGCAATTTCAAATTTATTGTGGGCCTAAGCGTTGCTCGAGGAATGCTGCCAGCAGTCAAAATAATAAATTCCATGCTAAATTTACCTGAAGACCAAACTTGCATAACTCTAGCGGATTTCGACTGGTACGAATTTCTGGAAAAGGTCTCCAAGATGGTGAATGAAACTGATGCTGCCGTCAAAGACTCTGCTGAACAAGAAGTGTCTGGCCAACAGGCGTTATCCGAGAATTTCACTCTATATGTTATATCGTTTCTCGGTGAACAAACTTTAACTCTGAAGTCGGGTAATTGTACATTGTGTTTTTGTTTAGATGATGTTAAACAAATTTTAACTGTTAGTCATCTTAGGTTAGGTTAGAATTAGTTAAGAATTTGAATTTCATTGTATACTATGATGATTACCTACAATATTTGAATGTAACTCACAATACCAACAACAACAATAATCTTATGCAACTTGCATGCATGTGTAACTTGAATAAGTGTGAATGTAGCTGCTACTTTCTAGAACTTGCTTCTATGAACCTAGATAAAATTGTTAGGGATTTAGATAAGCTATCCAATTTAATTAGTAGTAATAATAAATATTTAAAAACAGTATTGCTTCTTATTTTTTTCACAGTCTAATAGCAACCTTCAAAGAGCCAAAATGTCTGAATGTATTACTGGTGGCGAATGCCGTGATCAATCTTCCTGTATAACACAAGCTGTTTGTTTGCTACGTACTAGATTAGAATCAGACATGTACTTTTTACTTCGAGAACTTTTTGAACTTGAGAAAAAACTCTCTAATGGATTCGGCTGGATTTCTGCGGAAGATGTAGAAAAACATGAAAATGGTGTCAATTGTTGTAATCTATATCTGGGTAATTCCATCTCCTTGGAGGACCTATGTGTGCTAATGAATAAATATGGACTACATGAACAATTAAAACAGCATGTCGCTAAATATATGTGTGAAGATATGATTTTAAAATATATAGGTTATGATGAAGTTGACTAATTTATACATTTTTTAAATAATAAAAGTTCCTAATAAAAATGCTTTTCATTAACAATTATCATTACACCAATGTAATAGTAATTCGTTGGAGCTGCTTGTTTATATTAACTAAGTGTATTACCGGGTTTGTTTATTGTCATTTTCAGTCCTAATTTCGTGATCCAGACTAGTAGACTAAACAATGACATCATATAAGTTTAGAGAGGCATTATATTACATTCTTTTTTTTTGTATTGACGATTGGCTGCTATTTTATTGAAATTCTTTGAAAAAAAATGGTCCGCGGTCGGATACATTAACTAAGTGTATTACCGAGTTTGTTTATCGTTATTTATTTTCCAGTACTAATAACGTCGCGCCAGACTCGTAAACTAAACAATGACATCATATGCTATAAGTCTACACAAATCGATGATGGAGAGATTTCGCGCTTCCCTGCACTTCTCCGATCCTGATACAAATTTTCAGCTAGCAACTCTTCTATGGTCTCTTTTTTTTCATCATCGAGCAAGTTGAGACTTGTTTGCTTCACAAGCTTAATATTTACAAGGCAGTAGGTATCATATTTTTCTGATAATTTTTTAAAATAATACTTATTTTTTATAGTACCTATCTATAATTATTATTTATTTAATCAACTAACCCAACGACGTGGGGGGTCCTATGCTAACCTATAACTAACCCAAACTAACCCTTGCTTACCATTGCTGTATACAGGTCTGTCTCTAGCCCTGTATCGGTGTATACAACCCTATCTCTAGACCTGTATAGCTGTTTCTTGGCGCTCGCTCTCGGACTATAGTTAAATGTGGTACTCGAGACGCGTTTGGAGGTCATTGTAAAACAAACAAACACTGCTGAAATAATTATTATTGTATGTACGTTGAGGTTTAAATCGGTTTTTATGATACTTGAGCTTCAGTCTTTTTCGATCTCTCCAACAGTGGACATTATAATTATTATAAAATTATTGCACAACATTTTTTTTTTTAACAAGTAAGTAAATCTTTTATATACTAATATCAATACCTACAGAATATTTTTTTTAGGCGACTGTCATAAAAAGATTAGTTTTACGGATTCAATATTATCCCTAAAGTATATCTTTTTTGGCCGCATTTACTTTACGGCCGCATTTGGTTTATTACTTTACGGCCGCTTTTACTTCACGGCCGCTTTTACTTTACGGCCGCTACTTTGGTGAAAATACACAAACAATCGGAAACGCAGTGCCGTAACCATCAACACAACTAATAAACAATTAGTTAGCAACCACAATGAAACCAAGTTTTTAATTTTAGATCTATCCAAATTTCCACATAAAATGCTAAAAAAAAACGGCATGATTAAAAATTTGGGAGAAGTATTTTATTGCATTTTTTTCGGAAAATGCCAAAATTAAATAATGCTCAACGTTATGGTCTCCAGGTCCACCTATGTTATACTCTATGTTAAAATTTACAATTATAGTCGGAAATACCTAACATCAGCAAGTTTTCAAAATTGATTGCTTTTTAAAAAAAGCTCAATGTAAGATACCAGGCGGAAAAGTCGGCAATTTTCTATAATCACACTCTCTTTATCGTAGTTTTTGTTATTAATAATTGTGTATCTACCTATCTTTGCTGGATTATTTATTGGATCAATAAAGTTTAAAGCTACTGTTGAATTTTCTTCTTTTTTCAAGAACAAACACTCGCCTAAAAAATTTTGTGTGCATCTCGGCCGAATGATCTTTTTTGGCCTCACCTGAAATTTCTGATTCGGCCAAAAAAGATCAACTTTACGGCCTTGGTACACAAATAACTATTAGATATGGATTTGAAATCAATCAACGAGACCTGCCTCTTCAAGGATCAAAAAACACTTGTGAAATTACAAGACATGGAGCCTGGCAGAAAGTACCCAATATTTTCTACTAAAAAAACCCAAAGTAAATTCGGACCGAGCATCCTCATTGAACTTGACGATAAGGCAGTGTTTCTTCCAAAACGTACCACCAAATCATTGGAAGATCATATTGAGCAGTTTATGGATGGAAAATATTCAATAATATACAGAGGCCAGAAGGATGTAGGACAACCAAACCAAATATCGCTTTTTGAAATAGTTGAGTCTTAAAAAATGTATGTTTTTAAATAAAAAATTGTTTGAGGTTAGTATTTTTTTTTCTTAAGCCCATCTGTCTATTTTCTTTATATTTCTTCATGTATTTATGCATGTTTAATTTCACGTATTTTTTCATCTGTATAAATACATGTAGAAATATAAAAAATACACACAGGTGTAATGTTATACGGGGTTTATAGATGGCGCATCAGAGAGCAGTTCAAGTAAGTTGGAGTAGTTCAGGTAGATTGGGTTAGATGACATTGACAGCTGACTGATATTGACAGCTTACTGACATTGACAGACCACTGACATTGACAGGTGACTGACATTGACAGGTGACTGACATTGACAGGTGACTGACATTGACAGCTGAATGACATTGACAGCTGACTGACATTGACAGATGACAGCTGACGTCACGGCGTCGCGACGCCCTGGTTGGCGCATGCGCAGTCGTCACGGAGGCGTCGGAGGATGGTGAACTGTCCAACTATATCTACTTGCAAAAAATCGGCTCATAATAGTTGTATTCCTTTCACACCTAGGAGGAGCTCCGGGGCTTCACGCGCTTATTCCTTTCGAAAAGTGTTTGGTGCACCACGCATCTGTTCCCTGCAAATCGGGGGCTACTAAACACCGGAGCGAGTAGCTCAAGTGTTTCAAACTCTTGAAAGGAATACAACTAATACTTGCGCGGGTATCGATAGCGACGACGATGAGACTGTGCTTGTCTGCAAAATCTGGCATAATTTTAAGATTTCTATTAAATTGTGTATTTAATATTTGAGTGTTTCATTTGTTCCCAAATATACGGTTACTTCATTATTTTACCATAATGACCATTCCGCCCCAAGATAGGGCCATTCTGCCTCAAAGTCGGGGCAGAATGGTCATTTTGACAATTTTTTTCTGAGATTCAAAAACAATTTTTTTTTCTGATAAAACTCGTCTCGAACTTTTCTTGGATGTTATTTAAACAATAAAAAAGGGTATGTCCTAGGTTGGTTTCGAAATTTCAAAATCCCTTGAAGAAAAGGCCTCTTAAAACTTAGGTATGCCGTTCTGCCGTTCTGCCCCGGGTTCCCCTACCTGTATTGATTAACTCATTTTTAGGATTCATATTCAAACTGTTGTTGTTTCCATTTGGCAATTCAAAATTCTGTTTCACAATAATTGGTTTTGCAATACTTGATTCTGTATCTTTAAAATGTATAGTACCTATCTAACTCTTTCTTAACAGAATTTCGATTCGCCAAAGATGACTGATTTTCCAAATTTTCTTTACAATTTTTTTTTTTTTGGTTTCGATAGTCTCTGCACCAAATTCTATCCCCCTTCCCTCTACAAAGGTCTCTTGGCGTTTTCCTTTATGCGTTTTATTTTGATTATTTGCTTTTTCACTACTTTGAACTCCTTTAGGTGATAACAAATCAAATGGCGTTCTGATTTTACCTTTAAAAATTATACTTGAAGGGGTCATATACCTGTTGTAGAGTGAAAAGAATTTCTGTAGGAAAATAAATATCGGTAAACCAAAGTTTTTAAAGGGGTATTACAATTCTTTTGGTCTAACAGTGCTTTTTTTAAACTATTTTTTACAGATACAACCTAATTTTCCGCAAACCCATTGGTAGCTGGATGAACTGAATCGGGAAAATGTTGACTTTGAATCGGTATTATTCATTATAAAAACTTTCGGCCATTTTGAGTACGCATTGACAATTAATATAGTATATTTTCTAACTAGTGCGAAAAGTACCACTTTTCCGCACGCGATTGCAGTTTGCCGAACGACGCGTAGCGGAGTTCGGCAAGCAATCAAGTGAGGAAAAGAGACTTTCCGCACGAGTTAGGAACACTATTTTTTCTACGAGATAGAAGGAACGTACCTAATTAATGTAAATTTCAACACGAATATCTAACAACATCTCTTTTGCAAAACACTTGATATTAAAATCAAATCGAGTAATTTTTTTTTTTCTGTTGGGTTACTCTTACAAATAAAATGTATTGAAAATTTATTAATTTAATAACAAAAAAAAAACTAATTCTGAAATAATGTACCTTATTCTGAAGACAATAAAATTGAGAACTTTTAACAATAATTTGTACGTTTGATGTAGGTACTATGAAATTTTTGAAATTTTTAGGCATCAAGTAACCATTAGTTTGTAACTTGACAAGAAAAATTAAGTTTAAACCGGAATAACTTAATAATTAACATTTTTCTTTCAATAAGTCATGTGTCAGCTTATAATTTGAAAAGTGACTTCTGTCACTTTTCCGCACTAGTGCGGAAAAGTAAAACTTTCTAAACTGAAATGCGTGCGGAAAAGTGCACTTTTCCGCACGCTCGTAGAAAAAAAACATTTTTCCCTTAATTGGCCCTAGACAATCAGAATGGATTGTTTCATAAAAATAATTTGAAATTTGATTTTTGATAAGTTTAGCCTTAGGCGGATCAGGACGGACTTGACAACAAATTTTGCAATTGTTAACTTTTTTCTCGATATCGATGTCTAGTGAAGGCCACCAAAAGTATGAACGTGCATTAGTTTTAATTTTTGACATCCCTTCATGATTGCTATTCAAATCTTCAAGAAGTTGTTCTCCTGAATTTGAAGGAATTACTGCTCTATATCCCCACATTATGATGCCTTGTTCCACTGACAACTCATTTTTCCTAGTAAAATACGGTTTTAATATCGCATTTTCATTTTGATTAGGGAACCCTTACCTAATATAATTAAAAACTGAACCTAAAACTACGTCTTTTCTTGTATCAGATCTAATTTTCATAGAATCTATTGGTAATAAACCTTCTACCATGTTCAAATAATCATATTCAGGCTCGCTACTCTCAAGCATCTGCTCCACGAATAAATTTGAAAGAAATATCAAAACTCGCCAAAAATAATGACCATCTTTGAATTTGACCAGCAGCCATTTTAGGTAAGCTTGCATGTTTGCCAAACAAAGCTTTCAAAGGCTTGGATTGCTCAAAATCTCAAATTTGCGTCCAGCTAAGTATTGGTATAACTTGGAAACTGACCAATAAACTGCTAATGCCTTTTTCATGATCATGGAATAATTCTGTTCAGCTTTGCTTAAAACACGAGAAATGTTCTGTGGAGAAATATAACAAATTGGTTTTTTTGATCCGTCAGACATGACATGTAACAAAACACCGCCCATTCCATAGTTACTTGCATCGCAAGCTAAACGTAACAATTCATTTGGATCAAAATGCACCCAAACTTTATCCGAAACTAACTCTCGCTTTGCAAAATTAAAGGCTTCCAAGCTTTTTCGCGTCCAATTAAACTCATTACCCTTGCCTACTAACCCATGGAGTGGTTTCAATTTGGCTTGAAGATCTTTACAAAACCGTGAATAATAACTAATCATGCCACACCAAGCTCAAACTTCAGTTATATTTTTAGGCCTAGGAGAATTGACTATGACCCTAACTTTTTCGCAATTTTCTCTAACCCTAAAGCTGATATTTTATGCCCTCAATAAGAAATATGGTCTTTGAAATATTCACCCTTCTTAGCACTTAATCTGAATCCGGCCCTGGTTAATCTTCCTAAAACCTCCTCTAAATTACGCAAATGTTCATTCTCATCCTTCCCAGTCACAACCACATCATTCAAAAAATTTACGGTCCTTGCACATCCCTGTAGAACTTTTTCCACAATATTTTGAAAAATAGCGCATGCGGCCTTCGTACCAAATGGTAATCTTTTTACCTTATAGATTCCTAGTGGTGTGCTTCAGGCTAATAGCTCACTCGTTTCGTCGTCTAAAACTAAATGATTATAGGCATTGAGAAAATCTAATTTTGTAAATTTTTGACCTCCTTGAAGAGCTACAAATATGTCATCAATCAGTGGAAGCAGATGGTTGAAATCTTTTAAAAATTTATTCACAGTGATTTTATAATTTGCACAGACTCGTATATCTTTGCCATTGGCTTTGATTACAGGTACCTACTAACAACTAGAAGTATCAATTGATTCGATTGCCCCACTAGATTCCAAACGTTTCAATTCAGATTCAACTTTTTCTCGAAATGCAAAAGGTATAGGGTGGGGTTTGTGGAAAATTGGTCTTACATTTTCCGCTATTTCTAATTTAACTTTTTCCCCTAAGTACCTATATCCCAGCCTCGTCCTCAGACTTTAAACTCAAACGTAGTCACCTTTCAACCCCGAGACGCTGCCAACGAGGCAAGTTGGGATTAAATGAAGAGGGGTAGGTAGGGATATATACATGGAAAGAACCGTAGAAAGTTGTAATGTAGTAAGGATTAGGGTTAATGATAAGTCGTACCTATATCCCTAGTTAAGCCCGAGATTGCCATGGGGTTCAAGAAAGAGAAATGTGATGTACAATTGCATGTATATACGCTGTACGCTTTAGAGAAGGAAATCCAAATGTATCAGGAAAATATTGATGCTGAGTATGCGATTCAGAAAGTAGAAAAAGAGTTGATGACCAAAGTTAGGAACTTGGAAATGGAGCTTGACGAGCTGAAACATTAGGTGAAAAATTTGGAGAGGAATGGAAATAGTGTTAAAATGGAAGATAATGTATGAAAAGAAGACACGATGACATTTTCGAACGGGAAGGATCTTACGTCGCTGCATATGATGAAGGATCAGGGTCTAATAGCGATATGCAGTCGCTGTGAAATTTAAAGCCAACTTACAGCTTGGAGAAGCCCAAGAGAAAGTTATGACGTCATCGAGGAAACCAGCCGGTCCAGTGAAATCCATAAAGCCATTCCACTTCGACAGGTTGAAGTTATCAGTGGTCCAGTGAAGGACGAGATTCTATTGAATGAAGGTTTTCCGGCGTCTCTGGGAGAAAAGGTTATTATACCGCCGATGATTGATGAAGTGTGCCATGGAACCCTACGCGGAACTTCAAGGGCTAAGGCTCAACACATTAAACAATGTGATGAAGTTTTGAGAGGCTTGCCAGTAGCACCAGTTTTGGAGAGGAAGGACAGTGGACTTCGATGGAAATTTCGAAGGAATTTTGAGGGTCCATTAGAAAGAAATTCTAATGAAGGTCTAGAAAAGGACATGGAATTCGGAAACCAATATGGTTTTCTATCGACTTTGAGAGGGGAGGTAATATTACCGCCGATGAGTCAAGTAGTGTGTAGGAGTTGGGTGTTGTAGAGTTCGTAATATTTCACTGAGGTACAACTATATATTTTCACTATGAAATTAAAACATGAGGTTTGCGTTGACTGACTTGACTGACCTTTTCTCAGGTGGTGTCTTTCTTTGTCAAAGAGCCTATAGTGCCACTGCAAGGCCGGAGTATGAACTACTCATAACATTTCACAATAAAGTAACATGACAAGACTCCTCAGAACGCACGTTTGAAGAAACAGAATCTAGTTTTATGGTGAGAAATAAACTGGAAGAGCTCTAGGCTATGTCGCGGTTTCTTTTTTGGAACAGTTTAGTGATGGCGTTATGGTTGTTATATCAATCTTATTTTCTGATACAGTATGCTCGTTGTCATTGAATAATGCAAACTAGCAAAGGGCATAAAAGAACCCTTTATAAAATATTCAGCTGAAGTGACGAGATCAAAGATGTCTTCGAATGCTCCAACCACATTTCATTTGGGAACAAAAACTCTCGCCATTGATGTCACTTGATCATTGAAGATTGAAGATTTACCTATATTATCTATCATTTCAGATTTAATGTTATTACTATAACAAGGTCGTTCTGTTCCTTGACATATTGTTTCAATATGTGCTATTATTTAATATACGGCGAATCAATAATGTCTGTCTCCCATTTCGAAGCCACAACAAGTTGTTTATTTTGAGAGCAATATAAATAAATAAATAATGGTCTTAGACCTATAGACGTGTTACGTGTTATTTGCGCCTTCCAAGTGTCTATCTAAGTTATTTCCAGTTCCATGAGTGTCATTTACATATACTTTAAACTTTTATGATTACTAGGTCATGAGCGCGCTTCGCGCGCTTTTTTTTTTAAATCAAGTCCATCAAAATAATTATAAAATGGAAAATATTTATTAGGTGTTGTACAAAAAACAGCATAATTTTTGATTTAAATGTACGTTGTACGTGGCATTCGGCACAAATTGTGAATCCGTGATTACTGTCTTCTGATGGATGGATAATACTGCAAGAAAATGTGTTGCTTTCATAGTTATGTGCCTTATTCTCATTAGGAAAAAGGAAGAGAAAAAAAGAAACAAATCCATCAGGTCTATTGGACTAAGTATCTGTATCAGCATAAGAAAAACTCTGATGGTAGCACATTATTGAATATTCTATCTATGGATGAAAGTACAGGGCATTTGAAAAAAAAATTGCGTATGTCTTCAAATAATTTTGAATTTTTGATACACAAGATTGGGCCCAAAATTGCCAGAATGGATACAATAAGCTTAGGAAAGCCATACACCACCGCCACACGACGTTGAGCAAGAACGCACGGCGCACAACACAAATATTTATGTGGTTCAAGATACCAAATTTGCGCCAAAAAAATGTGTGGCGAATCCCGAATTCAACACAACGCATTTATTTACTAATCTGGACGCGGCTTTATACATTAAATGTAACAGTAGTGAGGTAAGTTGTATAGATGTTATTTTAGTGAAGAAATTTCAAATACGATGGATGGAGTTGGTGACTAATTATTTTTGTATGGTATATCATAATGATTTTAAATCGATCACATTTCTTGAATGTACGGTGTGCGTATGTCTACTTATCTCATTCTGTTTTATGGAACTCGTAGGTATACATTTTTCGAAGTGGTTTAATTAAAACAGAATAATCATAACCATAATCAAGGTGTTATTATAAACCGAGTTATTGACTATTTATGTACGAGATATCGAGTCTTAAATTTTTTTTTACATTTTCATGAAGTTCCTTTTTTTTTATTAGGCCAGTTATTGAAGTCTACTCGATCAACATTTTACTGCAAACAATCGAAAAAAAAATTTTTTTAAAAGATTTTTTGTTTGTACCTACGTGGTAGACATAAATTTTAAATGTGATCAAATAGGCCAAGCAATGAAGAAAGTTTACCTCAACATAATTAGAAGTTAACATTTTTTGGGGGGGATCGGTTCATTTTCATGTGCTTAATAATATATTAAGTTTGCGACCTTGTACTTCCATAGGGTTTTTAGTTAGTGGTGGTTTTTAGGGGTAATTTGCGGTTTATGGAGAACGCTGCTCAAAGGGATGGTCCAATAGCAAAAAGTTTCAAATGAATGTTGTACCTGATGTTTTTTGCTATAAAAAACTCAGGGACAGCACCCCTCTATCTTCTATAGTTTTTTTTTCTGCAGCGTCTTGAATAGTAGCATGTTATTGTTCAAGGTCACTGAATCAACGTTTTGCTATTTTGCGCGCATTTGTTGCAGCAGCGGCCGAATGCATAATCCGATTTCAATTTTTCGAACACCACATTATTGCTAATAAAATGCACTCTCCAATGCTTTTTTGTTCGAATTTTTTACTTGAAAATTAAGCGAGCACGGACTTGTCTAAAGTGCGAGGAAGTTGTAAATTGCATCGAAAACTACCCCTTTCTTGCATTCACTCTAATTTCTAAACGGGGCCAAATATTGGGTGACAGTTTTCGACAATCGGCAGCCCATTTATTCCTCTCATAATGCCCCTGCGCATTTTTTTTTTCGTCGAACAGTCAATATCTCACAGCTTAACAGATTATCCCCAAGTTCCAGAACTAAAGGCCTTGTACCATTGCAAAGACCTGCACTGATGCTTAGATTTCTAATAAGCATAAAATAGAATTCGTTTTCAATCGTAATTCATGGAGCGGGAATTCGGCGGATTAAGCGAATTTAAATATTTTGGAAGAATAGCATCATTTAGATCACTATTATCACAGTTCTCGACACTATCTATACTGGTGTAGAGTTTTTCGGTCTTGACGTCCAACAGTTCGACAACTTATTCGTTTATTTCTTCGACATCAACATTTCTTGCAGAAAGTATTGCAGATTTGGTCAAGTCCCTGAATCTTCCTTCTTTTAGTATTGTTCGTCGACTTTTCGTATGAGGAGCGAGGGGGTGAAGTATATGGCAAAAACCAGGGGTGACGTTAGGTGACCATTGGCGTTCAAATGTAGGGTGCCACCAGCTCACATTCCTTTCGAGTATTAGATTAAAATCGACGGACTTTACTTCTCCATAGCTGTTTTCAACAATATCCGAATTATCAATACATTTCTCCGACAATTTTAGATTGTCGTTAGAATCATTTAGTGTTCGTTATCGCATAAAAATGGCTCAATTTCAGCAATAAGTGCTTAATGTTGGCCTTTAAGGCGGCAACCGTTCGAGGTTTGTCAACATAGACTTTGGATTTTAGAATGCCCAGAGAAAAAAATCCAGTGACGTTAGGTCGGCCAATTGTGGATTCTGAAGGACGATCGTTGACATCATAAATTGCACGGAGTGCACGAAACGCTTTCCGAATAGAACATTGGTTTTGATAATGATAATAATTTTTAACAATTCCGACGCGTTGCTCAATCGTGTAGCGCTCCATAATAAAATGCAGAGACTAATTGAATACGGCTGCCAAAGATAGCACCTGTGTGACTATCGAGTTTTTCATGGGCTATTGTCAAACATCGAGCGTTACTATTGGAAAACCCTATACATACCTAGATTCTTCTATTGGACCTCGAAAAAATATTAAACCACTTCCTTGCTTTGAAAAACAACCATCTACAGAGCAATATCTAATAGCACAGCTAATGGGCATATTGTCAGAGAATTGTCACTTAAATAAAAAATTCACAGTCCTTCACAAAGATGCAACCGAGGAGAACATTGAAAATGCCGAATCAACGCTAATGCTTGTGATTATTGTGAGCTTTGAGATCCGCTAAAATTCAACCCTTTCCAGAATTTTTCCGACCCAATCCAGAAATTTCCATGCGTTTTCCACACGTTTCCAGACTTTATCCAGATTTTTCCAGACTTAGCTAGACTTTATTCAGACTTGTCTAAATTTCTCCAGACCTTTTCAAGCCTTTTCCAGACGTTTCCAGAAATATCCAGACTTTTCTAGACTTGGCTGAATTTTTCCAGACTTTATCCAGACTTGTCTAGATTTCTCCAGACCTAATAGAGCCTTTTCCAGACGTTTCCAGAAATTTTCTGGCTTTGCCAGACTGTATCCAAACCTATCCAGACTTTTCCAGATTTAGCTAGACTTTATCCAGACTTGTCTAGATTTCTCCAGACCTTATCCAGCCCTTTCCTGACCTCTCCGGCCTTCTTCCAAACACTTTCCCGTCTTCAAATACACTTTTCCAGACTTGTCTGAATTTCTCCAGACCTTATCAAGCCTTTTCCAGACGTTACCAGAAATTTCCAGACTTTATCCAGACTTGTCTAGATTTCTCCAGACCTAATAGAGCCTTTTCCAGACGTTTCCAGAAATTTTCTGGCTCTTTTCCAGACTTTATCCAAACTTATCCAGACTTTTCCAGACTTAGCTAGACTATCCAGACTTATCCAGACTTTATCCAGACTTGTCTGAATTTCGCCAGACCTTATTAAGCCTTTTTCAGAAATTTCCAGACTTTTCCAGACTTTATCCAGACTTTTCTAGACTTGGCTAGATTTTTCCAGACTTGATCCAGACTTGTCTAGATTTCTCCAGACCTAATAGAGCCTTTTCCAGACGTTTCCAGACATTTTCTGGCTCTTTTCCAGACTTTATCCAAACTTATCCAGACTTTCTCAGACTTAGCTAGACTTTATCCAGACTTATCCAGACTTTATCCAGACTTATCTAGATTTCTCCAGACCTTATCCAGCCCTTTGACCTCTCCGGACTTCTTCCAAACACTTTCCCGACTTCAAATACACTTTTCCAGACCATATCCAGACTTATCTGAATTTCTCCAGACCTTATCCAGCCTTTTCCCGACGTTTCCAGAAATTTCCAGGCTTTTCCAGACTTTATCCAGACTTGTCTAGATTTCTCCAGACCTAATAGAGCCTTTTCCAGACGTTTCCAGAAATTTTCTGGCTTTCCCAGACTTTATCCAAACTTATCCAAACTTTTCCAGACTTAGCTAGACTTCATCCAGCCTTATCCAGACTTGTCTAGATTTCTCCAGACCTTATCCAGCCCTTTCCTGACCTGTCCGGACTTCTTCCAAACACTTACCCGACTTCAATTATGTATAAGTAATTGCCTATCTATGAGTCAGCACTTAATGTTGCAAAAGCGGCGACAACCTTGAACTAACATAAACATATCGATTTTATATTCAGATTGCCTTATTTGCATAATTAAAGCGGTGACAACCTTGAACTAACATCTCGATTTTATAGTCAGATACGAACACTGGTGACAAACAATACGATGGGCAAATCGATTTTCTTAGTATAGAATAGGTTTGTGGGGTAACGTTTGCTTTGTTTAAATTTATTTATTTCAAAACAGGTATCAACATTCAGGTGGCCAATTACAGATGGTGAAGCTACATCTACAAGTAATATCAAAATCTACTAATCGTAACCAAAATTAATCAAACAGGTACACACAATACAAATAGTAGATCATCAAGTTTTTGACAATTATTAAAAAAAAAAATTATATAGGTAAATATCGACATCTGGCACTTAATTTAATATGAACATGACATAAAATTTATATGAGGAAGCTTACGCGCTGCGCATCAATGTAATTTCGTATAACCAGATATAACCATTTAAAAATATTTTTCAACTTTTGAATTCATACAGATTGGAATGTCACAACTTGTTGCTTTGATGGGCAGGAGTTCGAAGAGGTAACTGAATTTAATAGAGTTTGTCTTCTATGTGTGGTTCTACAATAATTATTTATTGTAATGCATAATAATATAAAAACTTGTCTGTTTCAATATGTATGTATTTACATTATTGCATTAAATTGGTCCAGCATCTCAATCTTGTTTTTTTTTAATTTTTTTTTTTCTATTTTGTTTTTGGGAATAAAACTTTTACTAGCAACTTACATAACTCTATAACCTACACTTGACTTATTGAAATTGAATACGAAACCAATAAAAGTGAGTACTTGCGGTAACGATTATTTGCAATCAAAACTTCTAATTTATGCAACTCTTTCATTGTTCACAACTTTTCCTTGGGGCTTTAGTACCTATTTTGGTTTATATATTGAAGTCAAGAGCATCTCATGATGTAAGATTTCGAGATTTCCAAGGGAGATTTTTGATTTATATATTGCGAGTTTTGCCCAACATCGAGGGAAACATTTTATTTATTTCATTATGAAACAACACATTATGGGTATATCTAATATATAAAATTCTCATGTCACAGTTTTAGTGACATTCGTCCTCCGAAACGGCTCCAGCGATTTTTATGAAATTTTATAGGTATGTATATTCGGTAGATCTGAGCCGCTTTCCAGTATGGGAGTGTGACGCCCGGAGCTACTCGGGGCGTTGAGCTCCCGAGCTGTACGTACGCGTCAACCTGTCAGCTGTCACATCCGTGGGTGGCTATTTATTTATTTATTTCTTGTTATATCTCAAGATTGAACATTTAAAAAAATATAGTTTTGATTCTCTTTCATTTATGATAAATAAAAAAACAAACTGCACAAACAAACAGATAATTATTTTTAAAATTTGACATATTTGACACTAAGACAGGCGTCTCACGTCATGATACTGGAACGGTACAAATCTAGTGCGTGGCGCCCCCGAGGTGCTCTAGAGCGCGCCAATGTGCATACTGGAAAGCGGCTCTGAGAATAGGTTTTAAGCTATTTTTATAAACCTAAGTGATAACCCTAAAAAAATATTTTTTTTTTGCTTCTCACCACTACATAATCCAACTTATTTTTGTTTGCGCATTGAATGCCATTCAACCGACGTAACAGTATTATCTTAGAGCATTTTCGGCTTAACTGCTCCCAGAGCGCCCTCTATTTGGGCGGTGATGTCACAGATCTCTGCGGAAGTGCTCCGAGAGCGATTATGATCTAAGCGAGGGCACCCTATTTGAAATCAATAGCCGAACGTACTTTAATTGTTTTGTTTTGATCAATCCTTGATCCATCGAATTTGACGGAGCAAGGAATAGCGCTCCGTGTGAGATTTGAGCGCGTTTATTGCTCAAGTCGAACACGTGAATCCGTTTCGGATCGCTTTTGATCAATCGGAAGAAGTTTTGAAACAAAAGTCGAAAGCGCTGTGTGTTAGCGTGTGATTTTTTAAGTGTGCAACATATATGCTTTTCACTTATTATTGGCGTAGCATTATTCATGGAAATTTGACAGGTTCACCCTCGTATAATAATGACATTTAATGACAAAATATTTTTCAAATTTCAGGGTTATGAAACAGAAAGCCGAGTTGCCAGAATGTGTAAAATATCTGAGAAATTCAAATAGTAAAATTATTCAATTTAATAATTAAACGTAACCCTAACAGTAAGCTCAATAGCATAAATATGTTTTTGCAGTAACTTTTTTTTCGGGTTTGGTCCAACGGCATTTCTTCTATTTTTATATTTTTATTTCTTCTTCTTCTGGACGTGCCTATCCCTTATGAATGTCGGCGATCATCGATTATTATGGCGATGTCCACTTAATTCGCAGCAATATGGAAGAGTTGTGGCGAGCTTTTATCAGACAATAGAAAATTATGGCACCTTCAAATAGCGACGGGCACTAATAAAAACGTTCTTATTTTGACATTATTGACACCTACGCATGCGCATTTGTGACTAAAAATAGTGGCGGTCAGTAATAAAATAAGGATCATCCTTATTTGTGATTGAATAGTGAAAGGCAGTATTTATTCCACTATTTTTTGAGACATGCGCAAATCTAAATCAAATGTCAGTTGTCCAATAATTTTTCAGATTTTAACCTTACATAATTTGTTTAAATTTTTGGTTTGTGTTTTGTGGATGGATAGAACCGAGAAACATCATCTGCACCTTCTAGAATAGTAGCTTCCAACATTTCTTCCATTACTATTGAGTAAACCACGCGACACTGACGCGAAAAAATGATCAAAATAGTGCCAATTTAACATGTTGTGCCATAATTCTTATTATAAATAAGAAATAGTGACTGTCAGTAATTAAATAGGGCCGATCAGTAATAAAATCGATCACTATTTAGAAAGTGCCATAATTCTCTATTGTTCTGAGATTTTTCCGTCACGATATTCTTCTTCTTCCTGGTCCTCTCTTTCCAAATATCTTCCCTTGCAGGATCGATTGTAACAAAACCTTATCTTTTTGAAAGGGTTGTAAGCACGTTGTAAGGCATGGGAGGGTGGGTAAGATCTCGACAATTTTTACATAAGGCCATTTTTTGAGAAAGTGTTAATATACTTAAGCCTACATTTTCAGATACAATTATGAAACATGTCATATAGCTAAACCCATTAGTTTCAGAAATAATTTGAGTTGAAGGACATAAATACGATAAGTACGATATTACCTACAATTTGCATTGTTTCGAGTTGGTTCAAAATGGTCACCAGACCTAACGACTCTTGATTATTTTCTTTGGGGACATCTGAAAAATAAAGTGTTTGTGACAAAACCTCCAGATCTGAACGAATTGATGAGAAGAAGAATTATTCAAGAATGTGCATCTATTAACCAAGAAATGTTACAAAACGTCATCAATAAATTTTATTATAAGCATTTTGAACCAACTCGAAACAATGCAAAATGTAGGTTATATCGTACTTATCGTATTTATGTCCTTCAACTCAAATTATTTCTGAAACTAATGGGTTTAGCCATATGACATGTTTCATAGTTGTTGTTTAGAATCTCTAGAGGAATTAGAAAATGTAATTAAAAAAGTATCATTCCATTAAAAAACAATGAAGTTTTGTGTAGCACAACTTTTTGGGCCACCCTGTATAATTACAAAAGTCCTATTTCAATAGATTTTATTAAGACCTTCAACTATTATACAGGAAGTTTTTTTATATTGTGCACCATTTTCGAAATAATTGACTGTTCCGGGACTTTTTACACACTGTGTACATTAAAAACTAACATAAATGAAAAGTTTCAATGCATAGTTGGTTTTATTTTGGAAAAGGTAAAAAACTCTTGTTGTGAAAGTTGGGTGATTTCACTGATTTCATTGAGTTATCACGCAAAATGTGATTTTTTCAACTTTGGATGCCTTTGGAGAGCAAGCAAAGGTTAACATCTTGGCACTCGCATTTTTCTATGACTGTGTGGGTTGAAAATAACAATTTTAAGACCTCTCCGTCACTTTCTGTTCAAAAATAAATTTTCATGCAGAGTTCTAAAATTTCTTCAAAAATGTTCAAATTTGACGTTTTCGTACACATCATGATCCGCAGATACCAAAAATGCGAAAAAATTATTGGGATGCCATTCAAAATTACGGAGTTAGGACCATTTCCGGTCAAACCTAAAGTTACCAAACATTGACACACATGTCAAAATATGACATTTCTCAAACCTACACTCTATACC
This sequence comes from Ceutorhynchus assimilis, assembly GCA_917834065.1. NCBI lineage: Eukaryota > Metazoa > Arthropoda > Insecta > Coleoptera > Curculionidae > Ceutorhynchus > Ceutorhynchus assimilis. Next base: position 39,688,794 of record OU892280.1, on the reverse strand, counting down.
AAAAATCTTTGCCGTCGAAAAAAAAACCAGCAAATGCCAGCGCGAAACTGATCTCGTAGACACCCGGTATATATTTTTTCACCAAATTGCCATGGGTTTACTAATAATAGAGCACCTAACAAAGAATAGCTCATTTGAAGTACATAGTTTCAGTATTCCCTAGTGCCCAACAGTTTCTTTTTTGGTTTTCAAATTTTAAGAAAATAATAAAATTTATTAAATTCTGACCACGTGCTCTACGTTGAATTGATCCAGCAAAAATGCACCACTCTCAACCTCAACGACACTCGAGCTAAACTAAGCGGAATATGCTGGTCGATGGATTTTTTGGGTGTCTCGATACCCGATATCGTAAAAAACGCCGGCCAATACCTGTCTGTCCGAGTTCACTCCTACAGTCCGACTTCACCCTAAATGACGGTACCCTATTGGAATATTTTCTTGCTTTTTCGATGTTTTCTGTTCGTTCCTAATTTAAATTAGGTACGTGTTTTGTGTCGAAAAGTGGGAAATAATAAAGGGAAAGCTATTGTGATTCTGTGAGGTGCTATTATTACAGGAATTCAATGGCATCTGCCTCCAAGTCCAAGCGGTCCAAGCATAACACAAACTGCTGTGTTTACGAATGCCATTCCCGAAAAGGCGCAGACAGAACTATTCATTTTCATTATTTTCCTAAGAAAAATAGTGATCGTGCTTTCTACGCCAGCCTGCAGGTAGGATAAAACTGTGGCCAAACTCAAAAACAGGCCTCCATTTTCCATATTTCGTGTCGTATGGATACGAAATGCACAAAAGAAAGTCACAACGTTCAAAATTTATAAAATATAGTAAAAAACCACCGGAAAAACTAAGAGAACAACGAAAAAATTAACGAAAGAAATACGAATGCATATAAATACAATGCAAAATATTACTTGTTCTCCGCCATATTTGTTTACAAACCCCAGCGCCCTCATCGGTAGTTGAAATCGCCAATTAGGCAATCCAAATCACGTGATTCAATATGCCAGTGCGGGCGCGTTTTTTTTTCATCAGACATTCACCAGGTGAAAACATGATACCACCAAAGCGTTCTTTTATTGATAGTGGAAATATGTTGGCCCACCACACCGCGTTCTTATTTTACTGGTAAATTTATGGTGGATTTCATCCGGTGAAAACTCGATGCAACCAAGCTCAAACAGAAATTTTCTGTGATTACTCTGGTGGTTTTGCTTTGGTTAATCACATAACCTCAGAAAATTAACTACTGCTTGTTGTGTAATCCGCGTAGTTTTTGATTTGTTTATTAGCTCATTTGTTAGAAGCTATATAAGATAAGAAATGCAGAACTAGGAAGCTGATGACGTTACTTTTATCGATAATGACTTGTCATATTCAGTAAAAAAACTAATAAAAGAAATTGAGATCCTCTGAGGAGTCTGCTATTTCGCTTTAATCGCTTTGCAATTAATCATCTTGGTCCAATGGCAGCTTTGCTCGCATAGTCCATTTCAATTTTTCTGAATTAGAAGCACAAATTATATAACATTTATATAGATATTTTCGATGTTGGTCAACTAAAGCGTTCTTTTATATAAAATGTGGTGGACCTGTGGTGCTTCCACCAATGGCATCAAAGAGTCACATGATAGAGATCAGCTGATTCAACAGTAAATTTTTGGTGGAAATCCTCATAAACTTTTGGTGGAAAAAAGAACACGCCCTGCAAACCGACATTATTTTGTTTACATTTGATCCTGTGTTAATTGTGTGAGTTAATATGAATTTTTGAATCAGTGGTTAATGGTTATTGACGATTCAGATGATTTTTTTTGTTTTCTTTACATTCTTTGAACATTCCTGTGCCTGAGTTTATTTATTTGGTGGTTCACTTTACAAGAACAATGCCAGTGGCGTATCAACCCAGCTCCGGGCCTGTGTGCCAAAGTCTCCGCGGGCCCATTACAGGTCCTCCTTTTGGGTGCCACGCCAAAATTTTGACCTAAAAGTCGTTCAAAAACCACTCCTAAATTTTTTTTAGGTATATTTTTCCTTAAACGTTAAATTGTGAATTCATTATTTTCGAAATTGGTATGAATAACTATGTATAGTATTTTTAATCCGACTTGAAACACTTGAAAAACCTCTAGTCGGGCGTCACATAATTTTTTTTTTAAATGGTGATAATCAATATCAAACAACACAACTAAAGAAAACGTGGAATAAAATAGCAAATAATGTATAAATTGGGATGACACTGGTTATAGAAATCGCGTAGTCTAGTCAACAGTTGCACCTACATCGTTCCCGGGAAAACATAAGTTGCCCACCCCAATAATTAAACCTATAGGCATGTGCCGACTTAAATTATTAATTTGGGCAACTGTAGCGATATTTCGTCGCTACTTATGTTTCATACCGGGTGATTGTCTATATTTTGCACCCATACCTATCTCACCTGTTTGAAGAGATACCCAGAAATGTCAAATGTTAAAGTTCTAGGTAATATCAGAAACTTTGCCATTAAAATTAGTTACAAGTATACAGGGTGTATCACGAAAGTGTGGCGAAGCAAAGTTATACTTTTTCAAATGGAATACCCCGTATATTATTGACCTATCGGATTACGCTTTCAAACCTGATTCTAAATATACTAGGTTTTTAAGGTTCATTCCTCATAGTCCAGCCATTGAATTTCTCATTTTGAAGAAATTATATGGATTTTTAATTGAATGATTACCTACCTTTATATTTTGCTGGTGGTCTCTATACTTCACCTTTTTTCAATAAAAATGCAATTATTTCGCCCCTTTTTTTCTTATTTTCTCCCGGACTATTAGGAAATGAACCTGAAAAACCTAGTATATTTGGAATCAGGCTTGAAAAGCTAATCCAATGGGTCAATAATAAATGGGGGTATTCCATTTGAAAAAGTTAAACTTTGCTTTGCCACACTTTTGTGACTGTACATACTTTTAACTAACTTCATTGAAAACTTTCTGAAATCACCTACAACTTTCACACTTGACATTTCTGGGTATCTCTTCAAACAGGTGAGATAGGTGTGGGTACAAAATATAGACAATCAACCGGTACATACAGGAGGGCAGGAGGGAAACTTACAGTAGATTTTCTATGAAATTAATAGAAGAAGAGCGATGTGATGCTGAAACATCCTTGTATAATGCAGTGTTTCAAGTCAGAATAAAAATACTATACCGTTGCCGGTATTTTTTTGCGCGTAGATAGACTATTGCCCATACATTAATTATTATTATACCGGGTGGGGCACGAAAAACTTTCCACCCAGGTTTTCTCAGGTGTTAGGTGTTTAATCAAAAATCGCTCAGACCCGTCAATTTTTGTTTCTATTGGTATTTTCACCCCCTACCTGTGAACCCCTAAGTGGGGGTGACAGGTACCCACAAAATTTCAAATGAAAAGGGAGGTCGAGTGATACGTCATTTGATAGCTATTTTCATTAAGATTATATCCCCGAAGTTTCAAGTTGCTACTATTTACCTTGTCGAAATAGCGGCTTGTCAAAGTTGGGAAAAATCAATGGAAAAATGCTGTGTGGTTTTTACCTGTTACCTACGCATAGGTGTGACAGGTAAAAACTATACAGCTTAGATTATCGAAAAAAAGCATTTATCCTAACTTTGACATGCCGCCATTTCGGCAGGGTTAATAGTAGCAACTTAAAACTTCGGAGATATAATCTCAATGAAAATAGCTACCAAATGATATATCACTCGACCCCTCTTTCCAGTTGAAATTTTGGGGGTACCTGTCACCCCCACTTAGGGGTCCACAGGTGGGGGGTGAAAATACCAATAAAATGTGTCCCCCAAAAAACAAAAATTGACGTGTCTGAGCGATTTTTGATTAAACACCTAGCACCTGAGAAAACCTGGGTGGAAAGTTTTTCGTGCCCCACCCGGTATGTGCAAGCAAAAAAATAAAAAGACAATTAATAATTTTAGGTCTTTTATCTTTTGAAACATTTTTTTGCGGTTTCGATATGGAGCTCACGGGCCCCTTTCGGAGCCGGGCCTGTGTGCTTCGCAGATATGGCACACCGGTAGATACGCCACTGAACAATGCCCACAAGGTACCTAAAAAATAAAATAATTTTCTTCAACCAAAGCCAAATTCACCATCGAAAAAAACTGAATTTAATTCAGCTACTAGATACGTTAACGCAACATTTAATAATTCTGATTTCTGAGGCGGTACGAAGTTCGCCAGGTCAGCTAGTGCTAGTAAGTATATAAAAACTAATCTAATTGTTATTTCTCTGCAAGCATCCGGAAAGTCGCATTTTTCCGCATGCTTGTAGAAAAATAATTATTACTCATAAACTTCATTTATGTAAACGATTCAACATGCCATAATTTATGTATCGTAGTTACACCTTCCTTTCGCATATTATGTTCTAACACTAATTATTATTCTCGGCTGATAATTTCCACAATGGAAAATTTTCACAAAACAGACCACTCGAATGAGCGCCATAATGTCGATAAAATTATTTTTCGATTTATTTTAGTATCCACCTATTGATTAATAACTCTATCCATTTTCATAACACAGACGTTTATAACTTTCCATCGAGATTTGGCGCTCGCTGGGTCAATAATATTAGAAGTGGAATTGTACCAAACTAATAAATTTTTATAGGTATCTATCAAATAACATTTGAGTGGCTATAAGAGGTTGAGAATTATTGGGTCAGAAGGATGTTTTAATGGTTTTTGAAGTTTATATACCTAGTTACTCACCTATCATCATTCGATTCATTTCCCATTTTTATTGAGGTAATTTCATCAATAACTACTAGTTACCTACCCTATGTGAAGTCATTTCATTGTGATTTGTGATTTCAACAAAACAACTATTTAGTATAATAATAATGTGCCACCGGTTGAGTTCTAGAATGATGACCCTTAAGCCCGGGACACATCTATCATGCATTCTTCCGATACGACTCCGATCATACAATCAGGGTCCTTATTCTTGGAACAGGAGAGCAGCGTTCCCAAGGAGAACGATTGTTCCGCTGCTTCCCTGTACCATGAATAAGGACCTTGATTGTATGATCGGAGTCGGATTGGAAGAATGCATGATAGATGTGTCTCTGGCTTTATGCAGTAGCGCACCCAGATTTTTTATTTGGGGGGGTTTTCAAAATGATGAAGGCCACCCGAAATATTAAAGTAACTTTTTTTTAGGAAATATTTAAATAAAAAAATAAATTAAAAGGCCAATAATTAAGATAATTAATTCTCATTTTTTTAGATTTAGGTTAGGTTTTAGTTTTTACCATTTTCCCCTAAGGGCCAAATTATAGACCGACTGGTAACGTTACTGGCACCTTTATCCTGCTGGTAAAGCTAAAAATTTCATTCAATTTTTAGTTTTACCAGCGGGGTGAACATAGGCGCAATTAGGGAGGTGCTTGGTGGTGCTAAGCACCCCTAAAATAGAAATTAGCACCCCCATTCGGCATCCCATCATAGGATTACCTAACACTAATATAAAAAATTAGTGCAACCAAATTATTTATTTTTTTTTGCACTTATTGTACTTACCTACTCACGTCATAATTTAAACAAAAAAGGATTTGTCGTTGATCAATTCATAGAGCATGTTCGGAATTATCATTGTTTTGTAATAAAATTTTCTACAGAAGTTCATTTGAGTCCGAAAATACATGTATAAATTAATTAACTGCGTATTATACAGGGTGTTCCTAAATATCATGTACAAACGGAAAGAGGTGATTATTTTTTTTTCATGACTGAAATTTCAAATAAACATACGCAAATGCTTCGTTACCAATCTACAGGGTGTTGAAGTTTTAATATTTCTTTAGTTTTTTCTTTATAGCTCCTGCAATTTTTGAGGGATATAGCTCAAATTGATTGCACCAATGACCTATTAACACAGATAGACAGAACAATAAACAATAATATCGGTTGACTACATGCCAGGAACCGCATCTCTCCCCACTACTTATTAATCCTTGTGTTATTTTGCATCTTTCCCTAACACGTGGAAAGCGATTATTTTTCAATGAAAATTAGCAACGCTGCAAAAAAATAAATCCCACCTCGAATTCCACCTTTCCACCAATCAGCGGCTTCTATTCAATTGTCATGTCAAAATGCCACCTGCAGGTATTTTATGACAATTTCCATTTGTCAATCAGTGCGCAGTGAGTGTATCCGCATCTTTTTCTAAAATTATGTAAAATATAAGGATAAAGATACACTTTTGTAGCACTAATTTTGGTTTCATTTTCAGAGTTGCCAAGTATGCGATAATAAAATGGGGGCGGAGTTAGCGGAATCATTTGAATCCCTAATCCTAGCCGCTTTCACAGCTCACCTCCCCTGGCCCATAAACATGTAGTCAACCAAAACAAAGCTATTTTATCAATGGGAGGTTCTGTCTATCTGTGTTAATAGGTCATTGGATTGCACATCTCAAACGTTTGCCATAGAAACAGAAGATAATCCAAATAAAGCCATATCCTACTAGAACATTTCAAACAAATTAATTTCATTTAGCTAATTACAGAGAATTGTTTTTCTCGAGTATCACCCTGTAGATTCTGGCAAACGTTTCTCATGTACAATCATTCAGCTCCCATTGCGTAACCTATATACTAAATTTCAGCTAAATCCGTCAAAAATTGCAGGACCTATAAAGAAAAAACTAAAAAAATATTGAAATTTCAACACCCTGTGAAGCGGTAACGCAGCGTTTGCGGACCTGAAGTTTGTTTCACGAGGGTTTGTAGTTACGTCATCATTTGCCTTCCTTTTTTAACAATTAAAAATTGACTGAAAGAAAATTAATGACGTCATAAACATTCGTCGGTTCTTAAAACCAGGGCCCGTATTCTCATAACCGAAGAACAGCGTTCTCAAGAGAACGATTGCTCTGTCTTTCTCAGTATTATGAAAATAACAAAAAGGGCGACTAAGACAGAGCAATCGTTTTTCTGGGAACGCTGTTCCTCGGTAACGGGCCCAAGTCATTCATTAAATTGGTAAAAAAATTGATTGGGTCAAAACACGCGGTAATTGAAATAAATCTTACCTTTGGGATTAAGGTTACTATTTTGGTCTCGCCGTATACAGGGTATACCATTTAAAACGAAACAGGCTAAATATCTGATGTCACTTTTATTTTTTTTAAAATCGTTCGTACACGTAATTTGATTGTGTGAGTATTTGAAACATTTTCACCCTCTAGGGGGGTTGGGACCAACCCTTACCATTCCAAATGAAACAGCGGGTCGAGTGATACCTGTTTTAAAAGAGCGTTCAATTTTCTTCCAAATGACATCAAATGAAAGAGAATAGAATGCTCTTTTAAAAGTGGTAGCACTCGACCCCTTGTACCATTCGAAATAGTAAGAGTTGGTCCCACCCCGCCTAGAGGGTTAAAGTTGAAGTGCTAAAAATAATTGCAGACAACTTCCATTTTTGAAAATCAGATTACGTGTACGAGCGATTTTTAAAAAAATAAACGCTGCATCAGATATTAAGCCTGTTTCGTTTTAAATGGTACATCGTGTATAATACGCAGTTAATGAATTTATATATTTTCGGATAACTGAACGAACTCTATTCTAAGTTAAAAATTTCATGCATGACAAAACAATAATTCCGAACGTGCTCTATGAATTAATTTACGACAAACCCTTTTTCCAAGTTATGACGTAAGTACAAACCTTCCTGCAATAAACTATATGTTTGCATGAAATTTCAGACTTAAAAAAACTTATTTTTCAAAAAAGGAAGGTAAATGATGACATAAAGTCTGTTTTTTTTTTTTAAAGATAATTCCCCAAGTCAAAAATTTAATAACTATGTTGGCAACACAAGCCTATTCCACATAAAATATTTAAAAGCATTGACAATTTTACATTGTATTGCCAACATAATGTCATTTTGATTTTTATCTTTTAAAAAAAACACAGTTTAAGTACAAACTCTCGTGAAACTAACTTTTTTTTACGCTCGTCATTTCCTTTCCATCAAACTCTACAAAAAAAAACGGTGCTATAGCACCCCTCAAATATGGAGCCTAGTTGCGCCTATGGGGGTGAATTTGCCAGAGACGTTACCAGTAGGTCCATAATTTAATTCTAAATTTGACAAAACAACGAAAAAACAAATAAACACTGGGTGCTTACCTACCTTTAGAACCTTCAATATTTTGACGTTCTTTTTCAGGTTCTCCTGTAACTTGCAAATTACCTTTAGGCTTTTTTGAAAAAAAGTCCATCATATATATCTAACTGCCGCTTTGATATTTTCAATGTTTTAGCTATAATATTCAACTATAATGGTAGGTAAACAAAAAAACTAACACACACTGGCTATTTTTTCTTTAATTTGCGACGCGACGAATGACAAAAATATGAAAGATTTCTCCAAGTTTCGTGTTTTTTTACGTTACACGTACGAGTACGGGAGCCGATTGCAGCTTGCTGCAACTTGCAAGAAATCGTGAAGGTGCGTTTCCATCAATAAACAATTAAAACGAACGCTCGCAACAAAAGAGCTGCGCAAAAAAAGCTATTGTCACCGCCACTGTTTTTATAATCATGCGTGTATTTAAAAGAAAGAGAGTTTCCCACATGGTTGCAAACATTCTCAATTCCGTTTCCACCAATCAAATAAATTTGTTCACAAACATTACTGATCATTCGCAAATTTGCAATCGTTTTGCGCGGTTGGTGGAAATGCACCTTTTAGATGACCGCGAATTGCGATGTACGATATACGATGCCGGGCCGGGCGATTTCCATGTTCTTGTTTTCGATTCCAGATTTCAGTAATTTCGCGTAACGTAAATAGGATATTTATTTATGTAAAATGAAAAGTTTGTAGGTACAGTCGTGAGCATAAAAAGTGGGACACCCGAATGACAGGTCTTGTCATTTTTCGCTATTTTGGGTAGATCAGTTTTTTCTCTACAATGGATTTGTTAAATATGACAATCCCTGTCATTGCTGTATGTATAGCTGATGAGCTCGTTTTACAATAGGAAAAAACGGGAGTTCCACTTTTTGTGCTCACGACTGTACCTATTAACCAAAATCGCAATAAAAATATTTTAACCGGAAAAGGCGGAAAATTCTTTGTACCATTGCTTCATTTCGGGGGGGTTTTATGATGTCATTGGTTTTAACCCCCAAACCCCCCCCCCCCCTTGGGTGCGCCACTGCCTTTATGTCGATTTACTTAATACAATTGAGTTTTTCAATCTATAAAATAGTTTTGAAGAATACAACCTGAAATTTTTCGCTGTTTATAGAGTAGCCACACGCGTTATCGTTTGTCTCACTTTAAATGGTAGGGACCCAGAGAAAAGGAAATCTGCTTTCTTTGTCAGCGCTGACGACAGTGGCTTCTTCTCGTTCGATTTTTACTCTATGTCATTTCTCAATTTCAAAGTTAGAATTTCAAATATTTCACTTTCAGTAGGTATACCTATCTACCAATTATTAGAACTCATCATCATCATGAGCGATTAGAATTTCAAATATGTTACTTTGAGCAGCTATACCTTCCTACTTATCTACCATAGATCTAATGTAAGTAGTAGTAGTAGTAGCTATTTTTGAGCAAAAATTTTGCTGAAATTTATTGGAATATGTCAAGAAATAACGAATTATAATTTTTCTCGAGGGTGAAATCTACCCTATTGAAATTTTTTCTTGTTTTTTGAAAGCATTCAGTTATAACTTGAGTTCAACGGCAAAGTGCATCGTTCTCACTTTCCACAAACAGTAAATTTTTTTCCGAAAGAAAACAATGAAAACCGCATCGTAAAAAATCCTCGTTGAGAATGGGATTCTTTAATTACCTTTTTAAAATCCTTAAGTTTTTGAGAAAGACCTTTCAAGGCTGTTTCTGAAGAGCTAATCAGTTTTTTTTATTTCCTTCGGTGCAAATTACTATGTGACCCTTCGTAGCGGCAACTTTTTATTTTTCCAATGAACTTTGAGTAGGAGGGTTTTTATATTCCTAGAACGGGTAATACATCATATATCACTATCACATAATGAGACTTGAGGTTAATTATTATTATATTTATTATTAATTAATTTCGCAACCTTCGATTCGGTAGACTTTCATGTTATTATTTAAGTTATTTATTAAATGGTTAGTTGATAATTATCGGTAAATATTTGAATAAATTCCTAACTTGTTTTTGGTGCTTTCCAGTTCTACAAATAGTCTGTTTGTTTGCTTTCAGGGCCAGATGCTATTTATCCTCAAAATTATTTGATGTATTAAAACCATAATTCAATCAAAACTTTTTAGAAGAATAATATGTTTTCGATAAGTTTCCCGAAATTGTTTTTCCTATTATGAGCAGTTGCCGCTTATAAGAAGGCAAGGCAGAAGAAAATAAATAGTTGAATTTTTTGGAAAATCTTTAAGTAACAATTTGTGGATAAATGTGAAGAATTCTTAATTGTGTTGAATAATGCGTCAGTCATACATTTTGTGGTAAACCAGTAAATTCTTTATTTCATTATTAAAAATTCTAATGTCCACTACATTTCCTCTTCAACAAATTCCAACATCTGTTTAGTTTTAGTCCCTCGTTTAAATAGGTACCTACCTACTTTTAAACGTATTGCTTATTTAGGTTTTAAAGATGATGCCGCCTGGAAATATTATACAACTAATGTCATATTCACACGAATTTCCTTAAAAGATGTTTCCTCTTGTCGGTACTTCAAATGCAATTATTGTAAATAGAAAAAAATATAACCCATATTCTTGCCGCCAAAGATAGAGTACTTCCCAGACCTTATTCTATTATCCAGATAATTACCCTTAGGTAACTTATAGTTTCTAGAATTAGAGTTAGGTCGCTTTGTAACATCGATAGCGAACAGCTCCATGGCGAACAGTCAGTCGGTTTTTAACTTCGACAGCGTTCAGTGGAGTTTCAATAAATTAAACGAAACTTTCAAATAATCCCGAGTTTTATCTCTTACTTTATTAAAATAACGGAAAATAGGTACAAGTAGATTATAACAATTTGATCTTCAAACAATTCAGAACTGCTGCAAAAATGAGAAAAACTGCATTTGAACTGATTGAGAAAAACAACTAAAAAAGAGTTTTTTTTTAAAGTTACAAATCAAGTGTAAAATTGGGCAAATTATTTTGGCGAATATTCAGAAGAAACTTGCACTCCCAAAGAATCAATCCTTTTCAATTACAAGGGTACTGCAACTGGGATGAGAGAGGGAAAATAGATATTGATTGTAGTTGGTTATAGTTTTGAAGGCAAGAAATTCTTGTAACCTGTAGAAAGAGTAATTGGTGCGAAGTAAAAACATAAAGACCGTAAGCAAATTTTTCTCAAAAACATTTTATTGCGCTCTGTTTTGAAATATTGTTATCGTTAGTAGGTTCAGCTTTCCTTACATCACAGGACTTTTCCTACTTCGCTTCATCCATATTATTAATTCTTATGGTGCTTACGAATCAATGTTCCGTGCTTGGGACATCTGTTTGTGTAAGTTTTCATCTTTTATAACCAGAGATACGTAATAAACCAGCACGTGCGGTATAAAGCTCACGTGCTATGTGGAGAGAGGGTCACCCTCTCATTTTTATCAGAGGTGCAATTTGTTCATACAAAAATGTCTTTTGTGGCGATACAAAATATTCCTGATGTAAGTAAATAATTACAAAAAATCAGATAGCTTATTAGTATTTTATAAATTATTTCTTATAATATATTTTAATTTAGATTTATATTTATGTAACTGTATCGTCGTTGTTCGTATACATAAATATTCGCCGAGTTTCCACAAAATTTGCGAATATCTAAATCTGACACGTGTCTCATTAGCTCTACTTACCTCAAATTTCCTGAAAAGGAAAATTTATACAGCTCACTCGCCACGTTTGACACACGAGGTTGTCCCAATTTTCTGTTATATATGCTCTTATTCAACGTGGAAATTTGTTAGTTACAACTTGCTTAGATTTATAAGCTTCTTTAAAACGTGTTTATTTAGGAAAATAGAGCAAATATTGGTTACACGTGTATGCCTATTTAATTAATTTATATAACCACCATGTCCAATAATTATTATTGCGCCTCATCGAAATAATTCCGAATCTCAATCAAATTTCTTTATTATAAATGGTAAGGGGCTCTTCTTTCTGATCACAGGATACACTCCATGTTTCATGAAAGAGGAAAATAATCCTCCAACCATAGAGAGCATAGAGGAAATTGTCAGAGTCCTAGAGAAAAACTAAGAAAAGCTTTCCATAAATCTTGCCCTTTGAGCCGATCCCGCAGAAGCACCAGTTTCCCCTGGTGGACAGCGGAATCAAGGCAACTGTGAGGATGAAAAATAGGAAACTTTTCAACTAAGCAAAAAGAGGAAGTAATAAAGAGGAGGACTGGAATAAATACAAATCATTTTCAACCGATATAAAAGCGAGATCAAAAAGGCGAAAAGGAGCTCATGGCAGCAATTCTATCAGTCCATTATAGACATTCATGAGTTCAGAAATCGTTGACTATACCATAAGGAAGAGAACAACCAGAGGCACTCCACAAGAGTGATATATCTACTCCTGCGGCTGTTGGTAATCAATATGATTCTAAAAACCTTTAAAGAGAGGAGGATAAAATTGATTGCGTATGCTGACGACGTAGTAGTAGGTACTGATGAGCAGCATATCAACCATCGGTGAATTCATGGAATCGGCATTAAAGGAACTCTCCATATGGACCTGAGAGAACGGATTGGGAGTAAACCCTCAAAAAACCAAGCTAGTCCTGTTCTCAAGAAAATACAATGCCGACGGTTGGGGGACAAACCCTGAAACTAACAATGAAGCGAAGTATCTAGGTGTCGTTCTGGAATCTAGACTCTCGTGGCGGCGAAACACGGAAGAAAGAATGAAAAAAGGCATGAATGCAACATACATCTGCGAAATCTATTCGGCAATAAATGGGGACTGCAATCGCACATCATCCATTGGATGTACACTGCGATAGTGAGTCCCATAATGAGCTGCAGAGCGGTAGTTTGGTGGAAGGCTAATGACAGAAATGTGAACTTGGAAATGCTCATCAAAGTACAGAGAATGAGAGCACTCGGTCCAACAGGAGCAAAAAAAAAACACACCGCAGACGGCCTTAGAGGTTATGCTGAATCTGCTGCCAATAGATTTATTTATAAGAGGCACAGGTGCAAAGGGAGCTGATGGATCGGATGACACCGGACTACATAGTGGTCAAATATTCTTTCGAGGACAAGATGAAGGTCACTATGCCTTCAAGAGAAGACTGGGATCAAACTCCTATACATAGGGAGAATGAGATAGCAATCCTCACAGATGCCGCAAAAATAAAAACATCAGAGTATTTTTCATATCTACTACCCCATCGACTCAGTGCAATAGTGGAGTTATCTCCTCAGATAGGTACTTATGCATTTGCTATGCAGAGTGATTAAATTCTTGAATCACCTGATCTAATAGCTTGTTTCTGATTTCTTCAAGGACATTAGTTTTCTGCTGTGCTAGTTTCGCGCTATCATTTTGATTCCAGTCTTTCGGGTTTCGTATGACCTTCTAAGCCTTCTGTTTTCGATTAGGTACCATGGCTCTAACTTATCCAAGAAGTTCTGGCCTTCTCGGATTGGCCTAGTTATTGTGCACTCCTGATACACTTCAAGAATAAGACTTTCATCATTCAGTTCTCAGAGTTATGGATTGTCTGTTTGCATTGGAACCTCCGCTTGCATCTCTGTCACCTGATAGCTTAAGCTGATTTTACTCCTGTCGAAGGCTTGCTTCGATTATCATGCATGCTTCTTCAGCTCCTGCTCGTAGATACTTAGGCTATTCAGGACCGATGACGATATGATCCTGTGTGAGTCATTGGATTCCTTCCTTTCTTCCTAGTAGTGCCGCAAGACGAGACTAGACGAGACTCAGGGTTGGTCTCGGCTCGTCTCGACATCTCGAGACGAGACCGTGACTTAGTTTCGGTCTCGAGTACCAAAGTCTCGTCTCGTCTCGAGTGGTCTCGTCTGGTCTCGAGTTATACAGGGTGTCCAAAAAATAGCGTAAAAGCTCTTCTCTACGTGGTAGAGGACCCTACAAGGAACCCCAGGAAAATATTTGAAAAAATCTAGTGGCATTCTTGAGAAAGTTATTTGCATTTTAATATTTATTAAAATTGGCAACACTGAAAATATCCCGTTGACAATATGTCAGAGAAAATTAAGTACCCATGTAATTACCTGAAGAATTCGAAGGTGAATTTTCACATCTACCTCTTCATATTACCAAGAATAATGCTGGAGAAGGATTTTTTTAATTTAATTATTTTTCCAGGGTTCCTCAGAAGGTCCACGCGTGTGAAGTTGGCACCCGATTCTCAGCAACGATTTTTCAGGAAAAGCGCATTACCGCCAGCGGTGGTTAATCAATTTTTGTATTTTGGAAAAAAGCAATGATGACTTTTTGTTTCTTCTTCAAGTTTTTTCAAATAAAGGTTAGAATAAGTTCCATTAATTTTCCCATGCGAATTTTAAATATATTTTGTATTGTATCCGTTTATGATAAAAATGACGTGTGACTCTAATTTTTGTTGAGGCTTTCCTACAAGAAGAATATTTTTTATCGGAAGACATTTTTTATCAGTGAACAGTGATTTACTGTTTGGAAACATCTTTTTGAATTTTCACTGATAGAAAATTTCCTACCGATGGAATATTTTTCCCTTGTGGATATTATGAAAGCCTACCATTATAAGTTCATTTTAAAACAAAAATTAGAGTGATACATCTTCTAATTTTCGAAAAAAAAATAAATATATATTATTTTGTGTCATATTGATTTTGTGTTTGGGAACATCTTCTTGAATTTTCACTGATAGAAAATTTCCTACCGATGAATTTTTTTTTCCTTGTGGTTATTATGAAAGCCGACCCGTATAACTTTATTATAAAACAAAAATTAGAGTGACATCTTCTAGTTTTTAATTTTTTTTTTATTATTTTGTGTCATTGATTTCGTGTTTGGGAACACCTTCCCGAATTTCCACTGATAGAAAATTTCCTACCGATGAAAAATTTTTTCCTTGTGGATATTATGAAAGCCTACCCGTATAACTTTATTTTAAAACAAAAATTAGAGTGACACATCTTCTAGTTTCCGATTTTTTTAAAATTATTTTGTGTCATATTGATTTCGTGTTTGGGAACACCTTCTCGAATTTCCACTGATAGAAAAGTTCCTACCGATGAAAAATTTTTTCGTTGTGCATATTATGAAAGCCTATCCTTATAACTTCATTTTAAAACAAAAATTGGAGTGACATCTTCTATTTTTCGAAAAAAAAAAATATTGTTTTGTGTCATATTGATTCCGTGCTTGGGAACATTTTCTCGAATTTTCACTGATAGAAGACATCCTACCGATGAAAATTTTTTCCCTTGTGGATATTATGAAAGCCTACCCTTATAACTTCATTTTAAAACAAAAATTGGAGTGACACATCTTCTAGTTTTCGAAAAAAAAATTATTGCTTTGTGTCATATTGATTCCGTGTTTGGGAACATCTTCTTGAATTTTCACTGATAGAAAATTTCCTACCGATGAAAAATTTTTCCCTTGTGGATATTATGAAAGCCTACCCTTATAACTTCATTTTAAAACAAAAATTAGAGTGACACATCTTCTAGTTTTCGAAAAAAAATTATTATTTTGTGTCATATTGATTTCGTGTTTGGGAACACCTCGAATTTTCACTGATAGAAAACTTCCTACCGAAGAAAAATTTTTCCCTTGTGGATATTATGAAAGCCTACCCTTATAATAACTTCATTTTAAAACAAAAATTAGAGTGACACATCTTCTAGTTTTCGAAAAAAAATTTATTGTTTTGTGTCATATTGATTCCGTGTTTGGGAACATCTTCTTGAATTTTCACTGATAGAAAATTTCCTACCGTTGAAAATTTTTTTCCTTGTGGATATTATGAAAGCCTACCCTTATAACTTTATTTTCAAACAAAAATAAGAGTGACACATCTTCTAGTTTTCGAAAAAAAAATTATTGTTTTGTGTCATATTGATTCCGTGTTTGGGAACATCTTCACGAATTTTCTCTGATAGAAAATTTCCTACCGATGAAAATTTCTTCCCTTGTGGATATTATGAAAGCCTACCCTTATAACTTCATTTTAAAACAAAAATTAGAGTGACACATCTAGTTTTCGAAAAAAAATTATTATTTTGTGTCATATTGATTACGTGTTTGGGAACACCTTCTCGAATTTGCACTGATAGAAAATTTCCTACCGATGAAAAATTTTTCCCTTGTGGATAATATGAAAGCCTACCCTTATAACTTCATTTTAAAATCAAAATTGGAGTGACACATCTTCTAGTTTTCGAAAAAAAAATTATTGTTTTGTGTCATATTGATTCCGTGTTTGGTAACATCTTCTTGAATTTTCACTGATAGAAAATTTCCTACCGTTGAAAATTTTTTTTCTTTGTGTATATTATGGAAGCGTACCCTTATAACTTCATTTTAAAAGAAAAATTAGAGTGACACATCTTCTAGTTTTCGAAAAAAAATTATTATTTTGTGTCATATTGATTTCGTGTTTGGGAACACCTTCTCGAATTTTCACTGATAGAAAATTTCCTACCAATGAAAAATTTTTCACTTGTGGATATTATGAAAGCCTACCCTTATAACTTCATTTTAAAACAAAAATTAGAGTGACACATCTAGTTTTCGAAAAAAAATTATTATTTTGTGTCATATTGATTACGTGTTTGGGAACACCTTCTCGAATTTGCACTGATAGAAAATTTCCTACCGATGAAAAATTTTTCCCTTGTAGATATTATGAAAGCCTATCCTTATAACTTTATTTTAAAACAAAAATTAGAGTGACACATCTAGTTTTCGAAAAAAAAATTATGTATTTGTGTCATATTGATTACGTATTTGGGAACACCTTCTCGAATTTGCACTGATAGAAAATTTCCTACCGATGAAAAAATTTCCCCTTGTGGATAATATGAAAGCCTACCCTTATAACTTCATTTTAAAATAAAAATTAGAGTGACACATCTTCTAGTTTTCGAAAAAAAAATATTATTTTGTGTTATATTGATTTCGTGTTTGGGAACACCTTCTCGAATTTTCACTGATAGAAAACTTCCTACCGACGAAAAATTTTTCCCTTGTGGATATTATGAAAGCCTACTCTTATAATAAGTTCATTTTAAAACAAAAATTGGAGTGACACATCTTCTAGTTTTCGAAAAAAAAATTATTGCTTTGTGTCATATTGATTCCGTGTTTGGGAACATCTTCTTGAATTTTCACTGATAGAAAATTTCCTACCGATGAAAAATTTTTCCCTTGTGGATATTATGAAAGCCTACCCTTATAACTTCATTTTAAAACAAAAATTAGAGTGACACATCTTCTAGTTTTCGAAAAAAAATTATTATTTTGGTTCATATTGATTTCGTGTTTGGGAACACCTTCTCGAATTTTCACTGATAGAAAACTTCCTACCAAAGAAAAATTTTTCCCTTGTGGATATTATGAAAGCCTACCCTTATAACTTCATTTTCAAACAAAAATAAAAGTGACACATCTTCTAGTTTTCGAAAAAAAAATTATTGTTTTGTGTCATATTAATTCCGTGTTTGGGAACACCTTCTTGAATTTTCACTGATAGAAAATTTCCTACCGATGAAAAAATTTTCCTTTGTGGATATTATGAAAGCCTACCCTTATAACTTTATTTTAAAACAAAAATTAGAGTGACACATCTTCTAGTTTTCGAAAAAAAAAAATATTTTTTTGTGTCATATTGATTCCGTGTTTGGGAACATCTTCTTGAATTTTCACTGATAGAAAATTTCCTACCAATAATAAAATTTTCCCTTGTGGATATTATGAAAGCCTACCCTTATAACTTTATTTTAAAACAAAAATTAGAGTGACACATCTTCTAGTTTTCGAAAAAAAATTTATTGTTTTGTGTCATATTGATTCCGTGTTTGGGAACATCTTCACGAATTTTCACTGATAGAAAATTTCCTACCGATGAAAAATTTTTCCCTTGTGGATATTATGAAAGCCTACCCTTATAACTTCATTTTAAAACAAAAATTAGAGTGACACATCTAGTTTTCGAAAAAAATTTATAATTTTGTGTCATATTGATTACGTGTTTGGGAACACCTTCTCGAATTTGCACTGATAGAAAATTTCCTACCGATGAAAAATTTTTCCCTTGTGGATAATATGAAAGCCTACCCTTATAACTTCATTTTAAAATCAAAATTGGAGTGACACATCGTCTAGTTTTCGAAAAAAAAATTATTGTTTTGTGTCATATTGATTCCGTGTTTGGGAACATCTTCTTGAATTTTCACTGATAGAAAATTTCCTACCGTTGAAATTTTTTTTCTTTGTTTATATTATGGAAGCGTACCCTTATAACTTCATTTTAAAAGAAAAATTAAAGTTACACATCTTCTAGTTTTCGAAAAAAAATTATTATTTTGTGTCATATTGATTTCGTGTTTGGGAACACCTTCTCGAATTTTCACTGATAGAAAATTTCCTACCGATGAAAAATTTTTCCCTTGTGGATATTATGAAAGCCTACCCTTATAACTTCATTTTAAAACAAAAATTGAAGTGACACATCTTCTAGTTTTCGAAAAAAAATTATTATTTTGTGTCATATTAATTCCGTGTTTGGGAACACCTTCTTGAATTTTCACTGATAGCAAATTTCCTACCGATGAAAAATTTTTCCCTTGTAGATATTATGAAAGCCTATCCTTATAACTTTATTTTAAAACAAAAATTAGAGTGACACATCTAGTTTTCGAAAAAAAAATTATGTTTTTGTGTCATATTGATTCCATGTTTGGGAACATCTTCTCGAATTTTCACTGATAGAAAATTTCCTACCGATGAAAAATTTTTCCCTTGTGGATATTATGAAAGCCTACCCTTATAACTTCATTTTAAAACAAAAATTGGAGTGACACATCTTCTAGTTTTCGAAAAAAAATTATTATTTTGTGTCATATTGATTACGTGTTTGGGAACACCTTCTCGAATTTGCACTGATAGAAAATTTCCTACCGATGAATAAATTTTCCCTTGTGGATAATATGAAAGCCTACCCTTATAACTTCATTTTAAAATAAAAATTAGAGTGACACATCTTCTAGTTTTCTAAAAAAAAAATATTATTTTGTGTTATATTGATTTCGCGTTTGGGAACACCTTCTCGAATTTTCACTGATAGAAAACTTCCTACCGACGAAAAATTTTTCCCTTGTGGATATTATGAAAGCCTACTTTTATAATAACTTCATTTTAAAACAAAAATTGGAGTGACACATCTTCTAGTTTTCGAAAAAAAAAATATTATTTTGTGTCATGTTAATTTCGTGTTTGGGAACACCTTCTTGAATTTTCACTGATAGAAAATTTCCTACCGATGAAAAAATTTTCCCTTGTGGATATTATAACAGCCTACCCTTATAATTTCCTTTTAAATAAAAATAAGAATGACACATCTTCTAGTTTTCAAAAAAAAAATATTTTGTGGCATATTGATTTTGTGTTTGAAAATATCTTCTTTCTTGAAGGGAAAATTATAGAAACGTGTTTTTATAGTTAACCTTTTTGTGAAAAAAAAAAATCGAAACAAGAAAAAAAAATATGTATATTGAATTGACCCTAATTACCGCTGGCGGAAATGCGTTTCTCCTGAAAAATCGTTGCTTAGAATCGGGTGCTAACTTCACACGCGTAGAAGGTCCCCACTACGTAGAGAGTTTTTACGCTATTTTTCGGACACCCTGTATTTATGGTTTTTATTTTTATATTATAACGGAAGTCCAAACTGCCACAGTGAAAAAGCAATTAGTGAAAAATCACAGTAAAGAGTAACCGTGATATTTAATTTCCTGGTTTAATATTCAAATAGCTCAGAATAGTCCAATAATAGAGCTATGAAAGAAAAATTTTAAGTGCAATCTCGAGACTCGAGACTACACGAGACTCTCGCCTAGTCTGGTCTCGTCTCGTCGAGACTTCACGAGACGAGACCAAAAGCCAGTCTCGTCTCGAGAAGTCGAGACGAGACGAGACGAGACGACACGAGACGAGACGAGACCGGTCTCGAGTCTCGCGGCATCACTACTCCAGCCTGATGTGCGAATTCGTCCAGCCTTTCTCCGTTTCCATAACGGATATTGGCTTTCCAGGCTTCGTATTTACTGTTGAGGTCACCAATTGTAAAGGTTGGTAAAATTTTCAGTGGTATGTCCGTTCATAAAGTCTATATATAGACTTTTTCTAGTGCGTGATCTGAGATTTCTGACGCTGATTGGCTAGACTTTAGGGCCTCACTAGGGCCTTGGGTTAATCGTTCAAATTGAGCGCTGGTCGTATAATCTTAAACATCAAATAGGTATAAAAATTATTCTGAAAAATGGTCCACGCTGCTTATAAATGCATGAAAAACACAAGAGAGTAGAGTAATAATCGCATTAGGAATACATTTACAGTCAAATATGCAATTGATCATCCATGCTACTTTGATTACAACCGAGTTCGCCACACTGATTCAGAACTTTTGAAACCTAGATGGCATCAATTCAATGATTTACCTTCCGAACTATTTTTATTTTTATTTTTATTTTTATTTTTATTTTTATTTTTATTTTTATTTTTATTTTTATTTTTATTTTTATTTTTATTTTTATTTTTATTTTTATTTTTATTTTTATTTTTATTTTTATTTTTATTTTTATTTTTATTTTTATTTTTATTTTTATTTTTATTTTTATTTTTATTTTTATTTTTATTTTTATTTTTATTTTTATTTTTATTTTTATTTTTATTTTTATTTTTATTTTTATTTTTATTTTTATTTTTATTTTTATTTTTATTTTTATTTTTATTTTTATTTTTATTTTTATTTTTATTTTTATTTTTATTTTTATTTTTATTTTTATTTTTATTTTTATTTTTATTTTTATTTTTATTTTTATTTTTATTTTTATTTTTATTTTTATTTTTATTTTTATTTTTATTTTTATTTTTATTTTTATTTTTATTTTTATTTTTATTTTTATTTTTATTTTTATTTTTATTTTATCCTTTGTGCATTTCGATGTTTTTGATATTTTTGTTGAATTTTGATATTTTTTAGTTTAGAAACTGCTTTGTCATTAATTTTTTTTTTTAATTGATACAATAAAGCTTATTTGAAATTGAAATTGAAAATTCAATGGGCCCAGAGGCTGCTCGCAGATTGTTTGCAGTTTACACTGCAGTAAAAATTTTCTAGCGTGGCGACGAACCGTAATCTCAACCAATAACTTTGCAAAATCTATTTCTGATGCCTATTCAGAGTTGAACAGACTCAGCCCCTATACTTGTCCAGGGGCCTTATTCTGTAAAAACGAACCGTTCGATTCGGTAGAATTTCTTCGATTGTGACGTCATTTTTGGTTTGGTTTTCGCGCTACCAAACCGAAAATGACGTCACAATCGAAGAAATTCTACCGAATCTAACGGTTCGTTCCTTACAGAATAAGGCCCCTGGTCCCAGATGCAAATAGGATCCATTCGATTCTACTAAGTTTCGCAACAGGGCCGTAGCGATATGACTATCCCTAGGGGGGGAGACTGAGATGCGGCGCCCCCTACACGCCGCGAAGCCGAAGAAAAATATGTTTGGTGACCACATCCAAATTTCGCCAATTTGGGCATCATTTTTTTTAATAAAAATTAGATCAAAATGTTGTATTACTAAGGGCGGGTATTATAAAGCTATTCTGACAGATAACTCAAAGTTAACTTATGGAATTACCATGAGAAGTAACGTCATTCCTGGAGTTAACTTTTAGTTATTCGCCCTTGAAAACCAAACTTACTTATTGAGTGAGACTATACAGGGAGTTTGGCGGAGGGTTAGCCAGACTTGGTTGGCGTATAGATAGGCCCATTTCGGAGATATTTTATTAATACAATTGTGGCCTTAATCTCCATTTTTTTTTCATCATTTGTTTTCAAGAATTTTCAAAAACGCTGTGTCTAGCCTCCCGGCACCGGTATTCATACGAATCCCGGTTATGACGCGTTTTCTATGACTCCATCAACGACCGCCGGGATTTATCGTGGGTCCCGGCTATTGGATTCAAAATTCAAAGTCGTGTTTCTCTTGCTGCTTGAAGCTGTGATTAATTCCGGAATAGCTTTTGTGTATTATTGTTTCTTTTTGTGATATTGCTATTAGAGTGGTGAATACTTCGTTAATCCACTTTTCGTAGTAGTGGTTTAAAAAAGGAATAGTATGGTTAATTTTCATTCATTATTTAGGACTATAGCCTTTTTAACAGCCTGTATCTCTGAAATAGGGTACTCTTGGACCCATGTTTATAGAAATGTTTGCTCTTAATTTGAGATGTAGAATCCGCAGTTAAAATATTAACCTCTAATTTTGGGACACCCTGTGTAATGTTGCTGAACATTAACGGCGTTGCTGTACAAGATCAAATGCTGAACAAACTGTCAAAATGACCCTGTACCTACATATAATAAAAAGTCATAATTTTATTTTCCATTAATGAAAGCTTATCGCGCCCGACTTTGTTTACTTTTTTTACTCTCCATAATAAATCTGCCCTAATACCAATGAACATAATAATTATTAACATCTTATATAGCCGGGATGCATCTAAACATTCCGGTATAGGATTCGGCACCTAGGCATATTTCATTGGTCCGTTTGAATTCGGACCGCCAATTAATACGGAGTGCCAAAATCCGTACTTGAATGTTGAACGGTGCTGAGCCTCAGGTCGGAATGGTATATACATATACTATGTGGAGTGCCGAATCAAAGGTCAAAATGTTAAACAATGCCCAGCTGCAGGTTGGAATGTTACTCCGTTAGCGTGGCACAAAATCAACAAACAAACTTTATTTACTTTTTGTTACACATCTATTTTATTTCAAGGACACATTTCAAAAAATCTTGGACAATAATTTGCAGTGGCGGATCCAGGCAAATTAGAATAGAAAATTTTGAAAATAAATACCCTAATCTATCTTTTTTTTTGTATCTGTGGTGCTTAGTTCAATTAAAATATCAATTGAAACCAGGCCACAGCAGTTTTTGGCTTTTCCTTTCTTATTATTTCCTTGATCCACTTTTGTATAAGCACTATGATGGCATACAAAAACATATCTAAAAAATGTATTTTCCAAAGTCTATTCGCATCCAAGAAGATTCTACGTCATTGAATTGACATTGAACACAAACCTGCATTTGAATCTGTTATAATTATTTTTCGCTGACTTCACATTCTAATTCGTGTATGTTATATCACTATACTCTTCTATCCATTACTTTATATCGTTTTCCTCCAAAATGTTGGCTCGGTAAATTTGCTCACCACATTGAAAGTGTTTAAATGATCTAGGCAAACTCATCTTGCATGTTTAAGCACAAGAACACATGAAGCAACGGCGAAATAAACCGCATCCGCCGCAAAATTGTAGCTAAGAGGAACACGAAGGAGGTGGACAGCTGATTTAATATAAAAACCGCACCAAACGCATGGCAACATTCGGACCTGATACTCAGCACTGTTTAACATTTTGACCTTAGATTCGGCACTCCACATGGCTGTTGCTAATGGACCATTCTGACCTGAGGCTCAGCACCTTTCAACATTCAAGTACCGATTTCGGCACTCCGCATCAATTGGCGGTCCGAATTCAAACGGACCAATGAAATATGCCTAGGTGCCGAATCCTATACCGGAATGTTTAGATGCAGCCGGGATCCACGACAGTTACCGGTGGTTGTTGATGACGTCATTTAAAACGCGCCATAACCGGGATTCGTATGAATACCGGTGCCGGGAGGCTAGACACAGCGTTTCAAAAATTAACCCTTAAACTTCTGTAACTTTTTTAAAAATATTTATGGAAACGTTTGTTGCGTGGGTTTTTGGTCTGTAGGGTATCCTTGATAATATCAGAAAGTTAAAAGGTTACAGAAGTTAAAAGGTCCATTTTTGAAAATTCTTGAGAATAATACAAAAGCAATGATATAAAAAAAACGGGGACCTTAAGGGCATTAGTGTATTGAGAAAATATCTTCGAAATGGGCCTATCTATACGCCCACCAAGTTTGGCTAACCATCTGCCAAACACCCTATATATCTATTACCAATTTAATTTCCGGATTTTCTTAGACAGTTTTAGGTAAAATTAATGAAGTGTACATTGTACATTTTCAAAATAAGTACACCAAATTTTTTAAATATCCATTTTAATTAAATTTCTTCGTTTTTGCATATTGTCTATTTTGGCGCCCCTGTGGCAGCTACGCCCTGGGGGGAGGCTCCCCTGTCTCCCCCCCTGTTGGCTACGCCCCTGTTTCGCAATCGTTTTGCCTAGTCATTTTCAATTAGTCTTTTGAGGCGGGTATCTTTCCAGATTTTTGGGGACAAGTTTTGTTGTCACCACACAAGCCGGCATTTAAAACTATCGGTCTATAGGCATAATCAGCACCATACCTGGGTCTTTGAGAGGCTGATCATCGTTAAATTATATGTTCATGGTTGATGAGTCAGGGGAAACCTAATGTCCACTCCATCTACGTCGACTTTTCCAAGGCCTTCAACGTGGATCATTGAATATTTTTGGCTGTATGTTCTTGTAATTTCCGGCCCTCTATTGCGGGTTGGATTGAGAGCTTCTTGAGAAATCGCCGCCAAGTGGACCGAGTGAATCATTTCAAGTTTTCTCTAAGATTACGTCATCTTCACATCGGCCCCTTGCTTCATTAATGATGTTTCGTCTTTCTCGGACCAATTAAATGCTCGCGTTTCGCTGAAGTCAAGATATTTAGCATGATCAATACTTTTGGGGATTTTTTGTACCTTCTGGTTGACCTAGACAGATTGGCTTCCTGGTGTAGTGAGAACAGGGTGGCCCTATGCATATGAATGTGCGATTTTATGAAGTTTTCAATATTGCGATCCTCTCAGATCTTTCAGTACATTTTAGATGGTCTGCCTCCTTCAGTGTTCGATACTGGTGTTACCTTGATGGATTTCGAGACTCTCCATATTTCTTGTATTGTTAGTGAATCATTGAGAAAGCTTGGGTTTATCAAGGGCTATAATGCGGAGCAGTGGCGGCTCGTGACAATCCAAACTGGTGAGGCCCATGGCCCATCAAGTTAACCCAAACAAACCCAAACAAAATTTTCAAGTGTTACGCCCAAATTTTGACCCAAACTTTCATCAAAAGAACATCTCGGATATTTTTTTTTGTATATTTCTAATGAAAATTTTCATTTCTTACAGTTGCAAAACAACAGCAGTAGCTACCTAATTCTTATTTTAATACAAATTTTGAGTTTCAAATTAACAAAATAAATTCCAAAAAACAGTTTTTTAACCCGCAACAGACCAAAATAAAAAATATGAACCAATTAACCAATTAAATACTTGTCGCAGCAGCAAGGCCTGCCGATGCAAGGTTTCTTATTAACAAGCCCAAAATTGTGCGCCTCAATGCCTATAAAAATTCGCTATCGTCTCACCTACAGTTGAAGCGTTGTGGTGGGGAATGCCGTGGCATCGCTTCGGCGTTCTGTGACGCACATGAGGCCAACATTTTTGGGATTGCTATTTTATTTTAATGCTGTCCGGCAACGATTTGAGCGCCTATAAGGATAAATAGGTAGAAGCGCGCGCTAGATTCAAGAAATAGTATTATATTTTAATGAAAATTCGATGTTTTGATTCTTTTAATGATTGAAAATAGTTGAAAAACGTTAAATATTTAATAAATATTATTTCAAAATTTTACTTTATTATTGTAATTTTTACATGTTGTTGCTTTATACGACGAGCCGCCACTGTTGCGGAGTTTTCTAGCGTTAACTCTCTCAAGATACCTAATTTGCTTTGGTGAGGACTCATCTGGAATATGCTTCATGTGTATGAAACCTAGATTTTACTAAGTAGCTATACCTACTCATATATGGAATCGAACAGGAACAGAGAACACAGTACAGTTTCTTAGGAAGATCAACGTTACGTTTGGTAATGATGTTCAAGAGAGTCAACCAACATTGTTGTTTCTCCTCACTTGGTGTCATTTGTCGTTCTACAAGTTCCCAGGAACACTCATTCGCACATTTCATCAACCAGTAGGAATCATGGAACTTATCATCATTCATATATTTCCAAGGCTATTTCCCTCGCTCACTGATGTGAATTGGATTTCTTTTTTGAGTCCTTTACTAGCTTTAAACGAAGGTGATTGGGGGCTATCTCTGACTGATTATTATTCTATCATTATTTTATCGAATATTTTTATTTCCAGTTTTGGTTTTTTAAGAGCCCTATATTTCTGTGAAAAAAAGTTATTAATTTCCTTGAACAATGTATGAATAGAATTCTTGAACTAGAAGATAAACTTTGCTTCATGTTAGCTAACAATTGACAACTCTAACATTTATTATAAACCGTCTTGTTTCCATATCCAAAAGTCAACTATGAACACGCAACTGAATCAATTTTCAAGGGCAATTGCACGTGCAGAATCTTATTTGTGTGTAAATACACAACGACCTTCAACCGATTTAGGTAGGAAGTATTATATGGATTTAATCAAAACAAATTTATTCTTGGAACTTAATTGTGGATCAAATAATCACATAAGGTGCCATATAAATCGACTGCAAGTGTCTTTGGAGGGTGTCAAATATCAAGTTATATAATATGTCCATAATACTTAATAAATTATATTACAGCATATTACAGCTTGGACGAATTTTATAATGATGTATTTTGAATGTAGTGATTTTGCTTTTGTGATCTTGTAAGCGTGGTAGTCTCTATTTTTTTTTTATGCTGCTTGTTAGTTTTTTGTGGGTTTTTTTTTTTGCTGCATTGTATTTTGTATTTGCTTGGGATATGTATTTTAGCCCATTCTATTGTTTTTTGCCTTTTGTTGTAGATTATTTGTCTTTATTTTTATGTAATATGTAATATGTAATATGTAATATGTAATATGTAATATGTAATATGTAATATGTAATTTGTATTGATATTATTAGGTAATTAGATGTAACGAGATCGCTTTGTCAATAAATTCATGTAATTTCAGACAATAAAGCATATGTAATGTAATGTAAACTTACCAGGTTTCTTCAAAAAAATGCTCTTCCTCATAATTTCACAAAATATGACACATTACTTATTAATTAAGAGCGACATTTTATAAACCGTGTTTTATAAAAAAATCATCTTCGTAACTATGCCAGGTTTATATAATATTCGTAAGCTTGCCGGAAAGACCCACTCGAAACCTGTCCAGAAAATGAATCTTACATAGCTTTTAGAAATTAGATCTAGTGTAGCAGTTATTAAATTGATTAGATTACGGTGGACGGTGGATGTATACGACAGAACAATAACAGATTGTCTGAAGCATCTACCGCGTATAGTTGAAGTTTATATTATTTTGGATGGATGGCTAGCAAATCCATGAAACTTCTTTCCAGATGCATATTTTTATTTTATTTTTTATAAGACATCAGAGATGGAAATGTTCTATAGAACAACTGAGCAAAATTAGAGAAAACATTGGAGTATTTACAAGTTTTTGAGGAAACGCAAAAAGCTTAGAAAAAAAAGGTTTGTTGTAATCCCAACATATTAGGTATTAGTTATTTTACATGTATATAATAATAGATTCATAAGTTATATTTTTCTATTCAGTAATTTTCCATACTCTTATTTTTTCTTCAATTATATCACTAATAACAAACTTCATTAGTAGATTATAGTATTTTGAAACCCCTATTTATTAACTAATGACAAATAAACAGCGCCGTTCGTGGCCAAAGCTCAATACTTCTCTTAAAAATAACAACATTAAGCATTATATTATTGGGTACCTATCTTTGAATTTAATTATCTTAATGTTGTTGATGACTGTACAAAATTGAACAAACTAATTTGGGAGATCATCTCTAAAATTCCATTATAAAATAACATTTAAGATAGGTGAAGTTTATTTAGTCATTAGACATTTTATCAATATTCAATTATTAGTCGTAAATAACCATTTTTGTCTAATTATCATAATCATTATAATTTGTCTATAAAAAAAGGCAGAATTAGAAGTTAGTAGACAGTCAGCAGCAAAAGAAGTTAGTTGTAACCTAGAGTAACCTCCGAACTCAGTTACGATTTTGGCTGTGCTTTTAACTAAGAAGTGAAATAAATAATTAAAAGTTTAAAAGTGTTTATTTTAAAAGCTTCGGCAATAACGTGGCTCAATCAAACCACAACATTGGTGGTAGCGAACGACAACATTTGGTGGCAGCGGAAAAACTATTTTGGTGTATTTGAAGGCGCGCGTAGACGCAGCAAATCATCATCGTATCAGTAACGCGGCGCGAAAGTAGTGAACTTGCGAAGTGAGTATCAACGTCTAAAACTTGAAGGAGCGCGGAGTACGCATCAAGTTACTCGTAAAGGAAACAGCAGATTCCGAAGGAGAGCTTCAAAGGTGCGCGGAGACGCAGTGAAGATTTCTGGCAGATCAACAACGAGGAACACAGCTCACGTGAACAGGACCACTGCAGCGAAACCCTGGTTCTTTGAATCATCTTAACAGGGGAAAACCAAAGGAAGCCGTGGAAAATGCACATGTAAGTCCTTATTTCGTTGTTTTTGCTATAGAGAAGCTGCCCTTTCTTTTAGATCTATTTCGCAAACAAATCAATTATAACTATCAATTTCATAGATATTTCAAAAAAAAAAATATATACCTATAAATATATAATAATTATAATAAAAAATAAACCGATTGATATTTAAAAAAAAAAAAAAAAAAAGTTCTAATCTTAAAATAATATTTTAAATATAAAAATTTCTGGAAAAAGTGCTTTTGATCTTTTATCACAGATTGATTCATTTGATGGTCATGGTGATATAAATTCTCTAAATTTCTTTATTAAAACTTGTGATGCTATGATGAAAGTAGTTAAGGAAACAGAAAAAGATACCCTACCCGAATTTATTTTCGCATTTAAATTAAAAGGAAAAGCACAGGAGGTTACCCAAAACAAAGAATTCGCTGACTGGAATGAAATAAAAAACTTTTTAATAGAAAAATTTTCTGACAAAACGCCCCCAGCGTATTATCTTACACAAATCATGAATATTCGTCAAAATTATAGAGAAAGTATTCAAGATTTCGGGTTAAAACTGAAAAATTTACAAAATAAATATAGAGAAGCTTGTAATTCTAATTATTCAATAATCGAAGCAAATCTGTTGATTTCGAATTTAGATTCAATTATTGTAAATAGCTTTCGAAAGGGATTACATGACGAAAAGATTCAAATGCGCGTGGTTGCCGAAAATACAAAAGATCTAGATGTAGCTATTTCCGTAGCTAACGAAATAGAGCTAGAAGGTAACTCTTTCAGAAACTCTCAAAAAAATATACATTTTGTTCAAACTCAAAGGCCAAACTTCAACTTTTCTACAAACACTAATAACGCCACATGTCATTTTTGTTTCAAAAATAACCATTTTACTAGTGACTGTAGACAGCTTAAGCGATACGAACAGAATCAAAGCAATACTAGTAACTTTAATTTCAGTAGAAATCACACAGGTCAAAACTTTAATAATTACCCACAAAATAATAATTTTTTTTTACTACTAACCTGAGAAATAGTCATTATTCAGTCTATTTTTTTAGGAAAAAATTGAATTTCTCTCCCTAGGTTAATAATGAAAATAATGAAAAAATACCTAGGTCAATAATGAAAATGACGTCATGATGCAAGGATATTGTCATGTTTCTATTGGTCCAATTTCAATTTCATACGTCAATTCAAAAAAAATACAGGTTTCTGTAGGTACATATAGGAAGTTATCATAAGCTGTTGTTAGAGGGCAGCACTTTCAAAAGGGCGTTCAAAAAAATAATTAAGAGCACAGATTTTGAATATTTTTTTTATTTTCTACTAGTAGTAGTAAAAAAAATTCTATATATTCCTCGGTAGAGAAAGTCATTATATACCTTACACATTATAAACCGAGGCGCGCTCGGCGCTCCGCGCCTCGGTTTATAAAAGCGCTCGGTATACAGGGTGAATCCGAAAGTGAGGCTTTTTTTTTAACAGGATGTATATCTTACCAAAATAAGTTGTTTGGCAGAAAATTGTTTACATAAAAAATTTAAGATAACGGAGGTACAGCTATTTTGAGGTTAGAGGAGACTTCCACTATAAATCACTTTGTTTATATTTTTTCAAAAAAAAAGCCCGAAAAAAGCCATTATTAGTACAACATAATGAGTCTTATTCCATAATAGGTACTTACAGTTGCATTATTCCATCAGAAAAAAATTCATTTTCAACCTATAAATTTTCTGTTTAAAGTGAAACCGACAAAATTTAGGAAGGAAATGAAGCATCAGACAAATGGAAATAATTTTGAACAATTTTTGTGATAATTTTTATCATATTTTCTCTACTAAATCTTAAATTATTGAAATTAGATTTTTAATGCACATAACCTTAAAATACCTGTATCTCCGTTATCTTACATTTTTTAAATAAACAATTTTTTGTCAAACAACTTATTTTGGCGAGATATATACCCTGTTAAAAAAAAAACCTCACTTTCAGATTCACCCTGTATAATGACCAACTTCTCTACCTAGGTATATAATATACTATTCCAATAGAAATAATGCTAGTAATAATTTTAACAGAAATACATTTTCAAACAATAATTTTAACAATCGAACGAATTATATTCCACCTTCAAATCGTAATAATTTTAATGATAATCAAAGATTCGCAAATAACTCCGGTAATTTTCGAAATTCTCAACAAAGATTTACTAATCACAGAAACCCTTCTTATGGCTCAACAAAGTTTTTCTGATCCATCAAGGCAAGTACAAACCTTTGTAAGCGAACCCTCAACGAGTTTTCAAATGATAAACGAACTCCCAAAAACTAATCAATATTTTTCGGGAAACGAGAAAGAAGCCCTGCCTGTGGACAGCCAACCAGGTGCTTCTCAAAATCGGTAGAAGTTTCTAACAGCTGTTCAAATCAAAATATTCCTGCTCGTATTATTAAACCCGTTGAAAATAACATTAATTTAGAACACTGCAAAACTATATCTATATCGGAAAATTTTAAGCAACTAGACATAATTAAAATACATTCTGCAGATACCACAAATTCGGAGTTGAACCTTTTGCTAGATACGGGAGCCGATGTTTCACTGCTAAAACAATCTAAATTGATTAATAATATTCACCTTAATAAAAATTTGATAGTAAAGTTAAAGGGTATCAGTGACCAAGCCATGTATACTTTAGGCATATACTCTATTTCAATTTCTTTAGATGATAACAAAACCTTGATTCACCCTTTCCATATCGTTCCAGATAATATCTCGATAAAAAGTGACGGACTTTTAGGGCGTGACTTTTTGCAGAAATACAAAGCTGAAATAAATTATGAAAAGAAGTTGTTTGTTTTCAAAATAATTGCTTTAAAATTTTTCCATCTGAAGCTACAGTAATAATTCCTGCGAAATGCGAAATGATAGTCTCTGCAGTAGCTAATATCTCACATACGGACGGAATCGTGAAATCAAAAAAATTTCCAATAACCTTTACATTGGTTCTTCCTTAACTAAAGTTTCTAACTATAAATGTCCAATTAGTATCTTGAACATATCTGATGAGCCAGTGGAAATACCATTACCTAGGGTGAATATAGAACCTATTTCTATTCATGAAACTAGATTAATTGACTTTGGAAGTAAAGATTATTCTTGTTTAAATCGTATTAAAAAAAATAAAGAATCTGTAAACTTAGAGCATTTAAATTACGAGGAATCAAATTCATTATTGGATATTTTTGGAGAATTTAACGATATTTTTTTTCTTGAAGGCGATTCATTAACGTGCACAGATAGCGTTAAACATTCTATTCCAACGGACCCTACTAAAGGGCCGATAATTACGAAACCATATAGATTACCATTTCAACACGCGAAATAATTAATGAACAAATAGACAAAATGCTAGAAGATGATATTATTTCACCTTCTTGTAGCCCTTGGAATAGTCCTCTTTTGGTAGTTCCAAAGAAAAGCGATGACGCGGGAAATCCTAAATATAGAGTAGTAGTAGATTTTCGAAAAATAAATGATATCACAGTGGGAAATGCTTTCCCCTTACCAAATATTACGGATATATTAGACCAGCTAGGAAACTCACAATATTTCACTACATTAGATCTAGCCAACGGATTTCATCAAGTTCAAATGAACGAAACCGATAAAATAAAAACTGCTTTCAGTACTTCGACAGGTCATTTCGAGTATAATAGGATGCCATTTGGGCTAAATGGGGCGCCCGCTACATTCCAGAGGTTAATGAATGCTGTTTTATGTGGTTTAAATGGAATTAAATGCTTTATTTATTTAGATGATGTTGTAATTTATGCAAATAACTTAAAAGAACATAACCATAGGCTTACTGAAATTTTTGAAAGACTTAGGGAACATAACTTGAAACTTCAACCAGCAAAAATGTGATTTTTTACGAAAAGAATGTCTATACCTAGGTCACAAAATAAGCAGAAACGGCATCAAACCAGACCCGTCAAAAATAGAATGTGTTAAAAATTTTCCTCAACCTAAAAAATAAAAAGATATAAAATCGTTCTTGGGACTAGTAGGGTATTATAGAAAATGTATAAAAGACTTTGCCAAAATCTCTAAACCTTTAACAAAACTATTAAAAAAAGATGCCGATGGGACAATTCATGTAATATTTTCATTTCAAACCCTTAAGGAATCTATAATATCCCCTCCCGTTCTTCAGTACCCGAATTTTTCAAAGGAATTTTTAATAACGACTGACGCTAGTAATTATGCGTTAGGTGCGATTCTATCTCAGGGTGAAATAAATAGCGATCGACCAATAGCCTTTGCAAGTAGGACCCTTAATAAAGCTGAACAAAATTACTCAACCACAGATAAAGAATTAGCAGCTATAGTTTGGGCAGTTAAACATTTCAGACCATATGTTTTTGGTAGAAAATTTAAAATTATTACCGATCATAAACCCTTATCATATGTATTTAATATTAAAGACCCTGGATCTAGGTTAACGCGATTTAGGTTAAAATTAGAGGAATACAATTATGAGGTTGTTTATAAAGCAGGTAAAATGAATACGAACGCCGATGCTTTAAGTCGGATTGTTAACACTTTCAGAACGGATTTAATAACCAATTATCAAGAATTTAAAAATTATCTTCAATCTCATGTAGTTACTAACTCAAAAATCAAGGAAATAAATACCTCTCTCTTTCAAACAACCGATTCAAACCCTTTAGCATTATTTATTCCCAAATATCCGGACATAAAGCAGTTCAAGATTCTGGAAAAAATAAACATGTCAGTAAATATATCGAATCGTTTAATAATAATATTGATTGGCCAGTAAATTCAGCATTTCACAACCAAAATAATAATAGTGATATATTTCTTCTCATAGATAACGAAAATCCGTTTAGTGACATAAAATATGAAAATATTTGGACATGTTTACTCAACTTGAAAAACATTTTGCCCAGTAAAGCGAAGTTAACTTTCTTAAAATACCATTATAACTCTTCAATAAAGTGGGAAATAATTAACCCTATGTTGAGATACATATATAAAGATACTGACATAGAAATAACTTTAGTTAATAATAGCTTAATTACGCCCTCAGATTCTGAAAAACAGGTACTACTTGAAGAATTCCATAATTGTCCTTTAGGCGGTCATCGAGGAGTATCACGAACTTATAAAAAATTATCAAGACTATATACGTGGAGAAACATGCGAAAAAACGTCAAGGAGTTCATTAAAAAATGTGAGCTTTGTCAAAAAAATAAGATGTCGCGTAAAACGAAAATGCCTATGATGATAACCACAACAGCATCCAAACCCTTCGAGAAATGTTTTTTGGATATAGTAGACCCTTTGCCCGAAACTGAATCCGGTAATAAATATATTCTTACCTTCCAGGATGATCTCACAAAATTCAATATAAATATTCCAATGCAAAATCAAGAAGCGCAAACAGTGGCGCACCATTTCGTATCAAATATCATTTGCTCTTATGGAATACCTGAAACTCTAGTCACTGATCAAGGTTCAAATTTTCTAAGCGAATTATTCAAAAACACATGAAAACTTTTAAAAATAAAGAAAATCCAAACGACAATCTATCACCCTGAATCGAACGGAGCACTAGAACGATCTCATAGAGTCTTGGAAGAATACTTGAGGCACTTTATTACCACCTCTCAGGAAGATTGGGACAATTGGATTCCTTTTGCAACATTCACATATAACACAACCCCACATACCGCGACACAGTTTCGTCCTTTTGAACTTTTATTTGGATATGCTCCTAATCTACCGACAGCAATAAATCAGCCTCCTAGAACTTATTATTCTTACGATGATTTTGTGGCTAATCTTAAGCAATAATTACAGCATTCCAGTCAAGTAGCTAGTAAAAAAGAAAAACTCAACTAAAATAAATCATGATAAAACTAAGTATGTAAGAACTTTCGATGTAGGCGATAAAGTACTTTTATACGATGAATCTGTTAGAAGGAGTAGAAGTAAAAAACTGACATCCCTATGGATAGGACCATATAAAATTATAAAAAAAAATTCTGATTTAAATTTTACAATTCAAAAAGGCAAAAATAAACAAACTATTCATGCGAACAGATTAAAACATTTTTATGATTGATAGGTCTTGTTCTCTATTTTTCTTTCCTTTTGTAGGTTTTTTCTTCTATTACTGCTACCAGCCATAGCCATAGCTCATCAGGCAGAATACAATGTAACGTATTACGACCACAACCCCGGAATACACTTCGAGAAATTAGGTGAAATGCGTTTATTTAACAACAAGTGGAAGCTAATTACTTTTGTAGACTTTGATAACCTCAGTTATAAACTTAAATCGTTAAAAAATTATTACAAACTTACTTCAGAAATATGTGAGAACAAAAACCTTCAGTATCACTTAAATATATGCGAAATGTTCTTAAAGTCGTCTAAATACAGTTTAAATAAAATCGATAAAGAATTGTTAGTTTTACACGAACTAGTAGGACATAGTATTCTCAAAAGAAATAAGAGAGGATGGTTCAATATCATTGGAAGAGTTACAAAAGTTTTATTTGGGACATTAGACGAAGATGACGCAAACTATTATAATTCTAAAATATCCGAATTTTCCAGAGATAAAATCTCCGTATTAGATCTTTTAAAAGAACAAACAGCGATAGTCCATTCTACATTAATTAATTTCAACAACACAATAGGCACTTTATTAGATTTTAACGAAAATATATTAAAATCTAATATAGATAACCTCAAAACAGAAATAGGTAAACAACAAGAAAACATTAAATTTTTGAGTATAAAAAATAATTTGGAAGAACACATAATGGTAACTAATATGATATTAAACCAATTGCAATTAGAAGTTTTGACACTAACCAATGCGATTCTTGCAGCCAAAAACGGTATTCTTCATCCGGCAATTTTAACACCTGTGCAATTAATCAATAAATTGAAAGATATTTCTGATTCCGTTCCACATGGGTTAGATTTTCCTGTACCTTTAAGGGATATAACGAATTCGAATCTGCTACTAAATGCCATAGAATTACAAGTTTATTTTGAAGAGAGGCGGTTGATATATATCATTAACACCCCACTCATAGAACCACAAATGTTTTATTGTTACAAAATACTGCCGTTTCCAAAACTATTAACATCAAATGAATTCATTTTAATTCGGCGGTCATTTCAATACATCGCTATCGATCAAAGTAAACAACAGTTTGTTACTTTTTCAGAAATGGAATATAATAAATGTATAAAAATAATAGAAAATAAAATAATTTGTAAACAGCAAAAGCCTGTATCTCTAGCACACCTAGTCGACAGTTGCGAAGTAAAATTACTCCAAGTAAAAAATAAAATTCCAGATAATTGTGATAAACGCATCATAAATTCAGACAGAAGCATTTTTACTCAATTAAGCACTACGAATACATGGCTATTTTCTTTGGCTCAACCTGAAAGTTTAACAATTTCTTGCAATAACAAACCTAAACCAATTGATATTCTACTTAAAGAAAGCGGCAGCGTATCAATAGGGAAACAATGTAAGGCTTACAGTGTATCCACCATGCTTGTGCCTCACGATAATGTATTCGAGTCCAAAGCATTTAGTGAATTTGTGCCTCCTTTTGAGATAACCGAGGATTGTTGTGAAAAAATAAAAATAAAAAATGTCAATTTATCGGAGATAATAGTCAGTGATCATTATAAACAGTGGCGGCTCGTGGCCCAAAAATATTAGGAGGTTCTGCCCTAGTGGCATATTCGTTTGGGATAGGGTGACGACCACGGCAGAATTTTTTTTCGGTTTCCACGGCCACGCCGAAAAAGGTTCATTTTAAATCTTCAAAAAAATGATTGTTTCTATATAACCATCAAAAAATACACAACTTTCGTTATATTTTACCAACCGAAAACGTCATTTTCGTCACTAGTGATAGAATATCCCATAACGTTAATTTTCGTCACTAGTGACCAAAATGAATGATTAGAATTTCACATGTTAAATACATTCTTTCAATCCAATTATAATTTAATTCTCTGAAGCACAATGAAAAAACACAAACGTAGTTCATCACAAAATTACCTAAAACCGAGAACTTTTGATAGATGGCGCCTTGATTCATTCACGTTTTTAAGCGCCATCTATCAAAATCAAACCAAGTAGGAACCCTTGTGAGAAAAATAAATAAGTTGAACAGCAAAAATCAAAACATATGAAAGTATTGTGTTCTACTCGTCGAAAATAATTTTTTGCAACTTGAAAACATTATGAAACTCGGCTTCACCTCGTTTGGTAAACTATTTTCTAGTTTCTAAAAATGCTGTTTTCGTCGCTCGTTAAACAATATACTAAGTAAATTGTAAATGTTGAACATAAAAACTCTTGATTTATTCAATCGCTTAATAATTGACAAGTCCTTTTTATCTGGGCTACACAAAAATGACAAGGATTTTTTTTTAAAATTAACAAACAACAATAAAAACTTTACTAAACCATTTAGATTACATTGTTATTTGTTAATTTTAATAAAATCCTCAGATTAACTAAATAAAGAAACCCGTAGAATTAACTAAATAAAGAAATCGGTAGAATTAAATAAATAAAGAAAAAAAAGATCCGATCGTATTTTTCCCGAAAAAAGATCATCAAAAAACAACGCACACAACAAATATGACCGACAGTTTCAACAGCACCCTTTCCCGCTTGTCCGTCTTCTCGTAAAAACAATAAAATTTGCGTACGTTCTGTAAACCCTGCAGCTCAATTTCCGCCTAAATTTCGCTATCTAAACCCAGGACCAAGTGCGGCGCGGGGCGATGAGTAGGGACCACAGAGGAGCACAGAACTCGAAAGTGGCCCAGTCATGTTATGTTGTACGCGAAAACCGTATCATTAACTTGCCATGGTTGGCCGACTGTAGCGGTCGGAGGTGCGCGTCTCGCTCATCAAGCTGAAAAATATTCCAGGCAGCGTGGATCGAAGGCTTACTATACTAACATGCTCGGCCGAAAATATACCGTTTCAATAATTTTAGTCGGTTTAACTTTCACTTGAAAAAATATAAAATAATCACAAAACTACTCAAGTAATTATGAAAATTTTGGGGGTTCTGCAGCACTGCAGCCCTTATGGACCAGCCGCCCCTGATTATAAATCATTATCAAAACATATTCCTGAACTCAACGTTGCTAGTCATAAACTAGATGAGATCGAAAAACTAGCAGATGATCTCGAAAAACAGACATCCACATCGAATTATACTATTTCTGGATCTGTGGTAGCCTATATACTCGGTATTTTATTAATATTTTTTGCTTTATATAAATTATTTAAGAAATGTTTCCCTAGAACATCATGCTGTGGAATAGTACCAAATGTTTGTATTAGAGTAAACCAATCTATGGAAACATCTCATTCAAAAAAAAATGAAACAAAATATGTAACTTATTATCGTAAATCCCAAGCTGATTCTGAAAACAGTGACGATTTAGAAATAAGAAATGCTTCATTGGAACCTACAGAAGATAGAAAGAAAAGAATCTCATTCAACGTACCTTCTAGAAAATCGATTCATTTAAATATTTAGTAGGTAATTCAAGAACTATATTAATGTAAAATAATGTACTCATAAGCTCATATCCGAGCTCATATCATTGTAGATGTAAGATTAGGTTAGTCGTTAATTTTAGTAGGTATCATAGTTATATAGAGATTTTATATTGACTCCTTTCAGGCATATAAAATCTCTTTCCAAGAGGGAAGGTGTTGTAATCCCAACATATTAGGTATTAGTTATTTTACATGTATATAATAATAAGTTATATTTTTCTATTCAGTAATTTTCCATACTCTTATTTTTTCTTCAATTATATCACTAATAACAAACTTCATTAGTAGATTATAGTATTTTGAAACCCCTATTTATTAACTAATGACAAATAAACAGCGCCGTTCGTGACCAAAGCTCAATACTTCTCTTAAAAATAACAACATTAAGCATTATATTATTGGGTACCTATCTTTGAATTTAATTATCTTAATGTTGTTGATGACTGATCCAAAATTGAACAAACTAATTTGGGAGATCATCTCTAAAATTCCATTATAAAATAACATTTAAGATAGGTGAAGTTTATTTAGTCATTAGACATTTTATCAATATTCAATTATTAGTCGTAAATAACCATTTTTGTCTAATTATCATAATCATTATAATTTGTCTATAAAAAAAGGCAGAATTGGAAGTTAGTAGACAGTCAGCAGCAAAAGAAGTTAGTTGTAACCTAGAGTAACCTCCGAACTCAGTTACGATTTTGGCTGTGCTTTTAACTAAGAAGTGAAATAAATAATTAAAAGTTTAAAAGTGTTTATTTTAAAAGCTTCGGCAATAACGTGGTTCAATCAAACCACAACATTGGTGGTAGCGAACCACAACAGGTTTTCCAATTAATTATTCCTATACGAACCATTTGTGAAACTCAGTTGAGAAATTTTCGGTAATGAATTATCAGATACATTTAACTCGAGATTTGACTTTCACCCTCCAGGGACAAAATAATCAAATTACGGGAAACGGAGACGTCGTTGCGCGTGGCCAAAAAAACTGACAAAACAACTGGAATAAAAATAATTCGCCGACGGCGGCGTCCACATTCATCAGTTCAGTCAGCGACCGATCTGCGTAATGTAATTAGTCTACCCAAATTATTTAGGGAAACCGCTTTTCCTGATTTTCTTGCTTGATGGTAGCCACACGTGGACGATTTGAGGACAATTTTAGTTTTCTTACACGAAAATATCGGCGTACACACATTGATATACTGGGGAATAGGGTACTTGCATGGAAAATTTAATTGATTATTGTTTATTGCAAACTGTAGGAAATCGAACAAAAATCGTTACTTTTTTTAAATTTCGCTCAAATGTGATTATTCCGGAAGTTATACAAATATTAAGTTTTGTATACAGTGTGTCCGAAATTCGAGTCTCTATATGGGGATCTCGCTTATTATGAGAGATACAGGGTGGCTCAAATTAGGAAAGTTTTAGGGAATTTATTGCTCATTTATATCCTGTTGTTGAATTTGCTCCAAAGTTTTCTGTTTCCTAGAAATCCGAGAAAAACTGAAAATAGCCAATTTTGTTTTTTGTCAATAATTTATAAACCGTTTACTTTAGACTTTTCTAACTTTAACATTATTAAGACACTTTTTTGAGACGGATATTTTCGTGATTTGAAAACATTCCGATCGTCGTTTGTTTTCGAGTAATTAACCAAAATTTTCTTATTTCTTATGGCGGCCATCTTCGATTTCGACAAAATAATATTCTGCGAAAAAAATCCTTTAAAATGATGTATTACAAGCTATGAAAACGTTTTGCAAAACATTCAAAATTACAGTTGGAACAGATATTTGGCTAAATTTGGCAATAATGCTCCCAAATAAGTATGATTTAATACCTAGAATCAGTATTTTTAAAGTCTTATGGCAATTTTTCTGGATAAAGAAAAAATAAGTAGGTAAGGTAATCCACATGTTTTTTTTTTGTAACGTAAACAACATAAACATGATTTTAGCTGAAAGATTGATTTCACATACATGATTTTAGTATTTAATTTACATATTGTTTGTTTTTTTTTTTCACTTCACTATCCCTTACTTCATTTCGCCTTACTTCTTTTTTTTTATTCAGTAAAATTGCCAGAAGACTTCAAAAATACCGATCCTAATATCAAATCCTAAAATCTGTTTTTTTTTTTAAATAATTCCCCAAGTCAAAAATTTAGTAACAATGTTGGCAACATAAGCCTTTTCTACATAAAAAAAATTAAAGCATTGACAATTTTACATTGTATTGCCAACATAATGTCAATGTCAGCCTTTATCTTTAAAAAAAACAGACTTTACTTATTACTTATTTGCTTTTGTTCTTATAATTATGAGCAGTGTTGCCAAATTTAGCAAAAAATCGCTTCCAACTGTATTTTGAAGGACTTGCAAAACTTTTTCATAGCTTGTTATACATCATTTTAAAGGATTTTTTTCGCAGAATATTATTTTGTTGAAATCTAAGATGG
The DNA here is from genome assembly GCA_917834065.1 of Ceutorhynchus assimilis. Classification (NCBI taxonomy): domain Eukaryota; kingdom Metazoa; phylum Arthropoda; class Insecta; order Coleoptera; family Curculionidae; genus Ceutorhynchus; species Ceutorhynchus assimilis. Next base: position 39,647,839 of record OU892280.1, on the reverse strand, counting down.
CCGCCATAAGAAATAAGAAAATTTTTGTTAATAACTCGAAAACAAAAGACGATCGGAATGTTTTCAAATCACGAAAATATCTGTCTCAAAAAAGTGTCTTAATAATGTTGAAGTGAGAAAAGTCTAAAGTTAACGATTTATGAATTATTGATAAAAAACAAAATTGGCTATTTACAGTTTTTCTCGGATTTCTAGGAAACAGAAAACTTTGGAGCAAATTCAACAACAGGATATAAATGAGCAATAAATTCCCTAAAACTTTCCTAATTTGAGCCACCCTGTATCTCTCATAATAAGCGAGATCCCCGTATAGAGACTCGAATTTCGGACACACATAGATATACTGAGCATGTGCAAAGTCACTAATTTATATGATAAGTGACGTCATAGGCATATTTCATAGCATTGTATCTCCGGTAATTTTTGACTAAGAAGAAGAAGAAAAAACACGTGTTAACTTATTTTTCATGGACTAACGGAATCAGCAATAAAGAAAATTGATGCAAGTACCCTATTTATTCCATGATGTTTTATGGAGGGAAAAACCGTATATTTTCATTCATTTTATATGTAAAGTTAAACCCAACTTTGAAGGCAGCTTATTCTGGTGGTTGGTCAAAAAAAAGTCGATGAGTGATTCGAATTATTTTGTTCTTCCTAAAATAAAGAGGATCTGGTACTTTGGTCTTTCTTCTCCTTCTTTTTCAGTTTGTATATATTCATCCACTCTCCTGGATATAGACCTCTTCCATAGCTTTCCACCTAAGCTTTCTGTATCCAGTTCTTTCCTGCGATTTTCTGGATATCATCTCGCCATCTTTTCTGGGGTTTTCCAACACATCTCTGAGGCGCCATACTTTCAATCTGTTGGTCCATCTGTCGTCCTGCTGTCGTTCTATATGGCCAGCTCTAGCTCATCGCCATTTCAGCTGTGTGGTTCATCGCACCACATCCGCCACTCTTGTTCTTCGCCTGATTTCGTCATTTGGCACTCCATCCCTAGCATGATCCTTTCCATTGTACGTTATGTTACCTGCAGGGTGTGTATGAATCTTCGGGAAGGACATTGTTTCCGAGCAATATGTAAGAACCGGTAGTAATGGTAGTATGCATGAATCATAAACATTTCGTTTTTGGTATATCATCTGATTCGAGGATAAACCTGAGCTTACAAAAGCCGCCCAAGAGTCCCTTCTTCCGAGTGATTTCGGCCGTTTGATTTTCTCCATTCCAATTGTATTTTATGCCCGAGATATAGGTATGTAGTCAGTTAGAATCTCTAGGGTAAGGTTTTCTATGTTTATTTCCATTGGTAAAGGAATCATTATTTTGATTTTACTCAAGTTCATCGTTAATCCTACTTGTAGGGACGCTTTATGGAGTTTTTCTAGCATCATCTCCAGTTCTTCACTAATATTACTAATAGGAATGATGTTATCTGCGAATCTTAAATGGGTCACTCTTGTTCCATTTATATTAATTCCTTTATTCCGCCAGTTCAGGTTCAGGTTTTTGAAGCCTAGCGTGAACAGCTTTGGGGAAATTGTGTCACCTTATCGTATTTCTCTGTGTATCGGGATTTTGTTGGTTTTAATATCTTTTTCTGGTTTGACTCTCATAGTTGCATGTTCGTAAATGTTTTTTATGAGTGTTGAGTATCTAGAGTCCATTCTGGTCTTGACTTGTGACCTTAAGATTGGTAAGTTTCAACAGAGTCAAATGTTTTCTGGAAGTCGATAAAAGCCAAATGTAGGGGTATATTGTACTCTGTCGCCTTCTCGATTTGCGTGCGTATAGTTTGCAGATGGTCAATCGTACTGAATCCTTCACGGAATCCCGCCTGTTCAGAGAGTTGACATGAATCCACCTGTTGTGAACACTTATTCAACAGTATTCTGACAATCTGTATTAGTTCTTCTTTCGCGCATGTCAACATGTTATATTCTGGGTCATCTCTGTTCATACCCCGTCTCCTCTATATTAAATTTTCTGTATCACGGGTCACGGCTCATTTTTTTTTGTATAACTCTTGTACAAAAAGTTTTGCATACAAGTTAGGTAATATCTACTATTCTTGCAGTGGGTGGTCGATATAAGTAGATAATATGTTTCTATTTCAAACCCTGCCGCCTGCCCCTTTTTTTATGTAATTTATTTTGTCTTCCTTTTGGTAAATTTATGTCTATTAGTCTGTGCGTCATTTTTACACATAGGTATAGTTTGACATAGTTTAAAACTGATCCTTTAATTTATATGTGTCCACGTTAAGCGCCTGTCTCCAAATTTTGATTTAAGTGAAAAACCTAAAAAAAACACACACTTACTCCAAATATAAATCAATCATTTTCCAAGGAACCCTTGCCAAAAAATCGCTTATAACCATTTGTAAATTTCGCACGAAAAAATAACGGAAGCTGATCATTATTCCAGATTTCATCAAAATTGATAGAACCCAAAGGAATTTTTAATCCTGTGAGCCTTTTATTTATGCGCTTTTTATGGGTTGTTGACTTTTATAAGGTGCGAACAAAATCATGAATCTTTTTGAAGTTTATTCGCCAGTTCAATTTCCAAAACAACAATAAATAATAAATATTTATCTAGGCCAAATTGGATTGAGACAAAATCTGAAACAGATAGACTCTTATGAAGATGTTCTTTGTGGCTGACATCCTCAATAACATTTTCTCTTTGATTAGCCTCCAGGTTTCGTCAAGAACAGAATTTATCATTCATTTCAGACATGGAAAGTCTTGAATAATACAAACTTAAACACGTGCAGGAATATTCCCAAAATTATATTATCATTTGTGGAGTCCGTACATCCTGTTATTTCTAAGTAACACAGCATTCATAACTAACATAAGCGTTAATACTTATATGACACTTTTAATTATTTCTCTGAAAATCCTTCGGACGAGGTTTCTGTAAATAAATCCCGTCATATCGTAAATGTTGGCAATTCAAAGGAATTCGCGATTCATAAAAACATCGAATAATAATTTTTCGCTTTTAATTCCAGTTTATTGATAATTTATCCTTTAGGAAGGATTTTTGGAGAAACAGTTTTTTGGCAAAGTAAAAGTAGACTTGATGGCTTAGAAATGAGTCAGTTATGAATTTGATAGATATGAGACAAACGTTCCAATTTAAATTTGAAATTTTGTTTGGGTTAGTTTTTGCTCCGTTTCAAGACAAAACTATAACCCAATTCCATTATAATGGCCATACAAAAGGCAACCCTTCAACTTCGAATTTTAAAATTGTTTTGAGAAAAATACCCGTAAGTTAATGGTTTTTTTTTGCTGTTTTATAAATAGAAACCCTGGTTTGCCCTGGTGAAAATATCGAGATTATGGAATATACTATCGATTTATTTTTCGTTGTTATTTGGAGGTAAAAAAAGGAAAATATTGTTTTTTTCACAAAACTGACTGGGGTGGTTCGTGTGGGTCTTCTCATGTTTGCTGTTGCCGTTTCATATTGAATAAAGGATCGAATTTTGAGGCCCAGGCAGGCATGGGCGTACATTAACTTGGGTTAACGAATCCGAAAATGATGACCGCCCTCTATTCCCTACAACTGACATTAGCTCAGGGGCGCTATGCGTTATACTTTTCGGTTTCGGTACCAATCACCCAGATCTATCCAGCTAGACCTTAACTTCCTCCCAGAGACCAACACCTATGAATGGAACCAAGTTTTTGGACTTCGCTGGGCTGGCCTTTCCCCTGGGTAGGGGAGAGGGCCCTAAGATGACGATCTTAAGGTTTGCGTTCCAGTTAACGCTCTATTTTTTGACCAGTAAAAGTTTTTCAATGCCAGGCATATAATATTTAAGTGACTAATAAATATTTGAATCAGTTTTAATTTTAATTTTCACTTTGTGAGTGGTAATTTTTTTTTTTGAAAAAAATGTAATTATCGTCATCTTACCCGCTTTTGCTGACAAGATGACGAACGTATGTGGGTAAGTTGACGAATATGGTAAAAAGGCAATAGAACAATACATTTAAACGTTGTAATGATTTATTTTTCAAAAATAAACAAGAACTAAAAGCAAGGAATTTCGAAAGTATTCAAAATGACCAGAAGCAAACAGAAAAAAATTCAAATTATGACCTAACTTTGATCACGACAAAAATCACACACCCACACTTTGGCTTTTGCTTCTTTCAAATCAAGTCCAGTGCATTCTGCGTGTGCCCACTTGGAGCATGCACTACAACAAAACCAAAGCTCATTATGTTTGCCCTCATCTTCACAAAATATGCACAGCCTGTCATATTCTTCAACCTCTTCGTCCATGTCGTCATTACTATCCACCACAGCTACATCTATGGAACTATCAGATGAATTAGATGACTCAAACACTTGGCGCTTTACACTTCTGATTTTATTTTGTTTATTTGCTTTACTATTTTTTTCTTGAACCGATTGGCTGCTGTTTTTTTTTATTTTTTTCTTCGGCGGGCCTTTCATTTGTTTTTTCTTTTCTTTTTCAAGTTTTACATTGTGCTTCTGTTCTAAAGCATCTTTAACGGGCGTGCTAGAAATTATAAGTGATGGTAGACTTTTCCTGGAACGTTTGTTCTGCCTGTTTGCTTTAGCCAAAGGAGGTAATCCTAACCGGATTGTCTGGCTCTGGCAGTCTTTATCAGGAGTTTTTAATGTCTTTTCAATATGAGCTGCCTTCATCTGCTCTTTGTTGGGAGTTAATGACTCTGGCATACGCTGAAGTCCAGATGTGGAAGGCACAGGTTCAGTGCTTGCTGTATAATTTAAAAGACTTTGTTCCGATGGCAATCTCCCAGTTTGATTATTTTCCTCAATTGATATTGGTTCAGCGTCAAGTTCCCTTTCTGTCGTTTGTGCAGTTTCAAAGTCAATATCAGTGAAAATGTCGGAATCAAACGGCTCTATGCCAGTTGCCCGGAATCCGCTTATAGCATTCGCGACGGTTGCTACTTTTAGGTAAGCCTTTCCAAAGATTGCCGCAATGTCACTCAGTGTAATAGCTTTTCCAGGATTGTTGGTCAAAAAGTCATCACAAGCCCTACTATACGCTGTTTTTAAGGGTCCATACACAGACACATCCAATGGTTGCATTCTGTGACTGGTGTGTGCGGGAAATCCCAAGAGAGAAATATAATTCTCCCTGCACAATGTTACAGCTTCAAACGTAACATGGCTAGCATGGTTATCCATTATTAGCAGAACTCTGTTGTTTTCGCTAGGACGAGCGTATTGAATAAAATGTTCCAGGTATTTTAAAAAAATTGCAGATGTCATCCATCCGGTTTCATGTGCAACACCTACAAATCCAGCAGGTGTGTTGTTCATATAGGCTGGTTGCATTCTAACTCTAGGGAAAATCATAAAAGGGGGAATAAATGTCCCACTTGCATTCATCGCGCATACAGCAGTCACATTAGTTCCTCGTTCCGCAGAAGATATCTTAATTACTCTTCGCTTGCCTTTTGGGGTAATTATCCTGGGATTTTTTGTGGCAACTGTTGATACACCGGTTTCATCTACGTTGTAAATTTGATTGGGTTGGAAATTATATTTTTCTTTGAGTTCCTTTAGGGCGTTGAAGAAATTGGAAACACTTTGGCGATTAAATCCCATTAGTCTAGCTATCGAGGTCGATTCTGGCTTTCGTAGGGAAAATTCGTATTTCCGCATAAACCATTCAACAAAGTGTCGTCCAGCTTTCTTCTTGTTTGTGTTAAACCTGTGTGAAATGTGACGTTTTTCCGCAAAATCATAAATTATCCTGCTGAATTGCTCCTTGGTTAGTCCAAATGCCCGATTGTCTATATTGATAATGTAATCTCGTAGTTCTTCTAATTCCTCATCAGAAAACGTGCTCTTGAATCGACCAGCATTGCAAGGAAATTCCTGAAAATAAAGACCAATAATTGTTTTTAACAATACATTATTTTAGGAGAGATTTCAACCGTACTTCCTCAGGATCCCTCTTCAGATATCTTCTAAGAGTTGGTTCCGGTATTTTATATGCTATTGCCATGGCATTTACGCGTTTGTTGTTTTGTCTAACCTCATTTATGGCAATTCGCATGTTCTCTTTACTCCATGATTGTCGTGTCGTTTTGCGCTTGTACACTCTTCCCATAATTTATGATCTAAAATTGCGTGTAAATAATTTACCAGCCAACAAACATCATATTATATGTAAGTGGGTAAGATGACGAATTCGTCATCTTAGCTACTATGTTTTTCGTCAACTTAACCCCATCACAGTTGAAATTTTGAAAAATTAAAGCAAACAAAAAACATGAATTTATTGTTTGTGAAAATATCACATATGATACCAAACAGACTCATAAACATTCAGCAAAAAAAGTTTTAAGTTTGAACTTACCTAGAAAAATGCAGACGTTATTTTCTTAGCCACTAAAATTATAACGAAGTACGACCGTGCACCTTATTTACCTGCTACCGACAAACTAACCGTTTAAAGGCTGAAATGGAAGAAACCCCGTAAGGAGCACGCGCAAAGCGACCGTTTCACACAATAATGGCCGCGCAGAGAGAGATACGGTATGTTTTATAGCCGATTCGTCATCTTACCTACTTCGTCATCTTTGGGCCCTCTCCCCTACTCGTGTTAGCCGGGTTCTCCCAGCAACGTTTGACGAGTCACCGTTCGCAACCCACTTTCGTGAGATGCTACCACATCTGAGATTAATACACGCTTGTGCCTTTCAACCAGGGAGCCTGGAATCAGCACAGCAGCGAGCATTTTTACCGGAACCGGAATGTGGTCTCCCCGGCCCGTAGTTTCTTGTATTGTATTAAAAGGGCTCACTGCGTAAGTTCCTTTTCCCTGACAAGGTCCGGGATCGGGGTATTCCCCTACTAGCTTTCGGAACACCCCATTCATCCGTTGCCCAGAATTCTGGGATAGGGTAGACATTAGGGGTCCTTCGCCTATGCCAACTAGTGAGACAATGGGTATTACTCAGGTTATACCTTTAACCCCCGGCCGTGCCCGGGTCCTCGTTTAACCAGACGAGTTTTGGTTCGAAGTAAAGCCCGTCCACCGTTGACCGGAAGCTGGGCTCATCGGACTTGCAGCCAGATTCCTGGAATCGTCCGAGGAGTTCCCCGCCTCTTCTTGCGGAAGACGAACAGTACCGCTACCATCTTTCTGGAGAAGGGCTCAGGAACTTTGCCCAGAATTCTGGGATCGTTCGAGAGTTCCTCCCTCCTTCCCCTATCGTGAGATGGTAGACACGATAGTTCGGTTGGAGGTTAACAAAATTGCACCTGCGAACCAGCCATCGAAAATGTGGGTAGGGACAGTGGGAATCTCCCCAATCCTACAACTGACAGTTCAACGCATGTCCCAAACTCCGCCATTTCTCCAATAATTCAAAGAAGCAAATGATTCCAGTTGAGGAACACTGCAAGTTGAAAACTACTGATTATTCTCTACGCTATTAAACTCCACCAGTAAAGTTCTCGAGAGAGCTCGTCACCTAAAAAACAATAATGACATTTTGATCGAAGCGTCTAGTGAAAACTGAAATGAGAAACGCCTATATAACGATTTGAATAAAAGCCATGGTGGTAAAAACGACAGAATACTAGCACCAGAATACGCATGGTAAAAATCATACATGCTTCTAATGACCCATAATGGGACTTACGCTTCCCGCCTCATTTCCGAAGTGGACATATAACCAACACGGTGATAGACTAGCCGTTCATAGTACAGGCCACCATTTCCATTTAACGTAACGAGTGCGACAAAAAAGGCATCCCTTCCGCAGCAACGGCACTAGGATTCACGTTAGTCAATATGTGTGCGCATTCCAGTTTTTGGTAATAGTTCATTGGCCCAGCTAGTCGACAACCCTTAACTTCCAGTTCTGCATCAGATACTATGAACGGAAAAATTGCCTGCCACTACTGTGCTCCTGTCATAGATGGCTACACGGCCACGGTCAGCATATCATCCACTTGAGCGATGTTTGGGTTTGTATCGGGCCTTCAAAAAAAAAAACAATCAAAGATTGCTTTGATTACGAAAACGTACGTCGCATTATTGTTTCTTTATTGGTCAGGAATTTTGACATGACATTTTGACATTGAAGTTCATTGAAAAAATTAAAGAAAAATATTGCTAAGACATACGTTTAAAAAACCATAGCAATCTTTGATTGGATTTTTTTTTGAAGACCCGATGCAGATGAGAGTGAGCTGAAGTTTGGGACTCATATCTCTAATCTGTGCTCTAAACTGTCTTCCGGCTGCTTTGCTATTGTAACAAAATCAAAAGCAAAATTTATGTTTTCCTAGATAAACAAACACTAAACTTTGAACTAATCTGTCGACTAAACCAGATCCCATGTGGTTGTAATCATTTATTCAAAGTCAAGGATAATCTTTTGAATACCCCTAAGGAATACCCACGTTTTATGACGAACCCAGATGTCAGGTAACTGATACCGCTGGAAAGAATTATTATATTCGAAGCGTGTGTGGGTGTAGCGAAGCAATAATTACATGAGCTGGATTTTTAAGATACAATAACAAATTGTATAACAATATAATTATCAAGGGAAGGGTTATTACTTGGGTGAAATATTAACTGTAAGGTAGTCAAATGCTTAGTTATAATTAAGATATAGGTAGGTTAATATAGGAGTGATTACTCAATAATTTTATTATTAAATTAATAGAGGATAGTTTAGTTCATTTCACACCCTTGATAATTAGGTTAGAAATTAGGGAACTTTTATTTTATTCACTTGATTAGGTTAGAAATTAGGGAGTTTTCATTTTATTTACTCGACTAGGCTAGAAATTAGGAAATAAGAATAGAAAGCATATTAGGTAATTAAAAAAGGGAAACGTTTTCAATTAAAAGGGAAAACATTAAATGTTCAATTAAGAATTTGAACACATGTAACTAGAGAACTCTGTTGGAGAGCCATCAAACTGAATCACAGGGTGGAGCAGATTAAATGGGGAAGGTTGAATAAACTTGAGAACCAATGGGAAATCAGCAAGAAACCAGAGGGTACTTTCAGCGAATCGTTGAAAGCTAAGAGGGTTGGAGATCTTTGACTTTGTCGATTCTCACAAGCCCGGTACTAAGGGGTAGCCAATGGGCTTCTAAAGTGGCATCCAGAGGGTAGTTCCTTTCGCTTATTTGAGCAGATGTCGAGGCCAGTTAACTTCAGTTATTGCCAATTCGCCTCTAGTTTTTACTTCTAGTTATCGCCGGAAATTTAAGTCGCAAAGTCTCAACGAGTTCTCGATCCGTTTCTCATCCTCTAGTTCATCTGCCGCCCGATGTTTTAGTGAAAGCTCTCAAAAGTTGTGATAGTTTATTTTTAATTTCAATTCCCATGAAGTGTCAGATTTGGAACTAAATCTTTTTTTAATTGGAAAATTACTCTCTTTCAATTGTCTTTAATTTTTCTTTAGTTAAAAATTGTTTATGGTCCATTGATTAAATAAATAACGTAATTTTAGTTTTTTTTTATATATTTTACTTTACCTTTTTTTTATCTTTAAATAATTAACGATAACTTGTCTTATCACTCATAAATGAATTAATTTTAATTTTCCAAAATTAGTCTTTTCTTTTCTGGTTTTAAAATTCCCATTAAAACTCTGGTGGTGGCATCTTACGTGCCGGTTTGTGTGGTTAAAGAAGGTGTTTCCAGCTTCAGCAGAAAAGTGGTAAGTGGTTCTTATGTTGAGTTTCTAATAACACCTTTCAATAACCACTCCAAGAAGAGAAGAAAGAAGATTTCGTTCAAATTGCCTCCGATTCAGAAAACTGGTATTTATACTGCTTCAGATCAAATTTGCTTTTCAGCATAATTTACCACGAAATTTTAAGATGTGACAGAATTATTCACACTACCAAAATATCAATTCTTACATAACATCTCAATTTTGTCACACTATTAGGGCCGTGAAAAATGAGTTAAATACTGAGATCATATGTCATTTGTTTCTGGGGCTCGTGCTCTTATAACCTTGTCTTTCAGAAGCGCGCTATTAGGGAGATGTGTTTTCGGTCTGCGACTACGAGAATCATGTAAGCCCATTTTTAAATCTGAAAAGATAATGACTGCTTATGGCATTTTCATTTTGGAGTCTGTATGTTCAATGCATAGGAAGTACCGAGTAAGTACCCACCTGAATCTGCTACACACTGTATCTGCTGTAAATACTCACAGCTTGTTTACCAGTGACCTTCGCATACCCGCTTCAACTTAACCAAAAACTCGATCCTTTACAATAGTAAAAGGCTGTTTAATTAGTTCTCAGTCCAGATTCTACGAAATATAGTTTACAGGGTGTTTGGAAATGTGATAGAAACACCGCAAAGAGATTTAACAGTGTTGAAGAGTTTCTATCCCATAATTATTTCAATAAGGTTCAAGTAACTAGCCTTATACTACCCATAGATTTTCAGACTTTCTTTATGTTTTGGAGTGTTTTGAGCATTTGCGGTATTTTTTTTTGCAATTATTTCTGTTTTTTATTCAGGTGTGGAAGAAACGATCAGATCCGGACAGCCCTTGCAATGCGATGTCAAGAATTCAGACAGACGCAATTCAGGTAAAGTACAACTTTCATAAGCCGGCAACGGACGGTGAGCGATAATAGAATATATATCTTACATAGATTAAAGTAGCACCATTATCAATTGAAAATCGCATCTCTATGGTGACTATTCAAAATTAGAAAAATACCCCTTAGAATAATATAAAATAATTTTTATATTTTTATGCCAAGTCCTGGTACACTATAACAAAAACGCCGCACGCCGGCAAAAAAACTTGAAAATTATCGGCGTTGCCGCTAGGCTTTATCGCTTCCCGACAAAGGTGAGCCGCTTTTGTTGACAGTGTGAGATATTCTCTTTAGAAGTGGACAAAAGTATAAAATTACACAGATAATTGATTTAAAATCAATTTCAAATTTGAATTTTTAAAAAAGGAATAATATTCCCATTCACATATTTATATTTGACTTATTTCAATAGTTTAAAACGGAATTTAAAGGATTACTTACTATATGAATTTTGCCCATTTATTTATTGTATTAACTCCACTGTATCCTATAAGTAAATCAGCTAGAATTTCTGGGCAATGGCGTTCGTCATTTCAGTTTTTATAGAAATATCTGGAGTATGTTTATTCTTTATTAACCAATTTGTTTTCATTTGTCATGATAATATTATTTAGACGCCTATGGATTCCCACGTGACTTCAAAGAGATCAACTGAGCCGCCTTTTTTATGAAGTTTCAATTAATAATGGTTAAACTTTACAAAAATATCGCTGCGCTTTGAAAGGTGCAGGTCGCCGCGCATTGATGATATTATAATATATCTATATCCCGGCGATATATTAATATTTCCTGTCTGTACAAATATGTTTTCCGAGCATTTTTTAGGATATATCTTTCTCCCCTCTTGCGTCGTGCTGCCCGCGAATCATACCAAGTTAGCAAACTGACATTGTTTACATGTGTTTTTATATTGAGACGTAACTTGATAAATAATATATTTCGTAAATTTGAATAATGTTAGAAGTTGCTTATTTCTGTGAAGAATGGAAGTGTGTGAGTGTGCACTTGATTCGTTAAAAAGTGTAAATTCTCGTTTTTTCCGATAATAGATGTAACAAGATAGCCAGAATCTTGTATTGGTTGGTATTTCTTTTTGGTTACCAACCATATTTGCTAATAGATTTTCGCTTTCAGCATCGGATATTCATCTTCTATTGGTTTCTCACAATTACAAGTCATCAAACTTCACTTCCTCCATTTTGCAACTATACCATATACATCATTGAATCACAGCCCATAAACTAAAATTCAAAAAATAGAAAATATATATTGTCGTCCACTGCCGTAATGATAAAATATAATATTGCAGCTCACTGCTAAGCTATAATATATATTATATTATCGCTCATCGTCCGTAGCCGGCTTTAAGTCGTGCGTAGAGTGCGCAGGAAGTCACTGATCGGGTTCCTCCACACTCTCGTAGATCAGCCAAAAAGAAGGGCGCTCAGCGTTGCGTAAATTGCGAACAAGGTAAAATAGGTACCCTTACAGCCAGAAAGGGAACTTCTTTCAGCAGACCAGTACGCGGATTCCGTGCACTGTCGCATTCTATAGCGATTTCCCCCTTTCTCCTTTCTCCGCCTAGTGAGAAAGACAACACGTCAAATGGTGTTGATTTCAACTTTTCCACACGACTCGTCTTGTATCTGTTGGAGTTTTCTGCATTAAATTTTCTTTCTTTTTTATACTACAGTTTTAGTGACAATATATAATACGAGTACGTAACTATAGTAACCTATAGTACAATGAATAGTAGAGTGTATATGTGAGACCTTTAAAAATTATTTGACATCTTTCCATCCCTTTCCCTGGGCCCCATTAAATTTTTCCGTAATTAAATTGGGATGCTTTCCACACATTTCGATGAAATCATCCCAATGTTGAGTGTTGAGGTGTTACCCTGTACCCTCATGATAATTACAGCCAACACAACTACCCCCACACCGGCGCGATTCTGTGTTGTGAGGGATCCTGTAGCGGACATATCGCTATCGATACCGCCATGTCACGTCGAATTGAGGGATCCTTTAAGATGTTCGAGATGATGTTGATCACAACAAAAACAACATACCTATGCAAAATCAAAATAAGAAACTGTAAAAATCCCAAAATAATTGCTTCACAAAACAAAAATCTAATCATGTAATTTCAAAATATTCCTAAATAATGTAAGGAAAATAAAAAATTCACGAGATAATTTCAGAATGAATAGTATACTTGAAAGCTGTCAATAGATCTTGGCTTTCGAGGTGTTGACAGAAACCGACTTCGGAAGAACCGTTATCAAAGGGTGCACGGACTAAGATTTTGGTGATGCCTTGCTTCTATATTTAGAAATAGACACTAGAATTCGATATGTAGAAAGCGACAGAACACAGAATCCGCGTCCAGATGAGACGCCAAGAGAAATGCCCCCGAGAATACTAAGAAGGCGACAAAGAAGTCTGCGGTTCCCACTGCGTCCCAAGGACTCACCGTCAGCCCTTCTGCCTAGGATTAGAAAGATCGTCGCCAGCACGAAGTAGTTCACAGGATATTTGATATGGACACTGCACCCTTAACTCTGCATCCTGTTTCGGATAACACCTTCCAGATAATTTTGCGCTCCTTTCTTGCACCTCGTCAGTGCAGGATCGGATCTACAGCGAAAGTTCTACCAGGACAATCATTCTCGAATGATCTTAACGAATTGTTCCTTGCCAAACATTACTAACTCCAAGTCGGTTCTATGTGTACCGCTACCGGGAAATTTGAAAGTCAAATCATGGCAAACCAGTAACCAGTTATCACCATAGATCCAACTGCAAACGCGTTTCGCTATTCTTGCACCTCTTCAGTACAGCAACTCCGTTTTCAACAAACTAACGCAACTTGAATGATAAATACTCCAGCTCTATTTACTTTTTGAAAAAAGCAAAAAAAAATATGGGTGTGATTGGTTTAGGTAAGTACCTACCTATAGTCTGGCAAGTGGTAACTTGGTAGAGACGAAAGGGGGAAGAAAAGTGGGGCGTAACCTAAGAATATTCACTGACACCTCAACTGACACCGCCTGATGACAACCATGTCTTTGGGTTCAGTGGCACCGAAAACACCAAGGAAATAAACCAAAAAAATATTAGGAAAAAAATTCTTGAGTTTCACGAATAATTACGCCACTGTTGCTGTCGTTCAGGCTGTAACCAATAGAATCATGCCTCTGAATAATCACGCCTCTCCGCTTCCTTCATTTCGTAATGTTGCCGGATTTTTTCCTATTTCAAAATACTACACGGCCCATATTGCAAAAAAAAAAATATGTCACCAACTTATTTATTATTGTTTCTCTCAAGTTTGGCATAGCAGCAAATTCTTTTTGAGTTCGCCGTTTGGCTAGCCAGACTATACTATAACTTCTGGAAAAAAATTGGAAAAAAAAAATATAATATGTCCAGTAACCAAAATAAAATCGATAATTATTTTTCTTATAATAATTTTATGGTTGTAATGAAGGTCATTGCTCACTAGTTTGCAATTAAATAATTTATTCGATAAACCAACTGTTTGTAAAGCTATTTCGGGAAGTTAGAGAAATAAATAGCAACGCAATATTTCCTACATAATATTTGCTTTATTTGATGTTTACTTAAGTATCTCCATGGAGTTAAATTTTCAACATCCTGGTCCTGGGGGGGCTAAATTTCGATATTTATTTGTTAATTAGTCCTCAAACCATGAATTAACGTTTACCCAGAGTTTGGGGTTGAAAATAAAAATCTGATTAACACTTTACGAAAAATTCATTTCTAATTTAACACGTAGCGTTGAATTTTTGCAATTTTTGGACGACATTTTTCGGATTATAAAACTGTTTATAATGACCGCTTTCTTTATGTGAAAAAAAAAAACAAATACGAGTCGCCCCCTTTCTAATTTATTAGGCGTTTTCGCGACCAGAGGCGCCAACTTTTTTATTATCACTTAATTTAGAAAATTTACATGACACAGACTTTTGTATCTGGAGGTGGTTTTATTTGCTTGTGGAAATTTTTTTCAATGAATGAATATTGACGTCAATTTAAAATTATCAATAATTTTGCATCGAAAATCATAAAATCCCAAATATCTAAACATTTATTTACAAAGTGAATCGATCTTTAGAAATCAAACATCTATCAAGGGAAAATCCTTCGGTGAACTTTATAAACCAAAATATAATTCGCTAAACAAATTAACCAAAATAGCTTACAGTCGAAAAACCAAAGGATGTGATGTCGAAGTGGTTTAATAGTAAACCGAGAGAATCATTGTTCAAAGTGAAATAAAAGAAAAATTAACCATCTTAGATTTCGCATTAAAAATAAACAGGATATGAGGATCGCAATGTCAAATAAATTGAATCCAGATATAAATAATTAAATCGAGGCTATAAATACGATTTAGGAGATTCCATTGAAATAACGGCTTTCTGGGCAATTAAAAATACTCAATATCATCGGCGGTACACGTGAGTAAACGAAGAATTTTTCCAGGACAATATTGAATTTTCGTTATGAGATTTATTAATAGATTATTTTTAGCAAAATTCAAAATTAGAGCATGGAAAATATTATTTTTTGCTAAAAATAGTTATTTTTCGAATAATCCCCTGCATATTAAATAACTGAAGTAATAATGATTTATTTCCCAATTCCTGATCCGATATGGATGCAAAAGTGGTGTTAACTAAAGATAGAAAGCTCTGAATGCGAGGCGCATAGATGTTATTTTCAATGACAATATTGAACAATTTGAATTTGGAAAATGCTAGAACAAATGTATTTCCTGGACCTAAGCTAGTGTTATCTCATGCTCCCGAAAAATGTAATATCAGACCATAGAAAGGAAAAAACTGGTCCCAAAGTGACTTCGAAAACATTTATGACTGCCAAAATCCCCCTATACTGCCGCCCATTTAGGTTATTTCAAAACTTCAACCAGTTTTCAGAAAAATTGCTATTCACTCAGAATGCAAGTAGGTAGGTACATTTTATCTGAAGCGCACAAACTTGCCATATCTGTAGTAGCCAGAAAGCACTCAATCTCCCTCGATTCGGCTTAACGGATATTGGCAGCATCGGGACAGTAACCTACGCCTACGCTCTACATGAAGTTACTGGCTATGACCCCGAATTCCACAATTTTGCCAGTTACCACTTCCTGAACGTTATTGTAAAGATGTTCTTTCTTTCGATGACAATTGGCTGCAGGAAACTCTAATTCCTACGCTGGAGATATTAAAAACAGCCATTACTTATTGAAATTCTATAGAACTACAACTCTATCCCGCATATAGCAGCGTGATGAAGTTCTATGGGAAGTTTCCTGAAAATCTGCCGCAAAGTAGGCACGTGCATATATTCTATTCACCATCAAAAAGTGTATTTCTCGAGTAGTATACACTACCTGATTCTACTTGAAAAAATGCATGAAACCAAATATACTTTGGCTCTTGGCTCCAGTTCAGAATTTCCTTTGAATTAAGTCCTTTTCGCGTTTCAATATTTTTTCGCGATGTCAATTATCAACTCATCTCTCTTTGCTCCGTTGACTTGTTGGTTATTATCGTGTTTTGTTTCTGATCTACCTTGTTCTCACCTCTCACAGCAGAAAATAAAGTACCTACTCACATCTCAAGGATCTAATTTTGGAAAAAGAGACATTCTGAAACTACCACAAGGAATAATTCCCACCATCATCCCTCGAGATCTCAGCAGCAAATTAACATCTTGGAACTCGAACCATCAACTTGAAGATTATAGGAAACGTATGGAAAATATAGAAAAAACTCAGAATCGAGAGGAGAATCAAGCCATCGTTGCAGGGACGCAATGCGTTGGCGAGAGAATGCCAGTCAAACAAGCATTCAGACAAAATCTATAATCTTGACATTGAAGTTGAGGGAACAGTAAGAGACATAATTATCCGTCGTTTTTAATCTGACACTTTCCGTATGAGGAGCGAGGGGTGAAGCATATGGCAAAAACAGGTGTGACGTCAGGTGACCATTAGCTTTCTAACGTCGGGAGCTACCAGCACACATTCCTTTGGAGTATCAGAGTAAAATAGACGGACTTTAATCAGGACAGGGAACCGCACATCAGATATTGTATCACTCCTCTGAGAGTCCATAATATTATAATTAGAACACACGATGTTAAGGAAGCCATTGGCTCGGGTCCTGTGTAAAATGTGTTGAATGGTGAAGATAGGAAAAACATATTTTTGGTGGGAAAAATTAATGAAAGTTAATTCATCGTGAAGCTTGGGAAATTTAATAAGGATTCACGTAGGTACTTTTCCTTTAATATGTCGTTGAAAAAGACTCCTTCTTGAGAAACCGGACCAGAGGGTATTTGGTTGTGAAGAGCTCTACAGGTAAAAATGAGATCTCCCCTGATTCTTCTATAGGAAACACTAATTTTTCCTTGTGTTAGCCTTTCTTGATGGGATGGTCTTTTCCTGCCAAGTTACAATCGCGTAGCATTTCTTTGCACAGCTTCCAGGTTTTTCTTTTCTTTTTTCAGATCAGGGCTCCATACCTTACCTGCATATTCAAGTATATTGGTCTGCAGTAGACAACAGACGGTTTGGTGAATTATTCCTGGGGTATGTTGGGAAATACCTTTTTCAACAGAAATAGTTTCCTGTTTGCACGACTGCAAATGTCCGTGATATGAGAGACCAGGAAAAAGCACTACATACCGAAATGCCAAGATCGTTATGCTTCTAAATACTGGACAACACAATGCCATTGATGGAGTGATCGTTTTGTAGGTTTTTCTTTCCAATGTGCAATACGACACACTTTAGGGGAAGTTGCCAGTCCTCACTCCACTCATAAATCAGGTTGAGTTATTCTTGGTGAGCGGCTTAGTCAGGGGCAGGACTGTAGATCTTTATGTCATCAGCATAACTAGCGCATGATGATTTTATAGGCTCCAGTAGATCCAGCGTGTATAACACAAAGAGCAATGGTGCAAACACTTAGCCCTTCGGCACTCCGCTTAGCACTGGGTGTGGCTTGGAAAGAGAGTCAGCAACTCGGGAACTGTCTGTCTGAGACATAATTCCTGATCCAGTCTAGCAATTTGCCCCACATCCCAAAATACTGCAATTTCATTACGAGTCATCGTGCAGGCACCCTGTCAAACCTTTGGCGAGATCAAGATAGATGACATCTACTGGCATTTTTCGGTCTAGAAGTCTGGTCCAGTCATTGAGAATTTCCAGTAGACATATATTTGTACTGCGTTTTAAAATGAAGTTGTGTTGGTGTGCGAAAATGAGCTGTTTTGCAACTGCAAAGTATCTGAATTGGTCTACTATTATTGACTCCATCATTTTGCCTATAATGGATAAAAGACTGATGGGCCTATAGTTCTTTGTGCTTAGCTGGTCACCTATTTTTTAGATGGGTGTGACTGACACCCTCTTCCAATCAGTTGGTTTCCAGGATGGACATGTCCATTATATTTGCTAGGGGGTGCAGAAGGCTTTCTGCACATTGTTTGAGCATCAGAGTGGACACACCATCAAGTTCAGGAGAGCTAGATGTTTTCAATTTTTTTTTTTTTTGAGATCTTAATGGGTAAAGTCGATTTTAGTGATTTGGTTTATTACCCTGGCAGTATGGATTCCAAGGATAGTCGGAATGGGTGCCTTCTTCGTGAAGACCTTTGAAAACTCATTCGAAAGTATTGTGGCTTTTCCCCTGTTATCTGTGCAAATATCCCCATTGGCAATTTCAAGGGTAGGTATACAGACTTTAGTATTTAAATTTGATCGTATATATTTGTGCAGCTGTTTGGAATCTCCAAATCTTGTTAACCTGCTGAGATATACCAGCTTTACCTCCTTTATTTGCTATGATAGGGTATTTGGAAAGTTGCGGTGTTCTCTATAGTCAGTGGTATTTTTTGTTTCAATGAATTTTTTCCAAAATGCTTTCTTCCTTCTACATTCTCGAATGTGACGATCAGTAATCCACGGTTTGAGCATGTTTGTTCTTCTTATGATTGGTTGGTTGGCTTGTATTTTTCTTTCCAATGGGTTGTGGAAAGTTGCCCAGACCGTGTCTATGTTATCACCCTTTTTAGGCGATTTCAACGTCCACAATATACCCTGGCTGAAACACCACAACAAAACAGATAACGAAGGCAGAGAAGCAGAAGCTTTTGCCATAAGTTGTGGTCTAACGCAGCTTGTCGATGAACCTACCCGTATCTCAGAAAGGGGCGAATTTGCAGCGCTTTTAGACTTGTTCCTAACCACAAATCCTGACTCGTACACAATTCAAGTAGATGCTCCACTTGGTTCGTCCGATCATAAACTTATAATAACAAAGTGCGAAATGCTCATCCCACCAAGGCAACAACCACTTCCTCGTAAAATGTGGCACTATAAATCGGCAAAATGGAATGACCTAAAACAGTTTTACCTGGATTTTCCATGGCAAGAGGTTTGCTTTAAAACAGCTGATCCCACTATTTGCTGTAATGAAATAACACAAGTAATCTTATGTGGAATGGATGCATATATCCCACATACAACTAAACGTAGAGCTAATGCAAAACCTTGGTTCAACAGCCAGTGTCAAACGGCTGTACAGAAAAAACACAGAGCATATAACCTTTGGAAACGACAACAAACCGCTCAAAACCACACAGAATTTAGAGAAGCCAGAAATAGTTGCAAAATTACTATTGACTCCGCTAAAGAAACATACAATCAAAGAATAAAAAACAGGTTGCTGAATTGTCCAAGTAGTTCTAGGTCCTTTTGGTCTCTTGCAAAAGCTGTTGGATCTAACTTCACCAAGTCATCCATACCACCACTTATAGATAAAAATAATCACTTAGCCACAACATCAGAGGAAAAAGCCAATATGCTGGCCCAAATGTTTTCCTCCAACTCCAACCTAACAGTGCCAAACGGAAAAACTCCACCGTTCATTGAAAGGGTTTCCCATAGTATGCCAGAGGTACCCTTTTGTCACAGAGAAATACGAAAATCCCTTAAAAAGCTAGATACAAACAAAGCAATGGGTCCGGATGGCATTCCCGCAATAGTACTCAAAAATTGCGCCAATGAACTCACCCCAACTTTCGCAAAATTATTCAATTTGTCTTACAGGCAAGGAGTATATCCATCATCATGGAAGTCTGCCGCAGTACAACCCATTCCAAAGAAAGGAAAAAAGACAGATCCGTTAAACTATAGACCAATTGCTCTACTTCCGGTGATATCAAAAGTAATGGAAAGAGTTGTGAACAATCACCTAACCAAGTACTTGGAAAAGTACAAAATTATCAACGATAAGCAATACGGATTTCGAAAATATAGGTCAACTGGCGATTTACTTACATACGTCACTCACTTATGGCAAAAAGCGATTGAGTTGCGGGGTGAAACAAGAACAATTGCCTTAGATATATCTAAAGCATTCGACAAAGTTTGGCATGAAAATCTGCTCAACAAGCTCAAAGCAATGGGATTATCGCCGAAACTTTGCACTTGGTTTGAAAGTTACCTAAAGGACAGATCCATTTATGTTGCACTGGATGGCCAGAACTCCAACTCTTACCAAATAAATGCTGGTGTGCCACAGGGAGCAATCCTTTCGCCAACTCTTTTTCTGATTTACATAAATGACCTCATAGATAAAACAGTAAATCCACTTTATTGCTTTGCAGACGATGGCAATGTAGTCTCCTCACTCATACCACCCACAGGTCTTTCCGCACGTGAATTCCATCATCTTAGACTAACTCAAATATCGCAGATAAATAACGACCTGGAGATAATAGAGGACTGGGGTAACAAAAACCTTGTACAGTTCAACGCACAGAAAACCCAAGCAGCTCTGTTTTCAAAAAAGAACAGCACCGGTGAGCCAAACATTATGCTATCTGGAAGTGCTATCACATTACAGAGTCAGTTGAACATCTTGGGGGTTACTGCAGAGACCAACATGTCTTGGCACAATCACGTGGCAGATATTGCTAAAAGGGCGTCCCAAAAGCTGGGGGTGCTATTTCGTACAAGACATCTGTACACACCAAGCCAATTGCTGACACTCTACAAAGCCCAGATTCGACCAACTATGGAGTACTGCTCACATATATGGAGTGCAGCACCCAAACATACCTTAATGCTTTTGAACACCGTGCAAAAACGAGCTATCAAGCTGATCAATGACCCCGCACTTACTCGTAACTTGGATGGTCTCGAACATCGCAGATCTGTGGGCGATTTATCTCTCTTCTACAGGTACTATCACGGATAATGCTCTGAAGAGTTGGCACGTATGATTCCACCAAGAGTAGCGCCTACCAGGCTAACCCGTCAAACAGACGGTAACCATGAATTTACTGTCAAACTAGAGGCACCAAGAACCTCATTATATCAGAATTCATATCTCTGGAGAACAGCATCGCTGTGGAATAAACTCCCTGCGACGGTTTTCCCTGCAGGTTACAACCTGAACCGTTTCAAGACCAACATACACCGACATTTCCGCGCACTTGCCGCTTCTCGAGCGTGATAGGACATTTCCTTGCGAGTGCGCATATCCGTAAAAAAAAAAAAAAAAAACCCAAAAGTTATTCTTCTCAGTCGAATCCAGGAAGGCGTTCGGTAAAAGTTGATGCGTTTGATTTTTTACTTGGAGGTTTCAGCACATATATTAGCCAATGTTTCTTGTAGTGTGAGTTTTAGTACATCATGGTCAGATTTTCCTATGGGAGACAGTTCCATCCCTCAATGCAGTCGGATCTGTAATTCGCCATGCGATTTTGAGAAAGTTGAAATCGCCCACAACTACCAAGTTTTTGTTTTCTGTGGTCGTATTTTCGAATTCATTCGAGTACATTTCGTACACGAAATTTGATTGACAGCAATGTTAATTAAATGGGGAGCATTCGAAATCGTATCAAATGTCGTATGCGAGAATACTCGAAAATACGACCCGATGCGAGATTAGTAATCGTGTTTGTGAAGAGAAGTGTATCATCTTCCATAGAGGATTCCGTTGGGCGGTAGACACAAACCAGCATAGAAGAAAACTCAGGTGATGTTAGAAGTAGGACCAGAATGTTAGCGCCACCGCAGTTAACGAGTATTTCTACTAAAGTGTAGCTGTCCAAGATATGTTAGCTAAGTTAAAAACACACTCCACCGCTGCGTTGTGTCAGTCTGTATATATCTGTATATATTGTAGTTACGGATAACAATAAGTGAGTTGGTTATTGTGTCTTTGAGCCTGTCTTAAATCATAAAGATATCTGGAGTGTTGTTTTTAAGTGGAGACGGTAAGATCATAATCCTTTGCACAGACTGAAGCAATGTTGGTGTAGAAAAAACCGACCAAGTTGCATAGTTTTTTGATGATTCTTTTGAGTTGCCTATTCCTTATATAAGCTGGTTATTTTGTTTCTATTTTTGAGGATGTTGATTGCTACTTGAGCACTTTCCAGAGATACATACATACCTTCAAGGGTCTTGGTTTAGATTGACTCGGGTCGAAGGTCGAATTTCCCAATGCGCAAAAAAATTACAGGTGCGCTAGAAAAACTAGCATCAATTAAGTGTAGCATATTAGAAGCCTCGGTTAAATCTTTTTTTTTTGCGTTGGTCTGCAGGGCCTTCTCTTTCGGCTCTGTATTAAAATGTTTGTAGCTCCGTTAAGGCGCTCAATGGCTGTTTGTGCAGCATCTTCAGAATCATTGGGAGTCGAGGTAGAACTGTTCTGCTGTTTGTTTTTTGGCATTCTTTTATTGGAACAGACGTTGAGAGTTTTTAGTTTGAATATCGTTTATGTGTTGTTTGAGACTCTCTTTGATTGTTGTTTTGGCCTCACTTTCAAACTTATTCATTCTTCTTTGTACCGGGTGGGGCACGAAAAACTTTCCAACCAGGTTTTCTCAGGTGTTAGATGTTTAATCAAAAATCGCTCAGACACGTCAATTTTTGTTTTTTGGGGGACACATTTTATTGGTATTTTCACCCCCGACCTGTGAATCCCTAAGTGGGGGTAACAGGTACCCCCAAAATTTCAAATGGAAAAAGGGGTCGAGTGATATGTCATTTGGTAGCTATTTTCATTGAGATTATATCCCCGAAGTTTTAAGTTGCTACTATTAATCCTGCCGAAATGGCGGCATGTCAAAGTTAGGATAAATGCTTTTTTTCGATAATCTAAGCTGTAAAGTTTTCACCTGTCACACCTATGCGTAGGTAACAGGTAAAAACCACACAGCATTTTTCTATTGATTTTTCCTAACTTTGACAAGCCGCCATTTCGACAGGGTAAATAGTGCAACTTGAAACTCCGGGAATATAATCCTAATGAAAATAGCTTTCAAATGACGTATCACTCGACCCCCCTTTTCATTTGAAATTTTGTGGGTACCTGTCACCCCCACTTAGGGGTTCACAGGTAGGGGGTGAAAATACCAATAAAATATGTCCCCCAAAAAACAAAAATTGACGTGTCTGAGCGATTTTTGATTAAACTCCTAACACCTGACAAAACCTGGGTGGAAAGTTTTTCGTGCCCCACCCGGTATATTGATCAGCTCAGTCTCAGTCTTGCTAGATTTCTTAGTTCTGTTTTAAGAGCATCTCAGTAATTTTTGTTTTGTTTGGGTATCTGGAAGCTTCAACAATTTTTGAGTGCTTACGCCCATTGTTGAACATAAAGTTTCAATCATTCCCACCCTAAGATCATTGGTCAACACTATTGGCATTAAAAAACAACTTTGTTCACCAAAATCAAATCAGTTCAGGAATTGGATGAGTATGATATATCAATCGGGGTTTTGAATCCTGTTACATCATCATCGGGCGAATTACCTAATGATACAAAACTTGCACTTTGTTATTTGTTTTTCTGACAAATATTCGTTTCTCAATAATGGCGAAGTCAGCCGGCATGATCAGATAACCATCTAGGAATATTCCTCTTGGTACCTACATACCCACCATCGTGGATGTGAACTGGAATATTCGGAGATCGCAGTGTTGGATTTTTATTTTGATCAATTTTTACAATTTTCTTCGTCTATTATATAATTTAGAGTGTGTTGGATTTTCTTGGCATGCAGACATTTCAGTTAAAGACTTGACCGACAAGGTAGAAATGAAACAGGTCTTGGTAGATCAGTTGGTACAGCGTTGCACTGGAAAACGAGGCAAAATTTTTCATCAATTTTAATTGAAACGTCTGCATGCCAAGAAAATCCAACACACTGCAAATTTATTTTTATCTGTAACTAGCTAATGATCCGCTGCGTTGTCAGCGTGAAAATATATTTTGAAATAATACACTTTTTTTCAAATTTTGTTGTTGATTTTCTATTTAATTTTTTTTTTCTAATCCGATACCAGAGTCGCTTGCCAGTGAGTTCAGTGACGCATTTTAAGCACTCCAGAGCTGTTCTAGAGCGCCCCGGGTTGTTAATAGGCGTTCCAGTGTATCAGAGTTTCGCGCAACCGAACTTTTTTTTTCGGGATAAAAAATAGCTTATAGCACTCCCCTCTTTAGCCGAATTCGATTAACCGGATTAGATCGATCTGGTTCAATTTAAGTGAACCACACTGTGTTCGATTGAGGCTGGATCAGTGCACTCTTATCAACAAAAAATGATCTAGATCAGAAGAAGTTCACTTAAATTGAACCCAAATCGATCTAATCTGGGTCAATCGAATTCAGCTTATATAGAGATACGTGGTATTAAATTCAAGATCGGTCCAGCCGTTCTCGAATTCAAAAAATAATAAAGCTACGTCGGTTGAATGGCAAGTCTTTCATACTGTCAAAAAAAAAGTTGGGCTATGTTGTTATGTAAAGTGAATGAGTTTGTTTACAATTAGGGAATCCAAACCACGTGACTTTTGCCAACCAGCCGGCATTTTGGAATTTTTATGAGGTTAGAATACGGGTTGTTACATGTCAACGATGTCAGAAAAGTGTCAGATTGATAAAGCCTAGTACTCATAACCGCGAAATTCACCCTTTTTTGACATTGCTTGGATAATTTGACGTTTGATTCATGCATAAAACGTCAAATTGTCGAAGCAATCTCAAAAAAGAGCGAATTTCGCTGTTATGAGTACTAGGCTTAATCCTGCCAAAAGAAAAACATATGTTTTTTGTTTATTGTTTGCCAACCAGACGCCATTTGGACAGGTCGTTGGATTGCCTAATTAAATTAATAAATAATTCAAAATTAATTTATTTTTCCGAGATGCGTAACCTATCCACAAACCTTCCTTAGGATGGCCATAACAATCTACCAAAGTTTCATCGTAATCGGATAAGTGGTGTAGGAGCGCATACCCGGATACCCCTGGAACTTTGATTTTTATATATATAGATTTTGGATATCGACAAGTATTCCTATTTTTTTTTAACAAATTACTGTTGATCCAGTATTACGTGATCAAGCGCTGTCCGTGACTTTTCCTGGATGAAGGATTGGACTAAAAGAACCTATCGAATGGGCTCGAATACCCTGCACATTCGAGGGACTCTCAGATTTTCTTCTCTCGACACATTAGAAGAATTACATTGAAAAGGTACGCACCACACATTTTACAAAATGTTAGTGAACCAACACTTCGAACAATATTTGTACTACGTACTCTATGGAGATTGACAATTCCCATTCTCAATATGTAATTGTCTAAAAGTTTGTTGTTTGATAAAAATAAACTAATTTATTAAAAAAAAAAACATACCTACTTTATGAAATTATTCTATCCCATATGCGTCGTGATTAGCTAATTAAAGTTATCTCCAGATTAACAACATTGTTGAAAAAACACAAAACTTGAAAAATAAAATTCTAGCTTATCAGTCAAAAACCCAAAGTTTATTCATCACTTGGTGCATATCGAATGCATTGATAATGAAAACAAAGTCTAGCAACATTTTACCTCTAGCCTTCAGACTCTGCAGGAAATTATCTTAATTTAATTGACACCAAACATTGAGGTGGCTCTAGATTACCATAAATCAATAAATGACTATTAAGTATACGTCATTACCGATAGAGGCATATATATCAAAAATCAAACTCTTGTAATATTGTTCCTTGTTCCTGAAGAAAGCAAAGTAAACCAAAAATAATTATTGAATGTAACAAAAAAATAAACTCAGGAGGTCGTATGTAGGAGAGGAGGACACGTGGCAAATTTTAATATTCAAAGAATGTTCTACCGTTTAAGTGGAAAGTGGCTTGGTGAAGAATTTATAATATCACACGTGTCAGGAAAAAATGATGACCAAGTAGAAAATATTATTGCTTCATTTGGAGGATCGGTATCATATAGGGCATTTATGTAAGTAATGATTCAAATTCATCATATTTCGCGTGACAGACTTTATTCTGTTGAGTGGAAGCTATCATAAGTAAACTATTCACTATATACTGTAGGTTAAAAATTAAGGTGTAACTAATATAATGATGATGATGATGAAAAGTATTTTATTGTCCAAGAAATTTTACAAGTAATAGATCTTATTGACAGCATGCCTAAAAACTGAATAATTGGAAATAAATATTAAAGATTGAACAGTACCTACTATCAATTAGTTTCAATAGGCTACAAACTGAACTACACTAAGCAACAATAAAAAATTAATATTAAGAGTTAAACCACATGACACTAAACAACTTACAAAGAAGTCGGAAATATTGGGAATTATAGTCCGTGGCACTGATATCAGATTTTTCTTAACTCCTCTATTAACGATTGATTGACGTATGTGAGGAAAAGTTCAAATTTCTGCAGTCGTTTTCAGTTTTTTAGCCAGCCACGAATAATTTCCATTTCCTTGTCAGCTTTTTGTTCTTTGTCAAAAGCTTACCCATTAACATTTCTTGAACCATGTTGTTAACTTGCCGTTGGTTTGCGAAAAGAAGCCTCGTGATGGTTAGCGTTCGAGTCTTCAGGCGATGTTCTACTTCTAGATTAGTTCGCCCAGTAATTCTTTTATGAATGACTTTGAAAAATAGTTCTATAATCTTCACATTTATTAGCTCCCGATTCTTTGGCAAGGAAACAAATTCTGATCCAAGCCAATCGTCAGCGATATGGCAAAACATGTAAATTTTATTAAAAACTGATGTTATCCGCCTTACGCTATCACCGTTCATAAGTTTCAAAAACTCTGTGTTTATGATGTCAGTTCCAGGATATTTTCCTTCTTTCATGGACTTTGTTGCTGCTCTTACTTCATCTATAAGAATGCATGGTCCCGTATTATCAGTTATCACAGGCGAGTGTCATTGAACAGTTGTTGGATATACGTTTTCCATACATTCGTCGTTCCAATTATTGTTTTTCCTTCGTTATCGGTATAGCGGTTATCTAATTATTGTTTCTACATGTCCTTGTCAGTTCTTTGACCTTTTTATGTACGTTGAAACTATAGTGTTAGGCTTGTTAAAGTTTCAATTTCCGTACACATCTCTCCAATTTCTGCCTCTTTAGCTTGTCGAATTTTTCTCTTGAATTTTCTGTTCATTTCGTTATATTCGACGGTATCCTTTGCGTCTCTGCTACAATAATTGTAGTATTTCGCCATGGGGACTATGTGAACTGGTTTCTGATGTCGCCAAACTTATCTAGGACTGGATCACATCCCACAATGCTAGACGCACGCGGAAGTGATCATCATGCTTACGAAATCCAGAAAGGACAAACCGTTCTCAGAACTACTGTGACATCAATCTCTTGCCTCTTCTGAGCGAGACACCATCGGTAACTACCAAGTTACAAGTACAAGCTAAAAGAATAAATTATTGGAGAGCTTGGACTGATATCTCGAACAAAAAATACTTCCAAGCGTATCCTGGCTAGCCAAACTTATTCAGTGTCACGCTTTTTCGGTGAATGAAAGTTTTTAAAGTTTAAAGTGAAAAATGAAATAATTGAAATTGCAGGACTGGAAGTCGAACTGCATGCAAATTAAGCCCTAACTCAGGATTAAACAATTCGGAGAGTAGGGGTGGGTTTAGTTTTTACTTTGAACTTTGAGAAGAAATTAATTTGCCACGCTTTTCCGGAGAATAAAAGTTTTTTAAAGTTTAAAGTGAAAAATAATAGTTATTTTTTATACAAGACGATAAAATGGTAAACATTGTTTCACGAGGGTTCATACTTTTTGCCTTCCTTTTTTAACAATTTGAAATTGACTGAAACAAATCAATGACGTCAAAAACGTTTGTTGGTTCTTAAACCAGAAGTCATTTTTTTCAATTTTCCTACGAGCGTGCGGAAAACGCGTTTTCACGCACTGATTTGCGTGCGGAAAGTACCACTTGAGGGGTGAACACATTTGGCAAAAAGTGTACACCTACATCCCTTTTTTGAGTAAATCACCTAAGTATTCCCCGGTTTTTAGAAATCCTTAGGAAATCCTACTACATCCCAATAAATCCTAGTACATCATAGTAATTCCTTGGTAAATCCTTGCATATCCTAGTAATTCCTTGATAAATTGCCTACATCCCAGTAAATCCCTTATTGTTATTATGATAATTATTACCTAATAATAATATTCCTGTACATAAATAAGGCATATTTCGTTAAAAACATTATAGTTATTAAGATACCAAGGGCAATATGAGCCAAATAAGTCCTCGAGGTCCGATGAAGTACAAGCCAAGGGCATTTGGCCCGAGAGGTGTACATCGCCCCTTTAGTTCATATTGCCCGTGGTGTCTTCAACGTTTTATGTTTTACTAGTATTCTTATTTCGTATCTATCTAAATTTAAATTATTTGAATTTTACCTGTGACATTTTTTAGTTGAAATTTTGCTATTTTTGTCATGTTTCTTCTAAAATAAAGGTTGAATTCCTGGAAGCAATTTAACCGGTGTGAGACCGGTATACAACTGACTTTTTAATTGTTCATAATGCCCTAGGGCGTTATGAAAAAATAACATCCCCAGGTTAATTATATCTGTAAAAAACCTGAAATAAGGTTGATTTTTTTCAAATAATAAACTGGAATGACATAAATTCTTTATTGGTGTGAGTTCTGATAAATATGTTATTTTATTCACATTTTTACACAATACAGGGTGACACAAAGAATAGGGAACAACCCATAACTTTTTTAACATATTAGTGAAAAATTTGAAATTTGGGGACCTTAAACGAGGCGACTTTTCGAGTTTTTTAGCAGTAATTTGCGTGTCTAGTCACTTCCGGTTTAACCGGAAATGGCCATAGCTTTTAATTTTCAAATGGGACATCCGGTATTTTTTAAGTTTTCTGGCACAGCAGATCATTTTACATATGATAGGACCATTTTTGAAAGATTTATAACAAAAAAAAGAAATTGGATTAATTTTAAGAGAAAAAAAATCGTTTATTTTTCTCAGTGAATTTTAATAATGTTGATATCAAAAAATACCTAGGGAAAAAAACCTATTTTCAAAAAACTGATAAGTCCCGGCTTGGTTACATGTTATATTTGAAAAATATGGAATACTTTGAAAAAACCTCTTTACACCAGTGGCAGCGCCGATTTTTGTTTTTTTCTAAAAATTAATTAATTTTCCAGTTATAAATTTTTCAAAAATGGTCCTATCATATGTAAAATGATCTACACTTTATTTTTTCCCAAGATAGATTTTGAAAACTTTGAAACATAAACAATAACACTTGACCCTGACTGGTCGCAAAATGAGGTGTTTCTGTAGGTTGACATCAGTTTTACAATAGCGACCAATAAGCGGCATTAGCGGCATTGCTTATGTTTCAAAGTTGATAATGCCAAATTCTATCTTGGAAAAAAATAAACCATATACCGGGAGTCCTATTCAAAAATCAAAAGGTATGGCCACTTCCGGTTAAACTAGAAGTGACTGGTAACGCAGTTTTCTTCTAAAAAACTCAACATGTTGCCTCGTTTAAGTTCCTCAAATTTCAAATTTTTAACTTATACATTAAAAAAGTTATAGGTTGTTCCCAATTTCTTGTGTCACCCTATATATAAAATACAAAAACTGTAACAAATGCAAAAAAAAACAACATAACGCAAAAGTGATTCGGTATACTTACATGCCTAAATGGAAATGGATGAAAGTTCAAATCTTATTTGGATTAGGAAAAAATTGTGCGTTTGATACTTTTGTTTTTTGATTGATTGTGTATTGATCATTGTATTGATTGATAATCCTGCTAAATGTATTTTGTTTATTGTGTGCCAACCAGGCCCCATTTTTGACAGGTCGTTGGATTGCCTAGGTATCTATAACCTCACTTTTGTATAATCGCTTTCTATTAGGCAATCTCAATCACGTGATTTTATAATGGCCGTTCGGGTCAAATATTGCCGTGACAAGGGTGACAAGCTGGTGACGTTCATAAGGAGAGCATTTGTGCACATTCGTGTTCTGCCCCTTGTTGTTTTTGAAGTGAATTTTATAGTCTTTGGTGTTTCTACGTATTTTTTATTGGTTTTGGCCATTGTTGTTTTCATAGTGAATTTTATAGTCTTTAGTATTTCAACGTATTTTTTAGTGTTCTGGCACTTGTTGTTTTCAAAGTAATATTTATAGTGTTTCTACGTATTTTTTAATTTATTAATAAATTCTGAGATGGAGAGTGAATATTTTAAGGTATTATTATTAAGGGAAAATCAAGCCTCTGTTCATGGGCGCCCGGCGGGGGGGGGGGGGGCATTTGCCCCCCCCCTGGCTTTTAATATAAATACTTAAAGGAAAAGTAATTTGTGCACCTATCAAAAGATACAGAGAATTAACTTTTTTTCCCGTCCGAAATAAAAGTATTTCCAAATTGTTTCATTTTTTCATGTTTATTATATTAATTACAATTAGCAAAATTTGTGTGTGGCCCAAAAAAAAATTTCCGCCTGCGGTGCGCTTTCCACGATTCCCCCAAGAGCAGTTTATTTGCCCCCCCCTGTGAAAAATTCTGCGGGCGCCGTTGCCTCTGTTAGATCCTTTCTATTAATTGCAGCAATAATCCATAAAGCCCTGCGTTGCCAATGATTTAAAATAGCAGGAACTGAATAAAATTTCACATTTTTCCTATAACCTCGACTTCCACACTCAATTACGATGCAAATCGCTGGCATTTTAATTAACACAATACCTTAACACACAAAAAAATACAAAATCCGATAATTCAAATCTGGACGTTTGTCCAGAATGTGACAGAATCAATGACATACAGAATAAACAACACAGTGCTTGACCCGAACTTCCATATTGAATTTCGTTTTTGACAGGTCAGTAGATTGCCTAATTAGACTATCCAAGATGCTGTCAAACTTAAATTAAAATGTCCGCCAAGAGGCACACAAACCGTTTGTTTGCTTGTCAAAGTCACATGTTTTGGATAGGCTGACTATTCAAGGTGCTGTCAAGCTTAAATTAAAATGTCCTCCAAGAGGCACACAAACCCTTTATTTGATGTCAAAGTCACGTGTTTTGGATAGGCTAATAACTGGTTCGTATTTGCGAAAAAGAGGTTTATGGCGTATTCCATTTGTCGCTTCAGTGCAGCACTCACTGCGCACGAGATTTTTTCTGGTGCTGTCAAAAACGCACACTAGTGCAGTATAAATAGAAATCAAAAATGCAATGTCTCTCAAGGTTATGCAAATACCCAAAATTTTAAAAGGTTACTTATGTACTAAAATCATGATAATCATAATGTTTGTTGGAATATAAAAATTGCACTGCGTGCACCTCTGTGCAACAAATGGGAAACGCTATAATACATCCCCGCTACATCCCTGGTAATTCCTATAAATCCGAACTACATCCTGGGTACATCCCCGGGAAATCGGGTAAATCTGAAGTAATTCCTATACATCACCATACATCCTAAGATTTTTGAAGATCTCCCTGTACATCCCCAGGAAATTCTCATAAATCCTTGTGTGTGTACACCATAAATCCCCATGTGTTCACCCCTCGGTACCACTTTTCCGCACTGCGTGCGTGAAAATTTTTTTACCGCACGGCGTGCGCGAAGAAAGTTTTTCACGCACGCTGTGCCCGAGAAAAGTTTTTCACGCACTAATTTTTAATTTTTTTTTTCTCTTCATGTCATGCTTTTCAAAAATTTTAGATCTTTTTGAAATTCCTCCACCGTTTTTTCTCTTCAAGAAAGCTATAAGGTTTTTGTACTGACCAATATCGACCTCTTTAATGAGTTGTATACCATAAATAATTAATTCTTCTTGCAATAAAAATAACTGTTAATGTTCTGTTGTTAAAATCATTGCGTTACCTACTATGCTTAATTAAAAAATCACATTTTTGACCATTTCTCTTATCAATAGAGCCAAAAACAAACAAAAAAATAATATGACAATTTCCGCACGCTCGTAGGAAAAATGTTGTACCTAACACGAGCGTAAAGTATCTTTTCCGCACTTACGGCTTGCACGAACTGCGCTGGCGCGTCGTTCGTGCTAACGCCGTTGCGTGCGAAAAGTATAACTTTCCGCACTTCTTAGGTAAATAACTATTGTCAAAAAAATTGAATGTGTCATATGAATTAATCTACGACAACCCTTTTTTTCCAAGTTATGTCGTGTTCGATGTCAAAAGTATGAACCCTGGTGGAACGGACCTTAGTTTATCGTTGACTGGAAAAGTTAATTCACGAGCGGAATCCAGAGTGAATTAATTCCGGGAGACGATAATGGCATTTTATCGTCGTGTGTAAAACAAAGTTTTTTTCCATAGCCTAATTATGGACGCCTGTAGCACAGTGAGGAAAAACACCTATTTAAAAAATTATTTCTTCAAATCTTAACTTTTTAAAAAAAATGTTTACTGAATAAAAGTAGATGTTGCAACCATGTATTGCTCAGTGGGATTCATGAGAAGAAGAGCGCGCCATCAAATTTAGGGGACCGCGTTCGAACCGTACTGCGAACGGGACACAGAAGAGAATAGACAACTAGACGACAGAACGCGCTAGACTGGTCCCTTATGGCGGTTTTACACCAAACCGACTAGTTGAGTTGCTGTTTTGTTGCTGTTTTAAAAAATAAAAACTTGACTGTTTTTACCGATAAAACTGTTCACACTTGATAAATAATATAAAATAATGAACACCCATCTACTATCTGAATTGAACTAAACAAAACTGCAACCGTTTCTCTGATGTAAAACGACAGAAAATAGAAACTCAATAGCAACTAATTTTTTTCTGTTTAGTGTGAACAGCTTTATCGTTAAAAACAGTTTAGTTTTTATTTTTTAAAAACAGCAACAAAACAGCAACTCAATTAGTCGGTTTGGTGTAAAACCGCCATTAGAAAACGTGTCCCGTGTCTGTAATTATTCATTATTCAATTTTCAGTAGTAATATAACAAGTGCATTAAAAATTAGCGATAATTTTTGGGAAATATGCACGAATGCACGTTAAGTTGAAAAAAGCACGAGTGCACGGAGTGCACGAGTGCGTTTTTCAGTTTAACATGCATGAGTGAAGATTTGTCGAAAATTATCGATGCATTTTTAATGCACGAGTTATATTTTATCAGAAAATTTCATGAATTTTCAACTTGTCCTGTATAAGAAAAAAATTTGTCACTGTCACATAAAATTTGTCAAATGAAATTGAAGGTGTTTCTCTATTTTTATTTTTGGTCTAGTTACTAGTTATTACCTTTTTAAACAATTTCTATGGTGATTTAACAATTGGCATTTGTGATAATAAACAAGTTTATTTCGTGTCTCAACATTTAAGAAAAATGTCGCGATTTGGTAACGCTTCCATGCAAGAAATTGACAAATCCATTGAAGACCTAACTCCTGAAAACACAAAAAAATCAAAAAATTCAATATGGAAACAATTCGAAGAATTTTGCTCTGAGAAAAAATACGTATTGGAAGCCCAGACAACACCAGAAACTTTAGCTAATATTTTAAAGGATTGGGCAAGTAATATGAGAAGAAAAGATGGTTCGTTTTACAAAGAGAGCGTAGTCAAGACTATGTGGAATGTGACCGCCAAATCACTTCAACAGAAGTATAGCGAATATGGTGTCAACCTCGATCCATTCTCAAATATTACATTCAAAGCAGCAAGAGACGCCAGGGATGCCGTACGGCGAGAATTGCAGGGTGATCCAAGCAAAAGAAAAACAAGTTCCTCAGCTTTTACGTCCGAAGAATATTTGAGTATTCTCAAACTTTTTGATGAAAATACTCCCGACGGGCTTCAAAAAAAGTTGTTCCACGTTTTATCATTTGAACTGGCTTTTAGAGGTGGCGAAGCTCCAAATTGCACAACTGATTTTTTTAAAATGGAAAAATTTCACGATGGCACACCTACAAACAGGATTGAATACAATCCAATTTTTTCGAAAACACGCCAAGGTGGTAGCCACCTTCTAACGACAGTAAATGGCTTATCAGAAACAACGCCGATGAAGCCATATGCCCAATTAGGTAAGTAAAAGTGCTTCAATAGGTAAACTTATTGATTCAAATATGATTTATTTCCAGGTTGTACAAATTGTTTATTTCCAAAAGAGGAAATAATGTGAAGATCAACAGACTTTTCTTAACATCTAATCCAGAATGGAGAAAAAGTGGCACATGGTATAAAAATATGCCAGCTGGCAGGAATGAAATTTCAAAATGGACAAAAACTGCAGCAGAAAAGGCCGGCCTAAATAGCAAAAAATTTAAATTTACTAACCATTCACATAGGGCTACAAGCGTAACCCATTTGGCTAAATCTGGAGTTGGCGAAAATCAATTAATAAAAATAACTGGCCATGGTAACGTTAATTCGATAAAACCCTATTTACAATTGGATCAGAGCTTTCATGAGGATATTATCCATAAAATGAGAGGAAACCATAACGCCGCCAATAATGAAATTCAAAATTGTAATGCTTCCCCTGTTCTCAGTTCGGCGCAAACGATTTCAACTTCAAATAGTGTAATGTCTGAAAATAATTCTTCGAAGGCAGTATTTAAATTTGAAAACTGTGTTTTTAATTGTCATAATTTCAATAACAATTAATTAATTATTGTATAGAGCACTTTTTAATATTTTTGCAAATATAGGTAGATGTTTCCAAAAATTCGTGTTTTAATGCACCCTTCAAACAGATCGTTTGAAAAATATATTGAAATTCATTTGGCATAAATATAAAGAAAAGGTGAAAAAATACCTGAGAAAAAATTATCAGCAATTAGCACATGTGCAAATTATCGATAATTTTAAAATTATCGCTATTTTTTAGATGCAGCTAAATTATCAGGTAATTGTATTCTGATTGGTCCAAACTGACAATAAAAAACCAGTATTTCATTGTTGAAATGTCAGATTTGACAATAAATGAAATTTTCATTCCTATTTTGCATTAAAATTAATTGTTCAATCCAATTTGTTATTAGTGTGTGTGTCAAAAAGCGATCACAAGGTCAGTTAAATAATTATTATTTTGTTTTTGAGAGTTCAATTTACGCAAGTATTTTTTTTTTTTCAATTTTTATGTTTTTTTTTTGTTTGTTTATAACAATTTTTTATAACATGTGCATTGTTTATGTATTTAACCAAAATCGTTTTATACTGTAAACAACACAGATAAAGAAGTAAATTAAAACCTAGGAAATTATGTGCTGTCTTTTTGTGTTGAGATTTTGATTTTTGGATTCAGAGCGTGCATTAGAGCCTTGTTGAATTTACTAACATTTTCCTATCCTGACGAGAGAATATCCTAAAAAATTGAAATGATCAATCTAGAGATATTGGCTCAAAAACAACTATAGCTGAGTAGCTTCCCGTATGAGACCTCAGTACCTGCTGGGAAACTGGCTAACTAACCAAAAACTCTTCAGTATTGAAATAAAACAAAATAAAACAAAAGTTGTGTATTTCGGTGTAAATTTAATAAAATTGGCTGAGCGCTTTCGGTCTTATTAGAGCATCTTCAGAGCCGCCCTATAACAAGCAAAGTATACATGTTTAATTGTCTTCATAATAACATTGGTTCTCAAGTACTTACTCGTCATAGAAATCGTGACTCAACATAGGACATTAAAAAACAAAACACCAAATAATAATACATGACAACGGAGACTTAAATAATATTAAAACACACTTTAAAATTCTTGTATACAAAACAAACAGACACAAAAGATGAACAAATGGTAATTTTTAAAAAAGAATGGTACGCTCTCAGAAAAAAAAAATAAAAATAAATATCTTCAGTATTGATTATAGGTAGTGTTGATTGTATGTAGTGTGTGTAATTAAAATTTCAGCACAAGAACAAAGGATGGTACCTAATTTAAACTTTTATTGACTTAAATTATTGAATTATTGACTCACAATTATTATTTAAAATGACACAGTATGTTTCGATTATTGGGGAATGTTAGATCGAGGGTTTCTCTGTCGTTCTCTTTCCCCTCGAGAATTCTAGGTCGAGAACGGTACGCTTTACTTTAATAATAAAGTAAACGTTTCACAAATTTTTCGTTTTTTTTTTTATGTATCACAACTTCCCTTAAAGGACCCCGCACACATCTTATGGGTTTTTGGCTCGCGGTCAAATTTGATAAAATTTTAGTATGTTGTAGATTTCAACCTCCTGATGAAAAGTTTTCATTGGCACAACTTGATCCTATGACTAGTTTCAGAGATACAGGGTCATAAAAAAATTCTCATCTTAACTAGTAATATTCCATTTACCCCCAAAATATGCATTTCTAATTATTAAATAATATGCTATTTGGGCACAATAAATGAAAAACGGAACCATCTTTCCATATTTTCAAGCAACTGCCTTAATACAGGGTGGTAAAATAATTATGCGTTATACAAATATGTTAGTTAAAAGGTTATATTAGGATTTTATTTTGTATTTTATATTTTCCCCTTATGTTCACAACCTGGGCCCGAAGGTCTGAAAACAGGAGAAACTCAGCTCTTGACCAATCAAAACTGCTCTATCATGTGTATGCCAATTGTTGGAACAAAGCCGCTGACTATAACACTTAACTTATTGAGTTCCCCTGAACGTGGTCATTAAGGCATTATTAGATTTAAATGAATATATATAAAGCAGGCCTGAATTGGACCGGCGAGTTAAAATGGACCAGTCAGTGGTAACCAATAAATCATTAACTATCTACACTTTATTTTTTCCCAAGATAGATTTTGACATTGAAAACTTTGAAACATAAACAATAACGCTTGACCCTGATTGGTCGCAAAATGAGGTGTTTCTGCAGGTTGACATCAGTTTTACAATAGCGACCAATAAGCGGCATTAGCGGCATTGTTTATGTTTCAAATTTGACAATGCCAAAATCTATCTTGGAAAAAAATAAACCATATCTATCTATCTATAAAGAACTATAAGAATAGATAACCAACAAAGCTGGGCAAAATACTTTAAAAAGTATTAGAATACTTTTATAAGGCAGATATTGTATTCAAATACATTAAAAAATATTTAAATACTTTAATTTGAATACTTTAAGGTATTTAAATACTGAAAAGTATTTAGGAATGCAACTACTGCCCAACTCTAAACCAATAAATCACTAATAACTATCTATCTATCTATCTTTAAAAAACGGCTTCAAAAACTTATTTCAAGCCAAAAAGTTTTTCATACCCAGATATTGTGAAAATATTTCAACTAACTTATCACTATCTAGGTAGGTAATCAAATCAATAATTTCCGGAAGGTCGTTTTTAACATTCGGAGCTCTAGCATCTTCTACCTGGTCCAAAATATAAGAACTAGGAAATTGAACATTTGGCTGGTGACGAGCATAAGCTAAAAACCACACTACGCTAGCAACGTGGCAACACATCCCAACAGTCCTTGCACCCGAACGACAAGTACAGTTATATTTCAGAACAGGTTGTCTCTCAGCAACATTGAAACTTATGGATAATTGGTACTTTACATTATTACGATGACGCGATTTAACTCGAATCCGTGAAAGTTCTGGATGATTCAACCTAGAATCGTATTCAAAAAAGTTGTTACCCTCTAGAGTACTATCTTAAATATGAGAAGGTGAAAGTCTTAATTGGAAGACACCAAAAGTTAAGTTCCTTAAGTCATCAATGTTCAAAATTGGAAAATGTCGAATCCAGTTTTCATCAAGAGGCTCCCAAGCTCCATGTCTTCTCAATAATCCTCCAGCTTCAACTCTCTGCTGAATAACATTTGGTTGTCGAGATTGTAGAAGCATTTCTCGAGCCAAATCCTGTGTCGCATCTTGCATATTAATTGTCAAATGATATTTATTTATTATTGCACAAGCAATACTTAAAAAGTCCTGAAGATGGGGAATGTTTACATTTGGTAGCTGGTCTCGAAAAATTTTAAAAATCATTTTGATGTGTCCATTTCGCGACTCAACAATCCAGCGCCATTTTGTTATCAGCCTAGACGAATTAGCTTCAGCAGTTGTAAGCTGGCTACTTAGGCCAAGATGAGCCGGCATTTCTACTTGAATACCAATACCTATCAGAAATTCTTGAGAGTCCCTATAGCCTCGGTCCAAGACAAATATATCGCCTTCCTGAAAATATTGCCTTAAAAGTTGATTATCGGGGATCACGATAGCTTCAAAATTACCAGTAATTTTTCACGATTGCGTCTATTTTTCTATAATTTCACGAGTCCGTAGGACGAGTGAAATTTGCAGAGAAAATACGCATGAGTGAAAAATTATCTGGTTCATTTTAAAGCTCAAGTGGTATTTAGAGGATTATTTCACGTATGAGAATGCAAAAAATATGGAAATAAATATGTATTAAAAGATTTGAACATCTTAACAATCAATACAAATAAATGGTTGCTATCAGGAACCGTTGGTTTGTATCAAAAATTAGCATGACAACCATGTACCTATACAATAACATGAGAGAATTATCGCTGTAATTCTCTCTAGTTAAACAAATGGAAAAGAGAATTTTCGCTGTAATTCTGAAAATCGTCACTTGTCTTATGGGATTTCTAACACATGAGTGGAATAATCGTTATTATACTCATGTAAAAGCACATTGGCGTCATTGTTGGCCGAGTCCGATCAAGGCTGGTTTTAACAAATGATGTGACTTATGAACAGAAAAAGATTTTCTCAAGACTTTAAAATTACTGCTTTTTTGAATTTTCATGTAAGTACCATCTATAAAAGCAATGGCTCTAGGTGTATTTGGTTGTGGATTATAAAGTTCATTCGAAAAAACAGTTACATGATCCCTGATAAACTGTTCGCGGGTAATGTGATTATATCCCAGATTAAGTGGAACAAAGTTTTCCATTAAAGATCTTGTCACTTTCGATATGACAAGGCTTGTGGACTGGCGACAAGGATATGAAAATATAGATGTGAGAAAATCATCGGAAATCCCTTGTCTAAGTTTACACAAAAAACACATTAGATCTTTTTTTGCAATCGTTCTTGTCCGGTTATACACCTCTACTCTATTACACCTCTCGAAAATGTCTCTAAACTGTTCTTTTGTCAGCGACGTCAATGCTTTAAATTCGTTTTCACTATAATTGTCTTCATTTTCAAACTTAGAAACAGTTTTAACATTGTCTCGCAGACATGTGAGAAAAGCGGTTAGTTCTCTACCTTTCAAATTAACGGGCCTTGTGATGGATTTGAGTCCAATTTGAACAAGAGTTGGCATCAAACCGTTATCATCCAAGTGATTAGGGCATATCCTTGTTTCTTCAGGAATAAAAATTTCGCGTTGGATGTAAATATCTACTCTTGCTTTAAGTGACATTCTATGAGATGTTTCCTGATTACAAACAAAGCAGCAACGAGTACTATGCCTCATAATCACCTTTAAAACTGTTGTATCAGGATCTTCTTCATATGCTCGAATTTCGTCTAGTACACTATTACTGCAGTTAAAGCATATACGGATATTTTGGTCAATATTCAGTTGATTGAGTCCCAATTCTTGTCTTCTTCGATTGGCAATATTCTCACTCTGTTCATTACCCGCTAACATTCTCATTTGCCGAGGAATTCCTTCCAAGTCACAAATGAAACACAAATAACGCAAACGAAATGCCATTTTGCACAACAAAACTATTTTTGAAGAAAATAAAACTGAATTAGTTGAATTAGTACCTAGCTATGGTTACAATAATAGTTATTTATGATATAAGTGCTAAAAGTGACATTTTATTTTGTGAAAAGGGAAGTTTGGAACACGACGCCGAAGGCGGAGTGTTCCATCCCTTTGA
Source organism: Ceutorhynchus assimilis (assembly GCA_917834065.1). NCBI lineage: Eukaryota > Metazoa > Arthropoda > Insecta > Coleoptera > Curculionidae > Ceutorhynchus > Ceutorhynchus assimilis. The sequence goes on along the minus strand of OU892280.1, from coordinate 39,607,930 downwards.
ACAAAATAAAATTACTTTTAGCACGAAATCATACACTATTTTTTCTACAAACGCACTAAAAGTGATTACTTTTAGCACTAGTGCTGACATCATGCGGTAAAAATGACACTTTTAGTGACGTTTGTAGAAAAAAAAAATTATATCATTTCCATGGCAAACCCCGAAAAAACTGTAGGTATAAACGCCCGCGAAAATGTATGGAAAATACAAAATACTTTTATATTTATTTAGTATTTATTATAGACGTTTCAATTTCTGTTATTTCTATTAAAATATTAACAGTAAATCTGTATGAACAATGGGGGTAAAATTGCCTTTCAACGGTATTTTTTATATTTTTGTAGGTACTTCTTCTTAACTAAAAAACAACCTAAATTGAGGCTAAAACTCGCCCAGATTCTGTCGAGTACATATTTTGGTTCAAAATCAACGTGCTATTTACTATGGTCCAAAAAGGAAACAGTTCACTTAATGATTATTTTTCAATGTAAATTGAATTATACATAAATAATTTTCTAACAAACCTAATTGTATATCACAATTATTTTACCGCCCTGTATAAAAACACAGCTTAAAAATATGAAAACAGGGTTCACTTTTTCATTTATTGTTCCTAAACAGCCTAATATTTAATAATAAGGAGGCATATTTTTGAGGTAAATGGAATATTACTAGTTGAGACGAGATTTTTTTTTACAACCCTGTATCTCTGGAACTACTCATAGGATCAAGTTGGGCCAATGATAACTTTTCATCAGGAGGTTGAAATCTACAACATACTAAAATTTTATCAAATTTGACCGCGAGCCAAAAACCCATAAGATGTGTGCGGGGTCCTTTCCCAAATATTTGCTATGTCGGGCGCATGTCCAGTAAGTAAAATTGAGTAAGTTTCAACAACGTAGGTCCTATTTTTTTCTTCATTTCGTTTTTCAAAAGATTTGTTGTTTAAAAGGTAAAAAAAATTCTCATCGTTCAATCTTACTGAGCGAACCTGGGTATGTTATACTACAACAGCATCTGTAGTATCAAAAATATTTAGAAATTATTTGGGTCGAACACTTTTGCATAAGTAGAAATTCGTTTGACAAACTTTGACAAGTAAATAAAAAACAAAATATGTATATATTTTTGACAAAATAAACGTCTTTATCTATCCTTGCTGTTAAAGTATCATTTAATCTACCCTTGCGGTTAAAGTACTACTTTATCTACTATTTTTAGTAGATTAAAGGCTACTTTACCAGTAGCTATGGAAAAAAATAATTGAACTTGTAGGACTGGAAGTCGTAGTGCGTGCAAATTATGCACTAACTTAGGATTGGGCAATTCGTAGTGGGGGTGGGTTTATTTTTGGGCGCCACCGACTCAGGACAGATGAGTCGGACTCTCCAGGATTTTATCTGGCTCCAGGTCCCTACAATTCAAAAAAAATAAATTATTTTATCCAACATCTGCTAGTTAAAAGATTTATTATTTGTACCAATTTAGATAGGTAAACTATCGAATAACACACTAGTATGTTATGATTATGAACCATAACGTCCATAATCCACTAGCGGGCTATGGTTTATAACTCACTCTTTAATAAAGTCAACGCAAAACGTCAAGAAATAAAAAATTATAAATCCTGCTTTAAAGAAGACTCATTCCTAAAAAAATCCTGTAGGTTTTTTCAGTTCTTGTATGCTTCTTGTATGTTATGATTTCTCATTTGTTGGATAAAAGATTGTATGCTACTCGTGTGTTATGTTTTCTAGGTCACTCGAGAGATTATACCACTCGTCCTGACAGCCTCGTGTTATAATTTTTTCTCGCGTGACTTATTTTCAACATAACACACTAGTACCATAAATAACTATAGGAAAAACTAGAATTAGGCTGAGTGAATAAAACCAAATAAAAGTCAATATAAATCAAGTGCTATAGAGTCGGTTTATTGAATTTAAAAAAATATATATATTATAAAAATAATATCAGTCAAAATGTACTAATAAAACGAAGCGATGGATAAATTGAAATATTTAAAAAAATTAATAATTAAATTATGAATAGTAGGTAACTAGGTATTCAAGAGAAGACAATCAATTGTCATTTATTAGTTGGATTAGTGACCTTTTAGTGAAGGGTCAATAAATAAATGGCTTTAATATAGAAATAAACTCTATAGTCATAAACAATAAATTACCTAAGTGTAAAAATTGAGAATGTTATTATATCTCAATAGGCAAATGAATAAAATGTGAAAAATTTGAAAATGTAAAATAGAGAAATAAAAAAAAAATATTTAGTTATTGGAACGGTTACCAGTTACAAACCTAAAAATTTAGTCCACCAAAATAAAATGAGTTGACATGAATAATCAACCACAAGAAACAGGTTACGCCTAGCTAAATTACCCATAATAATTACTGTTTTGTTTTACTTGTAAGGTTGGCACAATTACACCATAAATATATATATATATATATATATATATATATATATATATATATATATATATATATATATATATATATATATATATATATATATATATATATATATATATATATATATATATATATATATATATATATATATATATATATATATATATATATATATATATATATATATATATATATATATATATATATATATATATATATATATACAGGGTGACTGGTAAGTGGACGTATTCCTTCGAGGAGGTGAAAGTAGAGCCCATTTGCTAACGATTAAACATCATTTACCTCTATACCATTCTCAACGGTTTTTGAGATATTTTTTATTTTTATATTTAAAAAATTCACTTTTTTGGGAGGTAAATATTTAAAATTAACGAAATAATAAGGAACATACCTTATTTAAGTAAATGTTAACACCAATATTTGATAACATTTCCATTGTAACACTTGGTATTAAAAACACATCGAGTAATTTTTCTTCATATTGGTTACTCTTACAAATAAAACTTATTTATTTAATAATAAAACAAAAGACTAATTCTGAAATAATATGCCTTATTCTGAAGACAATTATATCGAGAACTTTTATTAATAATTTGTACGTTTGATGTACTATGAAATTTTCGAAATTTTCAAGTATAAAGTAACCATTAGTTTGTAACTTGACAAGGAAAGTTAAGTTTAAACCGAAATAATTTAATAGTTAATATTATTTTCTCAATAATTTTCAATGCTAATATTTGTGTAAGTGTGTCAGCTTATAATTTAAAACGCGACATTTAATATGGCTTTGATTATTTTCCTTAATTTTAAATATTTACCGGACAAACGAGCAAATTTCTTGGAAATTAAAAAATAATGAATATCTCAAAAACTGTTGAGAATGGTATAGAGGTAAATGATGTTTAATCGGTAGCAAATGGGCTCTACTTTCACCTCCTCAAAGGAATACGTCTACTTACCAGTCACCCTGTATATATATATAGATGGTGCACCTATGAGGACTTTCAAAAATCGGCGCCTCTGCCAGGCCCACCCTAGGCCCCCCACCCTCCAGGTCAGATGGCTAGTTACGCCAGTGATTGTACCTGCTGCTACCATCTAAGACCTATTGGTATCGTATACTTACTAGCTTTAGTTATATTACCTTTTTTATTTGTTTCCATTTAAAGTTGCCACTAAAGTGATCACTGCGGTATGTTTATGGTGTAATTCAGTAATTGTGCCAACCCTACAAGTAAAACAAAACAGTAATTATTATGGGTAATTTAGCTAGGCGTAACCTGTTTCTTGTGGTTGATTATTCATGTCAACTCATTTTATTTTGGTGGACTAAATTTTTAGGTTTGTAACTGGTAACCGTTCCAATAACTAAATATTTTTTTTTTATTTCTCTATTTTACATTTTCAAATTTTTCACATTTTATTCATTTGCCTATTGAGATATAATAACATTCTCAATTTTTACACTTAGGTAATTTATTGTTTATGACTATAGAGTTTATTTCTATATTAAAGCCATTTATTTATTGACCCTTCACTAAAAGGTCACTAATCCAACTAATAAATGACAATTGATTGTCTTCTCTTGAATACCTAGTTACCTACTATTCATAATTTAATTATTAATTTTTTTAAATATTTCAATTTATCCATCGCTTCGTTTTATTAGTACATTTTGACTGATATTATTTTTATAATATATATATTTTTTTAAATTCAATAAACCGACTCTATAGCACTTGATTTATATTGACTTTTATTTGGTTTTATTCACTCAGCCTAATTCTAGTTTTTCCTATAGTTATTTATGGTACTAGTGTGTTATGTTGAAAATAAGTCACGCGAGAAAAAATTATAACACGAGGCTGTCAGGACGAGTGGTATAATCTCTCGAGTGACCTAGAAAACATAACACACGAGTAGCATACAATCTTTTATCCAACAAATGAGAAATCATAACATACAAGAAGCATACAAGAACTGAAAAAACCAACAGGATTTTTTTAGGAATGAGTCTTCTTTAAAGCAGGATTTATAATTTTTTATTTCTTGACGTTTTGCGTTGACTTTATTAAAGAGTGAGTTATAAACCATAGCCCGCTAGTGGATTATGGACGTTATGGTTCATAATCATAACATACTAGTGTGTTATTCGATAGTTTACCTATCTAAATTGGTACAAATAATAAATCTTTTAACTAGCAGATGTTGGATAAAATAATTTATTTTTTTTGAATTGTAGGGACCTGGAGCCAGATAAAATCCTGGAGAGTCCGACTCATCTGTCCTGAGTCGGTGGCGCCCAAAAATAAACCCACCCCCACTACGAATTGCCCAATCCTAAGTTAGTGCATAATTTGCACGCACTACGACTTCCAGTCCTACAAGTTCAATTATTTTTTTCCATAGCTACTGGTAAAGTAGCCTTTAATCTACTAAAAATAGTAGATAAAGTAGTACTTTAACCGCAAGGGTAGATTAAATGATACTTTAACAGCAAGGATAGATAAAGACGTTTATTTTGTCAAAAATATATACATATTTTGTTTTTTATTTACTTGTCAAAGTTTGTCAAACGAATTTCTACTTATGCAAAAGTGTTCGACCCAAATAATTTCTAAATATTTTTGATACTACAGATGCTGTTGTAGTATAACATACCCAGGTTCGCTCAGTAAGATTGAACGATGAGAATTTTTTTTACCTTTTAAACAACAAATCTTTTGAAAAACGAAATGAAGAAAAAAATAGGACCTACGTTGTTGAAACTTACTCAATTTTACTTACTGGACATGCGCCCGACATAGCAAATATTTGGGAAAGGACCCCGCACACATCTTATGGGTTTTTGGCTCGCGGTCAAATTTGATAAAATTTTAGTATGTTGTAGATTTCAACCTCCTGATGAAAAGTTATCATTGGCCCAACTTGATCCTATGAGTAGTTCCAGAGATACAGGGTTGTAAAAAAAAATCTCGTCTCAACTAGTAATATTCCATTTACCTCAAAAATATGCCTCCTTATTATTAAATATTAGGCTGTTTAGGAACAATAAATGAAAAAGTGAACCCTGATTTCATATTTTTAAGCTGTGTTTTTATACAGGGCGGTAAAATAATTGTGATATACAATTAGGTTTGTTAGAAAATTATTTATGTATAATTCAATTTACATTGAAAAATAATCATTAAGTGAACTGTTTCCTTTTTGGACCATAGTAAATAGCACGTTGATTTTGAACCAAAATATGTACTCGACAGAATCTGGGCGAGTTTTAGCCTCAATTTAGGTTGTTTTTTAGTTAAGAAGAAGTACCTACAAAAATATAAAAAATACCGTTGAAAGGCAATTTTACCCCCATTGTTCATACAGATTTACTGTTAATATTTTAATAGAAATAACAGAAATTGAAACGTCTATAATAAATACTAAATAAATATAAAAGTATTTTGTATTTTCCATACATTTTCGCGGGCGTTTATACCTACAGTTTTTTCGGGGTTTGCCATGGAAATGATATAATTTTTTTTTTCTACAAACGTCACTAAAAGTGTCATTTTTACCGCATGATGTCAGCACTAGTGCTAAAAGTAATCACTTTTAGTGCGTTTGTAGAAAAAATAGTGTATGATTTCGTGCTAAAAGTAATTTTATTTTGTTCAAAGGGATGGAACACTCCGCCTTCGGCGTCGTGTTCCAAACTTCCCTTTTCACAAAATAAAATGTCACTTTTAGCACTTATATCATAAATAACTATTATTGTAACCATAGCTAGGTACTAATTCAACTAATTCAGTTTTATTTTCTTCAAAAATAGTTTTGTTGTGCAAAATGGCATTTCGTTTGCGTTATTTGTGTTTCATTTGTGACTTGGAAGGAATTCCTCGGCAAATGAGAATGTTAGCGGGTAATGAACAGAGTGAGAATATTGCCAATCGAAGAAGACAAGAATTGGGACTCAATCAACTGAATATTGACCAAAATATCCGTATATGCTTTAACTGCAGTAATAGTGTACTAGACGAAATTCGAGCATATGAAGAAGATCCTGATACAACAGTTTTAAAGGTGATTATGAGGCATAGTACTCGTTGCTGCTTTGTTTGTAATCAGGAAACATCTCATAGAATGTCACTTAAAGCAAGAGTAGATATTTACATCCAACGCGAAATTTTTATTCCTGAAGAAACAAGGATATGCCCTAATCACTTGGATGATAACGGTTTGATGCCAACTCTTGTTCAAATTGGACTCAAATCCATCACAAGGCCCGTTAATTTGAAAGGTAGAGAACTAACCGCTTTTCTCACATGTCTGCGAGACAATGTTAAAACTGTTTCTAAGTTTGAAAATGAAGACAATTATAGTGAAAACGAATTTAAAGCATTGACGTCGCTGACAAAAGAACAGTTTAGAGACATTTTCGAGAGGTGTAATAGAGTAGAGGTGTATAACCGGACAAGAACGATTGCAAAAAAAGATCTAATGTGTTTTTTGTGTAAACTTAGACAAGGGATTTCCGATGATTTTCTCACATCTATATTTTCATATCCTTGTCGCCAGTCCACAAGCCTTGTCATATCGAAAGTGACAAGATCTTTAATGGAAAACTTTGTTCCACTTAATCTGGGATATAATCACATTACCCGCGAACAGTTTATCAGGGATCATGTAACTGTTTTTTCGAATGAACTTTATAATCCACAACCAAATACACCTAGAGCCATTGCTTTTATAGATGGTACTTACATGAAAATTCAAAAAAGCAGTAATTTTAAAGTCTTGAGAAAATCTTTTTCTGTTCATAAGTCACATCATTTGTTAAAACCAGCCTTGATCGGACTCGGCCAACAATGACGCCAATGTGCTTTTACATGAGTATAATAACGATTATTCCACTCATGTGTTAGAAATCCCATAAGACAAGTGACGATTTTCAGAATTACAGCGAAAATTCTCTTTTCCATTTGTTTAACTAGAGAGAATTACAGCGATAATTCTCTCATGTTATTGTATAGGTACATGGTTGTCATGCTAATTTTTGATACAAACCAACGGTTCCTGATAGCAACCATTTATTTGTATTGATTGTTAAGATGTTCAAATCTTTTAATACATATTTATTTCCATATTTTTTGCATTCTCATACGTGAAATAATCCTCTAAATACCACTTGAGCTTTAAAATGAACCAGATAATTTTTCACTCATGCGTATTTTCTCTGCAAATTTCACTCGTCCTACGGACTCGTGAAATTATAGAAAAATAGACGCAATCGTGAAAAATTACTGGTAATTTTGAAGCTATCGTGATCCCCGATAATCAACTTTTAAGGCAATATTTTCAGGAAGGCGATATATTTGTCTTGGACCGAGGCTATAGGGACTCTCAAGAATTTCTGAGAGGTATTGGTATTCAAGTAGAAATGCCGGCTCATCTTGGCCTAAGTAGCCAGCTTACAACTGCTGAAGCTAATTCGTCTAGGCTGATAACAAAATGGCGCTGGATTGTTGAGTCGCGAAATGGACACATCAAAATGATTTTTAAAATTTTTCGAGACCAGCTACCAAATGTAAACATTCCCCATCTTCAGGACTTTTTAAGTATTGCTTGTGCAATAATAAATAAATATCATTTGACAATTAATATGCAAGATGCGACACAGGATTTGGCTCGAGAAATGCTTCTACAATCTCGACAACCAAATGTTATTCAGCAGAGAGTTGAAGCTGGAGGATTATTGAGAAGACATGGAGCTTGGGAGCCTCTTGATGAAAACTGGATTCGACATTTTCCAATTTTGAACATTGATGACTTAAGGAACTTAACTTTTGGTGTCTTCCAATTAAGACTTTCACCTTCTCATATTTAAGATAGTACTCTAGAGGGTAACAACTTTTTTGAATACGATTCTAGGTTGAATCATCCAGAACTTTCACGGATTCGAGTTAAATCGCGTCATCGTAATAATGTAAAGTACCAATTATCCACAAGTTTCAATGTTGCTGAGAGACAACCTGTTCTGAAATATTACTGTACTTGTCGTTCGGGTGCAAGGACTGTTGGGATGTGTTGCCACGTTGCTAGCGTAGTGTGGTTTTTAGCTTATGCTCGTCACCAGCCAAATGTTCAATTTCCTAGTTCTTATATTTTGGACCAGGTAGAAGATGCTAGAGCTCCGAATGTTAAAAACGACCTTCCGGAAATTATTGATTTGATTACCTACCTAGATAGTGATAAGTTAGTTAAAATATTTTCACAATATCTGGGTATGAAAAACTTTTTGGCTTGAAATAAGTTTTTGAAGCCGTTTGACTGATATATGATAGGTCGAAACGCGTCTATGGATGGAAAAGCATAGAAAATCAAATCAAATATTTTATATCTATATACATATATAAAAATTAATGCCACTTTTCGTTGTAATTTTATAACTCAAGAACGGGCTCACCTTGCCAAACCAAATGTTCAGGCTTTGTTCGGACTATCTATTAGATGGTTTATGTGAATTTTGCACAAAATCGGTCGAGCGGTTCCTCATTTATCACATTTTTTGTAATAAATAAATTATTCAATACATGGAGGATCATTTTGTTAATGGGGATTTTGCTGTCAAATTGAAACTTTTTTCAGCGTTGACAGTACCAGTATGTTGTTATGTCATTAATGTGGTCATTTCATTTTGGACGTACTTCGATTAAAATAAATTGTCAGCAATAAAAATCAATGTTTGTTTGCTTGCTGAGCTTCCGCCTTATGCGCTCCTACACCACTTATCCGATTACAATGAAACTTTGGTAGGTTGCTATGGCCATCCCAAGGAAAGTTTTTGAATAGGATACGCATCTCGGAAAAAGAAATTAATTTCTTCTACAAACGTGTTAAAAAGGCAATTTTTAACACCCCCCCATAGCATTAAAAATGTTACTTTATCGCACTAGCGCCATAAAGTCTTTATAGCACTAGTGTTAAAAATGAAACATCAAATTTTGAGAGCGAACGTCAAAAAAAGTTTGTATTTTTAGTTATTTACATTGATATTAATGGTGAAATTTGAACAACTGAGGTAGCCCGATTAGCCGCCTCATCTATATTTTTCAAGGGATCGATGCAACCCTCTTTTTCTTCTGTATTTTGTTGCATTTTTAGTAAAAATCATTACTGACCACGACAGACTTTCAAGAAACTAACAAGACATTTCATTACCTGTAAAACAAGGTGCTGGTTGTTTGGATTTTTTGACAAATGTCAAATTCAATAATTTTATGTAGGAAAGATGCTTCCAATTTATTATTCATTTAAAAATCCAATTTGTTACTTGTTATTGCTTTTTATTACCGTTTGTAGAAAAAATATTGTATGATATTTGTGTTAAAAGTATTTTTAACGCACTAATATGAATTGCAGAATTCGCTTCGCTCATTCTGCGTGCCTTAAAAATGTACTTTTAACACTTATATCATAAATAACTATTAAATTAATTATTAATTTAAATGTAAACAAACTCATTCACATTACATAACAACATAACCCAACTTTTTTTGATAGCATGAAACAACGTTGCCATATTTCATTTATTTAGGCTTGCATTCAACCGACGTAACTTTATTATTTTTTGAATTCGAGAACGGCTGGACCGAACTTAAATCAATACCACGTATCTCTTTATAAGCTGAAATCGATTGACCCAGATTAGATCGATTTGGGTTCAATTTAAGTGAACTTCTTCTGATCTAGATCATTTTTTTTGTTGATGAGGGTGCACTGATCCAGCCTCAATTGAACACAGTGTGGTTCACTTAAATTGAACCAGATTGATTTAATCCGGTCAATCGAATCGGCTATAGAGGAGAGTGATAGGCTATTTTTTATCCCGAAAAAAAGTTCGGTTGCGCAAAACTCTGATACACTGGAACGCCTATAAACAGCCCGGGGCGCTCTAGAGCAGCTTTGGAGTGCCTAAAATGCGTCACTGAATTCACTGGCAAACGACTCTGATATCGGATTAAATAAAAATTTTAGATAGAAAATCAACAACAAAATTTGAAAAGAAGTGTATTATTTCAAAATGTATTTTCACGCTGGCAACGCAGCGGGTCATTAGCTAGTATTTTTATAAATTTGTTTATAGGGAAGGAGAAGCTCACCGTAGGCGCCGGCGGAGGCGAAATTTTTTTTCCGGATGCCACGCCTAAAAACGTCTATTTTATAGTGTATATATTTTTATATTTTTTTTTCTACGAGCGTGCAAAAAGTGCTTTTTTCTGCACGCATTTTAGGCCATGAAAATATCACATCATTATCAAAATAATTATGCCTGGTACTTTATGTCCTAAAATAACTTATGTCCCGATTATTATCAAAGAATAGAGATGGAGAATAGCAACATTAGCAATATAAAGTAATAGAGCATAGAATTGACCACAACTAACGAAAGGACAGAATACTAATACCTTCCTAATCTGGAACGGAATGACAATTAAATACGTTTGTACTTTCGCATTCCCTACGAGAGCTTCGAGTACCCATGAGAGGTTGCTCATGGGAGCACCTGCCCCAATGCTCCCATGTAGTTGGGGCCAGTGGCCTAGGGCCTGTTATTGCGACTTATTGGAATCTTTAAAAAAGTAGAACAGTGCAATTATAGGCGATTAGCTGACTAAACCGGGCTTTAATCACTTACCTAGCTAACCCAGCTTATCAGCCACTGTATAGTATAAATCATATTAGCAACACCGATTCACGGATCCACAGGAAAAATATTTTGTCAAACTCCCAAACTAATCTGTTATACAGGGTGTTTGGTGCATCGTTTGCCAAATTTAACTGCCCGAAAGAAGGGGCCATTTGCTAACTCTTCAGCCATAATAACTCATCCTTGACCCCTAGGGTTTTTTTCAATTTGGTTTTTTTAATTTTTTTTTTTAATATCAAAATTCGCCATTTAAACTTAAATTAAAAAAAAAGTTGTTGGCCTAACCTCCAAATTTTATTTTTATTTTTATGTGTACTGTGGTATGGTTCTACCAAATACAAAATTACTTGCCATTAACGTCTAGTCTTTTTATTATTGACTGATAAAATTTTTGAAACAGATAAAAATAAATTGAAAAGTGAAATTTCCATTGCAATAAAAAAAAAAAACTAAAGTCGATCGTGATCTTCGAATTCTCTTAAAACGTTCTCTATTTTATCCCCTTTCCAGTGGTATGTAAAATGCTATAAAAACATTTTAACATCTTCACTAATTTGCTAAATTTGTGTATCGGAACACAGCAGGCTAATATTCGATATTTGGTATGAAAACGTAAATAAGACTTTAATGGCAAGTAATTTTATATTTGGTGGAACCATACCATAGTACCTATAAAAATAAAAATAAAATTTGGAGGCTACCCACTGAACATGCAATGTTACGAAAGCCCAATGCAATATTACTCTGATATGCTCTGATCTTAGTTTCGCAACATTACAATGTAATATTGAATTATTTTTGACACAACATTACATTAATAAATTACAAAATGGAATATCCTTGAAATTTTAACGCATATTAGAAATTATAACTTGTACGCAAATTAACATTGTAAATATGCATTTAAATTGAACTGGTATAATTTTTGCAATGTTATAATAACTACCAAATGTAAACTTGCTGCAAAACTGGAAATATAACTTGTAGGTAAGGTTACATCGCAAAGATGCCTTAAAGTTGTGTTGATATTATTTTGCAATGTTATAATTTAATATTGAATGTAAACCTGCTGCAATATAGCAGAAATAATATATTAGAAAATCGAAAGCTTTGCCGCCATTAATAACGATCGGAACGACATCGGGGATACGAACTAAACCGAAAGTAAATCGACGCCATCAAGTCGCTGCTTGTCGTTTGAGTTGAGTGCTGTGTCTGCTTGTTGAATGTTGTGTCTGTGATAAAGCGAATCTCGGCTAAATTTTTGGTGTTTGTGTTGGGATTATGTAGTGGATCGGTTCAGGTAGTTCTTTGCTTTTTGGTTATTTCTATTATTCAGTTTTTATTTTAGAACCTGTGGAAATGAAATAAATATACAGCGATTACAATGGATGAGGATTCAAATAAGGTGAGTAAGGTTTGCATAGTCAATAAATACTTTTTACAAAAATACTGCGGAATGGGGCCCCTTTTTTGTAAACCGTAACCTCTTTTTTTCATACCTACAAATCCCGTATTATTATTATATTACTTATTATGATTTTACGATAATATTTTAGTTAGGATCAAAAATATCGTAAACCGTTTGGTAGGTAATGTCCAGAAAGAAAGTGGCTACGACGGGGAATAATTATTATAATAAAAACACAGAACTACTCCCTGATTTTGTTTTTGTTTCAGGTGACAATATAAGTAGCAGCTGTGGTAGCAGCCAGTACCTACTTCGTCCTGTGTGTCAAGCAATCTAAAATTTCGCTTTTTTTTTCTGTTTAGAATTTTTATTTGTTTTGCTTTGAGATATTACTTTTTACGTTTTGTTTTTCACCTAAGTATATTTTTTTATTGTGAGTATTATAGATATACATAATATACCATTACCTACCAACCTTTTTATTTTGTTTTCCAAAAACTTGTACTTTTATTCATAATAAAATATCTACCTAATATATGATTATGGGTTTCAGGCACAAATTTTAAGCTGTTAGAGTTTATGCACCGCAACTCAAATCTCTCTGTATAGGTACATAGCATTTACAGTAGTTGAAACATTACTTTTTTATTGCAGTAAAGTTGCGAACCCAATATATTTGTAATAAAAATGCAATATTGCAGTAAACTTACTAATAAATTGCAAGTAACCCTAAGGTATATTTGAATTTGTAACCTTACACTCGTAAGTTTGCTGAAGTTTTGATCTAATATTCCAGTAATATTGCTGAAAGGTTATCATTTATAAACCTTGCATTTGTAATATTACCCTAAGGTTGTTTCAGTACTTGCCGCAATACTGCGTCAACATTACAGTAAACTTCAATATAACCTTACAAGTTTGCAGTGTAATGTTACCTCATTATTACTGTAATCTTATTTTGTTCAGTGGGTAGGCCAACAACTTTTTTTTTAATTTAAGTTTAAATGGCGAATTTCGAGATTAAAAAAAAATTAAAAAAATCAAATTAAGAAAAAAACCCGTAGGGTCAAGGATGAGTTTTTATGGTTGAAGAGTTAGCAAATGGTCCCTTCTTTCGGGCAGTTGAATTTGGCAAACGATGCACCAAACACCCTGTATTGGTAATGCTAATTTAATGGCTTTGGTATAGTGTATCACTTCTGCACATTGCAATTTGCACTGGCCTTTGGGTGGCACAATGGCACACAGCCTGTTCGTTGGTGGATCGGAGGATCAGATAGGGTCGATCAGGATCGCCGCGCATTACCGTTAAAATTTAGTAGGTAATAACATAAAATTATAATAGGTAACGTAGCTTTCATAAAATACCAAATTATGAAAGTTTTTTCTGGGGGGGGGCCTAGCGACGTCTAGGGGGGGCCCGGCCCGCCCTAGGCCCCTTTGTAGTTACGCCACTGGGTACAATTAACCGGGTTAGTCTGGTACTGGTGGTAGTTGAGGTCGTCAAACCTATCTTAAGGTTCAAGTTCAAGATAGTTTTTTTTTATACCGTCCAAATAAAAGGCGTAAGCTCTAGTAAGGTTTTATTTGCCAGAAAAATACTCTTATCCGCTGGATTAGTCGAAACTCGACATCCTAAGTAGAATTCGGTGATCTCTAGGGCAGCTTTTTACGAAATGGTCTTTAAAAATCTGAAATTATGACACCTTACGAAAACGTAATGCAACGTAAGGCAACTCAATGTACATACCATAACTTCAATTAGTGAGAAAATTAGGTCCAAAATCCCGTTTAGGGCGAAGACAAAAATATTATTTCTTCTCAAGAGACCTTTTTCCCGGAACCACCCAATTATAAAGTTCACCACAAGGAATTAATTAGCTCTCCTAGATTTGAAGAATAGAAATGAGGCAAAGTAACGACAAATGTCAAAAAGAAATCGAGAAAAATTGTAAGTATCGAACATCACACACCATTATATAATCTGAGAAAAATGACAACAGCTGACGACTAATGATAACAACAAGTAATAAACCACTATAGGGCAAGTACACGATCTGACAGTTTGACACTATTGACAGTCGCCTTGAGGTAAAACAAAGATAAATTTACAGTGTTTTTTAAAGTTTTCAGTTAGTTTTTTTTAAATAAATACCTTTTGTGTGATCCAGAAGTTTCTTGGACATGCCTAGAGTTTGTTTAGTTGTTAATCGTGGCAGTATAGCGCAAGAGATACAATATCCTTCCATAGGTTTCCATCAATTTCAAATAACAAGGGGAGGTTTGATTTTTTGGCTCAAGAAAGAAGAGAAATATTGATTAATGTCCTTAAAAGAGAAGATCTAACAGAAAAATAGATTGAATATAGAGTAATTATACTTATATATTTGTTCTTGTGACACTTGGTTTTGATATTGGGTGTCCCTAATCACCCGGATCTTCCGGTTGAATATTAATTAGCCCGGAATTTCCGGATTATTATTATATTATTATTCGTCCGGATTGTTGTTTTACTTGTGTACCAGTTTACCAGTAGTCCAGTACACTTATATCCAGTATTAAATGATCTGTAATGAAACTAACCAAAAATATGCAAACTAGCCCAAACTAACCCGTCCACGTAATGCGTATTAGTCCTTGCATGTATTGAATTTAGAAAGAAAAACAGCGCGATTTGCGCGCTTTTTTATTAACTAGTAGTTCAGTATACTTATAACCAGTATTAAATGAACTGCAACGAAACTAACCAAAAATATGCAAACTAGCTCAAACTAACCCGTCCACGTAATGCGTACCAGTCCTTGCATGTATCGAATTTAGAAAAACAAAAGCGCGCTTCGCGCGCTTTGTTATTAACCAGTAGTCCAGTACACTTATATCCAGTATTAAATGAACTGTAATGAAACTAGCCAAAAATATGCAAACTAGCCCAAACTAACCCGTCCACGTAATGCGTATTAGTCCTTGCATGTATTGAATTTAGAAAAAAACAGCGCGCTTTGTTATTAACTAACTAGTATTCCAGTACACTTATAACCAGTATTAAGGTTTAAAGTCAACCCCTATTTTCTGAACCTTGTGTTCAAAAATTCCAAAAAAAATATGTTTTATGGTTATCGATATACTTTAATCCATAATTTTTTTAAGCAAATTTGACTCGCCATTTTTGAGTTATATCGCAAAAACTGAAAAAAAAAGTAGTTTTTCACCATTTATTTCAAAACGAATAGATGAAGTTTCCCATTATTTTTATTATGAACTACTATTGCAATTCTACGCGACATATATTTTTTTCAAATTTTTTGAACTTGTAGTTTTCTCGCTACTGCAAAAATAGTTGGAAATACGCCCGTAGCTACACTGTTTAGAAAAAAATCCGACGGATGAACGTTCAAAATTATTTGCGTTGGTCGAAACTACAACCCTGTTTATGTAAAACAGAATAATATTTCGAATTTCCGCCAAAAAAAGAAAAAACCTTCCATCACATACCTAATTTAACCAAATGCAGATTTCTATTTTTTTTTGACAGTCAAGTTAGGGCACACTATAGGGGCGACAGCATTGACATCTCGCGTTGCTGTAATAAACTACAGGCCTGACATTAAACCTTAAATGAACTGCAACGAAACTAATCAAAAATATGCAAACTAACCCGTCCACGTAATGCGTACTAGTCCTTGCATTGTCGAAAAAATTCAAATATCGAATTTCAAAAAAATAAAAAATTCTATCGGATAGAGGAGCAAAAAATACGTCAAAAAGTAAATTTGACCCTCCTCGCTACGTTCCATCTTAAGGCCGAAAAAAAATAAAAAAGGAAATTTTGATTTTGATCAGAAAAAAATTGTGGGTATCCGACACGAGACCACTTTTTCGCCTATAACTCCGCTATTTCTCAACCGATCGTTTCCAGTCATATCTCATTTGAAAGAGGATTAAATTATCTACAAAAAATTATTTCATGGAGTTTCTAGGCCGTTTTTGTCTTTGAGATATTGGCCGTCAAAGTTGAAATTTATTGTAATTTTGTTAAAATTTTCGAGGTCGATTTTCTCGAAAACGGTTCCCCGTGGAGGGATACTTCTAATAGGCTTTTTTGTAGTACTCAACGAGATCCATAAGTTTTACATTTGAAGTTTTTCTCCCAAGCTTTTCGTTTTTGAGTTAGGACGGTTTCAAAATTAAAAAAAAAAAAATCGAAGGCTTACCTTCAAAAAAAAAAAAAATCTATCGGATAGAGGAGCAAAAAATACGTCAAAAAGTAAATCTGACTCTCCTCGCTGCGGTACCTACATCTTAAGGCCGAAAAAAAATAAAAAAGGAAATTTCGATTTTGATTAGAAAAAAAATGGGGGAATCCGACACACAATAGAAAATTCAAATTCGAAATTGGCGGCGCGGCGCCAACGCCAGCGCAATGGGGCCTGTGGTATGGGGAGTAATGATTGTGTCATTGAAGGGGTACATGGTGTATTATTTTCCGGACGAATAATAATAAAATAATAATTCGGAAATGAATGATTTGATGATGAAACGATTTTTGTTAAATACATAAACAATGCACGGTATAAAAAATTGTTATAAACAAACAAAAAACATAGGAATGAAAAAAATGATTGTATAAATAATTGAACTCTCAAAAACAAAATAACAATTATTCAACTTACCTGTGATCGTTTCTTGACACACACACTAATATCAAATTGGATTGAATAATCAGTTTAATGCAAAATAAAAATAAAAATTGAATAATAAATAATTACAGACACGTGTCACGCGTATAAGGGGCCAGCCCAGCTTGTTCTCCAGTCTAATGCCTAATCGCTTCTTCTCTACCTTCCGTTCGGTACCTACCCTAGTACGCTTTTTCATTGCGGCGTGTCCCGTTCCTATAAACTTGACGGTGCATACATGGTTGCAACAGTTACTTTTATTCAGTAAACGTTTTTTTTTTAAAAGTTAAGATTTAAAGAAATAATATTTTAAATAGGTGGTTTTCCTTAATATATTGAAAGAATACGACGATAATTATGCAATTCGTGGTTTGAAAACGTAAACGCCTACTAAAGAATCGATGCTCCAAAACTAATTGAAAGGTCAACTGACAAAGATAAACGACACTTCCGCAGTCAGCTGGCATACAAATCATAAGTGACATGACTTAAGTGTCACTATAGAATATAGAGCAATCCGGTGGTTTATGGAACCGGATGCGGAATTAATCTAGTACTGAGTTCAGCAACCAAACAAAACAGAGTACGTGCAGCGTGCAGTACACACTTCGTGTACGGACCACGATTTGGAAAACCTAAATGACCTAACCCGAGAAATATTAATTTGATTTGTTTACTTCAAAATTTAATTGAAAAATGGAATAAAAATATTGATTTAATCGAGAAAAATCATTAGCAGTCACGAGTGAAAATAGAATTTAAATAATAAAGATTAGAAAATTTACAGGATCTGCAATTACTGTAATTATTGTTGAATTTTTATAAAGAAAAACGCAAACAAAGCCTAATAAAATCAGGGAAAAATTAAATATTTATAGGAATTTTGAATGGAAAACTAATTATAAGTGTGAAATAATAGGGAACTTGCACATTAAATTAAATATGGAATAAATAATAAAACACAATAAAAATCATCCTAATAAATGATGAAATTAGGAAAAAAATATAATATCTTATCTCTGGTGTCCAAAATCGTCAATTGAAAATACCAAATAATTCGAAATTCGTGACGCGATCAAAAACGCGTTTCTATGGGTCGTGACGTCACAAGGCAGTAATATACGGGTCGCGCCGCTGCCACGTCATGTGCTACCGGTATCGCCAATGTCAAATCTATCAAAAACTGCATACATTATAACCTAACCATAATCTTAATCTACCTGCTCGAAGTTCGAAGTGCTCGTCACAGTCATCGGAATTTTGTTGCCGAGTGACGTCACACTAATCGGTCGTTTCAAATGGCGATGTTTCGAGCGTAACTTCAAATATTTATAAAAAATTAACGGTTGGTTTTTAATATTTGATATTTGGCATGACTATGTCTTTAGTGTAGTAGAACACATTTTTCAAATTAAAAAAAAAATGTGCAAGTTCATTATAGGCAATTTTGGCACGTTACAGCAGCTAAGATAGACTGACAACGATTTAGTGCGAGAGGCTAACTCAAAAGTCGGCACTAGGACTGCACCTATAGTCTATCTATACCCTACACCTGCGACATTTGAAAGACCTCAGACACGGAGCCATTGAATGGATCAGGTAGAAGCAGCAGAAAATATGGACTATACATCTACCAATGGTTCATCAGCTGAAAAATCAAAATAAATGCTGCTCAGAAGAGCCAAGCTATCCAAAGAAGACGATACAACATACTTACTAATAAAAATATACCAAGTGATGTACTTAGATCCTAACATGACCGCTAAACTCACTTGGAAGGGTCTAATTGGAGAAGCGGAACAAAGCAAAGCAAACGCAATCATGGGCCCGCATAGATCACGATGATCAAAGCGATTGCTATAGGCTAATAATTGACTTACGACTCGGTTGCATGGGATTATACAGTCAACTCACACCAAAAACGCTGGAAGTAGTGGAAAAGATTCTATGAACCTATGAACGGATACTCCACAACTGAGCGAAGAATCAGTTGTGTCATATCTATGGTTGTGTCCTAGGGCACTTGATTTCATCAGCTTAAGAAGACCATCCCCCACAAGCAGGGGACCTAATGGAGAGAGAATTTTTTTAATTTTCAATGTAACTACAATGGGGATTCAGATTCAAGAAACCCAGCTGTTTGGCGATTGACATAGTTGTTGAGGTATATGTGACTTTCGTCCGAAACCCATGCACTTTTCAGGAAATCGGAATCTTCTTGGACTTTGCCGGCTCAATCGTTCAGCAAAGCTGTTTTGCATGTTTGACCCCAACGTTCAATCGGCAACGAATTTTAATAATAATTCTATACGGATAGGTAACCTCCAATTTGAACAATCGACGTGTAGATGTTTCACTGTTATAGTTTATACACAAACACTTAAATACTTCTCAGGTATCCTTAGATATTCTCAAAAAACGATTAATCGACTAATCCTGAAGAGCTCTTACGATAGCTGCACACTATTAGTGCGACGACTGACGACTCAACTGCTCACAATTAACTTTTTGAGGGATGCCTCCTGAAGTCTTGACGATGTTTCTCCTAGACTATTCTCAAACGGTCCATTATCCCGCCCATTTCCCTAAGCGAAAAGAATCAAGAATGGTTAGGGAAAAAAACGCCAAAAAGTAAGTTCGCCCCCTTATAGTTTTTTCGAAGTTCTATTTTCTATTTCGAATCTAATGTTTCCTGATTTAATCAAAAACCTAGATACCTATAAGTATATTTTATCACGTTACACTGGCACATTGTGTTCTCCTCAATAATTAATAATGGATCTTTTGTTAATTATATCACATTTTTCCTTCACTCAAATAACACCGTTTTTTCTCACGTTTTATTAATAAACCCACAAAGACTTAATTAAGACATTCGGGATGCACGTGGATTTCTTCTAATCCGTTAAAATCCACGCGTAAGAATTAATTATTTTTTTCTAAATAAAAATTAGCACGTTTTGAGAACGCATCCCTCACAGAATTGTCAACCTTTGCAAAAGAAATTATTCATAAACTGTCAAGAACGTGACAGTTTAATAAACGTGCATTTCACATGGAGATTTTTCGCTCATTTGCGCTGTGGCCACCTTTATTTTCTTGCCGCGTCGATGCGCCCAGATTTTTCCTTATGAAAATGCTCACGTGGAATTTGAAATTGCGTGTGTGCTAAAATGCCGACAATTTTGTTCAGAAACACGTCATTATATTTAGATTCACCCTACTGGAAATCCGGGCACACGAGGAAATCAAGAAGGTATTAAATTCCTTATGAATTCATACAATTTGATTTATAATTTTTCCATGTCGTAGACTGAAATAAGTAAGCATTTTATGTCTTTCAAATTTATTTACTTTAGGCATTTGCACTGTGAAAAGTAATTTTTTTTCCTTCTAAATTTGAAGCTTTTTCCTGATTTTTTTACTAGTGTTTGACACTGGGAAAATGTCATTGGTTCTGTGTCAGGCAATCTCAATCACGTGATTTTTTAATGGCCGTTCAGGTCAAATATTGCGGTGACAAGCCGGTGACGTTCATAAGGAGAGCATTTGTGTTCTGGCCCTTGTTGCTTTCGAAGTGAATTTTATGTGTTTCTACGTATTTTTCATTGGTTTTGGTCATATTATTGTTTTCATAGTGAATTTTATAGTTTTTAGTATTTCTACGTATTTTTTAGTGTTCTGGCCCTTGTTTTCAAAGTGCATTTTATAGTGTTTATAGTGTTTCTACGTATTTTTTAATTTAATAATAAATTCTGAGATGGAGAGTAATTAGAGTGAATATCTTATAGTCTAGGAGGCAGTGAAATTTTTTAGCACTTATTTCTCCAGTTGGTGTCTATGAAATAGTTTGTTCTCCTGGTGATACAAAGCAAGAATTTTGAGTCTGGCTAAAATTTTCGAATGGGTTCACAAGATCAATGAAAAATACAAGTACGCTTATTTTTCCAGACATAAATATTTCGCATTTACTACAATAGAACATAAAGTATATGAAAATAGCAATTTGTCTTATCTCACATAGTGACAGTGAATCTGGCTGAACAATTTCGGTTCTTCAATTTTTCACTTGCCAGACATATTATTTATACTCACAGATTAGCTGGACTATTTTTTTACGTAACATCAGTATATTTCTCATTAGTAGACCTATTTTTATCATTGAGAAAAAAAATGGCCGTGCATTCGTAAGCTTTAACGCATTTTGCGCCTCAACCCATCGGAAAACCTCCCCTAAAAATATATGTATTTTGCTTAGAATTACTAACCCTACAATTCTATCCAAGTTGCCTGACTGGGAAAATAAGTACCGAAAATCGTCACTGCCTCCTAGACTATTAAGGTATTATTATTAAGGGAAAATCGAGCCTCTGTTAGATCCTTTCTTTTAGATGCAGCAATCCATAAAGCCCTGCGTTATTTTGAAAATTCATTTTTGTAGATCAAAAGCCAATGATTTAAAATAGCAGGAACTGAATTTTGTGAAAATTTCACATTATCCCTGTTACCTCAACTTCCACACCCAATCACGATGCAAATCGCTGGCATTTTAATTAACACAATACCTAAACACACAAAAAAAACACAAAATCCGATAATTCAAATCTTGACGTTTGTCCAGAATGTGACAGAATTAATGACATACGAATAAACAACACAGTGCTTGACTCAATGCTTAACCCGCACTTCCATATTGAATTTCGTTTTGACAGGTCAGTAGATTGCCTAATCACATAAGCTGCGGTGTTTTTGTCATTATGACTGCGAGAAAAGTTTGCCCTAACTTTTCTAGCGAACAGAACCTAACGCTTAGAAGCGTATTCGTTAAATTGTCTTACCGGATTACACTCAACTTTTTTTTGCCGAAGTAAGCTTGACATATATTTATAATTCGAATTTTGTTGCCTAAAGGCAATTTAACTCAAAAAACGGTTCGTTAAATTGCCTGAAGACTGAGTACCTATACTATTCCATCCAATTTCATAATCAATTGATATGGACCTAGTTAATGCCTTGCATCCATCATCTCTCTCTCAATAAGGTTTTTACTGAATATCCAAAAGCGTTGTAATGGACCTTTCTCATGTTACCTACGCTTGTGGGTGACAGATAATAAAATTGTCTATTGAATATTGATTATTGAATGAACGCGGCCTGACCAATGACATCTTGGCCTGACAATGACGTTTTTAAGGCTAACCTCAATAATCAATCAATAATTGTTGCAAATTATTACAAAAACTGTATATTATACAATGTTTCAAATGTGTTGTGTGAGATATTGTTAGCGTAAGGCGAAAAAGAAGTCAAACCTTTCTTTTCACAAGTTCAAGCAACCAAATTGTAAAAAAAACAATGGTTGCGTGCTCTCAACCTGACTGAAGATGATTTGAGTTAGAACAGAGATTTGAGGGTTCGTATATTCTACACTGAAAAAAAAAATATATAGGGCAAAAAAAAAGGAGTTCAATTAAACAAATATTTGTTCGGTATGCGACAAACAACTCATGTTGTTAGGAGAAATATATGAATTATTTGAGATACCCAACTAGTATTTGTTTATTCAAAACAAATATTTATTTCACTTATTACTTATACTTACTTGATAATAGGCCCAAAAATATAAAGATATGTATATTTGTTCACCTGAACTACATTAATGATTCGAACGAACAATTCCATGTGTTTAGCCCAAAGGTGCAGCTTCTTGGAACAAATAAATATCTGATTGTTTAAAATAATGCATTTATTTGTCCAAAATGCATTTCAATTATTAGAGGTAAATAAATATTTGACCATATATTATTTTAAAAACATTTATTTATAAAAATGTAAGGCTTCTTTAAATCTTAAAAACTGTAAAAATATAAAATATAAAGAACTTCTTGATTGTCAGATCCGTCTCGCGCTCGTGCTCAAAGTATGACCCTTGATTTTTGAAATCCATGTAAACAAATCATTGAAGTTTCTCTCTATGTCAACAAGATGTCAACACATTCCAAAGAATGGAGTTGTTCCTTGCTGTTGAAACCTCGGTGTATGCAGCTGCTCGATCTCCACGTTCCCGGAAATCTCGGTGAAAATTGGTGAAAATTGCCCTTCAAGAGGATTGGTGAGTTCTACTAACATTACCATTCACACTTTTCATCCCATTTTTCATCTAATCACTTCAATTCATTTTAACAAAAGCATTTATTAATTTTCCTTAAACAATGAGTGTCACAGGGGGGGACGACCCCCCGCCGTTAGATCCTGATATAGAGGAAACACATATTAATAGTAATAATTCCACTTTTGTACATACCATTGACCAAGGTCAACTAAATATAAACAATTTAAACAATAAAAATTCCAATGTAGATCGTCCAAGATATGAAAGGGCTTACAATAATAATGATCAGACTTTTTTACTTACAGTCGAATCTAATAAACAAAACATAGGAAATTTTTCACAAATTAAGATAGCAAAAGAAATTTTTGACTTAAAGCTGAAGGATATTAAAAAAATCAAAGCGCTAGGCAGAAACAAAATAGGTGTCGAATTTCTAAGCCATGAGGCAGCCAATGAATTTTTACATAATGAATTAATAAAACAAAAAGGCCTTAGGGTCTCAATTCCATTTAACTATACCTCCTGTAAAGGGGTTGTTAGGTCTGTAGATACCGAACTTGATGTTGAAACTTTAAAAAATGATATCAGAGTAAATTCCGCTTTTAAAAATTACAAAATAAAAAACGTGACCAGACTAAATAGGCGAGTGAATAAAAAATCCCCAATTAACAATTCATCTTCTGTACAAGATAATTCAAAAAATTTTGATTACGTACCCACGTACTCAATATTGGTTACTTTTGATGGCACAATACTACCAAGGTATATTGATTTGTACGGATTAGAGTTGCCAGTTTCTCCCTACATTCCTAGGGTAACACAATGTTACAATTGTTTTTTGTACGGTCATACGAGAACCTTATGCAGAGGAAAACAAAGGTGTTTTCAATGCGCAGAACCTATTACTTCAGAAAATATTCCCCACACAAACTGTGATGAAAAATGCCATCACTGCAAATCCGATTCCCATCGATCTAATTCAAAACAATGTCCCGAATTCCAAAGACAAGAACAAATTAAAAAAACAATGGTTTTCGAAAACATTTCCTACTATGAGGCTGCCTTACTAATTCCAAAAAATAACCAAACCACCAACTTTAATCTAGACCCTAGAGATTTCCCTAAACCGTTCGAAAATAGAAATAAGAACGAAAATTCAATCCCTATTAACCAACGAAGGTTTGCTGCCCAAAACAGCAACCAATCCTCAAAAAGATCTTACCAACACGCACTAGTAAACCCTACCAAAAAAAGAATTTTAGAAAAACCAGGGTACGACCATAGGCTCCACAATGAACAGTTATTTTTTCCGAACTCCAGGTCACAATTAAATCCCCAAGGAACATTCACAAATCTCCAAAGTATCCCTTCAAATTTCAAAAGACCCTCTTCAAACCTACAAGGAACTTCTTCAAACTTCCAAGGAAATTCTTCTCAATTCGACCCCTCAATCCCATCAACCTCTAGCAACACAAAATTCAACCGTCCAACAACCTCATCACAAAAAAAGCCAGAAAGTGCACTTAAATCCATAGACAAACTAAATAAAGATGAAACTTTTGATTTTATCATTAACCTAAATAAAAGTACCCAGATAGAATTGTATAGTATCCTTCAGCATATAATGGAAAGTAATCCAAATATGGATTACGAAGATTCAGATTTTTAACCATACAAGTCATTTAAAAAAAAAATAAATAAAAATAAACCATGTTGACCTACACCCATAAGCTAACAATCCTGCAATGGAATGCCAGAAGTATAACTCACAATAGGGACAACCTAATCAGCTGTTTATGGAAACACGACCCAGACATAATACTCCTAAATGAGACCTGGCTAAAACCAGAAACCCCTTTTCATATTAAAAATTATAATATTCTAAGAAACGACCGCTATGACGGTTATGGGGGAGTAGCGATATGTATAAAAAATAATTATATCTACACTGAGATTAAAATACAAAATGACAGTCTGGAACTCTTAATAATTAAAATTAATAACTTGAACATAATGACATGCTATACAGCTCATCAAATCCCTAACTTGAAAAATATACTTGAAGACATAACCTCCCAATTAGAAGGAGAAACCCTTATCATGGCAGATTTTAATGCTCACCACCCAGATTGGGGTAGCACAAGGATCAATATCAATGGCAAACAAATCGTAGAATTTTTATCGGAATATTACTGGTCTGTTTTGAACGACGGATCATCAACAAGAATCAGAGCACCCGACGAGGGACCAAGTCCTGTGGACCTCTCCATTGCAACCTTGCAAACAGCACTACGTTGCACATGGTCAGTCACACAGGAACCTGGTTACAGTGACCATTTACCCACAATCATCAGATTCAACCAATATTCCAGACTCTCAAAATCGGATTTTAAAATCACATATCTACCCAAAAGACAGTTCACAAAAGCAAAATGGGTTCCATATTATTTAGATATTTATAAAACAACAAAAAATACAGACCAAAACCTTAACTTCAATACATTGAATGACATAATGCAAAAGGCAGCAGACCAACATATTCCCAGAACGCCGGAAAATACTAGAAACAGAACAGGAAACCCCTGGTGGGATCAAGAATGCAGCCTCAAAATAGAAGAAAGAAAAATGGCTCTAAATCAATACAATAGCCAGCCCTCCATGGAAAATTATCTTAACCTGAAACATACCATTGCAAAGGGTAGAAGATTTTTTAAAAGAAAAAAAAAAGAAAAATTTTTAAATTACGCTGCGACCCTAAACAGAAACTCTGACGTCAGGGAGATCTGGAACAAAATCAGAAAATTCGCCGGAATATATTCAACGAAAAAAGTCAAAACGCCAAACAACACCCTAAGAACGCAAATCCTAAATAACATGGAAATCACAGACATAGTCCCAGAATTCGACATCAAAAGAACTACAAAAATACAGAAATTTAATATACATGAACTTAATGCAGCCATAAGGAATAAAAAAGATTCGGCCCCTGGAATTGATGAAGTCTCTTACTCCATGATAAAAAATCTTCCCATCAACGCAAAGGAAGCCCTTCTAAACATTTACAACAGCATTCTGGGTGGAAAAGACCTCCCAGCTGCCTGGAAAGAATACCTAGTATTGCCAATAAACAAACCTGGAAAAAACCCGGACCTTGTAGAAGGCTACAGACCTATAATCTTGGCTTCCTGCTATCTCAAAGTTATGGAAATAATGTTAAAAAATAGAATTGACTGGCAGATGGAAAATAAAAAAGCATTTTCTCCGTTCCAAACTGGATTTAGGAAAAAATCCAGCGTACACAACAGCCTGGCATATCTCATCACTTACATCAATCTAGCTTTTGCACAAAATGAGGCGGTCGTGGCCATATTCCTGGACATCAAATCAGCATTTGACGCAGTTAACGTTCATAAACTTTACAAAAAACTTATATCTTACAATATTCCCCTAGAAACCTGCAACACCATATTCAAAATATTAAATAATAGACACCTCTACATCAGAAGCATCCAAAACGACATAATTGGACCAGTACATGCATCCAAAGGACTCCCTCAAGGCTCACCACTTAGCACAATTCTATTCAACATATACATGAAGGACATCTTTGAAGTATTGGACAGGGAAATAATCACTATGGCATATGCAGATGACATCGCCATTTTTACAAAAGGAAAAAATATTCCCATTCTCATAAACAAGATGAATGCAGCTCTAGAAAAAATAAATATTTGGCTCACAAATAATGAACTTACATTATCCCCAACAAAGTGCGAGCCAATGCTCTTTACCAAAGGCAAAAGGAACGGGGTTTTCCCTCCAATAACTATTCAACATCAACACTTAGCTTTTTCAGATTCCATTAAATACTTGGGTATGATAATAGATAGTCAACTTAACTGGAATAAACACATCGAATATGTCACTCAAAAAGCCGGGAAAGGCATCAATATTTTGAAAACCTTTGGCAAAGTGTGGTGGGGGGCAGACCCCCAGACTCTGCTAAACATACACTCCGCAATTGTTATGTCCCATTTAGAATACGGGGCATTTCTCCTCAACCTGAACAAAAAAAACTTTAACAAAATCAAAACCGTTCAATACAACTCACTGAGAATAGTCCTTGGATGCACCAAATCTACTCCAACAAACGCACTCTTAGCAGAATCCAATCAAATGGAGTTCAATTTCAGGCAGTTGTGGTTGGGAATTAAGTTTTTCACCAAATCAGTTAACATTCATCAACACCCCATCATCCCATTGATCAAAGCTATCAAAATCCATTACATGAATAATGCAAATTACTGGAGAAGAAAGGACATACCCTACCTGGTCCAAGCTTTTAACTACTTTTTCCCTTACAGGAACAAAATAGAAAAAATTGATATTTGGCCATGCTACAATATAAAATACGAAACCCAAATAAGGAATATCCGCACCATCAACGTCAATATTGGGAAAAGGGATCTTTCTGCAAAAACTAAATTCATGGCCAACACAGAAAAGTTTAGAAAAGATTATATTTTCATATATACTGACGGATCAAAAAAGGATCATGAAGCTGGTTTTGGAATACACTGTCCCTCCTTAAAACATAACTTCAGCTGCAGACTGCCAGATGGGTTCGACATCTGCTCAGCTGAAATAGTAGCCATACAAGAAGCCATCATATTCACAGTCAAAAGAAACATCAAAAAAGCAATCATATTCACAGACTCTAAAAGCGCAATAGACATCCTCAATCAAAACTTCATGAATCCGGATATGAGTAGCCTGGCCCTCAGAGCCAAAGCGTTATTGATTGCAACATATGAAACAGGCTATGACATTAAACTGGCATGGATTCCCAGTCACGCGGGAATCCCTGGCAATGAAACAGTTGACAAGTTGGCTTATATTGGAAGAAAACTTCAGGTTCCAAAAAACCTTCCACTAAACAAAAATAACATCTTGGCCTCCATCAAAGGAAAAATTTTGAGGGAGCACGAGTTGGCTTGGAAAAGCACCCTCAAACAAAAAGGCAAGTGGTACGCCCTTGTACAGGACAGCTTTCCTAGGTCAACATGGTTTAAAAAATTCCCTTACATAGATCGACGACACATTACTGTAATAACTAGAATGAGAACCGGACACTTCCTTTCCAACCAATACCTGCACAGAATAGGCAAAAAAGACTCCCCAAATTGCGAATGCGGCCAGATCGAAGATTTAAATCACATTTTCTTTGAATGCCCAATTAATAAAATAGTAAACGTGGACATGTATTGGCAAATCATGGAGTTCGGACATCCGGCACCTCTTTCAATGATTACTGCACTAAGAAATTTAAACACTAACACAATTAAAAGTCTGGTCTCCTTTCTCAATTACAATAAAATAAACTTGTAAGCACTTCCAAAAATTTTGAACGATCCAAAAACATTGAAACAGCAACACACTCATCCACAATCACTCAATATCATGAACAAAAGACTATTCTTAAAAAAAAAAAAAAAAAAAAAATAAAAAAAAAAAAAAAAAATAAAAAAAAATAAAAAATGAAAAATATCCCAAAAAAATTTCCTTTTTAGAAAAAAAAAAAAAAAAAAAAAAAAAAAACATCCTCCCCACCTGTGTTGTGTCATCCTTTTATGTGTTTACAACCTCAACTCACAGGAGGAAAGAAAATAAATTCCATAAACCAGATAAAGATAGCAGCAGTAAAATCTCGAAGACCTTGAAAGTACAGCGTCCGGAGCATGGCTTAGAGCCAGACAGCTCTCTGGATACCAACAAATGTGCTGGCAAATTGCCCCTTGTGGAGCAGAGCCAATATTCAGTTAAGAAGAAGAAGAAGAGTTGTTCAAAATCATAGCTGATCTGGAAAAAAGAAACAAGAATCATAAATAATCTCCTTCAAGCTAAACGCAGATTTTTAACATAATGTATCAAAAGAAACACCGTATACCTACCGTGTCACAGACGTGCAGTAACAATTTTAGTTTATTACTAATAATATTGTTTCGTCCACTCAATAGTTTTAAGTTATTTGTATTAAATTGTTAAGATTGTTCTTCATTGAATTATTTTGTTTTGTTTATTTTGCCAATTATTTATTGAAGTACATACTTTAAATTTGGAGTAAACTTTTAATCACGATTCACCCTTCAGATTATTTTTGCGTTCTTGAATATTTGAGGTCTTTATCTACTTAACGCATTGCCCTCATATATGCGTGGAAGAATCATACGACAATTCGACGTGACGCGTCGGAAATTAAAAACCAGTGCATTTTTGGGAATGGTCGCGATTAGAAGCCCTCCGTTCTCGACCAATTTTACTCGCACTCAACCATACCGCAAATAACTTGCCGGCCGGCCGAGGTATTCGCGAACCGTGATCGATCAAGTTCAACCGCAACTCCGCAACTCGCAGCTGTAACTGGATTTGGATTAGGTGAGATCTCACTTGTACCCGTAATTTTGAAACCGCAAAATACAGTCCACTTTTCTCACAGCTGATGCTCAGCTATAGACTAGATTTTGGAAGTCAATTATTATTTAAATATTGAAATTTTACTCCGCATTCCGAAACCTGGTTCAAACACGACATTTTTGGTCCTTCGAGCCGGATGAACTTCAAATTCAGTTTTACAGTTTTTTTACAATAGTTATTTAACTTCAGTTTAGATATTTATTTTATTTAAATTCAAATATCGATTCATTTTCTTGACCTTCAAATATAAAATCACACATTCTTGGCAATTTAACTACATTTAGTAATTCATGTTGGGCGAAATATAAACAAACCACTTTTTTATCAAGCGTCAACAAGCTGGTTTATGGTTTATAAATCGTTTATAAATAGTTTATATACCTCGCAATTTATTACTTGGTTCCTTTTGAATACAAGGGATATTGAAATTGTTCTATCATTTTTAAGCTTATTCACTCGATTTTTCTCTGCATTTATTCAGTTATTTTTATTTTTAAAAAATGACTGATAAGCTAAGAAGGGCGAAATCATTGCGTCAAACCGAAAGCAATCGCATGACGGAACTTTTTAATACAGCCAAAAGCGCTGAAAATGATTCATCTCTACATATTCTGTTTAAAATGCAATATGAGCAAATTGACACGATACAACTTGAGTTTGGTAAACAACATAATGTTGTGATCACTTTAATCCCTGATGAGGATTTTGAAACTGAGAACCAAGTAAGAGTTGGTTTTGATAATCAATTTTTCCCAACAAAAGCAATTTATTATAGTTTGTTTGCAACGACCCCTAGTGTCATAGCGCCTGGCGCATCGGCGCATGTGAACCCCATAGTTCCCAAAATAAACTTGCCTTGTTTTTCAGGAGATATTTCCAAATTTCAGTCCTATAAGGACATATTCGATTCCGTAATTCATAATAGTGTCACCCTAACTGACGCAGAGAAGTTTCATTTTTTGGTTAGTACTCTAACAGGTCAACCTCTCTCGTTAGTTCAGAAACTACCTCAAACCGCTGACAACTATTTAATTGCATACGAAACACTCATAAAAGGATATCTTAAACCTAGAGTTATTGCTGCCAATCACTGGGCTGCTATTGAAAACAGTCCTAAATTATTTAATGATAATCCGCAGGATTTGCGTAGTCTGCTTGACGTTTTTGCAGATAATATCGCTGCATTAAAGAACTTCAGTTTGCCGACTGACCAATGGGATTTTATCCTAGTTCAAATGCTGCTCAAGCGTATTGATGTTTCAGTAGCAACCAAGTTTAAGTTGCAGCATGACCCTAAAAAGTTTCCAAATTTTTCTGTGTTAATGGGCTACTTAAATAATCATTGCGCTGCCTTAAAAAATGTGTCAGTAGCCAGAAAAGAAAAGAAAATCTTTAAAACTCCTAACTTGATCAAGTCATCTGCTTTTTTAAATAGTAGCAATTTGCCAACCAATTCAAGTCAAGACTTATGTTGTTTATGCAAAAGTAATCATCTCGTTTACAAATGCCCCGACCTTTTGTCCAAATCTCCTCCAGAGCGTTATCAGTTGATAAAAACAAATAATATCTGCATAAATTGTCTAAGTCGTGCTCACACCGCAAAAAAATGTCAATCTACATACTGTTGTCATAAATGTAAACAAAGACATCACACTTTATGGCATTTTGAAAAGCAGGCAAGTAACACTGACCAACAATCACCCAATAGTACTGCTGAAGTCAGCAATGCATTTTCGTCCCAGACTAATTCGCAGCAATCAAGCGTATTGCTTTCCACTGCGGTCGCAGAGATCATGGATGGCCATGGAAATTTTCAAAAAATTAGAATTTTACTAGATTCAGGCTCTCAATCTCATTTTATTTCTCAATCCTGTGTCAAACGTCTAGCCTTGCGATCCTATAATTTAAATTTCTCCGTCCAAAGTCTAGGACAAATTGAAACTCTCAACAGTTCTTCAGGCGTCAGCACTCAACTTCGTCCTTGGAACAACATTTCTCCTGTGTTTGATTTTGAAGCAGTCGTTATTCCTAAAATATGTGGAAATTTGCCTTCCTTTTCTATCCCTACTTCTTCTTGGTCACATATTGCCAACTGCAATCTTGCTGATCCTGGTTTTAATCACCCAGGACCAATTGATCTTTTGCTAGGGGCTGACTTGTTTCCTCATATTCTCCAGAACGGTCGTTCGATGGGAGACCTCAATGACCCAGTTGCCATAAACACCATTTTTGGGTTTGTGATCATGGGAAGAACCTGCAGCTCAACCAATCAACCTTTTACTTCCAAAACTTTTCTATGCACCGATTCACCGTCGCTTGAGAAGTTGATACACCGCTTTTGGGAAGTTGAAGAAATGCCTTCTGTCAAAACTTTGGCTCCAGAGGATGAGCTTTGTGAATCCATATTCTTGAAAACTACCTCTAGGGATAAAACTGGCCGATTTGTCGTTTCATTGCCCTTTCGCACTGTCGAACCAATTTTTCCCAATAGTAGAAGTCTTGCTATGCGAAACTTTTTATCTTTAGAGCGTCGACTTCTGAAAAATTCCTGTCTATATAAGGAATATTCTGCCTTTATGCAAGATTATCTTGACTGCAGTCATATGGAACTTGTTCCGATTGATGTTCCATCACCGCAAAAAACCTATTATATCCCGCGTCATTGTGTTTTCAAATCATCCAATCCTACCTCGAAATTACGAGTTGTATTCAATGGATCTGCGAAGTTGCCAGGTCAACCTTCCTTGAACGCGTGTCTTTTGCCTGGGGCCTTATTCTGTAAAAAACCAAGCGTTCGATTCGGTAGAATTTCTTCGATTGTGACGTCATTTTCAGTTTGCTTACACAGAAGCTATTCCGAAAATGCCGAAAATGACGTCACAATCGAAGAAATTCTACCGAATCGAACGGTTCGTTCTCTACAGAATGAGGCCCCTGGGCCCAAACTTCAAAGTGACATTTTTGGACTATTATTATCATTCCGACTTCACCGCGTAGTATTTACTGCTGACGTTCGCCAAATGTTTCGTCAAATCCGAGGTCAAATCAGAATTTTTCCACCGCACGCCGACTATCAACGTATTTTGTGGCGTTTTTCAACTAGTGAACCTATTTCTGAGTACAGACTTTTAACCGTCACATACGGTCTAACCAGTGCTCCTTATTTAGCAATAAAATTTCTTTTAACATTGGCCGAGATTGAAAAGTCAAATTTTCCTCATGCCGCTTCTATAGTTTCCGACAATTCTTACGTGGATGATATTTTGTCCGGAGCTTCATCGATTTCCGAAGCAAAAAAGCTACAACAGGATCTAATTTCAATGTTACAAAAGGGAGGTTTTGAGTTACGTAAGTAGTGCAGCAACGAGCCTAGTTTATTGGCCGATTTGCCCAGTTCTCATCTTTCCAATGAGAATATTTCATTCAATTCTGTCTCAGATTCGCCCCTCAAGATCCTAGGTTTACAATGGTTACCTGCTTCTGATTGTTTTTAATTTTCTGTAAAACACATCAATACTTCATGTACAAAACGCAATTTGCTGTCTAATATGGCACAAATTTTTGACCCACTTGGTATTTTGTCCCCAGTCACCTTTTTCATTAAGCACCTCATTCAAAGACTCTGGTCCTTGAAACTCGGTTGGGATCAAACACCTACAAATGAAATAATTCGTGCCTGAAATAAATACACATCAGAAATTTCTTGTTTGTCTTTGTGTAAACTTCCACGTTTGCTCATTCCGACTGATATTGATTCTTGTGAAATGCATGCCTTCTGTGACAGTTCCGAAAAGGGTTATGCCGCAGTGGTATATTTCGTTTTTGTTCACAATAATGGTGACATAACCACTCATTTCGTTTGTGGAAAATCAAAAGTTGCCCCACTGCAAGTTCAATCGATTCCACGGTTGGAGCTTTGTGCAGCCGTTCTGCTTTCACGTCTCGTGAAATTTGTCAATAATGTCTATAAGGACAAACTCCCTTTTGAATTTTCCATTTTTGCATGGTCTGATTACACCATTACACTTTCGTGGATCAAGTCCTCCCCACACCGGTGGAAGAATTTTGTCAGCAACAGAGTAAGCTTCATCCATAAAAGAGTGATGCCTTCTTGTTGGCATCATGTCTCATCTGCCGACAACCCAGCTGACGTTGGTTCCAGAGGCCTACTACCTTCAGAATTGTTAGCCAGTTCCTTATGGTGGGCGGGTCCTTCCTTTTTGAAAGATCGATCCCAACCCTGGAATCAAATTTCCGATAATCCCTTATCAGCCGATGCATTGAAAGAAGAGCGCGTCGTAGTCCTGACAACCATGTCAGACGATAAAACCCCTCCTCTATTGGATAAACTTTCGTCCAATTTCTCTTCTTTTTCCCGTCTACACCGTTCTTTCACTTATGTATTACGTTTCATCCATAATCTTCGCGCACACCGCGACCAAAGGAAACTTTCCTTCTTATTGTGTTTAGAAAAGCATGAGGCCCTCTTGGTTTTAGTTAAGCATGTTCAGTCTTCAGTCTTTGCTGATGAGATTTCTCAAATCAAAGGTGAAAACCTTTGCCCAAAATATCTTAAAACCCTCACCCCCTTTCTTGACAGTAAGGGAGTTCTCAGAGTTGGCAGCAGGATTCGCCATGCTCCAATTCCATTTGACCGCAAGTTTCCTATTATTTTGCCTAGTAAGCACCATCTCACTAATTTAATTGTCGAACATTATCACCTCAAATATTTTCATGCAGGTGCTCAAACTGTTCAATTCTTGCTCTCACAACAGTTCTGGATTTTGTCTTCAAAGAAAGTTATTCGCAAAATTTTAAGTAAATGTCTTACTTGTTGGAAGCAAAAACCTCAACCGTTGCAACCTCCTATGGGTGATCTACCTTTGTCACGCTTAAGTCAAGATAAAGCTTTCTTGCACACTGGGGTTGATTTTGCTGGCCCTTTTAATTTTACCATGACTACGTGGAAGTAAGTCCACCAAGGCATATCTTTGTCTGTTTGTTTGCTTTTCCACAAAGGCTCTTCACCTGGAGCTTGTATCTAATTTATCGGCCGACGCTTTTTTAGCCGCACTCCGTCGATTCATAGCTCGCCGTGGTTGCTGTCAGCATTTATATAGTGATTGTGGCACTAATTTCGTAAGTACCCGCAGACAATTGGACAGCTACGTCCAGAAAGCTGCTTCGCAGGAAGCCGTCATTTGGCATTTTAATCCCCCCTCAGCTCCTCATTTTGGAGGTTTATGGGAGGCTGGGGTTAAATCTGTCAAAACTCACTTGTATCTTGTCATAGGAGCTCAAATATTGACTTACGAAGAATTCCATTTCACCATATTCATTCAGATTGAAGCCTTTTTGAATTCAAGGCCCATCACCCCCATCAGTAACGCCCCAAATGATTTAACTGCCCTCACTCCTGGTCATTTTTTAACCATGGAGCCTTTAGCTTCTCTGCCTGAACCTGACGTTACTTCTGTCCCAATATCACGTTTGGATCGTTGGCAACTTCTTCAAAGGATCCATCAAGACTTTTGGTCCAGTTGGTCGAAGGAGTATCTTCATACTCTACATCAACGAACTAAATGGCATAAAGTGAACGCTTCCTTGGAAGTTGGAACGTTAGTTTTAATTAAAAATGAGTTAGCGCCGCCAATGAAATGGCATCTGGCCAGAGTGACGCAGGTACATCCAGGGTAAGACGGGGTTGTCAGGGTTGCCACCGTGCAAACCTCTAACGGATTGCTCAAGCGTCCGGTGGTAAAGCTTTGTCCTTTGCCACTTTATTAATTAAAAATTGCATTGCAATTTTGGTGGGCGGAATGTTTCGTCCACTCAATAGTTTTAGATTGTCCTTCATTGAATTATTTTGTTTTGTTTATTTTGCCAATTATTTATTGAAGTACATACTTTAAATTTGGAGTAAACTTAATCCACGATTCACCCTTCAGATTATTTTCGCGTTCTTGAATATTTGAGGTCTTTATCTACTTAACGCATTGCCCTCATATATGCGTGGAAGAATCATACGACAATTCGACGTGACGCGTCGGAAATTAAAAGCCAGTGCATTTTTGGGAGTGGTCGCGATTAGAAGCCCTCCGTTCTCGACCAATTTTACTCGCACTCAACCATACCGCAAATAACTTGCCGGCCGGCGGTGGTATTCGCGAACCGTGATCGATCAACCGCAACTCCGCAATTCGCAGCTGTAACTGGATTTGGATTAGGTAAGATCTCACTTGTACCCGAAATTTTGAAACCGCAAAATACAGTCCACTTTTCTCACAGCTGATGCTCAGCTATAGACTAGATTTTGGAAGTCAATTATTATTATTGAAATTTTACTCCGCATTCAGAAACCTGGTTCAAACACGACAAATATATTGTTATATGTTAAACATTTAGTTATTTGGCCTAGTTAATTTCTCATTTGACGTAAACACCTGTGAATATGTCTGAAACATTTATTTATTTGAACCAAATAAATATTTAAGAGTTTTGTTCTTCCCTCAAAAAGGACAAAGCTATAGGTACGAAGAAGCCATTTTTAATACATTATTAAATTTGAATAAACCCTTCAACCTCAATTACACGATCGTTACTTATACAGATTTTAAGACCCACATTTTACTATTGTATGGATCCTAAATGTAGGTATATTAAACATGAAATAAACACTCTCGCTCTAGCATCATATATACCTATACACAGTTTATATATTTCTAAGCTGTGAATATAGTATATGAGCATTTTAAAAATTGGTTTGTAACATTCTGGCACTTACCTTCAAAAATGGGCAATAAGTGGCTCAATGTTCACTCATCTAGTAGCTTTTTAACCGACATTATCAAACCGGAGCGATGCATACACACACACACACTGACCCGAATAACAATTTTTTTTACTGTTCCAAATCGGCACGCTTCTGGGCACTGGCTGCTGGGCTTCACTTCACGCACGACAACCGTCTACGCATCCCCTTTACCACCCGGGTGACATTATCATGGCTATATGAGCTTGTTTCAAATAACGGGGGACTTGTTTTAAATAACCAAATTTCAAATTTTATCGGTTTTTTGAACCAAATAATTGTGCCTTTCTGCTAAAGCAGCCAACGCCAACTAAATATTTAAAAAAAATCAAATAACCTTGTTTATTCCGGACAAACGCTGTTTATTTGAGGGAAATACATTTTGTTTGAATTAAACAAACAAAAGTCAAATAAATATTTTATTTGTCACTCATTTGTAAAACGTCATTTATCAAGTCAAAACATAAACAACAAAAATTGATTTTTACCAGTTACTGGCTCTATTGACTTGTAAAACTGACAGCTAAACTGTAAAAACTTTTTATCTATAAGCGTTTGGTTATGACGTTTTTACATAACTGTTTTTCCAGTATTTGAGTTATGTCATGAGGCTGTACATCACACGTGCGTTTAAAGATGACTACAAAACTCGTGTGATTAGAACGACTCGGTCTACGACCTCGTCGTTCTAATCTTTCACACTCGTTATTGTAATCATGTTCATAAACGCACTTGTAATGTAAATAACTATTACAAGTCAGTAGGGCCAGTAGAATTATTTATTAAAAATGTATTACCTATGTATTAATTTTTTGTTTATTGTTTACAAATGAGTAACAAATAAATTATTGTACATACATCATACGCCAGGCATCACTTTTTACTGGCTCTTGAAGGTGACAAGCTCGCCTGACGGCTCGCTAGTCATTTCCTTCAATCACCAGTAAAAAGTGTTTTACCTGGCTAATAATGTAAAATACTATATTAGGGTAACTTTTCAAGATTTTTTTCTGTGATCAAATACAATAATAATTGTACAATTAAAGGTTTGCTAGCACTTGCGAATCCGTTTTTATCAAACTTTTCCAAACTTTTCCTCCACATATTTGTCATATTTACGTTTAAAAATAAACAAAAACAGAAACATAACCAAAATTGCACAATTTGACAAGTGGAACCAATCAAAGTCATTCCACACAGGTATCTCGCGTCATTATATATGTCTCTTTCTTTATTATAGAAATCTTAATAAACTATTCTTGTTGTTCATTGCATGAGAAAGGTCCATTGTATCCGAGGGGGATTTCATTGTGGTAATTTAGTGTACACAATCGGGGTAATTAGTGGAAATTTTACGGGAAATGAGTGGTAATGACTGGAAATTAGGGAAATACAGTGGTATTTAGTGATAATTAGTGGTAATTCGGGGTAATTTTTGGTAATTTGAGGCAATTGAAGGCAATTTTGGGGGTATTTAAAGGAAATTTTGTGGTAATACCTCAAAGTTCTGTAGTGATGATATGCCTTCGAATTTGCTTTAATTCAGAAGAAATAGAGCTTCAACTATAAACTATCCAACTAAGCTTCAAGTAAAATATTCTTCTGAGTCCCTATTAGTCAGTTAGAAACATTAACTTTCATTTTCTAAGGGCCAAATTATGGACCAACTGGTAAGTGTCTGGTTGTTACCTAGCAGGTACTTCCTATTCTCTAGTGCATAGAAAGTACCTGCTAGGTAACAACCAGACGTTTACCAGTCAGTCCATAATTTGGCCCTAAGGAATGTTTCATTTGGGGTTTCATTACTCGTCACTGTCAACGGAATTTTGTTGCCGAGTGACGTCATAATAATAGGTCGTTTCAAATGGCGATGTTTCGACCGTAACTTCAAATATTTATAAAAAATTAACGGCTGATTTTTATTGCTTGATATTTGGCATGACTATGTCTTTAGTGTAGTAGAACACATTTTTGAAATAAAATAAAAAATGTGCAAGTTCCCTATTGTTCATCACTTGGTTTGACATCATTTATGAACGTCGTTTTTACTGCTCATTTCAAAACTTTCAAGTCCTCGTCTCATTAGGCCCAGTTTTGTGTTTTAGTGTTTCTAAATCTAAAAGAAAAGGTAAATTTGATAGATAGAGAGTGCTTTCTTGTTATATTATTATAATACCTTAAGCCTCTGTCACACTTTCGGCAAATAGCTACAAATATTTAGGTGTTTATGTGTTTCTGTCTCTCTGTTTCTCTAGTTTCAATTTTCTAGATTTTCACCTATCCTAGATGGATGCCAAATACACAAATATTTGTGAGGAACTGCAGAGGCGTGTGAAATTTCGTATTTTTTCATATTTTTGTCTTCTAGATGGAATCCGAAATAGAGACGGAATGTTCTGAAGTCGCTGGTGGTGAACTCGGTTTGTTCCTTTAACATGAATTAAATGATTTTTATCCAGTTTCTAGATGGAACTTGAGTTTTGCAAGATTTTGGAATCTTTTTTTTTTCGACACATCATATTGAAATGCCTCCTTGAGCGTTTCTTTTTTTCAACTTTCAACATCTTAATTTGCTCTTCTTTCAACATCTCGATTTGTTCATTCATCATCGATAAAATAATTTTTATCCAGTTTCTAGAAGATGAAACTTCAGTTTTTGCAGGATTTTGGAATCCTTTTTTTTCGGACACGTTGAAATACCTCCCTGAGTTTCTGCCTTTTTCAACTTTCAACATCTTCATTTGCTCTTTTTTTAACATTGCGATCTGTTCCTTCAACATCAATCAAATTATTTTTATCCAGTTTCTAGAAGCTGGAACTTTAGTTTTTGCTTTGCAGGATTTTGGAATCCTTTTTTCTCCTCCGAGATATGATGGAATGCCTCCTTGAGTGTCTCTCTTTTTCAACTTTCAATATCTTGATTTGCTCTTCTTTTAACATCTCGATTTGCTCCTTCAACATCAATCAGATGATTTTTATCGGGTTTCTTGAAGATGGAACTTGAGTTTTTGCAGGATTTTGGAATCCTTTTTTCTTCGAGACATGTTGGAATACCTCTTTGAGAGTGTCTGTCTTTTTTAACTTTCAACATCTTGATTTGCTTTTCTTTCAATATCTCGATTTGTTTCTTCAACATCAATCAAATGATTTTTATTCAGTTTCTGGAAGATGAAGCTTGATTTTTTGCAGGATTTTGGAACCTTTTTTTCTTCGAGACATGTTAGAATGCCTTCCTGAGTATGTCGTTTTTTCAACTTTCAACATCTTGATTTGCTCTTCTTTTAACATCTCGATTTGTTATTGAGTTCTAGTCTCGGGTATACTTGAAAATTGAAATAAACTCCTGGTATTTAGTGGTAATTTCAGTGGCAATTCGTGGTAATGACAGTGGTAATTAGTGGTATTGACAGTGGTAATTAGTGGTATTTAGCGGAAATAAGAGGTAATAAGTGGTAATTTGAGTGGCATTGAGTGGTAATTCCCGAGGCAATGAAAGGTAATACAGGAAAAAAGTGGTAATTTACAGGTTATTACTGGTAATTTGTGGTAATTTCTGTCAGAAGTGGTAATTTAGTGTACACAGTTCCACTACTGAAATCCCCCTCGATTGTATCCTTAGAGCAGGTAAGACGCTGTCCTACGGAGTAGGAACGCGCTATTCTGCTATAAAACTAAAAGTGAAGCCAAGTTTTTCGCAGGTGTTTGGCACCAAGATACAGGTAGACGCAGGTGTAGGTTGTAGACGCTTTTTACTCATTGGGCGTCGACCGGTGAGATACCACCATGCCAGAATTGAGTAGCGCTAAGTGGTATCACCACGTTCCGCTACTGCGCTGGCAGTCCGGTTCCAACAATGAGTAACAGATAGCAAGATGGCGCCTCCAGGATCAAAATATTCCGGAGGTAAAATACCCGACCACTCGGATCTCCGGGCGTCGGGTGATCCTGGGGGTCCTTCATGCAAAGATATAAAGAGAAGATCAAAAACTCAACTCAGAATTGACTTTAGCAATATAAGAGGAATAAGTACAAATATGAATTCAGTTCACCAACATCTTGAAGAACAAAGACCTGACATCCTTGTTTTCACTGAAACTAAAATCAGTTCTGCAACACCTATTGTGAACTATCTTTATCCCGGCTATGACCTACACCACCGATTTCGACATAATTTTGGGATCTGTGTGTACATTAAAAATGACCTTTCATGTCATCGAGAGGAGAAGCTAGAACCAGCGAACCTTGATCTCATATGGCTAAAATTCACCTCAAAGTCATCGACCAAGTTTATCTGCTGCCTCTACCGACCGCCATCTAACACCGAGTACCAAAACTTTTTCGCGACATTATCCGAAAGCTGTGATAGTATACAGTCAAACTATCCACAGGCGGAAATTGTCTTTTTAGGCGATTTCAACGTCCACAATATACCCTGGCTGAAACACCACAACAAAACAGATAACGAAGGCAGAGAAGCAGAAGCTTTTGCCATAAGTTGTGGTCTAACGCAGCTTGTCGATGAACCTACCCGTATCTCAGAAAGGGGCGAATTTGCAGCGCTTTTAGACTTGTTCCTAACCACAAATCCTGACTCGTACACAATTCAAGTAGATGCTCCACTTGGTTCGTCCGATCATAAACTTATAATAACAAAGTGCGAAATGCTCATCCCACCAAGCCAACAACCACTTCCTCGTAAAATGTGGCACTATAAATCGGCAAAATGGAATGACCTAAAATAGTTTTACCTGCATTTTCCATGGCAAGAGGTTTGCTTTAAAACAGCTGATCCCACTATTTGCTGTAATGAAATAACACAAGTAATCTTATCTGGAATGGATGCATATATCCCACATACAACTAAACGTAGAGCTAATGCAAAACCTTGGTTCAACAGCCAGTGTCAAACGGCTGTACAGAAAAAACACAGAGCATATAACCTTTGGAAACGACAACAAACCGCTCAAAACCACACAGAATTTATAGAAGCCAGAAATAGTTGAAAAATAACTATTGACTCCGCTAAAGAAACATACAATCAAAGAATAAAAAACAGGTTGCTGAATTGTCCAAGTAGTTCTAGGTCCTTTTGGTCTCTTGCAAAAGCTGTTGGATCTAACTTCACCAAGTCATCCATACCACCACTTACAGATAAAAATAATCACTTAGCCACAACATCAGAGGAAAAAGCCAATATGCTGGCCCAAATGTTTTCCTCCAACTCCAACCTAACAGTGCCAATCGGAAAAACTCCACCGTTCATTGAAAGGGTTTCCCATAGTATGCCAGAGGTACCCTTTTGTCACAGAGAAATACGAAAATCCCTTAAAAAGCTAGATACAAACAAAGCAATGGGCCCAGATGGCATTCCCGCAATAGTACTCAAAAATTGCGCCAACGAACTCACCCCAACTTTCGCAAAATTATTCAATTTGTCTTACAGGCAAGGAGTATATCCATCATCATGGAAGTCTGCCGCAGTACAACCCATTCCAAAGAAAGGAAAAAAGACAGATCCGTTAAACTATAGACCAATTGCTCTACTTCCGGTGATATCAAAAGTAATGGAAAGAGTTGTGAACAATCACCTAACCAAGTACTTGGAAAAGTACAAAATTATCAACGATAAGCAATACGGATTTCGAAAATATAGGTCAACTGGCGATTTACTTACATACGTCACTCACTTATGGCAAAAAGCGATTGAGCTGCGGGGTGAAACAAGAACAATTGCCTTAGATATATCTAAAGCATTCGACAAAGTTTGGCATGAAAATCTGCTCAACAAGCTCAAAGCAATGGGATTATCGCCGAAACTTTGCACTTGGTTTGAAAGTTACCTAAAGGACAGATCCATTTATGTTGCACTGGATGGCCAGAACTCCAACTCTTACCAAATAAATGCTGGTGTGCCACAGGGAGCAATCCTTTCGCCAACTCTTTTTCTGATTTACATAAATGACCTCATAGATAAAACAGTAAATCCACTTTATTGCTTTGCAGACGATGGCAATGTAGTCTCCTCACTCATACCACCCACAGGTCTTTCCGCACGTGAATTTCATCATCTTAGACTAACTCAAATATCGCAGATAAATAACGACCTGGAGATAATAGAGGACTGGGGTAACAAAAACCTTGTACAGTTCAACGCGCAGAAAACCCAAGCAGCTCTGTTTTCAAAAAAGACCAGCACCGGTGAGCCAAACATCATGCTATCTGGAAGTGCTGTCACATTACAGAGTCAGTTGAACATCTTGGGGGTTACTGCAGAGACCAACATGTCTTGGCACAGTCACGTGGCAGATATTGCTAAAAGGGCGTCCCAAAAGCTGGGGGTGCTATTTCGTACAAGACATCTGTACACACCAAGCCAATTGCTGACACTCTACAAAGCCCAGATTCGACCAACTATGGAGTACTGCTCACATATATGGAGTGCAGCACCCAAACATACCTTAATGCTTTTGAACACCGTGCAAAGACGAGCTATCAAGCTGATCAATGACCCCGCACTTACTCGTAACTTGGATGGTCTCGAACATCGCAGATCTGTGGGCGATTTATCTCTCTTCTACAGGTACTATCACGGAAAATGCTCTGAAGAGTTGGCACGTATGATTCCACCGAGAGTAGCGCCTACCAGGCGAACCCGTCAAACAGACGGTAACCATGAATTTACTGTCAAACTAGAGGCACCAAGAACCTCATTATATCAGAATTCATATCTCTGGAGAACAGCATCGCTGTGGAATAAACTCCCTGCGACGGTTTTCCCTGCAGGTTACAACCTGAACCGTTTCAAGACCAACATACAC
Source organism: Ceutorhynchus assimilis (assembly GCA_917834065.1). NCBI lineage: Eukaryota > Metazoa > Arthropoda > Insecta > Coleoptera > Curculionidae > Ceutorhynchus > Ceutorhynchus assimilis. The sequence continues at coordinate 39,564,480 of OU892280.1, read as the reverse complement.
CGACATTTCCGCGCACTTGCCGCTTCTCGAGCGTGATAGGACATTTCCTTGCGAGTGCGCATATCCGTAAAAAAAAAGCATTGAATTTCCTATGCCGCCATTTTCTTGGTGCCAAAATACCTGGAAAAAAACGGCTTCATTTTTCAAATCCAGGTTATTACTCCTCTTTACCTTTACCTGCTCTAAGATTGTATCACTTTTATTTTTGGTGACACTGTCAAGATCTATGAGAAGTGAATGTATTTCTCGTTAGCTTTTTTCCAGGTCTTAGATTAGAGTGAATATGACGTGGACGTGATCCACTTTCGATCTGTCTGTTCAAAAAGCTGCTTTTTCCTCTATTTCCAATAACGTTCTCATAGAGTTAACACGCACATCGAACTTGTTACTTCTCGAATAAATGGTAGACATATAGGATATTTTCCATTCTTAAGGATTTTAGCACTTTTGGAATAACGCCGTGAGATGTTCAGAGTGTGTCGATTTCGTATTTAAAGAGTTCACCTGAGATTTCACCATATTTTTTTATTGGTTTTGCATACTTTCTTCACTTTGTCTATTCTTAGTCAGTCCCTCAGATATTTTTCCCACCTCTTTGATGTAATTGTTGATATCTTTCCTTCTGTTTTCCATAGGTGATTTATTTGTTCCCAACTTCCTGAATTTTTCGCATTCTTTCACCAAATGCAATAGAAATAATGGAGATGGAAAACTTATTATACAGATTAAATCAGGAGTTTTTTTTTTTTCATTTAATCCTTTATTCAACCTCTTTCTTATGAAAATTACATTATATTATTAATCTACGTCGGTGTCATTATGACACATTTAGCATTGTCATTTGAATGTCATTAGGTCCTTCATAATAGCACTAGTGCGTTTAAGAATTCATAATAACACCCAAATATTGAAATGAAAAATATACAAAAAGAAAGTTAGTTGCTAGAAGAACGTTTTCAATAATGCTGTCTCTATATTCGAAGAGACACTTTCGAACTCAGAATCACCAATAATAATATTATTTTCCACTATAAAATTGAATTTATGGCACAAAAATGGACTCCAATATTGAAGCTGCCAAAGTCAAAATTCTAAAAACCAACAAGCAGGTTCTCGACTAGTACGGGCACCTGCTAAATTTCAAATTTTAATTTGAAAAGTTTTTGCTATTTCAAGGCAAATCAAATCTATTTGGACCATTGTAGATTAAATTTTGAATGATACACGTTCGATATGAACTTTATTAATGAAACTTGTGTAACTAAACCACTCGGCTAACGCCTCGTGGTTTAACGTTACACGCGTTTCATTATGGCGTTCATATCGAACTTGTATCATTAATAACTATTATAAGTTTTTTCCTCGGTTTTTTCTTATCTTTTATGCGGCTTTTTGTTTTTCAATAATGCAGGAAGGATCGTTCTTGATGAACCCTCACCAATTAGACTTCGCAGTGCTAGGTTTGTTCTTACGTTAATAATAATGAATGTCGAAATATGATGCACTGCAGGTACTCTCCACTGGGATAAGATACCTATGACCAATAGAAAATATGCACACATTTCTGCACCAATAAATAAACTAATTTATTTTTTATGTGCGGTATATTCTACCCTTCGTTCTATCAATGTGAGGTTTTCATCAGGAACAAGTACTAAATATTTAAGATTGTCAACTTTATGTAAATCAGTTTCACTTATTCTTATATTTATATTATCTACACTTTTGGTTTTATGCTTAAAAATAATATATTTAGTCTCACATTGAAGAAGTAGCCCATCTCTCAAAGTGGAGTTGGAGTTAATTGGAGTTAATTCAAAAGGAAAAAACAAAGTCTACGCGCCCTACATGTTTCTAGGCTAGTAAACCTCATCATCAGGAGCAAGTTTGCTAATATAACACAAAGTTGTTTAGGTGAAAAAAAAAACCATCAAAAAGTTAAAATCACATTCACAGTTATATCGCGAAGCCACGTTATGGTTGTAGGTTATCTACAAAATGATAGTCCGCACATTTAGTTTTACCTGTCTTTCTTTTGGTAAATTTGTTTGTCTCATTAATCTATCGCTACATAAAATCAATGCGATTTAATGCCAAAAGATTTTTTACCGTGTGTTTTTTATTGGATATTAGATAGGTGGTCCATTTCGTTGCGTGCTTTTCTGTCGGCGTTCTGGAGATGCCACTTCATTTCGGGTTTGGGAAAAAAATATTCATGGCCTTTATTTTACGAGAGTCTGCCCTCTCTCGTTCCAGATACCGGCGAGACCGAATTTGCCCTATATTTGCGGAGATTGTTTTCTTTTTTGGCCCGTTGTCCAATTTCAGCGTTGAAACCCACGATCGATGTGTTTTATCCTTGTATACGATGTCTTCATAGAGAGAGCCTATTCTACTTCGTTGGCTGGATAAGCCTTTAAATGCTCAAATCTTGTACTTATATAATATCTATAATAATTTCAGTTGAGAAACTCTTGCTCAGAAACGAAATTCCTTATAATAAATTCTCGAATAAAGACACAGGCACGCATAAACATTCAGATCGCTTTAACAAAGCCTTTAAATAACAAGCCTAATCCAAATATCCGATATGTAGTAAATTGCCCAGTGCTAATTGAGTTATTATTAAAACGTTTTACCTGATTATCCTGGAGTAATTTGTGCATTAGACCTGCCATTTAAATATTTATTTTCGTTTTTTTTACAGATCATTTCGTGAATCCTTCTATTAATTTTAGGATTTTATGGGTGGAAAATTGCATGAGTCTATATTTAAATTAGTATTGTGTCTGACAAATTTCACGGAAATTGCGAATACATTGGTAAGTCTTTTTTCTTGTTCTCATGTTCTGGTACCCAAACATCACGACAAGGGTAGTACCATATTATAAGTGAGTGATGGAATGAATATTCTTTCACTTTTGATGGAATAAAGTTATTCCGTAATCAAATACTACGTCGGAATGTATCAATTCTCTAATGGTCGTAGTAGTAAATTCTATACTAAGACCCAGTGTGTAAATAAGCAAAATTTGAGAAAAGAGGTTTGTTGGCCGAGCCGTCAGGCTAAGTGTAGGAAATAGTCGTAAAACATGAACATTCAAAGACACATGAAAGCTAATTTCCCAAAACGCATAATTTGAGTCATCTAAGACCATGAAATGCTACAATCAATAAGTAGTTGGTCTTTATCAATAAATGTTTGAATGCCGTTGCAGCTATGCAACCCCATCTCTTAATCACATTTAAGCCCTGCCCTGCTGTTAATGTTCAAAACTGATATTTACTTATTTAAAGTTAAAATCCTGGTTCGCAGAAAATTGATGTTGATGATTCTATTGTCATTTTTCAGAAGATTATATTTATTGCAAAATGTATTGGTACTGAGGAAAACCACCTATTTAAAATATTATTTTTTCGAATCTTTCCTATTTGTTTTTCATTTCGTTTTTTTAGAAGATTTGTTAATAGAGGAGATAATAAAAATTCTAACCGGTCAATCTTGCTGAACGAACCCGGGGTCGTATTTTCGAATATTCTCGCATACGAAATTTGATGCGAGTTCGAATACTCCCCATTTAATTTACATTGCTGTCAATCAAATTTCGTGTACGAAATGTATTCGAATGAATTCGAAAATACGACCCCAGGATGCGCTTCTTATTCGACAGGCAATTATGGAAATTTGAGTGGAAATGTAGTAAAGTGTAGGTTGTAATTATCAGTTCTGAGTTTGTCCCCAAATAGAAAAAAAAAACTACCTGCATTTCCCAACGCATTACGATTTGTTTACCCTTATGACCCTTTGTCTCGGATCGGAAAGTAAACACCGAATTTTTTAGGCCCAGAATATAATAGTTACCCTTTTTGCCTAAATTTTTTTTTTACAAGTTTATAATAGATTCTGACTAATAGAAAGAAAACGTAAAGTAGACAAGGATGCTAGATCATTCGTTTCTCGATTTTAATAAAATATTTTTGACCTGAGGGGCGATCTGAGGAAAATCATCTATTTAAAATATTATTTATTCAAATCTTAAATTTAAAAAAAATGTTTACCATAGAAAAGCAAATGGTAAATGTTGCAGCCATGTATGCGCTGTGGAATTTATTGGAACGCGGCGCATCACAAAAAGGTACCGAAAAGTAGATAGATGAAAATGAGAGACTAGAGAACAAGCTAGTATCCGCTATTGTTCATTATCCAATTTTTATTTTGTATCAAACTGATTATTCAATCCAATTTGTGATTAGTTTGTGTGTCATAAGGAGCATTCACAGGTCAGTTGAATAAATGTTATTTGTTTTTGAGAGTTTAATTAAAACAAGTATTATTTTTTTAATTTTTTTGTTTTTTTGTTTCCTTATAATTTTTTTATAATAGGTGCATTGTTCATATATTTAACAAAAAATTGTTTCATGCTGTGAACAACGCAGATAAAAAAAAGTAAATTAAAATGTAAGAATTTATGTGTTGGGATTTTCATTTCTGGTATTCAGAGCGTACATTAGGGCCTTGTTGAATCTACTAACACTTTGCTACCCTGACGAGCGAATATTCTAGCAAACAAATTGAAATAATCAATCTAGGGTATTGGCTCAGAATAATAACTATAGCTGAGTAGCCTTCCGTACGGGACCTCAGTACCTGCTGATGAAACTGGCTAACTAACTAAAAACTCTTCAGTATTGAATATAGTTGGAGTTGATTGAATGTAGTGTGTGGAATTAAAATTTTAGCACAAGGACAGGGACGGTACCTTATTTAAACTTTTATGACTCACAATTAAAATTATTATTAAAATGACACAGTATGTTTTGATTTTTGTGGAATGTTAGATCGAAGGTTTCTCTGCCGTGCTCTTTACCCTCGTGAATTCTAGGTCGAGAACGGTACGATTTTCTAATAATAAATTAGACCTCTTACAGATTTTTCGTTTATTTTACATATCACAACTTCCCTCAAATTTCCCTAATTTTGCTATTATCGGGCGCATGTCAAGTAAGTGAAATTGAGTAAGTTTCCACAACGTAGGTCCTATTTGTTTTTCATTTCGTTTTTTTAGAAGATTTGTTAATGGAAGAGATAATAAGAAGTACAGGCAGGCCGAGGCTATCCGTAATAACTTATTTGAATATAACGGAAAAAATGACGCTTTCCTTAATGGGAGCCAAAATAGAATTTACAATTTCCTTATAAAAGAGTTTATCTAGACCAAAAAGAAATTGTCACCAAATTGCGACGGGAATTAGGTCTGATCCTACGAATTTTTGTATTTCGTCTAGATGGCGTCTTTTCTGTGAATTTTAACATAATTCGTAGGTATTCGATAAACATATTTCGGATTTTTCTAGATAGATCCGGATCACGATGTCGACTATGAATAGCGCGAAGTAATCACTGCATTCTCAGTTTAAATACGAGATTTGTTGTGTACGTTTCGATAAGTGAGAAGTGGATTATTAAAATCAATTTTGTTCAATAAAAACTGTTACTGTTTGTAAAGTGAGTTCTGTTGGACCTGTATCATCGAACGAGTCGGAAACCTATATTGTTTTGGAACCAATAAGTTCGAAACCAGTATGTAGATAGGGATATATTCTGGAAAGTAATTATAATTCTCTCCTCGAAGTTTTTCCGGCCAATTTTTACCTATTATTCTTGTGCGTGGTTTATGTTCTGTAAACCTTCCAAAACTAAATCTAGCAGTTGTTCACCTAGGCACATGTTTTTTCCGTTTTATCTATATTACCTTCGTTTTCATTTTTTTATGTCATACCAATACATTATTGTGTTTTTATACCTTAGATACCATCTACATAATTTATTATGGCCCGCGCGGGCATAAAGACGCAAAAAAACAGTTTTCAATTAACTTATTCCTTATTAACGAAATATAAATTTACGCTTATAAACATATTATTTTTGTCAAAAAATGATGATGTTTGCACACTGATGACAATTTGCGAAGTGACACTTTTTTCCCAGGTACTTATTATTCAGAACCAACTGGTATGACATAAAAGTTTGTATGCACCACGGGTACTAATAGATATATAAGTATACCCTCGGGCGACTTACGAACCCTCGGGACAGAGGCCCTCGGCTTTGTAAGACTGTCGCCCTCAGGGCATAATCATCTACTTAGTACCCTTGATACATAAATAACTATTATGTCATACCAATACATTATTGTGTTTTTATACCTTGGATACCATCTACATAATTCATTACTTTATGCCCGTGCGGGCATAAAGTACACATTATGGCCCGCGCGGGCATAAAGTACACATTATGGCCCGCGAGGGCATAAAGACGCAAAAAACAGTTTTCAATTAACTTATTCTTTATTAACAAAATATAAATTTACGCTTATAAACATATTATTTTTGTCAAAAAATTATGATGTTTGCACACTGATGACAATTTGCGAAGTGACACTTTTTCCTAGGTATTTATTATTCACAACCAACTGGTATGACATAAAAGTTTGTATGCACCACGGGTACTAATAGATAATATACCCTCGGGCGACTTACGAACCCTCGGGCCAGAGGCCCTCGGCTTTGTAAGACTGTCGCCCTCAGGGCATAATCATCTACTTAGTACCCTTGATACATAAATAACTATTTTAGACAAGTTTCCTTGTCATACAGTCTTAACCTTCATAGTTAAAACTATTAAAACCTGGTCGTCGGGGAGGCATAACGTGTATATTCCCGTTAGTGGATGGCCTATAGTTTCCAGGCCCACGGCCACATATTACCTCTTTCAGATTATATATATTTTTTCAAAATAGAGGTATGCAGCGCCCCTGGGTCCTTATTCTTGAAACAGGGGAGCAGCGTTCCCAGGAGAACGAGTGTTCTGTCTTTGTTACTTATATTATCATTCATATATCATAGACAAAGACGAAGCACTGGTTCTCCTGGGAATGCTGCTCCCCTGTTTCAATAATAAGGACTCTGGTGTTTTGAACCCATTGTGATTGTAAATTCTGTGGAAAGTTGGGTTCCTGTTTCGATCTCTGTTGTTGGTTGGTTATACAAAAGCTTGTTTGCTTTGTTCCAAGTCAGTATTGTGCGCTTTTTTGAGACCTATAAAACGTGAATGTATTTCTCGATAGCCTACCTAATTTTCTTACCTGCTGTCGCGGATTCCGCCAGTTCTCTAAAACATTCCGCACTGTTACTTATAAAACTACAAACTTGAAACTGAAATAATTGATCTTAAAAAAATCAGTATTCACTTTTCGGGTCTACTCAGCTTTACAGAAAAGTTCTGCCATTTAACCGACTTGCATACTACGTGGATACTTTATTTAAAAAAAAAAAACTCAATCGAGAATTCTGTTCAATCACGGGTCAATCTAATTTCGTAACACTGCTTCCTACTGCACCATTTCTTCTCGTGATAAGCCTTCGCCCTATCAAAATGCACCATCTTCTCTCCTACGTTATATACAGTGTGTCCCGCTTAAGGACTGACCACCCTTCTAAAATTTTAATTTTTCAACTGATTCAATTAATTTTTTTTGTCTTATAGCTACTCGAATCTGGTACTTATTAGGCTCATAATTTTATTTCTGCGGCTGTACTCGTGTACAGGGTGTCCACATTTATAGGCTCAAATTTCAATAAGTACCATTAGGGATTTTTTAGAAAAAATCTGATAGCAGATTCTTGTTTAGAATGGTCTAAAACCCAAATGTACTAATTTTTATTTCAATACGATACAGGGTGATGACAACAAATTTTCACAATTTAATGAATCAAACCACAAAAATGGTATATTTTGAGACAAGCTCACTACAAGTTTTGGTTAAGTATGTTCTAAAACTATGTTGTATAAGGTTTTGTTGTTCTCAAGGCCTCAAAATATGACATTTTTCCGGTTTGATCCATTAAATTTTGAAAATTTGTTGTGATCACCCCTCGGATCACTCTGTATCATATTGAAACAAATATTGGTACATTTGGGTTTTAGACCATTCTAAACAAGAATCTGCTATCAGATTTTCTCTAAAAAAATCCCTAATAGTACTTATTGATATTTGAGCCTATAAATGTAGACATCCTGTACACGAGTACAGCCGCAGAAATAAAATTATGAGCCTAATAAGTGCCAAATTCGAGTAGCTATAAGACAAAAAAAAAATTAATTGAATCGGTTGAAAAATAAAAATTTTAGAAGCGTGGTCAGTCCTTAGGCGGGACACTATACAGGGTGTTCCTAAATATCATGTACAAACGAAAGGGGGTGATTCTTTGGTTAATTTTATGACTGAAATTTCTAATAAACATAGGTCCGCAAACGCTTCGTTACCGATCTACAGGGTGTTGAAATTTTAATTTTTTTTAGTTTTTCCTTTATAGCTCCTGCAATTTTTGAGGGATTTAGCTCAAATTTGGCATATAGGTTACGCAATAGAAGCTGAATGATTGCACATGTCGTTTGCCAGAATCTACAGGGTGATGTTTTTTCAGGGGTCATGCCCCCTTTTCTGCCCTTGAACTTTTTCGCGGTGCGCCGCTGGGCGATCCTAAGAAATAAAATAATTTTTCCACCCTATTTAGAAACTTTTTCTACTCTTGTAGTTTTTTCGTATCACCGACCCTTATCGAGAAAAAAAATAAAAAACAAATCTCTGTAATTAGCTAGATGAAACTAAAGTGACTCAATAAACCTTTTCTACCTACAGTGGCGACAATAGAGGTCCCGCAGCCATATTCTTGGTCATTTTCAATGGGAATCTAGAAGTAAGACACCCCTCGCCGCCATATTCTTGCTCATTTTCAATATAAATACATTAAAATTTCAACACCCTGTAGATCGGTAACGAAGCGTTTGCGGACCTATGTTTACTAGAACTTTTAGTCATAAAATAAACCAAAGAATCACCCCCTTCCGTTTGTACATGATATTTAGGAATACCCTGTATATACCTCCACTCAGATCTATAATTTCATTATTCATCATCTCCCTAGTAACGGGTCTTAAAAAAAAACAATCGAAGATTGTTTTGATTACGAAAACGTACGTCGCATTATTGCTTCGATTTTTGACATGATATTTTGACATTAAAATTCATTGACAAAGTTAATGAGAAATATTGCTAAGACATGCGTTAAAAAAACCATACCTAGCAATCTTTGATTGTTTTTTTTTTTTTTGAAGACCCGGTACCCGGAGTACTTCGAGCAAATATATTTAATATAACTTTAGCACAACGCTTTTGGCTTTCCGGCCATCCTCAGTGCTAGCTGAAAAGACAGAACAACAGACCCGTTAGAAATTGCTGTCCCATGAAGCGGTAATATGCAAACTTGGTTAGTTTGTAAACTAGCTAGATAGCTTACAAACTAACCAACCCTTCGGCTATTTTGATAGAAAACGCAATTTCCACTAAAATAGCAGCTAGTTTGCAAACTTAACCAAGAGTCTTGGCTTGAAATTATTGAGAAAACTAAATTAGCTGGTAAGTTTATAAACTATCCAATGCAGCCTGGCTAATTTGAGAACCATGATTTCTAGTAACACAAAATAGCCAAACCTTTGGCTAGTTTATAAACTAACCAACCAATTTTCTTGCTTATTTACAAATAAGGTTAGGTTACGTTTTGAATACGGAATGTTATTGTTTTTTATTTGCTGTCCTGGCCGGGTTTATTTTTATATTTCACAGGAATAGCAACAGCTATTGTTAATAAAATGAATCACAAAGAAAAATTTTACGCAACTTATTAGTTCTCTATAATAGGAAAGCAAATACAATTTTAGTAGATAAAGTGCACAGAAGCTTATTATTATTTCATTAAGCATTACGATTTGAAACGAGTTGATGCACAATATATTATGTTCTTCTAAAGTAAAAAATCTGGCAGAATATAAGCTTACATAGACATTTACAGTAAATTAAAGTAAATGTCCATGTAACTCAACTTTATTTGTAAATTAGCCAGGAAATGGGTTGGTTAGTTTATAAACTAGCCAAAGGTTTGGCTATTTTGTGTTACTAGAAATTATGGTTTTCATATTAGCCAGGCTGCATTAGATAGTTTATAAACTAACCAGCTAATTTAGTTTTCTCAATAATTTCGACTAAATTAGCCAAGACGGAAGGTTAGTTTGCAAACTAGCTACTATTTTAGTGAAAATTGCGTTTTTTAGCAAAATAACCAGTGGGTTACTTAGTTTGTAAAGTATCCAGCTAGTTTACAAACTATCCAAGTTTGCATATTAACCGTAACATATACACCAGAAATTTTGAGAGAAGGTTGTTACTCACTTGTCAGTTAAAGTGCACAGTGCACAGGAACCACTGAATGGACATTTATAGTCATATGAACACAAATTGTAAATAAAAAGATTGTAGAAATACATAAAAGTTGTAAAAAGAACTACACATTTAAAAATTGCGACGGACTAACATATTAATATGTTTCAAAATGATTGCTTATTCGTTATTGGATCTTAGGAACGGATTCTAATTTGTCAGCGTTTGTTTTTATTATTTGTTTGTTACATTTTTTTTTACATTTTATTTATGCTTTTGTCGTGTTCATTATTGAAAATTATGGTCATCCTAGACATAATCTAGCTTTAAGTATTTGCTGTGTCAATGGAACTTTTTTTCTTTTGGTTTTCTAGTTTTCTGATAATAAAGGTTATTTTGATTCGAAAAACTCCAATGTATTAAAAAAAAGGGGGGGAGCGTTGAAGGCATTACCCTAAGCAGGCAATTTGTATTAGTTGAAATTATGTGGTGCTAACCAGGATCACATTTTTGCTTTTTTTTAGTTTCTTAAAATTCGACTGGCTTTAGCTTTTCCCTTAGTCATCCATTACCCAAGAAGTGTGGTTATGATACTTACGATACGTCAATCAGGCTCAAAGACACTCAAGTCATCAAAATCACTGTCTTGTCTCCATTAGGTCGCAAAAGAAACGGAGAAAAGAGAGTAAGACGAAGATTTTCTTCACAAATATGCATAAATGCCAACAAAAGAGACTCCAGTAGCGAGCGTATGGCAAACGTGAGGAAAGAGAATACTCCAGGTCGAAAAAGGTGCAAGCTCATTGGATATGTGAATGTCTTCAAGAAAATCTAGGCGATTGATTGTAGTTCTCGGAAATAATTTGGGTTAGTTTGTAGAATTTTTGAATTGGATTCAAGGCTGAATGTGTGATTCGCGGATCTTATTGTTCACCAAAAACAGAAGTGGGCCTGTTTGAGTATTCAGCAATTCGTGTTTTCAATGGTCTACAAGTGCTTCCTATACAGGGTGTCCCACAATCAGCGTTACAGGCCATAACTTTCTTATTTTTAGAAATAAAAATTTGAAAGAAAAAATGACTAATGGTTAGTTAAGCTCTCTTCAAAAATATAAAAAAATCTTCCCCTGACAAAATCATCCCCTATTTACAACCCTTCACTTTTTTTTTTCAGTTCATGAAATTGCAAATTCAATGATGTATGAAAAGTTTGTTTTTCTATGTTTCGTTGGAAAAAAAATCAAAAATGAAAATAATGATAATGGGGTTCTATTTGAAAAAAAAGGCAAGATATGTTTTTAGGGGATGAGTTTGTTAGGGAAGATTTTTTAAATATTCTTGAAAAGGGGTTAATTTGCACACAATTAATTTTTTTTGTCATATTTTTATTTTTGTAGACCTAAATGTGATTGTCTGTATAAGACTAAGGATGGGACACCCATTTTTTTTTCCCCCAAGAGAGATGGAAAAACAAACTTTTTATACACCATACAAATTTGTAATTTCATAAGCTTCTCAAAAAAAAATAAAAAAAATAGGGGTGCCATTTGAAAAAAAAAGTCAAGGGTTGTAAATAGGGGATGATTTTTTCAAGGGATGATTTTTTTATATTTTTGAAGAGAGCTTAATTAGCCATTAATAATTTTTTTTGTTTCAAATTTTTATTTTTGAAAATAAGAAAGTTATGGCCTGTAACGTTGATTGTGGGACACCCTGTATATATAAGAACAACTGCACGAATCGCATTTCAATTTATAGACACCACTTTTGGCTAGTTTGTCAATTTTGTCCTTAGTGTTGGCCAAACAAGTACCCAAGTTATTCTTAGTCTTGTAGGAGAAGTGTAGGTCACTTTTATGTTTAAGAAAAATATTGGAGAAAAAAAAAACGCCACTTTGTTAACCCCTGTCAAGATGTCAGAAATTAAATTTCTATGCTGCTAGGCAAATCCAGCGGGTTAACACCTGTCGAGGTGGTAGAAATTTAATTTCTATGCTGCTTGGCAACCCCAGCGGCAGCAAAAGTACTTTTAGTGCCGCCTGGAGCGGCAGTAAAAGTACTTTTAGTGCCGCTCGTAGTTTTACTGCCGCTCAACCATTCACTTGCCACCAAGCTTACCCCATTCGTTTGGAGAAAAAATAGCGTGTTGCATACGGAGTAGAAGCACTTTTTTGTGCTTCAGCAGTATGCAAGCCTCACTACGTTCGGCTCGCAAGCCTACTGCTTCAGCACAAAAAAGTAAAGCTTCTACTCCTAATACAACAATGTACTATTATTAAGAAATGAGTTTATGTATGGGGCTGAAATACCTATATTTTTTGTTTTGAAGTATGTTTGGCAATATTTCTAACTTAAGTTTGATTTTGTTGATCAGGGTTTCAATCAGGACCCGGATTCCGAACCCACGATTCGATAGTATCGTCCATATAAAATAGATAGACGATACTATCGAATCGTGAGTTCGGAATCCAGGCCCAGGGGCCTTATTCTGTAAAGAACGAACCGTTCGATTCGGTAGAATTTCTTCGATTGTGACGTCATTTTCGGAATAGCTTCCGCGCTAGCAAACCGAAAATGACGTCACAATCGAAGAAATTCTACCGAATCGAACGGGTTGTTCTCTACAGAATAAGGCCCCAGGTTGGCGTCATAATTGCTGTTGAATGCAATCTGTGGAGAGTTTTTCATTCTTCGTTGTAGTTAGCAGTAGAAAGAGGTATGCTCCAAAGACGGTGAGTGTAACAGTGAAATTAGGTAATTTCATATCGATATAGATGATTAGAGTGGAGAGGAATCACATGATCAATTTGGATTGGTTTTCTGTAAATTGCGAATTGTGATCTATTCAAGTTCTTGTGAATAGTTAGATCAAAAAAACTAATTCTGTCGTCAACCTCGAGTTCCAAAGCGAAGGAGATGTTGGGGTGTAGGTTGTTCAACTAATTTAAAAAAAGACTCGCTCTCTGGGCGTCACAATTGGGAAAACAGAGGAAATCGTCCAAGTACCTATACCAGTGAAGTATTTCCCTATTGACATTGGTAATAATGAACGTAGGCTCAAGATAATTCATGTTGTCAGCTAGAAAAGGCGAGAGTCAGTACCTATGGCCAGGCCATCGAGTTGCTGATAGAATCTATTGTTGAACACAAAAAAAATACTGTGATGGCCAAAGATTCAGGAAAGCATGGATGTTAAGTTGAAGAAGTAGTCCATGTCTCAAATTTGAGTTGAAATTTAATTCAAAAGAAAAACTCAAAGTCTTCCTCCACAAATATTTTAATCTCTTTAAACGGCCCGACATGTTTCGGGATTAGTGAATTCATCATCAGAGGCAATAAATTAGCTAATACCTATATTAAACAGGGATGGATATCATAGGCTGCCAGATCATGCATTTTTTAGAGGTGTAGCAATATGCCCCAATACTCTATGTAAATTAGATGGTAAATGGCGAGCGGTATATTGATGGTGTTTAAATACTTGGAGTTGCTATCTAAAATCTGTGGAAGAGGGTCTATTTGCAAGAGAGAGAAACAAACTAATGAGGTGTACTAAATTATATTTTATTTTACATAAAACCCAAAAAATCAGCCAATTATCTTCCAATACTTTACATCCTTCTTTATTTCTATAAAATCAATACTTCACATCCGTTCTAGATTGTTATTTTTACGGACCACTGAAATATCCCTACTAAATAAGAAACCCCCTATTCATACTATTTCTCATAAATTATAATTTAACTCATTTCACTACATCCGAATCATTCCTAATAACTATCCTTTACCTAATCAAATAATTCTTTAAAATCTTTAAGTCCTTTACTTATGAAAACCCAAAATAATTACCTATTTGTTTATCAACTAATTTATTCTCATAAAATCTTACAATGACTTCTACTTGAAACATAAAATTCCTAATTCAAAATTCATTTCATAAACAATAAATTCTTTTAACAACTCTCCCATATTTTAAGACTATTCTATTTCATGAACTTCAAGTTTCTTTCCAAAATTTTCTATTCCCTTTAATAGTTTATTTAATCAGAACAAATTCTATTATAAGTTTCCTTTTAACAACTTTCCAATATTTTAAGACAATTCTATTTCATGAACAAGTTTCTTCTCGAAACATCCTATTTCCTTTTAATTAGTTTATTTAATCAGAACAAATTCTAATATAAGTTTCCTTTTAACAACTTTCTAATATTTTAAGACAATTCTATTTCAAGAACAAGTTTCTTTTGAAAATTTTCTATTCCATTTAATAGTTTATTTAATCAGAACAAATTCTATTTTCGGATTCCTATGCCTAGCTAATAAATTCAACTGTTTAATTCATAATTCCAACTCAAAATGGTATATTGTTAAATGCATTAAAGTTCCCTTCATATTTTTGGTGCAAAATTAAATTAGAATGTTGCATATCTGAAGGCAATTAAAGTTATGCAATAATGTTCCATTTATAAAACACTCGAGTTATTACTATTAAGGCAATAAAGTTCCACTGTTAAATTAAAAGTCAAAAGTTTTTCTAGTAACAATCCTCAAGTTTAAAAATTCAAATGTATTTCTAGTAATAATCACTCAGTTTGTTTTTATGCAATGAAAGTCATTTGTTGATTCACTTCTTATCTTTCAGAATCATTGATAAAAGTCAGAAAGTTTTTACTGGTCAAAATCACTCAAGTAAAAATCAAAGTTTAATCACACAAAGTCATGTTCATCATTTATATTGGAAATAAATCTTGTCACTATAGAGTACTTACATTTTGTCCATAAAACACACGTAAAATTACTTAATTTAATACTCAAATTATTTAGCTAGCACGCACATAAATTATAGAATGAATTTCAATTGTTATTACTTTATTTCAAAACTTTCCGCTAATTTTCTAAGTCAACTCGAACGCGTTTTCTCTCCGAGGCCTTACGCCATAAAAGAACTTTTCGCGAAAACGGACAGACTTTAACTCAACTGGACTGGACAACTCTTAACTGGCAACTGTATCTAACAACTAAAAACGAGGTATTTATATTTTCCCCCAAATCGTCAACAGGCGGTCGTTTGCCTAGCAATCCGACACTTCCATTGGCCAACCTAATTATTATTAAAAATAATGATGCAATTTCCTTGGAATTTTACATCATTCTTAGCCTGAAATCAATTAATTATGTCGCAATACCGTGATTTATTGAGGTCAAAACGTTATGGGCTCAAGAATGCTATAAATCATTTATAGTTAACATGCTGGCCTTGCTAAGAAAAAAGTTCATTGATCGGGTTTTAGTGATGTCACTGTCCTCGTTTTTATCATTTTTAAGAATTTAATTTAGATGATGACTTGGCCGGTGTTGCAATACGTTAGCGTTAATTTGTTTTATTTTTAATTTATCGATACAGATTTTAAAAATACCGGAATTAAATTTTGATTATTTGATAAAATTTAATTTTTACAGTAAAGACTTTGTAATTATCGGGTCAAATTTCTGGATCATCACAGAGGAATAAAAGGTCAAAAATAAGTTACCAATTATTTAGTGTCATTGACAAAAAGTAATTTTTAACTTATTTTTGACCTTTTTGTCCTCTACAAAATGCATGATCTGGCTGCCTATGATATCCATCCCTGTTAATATATGAGCTAATTTATTGCCTCTGATTATGGGATTTACTAATCCCAAAACATATAAGGCCGTTTAAAACGAATAAACTATTTGTGGAGGAAGACTTCGGGTTTTTCTTTTGAATTAATTGGTGTTATTATTTTCTCCTTTAAAAGATCGCTAATAATACACAATAACTGTTTCGGCCTTGGACACTGTGGTAGAAAGAGTAGCGACAACAAAGCAAACTAATAGGTAACTACGTAGTAGCTGGATGTGGACGAGTTTGTTGGCTAACTGTATGGAATTTTTCACAACAAATTTTGGGGCAAAACCTTCACTATCAGTTTTGAGATGAAGCTATAATCTATTCACAATTCGAAGTCCAAAGGTAAAGGTAGATTTATCCCCTTTCAGTTGGTTGTTGATACGGATTTTATTTTTATTGTCTGAATAAGCTGGTAAACATTTTTTTATTACGCATGCATCATAACCAACGATTACCGCACGCTGCAGCGTGCATAAAATGATGTTTATGATGCGCGTCTTAAAAGTTTGCTATAGAAACGTTTGATCTAACTTTTTTCCTAAATATTGACGTACCGTTTAAACTACAACATATTTATCAAAAGGAATGGACACATTTAAAACATTTTTGACATTATGATGCATTCGTAATAAAAAATAGCGCATGATATGCGTGTATAAGAGCCTTTAAAGCCCTTGCGACTTACAAAACACTCCGCTACGCGTCGTGTTTTGAAATATGTGGCGCGTGCTTTAAAGGCCCTCTTATACACTTATATCATAATATACTATTTTTTTTTTTTTTTACGGATATGCGCACTAGCAAGGAAATGTCCTATCACGCTCGAGAAGCGGCAAGTGCGTGGAAATGTCGGTGTATGTTGGTCTTGAAACGGTTCAGGTTGTAACCTGCAGGGAAAACCGTCGCAGGGAGTTTATTCCACAGCGATGCTGTTCTCCAGAGATATGAATTCTGATATAATGAGGTTCTTGGTGCCTCTAGTTTGACAGTAAATTCATGGTTACCGTCTGTTTGACGGGTTCGCCTGGTAGGTGCTACTCTCGGTGGAATCATACGTGCCAACTCTTCAGAGCATTTTCCGTGATAGTACCTGTAGAAGAGAGATAAATCGCCCACAGATCTGCGATGTTCGAGACCATCCAAGTAAGTGCGGGGTCATTGATCAGCTTAATAGCTCGTTTTTGCACGGTATTCAAAAGCATTAAGGTATATTTGGGTGCTGCACTCCATATATGTGAGCAGTACTCCATAGTTGGTCGAATCTGGGCTTTGTAGAGTGTCAGCAATTGGCTTGGTGTGTACAGATGTCTTGTACGAAATAGCACCCCCAGCTTTTGGGAGGCCCTTTTAGCAATATCTGCCACGTGACTGTGCCAAGACATGTTGGTCTCTGCAGTAACCCCCAAGATGTTCAACTGAGTCTGTAATGTGACAGCACTTCCAGATAGCATGATGTTTGGCTCACCGGTGCTGGTCTTTTTTGAAAACAGAGCTGCTTGGGTTTTCTGCGCGTTGAACTGTACAAGGTTTTTGTTACCCCAGTCCTCTATTATCTCCAGGTCGTTATTTATCTGCGATATTTGAGTTAGTCTAAGATGATGGAATTCACGTGCGGAAAGACCTGTGGGTGGTATGAGTGAGGAGACTACATCGCCATCGTCTGCAAAGCAATAAAGTGGATTTACTGTTTTATCTATGAGGTCATTTATGTAAATCAGGAAAAGAGTTGGCGAAAGGATTGCTCCCTGTGGCACACCAGCATTTATTTGGTAAGAGTTGGAGTTCTGGCCATCCAGTGCAACATAAATGGATCTGTCCTTTAGGTAACTTTCAAACCAAGTGCAAAGTTTCGGCGATAATCCCATTGCTTTGAGCTTGTTGAGCAGATTTTCATGCCAAACTTTGTCGAATGCTTTAGATATATCTAAGGCAATTGTTCTTGTTTCACCCCGCAACTCAATCGCTTTTTGCCATAAGTGAGTGACGTATGTAAGTAAATCGCCAGTTGACCTATATTTTCGAAATCCGTATTGCTTATCGTTGATAATTTTGTACTTTTCCAAGTACTTGGTTAGGTGATTGTTCACAACTCTTACCATTACTTTTGATATCACCGGAAGTAGAGCAATTGGTCTATAGTTTAACGGATCTGTCTTTTTTCCTTTCTTTGGAATGGGTTGTACTGCGGCAGACTTCCATGATGATGGATATACTCCTTGCCTGTAAGACAAATTGAATAATTTTGCGAAAGTTGGGGTGAGTTCGTTGGCGCAATTTTTGAGTACTATTGCGGGAATGCCATCCGGACCCATTGCTTTGTTTGTATCCAGCTTTTTTAGGGATTTTCGTATTTCTCTGTGACAAAAGGGTACCTCTGGCATACTATGGGAAACCCTTTCAATGAACGGTGGAGTTTTCCGTTTGGCACTGTTAGGTTGGAGTTGGAGGAAAACATTTGGGTAAGCATATTGGCTTTTTCCTCTGATGTTGTGGCTAAGTGATTATTTTTATCTGTAAGTGGTGGTATGGATGACTTGGTGAAGTTAGATCCAACAGCTTTTGCAAGAGACCAAAAAGACCTAGAACTACTTGGACAATTCAGCAACCTGTTTTTTATTCTTTGATTGTATGTTTCTTTAGCGGAGTCAATAGTAATTTTGCAACTATTTCTGGCTTCTATAAATTCTGTGTGGTTTTGAGCGGTTTGTTGTCGTTTCCAAAGGTTATATGCTCTGTGTTTTTTCTGTACTGTATTATATGTCTTTGGGAGGTTTTGCATGTGTCATATTTTGATGACAGACTGAAAAATAGCAGAGCAGGACTGAAGCATATTTTTGTATTTTGAATAGGTAATATACCGTTGAAACATTCTCAATTCACAATCCAAAGCCAAAACTAAAAGTATATTCCGTAAGCGATAACATGTTATTTTTCCAATCGAACACTGTTATACTTGAGGAATGGGGAAAGTAGTATCATAGGTAGTATTCTTTTGCCGTAATATCTTCGTAGATACGATAGTGTTTTATTTGTTTGTTAATATAAAGTTTATAGTTGAAGAATGAATTAATCAAAAAGAAATAGTTTGGATTCAAAGTTAAAAAGGGCGCGTCACAGGTGCTTGTATAAGCTAAAATCCAAACAAAATTATCTAAATAATGAAACGGATTTGTATTTATTAAATCGGCAGCAGATATTTTTTCGGTGAGTTTTATAATGTTATAATATTACAGCTTCCTAAATTTGATTTGTTTCAGGTTTCCGAGAGAACTGTTCAGCAAATTGTATGCACGAAGCACGAAGTGCGAAAATCTTAGTTCAACCCAGTACGCGAGGCATGAGAAAGATAGCGCCTATCGGAGTAACTGGTTTGAAGAAGATCTCCAAAGAAAAATTTGGGAGTATCATTCAAAAAATATTCATTTGGATTTAGACATGCTTTTAAAATTCGCGAAAGATGACTTGGATTTTAAGAGGGGCGAACTACTTTTTACAAAATTCTTAAGTCTATATGGGCTACAAATATGAACCAGCGAAAAGTTCTATGCGAACAAAAACATGTTTTGGCGGCCAGAATCAAATTTTTAAGATTATTCCACTCATGTGTTAGAAATCCCATAAGACAAGTGACGATTTTCAGAATTACAGCGAAAATTCTCTTTTCCATTTGTTTAACTAGAGAGAATTACAGCGAAAATTCTCCCATGTTATTGTATACATGGTTGTCATGCTAATTTTTGATACAAACAAACGGTTCCTGATAGCAACCATTTATTTATATTGATTATTAAGATGTTTAAATCGTTTAATACATATTTATTTCCATATTTTTTTTGCATTCTCATACGTGAAATAATCCTCTAAATACCACTTGAGCTTTAAAATGAAAAATTATCGGTAATTTTGAAGCTCTCTTGGTATTATCCCCGAAAGTATCTTCAGTAGTTTTTAATTCCGGGGAAAGAGTCAATTTTTTTTTGGATGAAACCTGGTTGTATCAAAACGGTTCGCCTGTACTCACGCCATGTCATGACACTGACCTAAAAAGTATCCCGTCCAAAATTAGAGCTGAGGGAAAGAGGTGTTTTTTTGGGATAATTGAATGGATGTGACTTACAACTGGACTCTAACAATACTGAAAGACTATCACTAAGCTATGAATGCCGATACGAGAAATTTTTCAAAATTGGGCGGAAAGACAATTAGTTCCTGCATTGTCTAAATTAGAAGGAAAACGTGTGGTGGTTATGGATAATGCAACATATCATTATATGCTTATCGATAAACCACCATGTTTTTCGTCTAAAAAGGCCAAAATGCAGGAATTCTTGGAAAGACATAACGTTGTTATTGCTAACGGACTTACAAAAAAAAATTATGGGAGATGATCAAACCATTTAGGGAAACAGGAAACAAAAAATATGCGATTGACGAGGTTCTCAGTAGATATACTATTGTCAATATAATCCTATTGAGATGACATGGGTGTTTACTAAGAACTTTTACAAGAACCACATAAACGAGGAGGCTTCATCGGAAAACAGAGTTGTAAGTTTATAGAAAATATATACACTCCAGACATGTGGCAAAATTCTGTTAGGCATTGTGAAACTTTGATATACGAGGACTGGAAGAAATGAATGGGAAACGCTAGCTTCGAAAACCTTCCTCCTATCATCATTCGCTTCCATGAGTCAGATTCTAATTCCGAATGCTTGATAGATTCTGATGAAGAAATTATGGAAGTTGAGAATAGTTGTGGCTAGAATTTGACATTTTAATCCTCAGGCTCGAATAAGATCATCATCGTCGTCATTCAGCCTCTAGTTGTGTCTACTGTTGGACACCTCAAGGTGTTTCCAATCTGCTCTATTTTTGTGATATTGCAATCCAGTTTCTCGAAGTTTTCCTGATATCGTCTGACCAGCGAGTGGAAGGTCAGCCAAGTCTCGCCACTCGAGGATTCTTTTGGTCCATCTCCCATCCGTCAGTCGTCCGACTTGTCCTGCCCATATTAATTTGAGTTTTGAGATACACTCTCTAACATCGACTACTTTTGACCTTATACAAAGCCTATACAATACTTTCTCCTTTTCACCATTTTTTCACTATTTTTGAAATATTCATGTACAGCTCTTTTCAATTAATAAATATTGTGTTTTGGGTTATTTGAATTAAGTATTTTTCATGTTATCTTATGTTCTGCTGAATAAACATGGGTAGGTACCTATATTCATCAGTTATACTGATTTTTATTTTGCCTTATTGCATTTTCTGTTTATATTGCCTTACTAAGTAAAAGTTAGATTATTGTTTCAACGGTATTAAAAGTACCTTATTCAAAGTATAAAAATTTGCTTCAGTCCTGGGGAGGGATTCTCATCCTCTAGTCGCAACCTACCTATCGACCCGACTCACTCGTAGAAAGGCAATGGGATAATCGGGACGATAGGTTGCGAATAGAGGATGAGAATCCCCCACCTGCTCTGCATTTTTCAGTTTGTCATCATAACCTCCCAAAAACTTATACAAATGTTTACCAACTTATGCAGGTAATAAAAATAAAATCCCTATCAACTACCAACTGATTAATGGTGATAAATCTTACCTTTAGCTCAAACTTCCGATTATGAATAGATTATAGCTAAGTAGTGATGAGCCAATGTAAGACCAAGACCAAGACCGGGCTAGTTTTGGTCTTGGTCTTGGTCTTGCAGCAAGACTCTTGCTAGTACTTGCTAGTATTGCATTTATTTGGTAGATTTATACTGGAGAGATTTTTACAAAGAAAATTTTTAAAAAAACGTTTCTTATGCCACTTGAAGTAAGTAAATGTTTAAAGAAAGAGAGAGTATAATATAAAGTCTGCCAACATAATGTCATTTTGACTTTTATCTTAAAAAAAAACACACTTTATTCACAATCTGAATAGTAGATTTATCACCTTTCAGTTGGTAGTTGATACGGATTTTATTTTTATTACCTGCATAAGTTGATAAATATTTTTATATATCTTTGGGAGGTTATGCATGTGTCATATTCTGACAGTGAATTTTGATGACAAACTGAAAACAAGCAGAGCAGCACAGATTAACCCGTCCTAAAGATAGGAAACTTCCATGTTAAATGTTCGTTCGGAGCTGTCTAAAAATAACACATAAGTATGAGAGTTTCATGACTGCCAAAGCTATGCGGCCGGCGCTAGTATAGCAAAGACACAAGCAAATGTCATCTGTGAATGAATTTAATTTGTCATTGTATTTGCCCACTTCTTAATATGTTTTTAACAAAAGAGACTTTATGTTACATGACATGTAAACATTGTGGAAATGGTTTTAGTGATGGTATTTATTTGCCATTTTTGACATTCACTTAAAGTGTTATTTGTGCACTAAAACCCTTCAACTTTTTAGTGTTATTTTTTCAATACGGTTTTCTGTTGTTGTGTTAAAGACTATTCTGTTAAAGAAGGAGATAGTACTTAAATGTTGTTGTTTTATTTTCAAAAAATGGGGTTTAATAATAAAATTAGATTTATTAGACAAATTATTTGAAAAAAGGCGGGAACCACGTACTGCCACAATACTGGACACACCGTGCACACTACCGCCACCGTGCTGTGGCAGTCATACAACTCGCTGCATGAGTAAGACAAGGATAGGGAAAAAGGCTTGAGTTTCCTATCTTTAGGACAGGTTAATCTGTGCAGAGCAGGACTGAAGCATATTTTTACATTTTGAGTGGGTAATATACCGTTGAAACCAAATCCAAAAGCCAGAACTATATGTAAGATTAAGTGCATATTCCGTAAGCGATAACATGATATTATAAAAGTAAGATTTGTGTTACAAAGGTATTAAAAGTATCTTATTCAAAGTATGAAAATATGCTTCAGTCCTGCTCTGCTATTTTTCAGTTTATCATCACAACCTCCCAAAGACATATAAAAATGTTCACCAACATATGCAGGTGATAAAAATAAAATCCCTACCAACTGGAAGGTGATAAATCTTACCTTCAGTTCGGACTTCGGATTGTGAATAGATTATACATGTAGATGCCAGTATCAAAATTTTGATTTTCCAATATTGAGTACATACCTCTACCACAGCAGCAAATTTTACCAAGTAATCAGGAAATTTTTTCAAATAAAAAATGCACAAAAAAACATTGGGAGTTGAGGGATCACTTGTTTTAGTTTGTTCCTGTAATATTGAAATATCCTTATTCGTATTTACTATTTACAATTAATTGCGGGCGGCGCTAACACAATAACTATTTTATTTAAACGTGCATTTAATTTGATTTTATTTATCCCTATCTATAATTGAGTTGTAATGTAAATATCTATTTTCTTGATAATCTAATGCAGCTCTTTTTTTAACAGTGAAATTTTTTTAGAAATACTTCACTATGTAAGTAATTTCATAAATTTATATCTACACCATTTCCAAATCCAAGCGGCAGTAAATGACAAACTGGTCATTTTCATTACAACCTATCAAATGTCCTCCGTGCATGCGCACTGGTCCAGGTAGGGCGTTTCAACCAATAGGAAGGCTGGTGTTTGTTTACAATTTAGGTTATTTTATTGTCATTTACTGCCGCTTGGATTAAGAAATGGTGTAAGTCACTGGGGGCTTGTTACTTCAGCTGGGATTAGAAATAAACCAAAATTATTATTGCTCAATGAAGAAGTACACATCACTGTTATGCATTTCTCAGCAAATGAAAAATTTGTCAACAATTTACCTACTCGCGTGCCGTGCGATAACTGTACTTTTCATCAGACATTCGCATGCGATAGTGAAGTAGTACTTTATACATTTAAAAAGCAAAAATAATGCAAAAGATAATAGTTTTTTTTTACGAACAGAAAAATCTTTTACTTTTAAACACCAATTCGATTTACATTGGAAAAGATATGTTTGATAATTGTGTTTGTCTGAATTCTTTTTATTCTCCAAATTTATAGGATAGGGTAGGCACCAATACCAGTAACAGAGCCTATGATAATAGTTAGACATGATATATTCAGCTACAAACAACTAAATCAAATACATAAGTTCCAAATTTTGGTATTTTTCAGAAAAAAATAAGGAACAAAAACGCAAGACTCTTGCATGCTCGGTTTTGGTCTTGCGTAAAGGTCGTTTTACAGCTTGTAATTTGCAATTTTCAATATGCAAGAAACTTGAACGGAGACATGCGCAGAAGTGTGTCAGCTGATTATTTTCTGCAAGATTCTTGAAACTTGAATGGCATTGCATATTGCATGCAATCGGTTTGGTGTCATTTTTCTTGAAAGGTTTTCACGCAAGCTGGGGAATTTTTCGGAATTACGATGCTTAAAGTGGCTACTATTGCTTTCTTCTTTTTATAACAACTTATAATCACGTTTTTCATTTTTGAAAAATGCAAACATCAACAACACAAAATTAAAAACAAATAAGTATGGTTGAGGTTAGAGAAGGAAACAAGTCAAATTGCAAGGTGTAAAACGACGTGCAAGAAATCTTGACTTGAATTCAAGTTTTCTTGCAAGCTGTAAAACGGCCTTATAACTGCAAGATTTATTGCAGCATGTGAAACCCCCTTAAGTCTTGCAATGCTAAGTCTTGGTCTTGCATAAGTCTTGCATTGCTCGGTCTTGGTCTTGGTCTTGCTTTTTCTGCAAGACCAAGAACAAGACCGCAAGACCAAGACCAGTCTCGCTCATCACTACTAGGAAGTGAAACTGGCTAACGATCTGATAGGTACCTCTTCCTATGTCTATTTTATCAGCAACCCGATGGCCTGGCCATCATGGGTAGCTGCCTCTCGCCTGTTGTAGCTGACATTTTCATGGATTATCTTGAGTCCAAGTTCATAATAACTGAATGGTTTGTTTATGACCAGAATTCTCTCTATATCCATATATCGTCTATTCTGTTGATGAAGTTTTCGTCCGCTCGTTGTTCTCGCATTTCTGCTGTTGGGTCCAGGTAGGCCAAATTGACCAGACGGCGTATATAAGTTCCAGTTTGTTGTAATTATTCCAAAGCTATTTGTTGTCTTGTTCTTAAGAATCTCCAATAGATCTAAGGTCATGCAATGCTACAATCAAGCCTGTAGCCTGTATCTGTACCTGTCATCACAAATCCAACCATGATCCAATGCAGCAGTCTCGAACTGACGCCTGTATATTGCTCAAAATGTCTCACTGTCATATGATAGTGGTTTGCCATTAATGCCAGTTGCAGGTGAACCTGAGAATATTCGTGATGTCACATTCCAACTTTTAAATTTTCTTCTGAACACTAATCAATTTCCGTGAAAACTCCCAAATTCCTGATGAATATATACTTCCTTCTTTCTAACAAACCTGTATAGGTGACGTTTTATTTTTATTTAAAATTATTAACATGAAGTTAAGACACTGTTAGTTCAACTTGAGAAACTGGTTGAACTTGATGAATGCAATATAACCCTATGCTATTTCAATTAGACTATTAGACAATCTTCACAACGTCCGAGCTATCGAAGTTGAAAAAGCACACATCAAAAATTTTCATAACCTAAACTGAACCAAGAAATTTATTTTTCTCCTTCACAAAACAAACACACTCTCTTCAACTATCCATTTACATCACCTTTTCCAAAGTAACTCAATAACCGTGTTAAGGCCAAATACACAAAAAAGCCAGAAAGAAAAAACCATGCCAAGGTATAAATGTCTCCTCTTACACCTTTTGCAACAAGTTGACAAGATAAGAAGAAAAAGACATCCTTGACACCCGGCGTCTACATGCGGCGTCGCGTCGTATCCATAGCGACGCCAATGTTATATATACGCGAGCGTCGGTTTTCAAGTTTTGTTTAGTGCTCGGCGGCGTTCATAGCGAGATAAAGCGTCACGAGCGTGAACAGTTTTTTCGCGAAAGAAAACTTTTATTCTCTAGCGACCCAACGCGCGGCTTGAGTGAAACTCCTTTCGGAAGCTGTTTGAAAAAGAAGTTTTTGGTTTCAAAAAATTTGGTTCTGGAGCTCATAACGGTAAGAATTAGCTACTTTTATAATTTTTTGAAAAAAATTTTTCGACTTTTATGGTTAACGATTTTAGAAAATAAAGCTTTGTACAAGCTCATTAAAATATACATCATTTTTAAATTTTTACGGTTTTTTTTTTCATGGAGTGAAGTTGCTTTTTCAGAATGCTTCAACTTTAATTTCTTTTTTAAATCTGCGAATCTTTTACTTTATGAACTTTTTTCAAGAGTCTGAAGAAAGTTTTTAGACACTTTGTTTTTAGGTCAAGATTTTAAACATATTTTAGGTACCTAATTTTTAGGAGACAGCTTTTTTGCCAAGAATGCTAAGTATATCCTGTTCACAATCCGATGTCCACAGGTGCAGGTAAATTTATCACCTTTCCCTATCAAATAGCATTGAAAGGTGATTTTACCTGTACCTACCTGTGGACATCGGATTGTGAACGGATAATAGGTACATAACTAGAAATAGTATTTTTTGTGGATTAGGATTTTAATACTAATATAATCGATACATTTTAATATTTCAGAATAATTGCTAATTCAAAATTAAATTAAAGAAAAAAAAATGCTATTGTTTGAACACCGCCCAGTTGGTCGAATATTTTTAAACCAAAGTAAAAAATAAATTGGAAAGTTAATTTTTTCAAACCCAAAGTACCCCAAGTACCGAGAAAGATACATACAAAATTCTTTCATTGCTCAAACACAATGTTTATACATATAATCCTCAACTAATTTATCAGCCAGCTACCTAAACCGTAATCTTGACAGGTAACAAGGCGTATACGACTAATCCTTCGTAAAGCTAAATAAATTTGCGTTTATCCTAAAAGACCTATTTTAAAGTAGTTCATTGAAGAGTATTTCAAGATGCAACCTGGTTACCTAAATTCACCTGGAAACTTGCAGCTCTTAAGCTGAGACAAACTAGATTATGTGGATTAATGCTTAAGAAAAAAGCCAAAAATGTGTATAATGCATAAACATAGAAAGAACTATAATAAGATGAGTTTGGAACACTTTTCGAAATCAGTAAATTAACCTGAAAAGCTATAAAGTAGCCTGATTGATAGCTATATGAAATTAGGTTGTTTCAATTTTTTATATCCTCCGAACCTACTCCTGCATAATACACTTGCTCCAAATCTCTTTGAAACTAATCTAAAACCACTCAAACGATTTATTTAGGCTAACGACAACTAAAAGTAACATACTCATTTGGTAATCAAAACAAAATGATAATAACAGTAAATTTGCAATTTTATTTTCTGTTCAAAAATTCGTCGCCTCTACACTGTTGCGTCAACCTGAAAGCAAAAAAAGTCTGGATTTCTTTCGCCGTTCTCATTATAAAACAAGATTTCCAGCCAAAAAATCCTGCTGGTGGAATATAACGACATCGTAATGCGGAAGTTGAAACACGGAAACTTTTTGTCATGTCGAAAGAGTTGTGCTAATGGATTAAATACGAATTGAATTAGGCTGCATAATACATAAATTATTATCTATAAGAAAAACATCAAGACGAGACGTCCAAGACCCGAGCATTAGGATTTTTTTTTAAATCAAAAATATGTGCTATTTTTTTTTTTTTAAGAAATCTTGGACTCTGCAACAATTTTAGTCGATCTTCATCCTTCCATAGTTGATTGGAGTCGGTCATCTGAGAAACTTGTGTCCAGAAATCAAAAATAGCTAAAAATTTCTTAGAGCCATGTTCTACCCTATTTGGGACTTGAAAATTCCCTCTTAAAAAGCGAACTGGATGGTTGTATGATTCAGTTCCAGTTGGTAAGCTTATAAAACGACAGTACTCTCAGAAATATTTTGAATGCATTTATGCAACAGCTATAGATGATTTGAAGAGGGACACAATCCAGAGTTGGAAAAGCACTATAATTAGAATCTTTTTGAATTTTGTAACAGAATATAGACAGGACCTGCCAGTGAGGTTCCTCGCACCCCCTACCCCTCAAAAACACTGTAGGTACTCCATCTGAACCTATAGGTAGTGTCGGATTCCTGTAGAGCTTCAAGTTTCCTGAGAACATCCTCGGAAGTGAAAAATCGATTTATTAGGTCTTCGTGTTCAGGCACGGAACAACTGGCAAATCATGGTGTGATTCTGGTAACTGCATCCAATAAAACTATAGTGCGTCAAGTACCTACCTACTCACCCAAAGTTAATTTTCAACCAAGGGTTTCCTGTAATAGGAATATACTTCCTTTTCCAGAGAATCTACTGTAGCGATCAAATTCGAGCTCAAATCGTTTAACTCCTTAATTTTTTCCTTCATGCTTTGCTTTAAATCGATGAGATGTTTTATTTGGGAAAATCCCTTGCTTCTTGATTGTTTGTACTTGGTTTCCAGAAATGTATCACGTTGCCTAAACCTTTTTAGCTGAGAAGTAGCTGAATAACTTTTCAGCTTCGCTTCACTCTATGTCTAAGAACATATCTTTATCCGTGACCACTTCCTGACACGACTTTATTTCCTGTTAGAAGTGGCATGCTCATTTCGGCTACTATAAAACAATTTAGTTTTATAGAGCAAACGATGGATGCATCTCGAATTTCAGGATCCTTGCTTATTTGAACGTGCTTGGAGTTGGACCATAGATGGTCCATGAGACATGACATCGTATGAACTACGAAGGAAATAAAAATATATAATTAGAATGAACATCCAGAAAATTCCACAAAAACTTGAAACTGGAAAATAAAGATTGAACATCTACTTTCAATGAGTCACCAGAGGAAAGAATAAGCAGTAACCTACATATTGGAAAACAACCATATATCAGAAAGAAAGAAGTTTTATAGACTGATATATTTTATAAGTTGTTCATAAAAACCATTTTACGATAATTTTGTGATTGTTCTATAACTTATATTAAATTAGTGGAAAAGCTTAGGTATCATCTGTCATTCTCATTCAAGCGATGGTAGTTTTCTCCATTTTTCTATATATTGACGAGTTTCTCACCGACATGGAGCTTTTAATGATTTGGCGTTAACAGGCAACTGTCGGTGCTGTTATATAATCGAATTCCGTATGTACAATTTTTTTGAGCCTGAATTTCTGAAAAAATTCGAAATAAAAAAGCCTACAGAATACTGAAATGTCTGGAGATATTTTGTTGAAATTATTTGTGTAGAAAATATGTCTTTTCATGTATCTCCCAATTTTTCCCTTTAAACAAAAATTGTTTACGCAAATTAGCAAATACGAAAAATAAGAGAAAATTATTTTCTTCATTATTAGAAAACGATGCTTCGAAGGGAACAAAAAGCATACAAAAAAAAACATAATTAGGTACTTATTTCTCGGCCTAAAAATCAATATCTATTGGACTTATTATATCCCATATGCTACATTGCCTGCAAATCATCTTAGAGTATAACTTGATCTAAAAGAGCCAGGTATCATCAACCCTTAAGTTATCAATTGAAGTTGGCACCCCAAATATTTTTTGGAGCAGAGGAAGTGGTTAGTTCTATAGCTTACTTCCACTTCAAACCATATATCAACAATAATCTCATTAGATTTCATGGTTTTATTTCTCGTCTTTTGTGGCTTTATTTTTTCTGATATTTCTCTTAGCTCATCTTTATCATCCTCTGCATTACTTCGCCTGAAGTTAATGTTACTTCGGACGGATTCAGTAAGTAAAAAAAAACAAGAAAACGCTCGTCAACCTATTTCAAAACTTCTAGAATCTGAATCATTTGAATGGGTAGGAAATCACTTTGAAGAACGACAATTTCTCAGAATTATAATGAAAACACCGCGCATAACAAGATAGAGATTTCTATGCATAATGAGGCAGGCCTAAATGGGTTAATCTATCACTCAGTTAACATCCTGCAAACTGCCACATTTTTGTTTAAAATCCTACGTACCCTAAAACCCGCCTCCAGACACTCGATTTGAAAATCTTTTCAAAACTTCATTTAATTTGAAAATGGAAAATTTAACTTTTAAGGGGGTGTTTGTGGATTCTGTAAGAAATCCTTCCTGTGGGTGGAAAATGCCGCTACTTGATCGTAAATTTTCTTCGTGGACTGGATTTTTCCACTCAAAACAATATTTATTGCTTTAATTCTCTTAACACGTGTAAATCGGTTTGTTGTATTTTTTCGTGAGGAAAATAAAGTCATGAGGATTTTGTAGGTTTTAATTTGCCCTTAACTAAAAATGGTCATTAAAACTAACAACTGAAAATGTTTTGTATTTTTTAATGATTAATAATACTTTACGAGCTTTGCAGTTACCTACTTTGCATTTTGATGCACAAGGCCCACAAGGGATTTTTCCTTATTACATTCGAATGTTATCCTCCTAAAGCTGAATAAAAACAACATCCTGCAAGAAAAAATATCTTGAAATAATTACTGATTAACCAGGGAGAAAGGAAATCTCTATCCATCAGTATCGGTGGGAGCTGTCTGACACTACCCCAAAAAAAATGTCAATTTATCCACAAAATTCTAATTTTATCCCTACTTAAGAGTAAGGAATATTTTTATTTTGTTTTGAAAGCGCATCATCAGCTGGCTACATTCCTGGATTTATTTTTATCCAAACGAAAGTTGGGCTTGGAGCTCGGTGAGACGTAGTTTAGTTTTAAGTTGGTTTTCTCAGAATCTTTTATAAACTTTTGGTGAAGTGGGTGATTTTCGAATGAATTTGACGTTTAAAAAGTGGCAACGTGTCGCGAAAATGTTGATTTTACCTTTGGTATTAAAAGAGGTAATTAAACCTTTAATTTATTATCGTTGATTGCCTTTATAAATGTAATCAAGCAAAAAGTAATTTACCAATAATTGAGGTCGTTGACTTGCCGAAATTTAATTAGGAAAACGTGTAATTTTGCTTAAATTGCGCTCATAATAATAAAAATGTTTATTTTCTTTACCGGAAATCTACAGTTGTTGAAATAAGGATTTCGAATTTCTTTTGCATTTTTCTGAATCATTCCGATAAAAATAGATTTTACTTATAATTGTGATAAAACAAAAACATTGTAAGTACCTTATTTATGAAGCCTTGGTTAATTTAAGTTAGTATCTATTCATGAAGCTTTAGATAATATTCTGAAGAAAAAATTTACTATTTTGACATTTAAAGCACATACACTTGGCTCCAAAACCTGACCATTCAAATTTTCGCAAGCCAAGCTCCCGTGCCAGCTAAAAAGATGTAATGTTTAATATTTTGCCAAAAATACAAAGCAATTTTTCAAACATCAATGTTTGGACACCACTGAAAACATTATGAGAAAAGTCTGGTATGAGCCACCAAATTATTGAAAATTGCTTTAAACATTTCAATAGTAAAACAGAAAAATTCAACGCTAACGATTTTCTCTATTGCAAAGCATAAATATTTAAATTATCTTCGAACAGCAGCGGAATTTTTTATTCTATGATGTAAATTATACAAGAACCAGGGCTCTAGTGCATGGAACAATTTTTTAAGAAAAAGTATGAAGAAAATCTCAAATAAATACAAACAAAATTCACAATCACGAAACATTTTTTTTTTTTTTTTGGAACCATGATCTACCCTAAGACATGTCTGCGTAGTCCTTTAAATTAATTTTTGGCAAACAAACAGAGGGGATCATTTTAAAAGCTTTTTTTAATAAATTTTTTCCCAAATTTGTTAATCAGTTAATGGCTATTTTTAGAACAGACGTAAAAGCTGGAGCGGCATAACTGAAGTAATAAAGTTATAAGAGTTTTATTGACACTACTAACAGACGAAAACAACTACAGGGAACATAAATATTTTGTGAAAATGTCTGCAAAATTTTCCTGACTGCGAAGTGCGAACACTGCATAATGTTCTTTTGAATAGCGAATATTTACGCATTGGCGTTTTCTTGAAATAAATTTATTTGAAATTGGTAATTTCTCAAATTCCTCCCTTCAACTTATTGGTGAATTCAATTATTTATTCATTGCTTCTACCCTTTCTTTAGATTCTTGTGCTTTGTGCTTCAACTTGATGTAATGTAGGTAGGTATTTGCTTTTCGATCGGTCATCCCTATTTATTCTTCTTGTTCTTTATTTGTAGTTTGTTTTGATTAATTCATTCTAATATCTGCGTCGTTACGAATGTGACTGGGCTCATTATTCTGATCTTTTCTTATATTAACCATTGTCAATATAAAATAGCAGTCTTATTTCAGGGTCCCTCTCTTCTCTTTCACTTCCGCGAGGGGGTTTTCAGGCCCAACATTTTCATCCAAAAAGTTTAGAATTTGTCAAATTTGTTTCTTGCAACCCTTACTCAAGAATCTTTTAGCACCACCAGTTTGTTGTGATGGAGTCCGATTGTAAGTCATATTACAGAAATTTGATTTACCCTTTTCATTCTCTTGGAACGTATTCTCCATAACTATCGCATCTTATTTTTCTTATTCTGCAACTGAGGTTTGCTCTTGACGCCTGTTTTCAATTCATTAAATCTTCACTGACTTCATCTTCCAATAAATCCATTTTTAAAACATGACTGAATACGTCTTAATTGTCAACTAATGAATTTATTGGTTTCCAAATATCTGAGAGTCAGTTCAGCGATTCTACTTCAGTTGGTCCTGTGTTCTCTCTTTATAATTAAAGTCTTTTCGCTTGGCCTTGTATATTTATGTCATATTTATGGAAAATTGGGTATTAATATATACATCACTTATGTCCATTTCCACCAACTATTTAAAGGAAGCCTTAACGATTAATACCTATTCCTTCATCCGATATTTCTCCATGGAAGACATTTTGAGGAATACTTCATCATTAAGGCTTCCCTAAAATAGTAAGTGGAAACGGCCATGATACTCAATTTTCCATAAATATGACATAAATAAACAAGGCCAAGCGAAAGGACTTTAATTATAAAAAAGAGTGTCACATACAGTACCAAGTGCAGTAGAATCGAACTGACTCTCAGATATTTGGAGTGAAGAGCAACAAGCTGCTCTACTACCGGAAACTCACTTTATAGGAAGCACACCCAATGATACTGAAGAAAACATAGGGCGGCCCAGGAAAACCAGGCAAGAAAACTGGCAGGTTGCCAAGAACCTTTCTACTTCTCAGCGGCTTACTTGGGCGATCGACTCGTTCCAACCATTCAAGTCGCCTGGAGTTGCGGCATCTTTCCAGCCTTGCTGCAAAAAGGGCAAAATGAAAACATGCCGTATCTAATCAAACTCATCAGATACAGCTTAACGACCGGATACATACCCAATCAATGGAGAAGAGCTGAAGTAACTTTCATCCCAAAGGCAGGGAAAACAGACGCCACTCTTCCGAAGTCGTTCAGACCTATATGCCTGACGTCGTTCTTGCTTGAAATAGCTGAGAAAGTTGTAAATAACTACATCAGAACAAGTGTGTTAGAAAAGACGCCACTATATCCTGGGCAGCCTGCTTACAGAGCGGGCAGATCAACAGAAATCGCTTTACTGTTAGCATCCAAAGCACAATGCATAATAAAAAAGTAGCCGACTGCGCCTTCATAGGACATAGAGGGGGCAACAACTCTCATAAGTCAATAATTAATGCGCTCGTCAAAAAAGGAGTGGACAAAACCACATCCACCTGGATGTGCGAAACGCTAGCCACCAGAACTGCTGAAACTGACGTGGGTGAACAAACCATACAGGTCACCACCACTAGAGGATGTCCGCAGGGGGCTGAATCTAAACTCAGCAAAAACCACACTAGTAATATTTACAAAAAGAACGAAACTCTAAAACCTGAGATATATTCACCTCGATGGAAGCAGACTTGATTGGAAAAGAGAAGTTAAATTCCTTGGAATAACCCTAGATTCTAAACTTCTCTGGAACCGATATGTAGAGAACGCAAAAAACAAAGCAATTTCGGCACTCATGGTCTGCAAACACATTGCGGGTGAAACATGGGGTTGTAACCCATCAATCCTAAGATGGATGTATACCATGATAGTGAGACCTATCATCACCTATGGAGCGGTAGCGTGGTATAGCCGAGCCCAGCTAGTAACAGCTAGGAAAACCCTAGGAAAAGTGCAAAGACTGGCGTGTCTCTGTATAACAGGAACAATGAGATCATGCCCAACCGCGGCACTAGAAGTCATTCTAGACCTCACACCACTCCACATAATAGTGAAGCGGGTTGCCAGTGGATCATGTCTAAGATTGGAGAAAATATGTTTACAAAGGGAAACGCACCTTGGCAGAGCTTTTTCCTCTCCCAAACTGTGCAAACCTCACGGATCTACCAAAAGACGTGATTGTTGATACATTCAGTTTCGAGAAAAACTTTTCCATCAAACTAATTTCAAGAAACAGATGGAACATGGAATCTATCCCATCCCTTAAAGCAAACATCATCAAATGGTACATATAGACGCTTCCAAAACTGCTGAGGGAACTGGAGCCGGAGTATTCGGGCCACGGACCAGATACTCGGAGCCAATGGGGAAATCACCAAGCATATTTCAAGCGGAACTTTATGCGATCGGAAGATGCGTGCATACTTCAACCTGAACAGAAGTTATCGGAAACGAGAGATTGTAATAATGTCTGACAGCCAAGCAGCTATCAAAGCATTGAGATCCCCGGTCATCGATTCTAAGACAGTATGGGAATATCTACAAAAACTAAATGAGCTGGAAAAACAACATAAAGTAATCCTCCTCTTGGTGCCCGGACATATAGGTGTCGAGGACAACGAATGCGCGGAGAGACTCGCAAGAACGGAAGCGTCTAATCCCTTCACGTTGGGCCAGAACCATTTTGTGGTGTCGGAAATGCGCACCTCAAACAAATCCTCAAAAAAGAAGAGCACCGGCTAAGGAACAAACAACGGCTAGAACAGCCAGGACTACGACAGACCAAAGATCTATTGGGCAACTTCAACCAAAAAAGATCAGAACTGCTAGTCAACCTTAGCAAGAAATAAAATATCAAGACTCTAACCGGATTTATCTCGGGACATTGCAGAGTTAAGAAATACCTACAGAAGTTGGGGTTAGAAGAAGGTGGCACCTGCAGATTCTGTGAAGACGGAGAAGAGACACCTCACCATCTTCTACTGAACTGCGATGCCGCTAGTCGCTCAAGGATGAAGAACCTGGAAAGTGCCCTTATACAGTTGGAAGACATTCCAGCCCTGGAACCGCTAGATATCCTAAAGTTCCCTAAGGACCTAGGACTGCAGGGGCTGCTTCGAGCAGGAAACCCGCAGCAAAAAAAGGGGTACAATAGATCAACCTTGGTCGCGGTGCAACTGACAGCTCCATCACACACATACACATACACACATGCACACTCAGATATTTGGAAACCAATAAATCCATTAATTAACAATTACGACGTATTCAATCATGTAAATTGGATTTATTGGAAGATGAAGTGAAGACTTAATGAATCTCCCAGTATTGTTTTCTCGATTATTTTTATACCATTACAATTCACATTATATTTTCCCCGCTATTAACAGTGGCTATTGCTTTGCTATAATATGTTAACTTCTGCAGGGATTCTCACTCTTTTTATATAGGTATGTTTTTGATTTTTCTGGTCAGTTAACTTATGAATACGAAAATATCTCGGTCTTCGACTTTTTCTGTTACCATAATAGTTATCCTAATACTTCGCGGCTATTTTCTCTAAAAGAAAATCTTTAAAATTTGAATCTGCTGATGAAAGCGCCAAATTCAAAAAAATAATATATATAGGTATATTTTTAGACACTAATCACTCACAAAATCCCCTCAAAAATTATGGAACAAGGAAACGTCGTCCCGCGTTGGAATTCCAGACAACTCTAGCAGTGAGTAAATCCAGCTGGATTAATACCACTCTCAACATTCATATTTTCGAAATTTATTTCACCGTGAACTTTACGAAAATATTCACTTTGTTTTTGATTGTATTTGCGGGAGTTATTGAACTTTGATTTTCTGGATAAGGTCGCTGTGTATTCAGAATAAATTTTGAACGCTTTGAGATATTTAATAATAATTTATTTGTTCTCATTGCAATCGGATTAATTCAGATGTAAATTCCATTTTACTTGAGTTTCCGGATTCGAAAGGAATGCTATTTCCAACAACGATTTCGTACTAATCTTAGATTTCCGTTCATCGAAAAAGAATTTGAAAAATGCACGTGTTGAATAAATTATCCAATTTAATTTTTTCCATCCAGGCAAAATTTATGCGAAGTTTTGTTTTTAATAATCTCTGGCTACTAATACAGCTTTTCGGGTGTCACTTTTGGCAAACGAGCATTGTGCTGTGTCGTAAATAAATGAGGCGCCTCTTTTTTTTGTTTGTTTGCGAAGCTATATATTTTAAAGTTTTGCTGGATAGAATTTTTTTTTCAGGGTAGTGACCTCTAGACTTTGGATGGTGATTTCGTGATTTCGTTGTAAATGTCGCCTCTGGAAAAATAATTGCGAAATATAAGTTAACCTATTTTTACTGGAAGAACACTTACCAATTAAAGATAATTGCTTTTATAATTGAAAACATGCCCAAAACAATCAAAAGTTGACTGACCATTGAAAAACAAACCTCGGCGATTTTTGGTGTAGAGAAAAGTTATCAGACATGTCACTCGAGAGTGATATTCTCTATATAATTTATCATTTAATTCACGTCAATGCAGTTCTACGTCTAGTTAGGTATACAATACAGATAAGATAGATAAATGTACCTATCCAGAGGCTTAATACATGTATGGATCAAATTGGACTAGGTATAGTTTTGCCAGGTCAATTGAGTGCTCAAAATCTAAAAATCTCAATGTATAATTTTTTCGCTTGGACCTGGTATATTATTCCAATATTCATCGCACAGCGTCCAATATGCAAAATTAGTAGACAAGATAAATATTTATGGCTTAAAATTAAGCAGCAAATTTCTTGAAAAAAATATGACCCTATAAAACTCAATCTTTTACATCTGCGTTATTTTTAATGACTTAAAGAGTGTTTAAGAAAGTTATAATTAAATAGAGAATGTGGATTTTTTTGTTTTTAAAACTTATTTTCAACACTTCAAAAAGAGATTAAAGTATGCTAAAAATTCTAGGTGTGTTTTTTTGATACTATCGCATTAAATAAAAAATGCTCTCGCCTACGATAATTATCCAACCAAAAACGAAAACAAATTAAACCTAAATTTATATTTCCAGTTAAATTTGATAGGAAGTTCACATTTTCTTCCAGAAAAGAAACTGAAATTATTCGTAGACTAACTGCAAAATCCAGATAATCGCCAGTGTCATTTCTAGTTCAATTTTATTAAATTTCAGAGTCAAAATAAACATTTTTTGAGTACCGAATTATTTTTTTCGTCTTATGCTCAGACTTGACCGGTAGCGACTTTCAGCGTTACCTCAAAAAAAGCGTCTTTTTATGCATTATGAAATGCGTGTAGACAATTATTGCCAATTTTCCTACTTCCAGCACGAAATTATACAGAAAAATACTGGGAGTAAAATGTCAAATTTATTTTTGTTCCAGAAAATGAAAACCGAAGATAAAAACAATACACCGAAAGTACGAATCGCAGTGATAGGAAAATCGAACGTGGGCAAATCAGGTGAGTGTTTCTTATTTTCGAAACTTTTTGCATCCCAGACATACTTGGCTCAAGGCGTGGCACACGTTGCATAAATTGGACGATTACGTCGGGCACTTCAAAGCACTAGGGAAAATTCAGAACAAGTAAATGGGGTCGATTTTTTTCTTTGGGGACACTTTACCTAGTTTTATGTAGGACAATGCTATAGAGGAACAAGCATAGATACATTTTAAAGTGGAACGTTTTTCTGGAGTTTTGCATTTTAAGAGCTCTTTCCAGATTTTAAGCATTTAATGGAAATTGCCAATGTTCTTTCAACATTTTTCTTGAAGCGCGAAAAGATACTTTTCCGGATAAAAGCTTCACCTAACTTTTTACTTAAATTTTTGATTTATTTTCCGAAGCTCTTATAGTAAGAACAGTTACTGCTTTTGATAAATGCTCTTCCCAGCTTCCTGGTAGCTACAAATTTATATTATACTAGCTAATGACCCGCTGCGTTGCCAGCATGTAAATACATTTTGAAATAATACACTTTTCAAATTTTGTTGTTGATTTTCTATTTAATTTTTTTTTTTTTTTTTAATCCGATATCATAGTCGCTTGCCAGTGAGTTCAGTGACGCATTTTAAGCACTCCAGAGCGGGCTGTTTATAGGCGTTCCAGTGTATCAGAGTTTTACGCAACCGAACTTTTTTTTCGGGATAAAAAATAGCCTATATCACTCTCCTCTATAGCCGATTCGATTGACCGGATTAGATCGATCTGGTTCAATTTAAGTGAACCACACTGTGTTCGATTCAAGCTGGATCAGTGCACTCTCATCAACAAAAAAATGATCTAGATCAGAAGAAGTTCACTTAAATTGAACCCAAATCGATCTAATCTGGGTCAATCGAATTCAGCTTATATAGAGATACGTGGTATTAATTCAAGATCGGTCCAGCCGTTCTTGAATTCAAAAAATAATAAAGTTAGGTACGTCGGTTGAATGCAAGCCTAAATAAATGAAATATGGCAACGTTGTTTCATGCTGTCAAAAAAAGTTGGGTTATGTTGTTATGTAATAACCCTTTTCACGTGGCTCCGGTTTAACTAACCGCAACATACCGCTCAAATTCGAGTGGTAGGTATCCATCACGTCACTGTGTAACCGGGTTAGAAAATGGTATGTCATTTCTCTAACCGTTTTGTAACCCGGTTAGTTAAACCGGAGCCACGTGAAAAGAACTAATGTGAATGAGTTTGTTTACAATTAAATTAATAATTAATTCAAAATTAATTTCTTTTTCCGAGATGCGTAACCTATCCACAAACCTTCCTTTTCTAATCGGATAAGTGGTTTTGGAGCGCATATCCGGATACCCCGTGAACTTTGATTTTTATATATATAGATTTCCTTTACTAACCAAATTGAAAATTGTATTTTCTTCAATTGTGTTAATACATAGATAAAGAAGTGTGGAAATTAGCGGACAAGGATTATGGAGAGAAAAAAACGTCGCTTTTTCAATTTACTCACGATTTGACAATAAGTCACTTTGGGTCACACTGTGCAATGAAATCACACGCGTGGCTGAGATTGAATTATCTGGATTAGGTTTAGACTGAACCTGAATAAACCGAGAAAATTGATTCAGTGTTTCTTGGTTCATTGATTTAACGGTTAAATTCATTGTCGCAGAGTAAGGATTCTATCGTTTTGACGTATAGAATTCGTTGCCTGAGTGAAATAACTTCTTCAATATAATGTACAGATAACATTGGTTTAATAAATCGATTTTTCAATTTAATGTATGCGGTTTCATTCCCTTAACATATAAATGCATTATCCTAGGCTCAGTTGCATGAACAAGAATATTCATAGGTTCAAGTTAACCCGAGCTGAACTGTGATTAATTATTCCTCTTCATTAGGTATATGTTGAATCATCATCATCATCATCATAGGCAATCACCCGAAACCAAGTATGATTATCTTCTGTTCTATTTTTCATCGATTGTGCGTTTTCCGATAGCTATATAAACCAATTATATGCATGGAGCCGTACACTTTTCCAAAGTCTTGGCACACCCAGTCTCTGATAGCATTGTCTCTTCCTCTGATCCCTCGCTCCTTCCTGCGGTCGCTCTTTTCGGTCTCGTGTCTGCGTCGATGTTTTTCAAAAGTTTGTGGTCTGTCGTGCGCTACTCGACGCCACGAGGACCTACCATTTCTCCTCGACTCCCATGCAGTTGCTGGTATCGATGCGGCACTTTGCCAAAATTTCCTTTAGAACATCTTTGTAGCGTGGGCCTCCTTGATTATGTTTTCCCTCTTTCAGTTGAATGTAGAGAATCTGTTGTGGAAGACGTTTTTCGGGCATGCGGACGAAGTGTCCTGTCAAGCGAAGTTGGTGTTTGATGATAGAGGCTTCCATGCTAGTTGTGTTGGCCTCCTCTTAAATACCAATGTTCGTTCGTCGGTCTTGCCATTCAATCCGTAGGATCCTTCTTAGGCATTGCTGGTGGTATTTTTGTAGACTTTTTATCTCTTTTGTAGGTGGTCCATGTTTCGAAGCCATATGTGAGTGTTGGTATTACAGCTGCATTGTAGACGCGAAGTTTGATCTCAGCGCTGATGTCGTGATTATTGCAGACTCTCTCTAGGAGTGACCCTAACGCCGCATTAGCACACTTCAAGCTATGTTGGATTTTAGCGTCAATGGTTGAATTCGCTGACAGATGGCTCCCGGGTAGTGTCTCTACGTTCTGCAATGTTTTCTGTACACGATAGATAAAGAAGTTATTCCACTCAATGCATACCTGAGTTCCCAATTTCTCCCAATAAGAATTTAACACCAACAAAAAATATAATTTCCGGATAATTTACGATATACTGGTCGATAATATGAGAGTGTGGATGTGTTCAATGAATTCTATACGTTACCATGACGAATAGGTCTATATTATAACTATAAAATTCATTAAATCAATGAGTAAAGTTCGTTAGTTATGAACGTTCATTAAATCACTAACACATACGCCAAGCTGATGAAACATATCCATTAATAAATGAGCTCTTGGTCATTGATTCGATGCATAACTTCATTGACACTATAAAGAAATTTCCATAACCATAATGAATACATTTTTTGGGATAAGAAATAATCATCAGTACAATGAATGTGGTTTATGAACGATTATTCATAAAATCAAGGAATAGAATCAGTGGTCTTCAAAGAAAGTTCCTTATACTGATGAAAGTGTACGTTCGAACAATGGAAAATAAAAATTCATGGGTTTTATGATATTATTGAACATAAGTTCGTTACATTAATTGGATTGATGAAATAAATATTTCATTTTATCAATGACAAAAAAATAGCAACCGCCATTCATCAATATTGTGAACGATTGATAATGAAGCACTTTTACTACTACTACTATCTCTCTGTCTCTCCATCTGTCCTTCATACCATCTCTGCCTTCCGCTTTCTCCTTTATATCATCCAACCAGCATTTTTGCGATATCCCGACGCTTCCTTCATGTGTGGTCTCCAATCTAGTAGGTATACGTTTTGACCATTTGGTATTCTTGACGCACGATGTGTCCATTCCAGCTCCATTTTAATTTCCAAATTCGGGTTATGACATTATCTACTGACTTCGTTCTTCCTTTGATCTTATCATTTCTGTTATGATTTCGGATGATTTCGGACACTTATTCACAACATCATCATTTTTATGGTTCTTTTTATTGTTGATGAAGACCATGGCAAAGGACATTACAGAGAGGACGCAAATCCCCGCCTTCAGGTTTATAGGGTTTTTCCGATCTCTCAGAACTGTTTTCAGCTTTCCAGTCGCCGCCCACGTCAATTGGATTCTTCTAGTACTGATTTCTGCTGTTTGATTTAATTTGTCAATCTTGATGTTATGCCCTAAGTAAACATAATTTTCGACATTTTCAATGACCAAATACCATCCAGGAAAGGTAAATCCTGACTTTTCTGAGTTCTACTACTCACTTTCAGATTCGTTAACATCTTGCAGTTCCTCTGCAATATATGACTAATGAGTAATGACCCACAATATCATCCACAAAGCGGAAGTGGTTTACCTTTGTTGTCTCAGCTCAACATTTTGAAGAAGTCCTATAACTAACCACCGTTATTTTTGAATATTGTTTCCCGCCTTTTGACACAATAAATAAATCTTGGATTTTTTCTGTTTCCAAAAAAAAAAGAGCAAGTTTTTTCTGATAAAGCTCCTCTTTGAAGGATATAAGTAGGTATATGATGTGAATTTCAAAAAGTGAATTATTGTTTTTTTTGTTGGATTTATTATTGTAAAACCTCTTCCCAGCTTTGAGAGGTGTTTGGAAATTTCCAATTGCGAAAAAAAAAAAACTTTAAACATTTATTAAAACTTCTGGCAATTACACATGAAAAGACATTGATGATTTCTTGAAAAATTCCAGTTAATTGAAATTGAGCCAAAATCGCCTTCAGGAAAATAAAATAGAATTTAGTTTCTCTGGTTTGACATGTTGACAATTGCCAACTGCTTGGCACTGATACAGGTCAGAGGGAAGCATATTTTAGTACCTATATCGATATTTCCCAGACGTCTAAAGTGTCTCTAGAATTTTGATCATGGGTAGATTTTTCGTTTCTTTATGAAATTGTATCTGTTTTCAACATCCTAATTCGGCCAATAAAAAAGAAATTTAACAAAACATAAAGAAGAGCGATTGGAACATGTAGCAAGTATAGATAGAGTAGTTCAGGGAATGAGCTGTATTGCCAAGTACTGTAGGATTATAACAAAGTCTATTTAGCTTCCAACTCTTTAATTCTGGATGAATTACGGCCTTTAAACTTAATCGAATTGTTCTGATAATAATCCTACGCAAATAAAAATTAAAAACAAATCAAAAACAACCAGTGAAAACTGCATTCGAATCGTGAAAAATCCGATTAACATCCTGGCCAATTAAATTGAATGATTTTTTCTTTTTGTGCCGTTATTTAAGCACATACACGTGCCCCAATTTTTCCCAAAATTTTCAGGTTGAGGCCAAATTATTTAAACAATAACCTTGCATTTTTCTCTTTCTGAATATCCAAAACAATTTTCATTTATTTATATTTTATTTATTTCCAGCTCTCACGGTCCGTTACCTCACCAGACGCTATATCGGAGAGTACCGAAGCAACACAGGTAAATAGCTATTGGCAACATTTGCACGCTTCATTAATTATAATAATTATGCCTCTTTGGTCTTTTTAAATGATTCACACTTTTGCATAACAAGCAATTTTTATTATGTCACCGTCGGCCGGTGCAAAATAATTCATTAACAAAAGTCAACCTTCGC
Organism: Ceutorhynchus assimilis; assembly: GCA_917834065.1. NCBI lineage: Eukaryota > Metazoa > Arthropoda > Insecta > Coleoptera > Curculionidae > Ceutorhynchus > Ceutorhynchus assimilis. The sequence goes on along the minus strand of OU892280.1, from coordinate 39,521,564 downwards.
ATAGTTTTGCTTCACATGAAAAACAATTTTGCGACATTTTGTATTATTTTTGTCACTTTTCGAGATAACACATATAGTTGTCAGTTTTATGAACATTTGATAATAATAGGTAGGTATGGTCTTGTGGAGATATTTTCCGTTTCTATCGCTTTTTTTGATACAGTTTTTCCAGTATTTGTTCATTAAATACCCAATTTCCCGAATCATTTCAAAACATAGTACAGGAGTAATTGCTAAAAATTAGATACTTTCTCATATTCGGCCGGATTTAATTCACATCTAAGCGGAAAATGAAGTATTTTGCTGATCATTAAAAAAATTATTCTTCATAGTTTCCGATGCTTAACTAAAAAATATTAAATTATGTACTTGTACCTTCATAGCTCACATTTTTTAAAAAAGTTGATTTTCAAAAAGAGCATCATCCATATCTAGCAATTTACCTTATTTATTTATGGAACAAGAGCCTAATACGCTTTTCTCAATAATCGAATAAAACAAGATTCGGTTGGAGCCGATACGTGGAGAACACACTCACTGTGGAGTTAGAATACATATTCCTGGATGGTAATGGCTTTGACACCTACAGCCTTCAGCCTTTCTTAGGAGCGGCTCAAGCTTCATATTCTATATCTTTCTTGTTTCTCCGGCGGCTAGATCCATAGCTTTTTTGTCTGACTCTATGCGGTGGAGAACCTTGTATGGGCTCGGCAAGGATGAGCTTGTAACGGTCTGTGCTTGTAACTTTCTTTCGCTTTCTGGTTTTTGTTTGAGCTGTGTGATTTGGTGTTTCCGGTCCAAAATTACGTCCATGATCTCCTGTGCATCACACCTTGTTGCCTGTTACACCTCTCCACTTTCCTTTTCAATCTTTCTGCAGCCAATCTCCCGTGATCAATAATATTTGGAAATTGAAAACAACTTGCAAGTTAAGTAGCGTGTCTAAGGCTGGATACTGAAATCACTATCCAATAACTCTCCCAACTTTTCGCCCCTTTATCGAGATTTTCTCAAGGGTCAATATAGGTATCAATATTCACATATCCTTTAGTATATTTGTTTGGGTAAAAGCTGAAGGTTTTCCCTATTTTTGGAGGATGTACAAGTTGTATGAATATAAAATGTTGACGTATAATTTAAAGGGAAATAATACTCCTTACTTTTCCGCACCCGTTGTCAACATTGAACATGCTTACGATATGATTTTCAAAATCTAAAAGTAAATTCAATAAAATGGAAGAAATCATTTCCTGCATTATATTTTGGGATACACCAACTTACTGAGCTCTCCGTTTTCGCACATCTCACTTGTGCGGCAAAGCTGGTATATCTCAGCAGTTTAACAAGGTTTGAAAATTCTAAAAAGCTGCACAAATATACGATCAAATTTCAACACTAAAGTGGGTATACCTACCCTAAACTGACAATGGGGAAACTTGCACAAATAACAGGGGAAAAGCCACAATGCTTGCCATTGCCAATGAGTTTTCAAAGGTCTGCCAGGGTAATAAACCAAATCACTACAATCGACAAGAAACCTGAAAAAAAAAAAAAAAAAAACTAGCTCTTCTGGACTTGATGGTGTGTTCACTCCAATGATAAAAAAAGTGCAAGAAGTCTTCTGCACCCCCTAGCAAAAATAATGAACATGTCGTTTCAGCAAACCAGACTTACAACTGATTGGAAGCGGGCGTCAGTCACAATCGTCTATGAAAAAGATAACAACCTAAGCGCAGAGAACTACAAGCTCATCAGTCTCTTATCCATTATAGAAAATGATGGAGTCCATAATAGTACACCATGTCAGACACTTTGCCGCCAAAGAACAGCTGATTCCCGCACAGCAAGATGGCTTCATTTTGAAACGCAGTACAACTACATGACTCCTGGAATGTCTCAACGACTAAACCAGACTTCTAGATCGAAAAGTGCCAGAAGATGTCATCTATCTGGATATTGCCAAAGCGTTCGACAGGGTGCCTGCACGGAGACTCGTAATAGTATTGGAGCATCTTGGGATGAGGGGCAACTTGCTGGACTGGGTCAGGATCTCAGACAGTTCCAAGTCAGAGTTGCTTACTCCCTTTCCGAGTCCCATCCAGTGGTAAGTTTTGTGCCGCTGGACTTAGTGCTTGAACCACTGCTCTTTGTGTTATACGCTGGATCTACTAGACCTTTTAAATTCCTCGTGCGTTAGTTATGCAGATGACATAAAGATCTACAGTCGTGCGCTAGTTATGCAGATGACATAAAGATCTACAGTCATGCTCCTCACTCTGCCGCTCTTCAAAAAGACGTTAACCTGATTTTTGAGTAGAGTGAGAACTGGGCAATTGTGTCGTGTTACACCTTTGAAAGAACAACCCACAAACAGATTACCTACTCCAACTCCATCAATGGCATTGTGTTGTCCAGTGTTCAGCAGCATACCGATCTTGTCATTTTGATATTTAGTGAGCTTTCCTGATCTCTCCATATCATGGACATTTGCAGTCGAGCAAACAGCAAACTATTTCTGTAAAAAAAGGTATTCCCCAACAAACCCCACTAAGAATTCGCCAAAGTGTTTATTGTCCACTGCCACACGAATACTTGAATATGCAGGTCAGGTGTTGTGGAACCCTGATCTGCTGTTAAAAAGGTATTCCCCAATATACCCCATCAGGAAGAATTTCCATTGCCAACTCAGTGTCAGTGTTCATAGGTATTTAAATTGCATATATAAATACGAAATACTGATAAATATCTGTAATAGAAGACATAAAACAATAATGAATATAACCGCAACAACAAAATAACACTAGTATGTTACATACTTGCTATTACAGAAAAAGAAGTCTACACGTTGTTCTCCACCTTCTATGTTTCTACGAGCCAAATAAAATGAATTAATTATTGCGTTTTTGAACACGTGAATCACTGAAGTTTCGCGGAAAAGTCGGCAGGCCCTTAGAAAAAACTCATATTGAAATGTTATTACCGCGAAATCAATAAACGTCAAAGGGTTTTATCCCACGAAATTAATAGCATTTTCCCTGAATAGGAAACATTGAAAAAACAAATCACAGCAGACACGTGCATATCATTTTCCACTAGTATACCTATTCATTGGAATGTGAATTGTTTTTGTAATTTTTTCTCTTTCTTGTATTATTTTTTTTGTAATAGCTGTCAGGGAAAAATGTTAAAATCACTTGGACATTTTTACTGACAAATCAATTATATTATTTCTGTTGATTTTTTTCAAAAAAACTCAATACCTACTTATAAAACTTGAGACGCCATTACGGTGACTACAAAAACACCAGAGATAGAGATGAGAGCTAAAGGTATAAACACGAAGATTTTTTTTCTAGGGCGCGCATTTAATAGCCACTTCACAACTAAAAATCTATGGCATATTTTGAAGAAAAAAAATACTTATTGATATCATTCTTTTGATGTTTTTTTCCCTTATACAGATACCTATAAGTTCTTTTTGCTTTTCCTATTGAAACAGAACAAATTAAAAATCAAAAAACGATATAGATTTTTTACAATTTTTTTTTCATGTCAAGGCACTAAATTTAGATCACAATAACCGTGTTTTTTTTGCTTTGTTAATTAGAACACTTTCTGGTTTAGTTTCAAACAGACAGGTGACGTTTTCCATTTTGTCTGACCTTAATATTTCGAAAACCACACTCTAGGTTTTTGATCCCTCCAGTTGATTAACCCATATTTCCAGACGTCAAGGCCAAAAAATTATTTATCCAGCCGTGGTGGAGTATTTACCTACCTATCGAATAGGCGCTTGACGGGGAATTACTGGGTGACAATATTTATTAATTGATAATGAAACAGAAAAACAAACAGTTGATCCTATAGTTTGGAATCCCCCTAATTAATTGGCGCGTATCAACAAAGAAACACGAAGTCTTCCTCCACACAAATTTTTAAATTGAAAATTAAAGAGCCCTACATGTTTCGAAGCTATAGAGCTTCATCATCAGAGGCAAGTTTGCTCAATATTATAAGGTTTTCACATCATTTATTTGAAGCCGCTGCCGCTGAACCTAGCTGTAGAGAAGAGAAGACAACTTCAAAAAACTAGTCAAGATGAGAGTCGAAAAATTGTAATTAGGTATATGAATGTGACATTGGGTGGTATGATTAAAAACGAAGTACTTGCTACTACTACAAGTATTAGTATGTTCTACGTAGTATTTACTTCAAAACGAAGTAGATACTACATTTCGAAACTACCGGAAACTAGTAAATGCTTCTTTGTGAAGTAAATACTTCGAAGAATATACTAATACTTATAGTAGTAGCAAGTAGATTGAGTTATTCAGTAGGTTCTCGAAAGTCACGTTTTTATAGTCACAAAAATTATGTTATTTGCTTACTAGTTTTCCCCAGTATCTCAATCAGTTGTTGGCACAAAATTCCATAGTGAATCCTTCTCAAATGGGCAAACTTATCATCGATGTTCATTGTTGTATAGCAATTTTAGCTCATTGGATCTTCATCTATTTTTGCGAATGTTTTAGTGTCCATCCTCATGGTGTTCCAGTGTTTCCTATTTAAAAGTTTTTGTACCCCTTCTTTCTCGATATGGTTATTATTTTAAGTTTGTGTTTGCGTTTCACGCAATCTTTTCATTTTGTTTCCAAGCAATTTCTTCTGATTTATCCAGCTCAAGCATATTTTGTAATAAATATTTTGTTGTTTTTCGTCCTTCGTCAGTGTTTTTATCATCGTCTGCGTACAATTATATAATCGATTAGATGCCATTGCTTTGACACTAATGTGTTGCCAGAAAGTCTATTCTTTTGTCGAAAAACTGCATTCGTTATTACAAGGTCCTATTCTGAGCATGTAATTAGTAGCCGAAGTCCGTTCCAGTTCATTTTTTCAACGCCTTCTTTTCCGATCACGCCTTTCCATAGATCTGATTCTGTACCGACCCGGGCAATAAAATCACCTAAAAGAACAAGTTAATCAGATGATGGATCTCTATTTTATAACAAAAACAAATTGCTCCTCCATAAGGGTCCTTACCGATTCAAGGCTTCAAAACAAGAATCAGAGAGGACCTTATTTCAAAAAGTTTTTATGGTATACATGAATATTTGTCCAATAATTTTAATGATATCACCTAATTACTATTTCCCTAAAATCTTTTTTTTGACTTGTGTAAAACTTTTGTTATGGTACCAATATAATTATTTATGTATCAAGGGAATTATGAGGGTGGTAATACCCCAGGGCAACGTTTGTGTCCCGAGGGCCTCTGGCCCGAGGAACACCAATTGCTCGTGGGTATTAACACCTGATAATTCCCGTGGTACATAGATAATTTCATATCCTACTGAATTTACTGTATTCTGTCTATTTTTATAAAGGAATAAACCATAAATCAAAATTTCTATTTTTTGTCAAATTTTACCTATTCAAGGAAAAAACGGGAGTTATGGAAATCCTTAACTCCCTTGGGAGTTATGATACCTTTAACTCCCGCGAGGGAGTTATAGAAATCCTTAACTCCCTTGGGAGTTAAGACCCTGTTTTTGATTATCGTAACCAAGGTATTATATGGTTATAATAGTTCAGTAGGATATAAAATATTTTGTATTGGTATTTGTATTTGATATGATTGGACTAAGCTACGGGCGTAAAATTTCTCTTCTTGGTTATCGTCAGTTGTGAAAGTTGGAGCGTAGGCGCTGATTAGCGAAGCTTGTTGGTTGTTGCTGACGTTTAGCCGCAGCGTCATATCAGTCTTTCTCATATGCCGGATGGAAGCTCCGCAAGATGGTCCATAAATTCATTTTTTTTATAGCGTAACCCACTCCGTGACTGCGAGGTTCATTCTCTTCCTTCCCTTTCCAGAAAAACGTATAGCCTCCTCTGTCCTGGTTAAGTTGACTTTCACCTGCTCTTCTGGTTTCGCAGAGCTGCAATATAGATATTGAATCTCTTTAATTCCCGTGCCACCATTGCCATTTTTATTCGTTGTGGTATTGTATGTGTGCTGGTATCCATAAGTGGGCGATGGGGTCGACACATCCCTACGCCTCAGTTGTCGATAGTGTGTCTTACTTTATTATTTTTCTCTTCATTATATTGCATTAACCTCATGAGCTCGTTTTTTTAAATGTCTTGATGTTCATTGTTCATTGTTATAGGCATCAATGCTTTTTCTTCAGAAAAGCTCTTTAATTTCATCGTATCATTTTTTCAAAAATTTCAATATCCGTCAACATGACGATTCTTTTTAAGACGCGTTTAGTCCATCTGATCTTGCAACGACCCAAAAATTTCAAAAACAAACACTCCAGCTCCCAATAAATGCATCTATCCAGCAAAATTTATGGGGCAAATTTTGACAAAGAAATATTAACGTTCCACATACTTATTTTTAGCCGCACGGAGCCAGAGCAAAAACTAAATATCTGACCCAATTGCTTTGTACCTCTGCTCCTAGCGGAATTTCTCTTTTACCTGGATTCAATCTGTTTATTCAGGATTCCTTCGAGGTAATATATAATTCCTTGTGCAACAGCATGTAAAAGCCAGAGATGTTTATAATAAGGAAAGAGATTTAATGCATTAAAGTCTTATTGATGTTGCCAAATTTTTAATGGGTATTTAAGTGTGTTTTGTAATGGTAGTATGCCTAGATTTGTAAATATTGATTCTTTGATTCTCGATTTCGAGGAATTTAGGCCAATAATGTAAATTTGGATTCGCCTGGTATATTATAGGGAAACTGCGCAATTTACATATATGATCATCGAGAAATCATTTATAAATCATGCCTAATAGGAGTCGCTATCATGCGTGCTACATGTTTGATAAACCCTTTTTAGTTGTTTAATTAATATTCCATAGAATGTTAACCTTGGCAGTGAGTTATTAATAATCCACATCCCGGATAAGAAGTATTTATTGGAAATGAAAAATCAATTGTGATTGCGTACCGATGAGAGCACAAACTTTTCGGCATAAAGTAGAGTTGACGCCATATAATAGTTATTTATGATATAAGTGTTAAAAGTACATTTTTAAGGCACGCATGTGGAAGTTTCACATAATTGCCTTGAAAATACTTTTAACATAAATATCATACAATATTTTTTCTACAAACGGCAATAAAAAGCAATAGCCAGTAACAAATTGGATTTTTAAATGAATAATAAATTGGAAGCATCTTTCCTACATAAAATTATTGAATTTGACATTTGTCAAAAAATCCAAACAACCAGCACAGCACCTTGTTTTACAGGTAATGAAATGTTTTGTCAGTTTCTTGAAACTCTGTCGTGGTCAGTAATGCTTTTTTCTAAAAATGTAAGAAAATACAGAAGAAAAAGAGGGTTTCATCAATCACTCGAAAAATATAGATGTTATTAGTTGTTCAAATTTCACCATTAATACCAATGTAAATAACTAAAAATATAAACATTTTTTGACGTTCGCTCTCAAAATTTGATGTTTCATTTTTAACACTAGTGCTATAAAGACTTTATAGCACTAGTGCGATAAAGTAACATTTTTAATGATTCGAGGGGGTGTTCAAAATTGCATTTTAAACACGTTTGTAGAAAAAAAAAATCAATTTGTCATTAACTAAATACGCGTGATTCAATATTAAATAATCAACCAAATTCAAAAACGTTTTTTGGGGGTTTTTGAATCAATATTTATGTAAAAGTCGTGCATGTTGACATACTGCGTCCATATGTTTTTTGATAGGTACTGAATTTATACAGGTGTCAAGTGAACATAATCACATGATTAGTTATGTACATGATTAAAGCTTATTTTTCAATTTTGTGGGTCTCGTACACTAGATCATAAAAAAATGAGTCAGCCAAGCATGATTCCTATAGCTGACTTAAAACACAGTTATTGAATTACCGGCTGAAGCTTGCTTTGCTTTTGACTAGTTTAGTTTTTTATTTAAGGCAGTCAGCTCTCTGGCAAACATCTTTCAAATGTATTTTACTCTATTTTTTTTGACATTTCTATGACGCGGAGAACAAAGCTATGACGCGTTAAAGTTCATTTAATTTGTGACTTTATCATTATTTTAATGCTATTTTATCTTTGTGTCTCTCACCTATAATAGAATTCATTACAGATTAAATTATCTGCAAAATGAATAAAGAGTTGCGGAAAAGTATAATTTAAAAGAGTCAGATCCAAAGCTATCCCATTACATCTAGTGTTATCATTTCATAGAAATATTTTTCACATTTTGAGAACTACTACCTCTCATCAAAGTTTCCAGCCATAATAACAAAATAAGCCAAGGAAGTGCCATCAAAATTAATTTACAAATAAGAAATCTGCCTCTAGCATTTATTTATTCTTTGCATAACAATCGGTTTTTGTGCATTTTAAGAAAATTCTGTGAATAAACTTTATTGTTTATTAATTCTGTCTCTTGCCAGATTACTGAGAACAATATGTTGGATCAAAAATTGTTATGATTGAAATGAATTGGAGAAATTTTTCCTGTAAATCCCACGTAACAAAAATTAAATAATGAAATATTTCATGTGTCACAGATTCGTGCGTAAAGTTTATATTTTTGTTCTTGTAACATTGTTTGTCCTTAACTTCATTCATCGCCTTTGATTGCACCATTAGCTAAATTATAAATAAACTCATGTCTATTTCCTGGTCAAAAAATGATGAAATTACTATTAAATTAGTTAGTTTTACTAACTAAAATTGCACTCGTGCAACAATAATACTGAGTTTCAAAAATAGATTCGAAAAACCTTCAACTGTTGCTTCAAATTTGTTCGGGGCAAAAGAAATGTGCAAGCAATAAAGTGTCATAGAGTTATATATGCCGATAAACCATTATGCACCTGTTGTTGCTTATAAGAAAAAATGCTGGTGCAATTTATTTTATTTTGAAATATTTTTAGGCAACGCTGCAAACGCCTATTAAATTTATTGGAGAATTCTCTTCCGCGTGTTTCACAATTGGGTTCTAAACTTATAGTTAGTTTATAGGCCAGTCAGTGTTACCAGATTGGGGGATTTTCCACCAAATTTGGGGGATTTTCAAGTAGATGGGGGAAAATCTGGGGGATAGTTTTTTCTGGAGGATTTTTTGGGGGTAAGAATTGTAAGAATTTTCGCTATTGGGGGAATCGGGTATATTTCAATGAATAAAACTAAAGTAAAAAAAGGTCTAAAAAATTAGCACAACGAAAATGGCACACATCAGAAAAACTAGAGTATTAAATTCGGGCCTATTTAGTGCTAATTTAGTACGAAAAAAAAAAATGTATAACTCTATTTTTTAAAAAATTACGTGCATGTGTGCCAGCTTAAGATTAAGCTGGCACACTCTAGTTGGATAAGGTCGAATCTTAGAAAATCTAGAACCTCATATTTAGTGCTAATTTGGTACATTCATGGCACGCCTTAAAAACTAACAATGATGTATTTATTACGAAAAAACCACGGAAAAGTGCTAACTTAAGACTTGAATTAGCACACATACATCGAATCGAACGCGCGAGAACGGAATTCGCATGCATTTAGTGCTAATTTAGTACTTCAAAAACGACGACCTGAAATGCACTAGTATCACATCAGCACAAAGCTAACCCAAACTAACCCAAAATAACCCGAAATAACCGAAACTAACCCAAACTAACGTCTTAAATTAGCACTAAATGTATGCTAATTTAGTACTCTAGTCTCATCGCGTCATCGGTGATAATGTCTGTTAACTTAAACACTAAGCTAGCACACAAGTGCTAACTCTGTGCTGATGTGATACTAATTCGTTTCGGGTCGTCGTTTCTGAAGTACTAAATTAGCACTAAATATGTGCATGCGAATTCCGTTCTCGCGCGGTCGATTCGATGTATGTGTGCTAATTCAAGTCTTAGGCTAGCACTTTTCCGGGGTTATTTCGTAATAAATACATCATTGTTAGTTTTTTAGGCGTGCTATGAATGTACTAAATTAGCACCAAATATGAGGTACTAGATTTCCAAAGATTCGACCTTATCCAACTAGAGTGTGCCAGCTTAATCTTAAGCTGGCACACATGCACGTAATTTTTTTTAAAATAGAGTTATAAATTATTTTTTTCCTTACTATATTAGCACTAAATAGGCCCGAATTTAGTACCTACTCTAGTTTTTCTGATGTGTGATATTTTCGTTGTGCTATTTTAAGGAACCAAGTACCAATAAAAAAGATACAGTTTGCTTCTTATAAATTGAGATTATTTTTTAAACTATCCAAACTTTTTGGTACAACTGTACTTATCTGTTCTGTCACCTGTCACAACATTTTATTTCATTTGTCATTTGTCAATTGTCATTTTATTTTTGGGATTAGGAAAATATAAACAAATAAAAAAGTGGTAAGGGTATGAGTTTTATTTTAAAATATTCAACAAATTTGTCTTTTTTTTTTGTGCAAGTATGAGTCGAGAATAAATCTATATTTATTTGGGGGATTTTAGTTGACAAACAGTGATTTTTGGGTTATATTTGAAATCCTTTGGGGGAAATTAGTTATAACCATCTGGCAACCCTGAGGCCAGTCCATAAGGCTTCGGAATTAACAATAATTGCAAACAATGTGAAATTTAGGATTTACGTTTTGCATGACAAAAAATTGAACTATAAAAATTTGCTCCTTCCAGTGACGTGCGGAACATTGTTATTTTTGTAAAGATTAAACAATTGTCAATTAATTCTTCTCAAAAATTGCTAACAAAGTGCAAATTTACAAAAACGCGACGACGGATCTTCCAAATCTTGTATTAATTTTGCACCTTTTTTCATTAGGCGGAACACAATGAAAAATTATTTATTGTTAAAAAGTATTATATAGTTTTCGGAAAAAATGCTAACAAGGTGCAAATTAGGATGATGCACCGTAAATGCCAAACAAATAATTGTATAAATTTGCACCTTTCAATCTCCTCCGGAAATGACCGATTTGCATTATCATATGTGAAAAAACACCATTATTTGGAGGGAAAATTGCTAACAATTCAAAAACCAGGTGCAGGAGGGAAAATTGCTAACAATTCAAAAACCAGGTGCAAATGTTCAAATTGATTGCCAGAATGTTATGCAATATTTGCACCAAAAAATATTAAGTGGAAACCTTTTTTTTATATTTTTTGTTTTTTACAATAATTATTGACATCGAGAAAATTACAAACAGGGTGCAAATCACAACAGCAATTCTAAATAATATTTCAACCCTTACTTCGAGTTTGCACCCCTATATGAAGCACGGAATAAGTTTAAAATATTAAAAATAATCTGTGGCGCGGGACAGCGTAAATATTATTTGAGTGATGTTTTGGAGATATTTCTTATTCCGTGCTTCATATAGGGGTGCAAACTCGAAGTAAGGGTTGAAATATTATTGAGAATTGCTGTTGTGATTTGCACCCTGTTTGTAATTTTCTCGATGTCAATAATTATTGTAAAAAACAAAAAATAGGAAAAAAAGATTTCCACTTAATATTTTTGGGTGCAAATGTTGCATGACATTCTGGCAATCAATCTGAACATTTGCACCTAGTTTTTGAATTGTTAGCAATTTTCCCTCCAAATAATGGTGTTTTTTCACATATGATAATGCAAATCACTCATTTCCGGAGGAGATGGAAAGGTGCAAATTTATACAATTATTTGTTTGGCATTTACGGTGCATCATCCTAATTTGCACCTTGTTAGCATTTTTTCCGAAAACTATATAATACTTTTTAACAATAAATAATTTTTCATTGTGTCCCGCCTAATGAAAAAAAGGTGCAAAATTAATACAAGATTTGGAAGATCAGTCGTCGCGTTTTTGTAAATTTGCACTTTGTTAGCAATTTTTGGGAAGAAGTAATTAATAATTGTTTAATTTTTTACAAAAAAAAACAATGTTCCGCACGTCACTGGAACGTGCAAACTTTTATAGTTCATTTTTTTGTCATACAAAACGTAAATCCTAAATTTCTCATTGTTTGTAATTATTGTTAATTCTGAAGCCTCATTGACTGGCCTATTAGTTTAAATTGTTAATTGTTCCAAATTTATGCTGGTCAGTGTTGAATTTTGGAATTTGAATAAGTGTATCATAGAAAATTAATATTATTTGCATGGATAAGCAATTTTTGCCGACGTTTTGACTTTGATTGAGAAAACATGATGTTATACACTCATCATCTACACACGACAACCCAAATTTTCAATCTATACATTATGATATTTTACTTCTCGATATATTTCCTATGTACTTTCGAAAACATGACCTCTCTCAATTGAGTTCCCCCCGATCTGACCATTTTATCCTAGGGATAAGTCTTCAACCTATCATGATGCAACATATTCACTCCGACGTCTACCTCCGACCTCCACCCAGATCCATAATCATCACATCTCCTTAGCCTAGGCGTACTTTCGGCAGTAAAATGCATTTCAGGGTCTTCAGGACCCGTCTCTAGAAATAATGTCGTACTCGTAATTATCTTCATCATCCCAGATATATCGACATGCTCAACGTTTCTATTTCTGTTAAATGAATGATGCCTGCTAGGATGTTGTAACCCCTTTTGTAAACACATTTATATCCTACTGAACTATTATAACTATATAATACCTTGGTTACGATAATTATAAACAGGGTCTTAATTCCCGCGCGGGGGTTAAGGATTTCCATAACTCCCGCTTCGGTATTCAAGGTATGAATAGGTAAAACTTTGAGAAAAAATAGAAATAGGGTACTTGCATCAATTTTTTTTATCGCTGATTTCGTTAGTCGATAAAAAATAAATCAACACGTGTTTTTTCTTTTACTTCTTAGTTAAAATTGACGGAGATACAACGCTATGAAATATGCCTATGACGTCACTTATCATATAAATTACTGACGTTGCACATGCTCAGTATATGTATCTATACAGGGTGTCACGAAAGGTTTGTTACAAACTTCTAGGAATGGTAGATCTCGTAAAAATAAAACTTTTTTCTTAATAAACATGTATCCGGAAATGCTTCGTTTTCCAGATATACAGGGTGGTCCAAATTGGAGCCTCATCATTGGGATCTGATCTTGGTAATCGTAAGAGATACAGACGGTCGGTTAAATTATGGCAAAGTTGCGCAATTTTATGACCAATAGAATACCGTTTTGAAACTAGAAAGATTCCGAATACTTCCGGAGATATTCGGAAAAAACCAAAATTTTGTAAAATCGTTTTTATTTTTTCCCGGGCTTATTTAAAAAGCAATTTTAAAATAAATGTCACTTCATCCGTGTCACTTTTTCTCCTTTAGAAGATGGTGCTACTAAATTTAAAATTCGACGTTTCGTCTTCAGGCGGTCATCCTCAACTTCCTTTTTTTAAATACGGACCTGGATTTTTTATTTGCGATTTTGTCATCTTTGCGCATCCTAAAACCGATACTGTTTATAATTTTTCAATAACACAGCAAAAAAAAGCAGGTCCGTATTAGAAAAAAAAAAAATTAATGATGATTTCAGAGGAACGAAACATTGGATTTTAAATTTAATACCACCAACTTGTAGAGAAGAAAAAGTGACAATGGCAAGGTGAAATTAGTTTTCCACAATCTCTTTAAATAAAATCAGGAAAAAATTAAAACTATAGATACGAAAAAAAAAAGAATTTCTCGTTTTTCTTAAATTTTTTCCTGATTTCATTTAAAAAGATTTTGAAAAACTAATTTCACATTCCCATTGTCACTTTCTCTTCTTTACAAGATGGCAGTATTAAATTTGAAATCCGACGTTTTTCAAATACGGACCTGCTTTTTTTACCGTGTTATTGAAAAATTATAAACAGTATCGGTTTTAGGATGCCAAAGATGACAAAAATCGCAAATAAAAAAATCAAGGTTCGTATTTGAAAAACGTAAGTTAAGGATGGCTGCCTGAAGACGAAACGTCGAATTTTAAATTTAGTACCACCATCTTCTAAAGGGGAAGAAGTGACAATGATCAAGTGACATTTATTTTAAAATTGCTTTTCAAATAAGCCCGGGGAAAAAAAAAACGATTTTTCAAAATTTTGGTTTTTTCCGAATATCTCCGGAAGTATTCCGAATCTTTCTAGTTTCAAAACGGTATTCTATTGGTCATAAAATTGCGCAACTTTGCCATAATTTAACCGACCCCGTATCTCTTACGGTTACCGTGATCCCAATGATGAAGCTCAAATTTGAGCCACCCTGTATATCTGGAAAACGAAGCATTTCCGGACACATGTTTATTAAGAAAAAAGTTTTATTTTTACGAGATCTACCATCCCTAGACGTTTGTAACAAACCTTTCGTGACACCCTGTATATACAAAACTTAATATTTGTATAACTTCCGGAATATAGGCCAAGGCACTTAGCGAAATAACAGCCATATTTTAACATGAAATTTAACAGCAAACTATCGATGCAATATTGTTAAGGATCATTTATAGATGCTAAAAACCAAAAATGCAACATCTAATTACTTTTAGGGGATTTTATAAACAATATTTAGTGCAAAAATAGGGCTTTTTTTGTTTATTTCACTGTATTTTGAAAACATGATCGGATGGTTTTGCTACTATGGCAATAGTTTTAGAGCATTGAACAAGCTTTAAAATGAGCCATCACACAACCCTGTAGGTCTTTTAGTCTTCGAGAAATGATTTTTTTCCCCCAAAAAAAGATATTTTCGTAAAAAATTTCCTTTTTTAATTTTTATGCTACATAATTAATTTTTTACACATACATAGTAGATGAGGCAGGCTTTATTGAGCCCAAATTTGGGCCCGGTCCGATGGGTCGTTTCGGCATAATACCCTTGTCAAGCAAAATGGGGATGTTTCTAAAAGCAGTCTGTCGAATTGAGGATAATTTTTTTTATATTTATTTTGAAAAGTCCACTGATAAGTCGAAATGCCAAACTATTCGATCCTCTATCTCAGATTTTCCATTTAATTTTTTTATCGCAAGTAAAACAGCTTCGAACATGACTGAAAATGGAAAAAATTGACGGGATTTCAAACGGAGTGACAGCGAGCTCCCCCCCGCCCACGCAAATTACTTTTTTTGAGAGAATTTCATAAATCAAAAATTTAAATTTTTTGTCAAAAAATGTCAAAACACCAGTTTTCGCACCAGTTAGTATGCAATTATCTGATAATTTGCACTAGTGCAAATTATCGCGTAATTACAATCTGATTGGTACAAATCAACAATCAAAACATGTCAATTCATTGTTGGAATACCAGTTTTGACAGATGCATGAAATTCTCAATTTAATTTTTCATGCAAGTACCCTGATCAGTGATCAGTTCGCTCAGCGAATAATTATTAGGGGTGGGTCAATAGTTTAATAAGTACAGAATGGCAAGGGCGCCACTGAATTTGAAAAATAAAATATATAATTAAATCACATAGTAATAACAATTAGCAGACGGTAATCGATAATTTTGAAAAAGAAAAGAATAAGGCATACAACTCAACCAAATCTTGACATAGGTAGAACCAATAAAAAACTCGAGCAATTTCAAATCAAAATAGTATATCATTATATTTTCACAGTGAGGTTAAAAAATCAAGTATTTGTTGGTAAAACAGTTTAAATAAAATCAATAAATAGAGGTTAACTCTTAATCAGATTTATCAAATTTCAAAAAAAAATAATATTACAATGTACCTCAATATACTTGCCATACCTATAAGTTCATTAACAGTCGCTGGCCATATCATTATCATGAAATGAAAATATAAAATTTCAAGTTTCCAGAAAACTAATTGAAAAAAAATTAATGATTGAGAGTTGTATTGATAAATATCATTACAGTAAACAAAATTTTGTGTCGCCAACATCTAGCAGAGCAATCCACCACCGGTGTATCCCCTCCAACTTGGTTGCCAAATTGTAACGGATTGATATTTTATCCTGCTATGACTTTGCTCCAAAAAGTTGGAGGTTAAAGACTAAAAACGACTACTGGCAATGCCGGTTTTGTAAGACAGGCGGAACACGCCGCATTCGATTGGCATGTCAACGCGCCCATCAAACTTATGTCATATGAGTTAGAGGCAGACAGATAGATGGACAAGTTGCACCGGTGCGAATTTCTTGATTATTTTGGTCGACTGAATGACGGGTTAAGAGGGAAATACGGGTATTGTTTACACCCATGATGCATCCCCACCATGACCCCCCTCGAGCAGACCCCTCCTGGCCCATGGGGAGTCTTGTCATCACAACAAACATCAGTTTATAAATGAGATGCGGTGTCTATCTGTCTTAAGATGTCATTGATATTGGTCAGCTTTTGCTTAAAGTATATAACTTCAATAAAATCAACTTGCACCTGTATGAAATCAAAAGTTGGGTTAGATGGTTAGGAGAATAGAAACCCTGAAATATATAAGTATAAGACCCAAGTTGAAAATTGATAAATTTTCGACGATGTAGGTTCTTACTCAATAATTTTAAATTTAGAACATGTTGTCCAATCTAAAATATGGCAGTAGGTATTAAAAATTAGGTAAAGATAAATCTATAATAAATTCGATGAATCGAAAATCCAGAAAATCAATAATTCCACCATCACCTCGGTGTCAAGAATGCGAAAATAAAATTTTAAATACAGGGTGTCCCAATAGAAAGTGACCGATTGTAAATGCTTATAACTTCTAAACCAGGTGTGCTAGCTACCCGAGATTTGCACCATTCGACTTCTCTTGGCCTAAAGTTTTTTTCAGTTAGTTGCAAGTTTTTTTCACATCTATACAGGGCGAGCGAGGGGGCGAGTAAAAAAATTCCGTTTTTCAACATCGAAATTCTCCACTATTTTTATTGAAACACCATGTATGTTGCAACACCAAAAATTGAGAATCGTGTACAAGGTATTGATGTACCAATAAACAATGGGCAGGGAACTTGGAGTTTTAGCCCTAAAAAATTGAAATAGAAATCTGACCCAAAAATAAATGCATTTTTTTAGGTTCAAAAAAGGCCGACGTTTATTGGCAAATGAATACCTTGGTCACGACTCTTAATTTTGGCGTTGTAACATACGGGGTGTTTCCTTAAAAATAGTGAAGAATTTCGATGTTGAAAAACGGCATTTTTTTTACTCGCTTTGTATTGGTGTGGAAAAAATTTACAACTAACTGAAAAAAAAACTTTAGGCCCAGAAAAGTCGAATGGCGAAAATCCCAGGTAGCTAGCACACCTGGTTTAAAAGTTATAAGCATATTTAAAATCGGTAACTTTCTATTGGGACACCTTGTATTTAAATGTAATATCAGTGAAAATTTTATCAATCATATTAATTGATCATTAAATAAATACTAAAAAAAAAATAAAAAGGTTTTAATGAAACTTTATACAAGCCTCCATTCCAACAAAAATTGGATTACGATAGCCGTCCAGCCACTCAGCCATCCAGTTTTTGACGAGGGAAGTTGCACAAGGAAATTGCAGATTCTAGCCTTGATTCAAGGTGGATAGAGCCTAGAAGTTCTTAGTTGTCGTCAAATGTGGAGGTATAGGAGTCAATACGCGAGGGGCTTAATTCCTCTAGGAATCCTTTCTGGAAAGCTCTATGCCAGAGTTCACGAAAATGGTGTTCTTCAAAAATGTGGGCTTGTTGGGAATGGATTCGTTGAGAGAAACGGCTCCTCGAAAAAACAACTCCTCGGAAAACCCTAAGTAATAGAGGCATTCCATGAACAACCATTACTTTAAAAAACATTAAAAAGGACTTACCACGAGGGGGTTCGAAATTCAAACTCAAATAAAACGGTAATCACAAGACTTTCGATTTAAATTTTTTCGGTATTTAATGGATTATTGCCTTACGCAACTTTATTTCGTAAAAACAGTGCCTGCCTAATAATTTAACTTAAAAAATATGAATTTGAAAGAAAAAAGGAACAAATACTAACAGTAGCATTTCACATTCTACAATGTCTTCCTGCGCCTGCCTATCCAAGTCTCTCCTCATGCCTAGTTCTTTTAAATTCACTTTTATACAAATTACCTCAGAGTTTAAGTATGATAGGCTATCATCTAACGAACCAAAAAAAAATACCAAAAATGGTTTTCGAGCTAAAAATTCAAATGTCACTTTACCTTGCATTTATGCAGCCACCTTTCAAAATCGATTTAAATTTTAATTAACCTGGTCTTATCTTGATTTTGATTGTATCTTGCTTTATCTAGGTATTATCCAAATTAGAATTTTTTTGTCCAAAACCCAAAACCATTGGTTGAATCAATCAATTCACTCAACGCGATCTTACCATTTGCAACATATCTAATGATATTGCAGCTATGTAATAGAGGAATATCTGAACTATTTCCTGTAGTGAAACCCTCATATTTCTGATTTCAAAACAAAATTGACCATCAATAAATTTAATAAAACATTCTCTTAAATCAACAAGCGATAAAATTAAAAATTTATTTGGCGAACAATTTTAGAACAAATGGCGCCTAATAAATTTCTACGCAAGCGTTCTCTAATTAACACAAAATTATAATAAATATACAAGAGCGATGAAAATAATTATTGTGAAACCCACCACACAGGGTCCTTGAGGATTGCATATTTTGCAAACAGCACTATAAGAATTTTATATGTTTAAAACAGCAGTGACAAATTTTAGTAGCGATTTTTTTTTTCCAATCCTAAACGATCCGTGATTATAGCTCGTTTACTTTAAAATTATGAGGTATGCGCTACTAGCATGACGGAAAACATTTTTGAAAATTTGTTATAATATTTTGTTTTCAAAGCTAGCGCTAGGAGATTAAGTGCATTAATTTGTTTCTTGATACAATTAGCTGAAAAGTGATTTGTGCAATTTATTGAGGTATTTTAATTGCACGAATGGACAGCGAGGCAGGTGGGATTCAGAGAAATAATTAGGGGTTTGTCAAACAGCTCAATGAATAACTTGACAGCAACGAGGAATAAAAGGAATTTGCAAAAAATTTGTGGATTTGGTTAAATTAAAATCATCATCAAAAAAATTAGATGAAACCGGAAAGCTACAGAATTACATAAAATGTTCAACATCAGACAGCTATACAGAGGTCTCTCTACAGGAGTCTACACAATGAGGAACTTGCATAAAATTTTATTTTGATGCTAAATATATTTAAAGTGAAGCAAAATACTCTATAGAAGTATATTTCTATATTCAAATCCTCTTCGTACTGAACCACTAATAAATAATTAATTATTCAAATATTGAATAAAACAAAGAGCACGAAAACGCATTTTAGTATAAGAAACTGTAATAAAATCTATTTCAAATCAATAAATTCCAAGCATATGATTCATTGAGATTATGATACAATGAACAAATATTCCGACCATAAAATTTTCCGAAAGATCTAGATCGTTATCCTTAAACCCAAACTGAAAATAAAAACAACAAACTCAATGGGATGAGTTCAAATACCGATTTTAGACCGTGACATTGTTGGAATAGTTGAAAAACATCCCGATTATCTACTCAAATTTTGCCTTCGTTTTGACGTATCATCGGTTAACGTCATCGCACGAAAAATGTATTTTTAAGTTTTTGTGAATGAAACTTTCATTGAGTAAACGCTCACAATTTAGTGTTTACTCGCCATTTTAGGTTGTTTGAGTACAAAACTATAATTAACTGCTTTTGAGTCATTGTAGTGATTCTTTGGAGTCATTAAAATAAGCTTTTTGAAGAATTTTATAATGATTTAGAAATTTTGCACTCGGTATTTTAAAAATACGTTTTTTGGCTAGAGATCATGCGTCGAATCCTACGTTTTCCCAATCTTCACCTGCGCATTTTGTGAGCTCAGTTTATTTATACAGTGTATACTTAGCCCAATAATTGTTGATGGTTTCTTCAATGATGATTTTTTTTGGAACTAAATCAAACATTGATATTGGTACTCATTTCTTTCTGACTCGATTGAATTTTATTGTTCTCGCCTATATCACTGGAAACTGTTTGAATTTTTATATCCCTAAAGTAGCGCACCACAAAAATTGTACTTTAATTATAATGGAAATTATTATGCTGCTTCTTAACTACAATAATACCACTAAACTTTTGCATGTGTGTACTGGATTCTACCTAATTAACTCTGTGCCAATAATCCATAATTTAGTTAAAATCTATACACAAAGATGCGAGGGTTTGAACTCATGTGCCATGTAGGTACCAGACCAGAGCAAGTTATTCCTAAATAAGTGCGAGTAATTTTTTAGCAGGATGCAATGTAAGTCCTTGATGGTATTTAGTAGTGAAAGTTTCGATTTCCTCCCTATAATAGAAACCAATGAGATGACGGGTTTTAAATAAGTTCAAAGGTATAAACTGCCCAGACACAGCACAGAGGCATCTTGAAGACGTCCCTAATATCTCCAGAAACGACATTCAAGACGTCTTTTAGACATCTGCTTTTCTGCTTACGTCTTCAAGAAGTCTTGAAGACATCTCAAAAACGTCGTATGTTATACAAAACCCAACGTTTTTCGACGTCTTCCTTAAGACGTCTTCAGCACTAATATTTCATTACCTACCTATTATTACTCATTTTATAACTTGTCTATTCCGAACGTTGGGCTCTCAAATTCTTGATTTCTTTTAAACGAAAACATACACAAAATTAATTAATTTTCAAAGAAAAACATTAGAAGAGCCAGGAGTAAAAATTAAAAAACAAATGAAGAGCCTGGAATAGGAAAAATTATAAAAATTCAAGAATTTGCATTGAAAGAGAAACATTATCTAAATAGCTAATATTTCCTTATTATTACTCATTTTATAGCTCTATATTTCTGTATATTCCAGCTAGGTTCACTGAAATAATCCTGAGGTTTATAAATTGTTTTGAAGCCTTTCAAAATGCTGCTGGAAAGTGTTTTGGAACGTTCCAAATGGCATATCGAAGTTCTAATGTGTTCTAACTTGGCTTGAAGAGTTCTGGAACATTCTAGAAGTTTTTCAGTAATTTCTAAATTGTTCTGACTGATTTTTTAAGTATTTTAAAGCCCTATTGAAAGCTCCAAAGTGTTATAAATTGGTTGAAAAGAGTTCTTAAAGGTTTTCAGTTCTGAATTGAATCCTTAATTCTCCTAAAATAAAATAACTCCAAAGTTTTTCAATTGTTCCAATATACTACTCCTGACAATTCGGATTTGCATTTGAACTGTTTTGGATGCTTATTAAAGATCTAAAGTTCTACAGTAATCTAAATTTGCTCTTGAAAACCTTTCTGAAAGGCGTTTTGTAACTTTTAACATGAATCCTAAGATTCTGACGCTTTTCAAAGTTTTGGGTATTCTAGAGTGTTTGAGTATTTTGGAGCGTTCTAAAATGGGTGCCAAACTTCTGAATTGTTCTAAAGTGCTTTTGAAAATTGTAAATCGGCTTTTGAATGTTTTGAGGCATTCTAAAATGGTTCCCAAATTTCGAAAAGATCCTGAAGCGCTACAGAATGTTTTTGAAAATTCTGAATTGAATTTTAAATGTTTTGAAATTTCTAAAAGGCTTATTAAAGTTTTAAAGTGTTCTAAATGGTTTCCAGTAACTTCTAAATTTAATGGGGAACAAATTTTGTGGGAAATTTTTGGAGATATCTTGGTTGGTTGGTTGGATCGTTGAGATACAGAGTGAACAGGTCGGGTTACGTGGCCCCAACACTGCAGCCGTCGGCTAATTGTATGTTCCTGTTCGTCTTCTTAGTCAGTGAAAAGTTTTGTGACCTTGATTAGGTTTAGGAGCCTCTTCACCGTGCTACTTTTGGTGAGTTTACGGTCTTCTGGCCGTATCTGTCTGTATCTCCACCAGCGTGAAGCGTCACATTCGAAGATTATGTGGGTGGCGGTTTCATCCTCCTCGTCACAAAGTCTGCATACGGGTTCTTCTTGGAGGACGCCCATTGTGTGAAGGTGCTTTCTCAGGCTACAGTGTCCAGTTACAAGTCCAGTTATTAACCTGATTTGATTCATATTCAGTTATAGGATCTCTTCAGTGAGTTTAGGTGATGGTTGTTGTACAATTAGCTTTGTAAGAGTTTACCAGTAGGTTTGGTGTTGTCTATACACACCCATTGGTCTATTTTTGTTCTTACCGAAGATTTTGTGGTGCCAATTGCCGTTTCAGGACCAGTATAACTGGTTGCTGATCCTTCTCTTGCCAGAGCATATGCTTGTTCATTTCCTTCAATTTCTTTATGCCCCTGGCACGAATTTAAGAGTTACCTTGTTGGCCATACTTAGGTTTTTGAGGTTTTCCAAGCATTCCCAGACATGTTTGGATTTTATTTCAAAGGTGTTTTGTGCTTTGATCGACGCTTGACTATCTGAGCAGATGAGGATGTTTTTACCTGTGCGTCCCCTCCTTAGGTTTTCTCTCAGACAGTCGATGGCATATATTTCTGCTTGTAATACAGTAGTGTATTCTCCCTCTCCCAGAGCTTGACTGATGACGCATCTGGGAGTTTGTCCATATATTCCAGCGCCGGTTCCAGTTTCTGTTTTGGAGCCGCCAGTAAACCAGACAATTTCTTGTTTAGGTGTTGCCCCAGTATTTCCTACTGGGACAATCTCAATGGCGAATGGTTTTTCGAGGGATTTTTTCGGCATCATATAGTCGCTGCCCATGGTTAAAATCGGGTTTATGATTATTTTTTCCATGCGATGTGATGGGAGTTGGCAACTGATCCAGTGAGAATCTGTAGGTTATTTAGCCCACAGTAAGCTCTCCAGTTCTGAAGATAGAGGTGGATTATGGGAGTCATATGGCACGTACACAGAATGAGCTCCTTAGTGTTCCCTGCTTCTTGGTAGTCAAGCTTTATCCCCTAAAGCAAAAATTTGTCATTTTTATTGCATTAATATTGTTGTTTGCAATAATGCAGCTTCTCACATTCACTGAGTTTGAGTTACTTACCTCCGATGTTGCCTAGACCCATGACTCTGTTTCCTGGAGTCCAGGGTTCTTGGATCAGAGCCACGTCAATGCCCCTGCCTGGAAGGTTCTGCAGAAGGCAGCAGTTGTAGCTTTCTTATGCTGCAAGTTTATTTGACCCAGACCCTCAGCATTTTTGGGTTTAGAATCGGGGACCCTGAAGGTTAGCATCGTGAGGCCAACGTAAAGCTTAAAGTCTTTCTTGGTTAGTACCTTCAGAGAGTAAGTTCTCGTCTATTCCCACAACGAGAATGGAGCCTTTGGGTTCTACCTTGATGTTGAACACCTTCCAGCCATCCGTGTCTATCCCCTCGATTTGGGTTTTTAGGCAACGGAGTGTTCTTGTCTTGTCGTCAGCATCAAGATGTTCTTTGGGTAACATTCAAAAGCTTCACTCAAATGGAATATCCCTTAAGTTATAGCCGTAGTGCAAATAGCCATAAGACATTTTGAATACGTCTCCAACAAGATGTCTTAAAGAAGTCTTTGAATCTCTTTTCAATAGGTACATAAACCATTATTCATTCACTTTTAGGCCTGATGTTGAACTAAATAGTTGTATTTAAGATGTGAATTTAAGGTAGGTATTTTATGGACATTTTCAAAACGACGTCTTTTTTGGTCTTCAGACGTAATGCAGACCAAAAAAATACTTCTTTAGGACTTTGTGTGCTGTCTGGGTGACTGGGTGTAGGCTCCGTCCTGATAGTTCCACTCGAGGACGTGCTATTAAATAAATAATAATTATAATAATATGGTTGTTTGAAACGCACATCAATTAACAAAGGCCGCTCAGTGCCTAAAAGCTAGAAGTGAAACCTTTAGAAACTACCAGAAAAATCAAAAACTAGAATTTTCCTGGCTTTCCCAATGACGAATTGTCAAGGTTAAGGTGATTGACCCAAGTTTTGCTTATATTCTAAGTAGAGACTGAAACAAATAAGAAGACCTCTATTCATCCTAAAACACGAAAAAAAACTAGAATAGATTGTTATATAAACAAATGGATGAAAAAACAAGCCGAGCAATGCACTCAACAATTAGCATAATTTAAACTATGCATTTATTTTTGGCATCCAAAATCTCTATAGCACATTTTTGGCTCTGACTCTCGTATCTATGTGCTTGTAAACAGGATGTCCAAAATGAATTTATAGAAAAATACCTTAAAAGTGTTAATTAAACCCACCTACACAAGTCGTGTGATTATTGTTCAGGAGAGATGTTTTCTGTTAAAATTGTAAAGGTTTTCTGGAATTTGGAACAATAACCAAATCATAGTTTTTATAAATAGTCCACAGATTTTTGTCAATTGGATAAATAAATACCATTGTTAGACCTACAGACAGATAAATAGGTATGAATTTTATGTTACAAGAACAAAACCAAACTCCATTTTTGTAAACTAACACATTATTGCTACACAAACAATAGCTAATTGTTGACTTCAAAATAAGTACCTATATAAAAAATCGTAATAACGTTTTATGTAATACATCATACTAACTGTGAATTTTCGTTGCAGATCTTCTCTACAGGCAAACCCTAACAATAAACAATACCGCCCTAGAAGTGGAAATTGTAGACGTGTGTAGTTGCGATCTACAAGCGTTTCCTGAAGAAGCCATCTACTGGGCAGATGCCGCTATAGTAGTCTATGACATCACTTGTAGAACATCCTTTAATCAAGCTACAGATATGCTGCAAAGAGTGCTACAAATAAGACCGCAGATTCCTACAGTATTGCTGGGAAATAAGGCTGATCTCGAGCATCTACGTCAGGTACGATTCCTTTTTAAAAATACAAAATTTATTAGTAGTTTAGCTTTGACCTACAAATTGAGATAATAAACTATTTGCGAATTTATTGAGGTCTTAAGTATGGCCTTCGAACAGTAAATATCCTGACTTATGTATTTCTAGACTTTGAGCGTATCAATTTATGACAAAAATAAATTTTTATTGTTATATTTTTTAGTTAATTTCAATGACAAAATTCATGACGATTCTTATGACCCACGCCAATGACCGTGGAATATTTATTATGCATGGAGAGAATGACAATGTTTTCTCATCGACTCATCTTGAGTTTCAGTAGGTACCTACATGTAGTTTGTTTCTATTTTTTTGAAAAACTTTGATTTTTAAAATAGGCATCAGTAGTGATGTGAGTCGAGAATATTCCCATGCGAATATTCGGGAACATTGGGAAATTTCCGAGAATATTCGCTGATAAAAAATGGAAACGTTCCCCTGAATGAGAATATTCCCGGAAACTTTCAATCAAAAATTCTCAAAAGAATATTTCCGAGAACTTTCGAGAATATTTCCGAGAACTTTCAAGAATATTTCCAAGAACTTTCCAGAAGAATTTTATAAAAATGTAAGATTATTGCGAATACAAGGTCTCAGTGACGTCAGTTCAATTTATGTGGATGACGTAGCTCAGTCTAACTGTCTTTACGAAAACGCTGATCCGATTTACCCGATCATCTCATGTTTGCACAAGCCACGGCAAAGCTTCTTAAGTAATATAATTTGAACTTCTTATTTTAAAGCTCATTTATTAAATTTTGTACGTTAGGTACCGCCTGGGTTTTTTTTTACCCCTATTTAGGAAAGGACCACACTCAAATATAACATACATGGCTTATGGGATCATTGAAGGAATCGCAATTAAATGTCGAGGTGCATCTTTGCCCTCCATCAGAGGCAAAGGTGGGTTTGGGTGGTGGGACCCTCCTTCAGTTCTTCTTCTTCTTACCCGATCATCAGCTGATGTACCTACAGTTTGTCTTTTTTCAAAATAATCTTCATTGAAAAAAGATAAAAAATAAAGAGCTGAGAAATTTGGTTAATCGGATCAGCTTTTCCTTTAAAGCCTTATTCAACCGTCCATAAAAGTGTTTTTACTACATAGCTAATTTTTAGCTGATCTTACAGAAAAAAATAGGTGTTTTTCTTGGTTTATAGTCTATAGTCAGTACACTACAATAATAGGTACTACGATTTGTCTGATTTAGCCATAAATTTTAAAAAAATACAATATTTCCATAAGTTCCCGAAAGTTTCCAATATTCCCGGAAAGTTTCCGAGAATGTTCGCGGCTTTTGAATGTTTCGGGAATTTTACATCACTAGGCATCAGGTATATGTATGAAAAATTATCAAAAATAGGCCTAGAGGATGTTTTTAATGGATGTTCTTACTGAACTGAAAAAAAAAGGCTGAGGGTAAAACAAATTTAATTCTAAAAATACATAAATGGGACATCAAAAATTTTCGAGAAAATTGAAAAAAAAAAAACTAAATATGTCTGGGGTGGTTGAAGTTACATTTTGGTATAGTAATTTAAGTTCAGTGGTTAATAAAATTGATGAATGGAAAGCAAGAGTTATGTCGTCAAATCCCACTTTTATATTACTTACAGAAACTTGGCTGCAAGAAAGCTTGTGTACCTAATAGCTTGATTAATTTAGATGTGTATACTGCGCATACCGTCAAGACCGGCAAAACCAAAAAGGTGGGGGTGTGTGTATAAGTTGAAAACCAAAGAGGTGTAAATAATATAAAATGTAGCATCTCCAGCAATTACAGAATGGGAGCACCGATTGATGCAGTTTGGCAGATGTCCAAATAGGAAGTATAGAAATATCCCTTGCATGCATTTATAGGCTAGGTACTACGACCAGTGAGGAAGTCAATAGAGTAATAGACTTATGACAAATACTATAAAAAGGCCTACACCCGAAACCACCTCATTTATATTGTGGGAGACTTCAACTACCCATCAAACAAACAAAGGAATTTATGGACTTCTTGAAACAAATGTGCATCAAATTGTAAATTTTCCAAAAAAGTTCAGGAATAATCAGATATCACTTCTGGACCTTTTTCTCACTAATGATCCTAAAAGCATCTTTGATTTTTCTACAGAACCTCCAATTGGCCGCAGTGATCATGTGGTGATTAAGGTGCACACATATAAAAAATTCCCCCTAAACAAACACAAAAAAATAACTAGAAGACATTTTCTAACTGAATTATGAGGAAATAAATAACTTCATCAGACTCCAACCAACAAGACAAAGTAGATCCACAATTCGAGAATTTCCAGTGTGTTATGAGAGAGAGATGCAGTGGAGAAATACATACCGGTCAAGCAGTAAAAACTAACCCACAAAAACCATGGATAAACCATTATTTATCCAGGGAAATAGATAAGAAACGTAGATTATGGGATAACTATAAAACAAGTAAAACACTAACAGCTAGCTGTATGCAACATCCTCTTTGAAGTTAAAAGCGCTTTTCAAAATTGGTACCTTTAAAATTTTGTATGGCTTAGAATACACATTTTTAAAAGTGATCAGTTTTAAAAAGCGCTTTCAAGTTAAAAGAGGATGTTGCATACAGCTGTAAACAATTACCAAGCTATTACATATTACAGAGTAACAAAGCTAAGTAAAAAAAAAGTATAAAATAAAAATGGTCTTGTGAATGCGGATTTACCAAAAAAACTGTTCAAGTATATAAGTCGAAACTTGAACTCCAAGGTATTAACCATAACTTTAAAAGATCCTGCATCTGAGCAGTTTTTCGATGGTGTAGCCATGGCAGAGTAATTTGACACAGCTTTTACAACTGAAGCTTATCCGGCTCCAGCCCTGCATGACAATAGAGTGGAGAGGTCTATCGAAGAAATACAATTTACAACTGATAAAGTAGAAAAAGCTCTGAAATGTATGAAAACAGACTCAAGCCCAGGACCTGATGAAATCTCAACAGTTTTTCTTCAAAACTGTAGTGCCACAATTAGCCCATTGCTTTCGGGGGTGATGCAGGAAGGTATACTTCATACAAAAATTCCAGCACCTTGGAAATATTCCATTGTCACGCCACTGTACAAAAAAGGAGATCGACATAGACCAAAAAATTATCGCCCTATTGTCTTACTTGTAACCCGCTGAAATATATGGAGAAAATTATAGTTAAGGAACTAATATCCTTCTTTCTAGAGAACAATCTCATACCTTCAGTCCAACATGGATTTCTACCAAAACGTTCTACCACTATCAATCTTTTGGAATGTCTAAATGATTGGACAAATGGCCTACCAACAAATGTTATCTATCTAGATTATAAAAAAGCATTTGACAAAGTTCCACATAACCTGTTATGAGTGAAGCACTTTGAAGTTAGAGGAAAGTTGCATGCCTTGATCAAGGATCTGCTAGAAGATAGATGTTTTCAAGTGAGAGCTAATGGAGAGCTTTCCAGTACCCATAGGGTGACGGGTGCCCAGTGGCGTCGTGCAGGGTTCGGTGATCGGTCCGGTGCTGTTCACAGCGTATCGTTTTGATTTGGTGGAACTAATTCAATCAAGTGTTGAATTGTTTGCAGATGTTTAAAAAATCTATGCAAATCTTTTGAGAGATGCGAATTTACTTCAAACTGATCTTAACCACATTGAAGAGTGGTCAAAAACATGGGGAATGAAATTGCACAGTACTAAGGATTGGCCCAAATAACCCTAACCAAGACTATATTCTTAATGCCTCGTGCTTTGACATCGGGAAATGAACAAAATGATCTGGGAGTTGTAGTAACAACTGACTTGAAGTGGGAGAATCACATAATTAAAATAACTTAAAGAGCTTACTCCTATGTATACATACTTAATTAACCATGCCTTTAGAGTTTAGAGACCACTCCATCGAGATGATACCTATCTACCCTTTACAAAAGCTATATAAGGCCAAAAATAGAATGTTCATATATCCTGTTCACAATCAGATGTCCACAGGTACAGGAAAATTTATCACCTTTCCCTATCAAATAGCATTAAAAGGTGATAAATTTTACCTGTACCTGTGGACATCGGATTGTGAACGGATAATACTGTGTGGAATCCATATTACATTAAGGATATAGAACTTCTTGAAAAGATTAAGTGCAGAGTGACAAAAATTCCCCCACAGTTGAAACAGTTGCCAATTTGACATCCTTTAAAGAAAGAAGGCACAGAGGCGATTTAATTGAAACCTACAAAATAACCAGTGATTACCATCAGTGTAATCTGATAATTTTCTATCCATGTCGAAATCCTCATCTTCGTGCTTCGACCGACTATTCTAAGAAGCTTGAAAGGGAAAGATCATCAAAACTACCTAGGAAAAACTTTTAAGTAAACCGTGTAGTGAATTATTGGAATTTGCTTTGCCAAAATACAGTATCAGCACTAAACACTAATATTTTTTAAATCGTGTTGACAAAGAATTGAAAGAATACTCAGAAAGAATAAGGTGGATTAACTAAATCTCACATATCCTGTTAAAATTTTCTAAAGTAACAATAGCTTCATCAGTTTCGACCGCCTGCTATTGTAATTCCAATAATAATAATAATCATCTCGGTCATGATGAAGTCACGAATTTCTAGATAAAAATTTTTAAATTATCTATCACATTTCTTATTTTTTCCACTGGAAAAACCAATTGTGTACAGAGTGAAAACAACTATATGCAAACATGCTAAAATAATAAAATTATTGATTCCAGTTCATTTTATGAAGTAATAACCAGGAAAAACAATTAACCCAAATGAGAGAAAATATGTAACAATAACCCCGATAAGTAACCAATTATTCATATTTTTGGATTGTAATTCGGGTTTAATTAAAAAAAATATTATTGGTTTGGTGAAAAGATAATTAGAATCTATTTTTAACTTTTCAGTTGAAGATTATTAAACTCTCTAATATTATTTGAGTTAAATGCAGTTTGAATTTGATTTAAAAATAATACATTTATATTTAACCTGAATATTTCCATCTGGATATAATATGAACAATATTTTTTTCCAAAAATATATTTGGCACAATTGCTTTTTAACGATATCCTTTGTAGTCAAAAAGAATATTGAAAGCATTTTGATGTTCCAATAAAATACATAGGCCCCCAGACTGAGAGATTTTTTTTTATCTCACCGATTATTCATATAGTCAAAGAAGTCAACAAACTGTACATTGAGGAAATTCATTTTGCTTTTTGAGCCATAAAAAAAACTTAACATTCTATGGGGCTAATAATAATAGATATAGGAACTGGAAAAAAATATTTTTATTTAATACCAGCATTAAGGAAATGTTTTTTCTTTGTGCAAAATGGATTCATGCCTGTCTACAGAGTTATAGCTGGACTTGTCCTAATGAATTTACAATTAGAGTACCTCCCTAGTCCCTTCTTGCTTTGTATCAAATTTATTTCAAGAGAAAGTAAAAACTATGCACATTCAAATACTTTATATTAAAAATACTCAGATACAACCGAGGATACAACCTCATTTCATCCAAATTTGAATAAAAAGTCTAATGTACTCTTCTTGATTAATATAGGGAAAGATTTTGATCTTTATACATAAAATTCATAGAAACATCAATTTTAGGACTCGATCCAGCAATGCACATAATTTGAAAAGGTTTTTCTTGCTTTACCATACTAAATACTGCAGGTCCGCAGGTTTGAATTTCTGATACAATATCTCCGTTAAAATCAGCTTGATAGAAAAGTTTTGAGCGTCCTCCAGCAAATATTTTATCATCAGAAATATCTGCAACATGAATGCCTTTGTCATCAAATGGAAATATTGTGCAGTTTCTTAGGAAACGTGTGTGGTATAGGGCCAGACGTGGACCACCGCCACAAACAATATAATCTTCATTAGAGTCGACAGCTCCAATCCATTTTCCTAATTTATTACGATTTATTTGATTGTTCAAATGAGGTTCAATTTTTTCAATAACTTTATTTAATCTCAAGTCCCATATGTTGAGAAGCCCATCTTGACCACCAGAAAGTAGAGAATTATTTACACTAAAAGTTAGTAATTTATTATTAAGAAGGTATATAAAATGCTTGATATTATCAACTTACTGTTTACGTAGGCAATGTACATATTCACTATGATTTATCAGAACTGCAAGGGTACTCCTACTTTCCAAATCATAAATGTAAATTTTATTGTCTCCACAACCTGTGTAAAGTTTTCCCAAATCTTCATCCATGACTAAAGAGTTTACTTCGGCCTTTTCTAAGTTTTCATGAGTCGAAGGAAGTTTTATTGACCACACTGGTTGGGTGTTTGTAGATAAACCTACAAATTTTTGTAATTCAAACTAAGGAGACTTTTCCTAAGCTAAGATGGGTCTATTTATTTATATTCTCTATAATTATTACCTTTGATAGTTTTCCAAGAATAAGCAAATATTTCTCCATACCCGCCAACAAGAAGATGATCTTGAGTTGTTAAAAGGCTGTTAATTTGTATATCAGCATGTACAGTTATTTTATGTTTCGGTAAGCGTGCCTCTTGATTTAGGTTCTCTTGGGGGTCGACTAATTTTGTTAAACTGAAAGATTTTTTATAAGTATTATTCTATATTCAAATCAAAATAGGTGTTAACTTACTTGAAAACTGATAGATTTCCATAAATATCGCCCGTGACTAAATAATTTCCGCACGGCGTGAAAGTTTGAGCTAATACAGTGTTATAAAATTCTATATTTAATTTGTTAACCATGATTTTACTTTGAAATTATAAAGTTTTAACTGCAGGAACAAAATAAACTTTAAAAAACAACAATCAGATTCGAGATAAGCACACAAGGAGTGGAATGTGAGGTTAGGTTGGATTGTCACAGCCACAGCCTCACTCCACTGACAAGCCCTGAACTCTGAACAACCAAATTATTTTCTAAAAATAGCTGCTGCTACTGCTGCTGCTGAAATCCACAATATTATTTTGTATTAATAATTTTTATTTGGAATGATCCTTTATCAAAAATATAAAAATCATCTAATTAATTATTTGGACAATTTCGTATGAAGTACCTACCAGCTAGGGAATTTTGTAATTTTCGTTTAGGTATATCGCGAAGCTAAGCTAAACCATAGTGAAGTCGATTTTTGTTGATATTCTATAAGGTGTTCGCTTCGCTTCCGCTTCGTTTTCACAGTGTCACACGACAAAATACGAGTGTGAACGACGTATGATTAAATAATCATGGCAACATTGTAGGTATATAAGCCCAGAGCAAAAACTATAAAAAAAGAAGAGAAAATTAAAAGGAACCAATATAGGAACATACCCCAAATTTCGATGTTAAAAATTTGAAACTTCAATGACATAATTAATCATTCCTATTTATTATTCCCCTTTTTCTTTCTATAATATTTATATTGCATTTCTCAAATTATTGTGTGATAAAAATGTTGCCGGTACAATTTGTTGTAGATATATAGCGAACTCGAGTGAAGAAATCAACTCAGATTAACGCGAGAAGATAGTAGGGTCCTTTTTAAACAATGAATAAAAAGACTGTTTATATCTTAGATTTATACAATGATTCGAGTTTAACAGATAGAGGTTGAAACGGATGCATTTTTGATTTTTTCTCCATTTTGCAGTCGAAATTATACCTAAATAAATTAATGAATTAAATTTGACAGAGAAAAGTTAAAATTGCACAAACAATCAAAAATCTGCATAATAAAAACCTCGTCAAGATCAAAACGAATAACATAACCCGTAATTCTCTAACGTGACGATGATCGACCAATCACTGTGGAAATTGGAAATTTTTCAGTGGAAAGCGAAACAAAACGCGAGTCAAAATTCATCGCTTTCGCTTTGCAATCGACTTCGTGATCGGTGTCCCCGATTCTTCCCGAAAGGGGTTATAGAATAGCAAACCGAACAAAGCGTCCCATAACGAACGTCATTGTTTCGCTTGGAGCTTATAGAATCCGCCCCCAAGCCTATAAGTACCAAAAGTACCATTGAACCCAACCCGAATATTTAGAGTTGAAAGTTGAAACCACGAAAAAAGTAACATAATTAAATTGACTCAAGGCTTCTTAAAAGGATTCATTAATGAATTTTAACGGTGAATGGAATTCCAAATAAAATAAATCTTGGAAATTTATGGCCACTATTCCGAAAAATTCCAAGGTTTAGTCAGAAATTAGCTTTTGCCTTGATTGAGCAATATTTTCAGGTGTTATCTTAGATTATTGTTTAGTTTCAAAAATTTCAATATCCCCCCATTTTATAGGTAATGATTAACTTATAATTGCCAGTCGAAAGTACGAGTATAACTTTGAAATTGTACGTCTGTCTATTGCTATGTCTGGGTTGAGGCCCTTTTTTTATTTCATCCAATATTCCATTAAAATTCCAAAACCAAATTCATTTTAAAACATAAACATGAACTTGGCATTCACTTAATGCTAAATATTCCAAAAAAAAATATTGGAAATGATAAATCTGTATCTGATTTCTGCCTTTAGACGCCTGGATACCATACGTCGTTACATAACCATGATGGCTCTGGGTCTATTTTCGTTTTTAATGCAGTTCTCTATTTGGCATTCCAGACGTGTAGAGATTTTATTGGCGCGCCTATAAGTTTCTGGATAGATAGGGATTTATCGCAGAACAATGACCTTTTTCGACTTCTTTTTATAGTGGTGTTAGATTTTTCACACCCGAATTTCGAGAAGATAAACGAACCGGAAATTCATTTTGGATTAGAGGTCTTATCGCAATTATTATTGTGTCCCCTTCATCCTTCGGGCGTGTTTATTTTTAAATTTTTCCTTTTTTTATGTCTGGAAGTGAAAATATTGCCCCAAACCTTATTATTTATAACTTCCTGGAAATCTTACAGTTATTATGGATAATTCTATTCTAGGGTTTAGTTTAGAAAGTCCATTAGCAAATACGTACATTTATTCAACATGAACTGTTCCAGGTATTTCCAGAAAAAACTTTCCTTTATCGAATCATTCTTTTTTTGGGGACATTTTATAGGTTCAACAAACTTTTTGTTGAGGCTCTATACTTAGATACATAGCTCTAATAAAAAAGAAAAAGTAAGTTTACTGCATGGTTTATGGAGGACAACCTTTTTCTTAGATAATTAATCAAAAAACTTGCGAGATTTGCTTTTATGTGTGTTTTTTTTGTAGGATGTGTAGCAAAAGAATTAAATTTTCGAAATATATATACATTACTAAGGAATATATTCAAATTGATTTAAATCAATTTTCAAAATCTCTTCAGATTTTTCCGTCCTCAAGAGAAGTAAATAATCAGAGACCATAGCTAGTATTACATAGTAATAATTACAAACGAAATTTCCCAGACATTTCATTTATCATTAATTACGTTCTTTGAACGCGAAACCAGATAAGTATAGATCAAATGAATGAAATGACAAATAAAGAATCTCTCCATATCGGATGAGCATCTTCAAGAAAAACTTGTACAAAAAGTAAGTGGACCTGGAGGAGTCCGCGCAGTGTCAGAAACGATTGAAGCGAAATAGATCAATAACATCATAGCAATCATAGCATACTAATACTCACATTGAACAAAAGAAAACGAAAATCACTTCAACACGGGCATCAGTGACCACATAGGCTGATCGTATCCAATAAGATCCACTCCAATATACTGGGCTCCAGACGAAATGGAAGGAGACTAAGAAAAGTTCATTTGAACTATAAGACAAGAAATTTCAACCAACCGACATTTGTTCAAAAAATAACCGAAACAGATCTTGGCCAAATTTTCAAGCGTACTATGATAGTCGTAGAAAGATTTTCTTCATTCCAAAGACAAATAAGCTGATAAGCCCAAAGTTTAGCCTACTTATATAAACAGAACAATGATAAGGAACAAAGAAGCATGCAAGGATATAAAGAAGGCCATCAAAAGAGACAGCAAAAAGGATAAAACACAGAATTCATTCATTCGAGAATCCCATCTTCTTGTAGATATTTCTTCAATCAACTCGATCAAGAAGTAAATCAATCATATACTTAAAATGTAGAATGAACAATGATGAGAAGTTGACAGAAAGAAGTATAGGATCACAGAAACTGGTAGGTATAGAATTTCTGTCGAAGTTAAACTCCTGCAAGATGCATAGAAAAACTCGACCCTAAACTAGGCCCAGAATAAGTAGAGCCTAGAGCCCTTCGTTAAGAGCGAATTAGGGGGCAGCGTTGAAACAACTCAAGGACAGAGAGGACAGTATAATGCTCGGGAAGAAGATCATATCACGCACTTTAACAGATTCCACAATCCTGAAAAAAACGCAGAAATCATCCTTATCCTTATCCTGGCCAATCAGTCTGCTGTTATATTGTACAAGTTGCTTACAAAAATCAAAATTTGACCTTTATATACATGGATGGCCTACCTGCCAATCGAGCAAGCCAGTTTCATAAAAGGTTTAATCACAACTGACCCTCTGGAAAGGCATGGATGCAGAAGAGTCGAGAGGTAGACCGCTAGCCAAAGGACACTGATTACATGGAGTACAAAGGAACGCTTAAGAATACAAGGGAAGTCATAGGAACAAGAATATATAGAAATGCATATGAATACTTATGACTACAAGGCAATAACGATACTACTGAAACAAAATATGCTGTCTTTAAAAGATCGGCCATTACGTATAGCAAATGAAAGAGTATAATCGTTTGGTAAATTTCATTATACATCGAATAATACAAACTCGAATGTGCAGAAATTATAATTGTTAAAAATCAACATGATATATTATTGCAAAACGTTTTTGTCTCATAATCTGTTGCTCGACCTTTTATTTTTAGGAATGCATAATGAGTCAGCTCTTTTCAGTTGAAATGGACATAGTTACCTATAATAACTCAAAAGACCATGAAATGCTTTATCTACTTCAGCAATATCGTCAGCCTTAAGCCAAGTGAAAGAATCTAGCTCAGATTTAAAAAAATTGAGTCGGTATATTTGTTGTTCTCTATTCCAATACATCTATCAATCAATATACCATTGATGTTTACAGGCGACAGCGTAATATTTCTCCATTATGATTTCTGGGATGATTCGATTTGAAGTACCTTCTTTACTAAATGCATTTCGCTACCTGAAGAACCGTCAACTAAATGCTTCATTTGTACTTCATCTGCAGATGTAGAGTCGGATGTAGATGTAGAGCTCAATGTGAATTCAGTCCCTACAAAATTTTCAATTTTCTTTATCTCTTTAAGTCCTTACTTAAGATTTCTTGGGAGTCTAGTTTTGTGCGGCTAGCTGGTCTGGATTGAGGCATAGGTAGTTTTATTGCAGGAATAATATCTTCGGAGTCTGTCTGTACTTACTTTACTCGAAATCGAAGACTCATCTAGCACCCAACAAAATGAGGACTTTTCAGTTATGACATATTTTTCCTTTAGCTTTACCTACCCTAACATAAGGAGATTTTTCTGTAATATCAGCTTCAGTAAATTTTTTGGAGAAATCTTTCATATCCAATGAGTCTATTTCCTCTTCAGGTGGAATAATATTTCCTCTAGTGTTTTCTTGAACCATAGTGGTCAGTAAGGTTTTCAAGTTCGTCTATTTCAATAGCAGATTGCTAGGAACTTAAATGAGCTGTTTTTTTCCTCTGTATAGGAAACAGAACTCTTTTATTGTCCGAATTCTATCTAATGGTTTCATAAAATTTTTCATGCTGAAATTGGCGATTGTGGAGAACGTTGAAGTGGTTTAAGTCATAGATCTGGCCATTCTGAATAATTTTTCGCAAGGCTGACTGCCTATGTTTGGCATATGAAGTTCATAGGCAGGTGATTGTTCGGTAGCGCTGAGAATAACTTGTTTCACTACGGAACAAACAATCACTCCAAAATATTCTTTGAGTTTTTTTTTTGGCAATATCCGAGGTCATATCATAAAAGAAAATGTACCTATATCTACAGGTCTGGCAAGTTAACATGTTACGGGCCAATTTAAATGCAATAGAATGAAATGCTTAGGAAAGGTCTAAGGTCAAATAGAGAACGAAAACGATTTCCCCGGTTCCACCTCTAGCATGGAGCGCTGGGAATGCTGGAGGTGGAACAGGGAAAATCGTTATCGTTCTCTATTCAACCTTAAACTTGCATTGAAATTGGCCTGCAACATGTTCACTTGCCAGACCGGTATATAATTAAAAGGTATATATGTATAATTATTTTTTTTTAACGCTGGGGCGCAAAATTTGAGGGGCATAATTTAGGTTTAACAGGCACGAAATGACCCCAAAAAGAATAGGTTGACAACACTGGATGTTTGTTTGACTTGCGCAGATAATCGCAATTAAAAAGAGTGGTGAAGACGCGCGTAAACATTAGAATTTTGAAGGAATACACTCGGGAATACATAAGAATACAAAGGAATACATAGGAATACACAGGGACATAATAATACATTGGAATACATGAGAAAATAAGAATACATGGAATTACATCAGGCTTATACACTGGAATACATTGGCAGTACTATTGTACCTACCCAGTTGTAGCTTTCCAGTCCCCGTTATTCTAAACCTGCAGAATGAGCAATAGTGCAAATTAAAGTCGGTGCGTATACCAAAAGTCTCTATCTCTAATTTGCGGCATAGCTTACTTGACTTGGGGCCTTTCAAAGTGCAAACTTCTACCAAAATCTAGATTTAAAAATCAACGCCCAGTTAAGGCAATTATTTGATCAACAAAACTTTACCAACATAACATTTTACTTAACTATCCTTTCTATTGTTACAGGTCGAGGAAACCGAAGGCCGTACCGTAGGAATCCAAAACGGTTGCAATTTTCACGAAGTCTCCGTGGCAGAAAACTCACCAGCCATTTACCAATCTTTCGACATGGTTCTCAACGAGTGCCGCCAATCTACCCAAAAAACCCGGAAATTTTCGGTATCGAAAATGATTGGTAATCTTATCAACAATGTCAACCCCAAATCGCAGCCGGAGCCCAAACAAGGCGGCACCGTGGTAGTTTGCCATAAATCTGATTTGTACAAGTCCAGAGTGGTGAGAAGAAGACAGAATTTCACTGCGACTGCCTCTCTATGACTAGAAAACCATGCCTAAATTTGATTTGTTAACGATTTTGTAACATTTTGCTAAAAATTATAAGATGTATAGCTGTTCTTCCTATACCTAGGGACGCATTTGTTGGTATACTTATTGCTCTCAGTTTTATGAGGGATTTTGTAGATGTAATGTTGTATTGGTAATAATTCTGGAAATCAAAATATGCGGATACATTAGCCGTTTTAGGTTAGATTTTTTTTTCTGGATGAAAGCTTATGATCGTAAAAAAAATTATTTTATAGTCCAGAGAGGCGATGCCGTTTATTTTTAATATTTAAATATAGGCATCAAAATTTTAGGTATAGCATATAAATTTAGGATTTTTTTACCAGAAAAATTTAATTTTGTAATGTAGGATCTTACATAGGTACCTATTGTTTGCATAAAGTGTAAAATGTAATTTACCAACATTTTACTTGTTTATATATTTTTCTTAACATCTTGGGATGACGATAGTTAATGTACATTTATAAAATTGTAATACTAATGTCATTAATTGTTGTGCAAATACATATCTTTTAAATGTATTCAAATTAACTACCATAAAATTTTTGTGAAGCATGTTCGCACCAGAACTATTATTGATTTGACTGACCAATGAAATGGCTTATAATAATTGTTCTGCGAATATAGCTAGAAATAATTTCAAATTTATTTTTGCCTTATAGGTGAATTTTTATTGAGAAGTTTGTTCATTGATTTTTTCAAAAGTTTGTTCATTGATTTTTTCAAAAGTTTGTAAAATTAAATTGTGTGTGCTAAAAGGCTGTGATAATTTTAATAAAATTTAGGAATTTATTTAATATACCCACCTAAGCGTAAATTTATTATACATTGTTGTTTTATTTTATTTTGATCCTTATTTTCCAGGCTAAAAAAAACCGTGAAGACTACAACGATTCTATAAATATCTATAAAAATAATTTTGAATAATGGATGTTGGAAAAGTTTAATACACCTCAAATGTAAATGAAATTTAGTATTAGGTAGGTGCTAGTAGAGCTCAAGCCGGTTACGAACATTTGGGTTAGAAGTCCTATAAGTTTCGATGATTAATGTTCTGTGAGCACCCAGGCTTGGAATTAGTAAAAAGTTCAGTAGGACCTAAAGTATGTACCACTACCTATTTATACCTACCAATCTTTTCCCTCCAAAGCCTCTATTTAATATTTTTGGTTAAAGCTGGTACCTACAGGGAAAATATGTACTAGGAACTAAAATAACTGAATGACAACTTGAAAAAATGATAGTCGCGATAGCCAATTTGCATTTTTTATTTCCCAATTTAATAGCTCTCATTCCTGGCATACCTATCAACAAAATTTGGGTTTAAAGAATTCCTATATAATTACTTTAGGTATATCAGGAATTAAGAGGATCATATACTAGATTATTTAACAAAAATATACTGTGTGACAAAAAAAAAAAAAAAAAACGCATCACCCCATAGAAGTATAAATATTTGTTAACCAAGTTCTGTAGATATGCTTGGGCTATCATCAGTGAAAATTAATTCAATAAAAAATATGCGAATAAAGTAACATTTAATCAATGATTGTTATTTTTTACACCATAACATATGTAGAAAATTTGTTAGAAAATAAACACTTTTAATGAGTCATGCGTTTTTTTGTCACATATACAGGGTGTCCCACTAAGGTCGGCCAGGTACGATATTATGGAAACCATAGACCTTACGGCTTCAGGATTTTTTTTTTCTTCACTAAATCGGCCAAGAGAAATTGATGGAAATTATTTTCAAGTTTCTAGGATGACCGCTAGGGGGCGCATTCACGATGATATAGCTAAAAATCCAACTTTTCTCAAGAAATCGCTATATCAAGATACTGTTTTAACAACAGAAATCAAAAGTTCAATAATTTTTGCGCCAGTTTGGTTATTAGACTTTTTTTCGTATCTCCACTAATAAGGGTGGGGGAAGCTGGTGAAAAAATAGTTTTAGAAATTGCTGTATCTTCCATACTCCTCATCCAAACTCATTCAATTTGGGCTTATTTGGAAGAGAATTTCATTTTTATTGAGAACATCACTTCGTTCGAGGTCGATAGTTCCCACCGCGTCTTCTAGAGGGCGCTGTTCATTTAAGATCCAATTTTTTCTAATTTTCATGAAAAATCCAGATGGCATGATATTATTTTTGCATTGCTGTGCTTAAAGAGCAAAAAAATATCTACATTTTGGCGCAAACCGCAATTCAATATCTGCATTCGTTTTCAAGTTATGTAAGGTCTATAGTCTCCATAATATCGTACCTGGCCGAGCTTAGTGGGACACCCTGTATAGTATATTTATCGTCCAATAACATTCTAAAAATATCTGCGGTCTAGAGATCCATATATGTACTGTACCAAGAGACACTATTGTCGTTTGACTTCTTCACGCGAAATCTTCTCTAAAGTCCAAACACCGAAGGCCGAGAAAGTGCTTTTCCACCGAAATACACATACTATTTTTTCTGCGATCGGTTAAATATCTGTTAAATGTTTGTCTTTGTGTTCCAATTATTCAGCAGTACCAGAACCACTTTCCCGGCCTAGGCCGAAAAAGTGATTCCCCTATTGTTATTCATTGATCTCTTAGCAACTATTGAAACATAATTAAAATACCAGAATATTCAGCTTTGCGACCTGCCAACCAGTCAAAAATGCTGACATCTCTTGTCAATCGCAGAAAAAACAGTTTTTCTGCGATTGGCAATCTGGTTTATTTTTATGACTGAAATTTCTAATAAACGTAGGTCTGCAAACGCTTCGTTACCGACCGATCTACAGGATGTTGAAATTTAATTTTTTTAAAAGTTTTTTCGTTATATCTCCTGCAATTTTTGAGGGATTTAGCTCAAATTTGGAATAAAGGTTATGCAATAGGAGCTGAATGATTGCACATATCAAGCGTTTGCCAGAATCTACAAGGTAATATTTTTTCGGGGGTCATGTCCCATTTTCTGCCCCTGAACTTTTTCGCGGTGCGCCGCTGGTCGATTCTAAGAAACAAAATAATTTTTATACCTTATTTAGAAAGTTTTTGTTGTCTTGTAGTTTTTTCGTATCACCGGCCCTTATCGTGAAAAAAATTAAAAAATAAATCTCTGTAATTAGCTAGATGAAACTAAAGTGACTCAATCAATAAACCTTTTCTACCTACAGTGGTCATTTCCGATAGGAATCTAAACACCCCTCGCCGCCATATTCTTGCTCATTTTCAATATAAATACATTAAAATTTCAACACCCTGTAGATCGGTAACGAAGCGTTTGCGAACCTATTTTTATTAGAAATTTTAGTCATAAAATAAACCAAAGAATCACCCTAATCCGTTTGTACATGATATTCAGGAATACCCTGTATATATACAGGGTGTTCCGAAACTATTGTGCTAAAAATTAAGGGATGATAGATCTCGCCAAAATAAACTTTTTTTACTTATAAACCCACAGGCGCATGCGATTTTGTTAGGCGAAAACAGCACATTACAGGCCCCGCTCTAAGCCACCTTGCCTTGCACACGGAGAAACGTGTTTGAAGCAGAAACTATTACTAAATAATGCCAAACCCAAGGAATGCTTGCAGTATTTAATAAAAACAATGATTCACATCAAGAGATACTCGAAACTACCACCACCCGCCTCAATGCATGCGTGACGAAGCATAGCCCCCTGAAAATTTTTCCTCTAGCTGTTTCAACTGGGGTGTCGTAAACAAGAGCTTTCATGTGAAAAAAAGTCGCAAAGTTGCATTCCGTCAGGTCTGGTGAACGTGGAGAGAGGCCATACACTGAGTGCATAGGTGCGACCTTACCAGGCACTCTTTCCAGATTATGTTTCGTTGAGATGTTCCATTACGGCTTACAAGTGATGTGGTGTTCGTGTACCCCATGTTTTGTCTGCCATACAGGGAAACAGTTTCTAACAGTTCGGGAAGGGTTTCCTATGGAAATCTACTCGATATTTCTGCTACGGTGCTGTCACGCATGCATTTTAAGGCGGGTGGCCGAGGTTTTGAGCATCTTTTGATATGAATCATTGTTTTTAATAAATACTGCAAGCATTCCTTGGATTTTGTGTTATTTAATAACACAGTTCCTGCTTCAAACGTTTCTCAGTTGCGGACTGTAATGTGCTATTATCACCTAACCAAAGCGCATGCGCCTATGGGCAAATGAGTAGAAAAAACGTCTATTTTGGCGAGATCTATCATCCGTTAATTTTTGGCACAATACTTTCGGAACACCCTGTATATATCTATACTTTCAAGGTTTCATGTCGAAGAATGAAAAATTATACCATTTAAGCTTTAGAGAATTTTTTTTTATGAACAGCTTATTGTTCAAATCTTATTCATTAATTTACAAGCAAACAAGAAAAATGATAATAAATCTAGATGTCCTAAGTTATTATTATTATTAAAAAAAATAACATTAGGAAGGGATTTTGGCGTTTTTCTCTATAACTATTGGAGATGAGCTGAAAGATAAACATATCAAAACGTAAATCGTAAATCATTGAAATCATGTTGAAGAGGACTAATAAATAAGCGCACAATATTCATGGTATTCCATTTAAAAAAATAAAACTTCGCTCTGATACCCTTTTTTGACGTACCTTGTATGCTTGCAACTCACCTAATTAAAAACTTTTGACAATTTCTCAAAACTTTTGTATTTGACACTTCTGTCAAAAACGTTAAATGAAAGGAGTTATTAGGGGCCGGGGTGACATTTATAATAGATCACCCTGTACAAGATCCTCTAATAGTACGGAGCTAAATGTGGTTCGGACCATCGAATAAAATTTCCCATCTCAATGACATTATTAACATCTAGTGAAGATTGAATGAAGATTAGTTGATCACTCATTTTCTGAAAGAACACAAATTGCATAAATTAGGATTTAGGATTAACTTGAATAGGTAGTAGGTACCCTACAACCAAGGAGAATACACACTCTCTCTAAGCAGAGTGCTATTATCGGCCTTGTTTTTGGTAATCGCCGCCATATTGGTGTGTTACCATTTCCGACGTCATAACTAAGTCTTAAGACTTAGTTCAAAATCAGTTCTGAATTGAGCTGCGCATAGTCTGTTTTTTTTTTAAGATAATAGGGAATTTTCATATTTTTCAAATTATTTTTTTTAGATACTTCTAGTGATCAGTTATTACATAGTTTTCTTTTTTCCCATTTTAATTTATACGTTGTACGAAAAAAAAATTATTGAAATTCAAATCAAAAACTTTGGCGCGAAAACACAAAATCTCAATATGACAGCGCTTGTGACGTTAAAATTTTGTAAACAACAAATACGCAGTTAACAAACTCCTGCTGACGCAGTGCTATTTTTGTGTTATTCAAGTGTGTTAAAGTTTGCTTTTTGTGGAAATTGTCGCAATGGATGAAGAATATTGTACAGGACTGCTTTTGTAAGTTTTTTTCACTTGCAAGTTCTCTATTGACAGGTTTGTTTACAGAATCGTGACGTCAAAAAAGGTAGCCATCATGGAAGCATCGTTTTGGCGGGAATTTTTTTATTTCAAATTAAGTATTATTTTTTGTGTGAGAAGGGCGATATCAGATAAATAAAAACTGGTCATATGAATATTGTGCAGTATAAATTATCGATTTAAAACAAATTTGGAAAATTTTAGTTCACTTGCAAGTTCCGTATTCCCA
This sequence comes from Ceutorhynchus assimilis, assembly GCA_917834065.1. Lineage (NCBI taxonomy): Eukaryota > Metazoa > Arthropoda > Insecta > Coleoptera > Curculionidae > Ceutorhynchus > Ceutorhynchus assimilis. Next base: position 39,477,934 of record OU892280.1, on the reverse strand, counting down.
AGTCAAAAATTTAGTAAGTAACTATGTTGGCAGCACAAGCATTTTCTACATAAAAAATTTGAAAGCATTGACAATTTTACATTGTATTGGCAACATAATGTCATTTTGACTTTTATCTTTAAGAAAAAACAGACTTTATGCGCATTTGTTTATTTATGTTCGATATGAACAAATGCGCGAGCGCAGTTCAATGGGCTCTTTCACAAAATTTGAATACGTAATTTAAGTATAAAATCTTAAATGAGGGACTATTTTAGGCATATATACCAAAAAAAATGTTCTACGAGGTTAAATAAGTTTTTTACAGGCATTTGATTGAAATTGGCGAAATTCAAATTGATTGAAAACGCGCCAATTTGCTGACGTCACATAAATATTTTTCATTTCGCTTGTTGTTGCAAGGAGCTGACCGCCTGGGCTGTGTTACAGCTTGCAAGAAAACTTGAATGCCATTTTTTGCATGCAAAAAAATTGCATTCAAGATTTCTTGCACGTCGTTTTACACCTTGCAATTTGATTTGTTTCTTTCTCTAAACTCAACCATACTTTTTTGTTTTTAATGTTGTGTTATTGATGTTTACATTTTCCAAAAATAAAAAAGTAATTATAAGTCGATATAAAAAGAAGAAAGCAATAGCAGCAACTTTAAGCATCATATAATTGCTAAAAATTCACCAGCTTGCACGAAAACATTCAAGAAAAATGGCACCAAACCGATTGCTTGCAATGCCATTCAAGTTTCAAGAATCTTGCAGAAACCAATCAGCTGACTCACTTCTGCGCATGCCCTCGTTCAAGTTTCTTGCATATTGCAGAAAGAATTGCAAGCTGTAAAACGGCCTTTTTACCTTGTAGTAAAAGCAGGTAATGGTTCGAATACGCTGTTGTCGGTGGCAGGGCCGTATCTAGACCAAAATTTTGGGGGGGGGGGGTTAGTCAAAGTGGCAACAAAAAATTGTTACACTAGTAATAAAAAAAAAATAAATAGGTATTTAATAAGTTTTGTTTGTTTTTAAGTTAAATTTTTTGAATTTTATTATTTTTTGGGGGGGGTTTAAACCCCCAAACCCCCCCCCTAGATACGGCCCTGCGGTGGTGACTAAATGTAGTGCAACGTAAAAAAATAAAATAAAACTAAACATAATAGTATATTAAAGTATAAGTGGATTCAAGGTCTTTAAAACACGCGCGATTTTTCGAGCACGACGGCGCAGCCGGAGTGCTCGAAATAGAGCAAGTGTTTTAAAGACCAGTTATCCACGAATACTTTACACTATTTTTTTTATTGGTACCTATACGTTCAAATCTTAAATTACTAATAGTTGTGGAATGCTAAATTCGTGATATGACATCTGTGGTATACCTTCCGTTGTCTGACAAATCAAAATTAAAAAGTTGACATTTAGACTTTACCTTTCTTGGGTTGTTGATGTTGTTATGGTAACTTTATTAAAACACGCGCGTTTTTGAATGTTGGATTTAAACACGCTGAGGAGTACTTTAAATAAGTAAAATAGGTTATCAATAAAAAAAAAATTGTATTAAATTGTGTTTAAGCCTAATTTCAATAAAAAAATTATAAAATCTTAAATCCATAACTAATTAATTTAACTACTTTTCATGATATTTTGCGAACATTTCAGAATTAAATCTATTAGGTACAAAATGTTCAATGTTGACAATTAGTGGCAACACGGTCAAATTGCGAGCTGCGACGTCATAGAAATAAATTCTGAGTTTTTATTTGGAGGTATTTCTTTTTTTTTCTGTTTTCTCGAGGACTATGAATTTTTCAAAAGTAAAAATACAGAAAATTCTGTTTTTAGTTGCTTTATCCCAAATATGCCAATTTCAAAAATTAGTGAAAAAGCCCATTCAGAGCTGATTCTGAACTAAATCCAAACAAACCTAATATGTTGCCTACGTAACAACTGGTTATTTGCGAATGGGGGGAGGGGGGATTTGTTACACACAGGCCTTATGGGGATAGGCCATCCTGTAGTAGTAGTATAAATAAAATTGAAAATTGGAGACGTGGCAGTGAACGAAAAGTAATAATTATTGTCCAGAAAGTATGATTGGAACTTGGGAAGAGCAATCAAATTATTGAAGAATCAGAAGACGGACTGGAGGAAATTCCTGCCGAAGTAAAAAGAAAGGTAGGTACCCCAAAATTAATAGGAAAGTTACGAGAAATAATAAAGGATCACAAGAAGATTAGACAAGTGGAAAGAATATCTATATTATTACATATGTCCTATCATTGACGTTACCTCCACTATCAAAATAAACTCTGGTAAATCGAAAAACCATAACATGGATACCTATAATATCCTAATTTTATTCTTGATTGATGCCACGAGAATGTGTAAATAAATTATTTGAGAAATCCTATACATATATTTAGATATTACAAAAATTGAAAATTCCGAATATTTCCAAAAATATTATGCCAGGATAATAAAATTTTATTGAGGCATTTTACTGGTACACTTTTGGCAGAACTTTGAAATTTTCCAGGGGTGGTATTCCGTTCACCCTATCTAGTAGAAATGAATCGACTTTATCGCTACAGAGATTCTGTTCAAGGGTTACGATCGAAAAAAAGCTACTTTTCGCATCAAATCGATGGCTCGGTTTCGATGTAGCAAGGGGTTTTGCCTGCATAATTGTAAAATCGCTGAACGGAATCGTTTTGCTTGATAAAGTCGCTAGCGACATCGCCTCAATTCGATTGAATCGATCGCATTTTAGCGTGAACGGAATGCGGCCCCTGGGGTGGTATTCCGTTCACACTATCTAGTAGAAATGAATCGACTTTGTCGCTACAGAGATTTTGTTCAACTCACGGGTTACGATCGATAAAAAGCTACTTTTCGCTTCAAATCTATCGCTCGGTTTCGATGTAGCAAGGGGTTTTGCCTGCATATGTAAAATCGCTGAACGGAATCGTTTTGCTTGATAAAGTCGCTAGCGACATCGCCTCAATTCGATCGCATTTTAGCGTGAACGGAATGCGGCCCCAGGAATTACTACGAATTGAACAATTTGTTTATTTGTTGCAAAGTTACTTTGGAGATATTGGACCTTGTTGAATTGAGAGTAAACTTTGTTTCACCCAGGGTTCATAATTTTGATATAATTTGCCTTCCTTTTTCAACAAATAGAAATTGAGTGAAACAAATCAATAACGTGAAAAACTTTCGTCGGTTCTTAAACCAGGAGTCATTCATTTTAATTTGTCAAGAAAATTGAATGTGTCATATGAATTAATCTACGACAGCCCTTTTTTTTCAACCTTCAAGGTCAAGGTCAAGTGTGAACCCTGATGTAACGATCTGTACCTCATTACACACCATGTCTCGCACAAACAACAAGCAACGTAGGTACCTACTTTATGTCTGGCTGGGTCGTTAGAAATGGAAGAAATATGGAAAAGGCAGCAATTAGATAGTAGTAAAAAAGGTGAGGGAACTTCCGTATATTTGGGGCCTTTATTTTACAGAAAAAAATAAACTTACATTAATTTACCCAAATGTGTCAATTTGAGAATTTGACTTGATTGATAATTGGCCTAGAAATTATCCTTAGGAGATACCTACCTATCTGAAGATTTATTAGCTTTTCAAGGATACAATTTTAATTGGGATTTAACGCTGGATTTTATTTCAAAACGTCTTTTTATCGGTTCTAAATTTAGAAATAATAATAAAGACCAAGGTTTCAGTTATTAAATAATATACCTTATTATTACAATCAACGTTATTACCGATAAATATTCCATCTGCACATTCTATAAATAAAGCCTACATCAGAAGAAAACTTATTTTCGATACAAAAGTTGCTCGTTCAAACGCAAAAAAAAAACTTGAGAATTTGCGTTTGAAACTTTTATGAGCAAATTTCACCCAGACCACACCAGGAAACAAAGGGTAAATCTCGCAAACTCAACACAAGCAACCTGTCAAGTGCTTGAATAAATAATTAAATAAATAAAGGATTTTGTTTGAATTTATTCCCCATTTTAAAAATTATTACGCAGATAAAAAAGAAAATGACATTAAGATTAAGAATAAGCAAGCAAAAGTGAGAGCTGGGCACATGCAGTCATCTGGGCCTTTATTTGAGCGGCTTGAAATATTAAATCTGGAAGCATTACACAGACTGCATTGTTGCAATGCAGTCTTCAAATACAAAAAGCAACTTAATTTAACAATAGGGACATAAAGCTACTTGAAATAATTCGCCGGTATCGGTATCGGTATCCGTAACGCAACTAGATACGTTGACAAGCGAAAAGGCTGTTAAAGCGCTCCCTGTTCCGGTAAACGTAAACGCATCTCATAACCTGGAAATTTTTGTCTCAAAACTCTGGCGTTTTCATATCTAACCTTAAAATTGTTATTTTTTTTTGCGATAGAGAAGCACTAAACACACAAGAAACTCAAGAAAGTATAAACTAAACAAATTAAATCAACCCGGAAGAAAAGTGAGGTTATATTCATTTAAAATTTGACACATGCGTCAGGAATGTCAAGATACGTTACCGATACGGATACCGCGAGAGGGCCGTAACGTTACGTTGTACGTACGGTATCTCGGCCTCCGTATATCGCTTCTGCACATGCGCAGTACGATACCGATACGGATACCGAGCAAAAAATACGGAAGCTTTATGTCCCTATTATCTCAAAATGTCAGAGCTTTCCTAAAATTCACTCAGCCTTTAGTCAGATCAAAGAATATTATAGACTAACGTCTCTAGAAGACCCGTCCGCTAGCGAAAATATAAACCCGCGTGATGGCGCTGGTGTCCTAGTAAAATCCGTCGTTTCTGCGATTAAATTAATTTGAGGGACCAAATGCACGCGTATTTGCTAGGCTGCGTTGCCAAGTTGTCTTTTGTATAACAAATTAAATGCCTGTGTTTTATATAGGTACTTATTATTATTATACATATACCTACCATAGAATAGGAATATTATTATAATTAAAAACAATATAATAAATAGGTAAATAGTTATGTATTTTTGTGGGTAGTAATTTTCTGTTACTAATAAATAGAGGTATAAAACACAACGGATTTTGCTAAAATTTAGCATACTTTTCAAGTTCAGGTGATTAGGTGATAATACATTTTAACCACTAATGAAAGGTGTAAATTATTCTCAAATGTGACAGGTGCAGATTTTTGAACCATTATTTCGCAACGGATTTTGCCGAAATTTTGCATACACTCGGGTGATTATACATTTTAGACCACTAATGACAGATGTCAACTGTCAAATGTGACAGATGTAGATTTGTGAACCATTTCTTCGCAACAGATTTTGCATACACTTTAAGTTCGGGTGATAATACAATTTGGAATATTCAACAGCTGTCGAATGTAATTTTTGACAGCTGTCAAAATATGACAGGTCAAGAGATGGGCAGGTTGTCAGCATTACCCACGTCTTTGGAAAGCTTTTTTCGACAAATAGACAAATTTCAAAAATAAATAACCCATAATTTTGCACACCGATTTTCAAAATTTGCACACTCTTTTGGGGAAAGTTATATCGTATCAAAAATTTGCATAACCACCTCCCATTTTTAAAAAAATTGATAGACCCCTATGCTACTCGTTTCATTTTATTTTGGACAATTTTGCACACCTATATGCAAATTTTCCACACTTTTCTGAGAAAAGTTATGAGGTGTGATAAATGTGCACTTTTTTCCCCGTTTTTCTGAAACTTGAAAAATTCTTATGCTACTCGCCTCGGCTAATTTTGCACTCGCTTCCAGGGAAAGTTGATGGGTATCAAAAATTAACATTTTCACCCTCGTTTTTCAAAAAATTTAAATTTTTTTCAGCTATTCGGTTAACCTAATTTTGCACAATTTTGCATACCTATTTCAAATGTTGCACACTTCTCTGAAGAAAATTATGAAGCTTAAAAATTTGCACTATCTCCCGCCGGTTGTCGAAAAATTGAAAAATCTTATGCTACTCGCTTTGGTTTATTTTGCACAATCTTGCACTTTCCCTCCCGTTTGTCGAAAAATTGAAATAGTTATTTTATTATGCTACTCGCTCCGGCTAATTTTGCACACCCATTTTCAAATTTTGCTCACGCTTCTGGGGAAAGTTATAAGGTAGGTATATCCTATCCACAATCCGTAGTCCAAAGGTAAAGGTAAATTCATCACCATTCCATATCAAATAGCACTGAAAGGTGATGAATTTTCCCTTTATCTTTGGACATCGGGTTGTGAATAGATAATATCAATAATTTGCATTTTCCCCTCCGTTTTTCAAAAAATTAATATAACCTCAATGCACAATTTTGCACACCTATTTTCAAATTTTGCTTATTGGTAAAAGTTATGAGGTGTGATAAATGTGCACTTTTTTCCCCGTTTATCTGAAACTTGAAAAAATTCTTATGCTACTCGCTCCGGCTAATTTTGCACACCTTTTTTTTAAATTTTACACATTTCTCTGGGAGTTAAATGTTATATTAAAAATTTTCACGTTTTCCCCTGTTTGTCAAAAAAATTGAAAAACTCTCGCTACTGGGTTCACTCAATTTTGCACGCCTATTTTCAACCCGAATTGAGTAACATAAGAATTTTTCATTTTCTCAAAAAACCGGCGGGAAACTGCACATTTTGCAAAATTTGAAAATAGGTGTGCACAGTTGTGCAAAATTGGGTGAACCCAGTAGCATAAGGATTTATCAACTTTTTGAAAAACGAGGGGGGGAGACAAGTATAGGATCTTTCAATTTTTCGACAAACAGGGGGGAAGAGCAAATTTTTAATGCCTTATAACTTTCCCCCAAAACGTGCGCAAAATTGTGCAAAATTAGCCAAAGCGAGTAGCATGAGATTTTTCAATTTTTCGACAAACGGCGGGGATAGTGCAAATTTTTAATACCTCATATAGTTTTTTTTTTTTTTTTTTAAGATAAAAGTCAAAATGACATTATGTTGGCAATGCAATGTAAAATTGTCAATGGTTTCAAATTTTTTATGTAGAAAAGGCTTGTGCTGCCAACATAGTTATTGAATTTTTGACTTGGGGAATTATTTAAAAAATAAAAACATACTTTAACTTTCCCCAGAAAAGTGTGCAAAATTTGAAAATAGGCATGCGAAATTGTGCAAATTTAGGTGAACCGAGTAGCATCTGAATTTTTCAAGTTTTAGACAAACAAGGGTGAACAGTCAAGTATGCTCCCAGTTTAAAAAAAAATCCTGTGCAGTTCACACCCGGTAGAAGTGAAACCTTCATAGAACTGCATACATTACACACATACTAACATACACAGTGGCGTCCCCCCCTCTCCAAAAGACTTGAGAAAGAACGCAAATAACTATAGTTTAAAAAAACTAAAATACACGCTGGGGCAGTGGCGTACCCAGGCATTGGCTCTGGGGGGGGGATAAAAATTAACAAAATTAAAAAATATAGGTTTGTACAGCAAATAGTGGCGTCTTTACGATTTACCTCTGGGGGGGGGGTCTAGCCCAGAACCACGGTCCATGTGTATTGCCAGAGAGTAATCCAGGAGGAGGCGAAAGCCCGCCGCAGGCGCCGCCGGAGGTGCGAAATTTTTTTCGGGTGCCACGCCCAAAAACAATTATTTTGAGCTTTCAAAAAAATAAACCGTAGAAATATCGAAAAACTTTAAATACTCATTCCATTCGATGAAACTTGCAAACTTGCCCGAATAGCGTTTTATTGGTTTTTGTATAAAAACCATTTTCGGAATCTTGAGAAAAACAAAAATGTTGCTGTTTTTCATTTATTGCAGGAGGCGACACCCCAGAACCCTTCATAACAAGCGATCATGATTTCTTTCCCACTATTTCAACACAAAATAACAAATACATAATAGTGTTCATATATTAACATCCATGTTACAATGTTACAAATATATGTTTAAATGCACTTCGAAGTCAAAAAACTGAAAATAAATACGCCACTGAGCAAATTTTCTAAATGAAGCGCACCAATCAGCACGCGCCGTTTACGGTGGCGGTTTATAGAATAAATTGAATTTTTATTTATTTTCAATTTTTTGCTGTTTATGTTCTGTGTTTTTCCAACATAGTCTACATAATTTTTATTAGCCTTTTGATGTAGCGTTTGAGTTTGCGAACTTTGCGAGACCTTCTGGGGGGGGATATATCCCCCTTATCCCCCCCCGTGGGTACGCCACTGCGCTGGGGTTCTTTGTTCCACATTTCTTATACATTGAGCACCCCACGCTTTTTTGACAATAATTCTAATATTTTTTGTTCATTAATATTTTCTGTTTATATTAGAAATTATTTTTCACTTTTTAGTTCAATTTACTATAAAAGCGTGTTTTTTAGTTTTTTCAAAATATATTTATTTTTCACTTTTTAGTTCGATGTATTATAAAAGCGTGTCAGCCCCAGAGATTTCCAGACTTTTCCAGACATTATCCAGACTTATTCAGAGCTTTCCAGAGTTTTCCAGATTTCATCCAGATTTATCCAGACTTCTAAAGACTGATCCGGATTCTGGAAAATGATCCCCAGGTCTTTTGGGACCTTTTCCAGAATTTTTCCCACCCTTTCAAGAAATTTCCAGGCCTTTTGCAGACGTTTCTAGAGATTTCCAGACATTATGCAGACTTATCCAGAGATTTCCAGAGTTTTCTAGACTTTATCCAGATTAATCCAGACTTTATCCAGACTTGTTCAGACTGATCCGGATTCTGGAAAATGATCCCCAGCTCTTTTGGGACGTTTTCCAAAATTTTTCCAACTCTTTCCAGAAATTTCCAAGTTTTTTTCCAGACGTTTCCAGACAATATCCAGACGTATCCAGAGTTTTACAGATTTTATCCAGACTTGTACAGACTGATCCGGATTCTGGAAAATGATCCCCAGGTCTTTTGGGACGTTTTCCAGCATTTTTCCAACCCTTTCCAGAAATTTCCAAGTCATTTCCAGACGTTTCCAGATATTATCCAGACGTCTCCAGAGTTTTACAGACTATCCAGATTTATCCAGACCTTATCCAGACTTGTTCAGACTGATCCGGATTCTGGAAAATGATCCCCAGGTCCTTTGCGACCTTTTTCAGAATTTTTCCAACCCTTTCCAGAAATTTCCAAGTTTTTTCCAGACGGTTCCAGAGATTTCCAGACAATAACCAGACTTATCCAGAGTTTTACAGACTTTATCCAGATTTATCCAGACCTTATCCAGACTTGTACAGACTGATCCGGATTCTGGAAAATGATCCCCAGGTCTTTTGGAACCTTTGGCAGAATTTTCCGATCCTTTCCAGAAATTTCCAGGCTCTTTCCAGACGTTTCCAGAGATTTTCAGACTTTTCCAGACTTCATCCAGATTTATCCAGAATTGTTCCAGCTCACTTGGCTTGTTCCAGGTTCTTGTTGTGTGGTTGTGTGTTAATATAAGCGTGTTAAAAAAGTGTTGCTATTTCGTTTCGTTTCATCGGGTCGCTTTTTCGTTTCATCGAGTTTCAAATCACTCCCAACTATTTATTCTAAAGAAGTTTTCACTTCAGAACTGCTCTAGTTTTCGTTGTGTTGTGTGGGTGTGCAATATTTTAGTCATAGTGTCTAAAATTATTATGGGTTATTTATTTTTGAAATTTGATTAATATGGGCGGAAACTTGACCATAATATTCTTTGGTCAGATTAACTCTATCGTTGAATTCTTTCTACTACCTATCAGGGGCCTGAAAATTTCAACTTTATCAGGGTTCCAGCCTCTTTAACACAAGATAGGGACAGTGGCGGTCCATACATGATTTTCTGGGGGGGGGGGGGGGGGTAATGGATGACGGGAAAATCATCAAGTGTCGCAACGTACCGCCTTAGGCGAAATTTTGTTTGGGGGCCACGCCCAAATTTGCACCTGAAAGTCGTTTAAAAAACACGCTTCGGGCAAAAATATATCCCGATGCCGTCAAAATATTAATACAGGGTGTCCACTTATTGCGATATCGGACGATATCTTCTTACATGGTGATGCAAGAAAAAAAAAATAAAAACTCAAAGTTGTTTGATTCTCTAAGGGCCGGTTTCTCAATAGCGAGTCACCCCCGGGTTAAGTATAACTCCGGGGTAAACATAGCAACTGGACACGCTTACCCTGGGGTTAAAAACAACCCGGAGGTGACTCGCTATTCAGAAACCGGCCCTAAGGTGCATAACTTAAAAATATTTTCAAATATACAGGGTGCTCTGTAAATGGGGTATGCGACAAAACTTTGTTATTTTTAAATGGGACACCCTATATTTTAGACATTCTATCGTTCTAGAAATCCTACATACTTTTTGTTAGGAATCATATATCAAAACTCAACCATGGGCGCCGCCAGGATTAGTTTTAGGGAGGTGCATACGGGCAGTGGCGGCGCGTGGATTATATTGATTATTTCAAATTACTAATTTAAGAAGATGAATGCCCGGCGCAGGAGCTGCCGGAGGCGCGAATATTTTTCCGGGTGCCACGCCCAAAAATGGTTATTATGAGCTTTCAGAAAAATAATTTTTCTAGATGATTAAGTAAATTATATGATGTTTTCACCTCGGTGGAAAGTGGCACGGGCAGTGGCGGATCTAGGGACGAGTGGCCCTCAGTGCAAAATATATTTGGGGGCCCCTAGGCCTAACCTATTCCTTGAGCAGGGGCGAACTCAGAACATATGTTTGGGGAATGGGGGGACCCTACAAAGGTTGTGGCTTGTATATAAAAATCTAAATAAAAAATTGACGTGTCAGGGTGCCATGATGTCAAAATTTTTTTGTACGTAAAAATACAGTTTTGGACGGGCGGCCTAAGGGGTGCCCTGGACTAATGCCCCATGCCCCCCCTGAATGCGCCACTGCCCTTGAGTGTCACGTAAAAAGTAGGAAAATAAAAATGCGGCCTGGAAATAGTGGTAATCAAATCACAATATAGACTGTTGGGTCGGTCTGTGTTTCTCGGAATTAGGTGCTAGCTGACGTCTCACACATAACCTCACTTTCGTTCGGGGGACAAACAAAGCGTTTAGGCTCTATTTATAACACACAGGCGCTAGCTATTACGTCACAAATCATATAATCATTTCATTAGGGGGACAAAATGTCATTGGGATAAACAAACGTTCTTAAATAAACCTGTGAGGTGTTAGTTCAGACAAGTCCGGCGCAGTGAGGTAGGTTTGTCCAATGACATGTTTGTCCCTCTATCAAAGTGACATTATGTGATTTGTGACATAATACGTAGGTAATAGCTAGCGCCTGTGTGTAAATAGTCCCTAAACGCATTTTCTGTCCCCCATCGAAAGTGAGGTTATGTGTGAGATGTCAGCTAGCACCTAATTATAGTCGAATATATTCGTAATACTTCGGAAGCACGCTCAGTATTGCCAGAAGCTCTTAACCACAGAAACGAATATTATTTGGCAAGGGCGGTATGGTAAATGATATTTTAGAAGATAGGAATGTAGTTTAATTATATTATGTTATTTTTTTTTTTGCATGTATGACATTTTTTTCTACATATTCGAAATTTTTCGCAGCATCGTGGGGCCCTTTTGGACCGTGGGCCCCTGGGCGGCGCACCGAACTGCCCGGTGATATGTCTGCCCCTGAGCACGGGCTTCTCGCAATTTAATACTTTTTTCAGGATATCAAATCGTAGAAGTTAAAGAAATGTATATCAATACACAATTTGAGTAAATTCGAAATTCCCGCCATTCTTCAGGTTGATGGCGTTCGAAATAAAAATAAAATAACCCGATTCGAGCCGGAAATTAGCCGAGGAATGTCGCGGGGAACAAGGAGTGCGAGAGGGCCATTGTTTCTCGTTTCGCCAATTTTTTCAAACATTAACTATTTAAAAAAATAATAATAAAATAGAAATAATTTTTTGAATGTATTTCTGACAGGGGGGTGCAAGTGCACCCCCTTGCACCCTACTGCCGGCGCCTCAACCGTTTTTAAAATATTTAATATTTTTTCAAAAAATCGCAGCTTGTGTCAACAAAAACCAACATATTTCATCCATTGGAGATCGTATAAGCTAAAGCTTCTGCAGGTTGTTAGTGCATAGTTCTTATGAAAATCTGTTAAGATTCTACAGGGTGTTCGCAATAATGTACACAAAACCAGACGTTTCTAACAACCATAGCACTGTATAGTAGTAGGTACGCAAGGTTGTTTGAGAGAGGTAGGTTGCCTGCACAGAACGTTGCCTGATAACTTTATGACGTCATCTGAGGTGCCTCCCCAAGTAGCACATATATGTCCTGCGACTACGAATTAACCAAATATAACGTTGCCAGAAGTGCAGATACAGTGCAGATAAGTGTCCGTCAATGATTTTTCGTTAAAATTACGTCGTGTTGTCGTCCCTAATATGTGGTCAAGAAATCGGACCTTTATTTAGCTCAATTTTGACGTAATAAATGAAAACCAGTCTTAACGTTGAGTTGATAACGTCAATCCGTCGTCCTCTTGTATACTTGTGACCTCTGAAACGTTTTTTAAACGTCGTCTAATACGACCAATCAAAAGGTAAGATAAAAATCGTAAAATGGACGTCATAATATTGTACCAAATTCAACGTTGCATTCAAGACGTCAATCCGTCGTTATCTTCATATCCTGTGACCTCTGAAACGTTTTAAAAACGTCGTCTGACACGACCAATCATAAGGTCAGATAAAGGTCTTAGAAAAACGTCCGGCCAACGTTAAAATTGGACACAGGTAAAATTTGGTGCAGCATTTCATACTTTCTGCGTCGTTCGTTAATAAACTGTCATCAGTCAAACAGAAACATAAACAAACAATAGACATGGCGTTACTGTGAAAAGTTTTTAACAATTTGAATAAGTATTTGCTATTGTAGTTTTGATATGATATAGGACAAAACAGGAGCTTCAAATACTTATCCACATATTACAGAAGAAGAATTTTTTTTTTAGATTTAGTGAAAAGGGAGAAATATATTCCAAACATGAAGGAAATGGAGCAAGAAGGGAAATTGGAAGAGAACCCTGTAATCTCCAATTAGGAAATTAAAAAAGATTCAATAAATATCGGGTTAAAAAAAGGAAATATTTTGTACATTAAAAATAAAACATTTACAGTTTCCTGAAAAATTTCAAATAAATGAGAGCGTTGAAGCACCTAAAGAACTGGTTACGATAGGTTACCGTATGGGACCTATAGTCAATCTAGGTTTATATGTTTTTACTATTTTATTACCTATGGTCCTATATTTATATAGATGAAGTCCATTTTCATGACGAAAACACGCATTAGGTTAGGATAAGGTGCAGATTATTTAGTCGACCATTTTATATATCGCAAGGTCCTATCTAATCATCCGCCATTGCTGCACGTTTAATAAAAATGAAATATTATCTGAAAAATCAATCCTTAATAAGGAAATTTTGTGAAAATTATTTATTTTTGTGTAAATCGGATTTGCCCAAAGATGTTTTTGACCCATCGGAACTATATAAGAAATTATGTAATTTACAGATTTATTTTTATTTTTTTGGAAAATATTAACAAAATAGGAGCCCGTTTGTTTTGTGTGCATATCATAATTATATTTGACAGAAAAGTTGACTTCGTTTGAAATTTTTGTGCCCACAGGAGCTAACTATTTAGTTTCACGTATTTTATTGTTGACAAGGCCAGGCGCCATTAATATTTTATGTCCCCAATATTCTTATAGGTATCTGTTCATTTTGTTTTTAATGTGATGAGTTGGGAAATACAATAACACCAATAATAAACCAAAAGTGCGAATTTGGTGCAATATATTAAACCTGGAACGCCCTTCATTTGGTTTGGTACCTATTTGTTTTTAGGTTAGTCATGGTTTACCACGTTTAGTAAACGTTCAAATCTGGTTGTGTATGCTGACGTGTAAGTTAAAAATTGGTAAAGCCTCACGACCTGCGACGTCGTTACAACCATGAAATGATTCTCCATTTTGGTGAAAATAAGGGTTGTATAGTCGTCTATTTGACGTCGCGCCTCAACGTCAAGACATCAATGACGACGTTGTTAGGACGTAAAAGCGCTGCTTGGGTCAACATAATGCAAATCTGCATAAGGCACCCCAGATGCGTCATCAAGTTACCCATTACCAGACAACCTATGAACTTCAAGAACCTTGGTAGGTACGTCGGTACTGGTGAGCCTATCATATTCATACGATGCCTTTAATTCTTTACTTTGTAGAACTTGCCTTTTGTTGAAATTTTGTTGTAATTAAAATGTTTAAAAAAAATCTTAGTCTGGGGGGGGTAATTATCCCCTCTACCCCCCCTTTAAACCGCCCTTGGATAGGGATGTGAAAAAATTTATTAGATGTAGCATAAAAAATAAATAATGCTTTTTATTATTTTTATTTGTTATACTTCTCCTGACACATTTTGTGTAGGAGCTTCATGTTAACACAAGAGCTTGGTGGTAGCCCCGAAACAATTTATATGCGACGTTGTCATTTTTGGCATTTTTTGTTTATTATTATTATCCCGGCCTTTTGTGTTTTGAGTGGACACAGAATATAATAATCTTTCATAATTTGATTATACTGCATATGATTGAATGAATTGAAAATTGAATAAAATTGAAACTACAAATTTTGTATTTTGAAGCACTAGTGCAGGCAGCTGCCTTCTGGTTGGAGTGGAACTGGAAACTCGTTTGTTCTCCTCTACAGGGCGGAAAATTTTTTCATATCAAATTCGAAAAAAATATTTATTTTTCCAAGTGCGGGAAATACCATAGCCGCTTTCCACATTGGCGCGCTCTAGACCACTCCGGGAGCGCCACGCACTAGATTTGTACCGTTCCAGTATCATGACGCATGACGTTTGTCCGTACGTATAGCTCGGGAGCTCAACGCTCCGGGTAGGTCCGAGTGTCACACTCCCCGTACTGGAAAGCGCCTCTTTTCTCGCAAGTGTTAAGCGTAGTACTCATAAAAGCGAAATTCGCTCTTTTTCAACATTCCTTCGACAATTTGACGTTCTATGCGTGAATAAAACGTCAAACTGTCGAAGCAATGTCAAAAAAGAGCGAATTTCGCGGTTATGAGTACTAGGCTAAAGGAACACAATTTTCCTCAAGGGTGTGCGGAAAGATTACTCTGTGCATGCCAAAAGTTTTTTTTCTGCACATTCGTAGGAAGAAAACGGATCATCTTAGTTTCAGGTTTCAGGTCTCTAGAAAATGGCAGAGATTCCTGTTTTCAATCCCTAGTAGGACTGCTTATTGAGCAGGGCCGGCTTAAGGGGGGGGGGGGGGCGAGATGGGCGGCACGATCCAGGGGCGGCAAATTCATACTACAACAACAACAAAAATTAATAGAAAATGAAACCAACGACTTAAAAAAATTAAGAAATATAAATCGAACAGCGAACCAATTATACAGGGTTTCTGGTACATTGATAGGAAGATTTCAATGATTGATAGTTGGGGTCATTTGGAAGCTGTTTGACCATATTTACTCTCATGCAAAGTTTCGCCGTTTTTTGAGATATCGCCATTTTAGATATTTTGAATCCATGTATTTAACTTGGGCTATACAGTAAGGGGCAGGCTACTAGGTATATAGGATCCAACTTGACGAATTTACGATCGTCCGCAGCCGTCTGAACACCTGTCGCTGTCGGTCCGCTGTCGTTTTTTCGATGACTTTGACGTTCATAAACCATGGTTCACATCAGTACGTTTTATGATTTTACATACTTAAGCCCGGTCCAGACGTTACGTTACTGATACCTGATCGATCACCTGTTGAACTGTGCAGACAAAACTTGATGCAAAACGTAGCATCTAGACCGTGCTTTTAGATGTATCGTCGAGCTTCACTTACTTATAATTATTAAACGGCGTGTATAGATAGATTTTTTTTGGAACCGAAACAATAATCTATGGAAAAAAACATGTATTTTGAAAAAGCCATCCAGGAAAAACTAAAAATATATTCAACATAAAAAATCGAAAAAAAATTAAGTAAAATAAAAACAAAAATTCTAGTTTTGACCCCAAAAACCTGGCTCGATTACCATTTGCACTACAATGTAGCAAATGTTCAAACAGTCCCAGTCCACCTTCTTGAACTAAACAATGACCTAAACGATCATAGAAGGCTCTACGAATATTATTTAGCATCACAGGGGTGACAGTTAGATATATTTCTCGAATTTTGAAACGCAGCTGCTCAAGGTTCACGGCGCGATTCTCCTGAAAACCATACATTTTTGATTTGCAATAACCCCAGAGAAAATAATCGTTGGGTGCAAGATCGGGAGAGCGTCACAGTATTGTAGCTCTCGACCTAGCAATGAGACGGTTCGGAAAAGTATTATTCAAATGGTCCAGAATGAAACCCGTATTATGGGCTGGACATCCATCTTATTGATACCATATTTCATTAAATCTATAGGACCAGATAATCTTTCAATTTCTGGAATTATCTGCCGTTGGCCCGTTGCAAAAGATCCAAATATTTTGGACCAGTTAAGTTAGCGTCCATGAAGTACGGCCCAATAATATGTTATCCACACAAACCGCTCCAGACAGTTACCTTTTGACGACGCTGGGCTCTAAGCTCAAAATACCTGTGTAAATTAGACCAATAACGGGTGTGACTAGGATTATGTCGACCATGGAGTTGAAATGTCGACTCATCTGTAAAGACAATTTTTCTAAGAAAATCTTGATTTTCATTTGCCTTATTAATGACAGTTTCACAAAAATCCATTCGCCTGATGTTGTCCTCAGGATCAATTTTTTGGGAGTTTCTTACTTTCTACGAACGATACTTTTTTTTTCTGTGGCTCCTAACCGTCCTTGTACTCGAGTCAATATCCTGCGCAAGCGCACGAGTCGAAATAGTTGAAGTTTTGTTAACTATTGCCAACAACCAACAACATAATTTATTTGGCTTCTTGATCCTCATTATTTTCCGGGACGTCATTTCGTTTGGTTTCAGGGAGAAACACAACCGTATTTTTGAAAATTATTAACAACCCTAGAAACTTTTTACTTGGTTGTCGCCAGGTTAGCGCTAAATCGATTTGTCATTTTCTGACATGCGGACGCCTGCAAATTCGTCAGGTTACATCCTATATACCTAGTACCTTGCCCCTCACTGTATATTTTTGTATCAATCATTCGGATTATATTTCCGAGTTTTTCGAAAGAGTGCATATCAGGAATATCGGAAAAAAAATTGAGAAAGGTTAAAATGGTTATTCCAAAAAAAAATCAATATGTTTTAGGAACAATTCAAATATTTCCCAAAAATATCTAAAAATGCTGATATCTCAAATACGACAAATTTTTGCATAAGGGTAAATATGATCAAACAGCTCTCAAATGACCCCAACTAGTGATAGGAAGTTTTCAATGAGTAATCATTAAAAACTTTCTATCGATGTACCAAACACTCTGTATGATAGGATAGGTGTCATTGACAATTGAACCAGCACAGTGGGCATTTCAACTTCTTATATGATATCCATTTACTACAAAAAACTTCATCTAGAAGCGTTATCGGAATATTGCAAAAATTTATAATATGTATGTTCTCATGCATGACAATTCTTTCGATGTCAATGTGGCATAATTAGCTGATGAACTATCTGTGATAGACGTCACTGGAGCCCAATCAAAATCCTTTTGATGTGCTAAAATTAGCACTCCAACTGGATATTGCACCGAATGTTGTTGTGGCCCTCAGATCCTCAGAGTTTTATTACCATTGCCCATAACTCTTACAAGTGTTAAGAAAAGTTTCTCTAAATTAAAATTAATAAAAACGTATTCAAGATCATCTCGCCCAAGAAAAGGTAAGCAGTGAGCATATTATCAATGATTGCTATTGAGCATGAAATCGATGCTAAATTAAAAATGAATCATTTACTTGAAGTATACAGTTCTGAAAGAAAAGTTTTGGAAACTACTGTTTCTGCACGTGGTAATGTTCATGTCCGAGTGTTTTTAAAAAGGTAAAGAAAGGATGTTCTTTAGACGTTTGATTAAGTTGTTTTCAAAACTTCTGTGAGGATTATTTAAAGAACGTCAGAATGTTTTCTATGAGTTCGTCAAAGTATGTTTTCATGAAAAGTCATGAGAGACGTTTTATAAAGGTTATTTCTGTTGGTCGTTTTCTGGAACACCGTTGGAAACATGTATCCCACGTCCACACGTCCGGAAATTAGTTCGTTTTTAAAAGGTTGTTTGTATAGTCTGGCAAGTGGTAACTTGGTAGAGACGAAAGGGGGAAGAAAACTGGGGCGTTACCTAAAAAATTCACTGACACCTCAACTGACACCGTCTGATGACAGCCATGTCTTTGAGTTCAGTGGCACCGAAAACACCAAGGAAATAAACCAATAAAATTATTAGAGAAAATATTCTCCAGTTTCGCCAATAACCACGCCACTGCGTGCTGTCGTTCAGGCTCTAACCAATAGAATCATGTTTCTGAATAATCCCGCCTCTCCACTTCCATCATTTCGCAATGTTGCCTGGTTTTTTCTATTTCAAAATACTACACATGCCCATATAGCAAAAAAAAAAATATGTCACCAACTTGTTTATTATTTTGTTTCTAATTTTCGTCAAGTTTGGCAAAGCAGCAAATTTTTTTGCAGTTCGCCGTTTCGCTAGCCAGACTATAACTGTGATATAAAATAAGTCTATTGGATGGTGTTGGATACTTTGAAGGAAGTCCAGTAATCCAGTGAATGTTCATAGAGATAGTAAGACGGTCGAAATTTGATCGTGGCGCCATCTAAGACAAGGATTCAACACTAAACAGCAAAGAAAATTCATCCAAAATTTTTTAATCCGAAATTTTCTGTTCATAGAGATCTTTGAAAAACGTCCTTTTTTGTTTTTAAACGTTCGTATTAAAGCATTTTTGAAACGCTCATGTTCGACGTCTATATGACGTTTGAAGTGACATTTGCACCTTTGGATATTCTCATGGCCGTTTGCACTGACAATTTTAAGGGAGCCTTAACGATAAGTATAACTTAAAAAGACATTTCTACATGTAAAAATGTCTCTTTAAGAAATACTTATCGTTAAGCTCTCCTTAAAATTGTCGGTGCAAACGGCCATCAGTTACTTTTACTGACGTTTTTAAAATGTTCTGACGTCCGATAGGATAATTTTTTGAAACGTTTATGTGCTATAGTCATATTCACGAGAGAGTTTGAATTTTGACCGTTATTTTCACCAGTTGAAAATAAATAAAATCCCCAGATCTGTCCCTTTTTCTGACAACTATCAAATAATGATACATGACATTTTGCATAAAAATAACAGATTCGGGTCTTTGAATTTTGAATTTCGAATTTTTGTGTGAAATCTTTTAGTTTTTTGCCGTTTTCTGCATTATTTTTTTATTTGTTATTATCGCAATCGGTTTTTTGGTTTTTTATATAGTGTCCTGTGCCTTTGTGTTTCGGTGTTGCGTTTCAAACCTGACTTTAGTATGGATTTTAGTGTTTACTCTTATTATAAGTGTTTACTTTGGACTCTAATTTTAGGATTTTTGGATTTTAATAACTTAACTTCCTTTAAAGAAATTGAAAATAAATTTTTATTCTGAAATGTATATCACTTTTCTAAATACGACCCTGTCGTTTATCCCAGCTGACGGAATCGAAGCGCTAACGCATGCTGACAACCTAAAGAAAAAGTTTACTAAAAATGTCAACGCGAACTGTCAACTTCACTTTCTATCGTGATTTAGTCTATATTAGGGTATATCTACATAATGTATCTGTTGATTGTTGCCAAGAGCTTGGATTGGCTGACTCTTACTTTGTTATGTTTCTTAACTGTTTCTTATGTTAGTTTTTTTTTTTGTGTGGTTACCTAAGTTACATAATATAGTATGTGGTTTTAATCTATGATGCTATGCCTCACTGTTTCGTGTAATTATTTTTTGTTTCTACAATTCAAGATCTCTCACATTTTCCCTAAGGGATGGGATGGGGCGGCAAATTTACTCATTGCCCAGGGCGGCAAAATACCTAGAGCCGGCCCTGTTATTGAGCTAAAAGTCTCTACAGTGCTATGTCAGCTGCATACCTCAACTTTTGGAGTGAAATTCCTAAACGTTGAAATCTTGTTGCAATCACCTTTTCTATATTTAAAACATTTGAAATCGAGGAAAAAATCAAATAACGAACACAGCCTGAATCGCAAGCCTTCGATCGAGGTTTTACGATTGTTGTATAAAAATGTCGAAAATTCCAACAAAATCCAGAGGCGTTTTCTCGCGTCTCAAATGTTTCAATAGCTATTTACCTAACAAGTGCGGAAATAGCTATTTACCTAACAAGTGCGGAAAAATATTTTCCGCAAGTGTTAGGTACAATATTTTTCCTACAGGCGTAAAAATGTAAAATTTTCCTTTTTTTTTTTGACAGATCAGTGCGGTAAAACTTTTTCCGCACTGACAGCCGTGCGGCAAAACTTTTTCCGCACTGATATGCGTGCGGTAAAATTTTTACCGCACCGTGCGGGAAAACTCATTTTCCGCACGCATATCAGTGCGGAAAATCGATTTTTCCGCACGGCTGTAGGAAATAGTTATTTTCCTAACAAGTGCGCAAAGTGTTACTTTTCCGCACGCAAACACAGTTATACGAACGACGCGAAGCGGAGTTCGGATACGTGTTTGCGTGCGGAAAAGACACTTTGCGCACGTGTTAGGAACAAAATTTTTCCTACGAGCTTCATATCAGGTAGGTAACAACAAAAATTTAAAAAAAAAACGATAATTTGTTTAATTATTTTTAATTAACTTGAAGGGAACCTATGCATTTATCAAAAAATTACATAACAAAAAAAAAATATAACAGAAAATCATCGTCAGAGCTCTTCATCTTAAAGCGTTTAATGGCGATTTCCATTTGTCATCAGTGCCGCACTGAGTGCATCCGCATCTTTTTCTAAAAGCATGTAACATGTAAGGATAAGGATACATTTTTTTGCCCTGTTTCGACAAATGGAAAATGCTATAAATTTGATGAGAAAGTTTGTAGATGCATATATATAGAAAACAAATCTGACAATGTGTTGAAGTTAATTAAATTTGGTGTTTGTAGGTATAGATGTTAGCTGGAACAGGAACAGAGGAAAAATTTGTCATCATGTGTCAAAGTCGACAGGTGTACTTATTGTTGCTTGACAATTATTTTTACTTTTCGGCACTCAGTGCGGATAAGGCCTGTATCCGCACTGAGTGCGGAAAAGTGCAACTTTGAGAACCGAAATGCGTGCGGAAAAGTACTACTTTGCGCACGCTCGTAGGAAATAGTTATTTTCCTAACAAGTGCGCAAAGTGTCACTTTTCCGCACGCAAACACAGTTATACGAACGACGCGAAGCGGAGTTCGGATACGTGTTTGCGTGCGGAAAAGACACTTTGCGCACGTGTTAGGAACAACATTTTTCCTACGAGCTTCATATTAGGTAGGTAACAAGATTTTTTTTTTTTTTTAAACCCATAATTTGTTCAATTATTTTTAATTAACTTGAAGCGAACCTATACATTTATCAAAAAATTACCTAATAAAAAAAATAACAGAAAATCCTCGTCAGAGCTGTTCATCTTAAAGCATTTAAATTTGATGATAAAGTTTGTAGATTCTTGCATATAAATAGAGAACAAATCTGACAATGTGTCAAGGTTAATTTATATTTGGTGTTTGTATTGATGTTGGCTGATATAGAAACCGAGAAAAAATTTGTCATCATGTGTCAAAGTCGACAGGTGCACTTATTGTTGCTTGACAAGTATTTTTACTTTTCGGCACTCAGTGCGGATAAGGCCTGTATCCGCACTGAGTGCGGAAAAGTGTAACTTTGAGCCCTGGAATGCGTGCGGAAAAGTACTTCTTTGCGCACGCTCGTAGGAAAAATATTTTCCGCAAGTGTTAGGTACAATATTTTTCCTACAGGCGAAAAAATGTAAAATTTTTCTTTTTTTTTTTGACATATCAGTGCGGTAAAATTTTTTCCGCGCTGACAGCCGTGCGGAATAGTATATTATGCAATGATCATGTAATGATAGCCATTAATACACGAGCATGTTGTAGGATACGAAACGAGCCGCAGGCGAGTTTCGCATATAACATGCGAGTGTATTAATGGCCATTACATGAGAGTTGCATACACTATTTTTTCTATTGCCATTGATAAAACTTATGATATTTAGATATGTCAACATTATGCTTGACTTTGAATAGAGATTTTATAATTGAGTAATCCATACAGTTGAAGGTTTCATTTTTTGTTGTAATTCTTCAAAATATACTAGGTATCAAAACATTTTCTGAGAAGGACGATGTGTTTTTGGTGTTTCCATAAATTGTCCATATAATTTTTCGCAAATTTTCTTGGACTTGTCCGGTAGTATATTATTACCTGCATTTGTCGCCTTTTCTGTAATTTCTGGGGGTGTTAGTGAAAATTCTTCGTTACCACTCAATATTTCCATAATAATGCCTTATCCCAAACATTAGGTAGGTAACTTTTAATAACAATTCGAAGTATTCTTTTCATGAAATTATTGTTTTCCGCTAAATTACCATGGAAAAGCTATAAACAGAGTGCTGTCATCATTCAAAAAAAAAATAATTCAAAATTTCTTAACTGGTGGCGCCATCTATTGACAATGTATAATAATTAAAAAAGTAAAAATTCTTCCTTATCACTCATTATTTCTATAATAATTATTCTTTGTCCCAAACTTTAGGTAACTTTTAAACAATTCGAAGTCTTTTTTATAGTTATCAAAATAATTGTTTTACGCAAAATTACCGTTAAAAATGTTCAATATCTTAACTAGTGCTGCCATCTATCAACATTGTATAATATTAAAAATGAGTATTATAATGAAAATCTGTATCGTAACGAAGTTCATTATAATACAGATTTTAATCGTTTAATAGCGTATTATGAAATGTCAGTAGAAAATAGTATATTATGCAATGATCATGTAATGATAGCCATTAATACACGAGCATGTTGTAGGATACGAAACGAGCCGCAGGCGAGTTTCGTATATAACATGCGAGTGTATTAATGGCCATTACATGAGAGTTGCATACACTATTTTTTCTACTGCCATTGATAAAACTTGTGATATTTAGATATGTCAACATTTTGCTTAACTTTGAATAGAGATTTTATAATTGAGTAACCCATACAGTTGAAGGTTTCATTTTTTGTTGTAATTCTTCAAAATATACTATCAAAACATTTTTTGAGAAGGACGATGTGTTTTTGGTGTTTCCAATCCATAAATTGTCCATATATTTTTTCGCAAATTTTCTTGGACTTGTCCGGTAGTGTATTTTTACCTGCATTTGTCGCCCTTTCTGTAATTTCTGGAGGTGTTAGTGAAAATTCTTCGTTATCACTCTATATTTCCATAATAATGCCTTATCCCAAACATTGGGTGACTTTTAATAACAATTTGAAGTATTTTTTTCATGAAATTAATGAAATTATTGTTTTTCGCTAAATTACCATGGAAAAGCTAAAAACAGAGTGCTGTCATCATTCAAAAAATTCAATATTTCTCAACTGGTGGCGCCATCTATTGACAATGTATAATAATGAAAAAAGTAAAAATTCTTCCTTATCACTCATTATTTCCATAATAATTATTCTTTGTCCCAAACTTTAGGTAACTTTTAAACAATTCGAAGTCTTTTTTATAGTTATTAAAATAATTGTTTCACGCAAAATTACCGTTAAAAATGTTTAATATCTTAACTAGTGCTGCCATCTATCAACATTGTATAATATTAAAAATGAGTATTATAATGAAAATCTGTATCGTAATGAAGTTCATTATAATACAGATTTTAATCGTTTAATAGCGTATTATGAAATGTCAGTAGAAAAAAACTTTTTCCGCACTGATATGTCAAAAAAAAAAGTTTTACCGCACCGTGCGGGAAAACTCATTTTCCGCACGCATATCAGTGCGGAAAATCGATTTTTCCGCACGGGTGTAGGAAAAACATTTTTTATTACGCATGCATCATAATCAACGATTATCGCACGCTGCAGCGTGCATAAAATGATGTTTATGATGCGTCTACCTTTTCAAAGGTTTGCTATAGAAACGTTTGATCTACCTTCATTACCTAGATATTTACCTGCCGTTTAAATTACTATTTATCAAAATGAATGCACATTTAAAACTTTTTTGAGAATATGATGCATTCGTTATAAAAAATAGCGCATGATATGCGTGTATAAGAGCATTTAAAGCCCTTGCGACTTACAAAACATTCCGCTGCGCGTCGTGTTTTGAAATATGTCGCGCGTGCTTTAAATGCCCTCTTATACACTTTATACCCAACAAACACAGTACGTACTGAAGATGTACATTTTAGGTCCGTTTTACGTCGGTTCGTCGGGGATGTAAAAATACGTTTTGAGTACGTACGTAAAAGGCTGTATTGATATACAGACAAAAAAGTACGTACTAAGAACGTACGTGAAAATCTATATTGTGTACGTCTTGTAAAAGACGTACATGTTCGTTTCAAAGACGAACAATACAGGACGAGCTGGATCATTCCCATCTATTCATGATTTTTTTATTAATTCCTGACTCGATTTCTGATAATAATATATTTTTTAATAATATGCAATTTCCAAGGAAAAGATACGGAAGTGATCCTTCCAAATTAATCTCTAAACCCTAAACCCAAAAATGCCGGTCAGGTTGACATGGAAAATTCTTATTATTAAACCTTAGATCTAAACTTAAATAAGGCAGGTCATATAATCAAGGATTTATATTTCATCTAGGTACCTGACCTGTGACCCTAATAAATTGTCAAATGTTGAAATAAACATGAAATAAACCAATAGAATGGAAAACAGGAAGGGACGCCGGCCACTTGCATCGGCAGGGTGCAGTGTTGCCAATGACCCGATAATTATCGAAATCTATAATTTTGACTACGATTCAATAATCGATAATCTCAAGCTAAATCTACTATAATTTATTGAAACTACAATTTCAATGCATATTTTTAAAATTTTTAGTTGAAAATTAAAAATTTATTTGGTTGGTGGTTTTGACGTTTCCCAGCTAGAAATGGATTGAGCTGGCAACACCGTTTGCCTCCTTTGAGTTGAGGCTGTGGGTGTTCCTGTCTGATTTTGCCTTTTTGGTCTTGTATGTGTAGCGTGTAGCTCGTTTGTAGTGTGGTGTGAGATCGTTGTTTTCTTCTATTTTTTTTTTTACCAAGTAAAGTGACGCGGGAACCATTTTGTTTTGATTGCAGTAACGCCAGCAACGTGTTTAGCTTTGTTTTTTGTGTATAATAATAATACTATTACCAAGATTTTTACTGTGTGAAACTTTTCTTGATTTGTGCCCGTTTACAATTCTCTCAATGTTTGTACCTACAACCTTATACCTACCTATTTTTTTTATATTTACTGTTGTTTAAGGTTGAGGTTAAGTTTAAGGGTATGTTATATTTTATAATTGATCTTATGTTATTTATATTTTTTAGTTTTTTAATGTAATTGTTAAGATATTTATTGTATAAAAATTGCCACTTTAAAATACAATATGTATATCCTGTTCACAAGCCGATGTCCACAGGTTCAGGTAAATTTATCACCTTTCCCTATCAAATAGCATTGAAATGTGATTTTACCTGTACCTACCTGTGGACATCGGATTGTGAAGGGATAATTGTTTTATTTTTCGCTATAAACATACATATAAATACATATGTGTGATGTTTATGTTTGCCATATATTTTTGCAACCCATCTGAACAGGTTAACTGAATAGGTACCTATCAAAAAGGTGTAAATACAACATTTGTATTTACATCTTTTTGATACCTACCTATCCAATCAATCAGTGCCGGTGGGGTGTAAAAATATATGGGAAAACCCTGTACCTACGTCCCAAACACATTCCTAAAAAGCTATACTAAATACGTACGTTAATGTACGTCCCAAATACGTACCTAAAAAGCCGTACTGCGTACGTACCTAAATGTACGTACGTGGGACGCACTATTTTGTGGAAAACGACCGTCATAAAGACGTCCCTCGTACGTCGGCGGGACCTAAAAAGTACGTCCGCGGACGTACTTTCGTCCGAAAAAGTACGAATTATGGACGTACTAAAGACGTACTTGTGTTTGTTGGGTATCATAATATACTATTTCAAAACTGGTTTAAGTAATGTCACCATGACGTCATGATTTCTCGGCGCGAGAAAATGGTTTGAAAATGTGGATTGGATTGTATTTCGAAACGGTTTGAACCAAATTTGACGTGACGTCATAGGTTTATCGCGAGAATGTACTCTTCCAAAACAGTTTTGAACCAGTTTCAAAAAAGTGGACGCGAGAAAACGTCTCACTCTTTCATTGCACAAACAAACTAGCATCTGCAAAAAGTTTCTTTCTGACGATTGAAAAATAAATAATTCTCGTCAAAAATCATTTTCTGTAACTTGAAAACATTCTACATAAGAAAATGTTTGGCTTGATTTTCTCTGCCTTTCCATCCATAGACGCGTTTCGACCTATCAGGTCTCATCAGAGAAAATCAAGCCAAACATTTTCTCATCAGTGGGATAATAGGTTTTCCTATTCTGGGTTTTCCCACGAACTGAATTTTGGTCGGCCAATTAGATAGTCAGTCACTATATTGCAGCAAAAATTGCTGTTTAGTGTTGAATCTTTGTCTTAGATGGCGCCACGATCAAATTTCAACCGTTGTATTACCTACATATTTAAAAAACTGCTGATTGCAGATTGCATCACTCATTAAACAATAAACATTGTCCGCACATATTAGGAAAATCTAACCCAAACAAAATAATATACTTTAACGTCAATTTGGCAACGCAGCACTCCTTGCCTTTAACAACTCCTCTCTCATCGGTGAATTCACCGATGAGTTAGCTATCTTTGTTTAGTGAATGGAAAATGACAATGACGGCCATAGAATGGTGGATCCATCGGTAAAATTTGATGAGAATAAAAACGCAGGGCAAGCGTCTGCGGATCACACGGAGGCAACGCCACGAATATGATCGAAAGTGTACGAACGAAACTTTTAAAATTTGGCGCGACGCGACAAACGGCGGCTCCTTAGCATTTTTGTTTACCGTCTCTTTATTTATTTGACACAAAATTATTAATTATAATTCGATAGTTTTTCTTATTATCAATGACATGAAAGGGAGTTTTCGAGAAACTCTCACCCAAAAAATACATGGAAAACACAATTCACAACAAAAATACATCTTCAAAAATAATGAAGTCCATAAGATGCCCATTAAACTGTGATTTTATTACCGATAGCAAAGACATTATTGTTTTACATATTACAAAAATTTTCACGGTAACAACTTAGACCCCAAGCCAAGAATTTAACATTTAATAATAAGGAAGACTTTTTTGAGTGGAAAAGAAAATTAGAGCAAGATACTATCAGAGCACAGTTTATAAAATATGGAACTGTTGAAAGGAAAAATGGTATACAATAATTATTTATTCTATTTTTCACCGAGATGGAAATTTACATAAACGCATTAAATTCACATTACGTATAGGTATTACGCTTACATAAACAGGCTTTATCGAATATCGATTTATTATTTAATAGCCATGCTCGCAAGCTCGCTCGGTCATAAAATTATTCGTACAATAAATCCTTTCTTTATTGTACTTGTTATTTAATGTTATTTATATAAATAGCTATTATTCAACAATCTAGATTGAACACTGTGCCTTTGAAAATCTTACAGAAACAGCTTGGTTGTGATACAGCCTACAAATCAACTGTGAAGGGCGAAGGGCGATGTATCATTGGATTGTTCCGCCTGACGTTATCAATTATTTTTTTGTACCCGGGTCCCAGCTTGATACACCATCCCGAAAAAATTAATTCTCATTAGTTTTTCTAAAATTTTCAGTTAAATATTATCGATATTTCATGAAATGGAAATTGCAAAATAATCCTAGAATATAACAATAAATATTCATCAGGATTCAGGACAAGGAGGCGGAGGCGTCAAAAAACAAACAGCAAAAACGTTATGGGCGCTGTATTCGTGGCGTTGCCTCCGTGTGATCCGCAGACGCTTGTTTGTCTTTCTTAACCTTTGAATTGTTTTGGGGCTAGCACCAAGCTCTTGTCATGTTAACTGGTTATCATTCTTAGGAATGTTAGGTATAGGTATTAATTATAAATCTACTGAACTGTACTAGAAATTAAGTCAAGTAATGTATCTTAAATTCTGCACACGGGCATCTGTATGCCTTGCAGAACCACAACAATGTAATGGGTTATAGGTATGTCGTATTAAATTATGGAATCCAATTTTTGTAATTTTGAATTTATATTCATTAAATAATAAATAAATTAAGGTTAGGATTAAGGATTAAGATATTAAAATTGTTTTAGAAAATTAGGCTTCACATCTTTATAACATAAGTAATTATAAAATTGAAAAATTTGGCAAACCTTACCCCATTGTAAATCAACATTTAAATAAATAAATTTAAAAAAAATAAAAAAAATACTATTCCATAGGCCGAAAAAAAAAAAAAAAAGAAACATGCCCATTATTCTTAAAGTGGGCAGAGTTCAGCAATCTGTTGGGGGTTTAATACAAATTTTACTGCTTATAATAGGCTGGTTCGCAGAATACAAAATAGTTATTAAGGTTATAAGGCCGATAAATAACAAATAACGGCTGAGCTGAAGTTTTTGATCTGGATTATGCTGGTATTTGCAGTTATCGGCCGTGATTCGTTCTAAATTTTTCGTCATACTACAGATATCTTTCAATCTGACAAAAAAAAACACCCTCCTATAGGCGTATGTTTGAAAATAACCTCCGGCGGCCCTTATTTTAACCTGGCTGTTTATTTAAATTTTAACCAGCCGGCGGATAAGTGGTGAAATACACCTTTTCGATTTCAATTTCGCTCCATTCGATCTCTCAGTGTTTTTTATTAGTTTCTTTTCCATCAAAATCATTTATTCAATATTTCTATCATGTACGTAGCAAAAGAAAAAAAAATCCACATAAAACTCCATCATTTGAATCTATATCGACTAATGTACTTGTCAAACACAAACACAATTTCACTTTATTTTCTTATTTTACTCAAATACCTATTGAAAACATTTAAATGTGGGTGTTGAACCATGTCGAGTTTTGTCAAATGAAATGTAGAGAGAAATGATTTGTAGGTAAAATCTGAATGAAATGAAATGATTTGTATAACATAAAAATAATAAGTATTTATTTTACTACTAAAGAAATTAATAATAATTAAAAGGGTTTTCTATATACACTCACTATCACAAAAAAATCTATTTTAATCTTTTGGTATCATTTATCTTTAGATAGGTATATACAATCACATTAAAAAAATGGGTTTTCAGTGTTTATTCCTTCCCTGATTGCATTAATTTAAAGATTTCTTCAAGAATAATGCAATGTTTCTAGTCTTGATTTTTTTTTTAAGGAAACAAGCAAAAATTGAGGCATAATTCAAAGTGTTCAGGGACACAGTTCTAAATGCAAATTGCTGCCGATATTATGACTAAAACTAATAACAAATAAAGCTAATAAAAATGTGTTTTATTGAAAAAGCGAGTGAAAAAGTAAAAATAAATTATTGACTCAAGATTTAAATTTTAAAAGAGGTATCACTTTGCTTTTGCTATGGCCATTCCAACTCCTACGATTGCTCCCACAGCCAAAACTACCCCACCTGCTGTAAGTATTCCTACTATTCCTTCTTTTTCCAGTTTCTTTTTGATGTTTTGCTCTAGACTGAGAACTTGTTGATTTCCTAAACAATATTTTAAATTAATTGAGGAGTTCAAGTAGATTTTAGACAGGTGAAAGTTTTTACCTGGTTCAAGAATCAAAAATGACCTAACATATTTCAAAGCTGTTGTATATGCTTTTAGTCTAGCATTGCCAATAGCCAAGTAATACAAATAGTCCCTTTGCCCTTCTTCATGAGTTTTATAGAGTTCCTCCAATAAAACTATTCCTTTTTGTATGTCAGCTGGGTATTTGCTTCTGACGAGACACCAGGCATATTCGAATTGTGCCTTTGGAGTTACATCATTTTTGTAGAGTTGCTGGTGGTAGATTTTTTCAAATTTCTAATAAAAAAATAGTTATATTATTTTTCAAGAATTCTAAAAATAATTATTACAATAGGTACGTTTTTAAATAAAATTATTGATAAACAAAGCATTGGATGAGTCATTTAATGACTAAATTAGACCTTCATGATAAAGTCAAAGGAATCAGACTTTTTTTTTCATCTCTGGACCCTGGTAATGAGTTTTTGGGTGAGTTTGTGATGTTTCTATTATAAAGACTGAATTCTTGCTGTTGAATGATGAAAAAAACAGCCTTATTTTACTGATTTAAAATGTTTTTTCAGCAATAGCAATACCTAAGCAATTATTTTTGTATAAGAAAAATAAAGGACACATGTTCATATTGCATGAAAAAACCTATATTTAAATGATTTACCTTTAAATCTTCTGGAAGTACAGTTTCAGACAGAATATCTGCCATTTTATGAGGAAAAATAGGAAATTTGCTGTTGCTGAAAAATCACAACTTTTTTTATCAACAAAATGTCAAAAATATACAAATAATCATGTGTCATTTGTGTCAAAGAAGAAGTTAGCTGGGGTGCGTTCGAAAACGTGGTTGTTGGTGCGAGAAATATTTTCGTTTTATCAAAATCAAAATCTCCATTAACACCTAAAGTCTGTTTTCTATTTAAATAAAATTCCCCAAGTCAAAAAATTAGTAACTATGTTGGCAACGCAAGCCTTTTCTACATAAAAAATTTGAAAGCATTGAAAATTTTAAACATTGTATTGCCAACATATTAGGCATTCCAGGTTGACGTCATAACCGATCCGCCATTTTAGCTGAGGGGCAAACAAAAGCCAAACATAACCTGATTTAATGTTATTTTCAATTAGGCATTCCATGTCACGTGACTTTGACAAGGTCCGCCATATTTGCTGAGGGGCAAACAAAGCCTGGATCATAGGCGATTTTAAGCCTGGAATGATTATTATTTGGTTATAACCAATGCATTTCCGCCGTCGCGGTTTTAACCCAAGTAGAAGAAGTTGTGACGTCACATATCAGCTGATTTGCTTTTGGTATTTACCACTTATAACAGATTATTTCATTCATTATAAAATAGACCCATCAGACAACGTCATTTTTTGAATGAATTTTGTTTAAATAAGTGATTATTTCACAAGACCTTGTTTATCAGCGATTAAATTTTTGTTTACCTTTTTTGACAGAATTTTGATAGAAATATTCTGACATAATAAATAGAACTCTTTAGATAGGATTGACACCAACAATTCAATCCTAATTATTCAGGAAATAATCTAGCCGTATACCACTCGACCTATAAATTTAAATGTATTAAACTATCCAAATATTTTTTGCATAATTCTGCTTTTTGGCAAATAGTTTCATGCAGAATAACTTTTAAATAAAAGCCCTCGACCGCTTCGCGTTCTCGGGCTTTTATTATGTTATTGTGCATTCAACTATTTTCCAAGCAAAATCATGCTCAAAATATGTTGCATAGTTTAATCAATTAAATTTAAAGGTCTTGTGATATAATATATGATTATAACCCAGCTTTGGACTTGGGTTAATCTTTTGGTTACAGCTTTTTGATGTTATTGTTATTATTTTTGGAATTTGTATTGGTGTTTTGTGATTTTGCAGTTGCGTTGTAGCCTGGCACAATGAAAGAAGTATACATTCACTCACTCACTGCAATTCACCATGTTTAGATCGAGGTTTAGATCATCCCCAAAGAAAAACTGTTCGATAAACGAGACTAACGAGAGATTCAGCTCCATTTTTTGTACCTAAACAAAAAACTATTGTTGAAACGAAAAAAAAAATAAGAATAATAAACATAATCCTACACTGCTATAACCAAATCATTTCAGCGGTCAGTTCCTTGGGTTATGATTCTTGAATGGTGGGGGGCTATGACGTCACACTTGGCTGTCAAAGTTGTCAACCAAAAGAATAACAACGGTATTTACCGATAAATAATCATTCCAGGCTGAAAATCGCCTCATATTGTTTACAGTGTTTTTTGAGTTTGTGCTTCGGAATTTTAGCGTTTTTTGATTTGTTCAATAAGTTTTAAGTTGTTTTTAGTTTTTGTGAATGAATGGAATGAATGAATGAATTTTTATTTACAGACATGCCACTTTACATTTCAACTCAACAATAGTAAACAAACAATTCATTAACAAAAATAATGCTTAAGAATCTAAATTGCTTAAAAAATAAAGAAGTTTGATACTAACAACCTTACAAATAAACTTCAGCAAAATAAATTTGTGGTAGAATGACTCCTTAAACGTTTTGACTGTTCTGATCGGTGCACAGATCTGGCATGTAGCTTAGCTTACTGGCTTGTTCATTCTGGGCTTTTATCAATTATCGTAGTATATCCTAAATTTGTACTGGGGACCCAATCCGGATTGTTTGTATCCTTAAATTCTGCTGGACTACCTAAAAGGTATTAAAAGTTACCTACTTGCAGAAACATAAACAACTTTTTTGATATACCGAGTTGAAGTGTTTTTGTATTTTAACAACAAGACAGTCATAAAACTTACCATTAACAAAATGTTTCGAACAAATTTGAGCATTTTCAACAACGTTGCAGTCAAATCTCCCCTTTTGAGGCATCTAACTCACATACTCCGTTGTTTTTTTGATAGCTCGTTTATGCGATTCCTTGATCTTTAAATGCTGCTGGGATCCTAAAAAACCTCACTTTATCCGTTTTAGCTCTATTGGAGCACCCAAAAACAGAGCTGGGCAAAGCCCTCAGTGAAAGGGCTTGAAGCACTAAGCCCTAAGCCCTTTCTCAAAGTGCTTTCAATTTCAAGCACAAATTCCTTTTTATTTTCAAAAGTGCTTCACAAGCACAAAGCCCTCAAAGTGCTTTGTGCTTGGCAAGCACAAAGCCCCCAAAGTAATTTATAAAGTGCTTGAAGCACATCAAAAGTGCTTGGGGTGCCTCAAAAAGGGCTTTGAAGCTCTTTAAATGTGCTTGAAGCTCTTTAAATGTGCTTGAAGTTCTTTAAATGTGCTTGAAGCTCTTTAATTGTGCTTGAAGCTCTTTAAATGTGCTTGAAGCTCTTCAAATGTGCTTGAAGCTCTTTAAATGTGCTTGACGCTCTTTAAATTTGCTTAAAGCTCTTTAAATTTGCATGCAGCTGCTGAATATGCCCTAAAATCTTAGTACTTCTAACAACGCTAGTGAGCAATAAAAATACAAAAGCTTACTTTCAATATCCTCAATTAATTTTACTAGAGAAACCTCATATTTTGTATTTTTTTGCAAATTACAATTGCAATAATTGTGAATGGTGAATGGTAGTGGTAACCAAAATAATTGTAAGTGTGGGTAATTTTTTTCCTATCCTTACACATCACAACAACTCAGAATAATTTCATGAAATTACTAAAATTGTATTATTTGTCATTTTCTTTGATGTTAACAGATGGCGTCAAAAAAAATTAGCATATCGATACTGGTATCGAATATGGATTTAAAATATCGATGCCATTTGACGAGTATCGATATTTTTAAAATATTTTACCTATTGAGAATAGAAACATCGATAAGCGAAAATCTAGATTCTAGATAAATATCAATCAAAAAATTTGGTGGTATGCGGTAAGCATTCCGACACAGAATAGATAACAGAATTAAGCAACAAAACACATCGATTCAAAATTTTTAGGTAGGGGATAGGTAAAATGATGGTTAATTCAAAGTTCTTTTAGAGTGCTTCAAGCCCTTTTAAAGTGCTTCAAGCTCTTTCAAAGTGCTTCAAGCCCTTTCAAAGTGCTTCAAGCCCTTTTAGAGTGCTTCAAGTCCTTTGAAAGTGCTTCAAGCCCTTTGAAAGTGCTTTAAGTCCTTTGGAAGTGCTTTCAGCTCCCAAAAGTGCTTCAAGCCCTCTAAAAGTAATTGAAGCTCATTGAAAGGGCTTGAATTACATTTTTCAATTACAAGTTACCAAGCACTTTTCTAAAGTAATTGACTTTGCAAGCCCCAATTACAAATATGTAAAAGGGCTTGAAGCACAGGGCTTTCAAGCCCTCGAAGTGCTTCAAGCACTTTTACAAGCACAAAGCACTCAAGCCCTGCCCAGCTCTGCCCAAAAACGCCACAAAACGAAGGCATCTTCACAAAATAAAACACAAAAATTCTCGGTTTGCATTGAAAATAACACTAGGGTGGGTATTATAAAACTGCTTTGACAGTTAACTTGAAGTTAACTTTTTGAATTACATGTAATTCCAGAAGTTAACTTTAAGTTAACTCTCAAAGTAGTTGTATAATACCCGCCAAATCAGGTTATGTTTGGCTTGTGTTTGCCCGTCAGCTTAAATGGCGGATCGGTTATGACGTCAACCTGGAATGCCTATTGCAAACCGAGAATTTTTGAAGTATTATTTTGTGAAGATGCCTTCGTTTTGTGGCGTTTTTGGGTGCTCCAATAGGGCTGAAAGGGATAAAGTGGGGTTTTTTAGGATTCCAGCAGCATTTAAAGATCGAGGGAATCGCATAAACGAGCTATCAAAAAAACAACGGAGTATGTGAATTAGATGCCTCAATAGGGGAGATTTGCCTGTAACGTTGTTAAAAATGCTCGAATTTGTTCGGAACATTTTGTTAATGGTAAGTTTTATGACTGTCTTGTTGTTAAAGGGGGTGGGACCCTTAAAAACGACTTAAGCTACTTAAATCAAGAAAAAAATTCTAAGATCTCTCGTGAAAACCGCAGTCCTGTATTCAAAATAGTATCCGACAAAATTCTTTAGGAAAATCAATTATGCAGGGAATTGTGATGTCACAACCGCCGAAATCGCAGTCTTCTGGTCGTTCAGTCGTCAGTGAACCGTACCCTATATTTTGAGTGGTTGCAATTCGCTCTAGGAGATAATTATCTTTTGTTTTGGAGAATTCTCACACGTGTTAATACTGTCTCTGAAAATTCAGTGTGACGTCACAAAAGCCTAGTTGTAACTTTAAACCGCCCTAACTCGAAAACGGACCGTCGTAGCAAGATGCGGTTTGAATATTTATTCTTAGATTTTCTTGCACTAAAACTCTAATTTTTGGGTCACACCCCCTTTAAAATACGAAAACACTTCATCTCGGCACATCAAAAAAGTTGTTTATGTTTCTACAAGTATATAGGTAACTTTTAATACCTTTTAGGTAGTCCAGCAGAATTTAAGGATACAAACAATCCGGATTGGGTCCCCAGTACAAATTTAGGATATACTACGATAATTGATAGACGCCCAGAATGAACAAGCCAGTAAGCTACATGCCAGATCTGTGCACCGCCGATCAGAAAAGTCAAAACATTTGAGGAGTCATTCTACCACAAATTTATTTTGCTAAAGTTTATTTGTAAGGTTGTTAGTATCAAAATTTTCTATTTTTTAAACAATTTAGATTCTAAGCATTATTTTTGTTAATAAATTGTTTGTTTACTACTATTGTTGAATTGAAATGTAAAGTGGCATGTCTGTAAATAAAGATTCATTCATTCATTCCATTCATTCACGAAAACTAAACACAACTTAAAATTTATTGAATAAATCAAAAAACGCAAAAATTCCAAAGCACAAACTCAAAAAACATTGTAAACAATCAGAGCTGTCAAAGATACTTTTGAAAAGTATCTAGTTACAAGATAAGTTACTTTTGGAAAAAGTATCTGAAGTTACTTCGGGTATTTAGATACTCATTGAAAAAAGGATCTTAAATACGTATCTAAGTTACTTTTCAAGAATAAGATCCTTATTAAAATACTTTATTATTATTTCCAAGTAGCAGGCGGAAAAAACGATTAAGCTATGGCTGTTTATTTGTTCCACAGGTTTCGGGTTTCGGGTTCAATTTAAAAATTATAAAACAAAAATTTTTATAGTTCAAAAATCCCAAATTCGAGAAGGGTCAAAATCGCAAGACACTAGAATGTTATCACAGTTACAATCACAAATCATAACTAAATGTTTATAGAATAGATATAATGGACAAATCGCGACGTGAGCTTTTGCAATTCACAGTTGTCAATCAACTCTTTTTTTAAATGAGTTTACACTAACTGCACTTATTAAAGAAAAAGTATAATCATTAATTTGTCTTTAAACACTTACCATTGTCTACAGTCTACAAATAAATCAATAATGGTATTTTCTAAAAAAACTAATTTTCCAAAAACCAAAAAAAATTATTTGAAAATCAGGGTCATAGCTTTACAACTAACGTAACACGAAATTATTAAATAAATGGTATCAATCAAGACAACACAAGCAAATAGTTATTTGTGCAACCAGTTGGGAAAAGCAGTATTTTTCGTAACCAGCAGATTTCTACGGAACGAGCGAAGTTCCGCAAAAGAAAGCGAGTTACGAAAAATAGTGTTTCCCAACGTGTTTCACACAATATTTTTTCTAATTTTGTATATTATGATCTGATCCATTCAAAATCGAGTCAAAAACATGAAAAATGTCCCTTCTATAATTATTTCTGAATTGTAAAGTAAGTTCAGAGATGTTTCCTATTCCGTTACCATCGAGTTTGGCGACGCAAACCGGCCATTGCTTTCGACTATCATCCACTACCTACTCTGCTCGTAGATTCTGTGGATGATTTGCTGAGAATTAAATAGCGTGAGGGGTGGAAGTCTAATACAGCCGCTAAGGGCTATGTGGAAAATTTCATAACTATAAAAAACAGAAAATTCTCACTAACATCCTTGGAGAGACTTCCATGAAAAAAACATTCAATTTATTCATTTAAGGTTTAAAGTCAACCCCTATTTTCCGAACCTTGTGTTCAAAAATTCCAAAAAAATATATGTTTTATGGTTATCGATATACTTTAATCCATAACTTTCTTAAGCAAACTTGACTCGCCATTTTTGAGTTATATCGCAAAAACTGAAAAAAAAGTAATTTTTCACCATTTATTTCAAAACGAATAGATGAAGTTTCCCATTATTTTTATTACGAACTACTATTGCAATTCTACGCGACATATATTTTTTTCAAATTTTTTGAACTTGTAGTTTTAATTAAGTAATACCAACAAAGTACTCCGAGTAGTTCAGCCCCAAAAGTATCACAGATTTTCTTCTTGTATTTTGTGCAACTAATGGTGAAATTTACTTTTGATTACCAGTTGCGAAAAATTTTACTTTTCGTAACTGGTGATGAAAAGTAAGACATTTGATAACGTCAACGAGTTTTGAAAAATGTCACTTTAAATGTCAAAATTAGAAAAAATAAAATGCATAATTGCATAAATAAAGAAAACAAAACACCTACATTTCTAAGAGCTTAGTGTGTATTTTATATTTTATGTCATACCAATACATTATTATGTTTTTATACCTTAGATACCATCTAAATAATTCACTAGTACACATTATGGCCCGAGCGGGCATAAAGACCCAAAAAACAGTTTTCGATTAACTTATTCTTTTATTAACAAAATATAAATTTACGTTTATATACTTTCCTTGCGTTCGGTATTTTGCTCGAAGAGCAGATCGTGCTGAGCGGAGCCGTAATCACGTGACCAGCGAGGGAACAGAGCAGTTGAACGCTATATAAAAGTGCCAGAAATTTTAATAAACGAACGCGAATGAGGCTGCACCGAGTACACTTTTTGAATAAACGAACGGTAAAGTCATGCTCGGAGAACTCAGACCAAAATAACGAACGCACGGATAATATTTTTTGTACAACTGTCAAAAAATGATGATGTTTGCACTCTGATGACAATTTGCGAAATGACACTTTTTTCCCAGGTATGGTTTTTTTAATGTTCCCATGACGCCGTGCGCGAAATTCTACTTTGTATATAGATGCTACTTGTATATATACTTTGTATATATACAGTGTGCACCATAAAGTTGGGTACACATGGGGAAATTCTTAATTATTCCTTTTTTCAAAAACTTTTTTTGGGGATCGTTAGGGCATGTTCGATAACCAAAAAATCGATTATGACACAAGTCATGTTATTTTTCTGATGACCAGAAAATGTGTAAAAAGGGACATGGGTACATTATAGCGACACGACCGGACGATATTTTCTAATTTATGACTTTCAAGTGTGTATTTCGCAAAACAATCGATTCGTTTGATATCAAACCTATGTAGTTTAGTTGAATAAAGCCATTTTTTAAATAAAATTAATATTTTCGATTTTCCATAATGGTATAAGTAAAATAAGTAGTTTCATTTTATTTTTTTTTCTGATTTGCTTCAAAATCGGCATGTGAAGTTCCTTTTGGATTCTTAACAACTTTTTCTGATAAAATTTTTTGATATCTTGCCAAATTTACCCGTTTTTCGACATCAATATCAACTTTTTTCAAAATTCCCGCTAAACCGATAATCGCATGACATGTGTCATAATTTATTTTTTGGTTATCGAACATGCCCTAACGATCCCCAAAAAAAGTTTTTTGTAAAAGGAATAATTAAGAATTTTCCCATATGTACCCAACTTTATGGCGCACACTGTATGTATTCTTTTTTGGAAGGCTTCCTATATGTATATACAGGGTGTCCCAAAAAGATACCGACAAACTTTAAGGGGTAGTAGGGGACATCAAAACAAGCATTTTTGTTTATATAAACATATGTCCGCCAATGAGCCATTTGGGCTGTAGAGCAAAAAAACTGTTTGATACTTTTATTCTTCGCAATAATTAAATCACTGTTTACTTATTACATAGCACCTAGAGACTTGGTACCTCATTCAAGGTGCATTGTACTGATGATGTCGGAACTAATAATAGAAACGTCGTTTCGCCATCGGGTGTGATGATGACGTAACTAATAATAAAAACGTCGTTTCGCCATCGGGTCTGATGATGACGTAACTAATAATAAAAACGTCGTTTAGCCATCGGGTCTCATGATGACGTAACTAATAATAAAAACGTCGTTTCGCCATCGGGTCTTCAACGTTTATTGCAACCTCAGCGATACCATAACTTGTTACTTTCCTATGATCTGCGATAAACAAGCTCAGACTAGTCTGTAGCCAATCACCAGCTTCGTATCCATCTACACATGCCAGCGAACTTTTCCTAGAAATATGGGCCATCGTTTCAATTTTATTGTTGCTTATTACGTTGGCATCTCGTGATAAGCAAGTCCTAACAAGTCTCTAACCAATCGGAAGGCTGAGGTCTCTCGTCTCAATATAAAAAACCAGCGAAAACAAGCCGGAGCTTTTTTTTTTTTCATTATTATTTAAATCATATTAATACAACGTTTTAGCTAGTATTCAAATCAAAATCGCCGCTAGTTCGAGTGACTTTTTTTGTCAACATGACTTTGACCCATGACTCATTTATACAAATATTTCTCTACAAAAATAATTCCGTTTCAAGTTTCCTCCATTAGGAATTTCCTGGAATTTTTGCTTCAAATATTCAGTACCTATTATCAATATATTGCTAAATTATATATTAACACGTTCACCAACAAAAACAAAAAATGAGGCAAACGCGTCGCATAGGAAATTACACTGCTTGAGCCGTCCAGCCGCAATACTGATAAACTATTTTCATTCAGAGTTAACAATAAAACCTGCGACAATGATAAGAGCAGGCGTTTCGTCATCAGCGTATAAGTATGTGAATATTTTCATCATTGCAGTATCAGTTGAATAAAAATGGTATAGTAGTAATGAGGGGACCTGAGCCTGGGAAAATTTTCGATACCGTGGGAAAATCTATAGATCGGCGGCGCCTTTGATCTGAAATTACTGGGACTTGACCCGGGGCCAACCCCAAATTTTTCGACGTCATTATGTTATCGGTGGCGCCATCTAGCGTACATAGTCTGAAGTTCGTTGTGTCCTTTTACAGGATGCCGTAGTGGTAAATAACAAAAATTCATGAATCAGCACGCCGCCGACGTTCAATGTCGTTGTGTTGTAAACAGGGGTATCATATTTCACGGTTATTTTTACTTACTAGGTCATGAGCGCGCTTCGCGCGCTTTTTTTCCTAAATTAAGTCTGTCAAAATGAAAACAATTATAAAGTGCTGCGATTTGCTGCAAAATAGAATAATTTGTCAAGATGCGCGCATGGTGCTCAATTTTAACTTACTATACGCAGAATTACCTAACTGCGTAATTTATTATTACATATATGTATTGCGCAATTTCTTGCTAGTTAATTAAAAATCCATTCAAATATAAAAGCAAAAACAAATTATTTTACACACCTTGAAATAAATGGAATAATGTAGGTATTTGGGTAAATAAAAAAAATAACTCACCTTTGAAGAACTACACTTTGGCCGAGACTTTGGCATAGAACACCTCTCTAAACTGAAACTATATCGTATCAAATACCCACAAACGCACAAACTAATAACTAATAATAACAAACCAGTCAAACCACTGCCACAAACCACTCAAACCAGTTAAACCATGTTTCCGACACTATAGGCCGATTCTAAAATTAAAAATTTGTGCTTTTGCAGGAGGCCTTTTAAAGTACCTAGTTTTGCGCCGCGCCAGAAATACAGGGTGCCAATTTGAAAACTTCCCACCTGTATTATGTCGGAGTAGAAAGATTTTCAAAAAAATCCCTGGAACAGTGAAACACGTCAACTATAATTTGAAGGGGGATGAGTTTTTATGCAAAATTCACCTTCCCTTTTTCAATCCCCCAGCCCCCAGAGCCACCCCTTAGAAAATTTTAAATGGGAAGGGGGAGTCAAGTAATGCATCATTTTGGAGGGTTTTCAATTCCATACATTTTGGTAGATACAACATAAGTTCAACTGTTTTGGAAATATTGAGAGTTGAAAATTGACTTTTTTGTAACTTTGACAAGCCATAAAACTTAAACAGTTAATTTGAGAGGAAAATTCCGGTTGAATATTTAATCTTTGGTTAAATTTAAAAATGGTGTCAAATGATAGTTTATGAAAATCCAAGACAAGAATGTAAGATCGGTTTTCCTCTAAAATTAACCATTTAGGTTTTACAGCCTGTCAAATTAGCAAAAAGATCAATTTTCAACTGTCGATTTTTCCAAAATAGTTGAACTTAGGGACTAACATTTAGTTCCAAAATGTATGGAATTAAAAACCCTGCAAAATGATGAACCACTTGATCCCCCTCCCCATTTCAAATTTTTCCAGGTAGTGGCTCAAGAGGGCTGGGGGGGTTGAAAAAGGGAAGATGAATTTTGCATAAAACCTCATCCTTCTTCAAATTATAGTCGACGTGTTTCAAGGATTTTTTCGAAAATTTTTCGGAAGTTTTCAAATTGACACCCTGTATTTTCATACCAGGAAATTTCAAAAAATATACCTTTAATACGCTCGGTCAAATAAAGATCTATTGTAATTTTACTTACAAGTTTATTAATTATTTGTATATCAAGGCTGTCAAATGCCGTTTTAGCGTACGTAGAGAAAAATTATCGCCGAGGCAAGATAATCTCGAGGACGCTAAAAAGTTTCGAGGTCATGGTATACAC
This sequence comes from Ceutorhynchus assimilis, assembly GCA_917834065.1. NCBI lineage: Eukaryota > Metazoa > Arthropoda > Insecta > Coleoptera > Curculionidae > Ceutorhynchus > Ceutorhynchus assimilis. Next base: position 39,436,223 of record OU892280.1, on the reverse strand, counting down.
ACTATTTTTTGTGCAACTATAAAAACTATGTAAAGGGACAGAAAAATTGTATGAATTTGACAAGAATTTGACACATTTTGCACGTCAGGTGTGACGGCCGCGAAAATGAATTTTGCGGCCTGTGTAGCGGCCGCGAAAGCTCATTTCACGGACGGTTGCACAAAAATGTTATTCAAACAGACATAAATAATTATCAAGTTTTGACCTAGGAGTCAAATTTAAAAAAAATATATTTTTAATACCTGCGTTAATTATTGGAGCAATTACACACCGCACAAAAATTATCGCATCACCAATGCTTTCATATATTTTGGCTACAGTAAATTTATTTTAATTTTTTTTTATGTAGGTATTCCCTGAATGGGCATCTCGATGGGCATTCTTCAACTGAAAAACTCGAGTCAAAAAACAAGTCGTTTCTTCTTTTGTTAGATTCGTTAGAAACGTCACTTTTATACATGTTTGACAAAGTTTTCCTGACTTCTGGTTTTATCGGAAATTACCGAAACTTTTGAGTTTCAAATGGCACACCCTGTATATTTTTTGTTTTTTGGATTTTACAGATTTTTTTACGTCCTAATCTACCACTTTTAAATCGAGTTTTGGCCAAATTTCGCTTTCAAATCTAATTTCAAGTTAAAAAAAAAAATACCTACAAAAATATTTGAACGAAAATTGAGAAAAATGTCGTAGTGTATTATATCGTTGGATTCGCTTCAAAATACTGCATTTAGTAATATTATGAAAGTGATATGTTTCTATTCTAGTTTTTGAGCTAGGGCAAAAATACTGAAATAATGTTAATAACAGCCCTCTATCAAAGAAGTTTACAAAGATAAAATTGAGTTTCTATTTTTCTAAAATTAAGTAAAGTCATTTTGGAATGATCATGGCAGTCTGGTTAAAAAATTAAAATTTAATTAAAAAACAAAATTTGGACAAAAATCAATTCAAAAGTGGTGCATTAGGATGTTAAACGATTTGCAGAATTCGAAAAACAAAAAATATACAGGGTTTTTCATTTAAAAATCAAAAGTTGCGGTCATTTCCGGTGAAACCGGAAGTCAGGAAATTTTGTCATAAATTCATAAAAATAGCGTTTGGTTAAAATATCAACCCTACCAAGTAGTGGAGTAAAATCACAATGAAATTATGACTTTGAGTGATTCCGAGGTATAACCAGATGAAACCTATATCATCTTGTAGAGGACACTCTGGGGCATAGGAAATGGGAATGTACAACTTTTTTAGTAGGACTGAACTTTGAAATCGGCCCCTAAACGTGACTGAGCTCGAATTTGAAAAACTACGTTTTTCTAAACATTACCCGCTGTATTTATTTAAGCATACAATCTAAAATTCTGATTTTTTGCACACTTATACTTGAAACATGAGCGCTTCTAATGACAGTTCAGGAATTTCGAAAAGGTTTAAGGTTTTTTTGTTAAAAAGTTAGGAATATAGAATTATCATGCATCTAAAACTTCACCGTGCGGCGAGCTATGTGAATTATTGAAAATTTCTATACATATATATCGAATCAAATGTAGTAAAGATATTGATGAAGTTTTTGAAAAAAAAATTAAGTCGCTAACTTTAACGGTTATAGAAATAGGAATTTTTATCCGGGAGCTTTGAAATGCGCTCTGATGCTAATAGCGGCTAGCGGCTACCATTCTGGAAATCATCTGCGTTAGTGCGTTAGCGTTACATCTAGAAATAAAATAAAAAAATCTATAAACATAAAGTAATTGATTGAATCCTTTTTTATCAAGTTATAGTTTAACTATTTTCTCCTTCGTCATCCTCATATAAATCAGGAACATTATTTTGACAACTTTTGCAGGAACAATCGCTGCAGCATGTTAAACCCTCTTTCAAGCAGACACATTTATTATTTTGACATAATTTATCTTCGCAGAAGACATTCATTAGTTGCCTTATATCCATTGGTATGGGATCAGCAGTCATCAAAACAGGCTCAAAAATTCCATTATTCCTAGTCCAACCAAAGTTAACAGGGTTAAGTATAGGCATATTAGGTATATGACTGGATATCCATATACGCAGTTGATATATGCACTTGAAATTTTGTTTATCGCATAAATACAGCTCCTTTTGTTATATATACACCTAGCTCAGTACATGCTGGTAAAATGCATCATCTGTGGGTAGAAGTTCAGAAGCGGATTTATTGGAAGTTGTGGTCAATTGATATCTCAATTTATCGAGGGTTTTTAGGGCCTCGTTCTTATTTCTGAATAGGGCCAATGCAAATTTGGTGGCAATATAAGGTTCCAAGATTTTTATAAAATACATTTTTTGCCTTTGCATTTGTGGTATCGCATCCTGTTGACACATGCAACGCTGGTAAACATTTATAAACTTCATTTTCCAGTTTCTGCACTATTTATTGGAATGATCCGTTTTTTATTCCCTTGTCCCAATTTCATAAAAAGGTAGGTTTCTTTCAAAGAACTTACTTCAATAAATTCAGAATAGTGGTAAATAAGTAATACCAGAACATTTGCATCTGCAGACTTCACCAACACTTTTTTTTTGTGAAGTATCTGATATTCATATAAGACGTGGATTATAAATCGTGCATCAGTCTCATCATGAATCGATTTCAAATCTTTCAATTCGGTTACACGGTTACACCAGTCTTGTTGACAGAAAAGCATAACTCTGGGTTTTCAAAACCACCAGTGATGATCAGAGTTTCTTCTATTTGTCAGCTAAATGTTCCAAAATATAACCTGTTACAAATTTCAATAGGGATTCTTCATTTTCTGACAATTTTAAAAAATTCCGAAACTTCATCACTTTTCTCTTTCTAGAAACTTCATACGCATACGTATCTGCGAAGTTAGGTACTTCTTCTGCGTCTTTCCAAAGACTTGACCTATAAAAACCACCGTTATCCTTATAGTGCTTCATAGTTCATACCTTCGACCAAGTGAAAGAATTTGCTTCAGAAAAATACATGCGAGTTCATTAAAAGTTAAGTTGAAAATGCTTTATCATTTAGTCCTTGAATAAGTACCATGCTATCTATTATAAGTGAATTATAACAAAAATGAACTTTTAGTGCGAAAAAATCTAAGAACAAATATTTGAACCGCATCTTGCTACGATGAACCGTTTTCGAGTATAAGGGTGGTTCAAAGTGATAAACGCCTAGGCTGTGACGTCACACTGGCTTCGGAGGCACACTTAAAATAAGTGTAAAATTTTCCAAGACAAAAGTCAACGATCTCACCTAAAGCAAATTGCAACCACTTAAAGTTCAACCACTGAATAAACAGAAGGATATGATTTCGGCGGTTAGCCGGTGTGACGTCACAAGTTCCCGCAAAATTTATTTTCATGAAGAATTTTCTCGGATAGTATGTTGAATGAAAGACTGCAGTTTTCACGGGAGATCTTAGATTTTTTTTTTTTGAATAAAGTAGCTTAAGTTGCTTTTTTTTAGTCACACCCTTGTTTAACATCAGTTCGAAGAGAAGCGACTGTTGAATATGGTTCAAACTTTGATAATAAATCAGTGCATACGAACGCACAATACTGGAAAAGTCAGAAAATGCACCTCTCGGTGAATGCACGAATAATTCCGTCGCGACGCGGTTCACGATGGACTGAGCGCACCCCAGGGCTCTTGGATAAAAATTTATATTTCTATAACCGTTAAAGTTAGCACCTTAATTTTTTTTCTAAAAACTTCGTCAATGTTTTTGCTACATTTGATTCGATATATATGTATAGAAATTTTCAATAATTCACATAGCTCGCCGCATGGTGAAGTTTTAGATGCACGATTTTGATAATTCTATATTCCTAACTTTTTAACAAAAAAACCTTGAGCCTTTTCGAAATTTCTGAACTGTCATTAGAAGCGCTCATATTTCAAGTATAAGTGTGCAAAAAATCAGAAGTTTAGATTGTATGCTTAAATTAATACAGCGGGTAATGTTTAGAAAAACATAGTTTTTCAAATTCGAGCTCAGTCACGTTTAAGGGCCGATTTCAAAGTTCAGTCCTATTAAAAAAAGTTATACATTCCCATTTCCTATGCCCCAAATTGTCCTCTACAAAATGATATAGGTTTCATCTGGTTATACCTCAGAATCACCTACCCTCAGAAAACAGCGAGTTAGAGCAGTGATTTTATTCCACTAAAGTTTCATTGATATCGATAGACAAATAAAATAAGTAGCAACCGGAAAGTGATTTCGTAAGCACCCTGTATTAACATTATTTTTTTTAAATTATATCAGGTGAATGTCCGCCGCAGGTTTGCCGGATTTATTAAATAGGGTACTCGCATGGAAAATTAAATTGATTATTGTTTATTACAGGTTGTAGAAAATCGAAAAAAAAATCGATGCGTGTTTTCTTATTTTGTTCAAATATGATTATTTCGGAAGTTATACAAATATTGAGTTTTGTATATATAGATATACATACTGATCATGTGCGACATCACAACGTATTATAAGTTATGACGTCGGAAGAACATTTCAAAGCGTTGTATCTCCGTCAATTTTTGACTAACAAGAAAAAGAAAAAACACTCGTTGACTTATTTTTCATGGACCTATTCTAGATACCTATCCAATTTGGATAACGTTATAACATAAGAGTGGCTCAACTTCAGCAATTACGTGCCTAATGTTGGCCTTTAAGCCGGCTAGTGTTCGAGGTTTGTCAACATATACTTTGGATTTCAGAAATCTCAGAGAAAAAATCCAGTGGCGTTAGATCGGCAAATTGTGCATTCTGGAGGACGATCATTGACAGCATAAATTAAATGGAATGCACGAAATGTTTGCCGAATAGAACATTGATTTTGATAATGATAATAATTTCTAACAATTTCGACGCGTTAGTCATGTCATAATGAAATGCAGAGACTAAAGGTCAATTCTCACTTGCGCTTCACTCAGCTCAGCGACGCGATGCATACTGTCGCTAGATAAATATGTCATTGGTTTAAATGCGACGCGTCGTAGAGTATAGTGCAATGTAGGTGGAAATCTATTAGTTTTAACCAATGAAATATTTATCTAGGAATAATTTGCATCACGGCGTCGTGTCGCGTCGCCGTGCTGAGTGTAGCACAAGTGAAAATTGATCTTAATTGATTACGGTTGCCAAAGATAGCACCTATGTGACTATCGAGTTCATCATGGACTATTGTCAAACAGCGAGCGTCACTATTGGAAAACCCTATACACACCTAGATTCTTCTATTGGACATCGAAAAAATGATAAACCATTTTCTTGCATTGAAAAGCAACCATCTAATAGCAAAACTAATAGGCATATTATCAGATATTTGTCACGTAAATAAAAAATTCACAATCCTCCACAAATATACAACCAAGGAGAACATTTAAAATGTCGAAGCAGACTTCAATGTTAATGCTTGTGATTATTGTGAGCTCTAAGATCAGCAAAAACTCAACCCTTTCCAAATTTTGCAGAATTTTTCGACCCAATCCAAAAATTTCCACGCCATTTCCAGACGCTTCCAGACTTTATCCAGACTTTTTCAGACTTAATTAGACTTTTCCAGATTTATTCAGACTGATCCAGACTTTATCCAGCTCTTTCCTGACCTATCCGGACTTCTTTCAAACACTTGCCCGACTTCAATCGAGCGAAAACGCCCAATAATGATATTTTAGGAATTTATACCTATGTGAAGGCATTAGTAATTACCTATGAGTCACCACTTAATGCATTATTTGCATAATTAAAACGGTGACAACCTTGAACTAACATCTCTATTCTAAATTTCCGACCCAATCCAGAAATTTCCATGCCTTTTCCAGACGTTTCCAGAAATTTCCAGATTTTATCCAGACTTTTCCAAACTTATCCAGACTTTTCCAGACTTTATCCAAACTTATCCAGACCTTATCCAGACTTGTCTAGGTTTCTCTAGACCTTATCCAGTCCTTTCCTGACCTCTCCGGACTTCTTTGAAACACTTGTCCGACTTCAATCGAGCGAAAACCCCTAATAATGATATTTTAGGAATATTATATTGTGTATAAGTAATTACCCATGAGTCATTACTGCAGAAATTTCCAAATTTTATCTAGACCTATCCAGACTTTTCCAAACTTAGCTACACTTTCCTAGACTTCATCCAGACTTATCCAGAATTTATCCAGACTTGTCTAGATTTCTCCAGACCTTATACAGCCTTTTAGAGACGTTTCCAGAGGTTTCTAGGCTTTTCCAGATTTAATCCAGACTTATCCAGACTTTTCCAGACTTGGCTAGACGTTTCCAGACTTTATCCAGACTTTATCCAGACTTTAATCGGACTTATCCAGACTTTTTCCAGACTTATCTAGATTTCTCCAGACCTTATCCAGCCCTTTGACCCCTCCGGACTTCTCCCAAACATTTTCCTGACTTCAAATACACTTTTTCAGACCTTATCCAGACTTTTTCCGACGTTTCCAGAAATTTCCAGGCATTTTCAGACTTTATCCAGACTTTTCCAGACTTGGGTAGATTTTTCCAGACTTTATCCAGACTTGTCTAGATTTCTCCAGACCTAATAGAGGCTTTTCCAGACGTTTCCAGAAATTTTCTGGCTTTTCCAGACTTTATCCAAACTTATCCAAACTTTTGCAGACTTAATCCAGCCTTATCCAGACTTTATCCAGACTTGTCTAAATTTCTCCAGACCTTATCCAGCCCTTTGCTGACCCGGACTCCGGACTTCTTCCAAACACCCGACTTCAATTTTGTATAAGTAATTGCCCATTTATGAGTCGGCATTTAATGTATGCAAAAACGGTAACATCCTTGAACCAACATAAACATATCGATTTTATATTCGGATTGCCTCATTTGCATAATTAAAGCGGTGACAGCCTTGAACTAACATCTCGATTTTATATTCAGATAACTGATAAGCGTTTCCGTTCTAGCAAAAACGACAAGCTCAAACTTGCATTTATATTTTATCGATGATAAACATGCATGGATATTTTCACTGCCGACTAACTACATATATGTATAATAATATATTTAAAAACAATCCAGCCCATAACCCCATAATACTTCCAGTCAAGTTGGACATTATATCTATTACCCAACTAACAACCCTTAGGGCCAAAAAGAGGTGATATGAAAAATTTAAAAAAATACCTAACTATACCATAACTCTTTTTAGGCGGGGACAGCGAGGCTGCTTTTTCCGGGGTGTGCGCAACCCTTACTATTAGGGGAATGTCCGAAAACCGGATTTTGACCATCTGCGCACATGTCTTCAGGGCCTTATTCTATTTTTTCAATTATTTCGTGTTCTAACGATCCGATTTGATTCGTTCTTTTACCAAAAATTTTCAAATAATTAGTCGCGTATTTGAAGACCAGTTTCACCCGTTTAGCATATGCCAAAAGGGCCGTATTCTATTTTTTCAATTAATTAACGTTCCATCGACTCAATTCAATTTATTCTTTTACCAAAAATTTCTAAATAATTATTGGCCTATTTGAAGACCAGTTTCACCCGTTTAGCATATGCCAAAAGGGCAGTATTCTTTTTTTTCAATTAATTAACGTTCCATCGACTTAATTCAATTTATTCTTTTACCAAAAATTTCTTAATAATTATTGGCCTATTTGAAGACTAGTTCTACCCGTTTAGCATGTGCCAAAAGGGCCGTATTCTATTTTTTCAATTAATTAACGTTCCATCGACTCAATTCAATTTATTCTTTTACCAAAAATTTCTAAATAATTATTGGCCTATTTGAAGACTAGTTCTACTCGTTTAGCATGTGCCAAAAGGGCCGTATTCTATTTTTTCAATTAATTAACGTTCTATTGATTCGATTTTATCAGTTTTTTCACCAAACATTTCTAGATAATTGGTGTGCGTTTTTAAAAACTAGTTTCAACCATTTAGCATACGCCAATCAGTTTTTTCGAATAATCCACTCTCTATTGGCCCGATTTAATTTATTCTTTTACCAAAAACTTCTAAATAATTATTGACATCAATGAAGACTAGTTCTAGCCATTTAGCATACGCCAACAGGAACAGGGCCGTAACCTGTTTTTTCAATCAATCCACTTTCCAGTGATCCAATTCAATTCGTTCGTTTACCATGAATATTCACAATAATGTATTGGAATGTAAATATTTTAGTATAGAAAGTTCTAAGCACAAAAACAGCAGAAAGGATAACATTTAACAATAGGCTACATCTGAATAAAGAGTATGCAAATTTTTGTCAAAAAAAAAATCTAAGAGTTGAGGGACCTTTCTATACAGTTCCAGATGACTTCGAGCGAGCGTGTAATCTCAACCATATGAGTTTAGATCTGGATCGGCAAGCCACACAGCTTATTAACTGGAATATTTGTACCTGTAAGTAGTACAGCAACACGGGTTTCACTATAAAAATCCGACCATAACCTCAATCTTTCATTCTTGACACGTGGTGGATGCGTCGTCGTTGACACGAAGGTGGATGCGCCGCCATGGCCCCATCTTGTCGACAGATGGCGCCATGGGACCTGCTCCCGTGGGGCTCCGCCCCCCAAAAAGGGGGCCCGCAGGGCTGCGCCCCCCGAAAAGGGGCTCCCCGGATTTTATTATGGGTACCAGAAAAAGGAGTGGGGGGCAATGTTTTCCCGCCATTTTGTCGACCGTCAGCTGTTGAACGTCATCTGTCAAACGTCATCTGTCAAACGTCACCTGCCAAACGTCACCTGTCAAACGTCATCTGTCACCTGTGATGACGTCATAGCGGGTGAGTGCAGTGAATTCTTGCAATTACAGGTTCCTGTAATATGGAGTTTGCGTGGAAGGGATTGTTCCCAGTCGTTTCGAAATCGCTACGTATAGTTAATTATGGTTCGGGGAATTACAGGTTCCTGTAATATGGAGTTTGCGTGGAAGGGATTGTTCCGAGTCGTTTCGAAATCGCTACGTATATTTAATTATTCGTTATTCGTTCGGGTTCTGTGATGACGTCATAGCGACCTGGGTCACGTCCGTGGAGTCATTTAGAGTACATAGTGCAAAGTTCGATTCAGGGTTCGCGTTCTGTGATGACGTCATAGCGATCTGGGTCACGTCCGTGGAGTCATTTAGAGTACATAGTGCAAAGCTCGATTCATGATTTGGGATCTGTGATGACGTCATAGCGACCTGGGTCACGTCTGTGGCGCCATTTAGAGTACATAGTGTCAAGTTTTTTGTGTCGCATAGCAGGATGCTGTCGGAAAAATAAAAATCAAATACAATAATTATTGAACTGTTTATTAAAACATTATGGATTAATAAAGTATATTGATACAATTATTAGTGACCCTATTGATTAATTGACATAATATATACATAATACGAGTTAGAGAGAGATAGATTAATACATTATTTCAAATATACAATTATTAGTGACGTTATTGATTAATTGGCATAATATATACATAATACAAGTTAGAGATAGATAGATTAATACATTATTTCAAATATACAATTATTATTAGTGACCTAATTGATTAATTAACATAATTATACGAGGTAGAGAGAGAGAGAGATAAAATGATACATTATTCCAAATATACAAACAATTATTATTAGTGACCTTATAAATTAATTGACATAATACATACATATACGCGTTAGAGAGAGAGAGAGAAAGAGAGAAAACATATTGATGCTCAACATTACTATACTTTTAATTCGTCACCAACATCAAGACTATAATGCCCCCAGGGAAGAGTATTGAAGGAATTGGGCACTAAGAAACGTTTATCGTCAGCTGGACTTAGTGCAATTTTTGATTGTTCAATGCTGAACACATTATGTTGAAAAGACCGGATGGTTCTCTGCGTTACGGTACTTTCTTTGAAATTTTTCAAACAATCTACATAATCGTCAAATGCAATTTTATACTTGACTATATTTTTTTTGACGCCTTTCGATTTTTTCACAACTTTTCCCTTAAGGGTCTTGAAGCTGTACATTTTGGATCTCAGGCCTACTTGGTGAGTCATAATATCACCATTCAGTTCATCTTTCATTAAACCTAAAACCTTTTTATTGACCTGCGGTATGTTATATGGGTTATCTGGAGGGTAGTCTGATGTATCGAATTTAGACAAGTCGGCCTTGATGACTTCTTCATATACATCATCGGTTTCGATGTCATATATGAAGCTGTCGGTATCCATATATTGAATGTGACATTTTTCTGAATCTAATTTGGACAACATGTAGTCGTAGTGAAATGAATACATGAATATTTTCGAAATATCCAAAATCGACATGCCTACATACAATGGTTTGTTGAAAAATAGTTCGGCTTTCTTCATTTCAACCAACAATAAATCATCATCTAAAATGGTTCTGCTATGAAATCTTGGACTAGATATTAAATTTTTCGCACCATACCGCCCTTCCCACGTCTTTACAAATTTCACAACCCTATGATTTCGTATGTTTTCCATAGTCTTTCCGAACACCGCGTTATTGAACAATTTAAAAAGATTTTTGTCAAAGTCATTCTTACTCTGTTTACGTAAGTTATTGTTATGCTCGATATAGGGCTTGAGCCACATTGACTGCTTAAATTTTAAAATCTTGCGAATTTTCTTCAGTACTAGGCCATGTTTCAGTGCCTGTTTTAAATTTCGATAATGTATAACATAGTTTGTCTTGTCGTACAGCGTGGTCATTAATTTCGGTAACTTTGAATTTGGCGGCTTACGATGTTCTGCCGCGAATGGTAAATCTTTATGCAAATCATGTAAGTGTCTAGGATATTCCAAATCAACTTCCAGGATGTAGCCCTCTGGAGAATCGTCTTCCACTGCCATAACATCAAAATTTTTAAGGTCGTCGTCGTCTCCGTCCACCCACTCAAAACCACCGTAGGGTAGGGGCTCGGTCATTGCTTTTCCATATAAATTATTCATGTCGAGATAGAGCAAATACCTTGATTCTTTGGACTCATCATATGTATCCATATATTTGTTATTGGCCTCAGCATAACGATTCACGCATACGGAAATGCCTCCACGAATTCCCTGCTCCACAAACATTATCTGATCAATGTCCCGTAGAATATCTAAACGACATTTTGTAAATTGGAGCATGCTGTCCCAAGTATAACCAGGCATGCTGTGATACCACGCTGGATCTAGTTGATGTGTAGCTATACAGTTTTTACGAAAATTTTCAAAAACATCGGCCAAAAGTAAAATATCAGTTTTCAAATAGAGATCTGAATATTCACCTAAATTTTGAATTTTGAACAAATGCCAGACATTTTGAGCGTGAGCGAACTTTTCATCGCTTAAATCTTCATCATTTAACTTGTTGTAGAATTTATCGATGGAAGGTAGAGAAGTTTCGTTTAAAACTGAAAAATCATTAATATAATCGTAACAAAAGACACCTTTCTGAGTTAATAGTTGAAATTTTGACGGCTCCAAGTCTGAAAATTCTTTTTTCAATATCAGCAAGTCCTTTTTGCTCAACGTGGAGACAAGTTCATCCAAAGAGGCACACAAAAATCTTAGTGAATCAATGAATCTGAAACGCAGCCCATTATCAGGTTCCCTGTAGGTGATCGAAATGTATTTTTCTCTGTTCACGGGTAGGACGCTCACGCGACCATGCTTAGCAAGCTCTCGGATTACGAAAGGAATATCGTAGCCGGAGAGATTATGGAAAACTACTGGAACTATAAAATGCTTACGATAGTTTAGATTGCAGGATTGGTGCGCAAAATTACGAAATTTCCCCGTAAAATGATCATGATCACGAACAATCTTATCGCTGTTTGTAAAAGGTTTCTCACAAATATGACAATGTGTCGACAACACATTGGATAAGCTAATAGTTTCACTAGCAATAAGAGGTACAATATGTTTAAATTTTGAATAAATAAATTTAGACATTTGAGACACTTGTTCAACAAACCATTGCATGCAGTCTACCCCTCGATAACTTTTGAAATACGATAGAGAATCATCATACCCACATTTGAGGTAGTATCCAGCACTAAATGGAACATGTTTCTGATATTTACGAGTTTTTTCCGAAATTTTACTGTTGTTTAAATTTTGAAGTATGCTTTCGAAATCAGCATAGATGACAAAAGGTGTGTGTTGTTTGTAAGTAAAATTTCGAAATTCAACGTGTTCATAATTAGTAATCTTGTAATCATTCAATCTGGAGCACAAATTTACATGTTCAATTAGGCGCTGTTCCGATACAAAATAATTCAAATACCTATCACAAATAAATTTCTTACTTTTAAGTTTACTAAGCTGCGAGGATACAAGTCCAGACAAGTTGCTAATATAGCAATAATGATACTTGATTTCCTCATCTTGTAGCTCTGCTGGTTGTTCAAAATCATAATCGTCTACTTTTGGATAATATTTGTTTTGAACAATCAGCAAATTGACGTGTTTATCTAGTTTTTGTTTTGTTAATCTAACCGGTGCTACTGTGTAAAATTGTTTATTATTGGTCACATTCAGTTCCAAACCGTAAACGTTAATCGAAATATTATTTAACTTTTCAAAATTTTGAATTTGATTGAGGGGCATTGGGATAGGTAGATTTTGCATATTCAAAACAGCCCTATAATATGGGTATGCTGATGTTCGCTCCTTATGGTTAGAGGAGGGAAAGAGACCACATACCACAGACCAATAGAAACAAGCTTCATCAGAATTCTTAATGTTGATGCAAGCCCGTTTCTTTGAAATTTCAATGGGTAATTTAATGTAAGATGACCCGTTTCCAATTTCCATTTTATTTATATTAATTTCCAAATAAAGTATTCTACGTAATGCAAAGCCCGAATCGCGCTCCTGAAATTCAGAAAGCTTGTTCAAAATTTCATCTCGTACATGATCATTGAACCAATCAAAAATATCTGTTCCAACATCAATGATGACATTTTTGGTATTGAAATATTTAACGTCACAAACATCTCGATCATTTTTTGCTTTAATAAATTCACCACAAAATGTTGTATTGACTTTAATTAGTGGAAACTGGCGTAAAATTTCAGTGACTTTTTTCTGAAATATCCTAAATGCATCATTCAAAAACTGATCGACATCCTTGTGAATTAAATTGATGATAATCCCAGTTCGTACCCTTCCCTGAAAACAAGATAAAACATTTTCCCATAAAACCCTCTTTGAAAGTGGTGGTGGTGTTGCTGCTGCTGCTGCTGCTGAACCACTCAAACCTGTTCCTACATGTTGGTGTTGTTTTGAAATTAGTTTTCTAATCAGTTTAAGCTGTTGAATAATTGTTTGCAGTTTTCGTTGAAGACCAACTGAGAGTTTTGTAGCATTACGAACAACTTTATTGCACGAGCAAATTTTTTTAGTTAAACGTTTGCACCAAATTGTTTTGTCTCTTTGTGAAAAATTATCAAAAATAATTTTACGCAATTTTTGAAATACCAAAATCAACTTTTGAGACTCTTTAATGACCTTTGAAGCATTCATAGTGTACGTATATGTATGTGGCTAAAGATCAATCAATTTATTTACAAAGTTGAAACTTACCCTCTCTCTCTCGAATCCTTCCGTAGCACGTTGGCGTAGCAGGAAGACAACCACCAATTCCAGCAACAGCACGCTGTGACAAGATCTGTTGTGGTTTCAGGCAACTCGTGTAGTTTGCCTACTGCTGGCTGCTGCTGCTGCAACAACAGAAACGCTACGTTCAAAGATACATCCACAACCATCATTAGATTAAATAAATAAATGATAAGAAATTGAAAATATTTTTACAAATAAAAATTTCCGAAAAACTAATCACCTTTGAATAGTGTATGTAATTGAAACTTACCTTATCTCTCTCTCTCTGGTAAGCAGAGAACTTAATTGCCCTGCACAATTTGGAAATCACAAACTAGATTCGGCACACCGGGTATTGCTTTCTGGCCCCTGTATACCACGCTGTAAGCTCCGGTATCGAACTGTTCAATAACCGGCTTGAAAGCTTCTGTGGCACGCTTTGGCAGGAACACAACCTTTTCTGTCAGCTCCAATAGCACGCTTTTACCAAATTTGGTTTGCACCAGTTTGGCCGATAGGATCTGTTGTGGCGTATTTTGCGGCAGGTCCTGTAGTTTTGCAACCGGTTTCCTGTTGTCAGCTGTAACAACAGAACATGCAACGTTCAATTTTTTTAGATCCATCTATAACCAAAAAACAACATTTATTTAATCTACGCGAAAAATTAAAAATTCACTTACGATTTTAGAGTACACAGACAGACACTCACTATCACTGTTTTTTTGTTGTTGTTGTTGTTGGTGTTGTTGTTGTTGTTGATAGGCGGCAAAAGTGTGAACTAACAATTGGGAAGCGTCGTTGGCTCTTATATAGGCAGAATTTTCTGAGTCGACAATAGAGAGTTATCGCAAAACAGTTCTACGTAAAAGTTGCCTGTTCGCTTACGCTATTTTATAACCTTATCTACTTGTACCTTGTTGTGATTTGTGTTGTTTATGATCGTCGTCAAGGTCAGAGAGGATTTGAAATTTAAATGCTAATTTTTATTATTATAACCCTCTTAAGCAATGGACCTACTCAATTGGACACAACAAAACTAAACATAACCTATATTACCTGCCTATTTCAGTCTTTTCAGGCATAGATTTAATGTTAAAATAACGTGGGCGCTAATACTGCATGACGCTCTTTGCGATATCTCTCTATCCCGTATGCACACGGCACTACAGCTTTTGTCCAAAAAAAACTGCTTGGTTCACATTTTCCACAGAATAACGGCGACAGAGTTCTTGAAATTATTTTCATCTGCGGTACCACGAAAATAAAGATAACGTTGTTGACGGGAAACTGAAACCCGATACTATGAAAAACAAAGAAATATTTCGACGCAATAAAGACAATGGTCTTGCAATGACAAATTATTATAATTTATTTCAACTCGATTTATTCAATAATAATAATTAAAACCATTAGAGTAATTTTCAAAAATCCTAATTATTTTTATTTTTTGGTAAAAGGCTTACAATATAATCGTACAGAGTAAATGCATTATTAACACTACAAATACACAAGTCTAAGCTATGAAAAGTACAGTGTATAGGTTGTTTCTTATCTAACTTTGGTACATTATTAGCAGCACTAGTAAATTCTAAATTAACAATATGAGGAGGAGGCAGGCGTTTTGTTTCAATTTCGGATAAAAGTTTGGCTAGAAACTCATGCTTTGAGTGGCCCTTGACATAGATGACGTCAACATCTCGTAGATTCTCATAGACAATGGAATAAATTTCTTGATAGTCCAGTTCGCCATTATTATAGTAGATACCATGATGATTTCCACATAGATATTTCACTTGCCTTTTATAGTCTTGTTTGAGCTCATGGAACGGAATTGCAGGTTTTAACATGTAGCTTTGCATATTTTTACCATCGTAGATGGCTAGTTCTTTGGCGTAAAATTCAGGCGTGCAGAAACCTTGCAGGTCGACGACTACAAATTTCATCTTGACAAGGCGTACAGGTGACGGCAACTGACTAAATCAAGCTACGGACAGTGCCTGATAAAGGCAAATACTCCAAAACTCTGTCATGTACAATGATGCAATAGGCTCGAGTATCTCTTGGAAAATTTTCAGAACTGTGCAGCTCGAGCTTAACATCGACTGTGCTACTTTTCAAAGCTTCATTCTGTTTCGAACAGTCTATTACAAACAAACATTGATTTGCAAACGAGCTGAAATCCAGTAACGGTTCAGCATAGGTCTTTCACATATAGGATTTCTGGAATTCGGTGTACATGCGATACGCTTCGGCATATTGTCTGTTGTCGAAATTCAGATTCAAAGATTCGTAGGGGTAAACTTCAGAGTTTAGGAATAGTTTGATATCGGTAATGTTGACATTATCGAAATATGTGACGTCTTTCTGATAGTTGTCTTTGCGGGCAGTTTGGAAAAATACGATAACGTATCGAGCTCTCTCCGACATTGATTTCACAGTCCAAACATCTTTCTTTGTGTTTCTCATTGCGGGCAATTCGTGAATTTCCCAATCACGGAATCCGAAAAAGATTGGTTTATTTCGGGAAATTTCCTCCAACAATTTCAGTTTTAGGACATCGTTGGGATAAATATGTTTAACTCGCAACTCAATCGTCGATATTGATATAGTAGCCTTTTTATCGCCTGTAGAGTTTACGTAGCAATTGTCATCATTTCTAGCTCGAACAAGTTTCAGCTTCTGTTTTCCCATAACTGCACTAGTGTAATCGGCGAAAACACCCAGTAGAAAATTTAACGGTATTAGCAAATTAAAGTCTTTTGTTGTTTCATTCAGGGTTTTGAGCGGCGTACTCCATCCTGCGACGTCTAGTACTTTGCTTTCGTGTTCATTAAAGCATAGCAAACTTTTTATTGTGCTTGTCAGTCCAGGGTCTCGAACTTTCTCAATTTCTCTTCCGTTCAATTCATAAGTTATGGTCTCGAACAGAAAGGCTCCCACATTATTTGTTAACGAGCATGTTCCTGTCGTCCCACCACCACCACCCGCACCTGCCTCTGTATTGTCCTCCTTAAAGTTGGCTTCAATGTAAAGCTCAGCTTGACTAATGTCCATAAAGACATCTTGCTGGTTGATAACTATCTCAATCACATCACTGTAGTTGAATGATTTTGTGAATGGATGATAATGTATGCCATTCTTCTCGAGAAATAGATTCATCCACGTTGACCGGGTGAAATATTTGAAGTTTTTCCGATACGAAAACCATATTTGTGCGATAGAGAGTGTAAATAAATCAGACTCTTGCGTGTGAGTGCCTGCTGCTGCTGCTGCTGATGTTTCGTCGGCGTCTGACTACAGACTGGAGAGGACTGAACGTATCCACTACTTATATGTCGTTGCTGCTGCTGATTAAAAACTAAAACCATGTTTCTTGAGTTCCAATTTTACAACGATTTCTTCGCTTCTAAAATTGACAGGTCTTGCTTCCTGATCCAAAATACTTATGGTGATGTTATCGATGCTGGTTCTATTCACCGGAAGATAAATCAGATTTCTCGGCTCAATAATTATACTATATCCTGGATCAAAGGTCGGCGTGAATTCGTATAATGTATGTGAAGGATTGTTTGTATAATAGGATCCTGAGATAATGTTGCACTCAATTCGTATAGTAGTCACTTGTATAATCTCAACTGGAATATCGGATTCGTGTAGCGTGTTTGCATCTAGGATGAGTGGTGAGAAGCCCAGCAATTGTCCGATACTATCTTGGGGCTCAAAGTCTATATCGTAAACACTCTTGAGCTCGCACTTTAAAGTGTTATTGTTCGGTTTTAAAGACAGTAAATTATCACCACTAGTAGCAGCACCACCACCACCACTATTCGCAGCCAATTGCGTTTGAAGGTAGCTTTCGATATCGGCAATTTCGTACGACCCTGTTGGAATTTCGATTACTCGCTCCTGCTCGTCGTCTTTGCCACTCGCGTAGTAGTAGTAAAACTTGTTTCGTCCAGACTCGATGTTTGGAATAGAATTCCAGGTACTCAAGGAAATTAGGGCTAGCGAATAACTGTATCTAGAGTCTAATTCTATTGGTGGATTAATGTCAACAGTTAAACAACTGGAGCGACCTTTCAACGTGAACGACTGAGACATGACTAATGCTTCTACAAACCACACACTTGATTTTATAATTATTTTATTATCATCAATTATTGAATAAAAAACTTAATGCTAAATGTCCACAATTGTATGTATCGAACGTTTGATACTGATCGTGATTGTAGAAAATTTCACAATTCCTAAAATAGCGAACAACTTCTTTCGGCGGATTCAAGTTGCCAAAACTGTCGAAATATTCAACTAGGTTTCCACGTTTCTTGTAAGCTAGCCAATGTGTTCCAGATCCGCTGATTGTGTCCAAATTAATCACGCCACATTCGATTTTTCTCGGTCTAGACGGCAATGTATCACGCATAAACACTCCACGGAAATTGGCTATTTTCAATTTGGATGTCAGATATCTAATGTCTTTATCGCTTAGCGCTCGTTTAGGTAGCTTCACTGGTAGTTTTTTGGCATCTTTTTCAAAAACAATCCATGTCCGGTCTTGTGTTTAGCCAGATATAAACCGCTCCCCTTTCTACCCAAGGCAATGGCTTCCATGGTCCGATTATGTCTTTGAGATTCTTTGAGCTTGTCGGCTGCTGCTCGGGCATCATTAACGGCTTTCGCAATCCCCGCTGCCCCTCCGCTCAATGCACCCATCGCACTGAGACCAGCAAATATGGGAATTAAAGGTAAAACTCCTCCAACTTTGGGCACTTTGATAACTAGAGGTAATTTCACTTTTTTTCGGCCACCAATTTGCTTGATTGTCATGATGTTGGTATTTCTCCTCCTGGACCGCCTCCTACATTGCCATACTGTTTTACATGTTTTTTAATTTTGTTCAAGATGCACGATTTGAACGGTTTAGTTTGTTGTCGTCGTCGACGCATGCCCATACCGAGTTTACGTTTGGCTTTCATCACGTTTGTCACCAGCCAAGCTGCACTCTTCTCACCGAAACTAGAATCTTTGGCTTTAACTCGTTCCCAAGCCCTGTTCTCCAATACCTTATCGGCTTGATGTCTTTTATGTAAATCCTCCCTGTTTTCAGAGTATGCAATGTTGTGTTCTCGGCAAGCTGCGTCCAACTTGTTTTTCGGCTGATCAACTCGGGCTAAACGTTCAGCAAGTTTCGTACCAGGTCCACAATAGGAATAGCCTGGCAGATGGAGCTCGAACGGTAGCTTGTTGATACCACTATTTAAGAGACCTTTACCCTTCAGTGTCTCCATTGCTACTGAGGCAGTGGTCAAGTAAACACTGTTTTATACAAGATGCGTGCAGAAAAACAGAAACTCACCATCAGAGTTGATTTTAATTTCGATTTGCCTGAAAAAGGAATGAGTGAGCAGAGGAATAGACATAGTGAGCTTTTGCCAAATACAATTAGAGCAATTATTTGTGGTCCTAGTAATTCGGGGAAAACCAATGTGATGCTGAGTCTGCTAACCGACCCGAACGGACTCAGATTCGAGAATGTCTACGTTTATTCAAAGTCACTATATCAGGAGAAATACAAGTTCCTCGAGCAAGTGCTGAAAAATGTTCCAGGTGTAACCTTTCAGGCTTTCAGTGATAATGAAATGGTGTTGGATCCGGAAAATATGAAACCAGATTCTGTATTTATATTCGACGATGTGGCTTGCGAGAAACAGGACAAGATACGAAACTACTTTTGCATGGGTCGACATAATGCAGTCGATTCATTCTACCTGTGTCAAACGTATTCCAAAGTGCCCAAACAATTGGTGCGAGATAACGCAAACGTGTTGATTTTATTCAAGCAAGACGATATGAATCTGAAACATGTCTACGATGATCACGTGAATACAGATATGTCGCTGGAAATATTCAAAATGCTCTGTTCAGAGTGCTGGAAAGAGAAATATGGATTTCTGGTTATTGTCAAGGATTGCGATATGTGCAAAGGACGCTACAGGAGCCAGTTTGATACCTTTATAATTCCCTAAGTGATTACACCAGCTTCAGTGTTACTAAAGACGTTATCGCATACAGATCTGTCCCGAAAAGCTGTCTGTGTAGACAGACCTGTCCTAAAAGTAGCTGTCTGTGTAGACTCACCTGTCTCGAAAAGCTGTCTGTGTAGACAGACCTGTCCTAAAAGAGGCTGTCTGTGTAGACTGACCTGTCCTGAAAGAAGCTGTCTGTGTAGAGAGACCTGTCCTAAAAGAAGCTGTCTGTGTAGACTGACCTGTCTCGAAAAGCTGTCTGCGTAGACTGACCTGTCCCGAAAAGCTGTCTGCGTAGACTGACCTGTCTCGAAAAAGCTGTCTGTGTAGACTGACCTGTCTCGTAAAAGCTGTCTGTGTAGACTGACCTGTATCAAGACCTGTAGTAGAGTTGTTGCAATGACTCCGCCTGTTTTGAGTAAAGCTGACAGAGATGTCAAGAAACGAATTAATACTGTTGCAAGAAACATACGGAAGAAATATTTTTCTCTGAAGCTGGAGAAAAGTAACAAAGATGAAGCATTGGATAGACTTTTGAACCCCATAACCGCTCCTCTAAATAAACTTGTGGAAAAATCTAAGAAGCCAGCAAAAAATGAGGATGACGTGTTGTTTGTTGAGAAGCCAATAGAAAACGACGACGACGACGATTTACAACAATCAATAATTGGAAACCAGACTTCGAGTTATATAGAATTTATAAAACAATATCCAGAGATAGCTCAAGAGTATATTCTTAAATACTTGGGTGGTTCTAATGAAACGGATTCGACCTATGGATTGAAATATAACTCGGAAACCGGCTTTTGGACCATGGGCACAGAAAGAGTTGATTTTCTACCAAATGGCGATATTAATGTTGGAAACGTAACTTATCCCAAGAGTCGCGGTCTATACGACTTGTTATTCCTCAAACATCCTCGACTGAATACGGAAAAAGACAACGAACAATTCAATGAAATCTTATTCCGCAGCAATGCACATAGAAGAGAATATAAACCGACAGGTCAGATAAAGGGGACCAATTCGAGAAAATATCAATAATTTATAAAGCCATATATACCTCCACCACCAACAGCAAAGCAATCAAAATCTCATAAAAAATCATTGTCGGGATCCGGATTACCGGCATCGTCATCACCGTCGTCTTTAATGATGCAGTACAATGAAAAACCCAAACAGTATGTGTATTACGATGACGTAAACGAACTGATTGATAGGTTGATTATATTGGATGCGTCTCAAGAGGCTGGCAATGGAAATCACACGAATGAAATAATGAGTATTTTGGAAGAGTTGCGAGAGCTAGGCGTTATCCGAGACTAATCTACTAATAATAATAAAATAGTCTACAGCTTTCATCTATCAGTCATTAGTGTGTTAGCCATGAATAAGTTTGGACATTCCCTGTCTTCTTCTTCTTCGTCACGTCGTCGTCAAATTATTCGTGCTCAGGCATCAGCTTTGTCGACCACTACCGATGGCGATTATAATGTTGAAAATCATAGGCTCTGCAATATTGGAATGCCTAGTGACGACAATGATGCATCCACTAAAAAGTATGTAGACTTGGCAACTAGCAGTCTATACAATAAGGTGCTCATCGCAAATGAAGCACTTGGCGCCCTTGGAGAAGCAGTGGATAACATCAGCGATCAAGTTAAAAGCAGTATGTTCCGCATTCAGGAATTGGATCAAATCTTGAACAGAAACGTCCACGATGACCTTCGTAGCCTTGGTGATCTAGCAAGAGAGACTGGAGAAAAGATGAGTCAGCTGGCCATGACGTGCGAGGAACGTTTCCAGAAAATGGAACAATTTGAAGCAACCATCAACCATCGAATTGATCAAATTAAACATGCAGCCAATATTTTGTAGTAGTTATTATAAATATACGTACTCCCATACATATATGTTTAGTTGTCTTTGTGAAATGTCTAGAGAACAAGTGGTTAAGGAGCTTCATCGACCGGCTCGTAAAAACTTCAAACGTAGAAGATTTATACAATATGGCCTCGACGATACTTTTGCCACTGATCTGGCACAACTTGATCAATATGCCGGAGAAAACAATGGATTCAAATACATATTGGTTGTAATCGACTGTTTTTCCAAGTTCCTTTGGACGCGTGCCATTAAATCGAAATCTGCACCAGATGTTGCCAACGCTATGGCAGAGATACTCAAAACATCTGGAAGAATTCCAAAGAAAATTATCTCTGATAATGGAAAGGAGTATTACAATGCTCAATTTGCAAGTCTAATGAAGAAATATGGAATACATCATTATAGTTCGTTTAGTCCTTTGAAAGCATCGATCGCCGAGAGAGTGATTCGAACCATTAAAGAAAAGCTGTTCAAGCAATTTACATTGAATGGGAACCATAAATGGCTGGATTTATTACGGCCTATAACTGATGCCTATAATGATAGCAAACATCGTACGATACATATGAAGCCGAGTAACGTGAATAAAAAGAATGAAAAGGCGATACTTGATACTGTTTATAGTCATATCAAAGTTGTCGGTAAGCAAAAGTTCAAGGTTGGTGACATTGTTCGTATAAGCAAGTATAAACATGTTTTCCAAAAAGGCTATACCCCAAACTGGACTACAGAGCTCTTTAAAATAGCTAAAGTTCATATCACGAATCCAACGACGTATCTGTTGGAAGACTTGCAAGGTCAGCCGATAAGCGGTGGATTTTACGAAGAAGAGCTCCAGAAAACAAAACAGCCAGACTTATTTCTCGTGGAGCAAGTGCTACAAAAAAAGGGAAACAAAATGCTTGTAAAGTGGTTAGGCTTTGATAAATCACACAACAGCTGGATTGACATGAATAAAGATGCCATTCAATACTCGCATGTGATTGGTCTAAGACATGTTCGACGGAGTGGTGGTGGTGGGGGGCCGTAAAAGTTATTATAAACCTCAAAGTACCACATTTGTGTCTCAGTATTTGAACGTAGTCACGGTGTCATCGTGAAATGTCCTGTGCATCGAATCACGCAATGTACGCAGATATCAGTGCCGAAGACAGCGACGATTCGCAGTGTTCGTCAAATTATTGGGAATATTTGGACAGTATGATTTTGAAAAGTCGAATGGAAATTGCTCAAGAGAAACGTTTACTCAACGAAGTTAGCTACCAGGTGAACAATTTCAAGTTGATTGTGGGCCTAAGCGTCGCTCGAGGAATGCTGCCAGCAGTCAAAATAGTAAACTCCATGCTAAACTTGCCCGAAAATCAAACTTGCATAACTCTAGCCGATTTCGACTGGTATGAATTCCTGGAAAAGGTGTCCAAGATGGTGAATGCAACTGCTGCTGCTGGCGTCAAGGACTCTGCTGTGCCTGGCCAACAACAGGCGTTATCCGAGAATTTCACTCTGTATGTCGAATCGTTTTTCGGTGAACAAGCTCTAACTCTTACGTCGAATAATTGTGCATTGTGTTTTTGTTTGGATGACATCAAACAAATTTTAACTGTTTGTCCTCTCATAAATTATAGATTAGAATTAGTCAAGGATTTGAATTTCATTGTATACTATGACGATTGCCTACAATATTTGAATGTAACTCACAATGTCAAAAACGGCAGCCATCTTTTGCAATCAATTATCAGCATGTGTAACTTGAACAAATGTGAACGTAGCTGCTACTTTCTAGAACTTGCTACTATGAACCTAGACAAAATTGTCTGGGATTTAGATAAGCTGGACGCGTGTTGTACCACCCTCCAATCCAATTAGTATTAGTATTAATAAATGACTATAAAAAACATGCTTGCTTTTTATTTTTCACATTACAATAGCAACCTTTGAAGAGTCAAAATGTCCGGTTGTAGTATTACTGGTCGTCGTGGTGATGCCTGCTGCCATCATCAATCTTCCTGTATAAGACAAGCTGTCTATTTGCTACGTACTAGTTTAGAAACAGACATGTACTTTTTACTTCGAGCACTTGAGCAAGAACCCGACACTAATGGTTGGTTTTCCACGCAAGATGTGGAAAAATATGAAAATGGTGTCAAGTCTTGTAATCTTTATCTGGCTAATTCCATCTCCTTGGAGGACCTATGGACTACATCAGCAATTAAAACAGTATGGCGCTAAATACATGTGTGATGATATTATTGCAAAATATATAGGTTACGATGAAGTTGACTAATTTGTATGATGTTTCTATTAAAATAAAAGTTTTCTTGGTGAAAAAAATCGTTTGCATTATATTAACCATTGCGCCAATTTATTAAGGATGTGGAAATGAATCTTAAATTCATTCAATTACTAACCATGATGGTGTCAAGTCAATCGTACTATGTTCTCTTGGTTGCCCTTGTGCAAAATAGTTTCTATGTACACAGACCGTACAATGTCCACAAAATGTCAATAATGCTGGACTTTTCCGCACCTAATAATACAACATCGTGGACAGAAATGCATTATGAAGTAATAGATAAGGGCCATTTAGCTGTTTTCACGACTCGTATACCGTCGTCGACGTCATTGGCGTACCTGCGTTACAAGGTGAGGCTGCATTTTCATGATGAAACTGTTGGAGATACCGAATGGAGAACTCTCATCAGAGAACCACAACAGCAAGAAGAAACATACAATAATTCCCATAAGACTCTATCAGACAACGACATCGCACCGAAATCCACTTTAAATGTAGTCATATTTATTGCCATTTGCTGCGTAATATTATTATTGAATTTAACGTACCATATTGGAAAAAGTCAATGTACCCTATGGTTTAATAAATAAATAGGTTTTAATTTTAAAAAACAAGTGTGACTCATTTAATTCATTAAATTTCCCATAGTTAATCTGCAGTGAAAATATCCTTTTTTTCATCAACAAAATATTAGATGCAAGTCCCAGCTTGTTATTTTCGCTAGAACGTAAATGCTTATCAGTAAAATAAACTGTGAAATATGATACCTTTGTTTATAACGCTCCGACATTAAGCGTCGTCGACTCGATGGTCTGTAACCTTGAGTTTCACGAATTTCCTTTGTTTACCACTACGGCATCCTGTAATAGGACACGTCGCACTACGTACGCTGGATGGCGCCACCGACACACAAACTGATGTGACCATATAAGTAAAAAATTATATAACGCGTGTACTCCATTTACGCAATGATAGACGTTTGATGCAAAAATGGACGTGACCCAGGTCGCTATGACATCATCACAGAACTCGATCCATAAGTCCAACTTTGCACTATGTACTCTAAATGGCGCCACAGACGTGACCCAGGTCGCTATGACGTCATCACAGATCCCAAATCATGAATCGAGCTTTGCACTATGTACTCTAAATGACTCCACGGACGTGACCCAGATCGCTATGACGTCATCACAGAACGCGAACCCTGAATCGAACTTTGCACTATGTACTCTAAATGACTCCACGGACGTGACCCAGGTCGCTATGACGTCATCACAGAACCCGAACCATAATTAAATATACGTAGCGATTTCGAAACGACTCGGAACAATCCCTTCCACGCAAACTCCATATTACAGGAACCTGTAATTCCCCGAACCATAATTAACTATACGTAGCGATTTCGAAACGACTCGGAACAATCCCTTCCACGCAAACTCCATATTACAGGAACCTGTAATTGCAAGAATTCACTGCACTCACCCGCTATGACGTCATCACAGGTGACAGATGACGTTTGACAGGTGACGTTTGGCAGGTGACGTTTGACAGATGACGTTTGACAGATGACGTTCAACAGCTGACGGTCGACAAAATGGCGGGAAAACATTGCCCCCCACTCCTTTTTCTGGTACCCATAATAAAATCCGGGGAGCCCCTTTTCGGGGGGCGCAGCCCTGCGGGCCCCCTTTTTGGGGGGCGGAGCCCCACGGGAGCAGGTCCCATGGCGCCATCTGTCGACAAGATGGGGCCATGGCGGCGCATCCACCTTCGTGTCAACGACGACGCATCCACCACGTGTCAAGAATGAAAGATTGA
Organism: Ceutorhynchus assimilis; assembly: GCA_917834065.1. NCBI lineage: Eukaryota > Metazoa > Arthropoda > Insecta > Coleoptera > Curculionidae > Ceutorhynchus > Ceutorhynchus assimilis. Next base: position 39,410,607 of record OU892280.1, on the reverse strand, counting down.
GGTTATGGTCGGATTTTTATAGTGAAACCCGTGTTGCTGTACTACTCCTGTATACAAGGAAAAAGCGCTCAAAATAGCTGAAAACCCATATTTGCTTCATGTTTCCATTGATTCTTATGAAAATCCTCAAAAATCTGATAGTCGGGGTGGAGGGGGGAGGGGGGTCACTATTATAAAACCGTCCAGTCCTCCGTCCTCATTCATTAGTTTGCAGTTCCTCAAAGAGTAAAGACGTGCAAAACTAGTTCTCCTATACTGATTTATACGTTTGTGAGAAACAATAGCCATTTCCAGTTAGTTCTATAAAAAATATACCCCAAATAAAACGAAGCGTTCAGATTAAAAGATGTCCCTCTTCGTAGATTTAGTGAAACATATAGCCTCTCTCCTGGGGCTACTCACACCAAAATATAATGATAACATCGCTAAAGAAGGCCTGGAGGAATGTACTCGAGGACTAAGAAAACTCAACAAAGCGATCAAACAAGCAGCAACCATGGGTGAAAAGCAGCACTTAGAGTCATGTCTGCGGAATATAAGAAGTATGAGGAATCAGTTCAAGAATATGCAAAAGAAAGGCGCAGGACTTTCACCATCACGCCCTGAAGGAGCAAGAGAGCGGGTGCATTGGGATGATTCAAATTCAGCTTTCAGCAGCAGGATAAGAACAGGGATCATTACAAATTTGAAGCATAAAGATCCCAAACTGTTTTTGATAGATTGTGCAGCTTCATTTAAACGCAGGATCCAGAATGCTCTTAAAAAGGATGAAGCCATCAAAGTTAATGCAGCATTTTGTGGGGAATTCGAGATCGTCAAAGGTGATAAAGTACTAAAAGAATTTAAGTACTTAACAACGTCTAACACGGCCATCTACCGAGATACTAATCTTGAGCAATGGTTTAAGGAAAAGGTTACTGAACCCATTATGAACGAGTTGGAAGAATTTCAGGAACGAGATAGTGGTTGGGCTCTAGAGAAGATAGTGAATTTAGGCATCAACATTAACAAATTCACGCCTCAACTAGGATCTTCATACATCGAGCTACCTCCATCAATAAAGTGTAAAGAAGCTTGTATAAACGTGAAAAACAATGATCAGGCTTGCTTCGCATGGGCTGTTATTTCAGCTCTCTTTCCAGCCGAAAAAAATCCTCAACGATTAAGCAAATATCCAGATTTTAGAGAAGTGTTGAAGTTGAAAGGCATTCAATTCCCGATGACTTTGAAACAAATTCCTAGTTTCGAGAAACAGAATGGTTTATCTATAAATGTTTACAAACTGGAAAAATCTGAGAGAAACTTTAAAGCCTTACCAGCATTCTTAACAAGACATAAACAGGAAAAACATGTTAACCTCCTACTCATCCAGAACAAATATGATGAAGAGCAGGGTGAAGACTCTTTATCTGTGAAGTATCATTACGTGTGGATTAAAAATTTATCAAAATTAGTATCCTCACAATTGAGTAAGCATGATGGGAAAAATCACATCTGCGATCGCTGTCTGCACTATTTCAGATCGCAAGATAAGCTCAACAAACACCTTGAGGATTGCGTGAAGATTAATGAAACAGCTATCAGAATGCCAGAAATCGGGAAAAATATATTGAAATTTAAAAATTTTAAAAACAAGGAAAGAGCGCCTTTCATAGTTTATGCGGATTTGGAGAGCGTTTTGACCCCAACAAAGGAAGATCCTAAAAGGACTCAACACCATATTCCAGCTGCTGTAGGATATTACCTAAAGTGTTCCTATGATGACTCATTATCCTTTTATAAGTCATTCCGTGGTGTGGAATGTATGCAGTGGTTCTCTGATGAGATGGCTCAGCTAGCAGAAAATATCGCAACTGTATTCTGGTGTCCCTACGACATTGATATGACTAAAGCCGAAGAATCAGAGTTTCAGAAATCTACACATTGTTACATCTGCGAGCACCCCTTCAATTCGCCAAGTGATAAAGTTCGAGATCACAATCACTTGATTCCTAACAACAACATGGTGCTGCCCATTCAGCGCCATGTAACATTAATCAACAAGTTTCACACGTGATATCTGTGGTGTTTCATAACTTGAGCGGCTACGATGCCCATTTCATCATTGCAGACATAGCTAACAAAATGAAAGGATCTATTGATTTGTTGCCAATAACAAAGGAAAAATATATCTCATTCACCAAGCACATTGATGCCTACCCCATTCAATTTCGATTCATAGATAGTTTCCGATTTATGAATTCTTCGTTGGATAAACTGGCATCAAATTTACCTGAACATCCCAACCTAAAGTCACAGTTCAGCGGGCTAGATGTAGATAAGTTAGAACTTCTTACAAAAAAGGGAGTGATGCCCTATGACTACATTGACTCGTTTGATCGATTCGAGGAAGCTTGTTTGCCGCCAATAGAAGCATTTTACAACACTCTGAATGATGCACCATGTCCTCGAAAATCATATTAAAGGGCTAAACAGGTGTGGTCCAACTTCAATTGCCAAGACTTGGGTGATTATATCGATCTATATATGAAGACAGATATCTTATTGCTCGCCGATGTATTCGAACAATTTCGCTCCAGCTGCCTCGAAACATATGAATTGGACCCCGCCCACTACTACACGCTACCCGGCTTCACTTTGGACGCAATGTTAAAATATACTAGAAAAGAAATTGAGCTTCTCACCGATCAAGACAAGTTTCTCTTCGCGGAACGAGGAATTCGAGGCGGATTGAGCCAAGTTTGCTCAAACCGATATTCCAAGGCTAATAATAAATACATACCAACCTATAATCCCATGGAACCATCAAAATATTTAATGTACTTCGATATCAATAATCAGTATGGCTGGGCAATGTCACAGTATCTACCCTATGGAGGATTCGAATGGGCTGATAGCAATATTGATGTAACCCAAGTGTTAGATGATGCCGATACTGGCTATATGCTAGAAGTTGACTTAGAATATCCTAGGGAACTACACGATGCCCATAAAGATATTCCCTTTTGTCCAGAGCATATTAATCCGAAAACTGGAAAACCGCCAAAATCAGGAAGAGAGCTAACAAAGCTAATGGCAACACTGCATAGGAAGGAGAAATATGTAATTCATTATCGAGCCTTGAAGCAAGCCTTAGAGCTTGGCTTGAAAATTAAAAAAATACACAGAGTTTTAAAATTCAAACAATCACCTTGGCTCAAATCATACATTGATCTGAATACTGGATTAAGAAAAGAAGCTAAAAACGAGTTTGAAAAGAATCTTTTTAAGCTAATGAATAATGCAGTATTTGGAAAGACAATGGAGAATATTCGGAAGAGAGTAAATGTCAGGCTTCTAACAAAATGGTCGGGAAGATATGGAGCTGAGGCTTATATATCGAAGCCAGAATTCAAGAACAGCACCATATTCAATGAAAATCTAGTGGCAGTAGAGTTAAGAAAGCTTGAGATATACTTAAACAAGCCAATATACGTCGGACAAGCAATTCTAGATCTTGCAAAAACCACCATCTACGATTTTCATTACGGCTACATGAAAAAAGAATTTGAAGACAATTGTTCAGTTCTATACACCGACACCGACAGTCTCATTTATGAGATAACTGAAAAAGATCCATATGAAATTATCCGGCGGGACTGCTTCAAATGTTTTGATACATCGGACTATCCAAGAAATAATCAATACAGTAAACCTTTGGTCAACAAAAAAGTCCTTGGTCTTATGAAAGACGAAAACAATGGCATTCCAATGACAAATTATGTCGGCCTCCGATCAAAATTGTATGCAACTAAAGTTAAGGTAACAGAAGGAGATATAGAGAAGAGGGAAACAGAATTACGTGATGAAGAATTCGATGAAGATGAAATTGAACTTATTTTATCGAATTATGGGGTTTCAAAAAAAGCAAAGGGAGTTAAGTCACAAGTTGTTCAAACTAAGATAACGTTTGATGACTACATAGAATGCTTAGAAACCTATAGGGAAAAACATATTACGCAAAATTTGATACAGCACAGAAGCATGTAGTATATTCAATAACCCAAGAAAAGATTGCCTTAAGCCCATTTGATGATAAACGTTTCATTTTATCTAATAGTTACAAAACTCTTCCTTGGGGACATTACTCAATTAAGAGTGAATCCTAGGATTGAATGTCACTCAACATCAATGTGTCTAATAATTTTCACTTGTAATATTTTCTAAGTTTTAGCTTTAAGTTGCTGTTGTTGTGGCAATGTAAATATTTTATATACATAGCCATAGATATTAATGTAGTATTATTTTATTTTTACACTTTTCATTTTTAATATTTTTCAAGTTTAAATAGTTTAGTCATTGTAAATATTTTCTATACATAGTCATAGATATTAATGCAGTGTTATGATTTTTTAGTTATTTTTCCTGTACAAAAAATGTAATTTTTTATAATAATTTAGATAAAAACACACGATATCCATCCTCAGAGGTCACCAATACCCATAGATAGTAATTGTAAAATTTATAGTTTAGCTGTAATTAATATTCCTGCACAAAATGTGATTCTTATAATAATTTAGAAAAAAACGCGATAGGTATCCTTCCTTAGGGGACACCATACCTATGGTAATCATAGTAAATAGGTAATTGAGAAAAAAAAAAAACAATAGTTCTAGCTGAAGTTATTATTATTCTTATACAAAATGTGAATTTTATAATGTTTACTTAAGTCACTTTGACGTAATACTTATACCATTGTAATTGTACTACTAATAAAGTTGAAAAAAAAAACAAATGTAATTTTGATAATAATTTAAATAAAAAATATTTTCTAAAAACAATGCTTTACTTATTTTTCGCAAACACCACCGAATGCGTGTGAAAATTCAGCACACAAGAATTAGCACCAAGCCAATAGAAACAATTAATTTTCCTATTAATTAACGTTCTATCATTTGGATTCACGTTTTTTTTTCTGAAATAAATACCCAAAGTGAAACAAAAGTATTAGTACCTAGAGAAACTTTTTTATTAAATCAATGCAAGATACGTTCATGCGAGCGTTCATGCAGCCATATCCAGGTTCTTATTAAAAATTAAACTATAAAAAGTTTGAGTTACTTAGTCATCTGAGTCAGTTATCTAAACACGCAATTTCAATAGGGGCATAATGAAAAACAAAACTATAAAGAGGTGAAGTTCTATAATAGTTGCTATAACTAGCTAAGAACACGTTCAGACTGGAAGATTTCTGACCTGCGCGTTAGGTCCCCCGATCTCCAAACGGATACAGGACTGATTTTAGACTAGTCTGTATACAGCTATACAGGTCTAGAGATAGGTTCGTATACAGCTGCTATACAGGTCTATAGACAGACCTGTCTCGAAAAGCTGTCTCTATAGACAGAGCTGTCTCGAAAAGCTGTCTCTATAGACAGAGCTGTCTCGAAAAGCTGTCTCTATAGACAGACCTGTCTCGAAAAGCTGTCTTTATAGATAGAGCTGTCTCGAAATGCTGTCTCTATAGACAGCGCTAAGGTAATATACATATCGTCGGGCAGCTATGATTGACACGGCCTGGTACGCTTAAGTGTACATCAAAAACAGGGTGACAAAAATAGCTAACAGGAATATTCCTTAAACAAAAAATACTCTTAGGAAGATCTTAGATATGTAACCTGTTAGCTATTTTTGTCACCCTGTATATAATTGATGTACACTTAAGCGTACCAGGCCGTGTCAATCATAGCTGCCCGAAGATATGTATATTACCTTAGCTCTGTCTATAGAGACAGCATTTCGAGACAGCTCTATCTATAAAGACAGATTTTCGAGACAGGTCTGTCTATAGAGACAGCTTTTCGAGACAGGTCTGTCTATAGACCTGTATAGCAGCTGTATACGAACCTATCTCTAGACCTGTATAGTTGTATACAGACTAGTCTAAAATCAGTCCTGTATCCGTTTGGAGATCGGGGGACCTAACGCGCAGGTCAGAAATCTTCCAGTCTGAACGTGTTCTTAGCTAGTTATAGCAACTATTATAGAACTTCACCTCTTTATAGTTTTGTTTTTCATTATGCCCCTATTGAAATTGCGTGTTTAGATAACTGACTCAGATGACTAAGTAACTCAAACTTTTTATAGTTTAATTTTTAATAAGAACCTGGATATGGCTGCATGAACGTATCTTGCATTGATTTAATAAAAAAGTTTCTCTAGGTACTAATACTTTTGTTTCACTTTGGGTATTTATTTCAGAAAAACAAAAACGTGAATCAAAATGATAGAACGTTAATTAATAGGAAAATTAATTGTTTCTATTGGCTTGGTGCTAATTCTTGTGTGCTGAATTTTCACACGCATTCGGTGGTGTTTGTGAAAAATAAGTAAAGCATTGTTTTTAGAAAATATTTTTTATTTAAATTATTATCAAAATTACATTTGTTTTTTTTTCAACTTTATTAGTAGTACAATTACAATGGTATAAGTATTACGTTAAAGTGACTTAAGTAAACATTATAAAATTCACATTTTGTATAAGAATAATAATAACTTCAGCTAGAACTATTGTTTTTTTTTTCTCAATTTCCTATTTACTATGATTACCATAGGTATGGTGTCCCCTAAGGAAGGATACCTATCGCGTTTTTATCTAAATTATTATAAGAATTACATTTTGTGCAGGAATATTAATTACAGCTAAACTATAAATTTTACAATTACTATCAATGGGTATTGGTGACCTCTGAGGATGGATATCGTGTGTTTTTATCTAAATTATTATAAAAAATTACATTTTTTGTACAGGAAAAATAACTAAAAAATCATAACACTGCATTAATATCTATGACTATGTATAGAAAATATTTACAATGACTAAACTATTTAAACTTGCAAAATATTAAAAATGAAAAGTGTAAAAATAAAATAATACTACATTAATATCTATGGCTATGTATATAAAATATTTACATTGCCACAACAACAGCAACTTAAAGCTAAAACTTGGCAAATATTACAAGTGAAAATTATTAGACACATTGATGTTGAGTGACATTCAATCCTAGGATTCACTCTTAATTGAGTAATGTCCCAAGGAAGAGTGTTGTAACTATTAGATAAAATGAAACGTTTATCATCAAATGGGCTTAAGGCAATCTTTTCTTGGGTTATTGAATATACTACATGCTTCTGTGCTTGTATCAAATTTTGCGTAATATGTTTTTCCCTATAGGTTTCTAAGCATTCTATGTAGTCATCAAACGTTATCTTAGTTTGAACAACTTGTGACTTAACTCCCTTTGCTTTTTTTGAAACCCCATAATTCGATAAAATAAGTTCAATTTCATCTTCATCGAATTCTTCATCACGTAATTCTTTTTCCCTCTTCTCTATATCTCCTTCTGTTACCATAACTTTAGTTGCATACAATTTTGATCGGAGGCCGACATAATTCGTCATTGGAATGCCATTGTTTTCGTCTTTCATAAGACCAAGGACTTTTTTGTTGACCAAAGGTATACTGTATTGATTATTTCTTGGATAGTCCGATGTATCAAAACATTTGAAGCAGTCCCGCCGGATAATTTCATATGGATCTTTTTCAGTTATCTCATAAATGAGACTGTCGGTGTCGGTGTATAGAACTGAACAATTTCTTCTTCTTCAAATTCTTTTTTCATGTAGCCGTAATGAAAATCGTAGATGGTGGTTTTTGCAAGATCTAGAATTGCTTGTCCGACGTATATTGGCTTGTTTAAGTATATCTCAAGCTTTCTTAACTCTACTGCCACTAGATTTTCATTGAATATGGTGCTGTTCTTGAATTCTGGCTTCGATATATAAGCCTCAGCTCCATATCTTCCCGACCATTTTGTTAGAAGCCTGACATTTACTCTCTTCCGAATATTCTCCATTGTCTTTCCAAATACTGCATTATTCATTAGCTTAAAAAGATTCTTTTCAAACTCGTTTTTAGCTTCTTTTCTTAATCTAGTATTCAGATCAATGTATGATTTGAGCCAAGGTGATTGTTTGAATTTTAAAACTCTGTATTTTTTTAATTTTCAAGCCATGCTCTAAGGCTTGCTTCAAGGCTCGATAATTAATTACATATTTCTCCTTCCTTTGCAGTGTTGCCATTAGCTTTGTTAGCTCTCTTCCTGATTTTGGCGGTTTTCCAGTTTTCGGATTAATATGCTCTGGACAAAAGGGAATATCTTTATGGGCATCGTGTAGTTCCCTAAGATATTCTAAGTCAACTTCTAGCAAACTATCAAAAAATACCATATGTGAAAGGTCTATCTGAACCCCTCGGAAAAAAACTTGGTACACAGACCGCTGAAGTGGCAATGTACAATAAAAAAACAGTTAAAAATCTTTTTTCCCAAGTTAAACATCCCACCCCTAAAGATAACACCAGTAATGTAGTGTATAGAATACCATGCAATAACTGCAATGTATGCTATGTAGGCCAAACAAAACAATATCTGAAAAATCGCATATCAGAACACAAAAGGGATTGTAATATTACTAAGATAGATAATCCAAAAACAGGACTAGCAAGACATTACTTCGAAACTGGACACCAGTTTGACTTCCAATCATCGACTATCTTAGACAGTCACCCTAATTTTCAACAAAGACTCTTCTTAGAAATGTGCCATATAACGACTAATAAACCCAATGTAAACCTTAACATGGATACACAAAACTTAAGTACAATTTACTGCAACATCATAACCAATCAGTTATAAACCGACCATTCGATTGTTTTCAATTGGTTCTGTTCCCCAAATTAAGTTTTTTAAAGGTGAAATTTGGTGGGGTGGGAATCAACATTATCAATAATTTAGTTTTACGTACCAATGCAGATCGATATGAAAAAGTAGTACCGAAACATCACGGCAAGCAATAGTACCGCTCTTTGGTGTGTGAACTTTTTTGTTTGTTGTTATTGATGAATCGGTCCGAATGATGCGATTCATAGCTTTAATAATCTAGGTAAGGTAAACTTTGGTAAGGTATTTTGTAGATAACAATACGACGTTTTTATTAGTCAAATTAGGTAATTGGTTCTATGTTGTCTGGATTGATAGTTTTTCAAAAATATAATTTGTGAAACTCATTTTACTTATCTCTTGTTATGTAATAGTCATTGTTGAAACTTTTTAAATGTTAATTTCTTTTTTATACGTCATTTTTTAATTTATTTTTTAAACCTTTGTAAATGCTTCTTTTTTGTTAAATGTTAATTTATTTTGTCAGTCATTTTTTAAAATGTTAATCGTTGTGAAATGCTTGTAACGTTCTTTGCCTGTTTTCTTTTAGCCTTGAGAATGATGCGGAATGCGTCGAAACGTTGGCTGTTGATTTAGATATTTCATTAAATAAAGTCCAAATAAGCCGAAAACCGACTTTTCATTAACATATTCCTGGACGAAAACCACACTGTGTAATTCTAGCATATAGCCAGTATCGGCATCATCTGACACTTGGGTTACATCAATGTTGCTATCAGCCCATTCGAATCCTCCCTAGGGTAGATACTGTGACATTGCCCAGCCATACTGATTATTGATATCGAAGTACATTAAATATTTTGATGGTTCCATGGGATTATAGGTTGGTATGTATTTATATTAGCCTTGGAATATCGGTTTGAGCAAACTTGGCTCAATCCGCCTCGAATTCCTCGTTCCGCGAAGAGAAACATGTCTTGATCGGTGAGAAGCTCAATTTCTTTTCTAGTATATTTTAACATTGCGTCCAAAGTGAAGCCGGGTAGCGTGTAGTAGTGGGCGGGGTCCAATTCATATGTTTCGAGGCAGCTGGAGCGAAATTGTTCGAATACATCGGCGAGCAATAAGATATCTGTCTTCATATATAGATCGATATAATCACCCAAGTCTTGGCAATTGAAGTTGGACCACACCTGTTTAGCCCTTTGATATGATTTTCGAGGACATGGTGCATCATTCAGAGTGTTGTAAAATGCTTCATTGGCGGCAAACAAGCTTCCTCGAATCGATCAAACGAGTCAATGTAGTCATAGGGCATCACTCCCTTTTTTGTAAGAAGTTCTAACTTATCTACATCTAGCCCGCTGAACTGTGACTTTAGGTTGGGATGTTCAGGTAAATTTGATGCCAGTTTATCCAACGAAGAATTCATAAATCGGAAACTATCTATGAATCGAAATTGAATGGGGTAGGCATCAATGTGCTTGGTGAATGAGATATATTTTTCCTTTGTTATTGGCAACAAATCAATAGATCCTTTCATTTTGTTAGCTATGTCTGCAATGATGAAATGGGCATCGTAGCCGCTCAAGTTATGAAACACCACAGATATCACGTGTGAAACTTGTTGATTAATGTTACATGGCGCTGAATGGGCAGCACCTCTGCAGTTGTTGTTAGGAATCAAGTGATTGTGATCTCGAACTTTATCACTTGGCGAATTGAAGGGGTGCTCGCAGATGTAACAATGTGTAGATTTCTGAAACTCTGATTCTTCGGCTTTAGTCATATCAATGTCGTAGGGACACCAGAATACAGTTGCGATATTTTCTGCTAGCTGAGCTCATCAGCGAACCACTGCATACATTCCACACCACGGAATGACTTGTAAAAGGATAATGAGTCATCATAGGAACACTTTAGGTAATATCCTACAGCAGCTGGAATATGGTGTTGAGTCCTTTTAGGATCCTCCTTTGTTGGGGTCAAAACGCTCTCCAAATCCACATAAACTATGAAAGGCGCTCTTTCCTTGTTTTTAAAATTTTTAAATTTCAATATATTTTTCCCGATTTCTGGCATTCTGATAGCTGTTTCATTAATCTTCACGCAATCCTCAAGGTGTTTGTTGAGCTTATCTTGCGATCTGAAATAGTGCAGACAGCGATCGCAGATGTGTTTTTTCCCATCATGCTTACTCAATTGTGAGGAAACTAATTTTGATAAATTTTTAATCCACACGTAATGATACTTCACAGGTAAAGAGTCTTCACCCTGCTCTTCATCATATTTGTTCTGGATGAGTAGGAGGTTAACATGTTTTTCCTGTTTGTGTCTTGTTAAGAATGCTGGTAAGGCTTTAAAGTTTCTCTCAGATTTTTCCAGTTTGTAAACATTTATAGATAAACCATTCTGTTTCTCGAAACTAGGAATTTGTTTCAAAGTCATCGGGAATGAATGCCTTTCAACTTCAACACTTCTCTAAAATCTGGATATTTGCTTAATCGTTGAGGATTTTTTTCGGCTGGAAAGAGAGCTGAAATGACAGCCCATGCGAAGCAAGCCTGATCATTGTTTTTCACGTTTATACAAGCTTCTTTACACTTTATTGATGGAGGTAGCTCGATGTATGAAGATCCTAGTTGAGGCGTGAATTTGTTAATGTTGATGCCTAAATTCACTATCTTCTCTAGAGCCCAACCACTATCTCGTTCCTGAAATTCTTCCAACTCGTTCATAATGGGTTCAGTAACCTTTTCCTTAAACCATTGCTCAAGATAAGTATCTCGGTAGATGGCCGTGTTAGACGTTGTTAAGTTCTTAAATTCTTTTAGTACTTTATCACCTTTGACGATCTCGAATTCCCCACAAAATGCTGCATTAACTTTGATGGCTTCATCCTTTTTAAGAGCATTCTGGATCCTGCGTTTAAATGAAGCTGCACAATCTATCAAAAACAGTTTGGGATCTTTATGCTTCAAATTTGTAATGATCCCTGTTCTTATCCTGCTGCTGAAAGCTGAATTTGAATCATCCCAATGCACCCGCTCTCTTGCTCCTTCAGGGCGTGATGGTGAAAGTCCTGCGCCTTTCTTTTGCATATTCTTGAACTGATTCCTCATACTTCTTATATTCCGCAGACATGACTCTAAGTGCTGCTTTTCACCCATGGTTGCTGCTTGTTTGATCGCTTTGTTAAGTTTTCTTAGTACTCGAGTACATTCCTCCAGGCCTTCTTTAGCGATGTTATCATTATATTTTGGTGTGAGTAGCCCCAGGAGACAGGCTATATGTTTCACTAAATCTACGAAGAGGGACATCTTTTAATCTGAACGCTTCGTTTTATTTGGGGTATATTTTTTATAGAACTAACTGGAAATGGCTATTGTTTCTCACAATCGTATAAATCAGTATGGGAGAACTAGTTTTGCACGTCTTCACTCTTTAAGGAACTGCAAACTAATGAATGAGGACGGAGGACTGGACGGTTTTATAATAGTGATCCCCCTCCAGAGCTGGGAGTAACGACAAAAAAAAGTTACTTTACTTTAACGAGTTACTGAAAGTAACGCGTTACTTGGTAACTTCGTTACTTTTCAGATTGATTGATAAGTAACTGTAACGACGTTACTTTCCTGAAGTAACGCGTTACTAGTTACTATGAAAGTAACTTGTTCTCTCAATTTGTTTATCTTCTTTACAAATAATTGACGAGTGAGGAAAAGGAAAATAAGTAATCCAAAAACTTTGTATGTCAAATAAAATGTTGGTAGTACAGAAAGTTTGTTTTGAAAGCTCAAAATAATCGTTTTTGGGCGTGCCACGCGCCGCCTCTGCTCTAAAGACACTATATGCAGACACTGGGACGCTTCAAAGAGAGGTTTGTCCAAAACCAAGTGCTCTATTCAGTCGCTTAATCTTTAATCCGTTTGAATTTTGCAAGAATACTCTTCCACATAGTCGGACTCACAAACTAAAAACATATTGGCATTTCGTATAGGTCTTATTTGATTGTTTGGACTGCTGTGTTGGTGAGTCTAATTAAAGAATAACGCAATTTTCGACGTAAATAGTTATTTTTGAAGTAACGCGTTACTTTAAAAGTAACGAACTAATTTTAAAGTAAAGAAGTTACTTCCAAAGTAAAGAAGTTACAGTAACGCGTTACTTTCCAATAAGTAACGAAAATAAAGTTATCATTATTCGAAAGTAACTGTAAATTTTAAGTAACGAGATATTTTTAAGCAAAAGTAACTGTAAAGTAACGCGTTACTTTTTTCAAGTAACGATCCCAGCTCTGCCCCCCTCCCCCCTCCACCCCGACTATCAGATTTTTGAGGATTTTCATAAGAATCAATGGAAACATGAAGCAAATATGGGTTTTCAGCTATTTTGAGCGCTTTTTTCTTGTATACAGGTACAAATATTCCAGTTAATAAGCTGTGTGGTTGCCGATCCAGATCTAAACTCATATGGTTGAGATTACACGCTCGCTCGAAGTCATCTGGAACTGTATAGAAAGGTCCCTCAACTCTTAGATTTTTTTTTTGACAAAAATTTGCATACTCTTTATTCAGATGTAGCCTATTGTTAAATGTTATCCTCTCTGCTGTTTTTGTGCTTTCTATACTAAAATATTTACATTCCAATACATTATTGTGAATATTCATGGTAAACGAACGAATTGAATTGGATCACTGGAAAGTGGATTGATTGAAAAAACTGGTTACGGCCCTGTTCCTGTTGGCGTATGCTAAATGGCTGGAACTAGTCTTCATTGATGTCAATAATTATTTAGAAGTTTTTGGTAAAAGAATAAATTAAATCGGGCCAATAGAGAGTGGATTATTCGAAAAAACTGATTACGGCCCTTTTGGCGTATGCTAAATGGTTGAAACTAGTTTTTAAAAACGCACACCAATTATCTAGAAATGTTTGGTGAAAAAACTGATAAAATCGAATCAATAGAACGTTAATTAATTCAAAAAATAGAATACGGCCCTTTTGGCATATGCTAAACGGGTGAAACTGGTCTTCAAATAGGCCAATAATTATTTAGAAATTTTTGGTAAAAGAATAAATTGAATTGAGTCGATGGAACGTTAATTAATTGAAAAAATAGAATACGGCCCTTTTGGCATATGCTAAACGGGTGAAACTGGTCTTCAAATACGCGACTAATTATTTGAAAATTTTTGGTAAAAGAACGAATCAAATCGGATCGCTAGAACACGAAATAATTGAAAAAATAGAATAAGGCCCTAAAGACATGTGCGCAGATGGTCAAAATTCGGTTTTCGGGCATTCCCCTAATAGTTAGGGTTGCGCACACCCCGGAAAAAGCAGCCTCGCTGTCCCCGCCTAAAAAGAGTTATGGTATAGTTAGGTATTTTTTTAAATTTTTCATATCACCCCTTTTTGGCCCTAAGGGATGTTAGTTGGGTAATAGATATAATGTCCAACTTGACTGGAAGTATTATGGGGTTATGGGCTGGATTGTTTTTAAATATATTATTATACATATATGTAGTTAGTCGGCAGTGAAAATATCCATGCATGTTTATCATCGATGCAAGTTTGAGCTTGTTGTTTTTGCTAGAACGGAAACGCTTATCAGTTATAAGTAAAAATATCCGTAAAATATGATACCCCTGTTTACAACACAACGACATTGAACGTCGGCGGCGTGCTGATTCATGAGTTTTTGTTATTTACCACTACGGCATCCTGTAAAAGGACACAACGAACTTCAGACTATGTACGCTAGATGGCGCCACCGATAACATAATGACGTCGAAAAATGTGGGGTTGGCCCCGGGTCAAGTCCCAGTAATTTCAGATCAAAGGCGCCGCCGATCTATAGATTTTCCCACGGTATCGAAAATTTTCCCAGGCTCAGGTCCCCTCATTACTACTACTATACCATTTTTATTCAACTGATACTGCAATGATGAAAATATTCACATACTTATACGCTGATGACGAAACGCCTGCTCTTATCATTGTCGCAGGTTTTATTGTTAACTCTGAATGAAAATAGTTTATCAGTATTGCGGCTGGACGGCTCAAGCAGTGTAATTTCCTATGCGACGCGTTTGCCTCATTTTTTATTTTTGTTGGTGAACGTGTTAATATACAGGGTCCTGCATCTCACCTCCGTTTTTATGTAGCTTAGTTATTATTTGATTCCTAATTTTTATATTTTGCAGACGTTACCTGCAGGTGGACCGTCAACATAGATGGTCAATTAATGTGTGGGGGGGAATTATTGGTGAACATGTTATTGGTCCACACTTTTTTGACGGAAATTTAAATGGACCTATGTATCTGAATTTTTTAACAGATCACCTGCCAAATCTATGTCAAAATTTACCAATAGCGGTCAGGGATGCAATGTGGCTGCAACAAGATGGAGCCCCAGCACATTATTTATTAGCTGTCAGAGACCGTCTGAATAGAATCTTCCCAAATCGGTGGATTGGAAGAGGAGGGCCAACTGGGTGGCCGCCCCGATCGCCCGACCTAACAAAATTAGATTTCTTTTTATGGGGGTACGTCAAGGAAATAATTTATCACGAAACTCCAACCACACCAGAAAACATGCAGCAAAGAATTATAAACGCATTTCAAAGCATTACACCCGACCTTTTAGGAAGGGTAGCAAGGTCATTCCAAAATCGTATTGATTTGTGTCTCCAAGAAAACGGAAGACATATCGAGCATAGGTTGTAGTAGGTCATCAATTTATAAATGCTTATCTAATAATATTAAATAAAACTTCTTGATAAAACTCACTATTTTCACGATGTGTATTAGTTTTAGGCAGATACTTATTTTAATAGTTATTTACCTAACAAAGGCACTTTCCGCATGTGTTGGGTACAAAATTTTACCTATGAGCTGCTACATCTGCAAAGAAAGGCATTATTGAATTGATGAGTTTGTATTTTTGACAGAAATTGATCAGAAATACCAGTCACTTTACCACACATTATGCAGTAAAGTTACTTTACCGCACACTTCATAGTCTACTTTACCGCATAGTGTGCGGTGAAGTTCTACTTTCCATCAGCAAATCAGTGCAGTAAAGTGAACTTCCTGCACGCGTGACGCGTGTAGGTAAAAATCTCAACAAGTTCCAAGATAATTGTTATTACAAAACATGTTAGGTCAAAAATTGTTTTTCAAAGCCCACTATAATTTTTATTTGTTAAACTTGCTATTGCGCTATGTGCCAAAATTAGTTTTTGGCGAATAACTTTTAATGTGTTAGGAATTTTGATAGGGTTGTATTAGGAAAAAATGTTTGTTTTTCAATACTGCATCGAATGACAATGTCCAGGGGCTCAAATTGAAAATAAAAAAAATAAAGTACTTCAAAGTTTGAAGAGTTTGACACCAAATTTTGGACATCCTGTATAATTCGGATCAACCAAACTAATTCAACAAGGATAAAAATATCTTACTCAATACGTTTCACGATTTATTTTATTAACAAAGGATGATTTGTAATTTTCATCAATTTTTGAAATCATTGGTGCAAAACATATTTTTTTTATTTTTTATTTTTTTTCTCGTAATGTACGAAACCGATTGCAATAAAAGTTTAGGGGCCTGTAGGTATTCGTAGAAGGTATCCAAATATGCGAAAAAATATGGGGCATGCAATTTAAAAAAAGATATCATTATGACGTCACACTTTTTTGAGACACTCTGTATAATCAAAACTATTTTCCTAAGATGCGCCACACAGTGCAGGTAACGTCTGCAAAATATAAAAATTGTGAATTAAATAATAAATACGCTATATAAAACCGGAGGTGAGATGCAGGACCCTGTATAATTTGGCAATATATTGATAATAGGTACTGAATATTTGAAGCAAAAATTCCAGGAAATTCCTAATGGAGGAAACTTGAAACGGAATTATTTTTGTAGAGAAATATTTGTATAAATGAGTCATGGGTCAAAGTCATGTTGACAAAAAAAGTCACTCGAACTAGCGGCGATTTTGATTTGAATACTAGCTAAAACGTTGTATTAATATGATTTAAATAATAATGAAAAAAAAAAGCTCCGGCTTGTTGTCGCTGGTTTCTTATATTGAGACGAGAGACCTCAGCCTTCCGATTGGTTAGAGACTTGTTAGGACTTGCTTATCACGAGATGCCAACGTAATAAGCAACAATAAAATTGAAACGATGGCCCATATTTCTAGGAAAAGTTCGCTGGCATGTGTAGATGGATACGAAGCTGGTGATTGGCTACAGACTAGTCTGAGCTTGTTTATCGCAGGTCATAGGAAAGTAACAAGTTATGGTATCGCTGAGGTTGCAATAAACGTTGAAGACCCGATGGCGAAACGACGTTTTTATTATTAGTTACGTCATCATCAGACCCGATGGCTAAACGACGTTTTTATTATTAGTTACGTCATCATCAGACCCGATGGCGAAACGACGTTTTTATTATTAGTTACGTCATCATCAGACCCGATGGCGAAACGACGTTTCTATTATTAGTTACGACATCATCAGTACAATGCAGCTTGAATGAGTCTCTAGGTGCTATGTGTGTTCGATAAGCCGCTTGCAGCCAGGTACGGTCAATGAACCTAAACGCAGCGGCAGCTGACGCGACCAATGAAAGACATGGGCACTAAAAAGGGGGCGGGGCTTAGCGGCAACGACTGCTGGCGGGCTGGACGGATGACCTTGAACGGTACAAAAATTGCCAGAACGGACCTTAGATTTTCTTATGGAGATTTACATGGGAAAATGGGTGAAAGTGTGCTCGAACTGTCCTAGCCCCTTTACTGAGTTTTGCTTGCAGCTTGGATTTTGATTCTTCGCCCATTAGAAAACTCGCCTCCGGCTCGTTTTCTAATATAGGGCTCGTGCGATAAAATGACGTCTTATGAAACTTGTATTTTAATGTACTGTTTTCTATTTTGGTGTCATATCGAAGCCTTTTCGACACTAAAAGTAGTTTCGAAAAGAAGCTCTTTGTGACACTCCTTTTTTACTTATCGGAGGTTGGTAAAACTGGCTGTCTGATAGCCATCGAACTTTCATTCGCGATTTTATAGGTTTGTTCCAACCTGCAATAATATTACTGTAATATTATCGTCCGTAACCGCGCTAATGCGACTGCGCAATCAAAAACAGTAATATATACTAAATAACTTAAAAACTTGTTGGAACGTTTTTTGAACTAGTAGTAGGTACTCACAACACAAGATGAAAATAACAAAATCAACATAACTTGCATACTCGCAGGTGAATCATCTTCCACCACAATAAGGAATTCTTCTAAACCTAATATATGACAAAAATCAGATTTATTAACTCTGAGAATAAATAAAATAAAATTACTTAATTTCTATAGCAGTCATTTTCAAATAAATAATTCAAATAAACAAAAAACTGAGGTTCTGGGTTATGTATTTATGTTCGTTGTTGTTCAACCACTGACCCGTTTTCGACCTCACTACGCATGCGTCTAATTTTAGAACCAACAGTTCTTCCTTTCAAGCAAGAATCGTTTGAACCGTAATTTTACGTACTATCCGTAACTCCGGTTGGAACGACGAACCGTCAATTATCGCTAATTGACGTTTTCAATTAAAAGAGATGGACGATAAGTATGAAAACATTCATTTTCCCGCCAAAATTTGCTTGCTTGTCAATGTCAATGTGTATTGGGTGTTTAGCAATCTCCTCATTTTTATTCGAATCGGTAACTTCACCAATGAGTTAGCTATCTTTGTTAAGTGAATGTAAAATGATAATGACCGACATAGAATGATGGATCCATCGGTAAAATTTTATAATAAAAACGCAGGGTTTGAAATTGGGAAGAAAATGTGGGAAAAGTTACTGCTTCATCCGCAGAACTTCGCTATGAAGCCGGGGTGGATTATTTTGGAAGCAAACAGCTTCTGCAAACTAAACTTGAACATGGATAACTTTGTATACTTGAGGGGCCGTGGATTTCCATTTCTTTTGCGAGTATCCTTTCTGCATTCTGATTTTGTGTATGCAAGTTTTGACAAATATAGGATTTGATGGAAACATGGAAAAACACATCCGCCGGTGAATAGGAATAAATAGGGATTCGTTTTATGTATAGACACACTACACACAATCACCATTGTTAAAAAAAAACCTTAAAAAACCCGAGGAAATAATAGTTTCTTCTAAAAGTCTTGTATACAAAACACTGTCAACGGCTGTCAACCATTGTTTTCATAACGTGCGTTTTTATTCTCACCGATGTGCTCATCGATTAAGCGAAAATGTCAATTGACCTTTTGTTTGGACGCCATATTGCGGTGCGCGAACATGGTTGCCAAAAGAAGAAAAAAAAAATTACTAGCGTACTGTCAACATTAAAAACAAAAGTTACTGAATAAATTATATCTAAACTTCAAATTTGCCGCCTATTACGAATGTTTTTGAAATGAAATGCCATCAATTTTAGCTTGTATTGGGCAGAATAGAAATAATAAAATATCTAAGGTTCGTTTCTCGAGGGTTCATACTTTTGTTATCGAATACGTCACAACTTGGAGTAAAGGGTTGTCGTAGATTAGTTCATGTGACACATTCATTTTTTTTGACAAATTAAAATAAATAACTTCTGGGTTTTTGATGTTGGCAGCCCGCTAACAATTTTTGTTTTCTTCTTTTGGCAACTATGTTCGCGCACCGCAATATGGCGTCTAAACAAAAGGTCAATTGACCTTTTGTTTGGACGCCATATTGCGGTGCGCGAACATAGTTGCCAAAAGAAGAAAACAAAAATTACTAGCGAGCTGTCAACATTAAAAACAAAAGTAACTAAATGATTGATCCTCACTATCCTTTTTGTTTGTTTACTTTCTCTCTCTGATTCTATAAACAATAAAGTCTAGGACTCATAACCGCGAAATTCGCTCTTTTTTGACATTGCTTCGACAATTTGACGTTTTATGCATGAATCTGCGGAATGAATTAAACGTCAAATTGTCGAAGCAATGTCAAAAAACAGCGAATTTCGCGGTTATGAGTACTAGGCTTGAGAAAGGAAACCGAAGTTTGGTAAAGTGAATAGGTAGATATTTTATTATTTCTATTCTGCCCAATAACAAGTTAAAATTGATGGCTTTTCTTTTCAAAAACATTGGTAATAGGCGGCAAATTTGAATTTTAAATGTAATTTATTCAGTAACTTTTGCTTTTAATGATGACAGTACGCTAGTGATTTTTTTTTCCTACTTTTGGCAACTATGTTCGCGCACCGCAATATGGCGTCTAAACAAAAGGTCAATTGACCTTTTGTTTGGACGCCATATTGCGGTGCGCGAACATAGTTGCCAACAGTAGGAAAAAAAATAAATAGCGTTCTGTCAACTTTAAAATCCAAAGTTAGTAAATAAATTACATTTAAAATTTAAATTTGCCGCCTATTACGAATGTTTTTGGAAAGAAAAGCCATCAATTGTAGCTTTATTATTGGGCAGAATAGAAATAATAAAATATCTAGTTGACAGCCCGCTAGTAATTTTTGGTTTTCTTGTTTTGGCAACTATGTTCGCGCACCGCAATTGACCTTTTGTTTCGACGCCATATTGCGGTGCGCGAACATAGTTGCCAAAACAAGAAAACCAAAAATTACTAGCGGGATGTCAACTAAATGATTGATCCTCGCTATCCTTTTTGTTATTTTTGTTTGTTTAGTTCTTCTCTCTGATTCTTTAATCGAACAAACTTAACCTAGGTAACCAAAATTTGGTAAAGTAAATAGGTGGATATTTTATTATTTCTATTCTGCCCAATACAAGCTAAAATTGATGGCTTTTCTTTCCAAAAACATTCGTAATAGGCGGCAAATTTAAATTTAAAATGTAATTTATTCACTAACTTTTGTTATTAAAGTTAACAGAACGCTAGTAATTTTTTTTTTCTACTATTGGCAACTATGTTCGCGCACCGCAATATGGCGTCCGAACAAAAGGTCAATTGACCTTTTGTTTCGACGCCATATTGCAGTGCGCGAACATAGTTGCCAAAACAAGAAAACCAAAAATTACTAGCGGGCTGTCAACTAGATATTTTATTATTTCTATTCTGCCCAATACAAGCTAAAATTAATGGCTTTTCTTTCCAAAAACATTCGTAATCGGTGGAAAATTTAAATTTTAAATGTTATTTATTCACTAATTTTGGATTTTAAAGTTGACAGAACGCTAGTAATTTTTTTTTCTACTGTTGGCAACTATGTTCGCGCACCGCAATATGGCATCCAAACAAAAGGTCAATTGGCTGTTTTTATTCTCATCAGTTAAACATCGATGGATTTCATCTGTCTGTTTTTATTCTCATCCTACACTTATCGGTGAAAGTACGATTAGCCATCGAATTCATCGAGGTTCATTTAGGATGAACTGATGAATTATAACGTAAAATGTAACCTCAAAATTATGGCAGACGGTTGTTGATGGCCGACTGGCATCGTTTTGTTTTGCATTTATATTTATTATGTGAACATTTGCGAAGACCTTAACAAAAAAAAAAAGGAAAAAGGGCATGTTCAAGTGATCTGAAGGGTGTGAAAACCGAGACCATACCAAACCTAAGAGTTCTGAGCATAAGACCGCCAAACTACCTAACTTTGTGACAAGTGAGAAATATATCTGAAATATCAAATGAAACTAATTTGTGAGGTCTTAAAGCTCAGCTAACTGTCTCAGATATAATTTTATTTCTAATATCTCACCTCCACTACAGTCCTAGTAAGTTTAAAATGAGACTTAACATCTAAATCACTATGCAAAGAACTACAGAAGAAATATAATTTTGTATTTTTTTATGCTTTCTACAATTCAAGTAAAACTATTTCATCTGAAGAACTTCTAGACTCATCATTTGATGATGATGAAGAGCTCACAATTATTCTCAACTAACACTAAACTTCCAAAAATTGTATGGCTACGGTTTTTTAAACAAATAAAAAAATAATAAGTTTGCCACATCAAACAAACAACACAAATCAATGCCAAAAGTATCAATTCAAGTGTCAAAATCCATCGAAATGTTTTTTAGTTGATTCATTTCATCAACAAAATTGCGATGAATTTTGATGACGTACTGCTCATCGGCGCTCATCGGTGATGGAATTCATCAGGAAAACTCGATGAGAATAAAAACGCACGTATACTCTTTTGGCGTCTGACAGTTTGATGCCAGAGAGAGAGGCTTTTAAATTGAAAAGGTCAATTCTAAATTAGTAATTTAAACTGGTTGGAACAACATTTCACAATTGCGCATGTATGCCAGTAATATTACTGGAAATTACTGCCGGTTGGAACAAACCTTATAATAGAAGATTTCTATATTTGGCATGTAGTGTTACCAACCTAAACATATGAAATCAGGAAATATGAGAATAAAATTTCCAAGAATTATTTTTTTTTAAAATTAAACAATACCAAAATAGAAAAAATAGTATCATGGTCTGCGCACTCATATTACCGTTTTGAGCCAGCTTTTTTAGTTCACTCGTGAACGCTGATGGCTCTGCTTATAAAACTGAGGTTATGAATGTGAAAATGAAAAAAATACCAAATCCTTCATCGAAAATGTCATTGTCGGTCATTGTCTGGTCATTGTCATTTGGCCTTTTCGTTCATTCAACATTTCAAAATTTAAATTTAAATTGTCTTTCGATTGTGTTTATTATTCTTGTGAAAAACTAAGGACTTGACGAACCGCTGCAAACAGTGGCGACGATGGTTAGATGCCCCACCGCCATATTTTTAAAATTTCAAATATGAATACATAGGAATTATTGGATATAAATGGATATCTATCATCAAAATTTGAAGGTAACTTATTTCTCTAAGTAAAATTTGCCATCTTCCGGAGAACGACCGAACTAATATTTATAGTTCACTCTCAGTCGGCAGAGGGCGCTAAAATACGACATGATATTTCAACATTGGAGAGTCCAGTCTATTTACCCCGTATAAAACAATTTTATCAAATATTTTAAAATCTATTGATTCTAGAGACAGTTCAAATTCAAAAGTATTATATTTTTAACATTCTTCAAAAATGGCAACTTTTTTCTAATTTAAACGCCCTCGTAACTTTAATCGTTCCCGAGATAGCAATCAATGCTGTCCCTATGAAATAGTTGGGACCCTGTATAATATATAAGCTCATAAATAGCAGCTCCTAGCAGATCTTCCTGACTTTTCGAGCAGGTAGAGCAAGTACAAATGAACAGCCTATAAATATCTACTTTAAATGTAACCGTACTGAACTTCCATTTTTGGAAAATAATAATTTCTATGTAGCGCGAGACGAGGAACCAATCCGAGCCTTATCAGATCCGTTGTCACCTATTTAATTACTTTTTTCTACGAGCGTGCATTTTTTATCACTTTCCCGCACGCATCTTAGTTCCGAAAATGTCACTTTCCCGCACTAGTGCGGGAAAATTATTTTCCCGCACTAATGCAGGAGAGTAGCGTTCAGAAGAAGTGTCACTTTTGTTAATTAATCAAACATTTTATCTATTTTGTCTGCATACATTTTTGATAGATATACTAATTTATGCGCTCATAAACTATTTGAAATATTTTTATTTTAATCCATATTAATCTAATTTGTGAATATTTCAAAAAATTTATAATTTTCTTTGACATTGTTTGACTTTTTGGTTCCTTTGAGGCGGGGCAGTTTTTTTACCTTAGAAATTTTGTTTATTTTAACATCAAATCGATTTAGTACATAATTTTTTTCAATCATTCTTGAAAGTAAACGTAAAAATATAAAAATAAGTAATTTTGTAATTAAACGATTTCTTTAATAATATATCGCTTAGAATTTATATACTTAGTTTTTGTTTTCATATTTGAACGCGCTCGTAGAAAAAATAATGTTCCTCACTCATGCGGAAAGTATCTTTCCCGCACTCGACTGCTTGCCCGAACTCCGCTTCGCGCCGTTCGGGTCAACGGCAGTCGCGTGCGGGAAAGTATCACTTTCCGCACTTGTTAGGAAAATAACTATTCCCTACTTCACAAGGTAAATTTTCCAGATAATAATCAGAATTTTATGATTAAACTTGATGATTAAACCTCTACAGGTAAATTTTGCAGGTAAATAGGGCTAAATTAAATTAAAATTCCCTGTGTTCCCTATGGTTTAATGGGTTTGTGTGCCAATGACCGGCCATTTTGTATGCCAAAAGTCACGTGATTTGGAATGCCTAATTGGATTGTAGATTGCATTTGGAGTCGCTACAGCTTGTTCCATCCGCTAAAGCACTGCTAACTTTTTACAACGCTGGTTCAAGGCTCTACCGGGCCCTAGGCGGCAGTAGGAATAGGGCCTTAGCTCAAAGTAAAGTCTGTTTTTTTTTAAAGATAATTCCCCAAGTCAAAAATTTAGTAACTATGTTGGCAACACAAGCTTTTTCTACATAAAAAATTTGAAAGCATTGACAATTTCACATTGTATTGCCAACATAATGTCATTTTGACTTTTATCTTTAAAAAAAAAACACACTTTAACTTTTTACTGTTTTTGTCCAAATTGAAAAAAAAAAGCCTTTCAAAATGCTGCTGGAAAGTGTAGGTAAAGTCTGTTTTTTTTTTAAAGATAAAATTCAAAATGACATTTTGTTGGCAATACAATGTAAAATTGTCAATGCTTTCAAATTTTTATGTAGAAATGGCTTGTGTTGCCAACATAGTTACTAAATTTTTGACTTGGGGAATTATCTTTAAGAAAAAACACACTTTATATAACGTTCTAAATTACTTTTTGAAGTTCTAAAGTGTTCTAACTTGGCTTGAAGAGTTCTGGAGTATTCTAGAAGTTTTTCAGTAATTTCTAAATTGTTCCGACAGATTTTTAAGTATTTTAGAGCTCTATTGAAGCTCCTAAGAGTTCTAAATTGGTTCAAAAAAGTTCTAAAAGGTTTCCAGTTCTAAATAAGAATTCAATTTATAAGATTGAAATTGTTCTAAGATAACTCTGAAGTTTCTCAATTGCTCCAAAATGCTCCTGAAAATTCTGACAGCAAAAGGCTTATTAAAGTTCTAAAGTGTTCTATAGCATTTTAAATGGTTTCCAGTAACTTCTAATAAATTAAATGAGAAACGAATTGAAATTCTGTGGGAAATTTTTCTTAAAAACGTCCCTAAGATGTCCATAAACGACATTCAAGACGTCTTGCCTGCGTCTTAAAGGCGTCTCAAAGACATCTTGAAGACATCGTAATGTAACAAAACCTAACGTCTTCCAGCATCAGCAACATGACATGAGGTTGGATGGACTGTACCTGAGTTGGAAATCCCATAGCTACAGAACAGTGTTGCCGATAGTGTGCGTAATTCGGGTGGTGTGGTGCGGCTCAGGGCGCAAGTTGCCAAAATAAGATATTTGATTTCAGAGTGAATTTCGGGCCCCATTGAGCGTTCGGGCCCTAGGCGGCCGCCTAGTCTGCCTAGTGGTAAAACCAGCGCTGGGGGTGCATTATATGAATTTTTAAATATCATTTATAATTCCTACATCACTAATCCCTGAAAATTTGAACAGTCTAGCATTAGCCCTTCAGATGATATGAAAGGGGGTTGTTTAAATGTCAACACCCTGTATATCTGAAAGGGGTGAATGTTTTCAAATAAAACTTATACCAAAAAATCGGTCAATTATTCATCAGTGGTTGCTGCATAGTTTGTGGTAAATTCGTTTTACTGTTCAGCCAAAAAAAAAAAATCCCAAAACATCTTTTCTCAAGGTCATTTAACTTTAGAGCCCCACCCTGGCTAAAGTGTAGGTGATAGACAAATGCTGTTGCTCGATAAATTGTAGAAAATTTAGTCCTATTTGATTTACTATGAAGGTATTCTGTTGTAAACATGTAGCAGAAGCGCTACGTTTCGGAAAAACCACAAAAAACGACCTTTGGGGGGATGAAAGGGAAGAAATTTTGTTAGAAAAAGTTAGACCCATAATAAGCAGCTCTTATCCTACCAGCAAAAAAAATAGAACTTGTGTCGAGTTTGCGAGGTTCAACCTCTCTTTCCTGGCCTATTTGTGCTCATTTGTCACTGTGTTGGTCCCTAATTTTATTTTGTTTGTCTACCCATGGCAATCCCAGGGTTCTTTTCGTAAATTTATTGGAAAACCTCGCTAGGTGAGTGTGCTTCACCTTTTTACAAAATTTATCGTGTTTGTATTCAGTTCTATATTTTATAATGTGTATTTATATTTTATATTTTATATTCTGGTATTTATTATTTTTTCGTATATTTTTTGTATGTTTCTAATTTATTTTCAGTTTGATACGTTCACAATATGTTATTGGTTTTTTGCTTTGTTTTTTGTAGTCCTGAAGAATTAAACACGAAACGTTGACATTGCGGGAAATCCAGAGTTTTATTCCGTCCTTAACCGAAGAATCAAGATTTAATGATGATCCTTTGAAAATATTGAAATTTGGTTGAAATTTACGGGGTTCCATTTTCAATGTTATATAGTTCCCACTCCTCAGTACATCGATCCTGAAATTTTGTAACTCCGTGCAAGCCAAACTTCCTGATCGGCTGCATAACACCAAGTCGGACAATTTTGGTCATATCTTCAACATGGGCGATGGGACATTTGTCGCGCTAGCTCTTAGACAGGACTATAAACCCGAAAAAATTAGGTTCTAGAAGCAAATCGTGTTACATTTTGAGGGAGGTGAAGGTATTTCTTAGGTAATTTGGCCCCGCAGAATCCAAAAATGCCTGTCACCAATTCGAAATCGCGACCGGGAAGTGAGATATTCAAGATGGCGGTCAGAAACCGGAAATGAACTAATTTTCTGCCTTCTAAGAACCTATGTGATTAGGACGTCAAATTATATGTTTTTTAGGGCCAAAAGTACGCAGCGGTACTAGAATTCAGATATTTGAATCGCTTTCTTACTGTATTTTTCGTTATCGGAAAACAGCTTATCTCTGTTGATTGGTCTGTTTCTGCAAAAATCACAAATCAGTCAGAGTGAATTTCATTGGTTGAAACCACTGATCTCAAAAATAAATGGATAAACAAAGAACGCTTCTAATGCTGCTAATTTACGAGGTCATAATCTAAACAAAAACAACTGATTGGCACAGCTGTGAGCGTGCGCAGTAGATATATGTACTGTGCGCGTGCACAAAATCTGGCCAATGAAAATGAAGGAATTTCAAAATTTGAAACAGTTGTTCGAAAGATAAGACACTGCGCAGGCGTTAAGGTACGGTTTGTTAGGATAGTACGCGACGCACAACTGACAACGAAACGTCGTCATTGGTTCAGGTATACGTTTGGTGTACTTCAAAACTTTAGGCTGTTCCGTTGCACAACTGTTCGTAGAATATTGACCCCAAATTTTCGCACAAATTTTGCCAATCGAGCCGTATGATTGTTCATCCATTTATTTTTGAGATCAGTGGTTGAAACTAGTTTTCTGACTGTTTCTGACTGTTTTCAATCAATGAAATTCGCTCTGACTGGTTTGTGATTTCTGCAGAAACAGACCTGATGGGTATGAGTAACATTTGCTAAATTCTGGTTAAACCATGGTATGATTCTGATTTTATTTGAGAATCTTCTGTTGAAGCTGTTTCCTCAAATGGATTTGAAATTTTATCATAAAATATATTATTTGGATCGGTATATTCCATCTTTTTATAATCCAAATTTGAAAGCTCCATTTTGATATTATAAGTAATCTATCAAAGGTATCAAACCTGATGCTAGTAGCTGAGCATGGGCGTCGTTTGGGGGGAGGGGCAAGGGGGGGCATTTGCCCCCCTAGAAATAGTCTTTTGAACAAAAAAGCAGTAAAAGAGAGTTCGTATTCGTATTGCTTTTTTCCATTTTTTCAGAATTTGTTTGGTAGGTACTTTGAAAAATTGTGTGACATTTTCATTACATTCAACGGAATTGAATTTCACTTGACTTATAAAACACTGAACCGATGGTAGAGTTCCAACATTCGGTTGAATCCTATCAATTTGCATGGAGTCAACCCAAGGTTGAAACTCAATAATCGATTCAGTGTTTTATAATACCAGCCATTAGAAAATTACCTAAACAAATGCAGTGGCGACGCCAGGGTTATACAGGGTGTCCCACGGTGGATGGCGTATTAGACGTTTATGGAGAACTAAAAAGCGGATCATTTTGAAAATTTGGCAACCGGGATAAATGACCGTGATCTACACTTTACAAATATTTTTGTTTATGCGGTATTGCCGCTTCTACTCTAAACCAGTGGCAACATCGCTATTTCAAATGAAACACCCCGTATTTAATTGCCAAATTTTCAAAATGATCCGCTTTTTAGTTCTCTATAAACGTCTAATACGCCATCCACCGTGAGACACCCTGTATGTAGGGGGGGGGGGGGGGGGCAGACTGGTCCAGAAAAACTTAGAGGGGGCATTTGTTTTTAATTTACTGCTTTTCTTCTTTGGAATAAAAAATGGGAAGTACCTGTCGACAGTGTTATGTTTGAGGTAATCCCAGGAAACCGAAAGCAGCATCGTAGTTGCCTGTGCCCAAGAACACTCAACTTGATAGGACTGCTTCTTGAGCTGAAATGTCTGCCATCTCCGCCGAACACCTCAACACTTGGCGTGCATTAACCGAGTTTAAAACAGTCACAGGTCACAGCAATCGTTATAATCTTGTTAAAATCACCTTTTCTACATTTAAAATTGACGAAAAAACAAGCACAACCTGAATCGCAAACATCCCATCGAGGCCTGCGGGTAACGTCATCATTATAAGCTGTTATGCTACTAATTAGTAGTGACGTCACTCGCAGGCCCTGCCGACTCGAGAGTTGACGAATGTACGCCTTATGAGGATGAGAATTCCTGTAAGTTTACGATTCTTGGCCTGTGCTCACCGAATACCGAATTAACCGACAGAGGCTTCTGATGTTACATTACATTGTTGCCGACATGAGAGCAAGTTTTCAGGGGGTGCCGGCTAAATTTCAGTGGCGGCCCCGGCCTCCTCTGGCGCTCCCCTGGCGTCGCCACTAAACAAATGATGCGAACAGTGAATTTGTTGTGGAAAATAATACCATCATTTTTAACTAAATATAGATATCAACTAAGTACCTTAAAATGCTCAAAAAGGGGCGTGGCACTAAAAAAAATAGCCTACGGCGGTTGCCTGCGGCGCTAATAGAAATGGTCTTATTATAATACTGCCCCCCCCCTGAGAAACCTCGTAACGACGCCCATGTAGCTGAGTCCTGATAATCGCGAATTGCGAACTTTTTTTCTGCGGAATTGTTCCTATTGGTCCAAATTATTTGAAATTATAATGGCGGCATGGCGGGAAAATCTCGCGAATGTTTTCAACTCTTGCGGCATCGCTAAAAAATTGAAATAATTGAACTTTTTGACGAAAAATCCAGGAAGAAGTGAGGGAATGCTAGTTTATTCGCCAAAAAGTTAAATTATTTTTAACGTTTTTGCGATGCCACAACCACTTGAAAACATTCGCGAGGTTTTCCCGTCATTATAATTTCAAATAATTTGGACCAATAGGAACAATTCCGCAGAAAAAAAGTTCGCAATTCGCGATTATGAGGACTTAGCTTAATGGTTTTGTATTTTGGTTCAATATATTTTTATCAGGAATGTGAATTATTTGAATTTTGTGATCACTCAACTGACTTGTTTTGAAATAGATATTGATCGTTTTATTGGAGTTTGTCACATTATGGTCTATTAAAGTTGAACCATTCTGCGTTTCTCTTTAAACGACATTTCTATTACACAATTCAAAATTATTAGTTTTGTAAATGTCTAAAAGTCACATTGAATTGTTACTATTTTTTCCTACGAGCGTGCGCAAAGTAGTACTTTTCCGCACTCAGTGCGGATACAGGCCTTATCCGCACTGAGTGCCGAAAAGTAATTATAATTGTCAAGCAACAATAAGTGCACCTGTCGACTTTGACACATGATGACAAATTTTTCCTCTGTTTCTATATCAGCCAACATCTATACAAACACTAAATATGAATTAACTTTGACACATTGTCAGATTTGTTCTCTATTTATATGCAAAAATCTACAATCTTTCTCATCAAATTTAAACGCTTTAAGATGAACAGCTCTGACGAGGATTTTCTGTTATTTTTTTTTGTTATTAATTTTTTGATAAATGCATAGGTTCCTTTCAAGTTAACTAAAAATAATTAAACAAATTATCGTTTTTTTTTTTTTAATTTTTGTTATTACCTACCTGATATGAAGCTCGTAGGAAAAACTTTGTTCCTAACACGTGCGCAAAGTGTCTTTTCCGTACGCAAACACGTATCCGAACTCCGCTTCGCGTCGTTCGTATAACTGTGCTTGCTTGATTTTTCGTTTTGAAAGTTGTACTTTTCCGCACGATTTTAGTTTTCCGCACGATTTTACTTTTCCGCACTATTTTTTTACTTTTCCGCACGATTTTTACTTTTACTGAAAAGTGTACCCATAATAAAGTTCGGGGGCCCCCTCTTTAGGGGGCGGAGCCCCGCGGTGGCCCCCTATTTGGGGGCATAGTCCCGCGGGGGGCCCATTTTTGAGGGGCACAGTCCCGCAGTGGCCCCTTCTTGGGGGCAGAGCCCTGGTGGCCCCTTTTGGGGGGCGGAGCCCTGAGGCCCCCTTTTGGGGGTCGAAGTCCCTATATTTGGGGGGGCGGAGCCCCTTAATTGGGGACACAGCCCCGCAGGGCCCCCTATTTTAGGTGGCATAGCCCCGCGAGGGTGGGGGATCCTATCAATTTTTTTGGCCAATTAGATATAGGCCAAGGATCATGATAAAAAAATCCGGTTCCATTATTTTTTTTTGTGTATAAAAAAATCGTGCGGAAAAGTAAAATTGTGCGGAAAAGTTACTTTTCCGCACTAGTGCTGAAAAGTTACTTTTCCGCACGATTTTTTCAATTGCTAAAAATGAAGATATTTAGGATCAAATAAATAATTTATGTTGCCTATTGGAAACATTTTTTTTGATAAATAAGATGGACAAAAACACTCGTAGGAAAAATATTGTACCTAACTCTTGCGGAAAATGTCTTTTCCACCCTCGACGGCTTGCCCGAACTCCGCTCCGCGTCGTTCGTGCAACAGCCGTCTCGTACCACTTTCCGCACTTGTTAGGTAAATAACTATTTAAAATATCAATATTCATGTCAGCAAGAAAAAAACAATTTAAATATTTTGTTACCAGGTTTTCAAGCTTATTATCCAGGAATTCAAAGTATTTAGTGGTAATGGCGGAGGTCTATAAATTTGGGAAATTGTAATTTCAAAAAATTTCATGCGAACAGCCATATAGAAAATTTCATTTTGAATTTATTCAACAATATCTACTAAATTCCAAATTTTTATGAACAAATATACAGGGTTGTCCAACAAGAGCGCCTCGGTCCAGGGTCGGTGCAAGCGGCGCCCTTGGCAAATGTACTGTCTGCCGCCCCCATCGAGTAAAAATACCAATATGCATGGCTATTTTTAAAAACATGTTCCATGGTTTTATAAGTGATTGTACATAATATAGGTATACCCTTAGAGCAGGTAAAGCCCTGTCCTACGGACATGAGGAGTGAGATCGCGCCATTCTGCTTATGAAACTAAAGTGAAGCCAAGTTTTTGGCACCAAAATACAGGTAAAGCATTGAATTGCCTATACCGCCATTTTTTTGGTGCCAAAATACCTGGAAAAAACTGCTTCATTTTCCAACTCCATGTTACTACTCCATTACCTTTACCTGCTCTAAGGGTATACCTGACTTACAGAATATAGATTATAGAATATCAAAATAAAAAAAAATTACACACATGCCCGCCGCAGGCGCCAGCGGAGGCGAAAAAATCCTGTCCTAGTGCCAGAGTGCCAGGCTCAATACGTTAATTTTGTGCCAAAAATATTTATAATATAAAATAAGTAGTTTTTGACCGCCCGCCACCCAGTCGAACGACCTCTATAGCTACTATCAGAAACAGGTCTAGCAGTATGTGCTCATAAGAAGAGGGCAAAGTTTGTGTTTTGGGTTTGCACAAAAAATGGAATCCTGAATATTATGAAGAAAAGCAGAATTCAAAAGATTTTTTTTTTGTTGCGTTTTTGCCGCCCTAGGCGACCGCCTAGTTGGCCTAATGGTTACGCCGACCCTGCCTCGGTCGATAGTAGCCGAACCGTTGAACTTATGGAAAAAATTTCTGTATAAAAGTTTTAGCATTTCATCTCTGCTATAACCTAAAATTATTTTCAAGTATACAGGGTGTCTCAAAAAAGAGTAATCACAAATTTTAAGTTTTTTTTTTTTTAAATGAAATACTGTATTTTTTTATGTGGCAAACGAAGCCTTTATATGCCCTGTACCCTGTATTCAACTTTAAAATCGCATTTGAGTTGAATGCAGCGTTGCCAAGTTGATTTTTTGAAGAAAAAAATAAACCAAAATATACTTTTTAAAATTGTCATATCTCCGCCACTGTACACTAATTACTCTTAAAAATTTACATATAATCTAATGTTAGCCTAGTTGCTCCTACAATATCTTCATTTTTCGATTTAATTATACAGGGTGTCCAAAATATTTGTCTAAACACGTCAATTTTAAAGTCCATTTTAATTAAGTTTTTCAAATACAACACCCCGTATATTATTTTTCTATCGAAAAGCTGGAAATGTTCTCTTTCAGAAAATATCATATTTGCCGTATCTACCTCATTATTATTTTGAGATATTAAGATTTTCCCTTAACTTTGCATAAAAAATGGTAAAAAGTAAAGTAATTTGGTAGTTTTCCGGGAGTTTTGAAAATTTCATAGGTTTAGACGTTCTTTCCGAATATCTACTTTGTCACCTCGTATTTTTGCCTCTCGCGCCGCCATATTGAAAAGTTTCGCAAAAAACAGGTTTTTTTCACAATATCTCCTTTCCTTCTCATTAACATGAAAATAGATAAAAACTGGTGAAGGCCTTTACCCATGACTACCCTCGGCAAACCACTTCATCCTTTTTTGAATAAAAGTCATCATTTAAGTGTTTTTTTTTTTATAATTGAAAAATAAAATAAAAATCCTAACTCATTATTTAAAAATAGAAAGTTGATGATGTCGCACCGAATGCGAAACGTCGGATTCAAACTTTCAGGTCCCAATCTTGTAGAGCCGATGAACCTAGGGAACGTTCAAATTTGAGCGATTCTTCTGAAATAAGTAGTTTTGGAAATATACGAGCAAATATGTTTGAGCACAAAGGGCCTTATATCTTGAAAAGGAATAAAAATCCGACAAAAACGAAAACGTAGCTTTAGTGAGTTCCAAGAACAGTACCTTCTTGCTGATGTAACCAACTTCGTATTATTAACCGTTCTTGTTAGTGTCGCATGGTTTTTGGAACACCCTGTATATCTGCGAACAAAAACCCTTACATTAGCGCCGCCGGTAGGGGTTCAGAGTCTAAACCGAAAATCATTGTTCTAGGTTGAGCCGTTATGGAGCTGGAGCGCCAACAGACCGACCCCAAGCAGCGCTTTTACGTCCAAACAACGTCGTCATTGATGTCTTGACGTTAAGGCGCGACGTCAAATAGACGACTATAGAACCCTTATTTTCACCAAAATGGAGAACCATTTCATGGTTGTAACGACGTCGCAGGTCGCGAGGCTTTACTAATTTTTAACTTATATACGCCAGCATACACAACCAGATTTGAACGTTTACTAAACGTCGTAAACCACGACTAACCTGAAAACAAATACCAAACCAAATAAGGGGCGTTCCAGATTTAATATATTGCACCAAATTCGCACTCTTGGTTTATTATTGGTGTTATTTTATTTCCCAACTGGCAACTCATAACATTAAAAACAAAATGAATAGAGGTAGATACTTATAAAAATATTGGGGAACATAACATAATAATGGCGCCTGGTTTTGTCAACAATAAAATACGTGAAACTAAATATTTACTACTGTAGGCACAAAAATTTCAAACGAAGTCATCTTTTCTGTCAAATATAATTATGATATGCACACAAAACAAACGGGCTCCTATTTTTTTAATATTTTCCAAAAAAAAAAATGTATAATTCACATAATTTTTATATATAGTTCCATGGTTCAAAAACATCTTTGGGCAAGTCCGATTTACACAAAAATAAATAATTTTGACAAAATTTCTTTATTAAGGATTGATTTTTCAGATATTATTTTTTTCTCATTAAACTTGCAGCAATGGCGGATGATTAGATAGGACCTTGCGATACATAAAATGGTCAAGTTAATAATCTGCACCTTATCTTAACCTATGCGTGTTTTCGTCATGAAAATGGACTTAATCTATATAAACATAGGACCACAGGTAATAAAATAGTACAAACATATAAACCTAGATTGACTATAGGTCCCATATGATAACCTATCGTAACTAGTTCTTTAGGTGTTTCAACGCTCTCATTTATTTGAAAATTTGCAGGAAACTGTAAATGTAACATCTTGAAATATTTCCTTTTAGTCCGACATTTATTGAATCTTTTTCAATTTCCTGATTGGAAATTACAGGGTTCTCTTCCAATTTCCCTTCTTGCTCCATTTCCTTCATGTTTGGAATACATTTCTCCCTTTTCACCTAATCCAAAAATCTTTTTCTTCTTCTGTAATATGTAGATGAGTATTTGAAGCACCTGTTTTATCCCATATCAAAAATAGAAAAGCAAATACTTATTTAAATTGTTAAAAAGTTTTTATAGTAAAGTCATACCTGTTGTTTGTTTATGTTTTTATTTGACTGATGACAGTTCAATAACCAACGATGCAAAAAGTATGAAATACTACACCAAATTTTACCTTAGTCCAATTTTAACGTTGGCCGGACGTTTTTCTAAGACCTCTATCTGACCTTATGATTGGTCTTGTCAGACGACGTTTTTAAAACGTTTTAGAGGTCACAGGATATAAAGATAACGACGGATTGACTTCTTCAATGCAACGTTGAATTTGGTACAATATTATGACGTCCAATTTACGATTTTTATTTTACCTTATGATTGGTCGTATTAGACGACGTTTAAAAAACGTTTTAGAGGTTCAAGTATACAAGAGGACGACGGATTGACGTCATCAATTTAACGTTAAAACTGGTTTTAATTAATTACGTCAAAATTGAGCTAGATAAAGGTCCGATTTCTTGACCACTTATTAAGGACGACGGTTCGACGTGATTTTAACGAAAAATCATTGACGGTCACTTATTTGCACTGTATCTGCACTTCGGGAGACGTTATATTTGGTTTATACGTAGTCGCAGGGACATGTATGTGCTACTTGGGACATGTCTCTCTGTCGGTCTGTAGAGCGCCGACAGACCGACGGAATTGACAAAACATGATTTTCGTAATCTAGGAACCTGAAAACGTATAAATGTGAAAAAATCCCGAGGTCGATTTTTTACGTGGATGCAAATACTTCCCTTTACCGAGGAAAGAAAAAAAATGAGTAGTTTTAGCGTAGATACGCGTGCTGCAAAGTCGACTAAACACGCGTTTTGGCCAAAAAACTCATTTCCACACCACCATGAGGTAGAGTAAGTGGCGTGGTATCTCCAGTAGTGGGCCTAATCCATATGCAATGGGTTATTACAGTATTTAGCGCATTCTCCATCGCTTCGCTATCCTTGAGTGACTAGTTGTTTCGGGTTTATCGATATTGACTTTAGAACTGATCGAATCCTTGCAGATAGTTTCTTCTCGACAGCAGTGAAATATTAGCGGTTACTGCCGGAAGCCTAGTACTTACGTAGGTACTAGTTCATCAACTTTCTATTTTTAAATAATAAGTAAGGAATGTTAGGATTTTTATATTATTTTTCAATAAAAAAAAAACATTTATATGATGTTTATTCAAAAAAGGATGAAGTGGTTTGCCGAGGGAAGTCATGGGTAAAGGCCTTCACCAATTTTTATCTATTTTCATGTTAATGAGAAGGAAAGGAGATATTGTGAAAAAACCTGTTTTTGGGGAATTTTTTTAATATGGCGGCGCGAGCGGCAAAAATACGACGTGACAAAGTAGAAATTCGGAAAGACCACGTCTAAACCTTTGAAATTTTCAAAATTCCCGGAAAAGTTTCCAGGTAAAACTACCAAATTACTTAACTTTTTACCATTTTTTATGCAAAGTTAAGGGAAAATCTTAATATCTCAAAATAATAATGAGATAGATACCGCAAATATGATATTTTCTGGAAGAAAACATTTCCAGCTTTTCGATAGAAAAATAATATACGGGGTATTGTATTTGAAAAACTCAATTAAAATGGACTTTAAAATTGACGTGTTTAGACAAATATTTTGGACACCCTGTATACTTAAATCGAAAAATGAAGATATTGTAGGAGCAACTAGGCTAACATTAAATTACATATAAATGTTTAAGGGTAATTAATGTAAGTACAGTGGCGGAGATGACAATTTTGAAAAAGTATGTTTTGGTCTATTTTTTTCTTCGAAAAATCATAACTTGGCAACGCTGCATTCAACCGAAATACGATTTTAAAGTCGAATAGAGAGCATATAGACTATAGAGGCTTCATTTGCCATATAAAAACACACAGTATCCCTTATAAAAAAAATATAAAATTTGTGATTACTCTTTTTTGAGACACCCTGTATGCTTGAAAATAATTTTGGGTTATAGCAGAGATGAAATGCTAAAACTTTCATACAGAACATTTTTCCATTAGTTCAACGGTTCGGCTACCATTGACCGAAGCGCGCTTGTTTGGACTACCCTGTATAATATACCCAGTCCTCCATCACTTTTATCTAATTTTGAAAATTGTAAAAATGTATTTCATTTATTTTCACACAAGTTTTAGTTATAACTAATAGGTATAGGTATCTATGTGTTCATTATTTATAAATATTTCAATTTCATTCACTTTATTTTTAATGGATCTGGCATTCCTATATTATGTATGTATAAGATTTTGATATATTCAATGATATTAAGAGGAATTATAATTAATTTTTTCTTTGGCTTTAGCTATTTTCAAAAGATCAATAATTGAGCACTCACCATTGTTCGCTTCATGCGTGTATTTGTAATTGGTTCCTCACATGTCCAATGTCCAATAGCTATGTTGTTTTGAACAGAGTTTACATACTCCTTTTTTTGAACATTCTTTTGCTTTATGTCCATATTCGCAACGTTTAAAACAATAAAGAATATTGAGGTCTTCTCTGATTTTGCATTAATGCATTTATCCCAGCCTTAATAATTTCCTTATTAATTGATTTTTGAAATGTACTTCCACTCACTTCTGTATAAATAATATATTTGTCTAAGCATTTAGATTTTCTTAGATATTTTATTTCTAATCTATCTTCTCTTTCTAAATAAATAGGTGTAATCAAATCATTTAAAAGTTCATTACATTTATAGGGATTTTCACAACCTACAATAAACAATCTCGGCGATCTAATTTTTGAAATTTCCACTATTTATTTCCCATTTAATTTTTTTCGCTTAATTTTCTGTTTTTCAATACTCTCTATAGAATTTGATTCAATAAGAATTCCACCTTTCTTTTAATATCATACATTTGATTAACTGAAACATTTAATTCCAGTGGATTAATTTCTTTTTGTAGATCATGTTTAGTTTCTTCATTATTTTGTAATTTTTTTGGTTTTAATATTAGCATTGCTATATTTTCTTTAGGATCCGTTTTGAGTTTATCTATTCTTAATGCGTCCGAATAGGATGAAATATTATTTTTAGTTTTCTCAAACTTTCTAACCCACGTTTCCAAAACAATTTGCTGTTTTAAATGTTTTGGAATACTGTGTGTATCTACTAAACATCAAATTTGAGAATTGAACATTTTTGTTCCTCTAGAGTACTAAGATTATATTAGAGACCAAATTAGTATAATATATTTATAAATTCGTCTGATTACCGCTTAAGCCCCAACTGCAACTCACATCAACTAATCCACACATATCAAATTTTACTTCAAAATCCACAAGGCCACAAAGTACAAGTACAATAATTAATAATACAACACGGCATCAATATCCAGCGGTATAACAGCCGCCATCTTGAATATCTCGTTTCCGGCTGAGATCTCAACTTGGTAACAGGCATTTTTGGATTCAGCGGGGTCAAATTAGCTAGGAAACACCATTAGCTGAAGAGTAACACGATTTGCTTCTAGACTCGTAATGGAAGGCTTTTTTCTCAAATATAGTCTTGACTATCTTCGGGAAGTTGTTATTCTGGCGTCCCTGAGAACAGTGATAGGTGCATGTAAAGTCTGTTTTTTTTTCTAAATTAAAAGTCAAAATGACATTATGTTGGCAATACAATGTAAAATTGTCAATGCTTTCAAATTTTTCATGTAGAAAGGGGTTGTGTTGCCAATATAGTTACTAACTTTTTGACTTGGGGAATTATCAAAAGTAATATAACAAGTGCAATGGAAATTATCGATAATTTTTGGAAAATTTGCCCGAATGCATTTTTAGTTGAAAAAGCATGAGTGCAAATTTGTGAAAAATTTGAAATATCATTGCACAAGTTGTATTTTATGAGAGAATTTCATGAATCGAAACTTTATTTTTTTTGTCAAAAAATTTCAAAACACCAGTTCTCTCACCAGTTACTATGGAATTATCCGATAATTTGCACTAGTTCAAATTATCGCGTAATTCCAATCTGATTGGTTCCAATCAACAATCAAAACATGTCGGTTTATTGTTGGAATGTCAGTTTTGACAGATGTATGAAATTCTCTATAAAAAAAATAGACTTTACCTGTAGTTTTTAATTCCATTCGACTGTTTTTATGTTCTATTAACGATATCACATTTGTCGTAAACGGTTCCTGATAGCAACTATTTATTTGTATTGATTGTTAAGGGGGCAACATCGCTCCCATGCACACGATACAAAATACAGAAATCGGTTTTAGACTACAAAAAAAAACCGCACATCAGAATTTGCTGAAATTTGGCATAAACATTCCTTGATCGATTATCTAGAGGATAGTGCAGTTAGATTTTCCATATTTCTAATTTTTTTTGGCCTATATTGTGAAAATAAACTATTTCCCAAAAATAGAAAAATCCACGGTAAAAATTGAAAAAATAAGAGCACTATTCTCTAGATAATCGATCAAAGAATGTTTATGCCAAATTTCAGCAAATTCTGATGTGCCGTTTTTTTTTGTAGTCTAAAACCGATTTTGGAATAAAATTACAGATATTTTGGTAAATATAGTTCAGGCTTTTTTTCGAAGATGGCGCCACCAGTCAATTCGTGATGTCATAATTAGGCGTTTTCGAAAAACCCGAACCGTTGGAGCAGCAGCTGATGTAGGTTGTTCAGCGTTTCCAAAAAAGCCTATTGACAACAGAACCTCTTTCTCACCTTGTGTATTTGTTTGGTTTTTTATTATTGGTTTATAAAATAATAGGCACAAAGCATGCTGTGCCATATGTTTCCATTGAAAATAAATAAAGTATCTATTTTACGTAAAGTTTGTTTCACCAGGGTTTGTACTTGCCACCAGCATTTGCCTTCCTTGTTTAACAAATAAAAATTGAATACAAATCCCTCCATAATCTCATTAGCCAATCAGTGCTAAATGAGTGAAAAAAGTTGCACTGATTCTGCAAATTGAAATCGCTATAATATTTAAAATGCCCCACTGTAAAAAAGCTTTCATCTTGGCGCCATCTATAATTTTTTTTAGAACTAAAATATAATTTGAAGGGGGGGCCGTTGAGGCCTTAAGATGTTCAAATCATTTAATACATGTTTATTTCCATATTTTTTGCATCCTCATACGTGAAATAATCCTCTAAATACCACTCGAGCTTTAAAATGAACCAGAGAATTTCATACATCTGTCAAAACTGGTATTCCAACAATAAATTGACATGTTTTGATTGTTGATTTGAACCAATCAGATTGTAATTACGCGATAATTTGCACTAGTGCAAATTATCAGATAATTGCATACTAACTGGTGCGAAAACTGGTGTTTTGACATTTTTTGACAAAAAATTTAAATTTTTGATTTATGAAATTCTCTCATTAAATACAACTCGTGCAATGGAAATATATTTATAATTTTCGACAAATTTGCACTCATGCGTTTTTAACTGAAAAATGCACTCGTGCACTACGTGCACTCGTGCTCTTTTTCAACTAAAAATGCATTCGGGCAAATTTCCCAAAAATTATCAATAATTTCCATTGCACTAGTTATACAGGGTGTATATTTTAAGTGTTACCACTATTGCTATATCCGGATCGGTAAGAGCTACAAGGTCGGTTAAATTAGAAAAAAGTTGCCTTTTTTGATGCCCATTTAAGACTCGTGTACAGTGTTGCCAAATTCTTTTTAGTTTATGAAATACAGGGTGATTTCTAAGAAACGCCCAAAACTATTTCATCAATTATTTTGAAAACTATTGATTTTCGAGAAACAATTTAAATTTGAAAGTTTTTTATTTTTTTCCTCTCTACAACATGGTGTCATCAAATTTCAAATCCGATATTTCGTAATCGAGCTACCATCATCAACTCATTTTTTTAAATACGGACCTGGATTTTTTATGTCATTTTTGGAAAGTGCCTTTTATTCCCTTTGTAAAAATGACCATAAAAAGACCAGGTCCGTATTAAAAAAAATGAAAGTTGAGATGGAAGCTCAATCACGAAACGTCGGATTTAAAATTTCATGATGCCATGTTGTAGAGCGAAAAAAATTATAAAACTTTCAAATTTAAATTGTGTCTCGAATATCAATAGTTTTCGAAATAGTTAATGAAATAGTTTTTGGCGTTTTTAGGAAATCACCCTGTATTTCATAAACTAAAAGGAATTTGACAACACTGTAAAAAAGTTTTGAATGGGCATCAAAAAAGGCAACTTTTCTCTAATTTAACCGACCTTGTAGCTCTTTACCGTTTCGGATATAGTAATAGTGGTATCACTTAAAATATACACCCTATATAACTATTGATAATTTTTCACTCATGCGTGTTTTCTCTGCAAATTATAGAAACCACGCAATCGTGGAAAATTATCGGTATTTTTGAAGCTCTCGTGGTATTATCCCCGGAAACGCTGCCATTTTGTGCCCAACCTCTTGCTACTTTTAAATATGAATATATAGGATTTAAGTGGACATTTATCATGAAAAATTTGACCAATTTGTTACTGGTTATTGCTTTTTATTCCCGTTTGTAGAAAAAATATTGTATGATATAGTTCATACCAAATAAACTTATAGTCGGGTTGTCAAGCTTGGCCGGCACAGCGTTGCCGTCTCTTGCATATTTTCCTTTGGTCAAAATATTTTCAGAAACAATAATGAATTATATTATAATATAATGCAAACATTTATTACTTAAATTATTAACATTGTTTCAAAGCTTGGTTTAATAGATATTTAATAACAACTTATTTGTCAATCATCACATAAAAATATAATAGTAAAGCTCAGTACCTATGTTATTTACAGCTACTCTAAATACTATAAATAATTAAATATTATGAATATTTGAACCATCAAGAATATTTTCAATTATACTGAATCACTGAAATCGCTAGAGTCTTCATCAACATTGATAATAAGTGGAAGAACCTCTTGCCTGTCCATACTTGTTCCTTGTTATACCACTTGTCAATTATTCCTTCTGTATGTCTTACAGAATTTTTTCACATTTCAGGGGTAACAGTTTCCAGTGCCTCTCGCCCAATCTCGCCACATTTTTAAACAAGATCTTGAGTATAACCATCTCTGCCAATATGTCGGTTATCATAGTTTTTTGCAATTCCTCAAATAAGTTCAATCGGGTATTGTCTATAACAATAACAGATGGTTCACTCAAGTTCTTCAGCAGCTGATTTTCCAACCAACGTAAAAAGTTTTGCTGATTCATTTCCCCATGATAGTCGTTAAATTGAGTTTTCGATGAAAATACGAGCGATGCACCTCCAATGAATCCATTTTCATTGCCAGCATGAAGTACGATATATCTGAAAAAAGCATTTCATTTGTACATATAATACAACTGCTCTCTGTATTCATGTTTATATTCACCTTTTATCTTTTTACCATCACTTTTAGTAATTTTAACACTTCGCTTGTTATTGTCTTGCCACGAGCGGTTAATAGTACCTACCATTTTCAAAAAACCAAGTCTCGTTTAAGAAAACAAACTGGTACAAAGCCTCCTCTTTCAGTCTTAGATAAGACCTCAAAAATGATATGCGTTTAACCGCAATATCAGGAAGTTCCATGAGCCCTCGTTTTGGGTCATCTTTTTTCCATTTGAAGCCTATTTCTTTTAACATTCTACTCAATGACATGCAACGGCCATCAAATAATTGTTCGGCTTTCAATTGCTCCCATATACAAGATAATGTTACATGTTGTCCTACAAGAAGAAAGAAGGCGTTCATAGATACCTATCTATGTACCTTTGTCTCAAACGAGTTACTTTTTGTATACATCTCGTAAATAGTGTTACGTATAGCACTGGTATCGAGCTTTGAAACATCACAGACTCTCTTCGAAGTGCATCGCTTCTTAGAAGGCGATTCCAAAACTTCGTTATTTTTTACTGCCTTTGAAATAGCACAGACAGTGGACATACTTAAGTTCAAAGCCTCTGCTACGCGCTAAAAATGAGAGAATAAATACATTCAAATTGAAAATTCCTATTTGGTCACAAGACATCAACGACTTGTAAACTCACCTTCCTAACAGCATTTAATTTAAGGAATATAAAGGGCCATAATTATCGCGTTTCCGTTCGAAATATTCTAACAAGGATGTGATTAGTTCTTTGCAACGGCTGTTAAGCTGCTTCGGCATCTTGTACACTTCGCACTACAAGCTGCTTTTGAAAAACTAGCTCACAATTAATAGCACTTGAACCAAAAACTCGTAAACTGTCAAAACGCAATCAAAATTCAGAATGTCAAGAATTTAATTTGGCAACATTACATTTTTTGAAGTGGTGTTACCAACTGAATGGCCAGCGGGAAATTCAAATTCCAATTAAGTCAATCCGACGCCGAATATTTTCACGGTTGGCGATAACAATTTTAAAAATGGCGTCATCGATGTCACAACTACAAGTTTATTTGGTATGAACTATATTTGTGTTAATTAGTATATTATGCAATGATCATGTAATGATAACCATTAATACACGAGCATGTTGTAGGATATGAAACGAGCCACAGGCGAGTTTCGTATATAACATGCGAGTGTATTAATGGCCATTACATGAGAGTTGCATAGGTACACTATTTTTTCTACTTGGCATTAATAAACGAAAAACATATTTATTTTATAAGAATAGTAAACTTCTCAACTGGTGACAATTGTTGACAACTTGACAATTTCAAAAATTAAGATCTAGACGTCATTTGGGCATAAATTCCGCACCCGATTTTTTAATTTTTTTTTTTCTTCAGGTAAATACTAATAGAAATAATCTAAAATTCCAAAGCAAGTCTGTTATTTTTATATAAACATTCTTCATGTTCAAAATACTCGATTTCAGTGACTGAAAAATCTGTATCATAATGAAGTTCATTATGAAACAGATTTTAGGCGTATTATGAAACGTCAGTAGAAAATTAGTTATTTATGATATAAGTGTTAAAAGTACATTTTTAAGGCACGCATTTGAAAGTTCATTCACATAAGTGCCTTAAAAATACTTTTAACATGAATATCATACAATATTTTTTCTACAAACGGCAATAAAAAGCAATAACCAGTAATAAATTGGATTTGTAAATGAATAATAAATTGTACTTACATCTTTCCTACATAAAATTACTGAATTTGACATTTGTTAAAATATCCAAACAACCAGCACCTTGTTTTACAGGTAATGAAATGTCTTGTCAGTTTCTTGAAAAGTACCTGTCGTGGTCAGTAATGCTTTTCGCTAAAAATGCAACAAAATACAGAAGAAAAAGAAGGTTGCATCGATCCCTTGAAAAATATAGATAAGGCGCCCAATCGCCAATCGGGCTACCTCAATTGTTCAAATTTCACCATTAATATCAATGTAAATAAAGTTTGTTTTTTTTTAAAAGATAATTCCCCAAGTCAAAAATTTAGTAACTATGTTGGCAACACAAGTCTTTTCTACATAAAAAATTTGAAAGCATTGACAATTTTACGTTGTATTGCCAACATAATGTCAATTTGACTTTTATCTTTAAAAAAAAAACACAT
The DNA here is from genome assembly GCA_917834065.1 of Ceutorhynchus assimilis. Classification (NCBI taxonomy): domain Eukaryota; kingdom Metazoa; phylum Arthropoda; class Insecta; order Coleoptera; family Curculionidae; genus Ceutorhynchus; species Ceutorhynchus assimilis. Next base: position 39,366,552 of record OU892280.1, on the reverse strand, counting down.
TTTAACTAAAAATACAAACTTTTTTTGACGTTCGCTCTCAAAATTTGATGTTTAATTTTTAACACTAGTGCTATAAAGACTTTATGGCACTAGTGCGATAAAGTTAAATTTTTATTGCTAAGGGGGGGGGGGGGGTATTAAAAATTGCATTTTTAACACGTTTGTAGAAAAAAGTATTTTCAAGGCACCTATGTGAATTGCGTGCCTTAAAAATGTACTTTTAACACTTACCTATATCATAAATAACTATTATGATAGATGTCCATTTAAATCCTATATTTTCATATTTAAAAGTAGCAAGAGCCGGCAGAGATTGGGCACGAAATGGCGGCGGGACCTCTATTACCGCCACTGTATGTAAAGGTTTATTTAGCCACTGTACCCGGAAATGTTCCGGAGCTTCTCCTAGAGGTGTGAAAGGAATACAACGTTGAATACAACTATATAGTTCATACCAAATAAACTTATAGTCGGGTTGTCAGCTCGGCCGGCACAGCTTTGCCGTCTCTTGCATATTTTCCTTTTGTCAAAATATTTTCAGAAACAATAATGGATTAGGTATAATTATAATATAATGCAAAATTTATTACTTAAATTCTAAACAATGTTTCAAAGCTGGGTTTAATAGATATTCAATAACAACCCATTTGTCAATCATCACATAAAATATAATAATAACGCTCAGTACCTATTTAATTACAGCCACTCTGAATACTATAATTAATTAAATTGTATATGAATATTTGAACCGTCAAGAATATTTTCAATTATTCTGGATCACTGAAATCGCTAGAATCGCTAGAGTCTTCATCAACATTGATAATAATTGGAAGAACCTCTTGCCTATCTATTACTTGTTCCCTGTTATACCACTTGTCAATTATTTCTTCTGTATGTCTGATAGAATTTTTCCACATTTCCGGGGTAACAGTTCCCAGTGCCTCTCGCCACATTTTTAAACAGGCTTCTTGAGTATAACCATCTCTGCCATATGTTGGTTATAATAGTTTTTTGCAATTCCCCAGATAAGTTCAATCGGGTTAAAGGTACAGTGTATGGAGGTAGTCGTAAAACTTTATGTCCATACTGTTCTGCTAAGTCATCTACCACATACTTTTTTGGTTGGTTTATTCCTGAAAAAGCAATACTTGAGAAGTGAGCATAAAATGCAAACAATTTTGGTATTGTAAGTACTTACCGTGCAACAATGAATTTCAATGCTGTATTTGGATATTCAACTTTCTGTTCGGTGAACCAATTTTGAATTTCAGCCTTGGTAGACGAACTATTAGGTGTCTTCGTTAATAACATTCTGTGGTAAGGAGCATTGTTTATAAAGACAGATGGTTCTCGGTTCACTCCTCAAGTTCTTCAACAGCTGATTTTCGAACCAACGTAAAAAGTTTTGCTGATGCATTTCTCCATGATAGTCGTTAAGTTGAGTTTTCGATGAAAATACGAGCGATGTACCTTCAATGAATCCATTTACAGTGCTAGCATAAAGTATGATATATCTAAAAAAAGCATTTCTTTGTACATATAATACAACTGCTCTCTGTATTCATGTTTATATTCACCTTTCACCATCAACTTTGGTAGTTTTAACTCTTCGCTTGTTGTTGTCTTGCCACGAGCGGTTAAAAGTACCATTTTGAAAAATCCAAGTCTTGTCCAAGAAAACAAACTGGTACAAAGCCTCCAGTTTCAGTCTTAGATAAGAACTCAAAAATGATATGCGTTCAACAACAATATCAGGAAGTTCCATCAGCCCTCGTCTTGGGTCATATTTTTTCCATTTGAAGCCTATTTCTTGTCTCTGGGACTGCCATCAAATAATTGTTTGGCTTTCAATTGCTGCCATATACAGGATAATTTTACAAGTTGTCCTACAAGAAGAAAGAATGCGATTCATATCTATGTACCTTTGTCTCAAGCGATTTACTTTTTGTATACATAACGTAACTAGTGTTACGTTATAGCACTGCTATCGAGCTTTGAAACATCACAGACTCTCTTCGAAGTACATCGTTTCTCAGAAGGCGATTCCAAAACTTCGTTACTTTTGACTGCCTTTGAAATAGCACAGACAGTGGACATACCTACTTAAGTTCAACGTCTTTGCTACGCGCTAAAAATAAGAGAAAATAAAGTTCAAATTGAAAATTCCTAGTTGGTCCTTGGTCCACGAAATAAACTCACCTTCCTAACAGCATTTAAGGGACATAAAGGGCCATAATTATCGCATCGCGTTCTCGTTCGAAATATTGTAACAAGAATGCGATTAGTTCTTTGCAAGGGCTGTTAAGCTGCTTCGGCATCTTGTACAGGGTATTTGATTATATTTGGCACCATACCTACAGCCTTTACTATTTAAGATAGAAGAAAATTGTAAATACAAAATTTGACAGTTTTTTTCTATATTTTCTCTTAACGTTATCAGAAAAAACAAAATCGCATCGAAAAATGGAGAAACGTAGACAACTTCGACTTTTTCAAATGGAACACCCTGTATATTTTGCGATAAAATGAAAGACCTTTTCTTCCTGATTACAAATATATACCGGGTGTCTACGAGATCAGTTTCGCGCTGTCATTTGGTGAGTTTTTTTTTCGATGGCAAAGATTTTTGGTATGGAGTGTAGGTTTGAGAAATGTCATCTTTTGACATGTGTGTCAATGTTTGGTAACTTCCGGTTTGACCGGAAATGGTCCTAACTCCGTAATTTTGAATGGCATCCCAATAATTTTTTCACATTTTTGGTATCTGCGGATCATGATGTGTACGAAAACGTCAAATTTGAACATTTTTGAAGAAATTTCAGAACTCCGGATGAAAATTTAATTTTGAACAGGAAGTGACGGAGCGGTCTTAAAATTGTTATTTTCAACTAACACAATCGTGGAAAAATGCGAATACCAAGTTATTATCCTATGCTTGTTCTCCAAAGGCTTCCAAAGCTGAAAAAATCACATTTTACGTGATAACTCAATGAAATCAGTGAAATCACCCGACTTTCATAACAAATGTTTTTTACCTTTTTCAAAATAAAACCAATTATGCATTAAAACTTTTTATTCATGCCAGTTTTTAATTATTTTTCCAATATTTTCACTATGCATTACTATAACTGATAAAACTACTTATAAATAAACCCCTGTATTCAAACTTTGTATATACAAATTCCCGAGATGTCAAACAATGATAAATAAACATATCTTGTATCTTGCCCACAGATCTTGTCAATGGCTTGTTAAGAAAAAAAAAAACACCAGCTCCTTTTGAAAAGCTTTCTTCATACAGGGGTTCATTTATAAGTAGTTCTATCATTTATAGTAGTGCATTATAAAAATAATAAGAAAATAATTAAAAACTAATATAAATGAAAAGTTTCAATGCATAGTTCGTTTTATTTTGAAAAAGGTAGAAAACTCTTGTTGTGAAAGTTGGGTGATTTCACTGATTTCATTGAGTTATCACGCAAAATGTGATTTTGTCAACTTTGGATGCCTTTGGAGAGCAAGTAAAGGATAACATCTTGGCACTCGCATTTTTCTACGATTGTGTGTGTTGAAAATAACAATTTTAGGACCGCTCCGTCACTTTCTGTTCAAAAATAAATTTTCATCCAGAGTTCTAAAACTTCTTCAAAAATGTTCAAATTTGACGTTTTCGTACACATCATGATCCGCAGATACCAAAAATGGGAAAAAATTATTGGGATGCCATTCAAAATTACGGAGTTAGGACCATTTCCGGTCAAACTGGAAGTTACCAAACATAGACACACATGTCAAAATATGACATTTCTCAAACCTACACTCTACACCAAAAATCTTTGCCATCGAAAAAAAAACCAGCAAATGCCAGCGCGAAACTGATCTCGTAGACACCCGGTATATGCTGACCACATTTGCGTTAGCCATTTTTGACATATCTTAGCTTAAATTATAACTAAATTACAAAGAAATTTTATAAAGATAGAGATCCTTATGGAACTTCTCTGCAAATTCTTTATGATTTAACCTGAGATGTGTCAAAAATTGCTCACGCAAATGTTATCAATATATATGTATTTGGAATCAGAAAAAATAGATCTTTCATTTTATCGCATAATACACAGGGTGTTCCATTAAAAAAAGTCGAAGATGCTTACGTTTCTCCATTTTCCGATGCGATTTTGTTTTTTCTAATAACGTTATCAGAAAATATAGAAAAAAACTGTCAAGTTTTGTATTTAAATTTTTTTTCTATCTTAAATAGTAAAGGCTGTAGGTATGGTGCTAAATATAATCAAATACCCTGTACACTTCGCACTACAAGCTGCTTTTAAAAAACAAGCTCACAAATAATAGCACAAACCAAAATCTCGTAAACTGCCAAAACGCAATCAAAATTCAAAATGTCAAGAATTTAATTTGCAACGTTACATTTTTAGAAGTGGTGTTACCAGCTGAATGGCTAGCGGGAAATTCAAATTCCAATTAAGTCAATCCGACGCCGAATATTTTCACGGTTGGCGATAACGATTTTAAAAATGGCGTCATGGATGTCACAACAACAAGTTTATTTGGTATGAACTATAGGTATAACTGATTTGATTTTCATACCTCACAGAAAATTATCGAACGCAAACACTATTGACATCTAGCGGCAGCGGCCCGAACAAAAATCACAATTTCCTCTCTCATTCAAATTAAGGCCTCAACGGCCCCCTCTTCAAATTATATTTTAGTTCTAAAAAAAATTATAGATGGCACCAAGATGAAAGCATTTTTACAGTGCAGCATTATTATAGCGATTTCAATTTGCAGAATCAGTGCATCTTTTTTCACTCAGTTCGCACTGATTGGCTAATGAGATTATGGAGGGATTTGTATTTCCATGCCTCGTATGACTTCAAATTTTGTTCTACTCTGTAAAAGTGATGTTTTGTTGTAGAGCTTGTTTTTGAGGTATGTTTAGTTGTGGTAGGTACCTATGAGATTTTCAGGAAGCAATTGGCACATGAATGGGTTTACAAATAGAGGAATACTCGGAGGAATAATAAAAAAATAGTCCTACCAGGAGTCTTACGCAATTTCAGATATTGGTAAAAGATCCAAGAGCTAGTAAAAGAAATGCAAATCGTCAGATACATAAATTGAATGCTCTACTGCATTGGTGGATATTATTATTGCACTAATATGCAAGAACACAAAGGAAAAACTCTAATTTTAGCACTTTCCACCTTTTGTAAATAAATTTTAATAATTATTATTGAAGCTTTTTATTTTTACAAGACATTTTGTCCTACAAAACACAATCCAATTTTTTTATGTATACCTACCTAGGTACCTAAAATAGATACTTTATTTATTTTCAATAGAAACTAATGACACAGCATGCTTTGTGCCTATTATTTTATAAACCAATAATAAAAAACCAAACAAATACACAAGGTGAGAAAGAGGTTCTGTTGTCAATAGGCTTTTTTGGAAACGCTGAACAACCTACATCAGCTGCTGCTCCAACGGTTCGGGTTTTTCGAAAACGCCTAATTATGACATCACGAATTGACTGGTGGCGCCATCTTCGAAAAAAAGCCTGAACTATATTTGCCAAAATATCTGTAATTTTATTCGAAAATCGGTTTTAGACTACAAAAAAAAACGGCACATCAGAATTTGCTGAAATTTGGCATAAACATTCTTTGATCGATTATCTAGAGAATAGTGCTCTTATTTTTTCAATTTTTACCGTGGATTTTTCTATTTTTGGGAAATAGTTCATTTTCACAATATAGGGCAAAAAAAAAATTAGAAATATGGAAAATCTAACTGCACTATTCTCTAGATAATCGATCAAGGAATGTTTATGCCAAATTTCAGCAAATTCTGATGTGCGTTTTTTTTTTTTGTAGTCTAAAACCGATTTCTGTATTTTGTATCGTGTGCATGGGAGCGATGTTGCCCCCTTAACTTTGCTGAAAAAGAAAAATGTTATATAGGGTACAGTGACTCTATTACACACAGTGGCGACAGTTGCTGTCTTATTTTTGATTGGTTCTAAAATCCCATATATTTCTATTGAAAACGCGGCTATCTTGTTCCCACGTATTGCTTATCTCAAATATGAATATATGGGATTTGGGTGAACATCCATCATAAAACATGGAAAACAACGTATTTGATGGACTTAATAATTCTAGCAAACACGGAAAGTCAGCCGCTGCGCAAAAACTGTGATAGTGTGCTGTACTTGTTGTACAGCGATATAGACGAAGCAGCTGCATCAGCCCGGATCATATATGTGCCACCGGCCTGCATCTGGCGCTGTACATGCTGCATTTGAGTACAGCCACTGTGCAGTAGCTCTGCCTCTACATTATGCAATTTTTACACAGCAATAACGCAGCGCTCTTGAAGACTTACATATTTGTTTCGCAGTAACTGTGCAGCCAATATACCGTTAAGGTATATTTACCTGTGGCACCAGTGGCGGCCAGTGGCAACCTAGTGTGGTTGTGCGCTCTTGGAAAATTTTTTGGAGGTGCCACGTCCTGTTTTACATTTATTTTGTATGTTGATTTTTTTTCTTTTTACTTTAGGAAAAATTATCGAAAACAAAAATATATGTATTTAAATAAGGCTTGAATGTTTGTATTCTAGCCATAATACATAATTAATATTGAAATTTATAATTAAAAAAAAAACCGCGAACAACAGAGTTGTCAAAACCGCCAAAATGGTGAAAAAACATCGAAATATTCTCGATTGAGTGGAAACAACATTGGAAGTGTGTATTCAAATAGCGCACGGCGCATCCCTTTCATCGGGCGACTTACCGTATATTCCCGATCAATCGCACAGCGAGAAAACACATTTACCCTGAGCGCCGAACGATTCCACACCGACCACCCGGACCACCAGCACAACCAAGCGGGAGAAAAAAATATACAAGACAGGCGCAGGGCGCGCTTTCGTTCCGTTCGTGCGAATTTAAAAATAGAAAAATGAGTAGATATTTATCCTAATTTAGAAAATTGGGTAGGTATTTTTTAATTGAAGTTTCTTTTCTTTCCAAAATTTTAATTTTATTTTCTTGCTTGGTTTTTGGAGGCAGTGCGCGCGCACGAGCGCACTTATTGAGAAGCCGCCCCTGTGTGGCACTCTAAATTTATTGGACATAATTTATTTTTTCTACAAACGTGTTAAAAATGCAATTTTTAACACCCCCTCGAAGCATTAAAAATTTTACTTTATTGCACTAGTGTTAAAAGTCTTTAAGGCACTAGTGTTAAAAATGAAACATCAAAATTTGAAAGCAAACGTCAAAAAAAGTTTGTATTTTTAATTATTTACATTAATATTAATGGTAAAATTTGAACAACTGAGGAAGCTCCATCGGCCGCCTCCTCTATATTTTTCAAAGGATTGATGCAACCCTCTTTTTCTTGTGTATTTTGTTGCATTTTTAGCAAAAAACTTACTGACCACGATAGACCATACGACAGACTTTCAAGAAACTGACGAGACATTTAATTACCTGTAAAACAAGGTGCTGGTTGTTTGAATTTTTTGACAAATATCAAATTCAATAATTTTACGTAGGAAAGATGCTTCCAATTTATTATTCATTTAAAAATTCAATTTGTCACTGGTTATTGCTTGTTATTGCCGTTTGTAGAAAAAATATTGTATGATATTTGTGTTAAAAGTATTTTTAAGGCACTTATGTGAATTGCAGAATTCGCTTCGCTCATTCTGCAAACTTTCACATGCGTGCCTTAAAAATGCACTTTTAACACTTATATCATAAATAACTATTTATATAGACAGGATATTTTTGAAAAACGACAAAACAAATTAGAGTATATAGAATATATTAAGGAGTGGGACATTAAACAATAATATTTCTTATTCCTTAACCATATTTTGGTGGCTTTTTCAGCTTCTGATTGAGAAGCATTCTGACTGGCTCTATTTTTTCTTACATCGACTAAGGACAAAATTGAGTTAAAATTTAAAAACCGTTTTACCTTGCATCAACTTACCTAAATTGCTTTATTGATGTTGATAATATAGGTATATTCTGAAAATTGTGCTTATTGAAGGCGCCCTGTCCAGTTCAGCTGAGGAGTTGAATTTTTAGAAATATTCTGAATAATATGTTCATACATATTACTTCTTCAGTGTTTTTGCCTCCTAGTATTGCAAGACTATTTACCTGAAAGATTATTTCTCTTTTGTAAATGTATTTTTTAAATCACAAAAATAGAAAACGGAAAACGGGGGCAAATGGAAAAACGATAGAAAACTTAGGTTATGATAATACGGGGGCCTTTGTTTTTGTTTATTTGTATCAATTTTTCACCTACCTTGTTTCCTCTTGTTGAAAATAATGCATCTTGTACACATAGTAATACAAATCACAGGTAAAAGACACGTGAAAAACACCACAAAAATTATAAGTCAAAAACGCTACCCTGCATCAGTGAAACAATACTATACAATAAAATACTTAAAATGGCTACGCTCACAACTTTACGGCAAAAAATACTGTGCTCGCATAAATTGGCACATTTCTTTACAGTAACTGCACTAACATCTTACAACAGTTGCTGCATCAATATGCGCATGGGAGATCGAAATAATCTATCGTTTTTCCAACACAAAATCTGCAAAGCCGGGAGCACAGAATATATAGGTACCTACATAGTATTCTGTGATAATAGTCATCAAATAAGTCGATTTAAATTTTTTATGATAGATGTCCATTTAAATCCTATATATTAATATTTAAAAGTAACAAGGGGTTGGGAACAAAATGGCGGCGGGACCTCTATTGTCGCCACTGTATGTAAAGGTTTATTTAGCCCCTGTAATATTGGGTGGCCAAAACATCTCCCTTTAAGCAAAGCAAAAATTGGTCCGATTCAGTTTACCTTCTGGCTAACAGAGACCGCCACGATATCCTGTTGAGTACAGTGACTCTATTACCACGGTGACCACTAATTCACTAATTAATTGTTGTCTCATTTTTTATTGGTTTTTCAAAATCCTATATATTCGTATGCAAAACGCCGCCATTTTATGCTCTTCCTCTTGATAATTTTAAGTATGAATAAATAGGATTTATATAGACTTCCATCATAAAAAATTGAAAACAACGTATTTGATGACTATTATTAGGTACATCAAATACATTTACGTTGTTTTCAATTTTTCATGATGGATGTTCATTTAAATCCTATAATATATATTCATATTTGAAAGTAGCAAGAGGTAGAGCACAAAATGGTGGCGGGACCTCTATTGTCGCCACTGTATGTAGAGGTTTATTTAGTCACTGTATTGTTGAGTACACAGTGACCCAATAATTAACGTACAGTGGCGCAAACTGCCGTTCTATTTTTAATTGGCTCTCTAAAATCCTATGTATTTCTATCGGAATTGAGCAAGAATATGGAGGCGGCGGGGGCGTTTCTTACTTCCAGATTCATATTTGAAATTAGCAGCCAAAAAGTAAGCAAGAATATGGCAGCACCGGCGGGACCTCTATAGATTGTAGAGTCCCTGTAGTATACAAATTTTAATTTTTGGTCCTTCACAAATATGTCAGGAATTGAAAAACATGTTCGAGTTACATTTTTTCATTTATAAGAACCCGTTATTGTGAACTAAAATTGTATTTTTGTAAAATAGGTACCTAATATTTTGCATTTTTTATTGATGCCTCCACCAACAAGACAAAAACAGATTGAGTTAATAATTACCAATGAGTTATTACCTTATTATTTACTTATTACTTTACCGTCCTTAAGTCCTTACCCTTACCTAAATAGGCAATGAATTATCATTGCTTGAGAAAACTAATTCTGATTTTTATTTTATGAGGAAGGAGGCCCTGAGCACGAGGGACCAAATCGTCTTGGTTTCTATACCATTGGATCGGCACTCGAACTTAAGGGACCGTGGGTCTGCGGACTGTGCATAAGAACAACATTTCCACGTTAATTAAAAGTCATGCACAGGTATCTTATTCTATTCTAGGACGCATAGACCATCAAATCCAAAGAACACCATAATCGATCAGCAAGTTGCAATGGGAGTAGGATAGTGTAGTCTGGAAGCTCTTATAGTGACAAACTGGCACAAAGGCGGCGGATGGCAGATAGCGTTATCGCCATTTTGTTCAAGGATTGGCTCTAGTGTGCTGCATGCGTGACTGAGAAGCCCTATATTTAGGATCCGCTCTGCTCACCCTGAAAGGGAAGGGGTTATAAAAGGTGCCCTAAACATAGCTAGTCAAAAGGCAAAAACTGTCCGACTGGATAATCGCATCCAGAGGGTGCACCCCATGCGGTTGAAACAAAGCAAACTCAATCTTGCCACATTCATACACTTATGGATACCACAGTAACAAGGAAATTAAGTAAATAGATTTTTCATATCGTATATTGCACTGGCATATCCAATCGATTAGATAATTGTATGTTCTAGAGATCGAAATGACGTATGCATTACGAAAGCTTTAACAAGTTCGGATGACTGTTGAACTGACCATCGGCTGATACGAGCCAGAATGAACTTGCGCATCCCACCAAAGCGTAGATGTCAAAAGAAGTAGTTCGGATGCAAATTTAACAGAGTACCTACTCGGAAAGCATTGGAGTAGCACTGGAAAATATTGAAGACCGCATTAATATCTGCCTCGGAAGAAACGGGGTCGGCTACATACAAAAGAAACATCACGAGTGGTTGTATGAGATAAACACTGATATTCCAAACCTTGTAGAAAGAAAAAGAGGAGCGCATAATGCATGGAAAAGCGACTCCAACTCGACTGTCAAAGAAAGGCAATACCAACAAGTAAAAGCAGAAGTTCAAAGGCAAATGCGTGCATTAAACAACCAATGGTGGATAACAAAATCAAACGGAATGCAGCATCCAGCAACTAGTCGAATCCAACAGCACTAGGGCCTTCTTTCATGCTACTAAAGATGGTATACGGATTAACTACTCAAGGACTGAATCCCTCACGATCCAAGATGGCACGGGACTGTTTACAGAAGGTTCTTCCATTAACTCTCGTTGGAACGAAAAGAGAATCACAAATTATTAATCACATCTTCAATTAAATTCCACACAAGAACTGAGGGAGGATCCTAGATTAGAGGAGATCAGATAACTAAAGAATAACAAGTCAGCTGGCATTGACGGCATTACTGCTGAATTCTTTAAAAAAGAAGGCCCCACCCCACAGTAAGTGCCCAAACCCACATCCGAATAAGTAAAATATCGAATACTGAGACTATACCTGCCGAGCTTAGAGATGCCTCCATAGTTACCATTTTTAAAAAGAGAGACAAGGCTCAAAGTGGAAACTACAGAGGAGTGTCTTCACTTTCTGTTGCGGGGGTGAAAGATACTTTCCTGAATATTATCAAATCGTTTAATCCTAACTACCGAAGAGAATTTCCCAGAGACACAGTGTCGCTTTAGACCAAATCAGGTACAGCTCACATGATTTGATGAACTATCGCCCTTTATAAATGTACTTCATAGATTTAGTGAAAGCATTTGATTCGGTCAACAGAAAAACTCTTTGGATGATAATGGCAAATGTGAGGTGTCGAGATTCTCCGTCCTAGTCCTAAGCAACGATAGACAAGGAGAGTCTTTTCAAATCATTACAGGCGTTAAACAGGGCTATATTATTGCATCTACTTTATTAGCTATCGGATCCATACTTCACCTTGTCGAGGGATACCTGCCGTCAGGAGGGAAAATCCTGTACAGACTTGATGGCGAATTATTCAAACTAAACAGATTACGAGCCAAGACGAAATAGTATCGACGACATCAATAACTGAACCTCAATAATATGCGGATCATATCGTCGTGATGGCCAATACAGAGGAAGATCTTCTTCAGGCCATTATCGATGCATTCAACCAGGCATACAGGAGAATCGGTCTAGAGGTCAACTTCAACAAGATGCAGATTCTGAACCAACCCGCACTGGATACTAATCCCCAAGTCCGAAATATACCCATAAATGACCATTCTTTGCAGAACGTAGCACTACCCATACCTTGGGAGCCATCTGTCAGCGAACCACATTGTCGCTGAAATTCAACATCGCTTGAAGCTTGAATTGTGCTAGAGCGGCGTTCGGGCGACTTCTAGAGAGAGTCTGCAATAACCACGACATCAGCGCTAAGATCAAAGTTTGCGTCTACAATGCAGTTGTAATACCAATAACACTTACATATGGCTGCGAAACGGACAACCTACAGAAGAAACATAAAAAGCCTAGAAAAATATTAACAGCGATGCCTTAAGGTGCATCCAGACCGGTGCAACAAATAGCGCAAAACGTTCGCGAACGTTTTGCAACAAGCATTCCGCTCAGCGCGGATAACGTCTAACTGCTGCAACAATTTTTCGTTCATGTACCGACACCACATGGGAAACATTTTGCGCCGCGCAAAACTGAACGCGCAACCGTCCAAACTGACATGTTCTGCTCTGCAACGTTCGTGAACATTTTGCGCTGTTTGTTGCACCGGTCTGGATACACCTTAAGAAGCATCCTACGGATTAAATGGCAAGACCAACGAAAGAACATTTAGAGTGTTTTAGAGGAGGCCAAAACAACTAGCATGAAAGCTCTTATCATTAAGATAAAGCAATAACTTTGCTGGACAGGTCACCTCGTCCGCATGCCTGAAACACGTCTTCCACGACAGATTCTTTACAGTCAACTGAAAAAGAGAAATCAAGGAGGTCAACGAAAGCGTCACAAAGATGTTCGAAAGGAAGGACCGGTACTATAGTCGGGCCACCGAAGAAATATAGTTGTAAAACGATTACCTGCTAACCGACGCCCATAAATTATCCCGCAACCCTCTGAAGAACAGATCATTTCATAGTGGAGCGCATTTAGTTGATGTTGTTCGTCTGTGACATTGTGCTGTGATTCGAATTGTGCTATTTTAGATTTTTTTTTGCGATTCAATTTGTTTTTTTTCCATGGATCCTAATGATGGAAATTTATCTCTACCAAGAAGACGGAGGAAAAGACATTTCTCAGTGTCTGAAAAGGAGACAATCCTAAATACCTTCAAAACTTGTGACCGAAATCATGCAGATTGTACAAAAACTGAGAAAGTGAATTTCACAGTAGAGGCCATGGGTATTGGAGTAGCCAGCGTTTACAACGTTCTTCGGGAACACAAAAACGAGCAAGAACTGAAGCCAGCCAAAGCTTACAAAAGAAAAAAATCTGTTTTGGTCAATATAGATATGGAAACAAAAAATTCAGTTCGGAGATTAATTCATTAATTTTTTATCAAGAACGAGTCTCCTAGTGTAAAGGCAATATTAGCAGCTATTCAAGAGCGAGAGGACATCCCTAATTTCAAGAAAAGCTCGTTTAAAAAGTTGCTCCGTGAACTTGGTTTTCAGTATGGTAGAAGAAGTCAAAATAGCATGCTAAAAGAAAAAAAATGAAATTGTGAGCTGCAGGCGACGCTATTTACGGAATATCCGAGCAGTAAGGGCGAGTGGAAAAAAGATTTATTATCTGGACGAAACCTGGATTAATGCTGGCCATGTCACTCCAAAAGTATGGAGCGACGAAACTGTCACTACGGCGAGGCAAGCTTTCGTAAATGGACTATCTACAGGACTGAAGAATCCCACAGGTAAAGGACAAAGAATCATTATATTACATATTGGTTCAGACGATGGATTTGTTGAGAACGGCTTGCTCCTCTTTCAGTCAAAGAAAACTGGAGACTATCACGAGGAAATGAATTCCCAAGTCTTCGAGCAATGGTTTGAAAATATTTTACCTCGCTTGGAAGAAAATTGTGTCATAGTGATGGACAATGCATCAAACCATTCTAGAAAAATTGATAAGAAACCGACATCATCTACGAAAAAAGCTGATATACAATCCTGGCTAACTAGGAAAAATATAGGCTTTGAAGAGGATATGGTGAAGGCAGAACTATTAACGCTCGTAAACGAAAGTTTTCACAAGAACCAATACGTAATTGATGAAATGGCCAGAGCTTGCAATAGAACAGTCGAAAGATTACCTCCGTACCACTGCGAAATAAATCCTATTGAGTTTTGATATGGGCACAAATCAAAGGAGAAGTGGCCCGAAAAAATAGAACCCCCTTCAAAATTGCAGATGTTAAAAAAAATTTAATGAAGGAGTCTACAACGTTAGTCCTGAAAATTGGAAAAATGCTGTTGGGCATGTGCTGAAAGTGGAGGCAAGTATGTGGACTATGGATGCTATGATGGAAACCAGAATAGAGCCCCTGATTGTTAACTTTGATGGTGATGAATCATCATCATTGTCATCCGACTCGGAATAATTTCTCCGCATCCGCGTTTTTATGTTTAGCTTTTTTCCTAATAAATTGCATTTGTTATTAAATTAGGTAGGTAGTCACCTATACATTTTATCCAAATCGCTCTTTTAATAATAAACAAATTGTCTATGCCAAATAAACAAATTATGTGATTATAGTTAAATACTTATAAATATATTACTCATTATTATAAATAATAACATTTGTTTTATTTAAAATCGAGTGTTTCTCAATCTCAGCATACACATAAATGTGTAATTTTTTTTCTTCTATTTATCCCTCAGTAATAAAATAGGTACCCATCTTACCTATAAGATAATTTATGTAAAATTATAATAAATATGTAAACCAAAGTTAACAGCAACAGTACAAAATATTTGGTAGCCTTTTGGGCGGTCATGAAATTTTAACCTTTTAGGAAAAACATTTGGTGGGCCAAAGGTTTTAGAAAACAATTTCTAGAAGTTAAAAAAAAAAAAAAAAAAAGTTGGAGTACACCATAATTATTATATAAAATCATCATTTTACCTGAGCAAGGAATTACTGAGTACCTACCTACATTCTCGAAACCAGAAAATTTATATTCCATAATGAGTTAATAATTATATAGGTTACCTGAATTAGAGAATACTTTAAATTAGGTATATAGATTTTCATTGTAATTTTAACCCAAAATAATTTATTGGAATCGCATTCATGCATATACTCACATACTGATAAAATGAATTCATGCTTTTATTAAATTTGATTAATCATGAGAAGGTATAAAGTGAGTGAAAACCCGCTCGTCTATTGCCTGTCAGAGCCCTCGAAGGTTTAACGCCCGGTTTTATTGCTATATTTCTTCGGTGGCCCGACTATAGCAACTGGGAAGCAACGGCAAATGATATAGGCCCTCATAGCGTCGAGTAAACCACGACGTACCACAAACTTTTGAAGAACAGCAACGCAGACACGAGACCGAAAAGAGGCACCGCAGGAAGGAGTGAGAGAACAGAAGAAGAGATAATGCTGCTAGAGGCTGGGTGTGCCAAGACTGTGGAAGAGTGTGCGGCTCCAGAATTGGTTTATATAGTCATCAGTCACAATCGATGACTATAAGAATAGGATAGAAGATAATCATACTCGGTATCGAGTGATCGCCTATGATGATGCTGATTTAGTATTTAGGTAGGTACCTACAAATTTTATCTCTGAAAATAATATATTCCACTAGGTACCTACCTACTTGAGCATAGGTTGGTGACCAGAAATAAAACAACACATAGAAGGAATCGAAATGAATTTATTTTGTAAATAAGTATGGTACCTTTAAGGATAAATTCATTATGTACAAAACATATTTTTTTTTTTTTGGAAATATTTACATAATACAAATTTACCATGTTATTTAAATAATGTACACACACATACATTCATTAAAATAATTTATATTGTTATGACTAGCTCAGGAAAAAAAGAATCAAACCGATGTTCTTTTTAGCTGCAGATAAAATAATAAAAAACAACACAAAATATAGATTATTTTTGACCAATAGGTATTTTTAAGTATTAATGAAATTGGAAAATTTGGTTGCAAAATAAATCAATGATAATAATACACGGAGTCACCTACATTTTTCATGTTATTTTACATAATATTTGTTTTATTCATTTGTCACTTTTCTTGTACCTACCTTAGTTATACCACACATTTTAAAATGATCGATGAAAATTTCATAAGGTGATGAGCTAATTTCAAATGTAAAGTGAGAAAATATATAAAGATAAAATAACGAATTTAAATCAAAATTACTTCTAAATTTATCCCATCCACTCCAAAATAAGGAGCTAATGAAAACAGAAAAATGTAGGTACCTAGGTATCAATAACAATTAAAATAGATAATTTATTCTGTGTTTGCCTGTGAAATATATACAATTTAGGCATAATTATAATTATCATTTATTAGAAAAGGGAAATATTTTGCATAATATATGTAATATATATTTTTTCTTTTATGTACAAAAAAAAAAAAAATTTAAATATTTTCAAATTAACTCTTTTGAAAATATACAATTTTATACACAAATAATATTTTTGTTGGTTTTTTTGTTCGTGTTTATTTTATGACTGCATTTTTCATCGACAGAAACTTAGAAAAATAAAAACAATAAATATATAATTTGTACATTTTAGTTTATATGTAAACTAAAGAGGGAAAATTGGAAAATTGCAATCACAAAATAAGTTTTCACACATGGCTACTTGAAACCAGCTATTTTTTTTTTTTTAGGAAACAGATAATGATTTCAAATATTGTGTCTTAATACAAAAAAGAGTGACAGATATGAGAAATTAAAAATAAAATAAAAATCCTTCTAAAAAAAAGGTACTTACACTGGTGTAAAAATGGGAAATTTAATCATTGGTGTGTGTAATGTAATAGGGTTTTTATTTCACAAGGAATTCGATATGACACTTTGTTTTAAGGTTTTGAGTAATAGGAAAACAATTAGAAATTAAATTTGTCAAATAAAATCTTAATTTTTTCATTCCAATTTAGTCAACGAGTTCCTACAAAGTAGGTACATTATAATTATTTTCCTATTTTTACACAAAAATCATTGCAGCTGGTCTAGTTAATAGTTATAGAGGCGAAAAATAATGGATAAAAAGCTACCACCAGTATCACAGAATTCTTATGAGATAAAACAGTCGCGCCATCTAATTTTTAGACCAAAAGAAAAATATACCTTAGCAACTACTGTACAGTCTTTTATATTTCGTAAAAAATCACATTTTTTTGGAATGGATTCATTCATTTATTGCGCAATCTATATTAGTCCAATAACTAATTAATGGGGAAACAAATCCACTGGGCACCGGGGCGAAAACCCGTTGTTTCTGGAACTGGCCGAGTCCAAATTTAAAGTCCTCAACGAATGAGCTCTGCAAGTTTCACCTGTACGTATATAAGTGAACCCGGTTACAGGTAAGGTACCACCAGGTCCTCGAGAGCCTCGAGCACGCCGCCCTTCGCCCTCAAGACAAAATACCCCAGAGGGCGGCGCGCTCAGCTCTAGCTACAATTCCGTTACTGGTATATGTTTAATAGGCAACTGTCCCGTTCGTAGAGTGTATTCGTCTTCAGAGAAAGTTTTCTGATACTCATGCTCCTTTCTACTTATAGCTCTTTTATTGAATTTATAGTCTTTCAAAGCATCCCGCACTTTTATTCTGTATCGGAACAAAAACAAACCTAAAACTGCAAGCAGAATGGTGGCACTTACACAAAATGTAACTATAATAACTTGTTGGCTAGGATCGTTAAAGGAACAACCTAAATCATCACTTGTGAGTGACTTTAAGGGTCTATCCCTTAAATGTAGAGGACTAGCACATTGCACGTTAGTCAAGTTCTTCTGATTGGCAAGATTTAGGAGCCACAACAGTTGGCAATCACAAATTATAGGATTATCGGTTAACTCTAGGGCACGAAGCTCGTTCCAAGACACTACAGATTCTGGTAGGCTCTTAAAGGCATTTTCCCTTAGCACCAAGTGTCTCAAGTTAGGTAGGCCAACTAAAGCACCTTCTTCCAAATTTTCCAATTTCCTGTTACTCACCAATTTAATGGTTTCCAAATTCATATTATCACTAAAAACTCCTTTTTCAATATGCTCTAAGTTTTTAGCTCCAGTAATATCAAGCTTTCTCAAATTGGTCAAACCCTTAAATGAACCTTTTGGAAGATTTACATATTCATTTTGCCCAATAGTCAATTCTTCCAACCTTGTTAAGTAACCCAATTGGCTTGTAGGTATTTGTTGAAGCCTATTATCAGCCAAATTTAGATTTCTTAAAGTTGTTAAGCCTCTAAAGCCATGCTCGCTTATATTTGAAATGCCTCCGCTGCTCAAATCTAGCACGCTCAGTCGGTTGAGGCCTTTAAAAGAATCATCTTGAAGATATTGGAAACCGTTTAGGCCTACATGGAGCTCGGCCAAGTTTGTTATAGACGGAAAGGCTGGAGTAGGAACTGAAGTAAGCTGATTATCGTCCAAGTATAAAACTCTTAAGTTGGGTAGTCCGTGGAATGCTAGAGAGTCAATTTTAGATATTTGATTATGGCCTAAATTTAGCTCTTCCAGCTTAGGCAATATTGAGAAAGTCCCTTGCGATAGCTCCAGCAATAAATTCTCACGCAAATTTAAAACAGTCAAAGCCTTCAGCCCCTGGAAAGTCTTATTATTCACCGAACTTAAATTATTCTTATTCAAGTGCAACTCCTGCAACTTGTCTTGATGTTGAAAACTTTTCGTTGGTATATTGATCAAATGATTACTGGATAAATCCACATACTGTAAATCTCGGTAGAACTGGAAAGCGGCGTCTACAGTACGGATTTTGTTGTTTCTGAGCACCAGCCTCTGGATGGCCGGGTTCAGGGTTATAGGGATAACGTCCAATTTGCTGTGCTCACATTGCACTATATAGGTTTCATCGTTACATATACATCCAGTTGGACAGCCTACAGCGATGGCAGAGCTGGGTAGGAATGCGGCGAGGACGAGCAGGAAGAGCATCCCTTTGAGTGTGACGATCTGAAACAAAAGAGGATGGTTAATTATTTGGAAGATTTATGTTCTAATGATGGGAATGCAGAGACGAATATAGACTTTTTTTGAGAGGGTATTTTTTTTTTTTTTTTTTTTTACGGATATGCGCACTTGCAAGGAAATGTCCAATCACGCTCGAGAAGCGGCAAGTGCGCGGAAATGTCGGTGTATGTTGGTCTTGAAACGGTTCAGGTTGTAACCTGCAGGGAAAACCGTCGCAGGGAGTTTATTCCACAGCGATGCTGTTCTCCAGAGATATGAATTCTCTGTATATAATCAGCATTAACTGGATAATATGACTAATGTCTGCACAAGAAACAATAAAGCATTATTACTTTTACCAAGGCTTTTACTTAACTTTGAACGACATTAATTAACTAAATATTTGACCTACAAATTACGCGCTTTATACTGTCTATCAGCCAAATGAAATAAATTCGATAATTAATAAATGAGGAACTTTTCGAAAAAACGCTCGGACACGTCAATTTTGTTTTTTTGCTTAAGATTTTTTTACACCAACTTTTTTTATGCAGGGTGTTCGAACAACAGCTGTACCTTTATTGACTTCATTTTTTTCAGTAGTTCCCCTTGTATATTATGACATTTCTCGATTCTGCGGAAAATTCTAGACATATTTTATGTACAAAATCCTATACTTATCTTCAACTGTTTTGGAAGTTGAAAATTGACTTTTTTACATCTTTGACAGACCGTAAAACATAAACACTTGATTTTACAGCAAAACCGATCATACATGTCTTTGTTTTTCATAAAGTATCATTGACACTCCGGTTAAATTTAATCTCCGGTTAAATCCGAAGTTGGTGTCAAATGATAGCTTATGAAAAACAAAGACAATAATGTATTATCGGTTTTGCTGTAAAATCAAGTGTTTATGTTTTACAGTCTGTCAAAGATGTAAAAAAGTCAATTTTCAACTTCAATATTTCCAAAACAGTTGAAGATAAGTATAGGACATTGAAAATGAAATATGTCTAGAATTTTCCGCAGAATCGAGAAATGTCATAATATACAGGGGGAACTATTAAATAAAATGAAGTCAGTAACGGTACAACTGTTGTTCGAACACCCTGCATAAAAAAAGTTGGTGTGAAAAAATCTTAAGCAAAAAAACAAAATCGACGTGTCTAAGCGTTTTTTGGAAAACACCCCCCATTTATTTATTATCGAATTTATTCCATTTGGCTGATACACATTGTATATAAAAACATTTAATCGAGAAATCTCTAGAATCACGGAAATGCTTAATACTTGTCTATTTAAATCACACAATGGAATTTTCACTTGAATGTATAATATAAATACAGCATGTTCAATAATAGTTATCAGCTCATCAACACTGATTGATGATTTCTTTATCCTTGCAGATGCGACCTCTTACATTTCAGGGAGATCACAATTATTTTTGTCATTTTTTATTGCTAAGCCATTCAAAACCTTGTAGAGAATTTCAAATTTTGAAGCTACAAATTTAATTATAATATCGATTCTATAGAACCTATACAGTTTTGATTTATTGGCTGAATCGAGTCCTATATTTAGAGGTCCTCTAGGTAGCCAACTTTGCCACATACGGATGGGATGTCTGGGAGGTTCTTGTGGATCTCAAATAACTTCTAGCTGGAATGAGGATGGCCAGATTGTCAGAACATCTCTCATGGTAATAGCGATAGAATAGCGACAATTAGACCACCTTGCGTCTATGTTTGAAAGATTGCACTGAATCGGTGAGAGTTTGATTATCGATCATTTCCATTGCTCTTCTTTGTACTGCATCTAATAGAGCTAACGAATGCTTGGGAGCATCGCTCCAGATGTGGCAACAGTATTCCATACATGGTCTGATTTGAGCCTTAAGAAGGAGAAGTTCTTCACAAGTAAAGAATTTTTTTCACGAAATTGAGGTGTTGGCGATCGAAGTGCATGTGAAGACAAGTTGATTGATGCGGTCACCTAAAGAACAGATCCTGAGGGATTGATAGAAAGGTTTTGTACAGACAACCTTAAAACTGGATTATCATCGTCAGAAGATTTTTTATGTGAGAATACTGTTGCTTGAGTTTTGGAAGCATTTCAATTTGACCAGGTTGTAAAGGCCCCAGTTGGTAATGGTGTCAAGATCACTGTTAATAGAGTGAATCTGTTCTTGGTCGAGGCGTGTGGAAGTGGCTGCAATAAGCGGGTTGTCTGGAGAGAAGGATGCCATCAAGCTACTATCGTCCGCAAAGCTGTGTCGTGTCCTATCACATTTAACAAATCATTTATAAAAATGAGAAACATAGACAGAACTGAGCCTTGGGGAACACCAGCATTTATAGGAAGTGTATCAGAAGACACGCCATCGACCACAACATGCAGCCTTCAACAAGTTTCATTTAAGGGAGGTTGCAGTCCACTGTATAGTATAGAACCTAAAATCCTTTATATCTAAAAGAGTTAATAATTATTTACGTAATCGAGCATTTTCTGTACTTTTATCATTGCGTGGTAAATAATTCCTGATAGGTACCTATTCTACTTAGCCTAATTTTATTGAGGGAAATATCTAAACTTGTTAATAAACGCCAGAAACTTCTATTTATAAACAACAAAACAGCATACCCCATTCACCCCAAAAACACAATTAGTATCTTATCCAAATGTTTCTGTAAAACAAACAAAAGACAGCTTTATTCTAAACACAAACAAATTGCTAACTATTTATATAAATTTCAACCCAGAGGGATAAACCGCACACACTGAAAGTTTGTAAACATAAAATGCAACTCCTGGATAACATCTGGGAATCATTTTGTTCTTTGATTTATGGATGGTATTTTAAATAAATTGTGAGAGGCAAATTTTATTAAATATATCATCTGGCTAAGGATAATGGAAGATATAAGTAATCTTTCCTTACTCGTGTCAATCGAGTAAGTACGAGTGGAAATTATAAAATACTTAATATGTCAGGAAAAATAACATGATCTCAGAATGATCAGAACTTATTCATGAAAGTGAAGAACCTGTGAATACTCATTGGAAAAACTGTGTCAAAACAATAATTATAGAAACAGAAAACGAATATAGAAAACTTATATCGAGACATATATTTATGACTTTGCTTATATTTAGACTTTGATATTATGTACTAAATCGATTGTCATAAATCCAATAAAAGTTCAGAATAATTATAATATTTATAGTGGAGTAGGTAAGTAATTTATTGGTTACTGCTTTCGCTCAAATATATTTTTGCTGAAGTTAAAGTCGACCCTGTCTATCTATAACACCTGCCTGTGTCCAAATATTTATTTATTGAGCCCCTATATTTTTTACCGCAACCCCTATTACTGGAGACAGGAGAACATTCTTAATAAGACCAAAAATATCTTCTGGAGGTAAAGACATACGAAACAGTCAAAAATTCTTTATTCCGTTTTTGGCAATTTTTTTTGAGAGAAGCTATTTCTGTCATGAAACATGTGACATTATTGATTCAGTCTCGGATTTAGTATTTTTCTCGGTATTTTCGAAATCATAATTTTTATGTCGTTATATCAGTGACCTTGTTTTATTGACCTTGCTATGTTATACACGAGGATTTATTAATTATTATCATGTTGTATTAATATTCATAAGGATGATATAAGCATCTAAATTTATAAAGACTATATTAATGGTATGCAGAAATAGTCGTTCGTTACGATAACTGCTTAAACCTACACAACTGAGATGTGAGTTATAAAAATGGAAAAGTTGGATATTTAGTAAGAACAAGAATAAGGATCTTTTATTTATAGGTTTATGCTCATTTTATGAAAACAGTCATGTGCATTAATGTTTTGTAATTGATTACTGTCGAATTCACTGGTTTATTGAGGGTTTATTACAATTTTTTTTCCATTATTGTACCTGCATATTGCACACATGAACTGTGAAGTTCTTATACAATGCTATAATTTTATAGAATTCAATCAATTGAGTGAGTCAATGTAAATAAAAAAATTGTTCTAGGTAAAAAGTTAAGTAAAAGCGACATCTAGGTGAATTTTGTAATGAATTAGTTCAATAAAAGTTGCGGCTGTTACTAAAAACAGTTTTCAATGACCTACGAAAACCGTGGAAATTTAATATCACAAGTGTGATAATTAGTGTATTGATTTGAGCTAATGAGTGAAATAATTGGCAAGATAACTAGTGGATCAGTTTCAGCTAATTTGGGGGATGAAAAGCGGGGTTAGTAGAGATTGATTGAAGCTAACTAGTGGGACAAATAAGTGAACTTTTGTTGAATAGAAATAGTGATTTCTTTTATTTTATAATAAGTCCGCAGATGGATTTTACTAAAATATTCCACTGTGTTCTATTTGAAATCAGAGTAGGTGCGAGAATTTTGATTTACTACTGGATCTTGGAATTAAAATCAAGTTTTAAGTAAAGCAAACCGATGAAGTAGAACAGGTCAATCAAATGTTGCTGGACTTTATGAGAAATATCGAAGACGAGGGAAGCCTGAAGACAGAAAGAAAGGCAAGACGAAGAAGCTCGAACACAGAAAGAACAGGACTGGCTGGCACCACTTTTAAACAATAAAAAGCAACAGCAGAAATGCGGGAACAACTAGCAGCAGAACTCATCAATCGAATTTGAAATAGGTATTACGGATGTAGGAACAGAGAATGCTGCTCACCAAGTAGCAGCGAAGACAAAATGAGGGAACGATTTGAAGAAATGGGGAAGAAAAATAAATCATGGAGGACTTTGAAAGGCGACATCGAATGTAACCGCTACTGCTGAGATATCGCTCTCTTACTGATGACTATGGAGAAATTTTAACAGTACGATTTTCAATTCAAACATCATTCTGATAAACTGCATAACAACCTTATCCAGGTAACCATTCCTAATTCAATGCAAGCATTACTCCAGAATCGATCAGCGGGAAAGAGTTCATGTTACAGGAATTCGATTTAAAGTGGGCCAAGAAAGGAGTTCAAATAGCTGAGGTAATCAATTCGACGATAGTGACATCAAACCATTTTTCAACTGGAAGGAAACCGGCAACCGACCGCTAACGAAAGGAGAAAAGAAAAATTCAGCGAGCGAAAAAAAAAAACTGGGGAAAAGAACATTAGTGTGATACGACTAGGGCTTCGCAAGACCAAGACCAAGACTGGCCAGTCTTGGTCTTGGTCTCGAAAAATAAATGCGGTCTTGGTCTTGGTCTTGATGTTTCAAGACCAAGACAAGACTGTCGCAGTCTTGGCCTTGGTCTTGATAGTCTTGGCCTTGGTCTTGATAGTCATGAAAAAAATGTATACCTAGCAAATTTTCAAAATATACATAACATATAGCGATAGAGAGCAGAGATAATGGATTTAGAACTTCAGAAATAAAAAATAAAACACCCTTTCTGAAAAAATTATGTCGTTTTGATCATGCATTTGGTCTTCTTCACAGGCTATTTTTACTAGCAAGAGCATTTCATGTCAAAAAATACCGCATTAAGAGGAACAAATTGACATCAATTCTTAAATAATTAGAATTTTTATTAACGGAACAGGAAAGTTGACTAACACACCATAAAATTGCCATTCTGTACCGAGGAAAAGAATAAATTTTTATTTGAACCATAAGAATAAACCTAACTTACCTACCCGAGCATTCAGGCCAGACAAAGGTTTTCAAGAACCCTCTCGTGAATTTGAAAAAATAATAAATTTGCTGAATTGATTCATTTAAAAGACATTAAAAGCAGATTATAGGAATTTGCATATCTTTATAAATATTGAGTCGACTTTTCTTTTCAAGACCAAGACCAAGACGAGAGAGTCTTGGTCTTGGTCTTGAACATCAAGCCTTGGTCTTGGTCTTGGTCTTGAGAAGATTTATTCGGTCTTGGTCTTGGTCTTGCTGCCAAGACCAAGACAAGACCAAGACTAGTCTTGTGGTCTCGCCAAGACCTAGATATGACTGCTCATTCAGAAGGTCAATTTTATCTTTCGAAAAGACGCTCTACAGATTCCTACGATGAAGAATATCACGGGTGTTACGAAAGCCCACGTAGAGCAGACAAGTTGGCTGGCAGTATGGCCGTCAACAAGCAACAGGTGTGGCTATTCTTCTGGTTCCTTTGACGTCAGTGCCTGGAAAGTAGAATCATGCAGGGTAGACTTGGATGGATAGGAAGGCATTCATCTGAGAAGCATAGACATCTTAAGCATGAGCATGGATAATTGGCATTATGGAGATTATGACGATCACGAGTCACGAGTATGACGAAGAGCATAAAAGATCTAGCAGACATCATTTCCAAAGACATGGTTTTAAGACTCTGAAAGGCTGTTAGAGTTAGAAGGGAGTTGAAGAATGGTAGATGATGGACTCCTATGGATCTAAGTAGAGATATAGAAGTAGAAGAAGGTGGCGAATTTTGAAAAGGTGAAGGCTTGTCACAAGAAATTATAGTAAGATTCGGACGATCCATTTTGAGAAGGAATCTCATTATATGATTAAACTCGTGATTTAAATAACCAAGCCTTTGCATCATTTTGGAGAAATCTCCAACTAACACTACAGGAAATCCTGTAGTGTTAGTTTCATAAAATTTGTGGATATTACCTAATCTATAGGTATAATAAAAAGTTCTAAACAAACTTGACATACATATTTGTTTACCTTCTAATCGCCACTTGAATGTGATTTCAGGGGAACAATAATAGTCTCAGTTCTACTTTGGGTTGTTGACCTTTGCAAACAATAAAATCAACTGATAAAAAAGTATCAAGTTTTCTTTATATTACCTACCTATTGAAGGGGAATAATATATGTCGTTGTTATTTTCTTTGTCAATGAATCACTTTCAAATTGTTCTCCTTTTTTTTTTGTATTTGAACAGAGATTAAGATAGGTGAGTAGGTAGGTACCTAATAAAGATAATATTATTTTGTGGAACTAGAAATCGGAAAGTTGTAATAGTCCAAGAGCCCAGAGCCGCCAGACACAACTTATTTTCTAAAGGACAGAATATGTGGGATTGAGTAGCACTTATAGGTACTATGAACGTATGTATACTCGCTAAGTTGGGTAGACGGCCAGTTGACTGTTATTTGTAATAACGCTTTTTCCCATTATGGGAAAAACCGAATCCCATTTCTACTCTAGCCTGGAGTAGACTGTAAGTTTAAGAGGGGGAAATAGATATCTCGCTCACTCTCAAACGCATGCATAGTACCCTCGCGCTCACACTCACGGAAAAATTATTATTGCGTCTGGGGGGATGTTTGGACGGTGCGATTGGTCTGGCTGAGCACACGTAGTTATGAAATAGTCTCCCCAATAACATGTATAAAAATCAAGCGTTAGAAAAAAAGTTAAAGTACTTTTTAAGCTTTCGCACCTGGTGTCGGTAAATTGGCCGTCTACCAGTGGCGTGCGGTGGTCTTTAGAAATACGGAAGCGGCGAAGAGAGGTCACAGGGGGCACCCCCCCCTTTAATGCGCCGCAGGCGAAAATTTTTGAAAATTTCAAGGTCAATCATTTTTCTAGAACCATGCATATAGGTACAATTGTAATTTTGCAACCGGTAAACCGTTCATATTTCTCATAAAATCTCACGTGAAAATGCTTCGTGAATTTCTTTGCCGATTTCTCTACTTTCGTTTCTAAATTAATAGGATCCATTAGCCTACCCGAATTAATAATCTCCCTTTTCTCTTCAAAGTTTCGACTAGAAAATCCTTTATTCCTGCATTGCAAAAAAAAAAAACAACCACGAAAAACCTCAGAAAATTCAATAAAAAACACAGCACTACGATTGTGTGCCATGGTCGCTAAATGGCACCAATTGGCGGCATCGGATTTTCAATGCAAATCGAGATAAAATAAGTGGAAGGCGGCCGAACGAGCGCTGCCTTGGCTACTGAATTCGCACGTTTTCGCCCGCCGGCTCGGCTTCGCGTATGGAGCCAAAGGGTCAATAACCCCTTCGTCCTCTTCAAAGCGAACAGCAGCGATTTCCACACGCGCTTCCAAGCTTGGGCCGGCCGGGCTCGACGCGTTGCGACAAATATTGGTTGCGTTCACGTTTTCGCAATGAGCTTTTAATACATTTACGTCATGTTTCAGAGAAAATAATTAGGTACTAAATTATTGTTAATTGCTATACATTATAAATTAATAAATAGTAATTTTTTTATCTCCCTAAACTCAAAAGTTTAGGGAAGCGGTGCTTCCCCCGCTTCCATGGACCGCACGCCCCTGCCGTCTCCCCAACTTAGCGGGTATACATACGTTCATAGTACATATAAGTGCTACACAATCCCACATATTCTGTCCTTTAGAAAATAAGTTGTGTCTGGCGGCTCTGGGCTCTTGGACTATAAAGGAAATGACTAGAAATTAAATTACAAATGGGTAAATTCCAGGTTTCAGGTGTGATTCATATGTTTTTATATTTTTGGTGACATTGAAACAAAGTACTTAGAGATCTAAAACCTACAAAGGCTTTGCAAACTTGAAGTGTGGCATACCTAGGTATAAATTTTTCATAAGCAAAGCTTGTGGATGGGGATGTATCTACTGATGTGGGATGTAAATACTGAAAAATCAGTGTTAGTTTTGTTTTCACTTGTTATTTTTCTGCATTTTGATAATTTATATCAATCTAAAAATAAACTAGCTTTAATAATTATTCAAAATCTGCAACAATACTCATTAAAATCAAAATCACTCTCGACTGATTTGTATCAATCATCACTCTAATCTTTTTAATACTGTTGTAAACCTTAAGGACTTTAAGTTATTTGAATTTAATTTAGCGAAATCTCCAGAAATGTTGGTTTTTAAACAAATAGTATTTGTCGAAAAAAGCTTGAAGAGTTGACACTTTAAAAATTGGCAGAAGAATTTAACCTAGCTTATTATAGTATTCTTTGGGAAATATTACATTAAATATAGGCATCCAAACATTATTTATTTGACATACTTATTTACCAGAGTATTTGGGTACCTACCTACATTTTTTGAGCAATGAGCATTGCCATTCCAAAATGTAGTAGAGTACACGAGTACACGATTAATCATAATCAACCTAAATCTCAAATACTATGTAGAATCCAGATCTATGAACCATGATCATCATAATGGTTGGTTACTTACTCACTTCGATAAGTAAAATAAGATCTCTCACAATATTACAATAAATTACATGGCGAAGGCGCACGGAAAACAGCTGCCCATGCCCTACATAGGTATATGATCTATTCAAATCATAAATTAATTTTTATTGCGTTTTCAAGTTCATGTTATTACTTTATCTTAAATGCTTGTAATAAAATTAAAAATAATTAGGTTAGGGCTAAGCAACGCAATAGCAACAATTTAGGTGTAAAAGCAAAAACAAAATGCTTTTCAAAAAGCAATTTCAAACTTAAATGGGCCATCCCTAAAATATAATTTGCCAGGTGGTGTGTGTAAAACTGTTCCTGCTTCCCCATTAATGGCAATTTAAGTAGGTGTTGAATTCAAGTCACACCTTTTCTAAGTTTAATTGGCTAAAGGAGTGGAAAATTTCTACTCTCATGTTGCCTTTAGAATGTCAGAGAAAATAAAAGGTTCTCAAATGAAACGATAGGTAGTTTTGAAAAAATAAATTCTTGAAACACTTTTTCATTTATTTTTTTGGTTGGGACTGGGAGCCAAAATTTGCATAAGTTCAAACTACTCGAATTATACCTATATTCCGTTACCTATATGTTATCTAAATAAGTCAATAATTTAATGTCCCAAAACTTTTGTCTGGTCCTTCGAGCCGGATGAAACAATATTTTTTAATGCCTTACAGATTCAAATTAATTATGGATCAATTCTAGGATTTTTAAGGCATTTTTAATTAAAAAAATTATTCGTAATTTGGCCTTATATTCCATGTTTGTTAAAATTTTTGTCGGTCCTTTGAGCCCGACAAAGCCTCTGAAATCAACTGTTTATGACCCCTATACGCGAATTTTCGCCTATAAAATAGGTACCTTTTATGTAAAAATTGTATCCCTTTCACTGTAATCCAATTATAAATACTGGCACTATTTTATAAATTACATTACATTTAGAATCAATATTTCGTAACAACATAGCAAATAACAAAACTGATAAAGTCTCCCTGTGATGATTCAGTCAGACTTCGACACGTTCGCGTAATAAACTTTACATAAAGAATTTTACACTACTCGTCGTGACGCGTCTCTACCGAACTCTAGCGACAGACTGGCGAAGTCACGACCGACGCCGACGTTTCGGGGTCTTTCGTCTCTCTCCATTCCACTACCTGATCGAGAAAATGTTCTATGGCACTTTTTCGAAAGTGGGGGACCCCTTAATAATCCTATATACTGCCTATATAATATACCTATCTACAAAATAGTTGGAAATAGAAATACAGTGTCAATAACTTAAATCTAAAAGGTTTTCTAATTAGATTACATCATTAATATTTATAGATTCTATGGTACCTATAACTTTAAGCGAGAGTATCCCAGTTTCTTATAAAGAAGAGTAAAAAAAGTAAATTTATTGAAAAATTAATAGTCAACACAATACAAATTAACCGAAATTATAGGTTTCCATTCCCTCCCAAGGCCTTCCAATATACGCTCAAAGATAGGTATATTTATAAAAAAAAATGTCACCTTTCATAGACATAAATAGCTTCAGCAGCCCCAGTTAAATCCCTAGCCCATATAATCACGATAAAAAATTAACTAGAAGACCTACCTGTGTTATCTTAAGATACGTTAAAAACAAATTAATTAGTTGCTTGAAGAGAGATGAGAAATCAGAAAGCAGCCATTTTAGTAGATTTATATTTACCATCTATTAATTTTATCTAGGATTTAGAAGCCATCTATAGATGCCGGTCACTTTTCTGCCTGTTTAGCTAATTAAAGTTTCTTACAAAATATTAGAGTCATGCATATTGAAAACCTTTCTGGAACATTAAAGAAAAAATTAACCTGTTCTACAATTTCCTCTTGTGACATGTGAAACTTGTTTCCTGTTTGTTCCAAATGCAATTGGGAATTTTTGAATAAAGACTGTGAGTGTTGAGAAACTTGGAGTAAACTTATCACGTCTTTGTGTTGAGTCAAAAACTAATTTCAAGCTTCAAATTGAGTTGGAAGCAGCCTAAAGCAAAGTTCTACAGATTTGCTCGCTCACAATTGACAAGAAACTTGGTTAGAGTTAGTTTAGGAGACCTCTGTATATATTTTGGATAAGATAAAATTTATTGGTCAACTATTTAGCTAATGAACATATTGTTTTTTAGAAGGAAATGTCACAGTATATAAGCGTTGTTTGCACAAACCACATGTCTTTACTTTGTACACACGAGTTTATATGTATACAATTTCCGCAGCTACTTGGGATTTACGGTTGAAATGTCCATATTGTTACGGGGTGCGTGACAGAAATCTTGGGTCCGTTTATTCCAAAATCAAAGTCCAATTAACGCAACAAAAATTTATTCCACGTTACTACAAACTCTGACACTAATTAACTCAAACAACTTAACTCTCTACAACAATCATCACAATCACAATCACAATCTAAAACGTATCACAGCTTAAACTTTAAACTACAAAAAACTTTAACTTTAAACTGCAATTGGTAATTATTGCCATTTGCACGGCTATCACTTAACTATCACTTAAGGGATATTTTATCTCAGTGGGGCTTTGAATGTGACTTTTGTTTCTACAAGAGTCACATTCAAAGCTCCACTTAGATTTAATATCCCTAAAGTTGTAGCGGTGCAAATGGCCGTAACTAATACCAGCCTTTATATGTATATCCGTAATCCATTCTTATAAAATTAAGAATAAACGCGATTATCTCTTTGCCCGAATAAGGCAGTATTTTCTAGAGTTCTGGTAAGTTAGATTCTGTACACCATGGCGAGAGCGTATCACGACCATATTATTAAGTTTGAACCAGTGTTGTTCTTTAGCTATTATTTTCTCCTGCGTCCATTGTATGTTGTGTTGCTTGTCCATGACGCGTCGCGCGATGAGAGCTTTTATCGTTTCTCTTTTTTTGGAGTTCGATTTTTTTATTTCGCCAATATAGGATTCTCCAAATTCGCAGCGTAAAAATTTTGTTTTTGTGTTCTTAGTTCTTAGTATATTTTGGACTTGTTTTGATTAGATAAGTTCCTAGTATCGTTGTTAAGTTAAATATTCTATTTTCATCCGTCTTTGAACTTTGTCTCGGAGTTCTTTATTGTATGGAATTTTCTAGTGTCAGTCCCTCTTGTTCTTGATTTTTTTTCTGTTTATAGGTACTTTCATTTATTTTTTGGAGAATTTATTTTGCCTATAAGAGTTTCTGAGCCGTTTATTGTACTAGGATCTAGCCGTAGCAGATTCATATCGATTTCACAATCGCGCGCAACGGCATGTCGGTTGATTATCGATTGTATCGAAAAGTTTTGAATCGAGACCTAATCTAAGAAAGTTAAATTATTTGGGCATTGTGTTTTGAGCAGGATTTTGAGTTTTTGAAGGCGTTTTTGTTATTTTGTGTTTCATTTTTCACCATTAGCTAGGGCTATCATGTGACATTTCCAACAATTCCAGCATAGGGCCTCATATAAAGAAGAAGCATCCAGGTAACTGTAACTGGATTTTTCTTACATATTTACCTTGTTACTGTTATTTCCTTCGATAAGGTACCAACATTTTCCTTTTTTTAATTTCTTTATATTATGTATTATACAGGGTGTTTGGTACATCGATAGAAAGTTTTCAATGAGTGATAGTTGGGGTCATTTGGAAGTTGTTTAACCATATGAAAAGTTTCGCCGAAGAAAAGGCCCAACAGAAAATAGACCTATGACATAACAAAAACCGAAATAAGTAAACTACTTTCTATGCATTCTGAAGATGTATCAGAGATTATACAGACAGCGATCATAGAGTTTTACCAGGCCGAATCAAGCTCGAGATCAAGTTTGAACGAAAAAAATTCTACAAAAAGGTGAAGCTTGACACCCATCAATTAAAATGGAGTACAGAGAAAAATAAGAGTCGAAAGTAGCGATGACATAAACAACATTAATGATGGATTACGTATACGGACAACTGGATAGATATAGAAGCAAGAAAAAAAAGCGAAAATGAAGTCTTCTAAGCGACCGAAAACTCAACACGACGTTATACAGATAAATCAATAAAAATACAAAAAACTATTAAACACCTATAAAGGAAAACAGTGAAACAATGGAAAAAAGAGTCATAGAAGAGAATAAAGGCCTAAATTTCTTAAATCCGCGGCTCGGTACCAACAAAATCATGCTCATAAGAAATTGAAATGGAACAACCAGGGGAACAACAATAAACAAACAGAATCAGTTCAGCCGAAAAAAAAAAAAAAAAAAATACCTGAAGGAAATGGAGAATTACACTACAAGGGGCTCAAAATGGAGTACGCATACGAAACTTGGGAGTTGTCAATATCCGAAGGTGCATACAATAGGCTAGATAAGTAATAGAAGAAGAGAGAGACAATAAATCCAGCATAGCAAAGGGACTTTTTTAGAGCCATGATCACAACTGTTCTCAATGAGCAGTCAAAGGTTATTACAATGAGAGGGGAGAAGAGAACCTTAGTTTTTATAGAATTCTACATGACGGCATGTGATTCCTATGTGCTCATTTTCCTGGAAAGCTCCCAAATTTATAGCTTCTGGAATAGTTATTTGTTGAATAAGGTAAATGCTATCAAAAGTAGAAGGATCCAAATTCTTGCAACAATGGCCTAAAAAAAATTACATGATGGGCATAATCTTATCCTCACTTCACGCATTTCATTCAATTATTGACTAGATGCCCACATAACAAAATTGCATCCTTAGAATGTATTAAGAATGTTCTTTTTTTAGGAGGAATGTGCCTAGAATGTTCGCCAAAACCATTGCGAATGTCCTGAGAATGTTCTGAGAAAAGATTGTAGAAATACTGTTTGCAATACCCAAGAACTTCCTGGGAAATCCATTAGGATATTCCTAGAATATACCTATGAGATTCTCAGTACATCCTGAAAAGAATATTCCTGTTTGATTCTAAAAATATGCTCGAAATGTATATTCTCACATTCAAAGAATGTTTCTATGCCATTATAGTTATGTTCTCAAAAGAATATTATACCAATATGCTTGAAATATTCTAAGAATATATCTACATATATCATTCTCAATATGCATCCTAGACATAACATTCTTGGATGATTCTAAGGATATACTTGGAATGTTAATTTTCGCTTCCAAATAATGCTCCTTTCAGCCCTCTTATATTAAAGGCAGTGAAAGAGTTGTTGGAAAACTTCTCTGGAAAACACAAGTATTTAACCAAAGCTCCGGTTTCGAGCTTGTTATGCTCTTGTCGAAGCACGCCAACTGAGAGAAACAGGTTCCAAGGTGATTCAAACGCGAGGCAAGATGTAGATATTTAATAGCGCGTGGCTCCCTCTCTTGGAAGTCCTACAAAGCAAAAGAAAAAGAATATACCTATAATATTCTTAGTAGGTTCTAGATAGAGCATTATTGTTTAATTGTTAAACTAAGATTTTTGAGTCGGTACTTTAGATAATTAGGTGAACAATATGAAAATATTCTTATCATGGTTACCTACCTACATAAACTTCTCAGCACAACTTGGTAGGAATATTCTTAATACTTGATAGAGATATTAGCCGAAAGAACATTTTTTAGGCGACTGTCACAAAAAGATTAGTTTTACGGATTCAATATCATCCCTAAAGTATATCTTTTTTGGCCGCATTTACTTTACGGCCGCATTTACTTCACGGCCGCATTTGCTCTATCACTTTACGGCCGCTTTTACTTTACGGCCGCATTTACTTTACGGCCGCTTTTACTTTACGGCCGCTTTTACTTTACGGCCGCTACTTTGGTGAAAATATACATATAGACAGACAATCGAAAACGCGGTGCCGTAACCATCAACACAACCAATAAACAATTAGTTAGCAACCACAATGGAACCAAATTTTTGATTTTAGCCCTATGCTATTACTTTTTTAAAAAAGCACAATGTAGGATACCAGGCGAAAAAGTCGGCAATTTTCTATAATCACACTTCCTTTATCGTAGTTTTTGTTACTAATAATTATGTATCTACCTATCTTTGCTGGATTTTTTATCTAATCAATAAAAGTTTAAAGCTACTGTTGAATTTTCATCTTTTATCCAGAACAAACACTCGCCTAAAAAATTTTGTGTGCACCTCGGCCGAATGATCTTTTTTGGCCTCACCTGAAATTTGCTTGGCCTCGGCTACGCCTCGGCCGCAAATTTCTGATTTGGCCAAAAAAGATCAACTTTACGGCCTCGGTACACAAATAACTATTTTAGGGTACATTATAATAATGTTCGTATGACAAGATTCAGAGATTGTTATATAAAGTAGGTTCTTAGCACAATCTTTCAGGTACGTGCATAGAAGCAACATTCCTAGTACATAAATAGAACGTTCAAAAATTAATATTTCAATCGAAATAATCTTAGAATATTCATTAGACATTCCTAAAAGAACATTCCAAAAAGCACTTTGAGGGAATATTCTGAGAATATGAATGTTCTTTCACTGTTATGTGGGTGGATGTCTAGCATTTTCGGCCGCATAGGAAGACAGAGCCTTTTGATCCAGGATCCAGCGGCTCTCTATATTGATAGTTGGACACTGACTCTGAGAACGATTCTAGGTATTGATTTAGTCTGAATTTGTCAATGTGTCTATGCAAGTTGGGTTTTGCGCTTGCACTTCACCTACTGTGTGATTCATAATAATTATTAGTGGAATAAGAAGTTCTTCCTGGTATGATAAGCAGTCTAAATTGGCGTATATATGTTGACAAAAAGCTCCATTTTGTAATTAATTTCGTAACCCAGTAGAGCAATAAACTGGTTATTTATAGATATATTTTCTTAGTGAAGGCGAATGGGTAAAACAAGATAATGGCCAAAATGTGACCTAAATACTTGGCCACGATGAGATGAGGCCTATGGTTCACCCGGAAAGGGTTTCTCCGGAGAAGAATAATAAAAAAACACCCGTAATCAGTATCCGTAAAAGTCAATTTACCGCTCCCGACACCACATCAAGTATTTTTGTCAGGGAATGAATAAAGTAATGGGACGGATATTGGAAAAAAACACATTTGAAGGTAGTTTTGATTTCATCTAAAATGTGTCAATTTACTTCAGAATTTTCGGTAGAACTTAAAGGAACTTATCATAAATACGGAAGAATTTTGATAATACTCCAAAAAACAAGTGTGAAAATATAAATTCAGGTTAGTTCATGAAGTAGCATTTGTCGTTTTATCAAAACAGTGTCTAAGTATCATCTCGAAAATAGTAGGTATATTACAAGCGGAGGTGGAAAGTGCTTCATTATTGTTGAGAGATACTATGGTCAACCAATTCTCGAGACAATATGCGGAAACTTTTCACCGAAATATGTATAGGTACTATTTTATTTTGAACCATTAATTATTGAAAAAAAAAAATAAGTTAAAAATATGACAAAAATGGAATTTCGACTGACACTCTGACACCGATATTGACATTTTATGAAATTACAACAATAAACACAGGTGACATCTACTTCTGAATACAAACATTGCACCTGGATTTGTGTTTAGGTCAAAGAACAATTTATCAGGCCGAAAGTGAGTTTTCCAGGCCGAAAGTAACAAGAGAACTGTCACTTTCGGCCCGCTTTAAAGTAAACAAAAGTAAAGTGACATTTTCGAACCTTCTACTCAAGTAGCATATTTCCGACGTACGACTAGATTTTCACTATTTCCGACGTTGTAATTGGTGGAAATTTAGGTCACTTATTAACTTTTCAGTCGAAGTAAATACCCGACCTCCGGCCAACGTTAAATTAACCTCAGACATTTATGATAGCTGTAGTGAACGTAGATCAGAAGTTTTCGAATGTATAGTTTTTTATGGTAAAGCTCGCGACGTTGAGCAAATGTTAACTTTTGACGGGCATTCTTTTATTAATGCATCCAACCAATATCGCCCACGGTTAGACGACTTTATTCGTATACTTTAAATCTAGCTAAAAAAATGTAACCAAAGTTGTTAGCTAAGTTGTTGTTGGGTATTACGTTGGCATTGGTATACAATTAAGGTTACGAAAAGAGTCGGAGGTTAGACAACATAATATCTCAACCTTATCGCCGTTTACAAAAGACAAAAACACAAAGTAGATCAATAATTGAAAATTGAAGAGTATAATTTTTAAAGTCGTGCCACAATTTTGATTTGAAGAAAAACGAGCAAAATACTACAAACATGCTTATATAAAGCTTTTACTTACCTACATCCTGCACCATCTTTAAATCAATATCAGAACCAAATACACGTATTGTTGCCACATAGACCCTTTTTGATTGTATTGGGGTTGAGACTTGGAATCATTTTCAAACATCTCAAAGATTATCAAGATAGCACATAGACCCTTTGGAAGTTATACTCTTTAATTATTAATCTCCAATTTTGTTGTGATAGCTAGTAGGTAATATATTTTATTTACAATCATACATGTAATGTTGACTTTACTGACTTTTAAAAAGTTCGAAAATGTCACTTTTTTGACTTTTACTTTCGGCCCACGGGTCGAAAGTTTACTTTCGACCCGTGGGCCGAAAGTGAATGAAATTTTTGAAATTTATTGTATTTTTTGACTTTTACTTTCGGCCCACGGGTCGAAAGTAAACTTTCGACCCGTGGGCCGAAAGTAAATGAAATTGTTAATTATTGTATTTTTTAGTTTTAATCCAAATGAAAATTTCAAAATTCGAATGATTGTAAATAAAATAGTATACATACCTCGGTGAAAAGTTTCATTACTGTCTCGAGATTTCAGTTAGACCTCGGCTGCGCCTCGGTCTAACTAAAATCTCTCGACAGTAATGAAACACTTTCCACCTCGGTATGTAATATACTATTTTTTGTTTTGAAATGCCAGCCAAACAAGCCTATAGGCACACCGATAATTTTTATAGAAAAAAAGCAAAACTTTTGATTGGGAAGCTTGTTCACAATCAAAGATAATCCTACTTGGAGTAGGATTACCTTTGCCACAATGCATAATGATCCATCCAAAAATTACCTAACACAAAAAAAAATTTCAACTGTTTCCAACAGTAAATTCAAATCAAAATAAATAAACACATTAGGTTATGTTGTTGTCGTCTTTAGTAATTTTCAAGGAACCAAAACTGAGGTCGGATCCCAACGTCTCAGTATGGTCCAAATTGGTGATATCTCCGACTTTAGGGTTGTGCTTCGCAATTTTAGGTAGTGATTACTTTTCCTTTGGTTAAATTAAGTAAATATTAGTTCAACTACCAACTCCGCCATATTTTAAGGCTACGTCGATGAAGCATCTTGTCAGCCATTACGAAAATTTTATTTTAATTTTCCAATTAATGTATGAAATTGACAGTAAACAGGAAATTTTCAATAGTAATATAACTAGTGCAATGGAAATTATTGATAATTTTTGGGAAATTTGCCCGAATACATTTTTAGTTGAAAAAGAGCACGAGTGCACGTAGTGCACGAGTGCCTTTTTCAGTTAAAAACGCATGAGTGCAAATTTGTCGAAAATTATGAATATATTTCCATTGCACGAGTTGTATTTAATGAGAGAATTTCATAAATCAAAAATTTAAATTTTTTGTCAAAAAATGTCAAAACACCAGTTTTCGCACCAGTTAGTATGCAATTATCTGATAATTTGCACTAGTGCAAATTATCGCTTAATTACAATCTGATTGGTTCAATCAACAATCAAAACATGTCAATTTATTGTTGGAATACCAGTTTTGACAGATGTATGAAATTCTCAGGGAAATATTGTTCCTCTAACGTTTTAGGTACGATTTTAAATCAAAATTCTTAGACTTATGCTTTTTTTCTTTTTTATTATTATTATTTTTTTATATTAAATTTGATAAATTTTGACAATATATGTGGGGCATGCATATTTTTCGACCTACCATGGTCATGTGTATCAGTAAAGTGTCGTGCGTTAGCAATATTTGGTCTCAACAAGGGCCAAGCAAGTTCTAATCAATTACCTTCACCTTTGCCTTCACTACAATAATTCGTACGCCATTAATGTTTTATACTATACCCAGTTCTCTATTGTCGTTTATCTCACATGATTCCGAAAAAAGTCGCATCAGGGTTGGGAAGTAGAGAATTGGTGCTCCCGGGGTGGAAATAAAATCTCTAAAATTGAACCAAAATTTCAGATTTTTTCGTTAACATAACTAAACGTGAATTAACGTTGTATTTGGTGAATGATGCAACACTTCGAAAGTTGGTTACCAACGTCGGCACGACTCAAATTTAAATGCTTCAAATTGGTGCAAAGAAGAGTAGGCAAATGGTTAATCCGATGTCAATAATAACCAACGTCAGGTTGTGTGCGGCGACGTGGGGCTGAGGTCCAAATGCTATTTGGGAAATTAGTAAGAAATGTGAAAATTACATATGTATATGGTTTAAAATAAAATAATTTATTTTTATAGTATCTCTCGACAATAATGAAACACTTTCCACCTCCGCATGTAATATACTATTATATACCTTGTGAAAAGTTTCAGCTACGCCCCAAGATAAAATTGACTGAGACGCGAATCGATGATAATAAAACTCCGATATGTAATACCTATACTATTTCTCAATCAATAGAAGCTCTGAAAGAACTCCGGAAATACTGTACAAAATCCTGATTGAGTTTTATTCGGCATATCTGTATCCTTAAAAACTTAGGAGTCTTTAAAGATAAACTTTACACCCTTTCAGAAATATTAACATGAAATTTTGGCAATGCGCCAATAAAAATAAACTAAATAGCTTCGTACAGCCATTAGAAGCATTTATATTCGTGACGTTAAAAAATGCCCATTGCGAAAACGATCACACTTAAAATTCTTGTGCTTAAATCATCACGTTTGGTGGTCTGAAAAGGTGAACAGACACAAATGGCGTAACTAATCTGAAGACAATGCCTGAACTTATGAGCGAGTCATCTAAAAATCTCAACTTACGATTATGCGGGTTTAGTTACGGTGTTGACTTGGCAACAATATAGGGAGATGTTGGCCGGAGAAATTTATTGGTAAGCTGGTATTACACCCTACGTTGAGAATAGAGAGATGTTGGGCGGGCTAAGAAAACTTATTCTTCGTTAGTTCCCTAGTTTAGGAACAGAGAGAAGTTTTAGATTTGGGTAATAGTTATCTACGGCAAAACATTCAGATATATGTTGGTGGGAAAATTCTCCGTACAGTTGCTATATCTCGATATTACCTAATTTAATATGAAACATGGAGGTGGAAGGACAAAAAAAATTATATATTGAGACTATATTTTTCTGATTCTAAATAAGTTACTTATGCAACGAGAAAATGCGTCCCTTCAACTGTTCTATGCTAGTCGACGCAAGAAGTAGCATCTCAGGCTACTTCTTACTTCTTGCTCAGGCTACTTCAAAAGTTTAAATTTCAATTTTTCCCTCGTGAATTGCTGCATCGAACTGTGTTGCATAGGAATAAACCTTAGAACCCTAGATGGGATTAAAGCGGATACAATCGTCTGCTAAAAGCCATAACATAATGTTAATCAATGTCAAACCAATTTTTGTTGCCTCTACAAAAACGAAACCTTTGTTGCAGCAGAGCAGCTTCATTCTTTTTTTGCTTCAACCTTTGAAACAATGACGTGTATTCTGATCTATGGTGTTTCAACATGGGCCCTCACAAGACCACTCAGGAATAAGTTAAATAGCACAGCTACATAAAGAAAGAATTATATGAAATATAACATTGCCAGACAGGATAACAAAGTGGATTAGATCAAGAACACACATGGAAGATAGATATACAAAACATAATTTTAAGAGCAAAATGTCGTTGGGCTGTATATATATCGAGAATGAAAAAATCAGAATATATCCAGAAGGCAACATCAGAATGGAAGCCTTGAGATGACAAGAGGAATTCAGGACCTCTAAAAATGCAGTGGTATGATGGCATCAGGAAGCTGACGGACGAAGCCCCCGTTTTATAGTATCGGATATTGCCTGTCCGTGTCAGGCATAAACTATTACGGACTTAAGAAGAGTTCTATACAATATTATATAGATCCCAGACAAACCAAGCAGGAGAAGAACCATTGCAAAAGGTACACAACCAAGGCTACGAAGACATACCCTACATTTCTCAGGAAGAATTACATCGCGCAGTCCATAGAATGGAAAATAACAGGGCTCCTGGAGAAGACGGAGTGGTAACAGAGGCTATAAAACTCGGTGGGCCAATTTTAATGAATACAATTTCGGAACTCTTCAATTTGTGCCTGTGCAACCAGGATATCCCAACCTTATGGAATAACGCAACTACTATATTACTTAAAGGAGATGAAACAAGCCTGGGAAATTGCAGACCAATTAGCTTACTTAACCACCTGTAAAAGCTACCTACATACCAGAATTTTGATAAACATGCTAGAATCATAATTTGAGCTCTTCCAACCAAGATAACAGGCTGGTTTCCATGCTCGCTACGGCATCAACGATCACTTTTAATGTTCAGAAATCCTAATCGAAATCTGTCGAAAATAACAGATCTCTTGTCCTGATCTTTGTCAATTTTCTTCATTCGATATGGTCTAATTGAAATTGAATCATGAAAGCATTAAACGAATGCTGAATCGATTATCGATACTAAGATATTATAAAGAATATATAAAAAAAGGCAATAACAACAATCAACTCACACTCTCCTACACAAAAAAATAAATTAGGAAGAGGCCCAAACTATTCAGTCACCGTCAATTCGTCGTAAATCAATCTGTCGTCGTAAAGTCAATTCGTCGTATACGTCAATTCGTCGTAAAGTCGAATAGTCGTATACGTCAATTCGTCGTAAAGTCAATTCGTCGTATACGTTGATTCGTCGTAACGTCAATTTGTCGTAAAGTAACGTCGACTAGCTCGTATTGGAAGTAAATTGGGACAAACATCCCTGTCGGTAAAAAAGCAGTAAGCAACTGAATCTTATGCATCACTGGTGACTCATGTGGTAGCCAGCGTGTTAATAGTTTGCAATTTCAATTAGGCATGACCAAACTTACTGACAATAACCCGGTTAGTTGACCATGTAATGTTTGATTAAAATTGCAAACTAACCCAAACTTACCCAAACTTTACGACGTATCGACTCTACAACGAATTGACGTAACACGAATTGAGTTACGATGAATTCACAGGGACCCACAAAAGGTAAGCCTGAAGATCATATTTGAAAAAACAAAAATGATGACTAATTTAATTCCCAACAAGCTTATAGAGGTCGAGAAGAACGTGATAGATATGGTGCAAAGCTACGTACCTATATCTGGGTCTCGAAGTGAGGGTTGGTAGACATAACCAAACAGCAGAATTATTGAAGAGAATAATATTGGGATAGGCAGTTAGGCAAATTCAAAAATGATGTCCCAATTACACTAACATATTGCAAGATTAAACGATGGTAGATGGACCAAAAAAATCTTGGAATGGCGACCAAGAGAAAACAAGCAGAGCCGAGGTCTATCGCCTACCAGATGGACCGATGACGTGGAAAGGATTAGCACCAACTGGATAAAAGCCGCTTAGAACACGAGAAAATGGAAATGTCTCGGGGGGACTATGTCCAGCAGTAGATGAACCAAGGCTAAATGATGATGATGATATGGGGAAGGCATTTATCCGTATAGATAGACCCTAGAGAGAGAGAGAGAGAGAGATAGCCCAACACTCAACGTAGTAAATGAACAGTTGTTGATGGCAAAGAAAATTATTCTTCGTTTCATCCTGCGTTGAGAATAGATTTGATGATCGAATAAAACTTATTGTCGAGTTGGAACAACATATCCTACATTAAAAATTTTCTATTGCGAAATTCTGACTTCGAAACAAACATCATTTGTGTTGGAAACAAAATCATCCATTTTTAATAAACCAACACAACCGTAAAAATTGCATTTCGCAAACATTAAAAAACCTCGTTTTCCGAAGAGAGGGCATGCAGCAAAACGAAAAGTCGTCACCCACTACTACAATGTACTACAAAACTCGATTTTTATTTTCCCTTATTTACTTATGCTAAAACGAGCTGTTGGCCTGGCATTTTGTGGAATTACAATGTTTTAAAATTTTATTACATTCGCAAGTAACGGCAGTTTTATTCCTCTATTATTCCTACACTGGTTCGTTTTGTAACCCAGATATCGGAAAACCGTGTTACAAACAGTTGATTTTTATTTTTATTATTTCCGATTTTATTATGCCATCTTCATTCAATAATATTAATGAATTCATGCACCTATTTAGGGAGGTGAGGCGAACATAAAATAATGACATCGGTTTTGAGATTAAAAATTCCGGAAATTCTTGGAGAGATGTTATCGTGAAAATTACCCCGAAATTCCCTACCAGACTTATCGGTAAATTTATAATTGGATTATTAATCCCACCGCGTGCCTGGTTCTTTTGGCAGAACTATTTACATCCGACCGCAGACTACAAATTCCTGGTGCAATTTCGCGATTTTGGTGTATTAATTTTAATAAATGAGCACCCAAATTACCGAGAAAAATCTATTCAACAAATTAATTTTTATTTTTAATCAGTTTTCTTCTAAAAATTACATAAATTTTGCTTTTAATTTAATTAATCTAGACACCCAATTTACATTTTTACTCCATATTTACCATGCAAAATTAAATAAAGAAAGCAAAATACTGGGATATTTAGTGTTTTTCTCTTATCGCGGAATATTGTT
The DNA here is from genome assembly GCA_917834065.1 of Ceutorhynchus assimilis. NCBI lineage: Eukaryota > Metazoa > Arthropoda > Insecta > Coleoptera > Curculionidae > Ceutorhynchus > Ceutorhynchus assimilis. The sequence goes on along the minus strand of OU892280.1, from coordinate 39,323,639 downwards.
TGTTTTATAAATTGGAATGGCTGTTTTAGTTTCTGTGTCCATGGGAGTGTTTTAATTAACTTTTTTAATTCTTTTTGTTTCTTATCTTTTTGTTGGTGGATATTCAGGGAGACATAATTTAATTGTTTTTATTTATATTTTTATTTGTCAAACAATTTTCCATTCTTGAAAGAAACTACTTCACTATGGGTGTCTTTAAAATGTTTATCCATTTCCTGGTTGTTGAACTAGAGTCCCTATTCGTTTATCTATCTACTTTAATGAAGATTATCTAATAGACACTCTAGAACAGTGGTTCCCAAACTTTTTTCTTTTGCGCCCCCTTTCTGAAATCAAGAAGTGGTCGCGCCCCCCTACCTTCCCCCATTATACAAAAACATTTTTTTTTTACTTATTGTAACTCGTCTGAACTGGACTTTGGAAGAGGAAGAATGGGAATGACAGTGGGCAGCGAGCGTGCGCTGTAGCAATTACTGTATTCCTTTCATACATCGAGTTACACCGAACGTAGAGCTCCTCGGAGTCACTCCAAAACACACAAATCATAAATAATTCAGATATTATCATTATACTTTAATATTAACATCACCTAAAAATGCTTCTTGCACCCCACGCAAATTTGGTGCATCAGGGGAAAGGGGGATGCACTATGAGCGACTCGAGTGCTTTCACGCACTTTTAAAAGGAACGTTCACGCTTTTGACATTAAGCAGCTCCGAGTAACTCAACGGGTAAAAGGAATACATAGTAACAGATCGCGTGACAAAGCTGCTTTGGCTTTTGTATACGCTGTTGCAGGATTGTAAACTCTGTCTAACAAAAGTTGAACGTTGAAGGTCACTTACTCGAATATATCACAGACGGCGCTTTTTGCTGCTGTCTTTATTGCACGCGCACTGTGTTTATCAAACCAAAATAGGTCGGAACGTGTGAATCCTATGGTTACAAGAATGAGTAAGTGACCTTCAACGTTCAACTTTGGATAGACACAGTTTAGACAACTTTTTTAAAATTTTAACTAATTTTTTATTTTAAATCTTAAAATTTGTATTAATCGTTTAGAAGACTTACGCCCCCTCAATGTTGCTTCACGCCCCCCCAGGGGGGCGCGCCCCCCACTTTGGGAACCACTGCTCTAGAACAAGAAATGTGTACTGAATTACTGTATGAAGTACTCAAAACCGAAAAATTAAAATTTCTAAGTATGTATAGCCAAACTAATAGAAATCAACAACGAGCAAAGAATCATTCCTGATTTATTTGACATGCAATAATCTTTATTGAAGGTCTTCAGTTTCTTCTCAGATAACTGAATCAACAAATAATTAACAATTATAATGTAGGTATTATAATTTTTTCAACTGATTGCCATTTTATATCTATATTTTGTGAACTGTTTATAATCCACTCTAACCAAACCTGCACCGATAGAACTGAACTTTCAAAAGTCTATAGTTTGATTGAGAAGCCTAGAAAACAAAATGTCACAAAATAGTATTGTTACAATATCGTCCGCCAGGCTGTCAAGAATCGCTAGTGAAAATACTAGAATCTAGCGAATTATTCTACTTTTATCTGGAAAATTAGATTATTGTGTGTATTCTAGATTTTACAGGAATAGAATTAGGGATATATAAGAAGGCCGGCATTGATTTGTAAGTTAAGTTTCAGTTCGACTGTGATACGATTTAAATAGTGATTGTAAAGAGTTTAATTTTTGAGTTTGTTAATAAAGTAATTAGTGTCAGAGTGTTTTGTTAAGTGGAATAAATTATTGCTGTGTTAATTGGACTTTGATTTTTGGAATAAACGAAACGAACAACGAACCCAAGATTTCTGTCCGGCGATCCAAAGCCGCGACATTGGTTTCAGAAGTGGGATATAAAGGACTGCAGAGTGAAATCCAATTACGGAAGTGCGGGGACACTAGTGTTGTATAAAAACTGAACACTAAGTGAACACTGGGACAGCTAGTGCAGTGCAAACAGTGACAATCACAAAAAGAGCCGATCGTGTGAATTACCCCGGAAGTGACTCTATACCCGATTTAGACTGTGATAGTGAATCTTCGAGTGAGTTCTAGAAAATTATATTTGGAAACTAAGGGAAATATCGAATTTGTGACTTCGCCGACGTATTCGGAACATCAATCGTCATTCAGAAGAGGTGTTTCGAGGAGTTTCGGGAAAATTCTAGAACATTCTATTTGGAAACCAAGGGAGATATCGAAATTGTGACTTCACCGACGTGTTTGCTGTATCAATCGACATCTAGAAAAGAAGTTTCAAGAAAATTCCAGAACATTCTATTCTAGAATGAAGCAAGTTATCCAATTTGTGACTTCACCGGCGTGTTTGGAACTTCGAGCAAAGACCAGAAAAGATATTTGAAGAAAGTTCGAGGGAAATTCTAGAACATTCTGTATATGCCTATCACAAGACAACAAGCCAAAATGGACGAACAAAAAGTTGAAGAACTCCTGCGCAAAATGTTGGAACTTCAAGAGACCAACCGACAACAAGAAAAACAAAACGAAGAAGCCAGACGACAACAAGAAAAACAAGACGAAGAAGCCAGACGACAACAAGAAAAACAAGACGAAGAAGCTAGACGACAACAAGAAAAACAAGACGAAGAAGCCAGACGACAACAAGAAAAACAAGACGAAGAAGCCAGACGACAACAAGAAAAACAAGACGAAGAAGCCAGACGACAACAAGAAAAACAAGGCGAAGAAGCCAGGCGACAAAAAAAACGGCAAGAAGACCTTGAACAACTACAGAAAATATTTCAAAACATACACGGATTTGTCGCTAACCTAGAACAAAAGATTACGGAAGTAAAAGCCGAAGTTAAAGACGATGTTCGAGAAGTTAAAGACGATGTTCGAGAAGTTAAAAACGACGTTCAGGAAGTAAAAGCTGTAGTCAAAGCCGATGTTCAAGAAGTTAAAGACAATGTTCAAGAAGTTAAAGACGATGTTCAGCAATTAAGACAAGAAGTGGAGGACCAAGTTCAAGCACTCGAAGATAAGGTGCGTAAATTAGAAATACAGTCCATCAATCCAGTTAGTGTTGGAGCATTCTCCAGTATGAAGATAAAACCACCAACTTTTGACGGTTCTACATCCTGGACCATGTATATTCGACAATTTGAAGCTGCTGCAAACACCAATGGATGGAACGACGAAGAAAAAGCTACAGCACTAATTGTGGCGCTACGAGGACCTGCCTTAGACCTTCTTCAGTCCATTCCTTCAGTCTACCAACAGAATTACCAGCATCTAAGTCAAACTTTAGAACTGCGCTTCGGAGACCATTACAGACAAGAAGTATTCAGAACTCAAGTCAAATCAAGAGTTCAAAACCCCGGCGAGAGTCTACAAGAATTCGAATCGGAAGTTAAAAGGCTAGTGAGTTTGGCGTTTCCTGCAGCTGGGGAAGACATGCAGGAATGGATGGCAGTATCTGCGTTTATTGATGGTCTCAGAGATTCGAAGATCCAGGAAAACCTAAGAATGTCCAAGTTCAGACAAAGTAGCGAAGCCCTTGTCCGAGCATTAGAACTGGAAGCAATCTTTGGTGCCTCACGACCCAGAATACGAGCAGTGTCCATTGAGGACCCAAAGGAAAAGCAATCATCAAAAGAGGATGGCAGTTTCGAGAACCTTATGAGTAATTACATGGAGGAAATAAAGAAAATATTACGAGAAGACAGAAAAACGGGAAACGACTCCAGACAAACACCAACACAAAGAAACCGATTAGAATGTTATCGCTGCCATAACATAAGATTGGACACATTCAACGAGATTGTAGAGTAAGAATGCCCTCTTCCTCAAGGGATCGTTTCCAACGCTTCTCGAGATCAAGAGACGCCAGCCCTAATAACAGACAGGGAAACGAGAACTAACCAGTATGGAGGGGCGAATGCTGGTTAGTAATGACGAGGCCCCCAGGCTTGTTTACATAAAATCATTGGGCAGTCATTATAGAGGATTAAAATTCGAAGGACAAATTAATGGAGAATTGAAAACCATTACTTTTGATACGGGTGCTGAAGTTTCCATAATTAGAAGAACATTAGTCAAATCTCGGCCAACCGCTCACTAGAAACCTGTCACTACGAACAGTCACTGGCGAATCTGCACCAGTTCAAGGAGAAGCTATGGTTGAGCTCACTTTTGGATCTACCACCTTCCGGCACAGAACATTAGTCGCCGATATAGAAGATGATTTTATTTTGGGAATGGATTTGATCGGCCAACATGGTATCTCCTTTGATCCTTCCATGAACATCCTTAAATTTGGTAATGAAGAAATTGTCCTAACAACACAAGAAGAATCCGATGCCGTTAAGATCTTGGCCACAACCCCAGTGAGGATTCCTGGAAGTACTGAGAAGATCATTTGCGGAAGATTAGAAACAAACCCTGGGTGCTGCGTTGGGCTAATACGTAATTTCATTGGAGATAAACCAGAAAGATTTCTTGTTGGAAAGACTCTAGTAAGGACAAATGGAGACATTATGATAAGAATTGCCAATGTTTCTTCCGAAACAGTAAGAATAAAAGAAGGAGACATTATTGGAGCTCTCGAACCAGTGAAGCAAATATCGAACTGTGACCTACCAGATAAGCGACATTTTGTGAAATCCAAATTGGATGCAGACACCTTGATGCAGACTTTGGCGAAATCATGGAAACATCTCGATCCAGATAGACTTCAAGAAGCCACAGATTTCATTTTGAAAGAAGCAGATGTATTTGTGATGGACAATCAAACCGGACGAACCAGCTTAATTCAACACAAAATTGATACTGGATTGGCACACCCAATTAGACAACCACCACGACGTATGCCAGTAGCTAAGCAACAGGAAGTGGAAAACCAAATTGATAAAATGCTCCAAGAGGGAGTCATTGAAGAGTCAAATAGTCCATGGTCCGCGCCAGTAGTACTGGTTACGAAGAAAGATGGGAGTCTTAGATTTTGTGTGGACTACCGAAAGCTTAATGACGTCACCAAGAAGGACAGCTTCCCTCTCCCAAGAATAGACGATACACTAACAACTCTATCGGGCTCCAAATGGTTTTCCACCTTGGATCTCAAAAGTGGATACTGGCAAGTGGCAATACATGACGATGACAAAGAGAAAACTGCCTTCAGTACCGGCGGGGCTATACCAGCTTAATGTAATGCCTTTCGGATTGTGTAATGCTCCAGCTACGTTTGAGCGACTGATGCATCTTGTTTTGCGAGGCCTTACATGGAGAACTTGCCTGGTATATTTAGATGATGTCATGATTATGGGAAATTCGTTCCAAGAACATCTCAATAACCTGAAAGAAGTTTTTGACCGCTTCCGGAATGCCAACTTGAAACTCAATCCAAATAAGTGTTTCCTATTTCAAAAGAAAGTGGAATTTTTAGGTCACGTGGTATCTGAAGAGGGCATACAAGTTTTGGAAGGAAAAATAGATGCTGTCAGGGACTGGCCAAAACCACGCGACAAACATGAACTAAGGAGTTTTCTAGGATTATGTTCTTATTATCGAAGATTTGTGGAAGGATTCGCCAATATAGCTGCTCCACTTCATCGATTAACAGAAGAAAAATCAACATTCAATTGGACCCAAGAATGCGATTCCGCATTTAGAAAATTGAAAGGAGCATTATGTACAAGCCCAGTGTTGTCCTATCCTGATCACAAAGGCATGTTGATTTTGGACACAGATGCAAGTAACACCAGTGTTGGAGCTGTCCTTTCACAAATCCAAAATTCACAAGAACATGTCGTGGAGTACTACAGCAGAACATTATCAAAGCCGGAACGAAATTATTGTGTCACCAGAAGAGAGTTGCTTGCCATAGTAAAAGCAGTCGACCATTTTCATAAGTATCTCTACGGTCGCAAGTTTCTAATTCGAACAGATCACGCAGCTCTAAAATGGCTTTTAGAAATGAAAACTCCTGAAGGACAGCTTGCTAGATGGATTGAGAAATTGCAGCAATACGATTTCCAAATTAAACATCGACCTGGAAACCTGCATAAAAATGCTGACGCTCTGTCTAGACGGCCATGTAAAGAAGATTGCAAACATGGTCAAAGAATCGATATACATGAGAAAAACACTAGTCCAGCTGTAAGAAGAACGGGCCTGATCGTCGATGACAAATGGACTACCAAGCAAATGGGAGAAGATCAGGAGGCAGACCAAGACATCGGGCAAATTCTGCATCTTAAAGAAAATGATGAATGTAGGACAGAATGGGGGGGAGTGTCAAACAAAAGCTTGATTTACAAGGCGTTGTGGGCCCAGTGGAACTCTCTGGCCGTAGAAAATGGTTTGCTCAAAAGAGTTTGGGAAAGTGCCGATGGGAAATCCACTAAGAGCCAACTGGTTATCCCAAAAGACCGAGTGGAAGATGTATTAAAAGAAATACACGACGGAACCTCAGGGGCACATTTCGGAGTTAACAAGACTTTGGACAAAATTCGGGAACGTTTTTACTGGGTTCACTACCATGAAGACGTTAAAAGCTGGGGCCGAAAATGCGACATCTGTGCTACCAGTAAAGGCCCTAAACTAAGATCTCGGGGGCCCATGAAACAGTACAACGTCGGTCTTCCATTTGAGAGAATAGCGATAGATGTAGCAGGACCGTTCCCAGAGTCAGAGCGTGGTAACAAATACATCTTAGTTATCATGGATTACTTCAGTAAATGGCTAGAAGTTTTCGCTATTCCCAATCAAGAAGCCATCACTGTTGCCCAGGTGCTAGTGGACGAAGTTTTTAGTCGTCATGGTGTGCCACTAGAGTTACATTCAGACCAGGGACGAAACTTCGAATCTGCCATCTTTAAGAAAGTTTGTGAGATCATGGGCATTCGTAAGACAAGGACAACACCTTTACGCCATCAATCTGATGGCATGGTGGAACGATTCAATAAGACCATAGAGGAACACCTGACAAAAGTGGTCGCAAAGAACCAACGAGATTGGGACAAGCATTTGCCTCTATTTTTAATGGCTTACAGAGCGGCTGTTCACGATTCAACAGGTGAAAGTCCGGCTAGAATTGTTTTTGGAAGGGAACTCAGGTTACCTTGCGATCTGATGTTTGGAGTACCCGAAGAAGAACGAAGAGAAATCCGAGATTATGCCGACGAAGTAAGGGCACGACTTCTGGGTATCCATGATTTTGCTCGGGAGCATATTCAACTAGCCAGTGACCGAATGAAGACCAGATACGACTTGAAAGCCAATTCGGTCGGATTTCAAGAAGGTGATTTAGTGTGGTTGTATAACCCAACAAGGAAGAAAGGAGTATCACCGAAATTGTCTTCAGCATGGGAAGGACCCCATAGAATAATCAAGAGGATCAATGATTTGGTTTATCGAGTCCAGCGCAACACCAGGAGTAAGATGAAAGTTGTACATCTGGACAGGTTGGCGAAATATCATGGGCGTGAAGTTGATCGGGACGATCAACCTTAAGATGAGGGCAGTGTTACAATATCGTCCGCCAGGCTGTCAAGAATCGATAGTGAAAATACTAGAATCTAGCGAATTATTCTACTTTTATCTGGAAAATTAGATTATTGTGTGTATTCTAGATTTTACAGGAATAGAATTAGGGATATATAAGAAGGCCGGCATTGATTTGTAAGTTAAGTTTCAGTTCGACTGTGATACGATTTAAATAGTGATTGTAAAGAGTTTAATTGTTGAGTTTGTTAATAAAGTAATTAGTGTCAGAGTGTTTTGTTAAGTGGAATAAATTATTGCTGTGTTAATTGGACTTTGATTTTTGGAATAAACGAAACGAACAACGAACCCAAGATTTCTGTCTGGCGATCCAAAGCCGCGACAGTATGTATACTAAATAGTAGGTCATTTAGAATTGAATAAAATGCAAAAGAAGTTCTAATCATTTGTATTTTATTTAAGATGATCTCACATAGGTATAATATGTTTTTATAGCCAGGATATGTTGTCAATTCACCATCTATATTTAGAGTTATTTTAAACGATTAAGTATCAATAAAACACACAATAATAATCACAGGGCAATGGGCCACTTTCACATTTTTCAAAAACATATTTAGATTATTCTTTCAGTCATCCTAATACTATCTGTAGACTTTTTTTACGGAAAAAAACGCTTGTTTTTGAAGAGAAAAATATTTAAAAATCGAATTTTTAAACTGGCGCGAAAACGCGAACCTGGTTGGTGACGTCACAAACCAGAAAATCAACAAAAATGCGAGGATGCCAGATTTCATTAGTAAATCATTACACATTTCACTAGCTAGAAACTATTTTCGTCCTTCACTACATTACAAAAAATAGAGGAGAGGTATAACCCTTATTAACTCATTTAAATTTCGCATTTCTACGTGTGGCAACAAAAACGTCAAAATCGGCTTTAGCCAATCAGAGAGCGTTTTCAATCACGTGATTTTTCGTGTAAATTTTTAGTTTTTATTTAATAATTTATTTAATAATCTGACTAAAATCTTGCAAAATATTGTTCATTCTCGGTTGCATTGATGTATCTGCGTCAAAAAATATCATAATTTGTCATATTCCTGGCACGCGCAGTCTTTGAAAATAAATAAATGTATGTGTACTCAATCCAATTAATTTGCTGTTTGCAGTTTTAGTTTAGTGCTCTTACTACATGGCTCTTACGTAAGGAGTGTAAATATTATCAAACTAAGTGCGGTTGTTGCGAAACCCAACGATAAATAATTGGAGTATGTGCTTAAAGTAGTACAACACTCTATTATTTCCAAAACAGCACAAAACAAATCAAATCTGAACCTATTTCTATAAGAACTCTGTGGCTTCAGAAATAACAGCTGAGTGGTTGAACTGTCGAAGGCTCAGATAAGTGAGGCAATACAGCTTTCTCAAAAGCAGACTAGTCAAGAGGGTCTATCTGTCCTAACGAGTTCAATAGCGCTGAGAATACTGATGAGCAGCGTTGATTAAGTTGCCTCTTTGTATTATATTAAGATATAATTGGAAAATTTTGTGGAAAAAAAAACTGTTTTATCCCCAGAGTGGGCTTTACAATTAAATTTGCTTCAACCATTTAATTGCAGCTTATAGGTAAATTGAGTTTTGTTGGATTTTGGTAATCTCACCCTTGGAGCCCTATTGTGAAAGTCCTTCCTATTTCAGCTCAGTGCACTCTAGAGTATCAACTATCTGCCCTATTTCAGAGGTATAATCTTTTTTTTAACAATTATTTTGCATTAACACGTCCGCTGTCGGTCAATATTAGAAAATCGACCTCAGAAGCCAATAAAAAAATTGATATTTTTCGCCGGCTATATAATAATGTACCTACTACTGCGCATAATCCAAAACCAAACAAGTGCATAATAGTATATTATGATATAAGTGTATAAGAGGGCCTTTAAAGCACGCGCGACATATTTCAAAACACGACGCGCAGCGGTTTTGTAAGTCGCAAGGGCTTTAAAGGCCTCTTATACACGCATATCATACGCTATTTTATATTACAAATGCATCATAATCTCAAAAATGTTTTAAATGTGTTCATTCATTTTGATGAATAGTAATTTAAACGGCAGGTGTATATTTAGGTAATGAAGGTAGATCAAACGTTTCTATAGCAAAACTTTGAAAAGGTAGGCGCATCATAAACATCATTTTATGCACGCTGCAGCGTGCGATAATCATTGATTATGATGCATGCGTAATATAAAATTTTTTAAGTGTTCAAATAATACCGACAAATAATCGAAACCTCATTCACAAATTGATATTTCACTTGGCTGAATTTTCATAAATTGAACTCATCCTGGTTTAACGCACCTCATAATTTGGATATAATTTCCATAAAAACTAGTACCTACCTAACACTTTCACGACCGCTATTATGAAATTGGACGATGCTTGAAACCGACCGCGTTTTTTTGGGTAGGCCTAACTTTTGACAGAAATAATATATTTCATACCAGTTACATGTGTTTTGTTATCTATTTTTTGTATTTATATTTAATGTCACACATATTATGTGACATCGGTTTCCGGTCAGTTTCCCATTGAAATATACCACCTGTCATACTTGACAACCGTACGATACACATGTGTGACATGAACAATAGCTTTTCTAGACACTCGGCTACGCTGTAGGCGATAATTATTGTTCAATATCCAGTAAGAGTTACCTTGTAACGTCAAACTCTGGTAGAACTGTTATTATAAGTGTCTACAAACAACAGAAATCTGGAAATCTGTACTTGTTGGAAAACGATGTAAACCACAGCCGCCACAAGCCTATGATTGAAACCAATCATCCAATCCTGAAACCATGCGACACAAACGGGTGCCAAACACCCCTAGAAACTCACGCCAAATCGCATCCATCGCCGCTGAACCCGGCCGGGAGTTATTTGCATTTAATCATTGTCACACATCAGTTCCTGGAAAAAACTACTTGTCACATATGTGTGACGCATGGTCGTGAACGTGCTAATAAGCTTTTATCTTGTAGATCGTAGATAAAAATAATTAGAAACACTAGAGGCGGCACAAAACACAAACAGGAATACCTATAATGCATGAAAAAAATGATATAAATATAATAAATAAATACCTAATTAGATTTAAGGTTATAAATCATTTGCACACAGGGGGCTTATTAAAATTTAAAGGGAAGAAGCATCCAATTTGAAATATCGTTATTATTATTTTTTTCAATTAATTATTGAGAGGTCCAATTAAAATGAAACCTTTAATTTACGGACAGGCTTGCTATGCCATGTCAAAATATTTTTGTATATAATTAATTTCACTGCTCTAATGGACGTAAGGAAACACTCTTCAAAATAGACTTGTTAGACAAACTACTAATGTATAAGAGTTTTTCTTTACCCATTTCATTCAAGTAATCTCCGAGAAAGATCGTTCAATATAAATCGGAACATCGAAAAAAAAAATCCACAATCCACATAATAACTCCATTGTTATAATTCTTTCCAGTCCGTGCAAAGCAACAAAAATTTATTACGAAACGTCGAGAAAAGGTAGATTTAATATGTATTTAATTCCGCGCCAGAACGAGTGTTGCCATAAACGGCACGTCCAAATAATCCAATTTCTTAAAAGAATGGAGATATAAAAGACGAAAGAGAAAAATATCAGAGACCAATAAAAAACTAAACACGGCTTAAGACAGTAAAGAGGAATAAATTTGACTTGGCTGTTTGGTTTTTGGAGGGTAAACCTTTCATATATCTTTTTCCTGTATGTAGTTTTGTCCTGGAATATTTTTAGGCGACTGAAAAACGATTCGTGAAACCCTTGTAAAAACACATGAGGGAATAATGTATTCTGAAAGATGAGATGAATAAAATATGTTTTTCTCTAATCCAGATAAATAGAATATTTTACCTTCAATCATTCTATAATTTGAAGTTTATTGCAGTTAACACTTGATACAGAAGTGATCCATTTTGTTCCTAGATGAAGATTTTTATGAATGGGATAATTTGTTTGTTTTTTCTTGCTAGATGCAGCAGCGTTAATCAGCGCTATTATGTTCTCGTAATTAATTGTGCGTTTCTTTCTCGCTAGGAGGCAGCGTTAACAACCGACATCGGGAATTAGCTCCAACAGCATATAATTTATTCATAATTTGCACTAATTTGTTCGTTTTACATTTTATGTTCAATATTATGAATTAAATTATTACATGAAAAAATTCTGATAATAAACTTAGTCTGTCTGCTCGTTTACACGAGCGTCTATATTCCGAGGAGTGAGACATGTTCCGAGTGATCTGATATTGATTTGACACACGAATAACAAAACAACGAACTACTGGATCATAAGTGATTGAGTTTGGAAAGGAAATAGGTATTGCAATCCTTTGAAGATCATGCAATTCGGCCTCGAAGGTCTTCTTATTGGCCCAATGACAAATAAATATTGATGAATATACAGGGTGTCCCAGAATATGTGGGCAATCTCTCGGATTCAGATAGAACTCGAAAAAATAACATGACAACTTCCTATAAAAAAAAATTCCTACAACCCCCTCTACGAAGTTACGTGCCCCTAAAGGACGCCTCTGTAAATCGGTTTTTTGTTGATAACTTTCAAAATACTTCGTGTAATTTTTTTTCTTTTATTATGATGGATACTAGGTGAGACCCCCTAAAATGGACCCTCTCAAACACACTCGACCAATCTGGTTTGCCAGGGACGGACTAGCTTTAACGCAATAATAAAACTGAGGAAATAGTAGAAAGGATTAATTTTCACTTTCGCGAAATAAGGGCTAATATTGAAGCATTGTCGAGAGTCGAACAATATTTTATTAAAATAGGTATGGAATGCATAAGATTAGAAGGATCTCATGTTGAGTCAACATAAAAAATTATTTAATAAAAAACCATTAATACACAAAAACAGATTTTTCTCGAAACCAGCTCATTTTTTTCACATCGAATAAGAGTACCTTTTTTCTAGTTCAAGGTTGAAACAATCTAAAAATATGATTGCTATGCCTATATCATACAGGGTGTAAAAAAAATTAGCATTATTGTGTTAAAGCTAGTCCGTCCCTAGCAAACTAGATTGGCCAAGTGTGTTTGAAAGGGTCCATTTTAAGAGGTCTTACCTAGTATCCATCATATTAAAAGAAAAAAAAATTACACGAAGTATTTTGAAAGTTATCAACAAAAAACTGATTTTCAGAGGCGTCCTTTAGGGGCACGTAACTTCGTAGGGGGGGCCGTAGGAATTTTTTTTTATAGGAAGTTGTTATGTTATTTTTTTTGTGTTCTATCTGAATCCGAGAGATTGCCCACATATTCTGGGACACCCTGTATATTTACAAATAAAAACGATGATATATCACCAAAGTCCAAAGTTTCTGATTAAAAAAAAAATGATCGTTTCTCAATTAATTTTTCGTTTTGGAAATTGGAATTAGTATCTCCGTAAAAAAGGTTCTGAATTTTGGCTTACAGTTCATATACCGCCTACAGTACCTACTACTACCTATTATTGAATCTTTCTTAATTTGATGATCCAATTTTAAAATTGTGCACTTGATCATTCGAAATGCTTGACATTGAAAAATAACGAATGTAGATTGTGAAATCATGATTTTCTGAATAGCTACGTCAAATTTGTTGATGTTTATCAAATTGCCGGACGCTACTCGAATTAAAGACTATTCACACACATCAGTTCCGTATCAGTGCTGCGTCAGTTCAGTATCAGTGCTATCCGTGCTTCATCAGTGGTGACAATTCACACACATCCGTCTGTAGTCCGTACGTTGCTTTCAGTGAAATGTCTGAATTCAGAGATGACTCCTTATGCGATTGTAGGTGATGAGGCATTCCCTGTAAAAACCTATATGATGCGCCCAATAAAAACTAGAGTCTAGCCGTCACAGCCGGAGCAAACCCGATAATAGCTGAACAGCGAACTCTGGTGCATAGAAAATCGAGAACAAGAATTCAATTGTTATTTCTATCGTTTATTTAACCATTCTTATTTTTATCAAAACAAAATTACAAGTCCATTTTACAAGATAATAATTATTTGTAAAAATATTACATTTTTTGTAGTTTGGATAGTAATATAATATTCGGATGATCCCAGAAAAACTCTGCAAAAGAAATTCGATCCAATCTTAATGAACGTTAATAATGTGAAAAGTTATAGGGCGGTAGAACAGGCATTATTGCCTATAAACCCAGTATTGACCACTTTAAAACGAAAAAAAAAAATGAACTACTCCCTTTACTTACAAATGCGCGAAAAAAGTTACCAATTAGGTAGGTACTCTACAGAGAAAATGTATTTCAACAAAAAAAAAAATGCAAAAATCCGCATCTAATCTTCAACGTCCTGGAAGAGAAAAAAAAACGAATTAATTTTGCATATTACAATATTAGACTCTAATGATAATTAAATTCCACGGAATCGAACACAGATACGTAATACCTATAGAATATATAATTTTAAGGCATGTTCAAATTATAATATTTTTTGATATTTTTTTATCAGTTTTTTTTATCTATAATTAATATTGATTTTAAGTTTATTTTTATTGTTTTTGCTGCAACCGAATATACACCTTCCTTCAAAGTCAATGCGCTCGGCTCGGCTTTCGACTACAATCGTAGTTGCTCCACATGTGATGGCTAGACTCTAGTGATGCGCCCATATCCGGGAAGGGAATTGAATGATTCTAAGCAAGCGTATTTTTAACTACCATTTAAGTAGAGCTCGGAGGACCGTTGAAATCGTTTTTGGGATTTTAATACAAAAAATTTAGAATCTTCATGATAAGAATCCAGGCTAAACCGGAAAATGTAGATTACATAATATTAGTATTTTACATCATTTCATAAAAAAATATTATACAAATACCTACATATAATTATCCAAATGCAAACTTGAATAATATTCCTCAAGGACAAGGACATCAAAATCTACCTATGCAAGGGGGAAATGCAACTAATGACGTATTTAGAGCTAGAGAACTGTTTACAGGAAACCTTACTTCAGAAATTGGACGTGTCCCATGGCAAAATGATAGGATTTGATATAATCATTGTTTTTTTTTTTTTTTGATTTACTTGTCTATAATCTAAAATCTACATACTAATTTCAAATATACAAAGTACCAACTTACCATCGAGATTAAGGGTCGAATTTATAGTCGTTCCTTGAATTTTCCTTGGAGGTCATGAGTTTAGAATGGATACTTGCTACTATTTAACAAGTTAGTCATGTCAATTCTAAACATTCAAGGCTTCCTTAAAGTCTGAGGAGTGAGGAAACCTCAAGGAGCGACTATAAATCCGGCCCTTATTCTTTTCCTATAATATTCTAAATATTATTTTTAAAACCGGTATATATATATATATATATATATATATATATATATATATATATATATATATATATATATATATATATATTTTTTTTTTGTGTGACAAGTCAAACAGTTCTGGATAATTCCGTACCAACTCGATTAGTTTTTCATCCATATTCAAAAATTCAAAGGCCAATTCCAATCGATTTCCGTCAGTGAAATACACAAAATATCGTTGCCGATTTTAATATAAAATACGGAACTGACACTGACGCAGCACTGATGGTAGAAAACGTCACTGCGCCGGACTTGTCTAAACAGGTTCATTTGAGACTACGCAACGATATTTTATTTTTCACTGCCACTGATACTGAACTGACACGGCACTGATACGTAACTGATGTGTTTGAATAGTCCTTAAAGGACTATCCACACACATCAGTTCCGTATCAGTGTCGCGTCAGTTCAGTATCAGTGCTATATGTGCTTCATCAGTGGTGACAATTCACACACATCCGTCTGTAGCCCGTACCTTGCTTTCAGTGAAATATCAGAATCCAGAGATGGTTTTTTTACTAACAAAGAATAGGCTATTATTACCATAACTCTAGACGAGGAAGAGGAAGAAAATCAAATAAAGAAACGAAAATGGGTGCATGGTGCATAAAGTTTGGATGAAACGAGAAAGTGAAGGAGAATTTATTACTCTACATGGGTAAATAAGGAATTGGTGGACGAAGAAACAACATTTTTTTTAATATCAAAAATCTTTTGATCAAAAC
The DNA here is from genome assembly GCA_917834065.1 of Ceutorhynchus assimilis. Classification (NCBI taxonomy): domain Eukaryota; kingdom Metazoa; phylum Arthropoda; class Insecta; order Coleoptera; family Curculionidae; genus Ceutorhynchus; species Ceutorhynchus assimilis. The sequence continues at coordinate 39,307,975 of OU892280.1, read as the reverse complement.
ACAGAACGAATGCTTCAGCGTATTTTTTATTTAAATTTTTAAAAAATTTAAAATTTCAAAGAAAGTGTAATTTGTGATAACAATGATATACAATAGGCAGCAGTATATGGAACACGGAAATTGGAATATAATGTTAATTTCATTAATATTGACTTTGTTCTAAAGCCCGAAGAAGAAAATACATTTTTCGAATCATAGCTTAAAAAACAAAACCACTTGGATTCATTGGTCCACATATACCCAAGAACACCAGAATACCTAATATATTTTTTGTGTGACAAGTCATTCATTTCTGGAGAATTCCGTACCAACTCGATTAGTTTTTCATTAATATTCAAAAATTCAAACGCAAATTCCAATCGATTTTCGTCAGTGAAATACACAAAATATCGTTGCCGACTTAATTAAAAACACGAAACTGACACTGACGCAACACTGATGGTAAAAAACGTCACTGCGCCGGACTTGTCGAAACAGGTTCATTTGAGACTAGGCAACGATATTTTATTTTTTACTGCCACTGATACTGAACTGACACGGCACTGATACGGAACTGATGTGTGTGGATAGTCCTTTAATCGCCAAATACTGATGTTGACTGGTACAGAACTGCCAAGCAATATTAATGTATCTCCGACTGGTCATTAGCCGCGAGGCAACTAACCAGATACCTATTATGAGGGATGAATATGCTAGGGGTACAGTTGGCCAATTTTCGTTACGTAATACTGGTAGTGCAATATCCATATGACGAAAATGAGCAACTTTTAAAGCAAAATTACGCTACAAATGTAATTATAAGTCTCTCTACGCTACCTTTATACCCAAAGTTGATGAGGATCTGAAAAAAAGATTTCCAATCAACGTCCAGTTGATCTGATGCCCAGCATATCAATTATCAATCACACAGCCAATTCTTCAACGACTGCAACTCTGAGAATCTATAGGGTTCCATACAAAAACTTGTTCGTATTTTTGCTAAACCTCAAGTCACACCCGGTATTCTTCTTTTTGCTAAATTCAAAAAAAGAAATCGTCTGGGTGAGATGTGGGATCGGGATCCTTTCCTTCTTTGAAGAATGATGTTCAGGTTACCTTCAAGTGCTCAGCAGCTTCTTGCTGAGGCATTTATAATTTTTTTCTCTCTGGCGCATTCCTACCGAACGTCAAAGGGCAGATGGCATATGATTATTTTATGGAACAACTCTGCTATAAATGTAGACAAAACTCGAATATTGATTTCGATCCGTCAAAAGAAAATTCTTCGACGTGATGCTAAGTTGTTGTCTTGCGATATTAAGCCTCAAATGTGACATGAAGATGCATGAAATATGATATCGATTCCAGCGAAAAGTTTTGAGTTTTGAAAACCGTCTTTCTAATATCTGTTAGAAAAAATTCGGGTTCCTATGCTCTCAACCTCGACTTTGGAATCAAGAAATTCAAATTGTACCCTCGTATAGTTATCCCTGCAAGACTGGAGTGCATGATTATTGTTTTCACCTGTTTATTAAACAAAAAATTCTAACACTGCCTGTTTTTCATGAAAGAATTTTGAGACTGATTTGACTGGTTTATTGAAACTATTTCTCATAGAATCACATGGAAAAAACTTTTAAACAATTTCAATGTAAAATCTCGTGAAAATAATAAAATCCAGAATACAGAAAAAAAAATACAATATGTCGGAGCGCTTTAAAAAACACGAAAATGCCAGCGTCTAACATTTTGCTTGCAAAACTGGGGTATGTCTGCATTGTTTCCGTAAAGCTGTCTTTTTCTGCATTCAGGGCAAACTTTAACGTCATCATCATAGAAAGGATGTCATCTATAGAAGTTTTCGCAAAGTTTTGAAGAAGTCTTCGCCTGATTGCTGGAAAACTATTTTTTGAAGAGATAACACGTGAAATAAAGGTTTGAGATTGTTTCATTAATTTTATCTCGTGATTACGTTTTATTGAAATTACAGGGAATAATTTACGTTAGATAGGTACCGGATTTTGTATCTATTTTTGTGGGAATTAAAATAATATACACTTATTTATTTGAATGAGTATATGGAACTTGAACGAGATAGTTTGGGTAAGTGTTTTCCAATTTTCAATTTAGATCGACCATTCACATTCGATTGAAATGAAATTTAATTTATGTAAAACGCTGTTAAAATTCGTAGAAGAAACCAATATTGTATTCTAATGAAGTGAAGAAGGTTTAGTGGACAAGACCAGTAGACAACAGGAGCAAAATGTTTACAGCAAAGCAAACCGATTACAATTGATTGAATAAAATCTGAATGAATGGTTATGCCACGCATATACCTACTAAACATTTTGATATTCACCAACATTATATTATCACGGCTTTTTGATTATAAAAAAAATTGAGAGATGGCCTAAAATTGTTTTATTTTGATAGAAGACACGTTAGAAAAATAAATTTGGGCATTCTTATTTTGCTTTGCACAAAAATAAATCGAATGCGGAGATGAAAAAGGGCTGACTGATCCGAAGAAAATCTCCGTGAAAAACTTTTTTTTTCATGAGCGGCGCCGAAAAGGAGACAAAAGACCTAATCATTATTTGTAACACACAATTTACCGGGAGTTTGACACCGAAAATGTATTCTGTAAACGAACCGGGCTTTGGCAAACACGAGACAGCCAAACACTACGGTTGGAAAAATAAAATAAAAAAATACAAAATAAAACACAACCGCAGAAAATAAATTCGAGCGCCGGTATTTTCCAACAGTAAAATATAAAATGTACCGGCAAGAAAAAAAATTAGGGGTTTGATAGACGTTTCAGACATTCGAGCCTACTTATTAAACTTCAAGAAACCCTTTTGCCAGACGGGCGTACCTAATGCCTCGATACGTGCCAAGAAATTAGAGAAATATTTTTGAGTAAAAAAAATTGAATTGGTTTGTAGATGTAGAAGTGATAGGAATAACGAATAACAACAAAGAAAAGATTAGAAGCATTTATTGTTCTCCTAAAGTTCTCTTTTTCAAGTAAGTAAAATTATCCCAAAAAAGTTACTTGGAAAATAATTTGTACCTATTTAAAATAACAATCCCAAACAATTCTACATCAACCCCTCTTAGCCCAACAAGAAATTACTTCAGAATCTGTTCCCTCTTTAATGGGAGCTTTCCTACAAAAACGTTTTATCTCAAATCTAAAACTGCACAATTTGTTCTAATTGCCTATTCAGCAAGAATTATTCCTTATACTTATATACCTCCTGGAGCTAATCTTTGAAGAAATAACCTTGATGGGACATAACCTAGATTTTAAAATGTAAATTCGTTCTGTATCATCTTCCACCGCCGGGAAACAGCTTATGTAGGTAATTTGGATTTGGGGGGGATTTATTAAAACCCTTAATAGTGAAACACACTGGTGGTTAGATTAGAGGTGGAAAGCAAAATTAGTCAATTTATTAGCATTTAATCAGTCCTATTCGTAAAAATAAAAAAATTAAAATTCTGATAAAACTGTCGGGCTTAAAAACCCATTTACCTTTTTCGATGATTATTTTTCAATTTTACGGAATGGATTTTAATGAGTTTTTATGTAATTGAACCGTTATCTGTCGGCTTCGTGCTTGTAAACGTGTCAAGAGCAAAAATGTGCTTTATGAAAGCGGTGGAAATACCTCTGTGATTGAATGTTATTCTGTCCCTATTTATTATTGGATGAAATTCGTTTGATTATGATTATTTTCCACATACATCTTCGACATTTTCACCGCCATTACCTGACTGATTAAACTTTTTGATTATGTGATTATGAGATTCGGCTGACGCAGTGCAATTTGTGTAATAATGGATAATAACTTGTATTACCGCACAAGTGTTTTGTGAATTTAATACTGCACTGATCCTTTCTAAGGCAGAAAATTTTGTAAGAGTAACCTGAAAGCATTCAGTAGCACTGGAAAATATTGGAGACCGCAGTAATATCTACTTCGGAAGAAACGGTCGGCTACATACAAAAGAAACATCAAGACTGGTTCAATGAGAACGACTCGAAGATCAGATCCAAGACCCTATAGAAACAAAAAGAAAAGCGCATAATGCATGAAAAATCGGCCCCAGCTCGAGCATTAAAGAACCAACGGTTCTTTCATGCTAATCCATCAGCAACAGTGAATTACAAATTAATGATGACATCCTCAATGAAATTCCAACAAGAACTGAGCGAGGTTCCTAGATGAGAGGAGGTTGAAAAGGCAATCAAGACTCTGTAACGAATCGAGATATTTTCTATCTATATTGACGTCCCCTTTCTATTGATTTCAAAAAGACAGCAAGTGCCATAGCGATAGGGATAACGATGTCTATCCGTTACAGAGTCCCAGCCCAGACAACTTAAGAACAATAAGTTAGCTAGTACTGAAGGCATTCCTGCTGAATTCTTTGAACAAAGAGGCTCCACAGTAGTCACTAAGTACCTAAACTCACATCCAAATAAGTAAAATATGGATGGATTACTCAGACCAAACCTGCCAAACTTAGAGATGCCTCCATAGTTGTCATTTTTGAAAAGGAAGACAAGGCTCAATGTGGAAATTACAGAGGAATATCTTTACTTTAAGTTGCGGAAAAAATACCAGGATATTATCCAATCATCTGATCCCAACTACCGAAGAGAACCGGCCAGAGACACAGTGTGGCTTTAGACCCAACCGAGTTAACAGCTGACATGATTTTCAGTGCAAACAAACGCAAGAGAAATTCAGAGAACAAAAATGGCCTACATAGATATAGTGGAAGCATTTGATTCGGTCAACAGAGAATAAGCTCTCTGGAAGATATTGGCGAAGGTTGGATGTCCGCAAATGTACATCCGGTATGCATTCAACCATGCATACAGGAGAATTGGCCTAGAGGTCAAATTCAACAAGACGCATCCAAGTAGCACATAATATTGTGTAAACAACGTTTTTTAGTTAGGCCAATATTTATTCATTTTTGTTTCTAAATCAATACAGTACCAATATTGGCTCAACGTTGGTTTTAACTGTGTGGAAACAATAATTAAAAATAATCTCGCACCAATATTGTTTTCATAGATTAATTAGATTTTCGGTGATTTGAATATTGGCCCAAGATTCTTCACTACAATATTGATTTATGAAATATTGGCCAAATACTACATTTTATATTATGAAAACAATATTGTAATATTGTACGGCCAATATTCATTTTCAATTTTTTCACAATATTGAAACTTTTCTAAAAGCCCAATGTAAGGTCAATATTAAAAAACTAATTTTCACCAAGGTTAGCACTTGGTGGAAAATAGATGGAGACTCTGTCTTCATTTTATCTGTCTTAAACCTAGTCTCGGGATGAAACCTAAAATTGGATGTTTTCTCTCTGCGGGACCCTGGCGGAACCTAACCGTGCTGATGAGCTGTGATACAGCGAAATGCGCCCACGGATTGTCCGGCAGAAAGAAAACATTCCTCAATCGGTCCTTATAATTGGTCAAGCCAAGGTTCACATACGTCTCTGGGCCAATAATGGTAATTTTAATTGGCACTATATTGCATAAAGTTCTTGAATTAATATTAATTATTTTTTCTGGGCCAAGATTTGGTTACGTTATTGTACCAACATTAGTATTTGTTTTTGGGTATATATATATTGACATACGTTCTTGGACAAATATTGCAAAATGTTCACATCTTTTATTGGGCTAACATAGAAAATCTGACTTGGGCCAATAAATCTCAGGTATTGTCCCAATATTGGCCGAATATGGGAGTGCTACTTGGCTTCTTCACCAACCTGCACCGGGGGTTAGTCCCAAGCCCCATGTATAACTATAAATGACCATTCCATGCAGAACACTACCGATACTTTGTGAGCTATCTAGCAGCAAATGCAGCCATTGATGCTGAAATTCAACATCGCTTGAAGTATGCTAGCGCAGCGTTCACATCAGCTCTGAGACCAAACTTCGCGTCTACAATGCAGTTGTAATACCAACACTTAGATATGGCTGCGAAACATGGACCACCTATAGAAGACACATAAAAAGCCTAGAAAAATATCACCAGCGATGCCCTAGAAGGATCCTACGGATTAAATGGCAAGACCGACGAACAAACATTAGTGTTTTAGAGGAGGCAGAACAACTAGCTAGCTGAAAAAAAAAGACCGCAGAAAGGAGCATAAGAGAACAGAGGAAGAGACAATGGCTTATATGAATACCGATGTGAATTTGAGACTTTTATGGCAGAACTCTTTTGTCTAAGAGATAGTCAAAATTACTAGTTTTCAAAATATGCTTACTTTTGAACACCGATATCTCGGAAACTAATCGTCCGATTTAGGATTTTACTATATGACTGTGAAGGGATAGCAACGAGCTATCGAACGATGTGTAACACAAGGTAAGATCGCATTAAAAAAAAAAGTTAGGGTAGCTACCCCCTAAGGGGTGAGGCGGGGTGCCTCATTTTCACAGCTGGGCAGAAAACCGTTAATCCGTTATCCGTTAATTAACGAAGTTAAAAAAATTGCTTAAATTTAACTTTTAAGTTAACCTAAAAAAGTATTAACGGTTTTCTTAACTTCCGTTACATTAGACTTCCGTTAATTTTAGTCCGTTACATTCGTAAATGACGTAATTTTGTTTTTCTGCGATTGACAAGAAATGTCAGCATTTTTGACTGGTTGACAGGTCGCAAAACTCAATATTCTGGTATTCCAATTATGTTTCAATAGTTGCTAAGAAATCAATGAATAACAATACGGGAAACACTTTTCCGGCCTAGGCCGGGAAAGTGATTCTCGTATTGCTGAATAATTGTAACTAAAAGACAAACATTTAACCGATCGCAGAAAAAATAGTATTAGTATTTCGGTGGAAAAGCACATTCTCGGCCTTCGGTGTTTGCCGGCCTCGGCTACGCCTCGCCCGTTAACTTACACCGTCGGCCGAGAATGTGTCCCTTTTCCACCTAAATACACAATATACTATTGCTTGAATTGCGCGTCAAGGTAAATCGGGGCAGTTCGCATAGGCGTAGAAAGATTTCAGTTTGCTACACTACGCAGTTTGGAATTCTGGAATGACTCCAAACCCGATTCCGTACAGTGAGATCGATGCGCAAGCCTTAAGTTCTGTTGTTAGGTAGGCTGTGAGGTGAGGCGTATCGTTGGGCTATGGCGTTGTCTGCATTGTTCTATAAGCTCCTTTTTCTTGCAGAGGTGAATGGTAAATAAATAAGCTACCTAAATTGGAAATAGTGCCGCTTTTTAGATCTAGATTCTTTTTGTTTTATTCAGATTCATCTGTGTAGGAGTGTAGATATAGTATTTTTTATACCCATTTGGAATACCACCATCCTTGTTTATCAATCATGAATCAGATGGAACAAAAAAATACCAACCAATCACAAATCACTAAAACGACTGGTACTTCCAAATAGGTATTAAAAATACTATACCCTAGCCCAGCCTACTATTTCAATTATCTATTACTTATAATTAGCTTCAAACATCAGTATAACTTTTCGATGATTAACTCTTAACGAATAACTTTAACTTGCGTTATATTCTCAAAAATTTAACGATTATCGAAGTTAACTTTTCAAGTAGCGAATTAATGATTAACGAAGTTAACTTTTCGATTAACTGTGCCCACCTTTGCTCATTTTGCTCCCCCCTCCAATCCCCCGATACGTATTTGAGATCTTCCTGATGGTATTTTTTGTCTAAGAGATATTCCCGATTGCTACTTTTCAAATTGTCACCCTGTATAAACATTGTTCGTGTTCAAAATAACTCGATTCCAGTGGCTAAAAAATCTGTATCATAATTAAGTTCATTATGAAACAGATTTTAATCGTTTAATAAGCGTATTATGAAACGTCAGTGGAAAAAAAGTTTTCTCGATTTTGATGTGAGAATGTCATTATTCCCGCACGCAAAATCATTGAAGAATGAAGCTCATACTTCAACGATTTTTAGTGACATCTAGTTTTCAAATTATACCTATTGGTAGCTTCAAAATTGTCAAACCTTTCAACATAATGAAATCCACCTTTCAAGTGGTTGGTAAGTAAGTGTCACCAACTGACATATTTTGAAAAAAAAAAAATCCCCAACTAACAACGACCACAAAAAATTTAAAAAAAAAATAAAATCCAAAATCGAGAAAATAGTATAAAACTCACGTTGCAGAAGGCTATTCTCGCACTCATTTGTTCGTCCACTCGCTCCTTCGTCGCTCGTGTCCAAATTTCGAATTCGTGCGGGAATATGTGGCCTCTGCAACTTGTATTTTAATATACTATTAATTAACAATTAAAAGGTAAACATGTTTCTTTCTCACACCGGTTTTTCATCAAAAAATATTCAAATAAAACTTGGAGAATTGGATACAGTACTCCGATCCGGATTATTTCTCAAATCCTGGGTGTTTATTTAAGGATTATTAATCCCTATTGATAATATAAGCCACTTAGTATCCAGATACAACGCATGAAATAAACGTAGTCATAAGGAATAAAATGGGTGATAATCATACTCGGTATCGAGTGATCGCCTATGATGATGATTAGTGCGGTTATACATTGAAAAAAAAAAGGTAAATAGGTATATCTATTTTCTCTAATTTCGTTAATTAAAAAAAATCGAGCAATCCAATATAGCATTAAGACCTGTATACAGTATGCATTAACTGACCCTTGTATGCACAGTCCCTGGAATATTGCACGAGTTTTGAATTGAACGTGAAACGGGTTGGAAAAAAGTTTTGAATTGAACGTTGAACGAGTTGAAAGAGTTTAAAATTACTTGAACGAAATTAGAGACTTTTGAATGCGTCAGTAAAGGTATCATCAATAGTGCTAGTTGTAGTTTTTGTGTACTTTCAATTGTCTTGAATAAAATTAATTCAATTTTGGAAAAGTAGTATCACTCATCTATGAATCGGGTTCAGTAACAATATCTATGCAATACTTAAAACTAATTGTGGATAAAAACCCGGTGAAGAACAAGCACAAGTGAGGATTAAATTTTTATCAGTGACCTGGTTAAAATCGGACGGGGTAGACTTGCTGAAAGATGCGCAAATTTTACTGAATTGATGTTTCATGGAAGAAAGACTCCCGAAGAAATAGCAAAATGCTGGATTCACCCTACTACTTACAACAGAAAAAGTTATTAACCAATTAGTATGCTCTCATATTTTTATATAAACTGATGCCTACAAAAGTAATATGAGAACTAATAAGCAGCCCAAAGATTTAATCAGGAGGATACTGATTAAGACTGGTATTCAGATATTGGGGATTCCCCAATGTTTGCCGAATTTTATTCATGCCAATCGCGCTTTTGTAGATATTTCAGCTGTCTCATTTCTCATTTTCTTTACTGAGTTTTAATGCTAGTTCTAGGTTATAGATTCGTCGACCTCCAGAGTATTGTGGTTTACTACTATGGTTTATGTCGTTTACTGTGTGAAATTTCAAATTTCTGACATCACATTTTTCGTCGAATGCCATCTTGTAGTGAATTCTATGGCATTTTGTCCCATTTCGAAGCCAGTACCTGCTCACCAGGTTGCTATAGGTAAAAATGTCGATTATAAGAAAGATTAAGCCGCTATATTGATGCAATACCAACACGCTCTCATTCTATTATTCTTTGCGAGGATCACTCAAATAGTGGCATCCTTTTAAAGAGTTTCGAGGTATGCAGATAATACCCTCTTTTATAATTTTTGGAAAAATTTTATTTATTTCCTACTGAACTATTATAAGCAGATAATAACTTGGTTACGATAATCATAAACAGGGTCTTAACTCCCAAGGGAGTTAAGGATATAATAACTCCCAAGGGAGTTAAGGATTTCCATAACTCCCGCTTATACCTTGAATAGGTGAAATTTTGACAAAAAATAGAAATTTTGGTTTGTGGTTTATTCCTTTATAAAAATGGACAAAATACAGTAATTTCGTAGGAAATTAAATTATCTATGTACCACAGGAATTATCAGGTGTTAATACCCACGGGCAATTGGTGTCTAACTAACACAAACTTTGCCCTGGGGTATTAACACCCTCATAATTCCCTTGATACATAAATAACTATATTATCAGCCACGTTATAGTTTTTTTCTTCGTTAGTGCTTGTTCGATCTTTTAAGTTAAATGTCTGGTAGTTCTGGGTTTTTCTAGGAAGTATACAAACCTTTATAGAATTTTGTTGCTTCTTGCGATTTTAACTTTATTTCCTGAAGAACCATTATAATGTCTATTGAAAGGTTATAATAGGTCTTTCTACTTTTGGTCTTCTACAATTGTGTCGTTGGAAGAATCGCTGAACTAGTTATATTATGTGTTAATATAAAGAAAAAAAAATTCAGCATAGGCAGACATAACAACACTCAGATGTTGTTAAATCCTTATCACAAGGACAAGCTATAAAGACATTGACTTTCTAAGTTTCCAAATTTTTGAAGTGCACTTTCTTCACGCGCGTTTCATGCGAGTTACTATGTGATGAAAACATACAACGTCAGGCGTCCCTTCTATTGCCATGAAGTCGAGTTAGTGGTGAGGTGTGTTTGAACAAGTTTCACTTCAGCAGCCCGTTGTATGTTGACATCACAGTGTGGCTTTAGACCCGACCGAGGTACAGCTGATAGGATTTTCAGTGCGAGACAATTGTAAGAGAAATCCAGAGAACAAAATCGCCCTGTATACATGGCCTTCACAGATTTAGTGAAAGCATTTGGTTCGGTCAACAGAGAAGCTCCTTGGAAGATATTGGCAAAGGTTAGGTGTCCGCAAAAGTACATTCAGATGCTCCGTCTGCTGCATGATAAAACGAATGCAACCGTCCTAAGCAACGACGGACAAAAATAATCTTTTCAGGCATAGGTATAGGAGAAATATCGGCCTAGAGGTCAACTTTAACAAGACACAGATTCTGTACTAACACGCACCGCGCAGTAATCCCCAAGCCCCAAATTTAACTATAAATGACCATTCTTTGAAGAACGTAGAACACTACCCCTACTTTGGGAGTCATGTGTCAGCGAATGCAACTTATGCAACCATTGACGCTAAAATCCAACATCGTTTGAAGTGTGCTAACGCAGCGTTCGGTCACAGGTTCGGACGACTTCTAGAGAGAGTCTTCAATAACCACGACATCAGTGCTGAGGCTAAGACCAAACTTAGCGTCTACAATGCAGTTGTAATACCAATATTTAAATAAGACTGCGAAACATGGACCACCTACAGAAGACATGAAAAGCCTAGAAAAATATCACCAGAGATGCCTAAGAAGGATCCTACGGATTAAATGGCAAGACCGACGAATAAAAATTAGTGTTTTAGAGGAGGCGAAAACAACTAGCATGGAGGCCCTCATCATTAAGCTCCAACTTTGCTGGACAGGTCATCTCGCCCGCATGCCCGAAACACGTCGTCTTCCACGACAGATTCTCTACAGTCAACTGAAAAAGGAAAATCAAGGAGGTCAACGAAAACCCTGCATAGATATTCTAAAGGACCGATACCAGCAGCTGAGAAGCAACGGAAAAAGATAGGCTCCCATAGCTTCGAGTAGTTCACGACGGACCACAAACTTTTGAAGAACAGCGACGCAGACACGAGACGGAAAAGAGGGACCGCAGGGAGGAGCTAGGGAATGGAGGAAGAGACAATGCTGTCAGAGGCTGGGTGTGCCAAGACTGTGGAATAGTGTGCGGCTCCAGAATTAGATTATATAGCCATCAGAAAACGCACAATCGACGACAACAAGAATGGAAGAGAAGATAATAATTATACTCGGTATCGAGTGATCGCTTATGGTGAATGGCTCTTCTTACTGTTGGCCTTCCACACTCCATTCCTATCTTGCTCTAGGTAACTTTTTTCATTCCAGCCTCATTGTGTTATCTCATATTCCTAATTTTTTCCTCATTTAAAAAATTGCTGAGTGAATCATATATGTGTGGTTATAAAACATATTTGTCAGCATGGGAAGCCATCATCAACGCTCGTGTTGGCAACTTAGATGTTGTTGAATCTTACAACGCAAGCTATAGAGACATTGACTTTTGAGTTTCTGATTTTTTTTTTTTTATCACATATCAGACTGAATCATCAGGAGTTCTGGCACGATCACTTGATATTTTCCTTGCTTAAACCGATACCCATAATAATTTTTTAACATCCGATTCTGGCTTACTCTAGAGTCAATAGTTTAGCTATCCAGCTTTTGTATTGTTAACTCGTTACTGACGCGTAATTGCAGAGCGATTTTTATCTTTTTACGTTGTTTGAAGGTTCGCCAAAAGATTCCAATAAATCCACTTACAGCGCTTGTTTATCTTTTATTGCAGGCCAGATTCCTTTTCCTGTAGTTTTATTATTTCTTTTTTTTTCCGTGCCATCAGGGGCGTTAATTGAATCCGATGAAATTGGAGAGCTTTCTCGCGACGACGTTATAACAAATGATTATATTCAAATCCCTTCGCCTGTTTAAATTAAAAACACCGTTAATGAAATCTTACAGGTATCGAGTTCGCGAGTAATTATTGTTGTTCGGAATTTAATTATAAACTTTTTGGAGGATTCTAGCAGAATACTTTTCAAAAAAGTTTTAGCTTCAAGTAAATCAATAACTTTTGAATTTTAAGGGCCAGTATTTCAATGTTACCTTAAAATCAAGACTTACCTAAGGTACTCTTAACGTCAAGGTGAACTTGAATTCAGTTCATTCAGGTGGCTTAAGATCCACCATCCACCTTGAATTAAGGGAACTTTGATATAAGGTGAAACTTGTATTAAAGACTTAATCTAAGGACTGAATATTATTCTGTACCTTAAGGTGACTTTGAAATACCGGCCCTAAGTCTCACTTTAATTTAATAGATACCTACCACCAAAATAAACAATAAAGTCCTTTTTTCAGGACCAACCCCTGATGCGTGACTATTTCAAATTAATTTCCGCAAATTTGAGTCGCGCCATTGCGTGATATTCTAACTTTTTATTCTATTCCGGGAAATCGAATCGTGTCTTATTCGAATCGAGAATAAACCACGAACGAGCATAGATATACCGCATACACGTGTATATTTACAAAGAGGACATATTTGTTTATTCTGTACCCTATGCTAATGTAGTTAGGATATTGTTTTGGTGTAGCTTGTGCTTCATGCAGATATGGGTGAATTTACATTTTGAATTCTTTGCTGGTTTAAACTTTATATGAAATTGATACATTTCTTCTTTAGTGCAAATGTGTTATAGGAATTTTAAATTTAATTTGAAAACCGCAAGAGATGTGTTAAAGAATTTCATTTGACCTTTAGCGTTAAAAATAGTAACGTAATTTTTAATTTTATTCAAGTAATTTTCTGAAAGTCACCCTAATTTGGTTTATTTCTTTTTGCTGGTTTTAGTGCCTCAATTCCCTTAAGCCTAGTTTTCGAAATAAAAATAAAACTCCTCCATATTACCTAAATGTCTCATTTTTTTGAAATTTTATTCCCTCAAAAATCCCGCTTTCTACAGGGACAAAACAGACACGAAATTAATATTTATTAAGATACACTAGAGCTTTTAAGAATCCGAGAAAGTGTTTTCTTTTATTTGCCGATTTTGCTGGTTTTCCCCCTTCAAATGAGATCCAAGTTAAGCAGAGGGACGAAGTAATAAGTAAGTAAATAAAAACGGATCCCCTGAAATGATATAAGATTTTTATTTTGTATATTTGTCAGAATTTGAAAAGTCTCAGTGGAGTTTTTCGCGTCAAAGGAATTGCGTGTATGTTTTAGGGAATTATTAGCCTTTGAGAGTTTTTTTTTTTTTCGCACTTGAAGAGTAGGTAACTTACCTTGTGTGCAAAAGGTTTTGAGTGACGGAACAGCAAATTCTGAAACAAATAAAAATTATAGGTAAGTTAGAATTCTGTTACTGATGTGAAAAAATTGTTTTGAATTATGTAGGTAATTCACATATCCTTCCTTAAAATAGCGAAAAAAAAATTGAAATTTTACGAGACATTTGCTTTCATACATCTATGTATTGAATCTTCTTTTAAATTTGTTGCAAATACGAAAACCTCAATGGACAGCGACTATGTAATGGAAAATGTAAACATCACCCCAGCGTCACTTATTTCTCTATCGATAAAGAAAGTTGTTTTTGTTAATGGGCTGAGTAGTCCCGTAAATAAATAAATAATAAAGTTCAAGATTTTCATACCGCGCTTGCTGACGGTAACTATACAAAAGTTATATGGTTTTCTTCTGCAATCTTGACCCATGAATTTGAATTCTATCTATAGTATAGTCGCGATGAACTTCAGGCTCTGAGTTCATGGAATATGTACTCTTCAAACAAGTACCAACATCTTTCATTATGACTCTTCTAGAGGCGAGGCTGCTCTGCTGGGTCTAGTTAACTTCCAAAAAAGCGTTATTTGAATATTGTACTACACTTTATTTTTTTCCAAGATAGATTTTGACATTGTCAACTTTGAAACATAAACAATGCCGCTAATGCCACTTATTGGCCGCTATTGTAAAACTGATGTCAACCTGCAGAAACACCTCATTTTGCGACCAATCAGGGTCAAGCGTTATTGTTTATGTTTCAAAGTTTTCAATGTCAAAATCTATCTTGGAAAAAAACAAAGTATACAAACGTCACTTTTGCCCTAATTTATTTTTTCTCTCAAAAAATATATATCCTTTAGGAAAAGTGAGGGAGACGTATCGATATCGTTATCCAACCAACGCCAACTTTTGTTTCACGTACACCTACCTACTCCTTATACGCAAGTATTTAGCTTTCAGTTCACGCGTTAAAGTTTTAAAAGTCTCTCGGAAAAAGTTTCCTGTTCGAGCTTCCAGGGACACATTTGGCATCTACGGTTTTAAACATTCCGTCAGTGGCGTGGCCCCCCCCTTTTTGGACTCCTGGGGGGCTCTCGGTCCAATCATGGCGGCTGACGAGTATAAGCTGCTTAGGGGGCCCCTGGGACACATTAAGGAGATTGCCATTGTGTCTATACTGCGTATCTTCAGGATTTTCACTGTTGCGGTGGGTGTATAATATATTTTTTTTTTTGGATTATGGTAATGGACAACTTGAGACGCGCAACAGATTTTTTGATGCTATAGGTATTAATCTTCTTAATTACCCCAGTTGAATCGATTAAATGTAATTTTTGCCGATACAATATTCTGAACAGTTCCGGGCTGGCAAATGTGGACATTACATAAGTTTCGAACTAGTTCGAGATGTCTGGCAACAGAAACGGCTTTATTGCTGTTAATATTTGTAGTAAAATTGGAAAAGTTTGATGAAACTGTGAATAAATATTTGATCAAGCAAAAATAAACATTAGCCTATGCTACCCCAAGCCCCTGTTACTACATGTGTATGTGCAAATCTTTATATCCGATGCAATTGTTGCTGAAGAGAAAGAAGTGCCAGAACTGAACAGTTCAAACTAGGTTCTGAAACAAAGCACTTCAGATTTCAAGCTTCTTTAACAGCTAAAATACTACTGCGTGAATGAAAGCGATTTTTTTACCTAAATAAATTTTGCAATTACCACTGATTTTCCTTATATCTCAAACACAATTCCTTTAAATCAACTCTATCTAGGTCAAGACGCAAGAAACTTGGCACTCAAATATCCTACTATTATTTTTAACCGACAATTTCATTTTTGGCATTACACCGACTCTAAACGCTCTACCCCGATAGGAGTTACGACTATTTAGAGATTTGAAAGGACTTCGGTTCGCCAGTCAGAGGAGTCTTTTGTCGACCTCAAAACGGTTAAATTGGAGACCGTTTTACGGAAGTTTTACATAATGTTACCGAATGCTGCCAAATGACCGACCACTTTACATCTTATTATACAATGACTGGAGCTCATTAATTTTCTGAAACCGGTTGTTGTTCTTTGGATTACAGAAGTTGGGATTCTGGATTTGTTTAGGTTGGGATGGGTGAAGATAAATTGTCACTGGTCACTGGTGTTTGCAGAAGTAATTGTTCAGGAAAATTTGCTTTAATATTTTGAAGCACATATAACAAATACTTATTTTGTTTATCTATGATAATATTTTTTTCGCGTGGATATAACTTGAAAATGTAGATAATATTTGTAAATTGAACGTGAGTGCCGCCATCCACCATCTATTGATTAACGCACAGACGAGAACGGAAGCTTTCTGGTATAAGGAAGGTCCAGCTACCGGGATATATGTTAATAGTAATCACAATCACTCTAGGATCACTTTAGCAAATCATAGCATATCTATTTTTATTGTGCCATTCAGCTGATGTATGGATCTTCTATGTTTATTTCATTTCTCATATTTGGATTTGATATTGTTTGTTCTGGATTATAGATTATTGGGGGTATATGGGCTGCGCTGTAGAGGTAGCACCTTTAAGTTTGAGATGGTCGCATCAAAAGTCGTAGACTGGAGATGGTTTTGAACAATTGGTCCTTCCAGGGCAGTCAGCTCTCACTTATAGTTCCACGTGCCACACCCTGGAAACTGCATCCACCTGCAGGCTAAACTATGTGAGGGTAGCCAGATATGGCGAGAAAATTAGTGTTGGGCAGCAGCAACATTGAAAGTGATTGGTCCGCGTATTATAGAAAGAAAAACGGCACCATATAACGCAGTTGAAGGCGCGACAAGGACTGTCTCAACGGTTACATTACTGCGATGAGGAAGGCAAAGGGAAACC
This sequence comes from Ceutorhynchus assimilis, assembly GCA_917834065.1. Taxonomy (NCBI): domain Eukaryota; kingdom Metazoa; phylum Arthropoda; class Insecta; order Coleoptera; family Curculionidae; genus Ceutorhynchus; species Ceutorhynchus assimilis. The sequence continues at coordinate 39,291,212 of OU892280.1, read as the reverse complement.
ACCTCATTACCATCCCCAGGAAAAATCATTAGCATGGCTGGAAAACCAAAAGCACAGGCCCTCAGTCCCCGGCAGGTCTTAAGTGATCAGAGAGTGCTAAGAATCTCCGGACCAGTCATCTAGAAGATTCTACCTGGAACACACAAACTATGTTTCAATTTGGTAAAACCCACAATGCCATCAAAGAGATGAAAAGAATGAACATCGAAATTTTAGGGATCAGCGAAATGAGATGCCCAACGAGGTCCATCACTATAATGGCGTGGCGCTTATAGTTAATACACAAGTACAAAAAACGGTAAGATCTTTGGTCACGGTCTCTGATAGAGTAGCACTTCTGTAGCTCAATTCCAAGCCATTTAATGTCAACATCATCCAGATATATGCACCAACGAGCGAGCACTCGGACGAAGCTGTCGCAGCCTTCTACGAACAACTCCAAATCGCCTTAAATCTCATTAAAAAGTCAGAAATTACCATTATTATGGGTGATTTTAATGCAAATATTGGTAACGGTTCGAGGGTAGACATAGTTGGTAGCTATGGATTGGGTATTGCAGACGAACGCCGTGACCGAGTATTCCAGTTTTGTCAAGAGATGGGGTTTGTTGTTTCGAACATTTTCTTTAAGCTCCTACCAAGGCGCCTGTACACTTGCCACACGCCCATACGCCAGAGAGCATAGTCAGAAACCTAATAGACTTTCTATTGATAAATCAAAGATACAGAAATTGCATTAAATCGGCAAAAACTCACTCTGGCGCAGACCTAATTTCCGATCACAATCCGCTTGCAGCAAATATTCAGTTAACTCTAAAAAAGTGTACAGTAAAGGGAAGCTGCCCTAAACCAGATCTGACAAAACTGAACAACCCAGAAATGCTAGTCGAGGTCAGAAACGAACTAAATTGTGGACTACAAAGTAAACGTTGTGGAGAATTCCGAAGCGGGGACTGTTTGGATCAAAATCAAGGAAGCTTTTGCAAACGCAAGCTTGAAATTACCGTCAAACGATGATAAGATAAAAAAAAGCCTGGATGACCGATGAAATTCTTTATTTAATGGAAGAGAGACGCTTGAAAAAAGGTCCTCCGGCATACCACCAGATGAATCGTGAAATAAAGAACAAAATTAGATTGCCCAAAGAAAATTGGCTTAACGAGCAATGTCACGAAATCGAAGTTCTGAAGACTAAGTATGACACGTATAATATGAACAAGAAAATTAATGAAGCTGCTGGTGTATACAAACCACGACAAAATGGCATTCTCTTGGACAATGAAGATAAAATAATTCTTGACGTTAACGAGAAAGTAGAACAGTAGTGCAGCTATATCAAAAACCTTTTTCATAATGAAAGATCAGACACTCCTTAACGATATAGGTACAAGTGAAGGGCTTGATATAACTAAGGAAAAGTCCAACATGCAGTCTCGTTATCAAAAAATTGAAAGCTGCAGGTCCAGATGAAATTTACTCGGAAGTCATTAAAATCTTAAAGAACGATGAGTCACTAAACGTGATTGTGAAGCTTTTTAATATGGTCTACCGATCGGGCGTCATTCCTTCCGACTGGCTTCAATCACTATTTATAACACGTCCAAAGAAGAGCACGGCAAAAAGATGTAGCGATTATCGGCTTATAAGCTTGATGAGTCACTTTCTCAAGATTTTCCTAAAGATCATCCACAAGAGAATATAGGCAGAATGCGAGTTCTTTATGGGGGAATCTCAGTTCGGTTTTCGTAACGGGTTCGGCACGAGAGAGGCGCTGTTTAGTATCCAAGTGTTGGTTTAGAGGTGCAGGGATGTCTCTGTGTCTGTTTATGCCTGTTTCATAAACTACGAAAAGGCTTTGGACGATAGAGATCTCAAAACAATTGCAAATATTTACTGGAACCAAACTGCACAAATTAGGGTAGATCAACAGATATCAAGCGAAATTCGGATTAAAAGGGGTGTCCGACAGGGTTGTATCCTTTCACCGTTACTTTTTAACATCTACTCATACTAAATATTCGAAGATACCCTGGAAAACTACCCTGTCCGTCCATTAATGGCGTTAACATAAATAACCTTAGGTACGCTGACGATACCGTTATAATCGCGGACTCGTTGGAGGATCTTCGGATTTTACTTGACCAGGTGGCAACTAATAGTGCAGAATTTGGTTTAAATTTAAACATCAAAAAAACTAAATGCATGGTCATTAATAAGAATCAAGTTGGAGGAGGTAAGGTACCTATTCTAGAGGTACAGAACCAACAAATCCAACGCCAAGATGCCAAGTCAACGAAAACTGGGATACTATGCTGGAGGTCCGTGCCCGAATTGAACAAGCTAGAGCATCATTTGTAAAAATGCAGCCCGTATTGTCTTGCCGAAGTCTGTCGCTGTCCGTTCGCACTCGAGTACTACGTTGTTACGTCTTCAGTAAAAGAACCCGCACCGCATAACCATAAGTATTAGCTAGAGATTCCAGGATTGCTAAATAAAGTACCTCTCCAAAGGGTAAAAATTACAGTGTCGTCGGAGTTTTTCAATTAAGGATCGATTGCCCTCAACACGGTAACAGTTATCTTGGCACGATCGCAGAAGAATTTCAAAATAGACTCTAGAAGTAGGTATTTAGGTACTTCAGATCACAATCTGGTAAATTTGATATTCGAAGTAAGCCTTTCACAAGATGAGAACCAGCTAAAGCTCATGTCCAGGTGGAACAGCTATAAGGTAGGTAACATCCCATCCTGTACCTTTGCGCTGTTGAAACTGGCTGTCAAAATTTTAAAATCTTGCATTCGAATATTTTCGAATCTAATTTAATCTAGCTGATTTGCATCCAAATAATTTTGTATCAACCTTGATCCAGCATGACGCCAATGCCAAGGATACTAATCGGATAAATTCCTAGAGAACCTAAGGTTAATAAAATAGAGAAAATAAAGCCCAAAAAAAGCAAATTAAAAGCTTAGCAGTAAGTCAATACAGCGCAAGATTAAGCGAAGCTCTTAAGGAAGTTTGAAACAAGAGAATAGATTCTCAGCGGGGCAAATGCAGAAGTATCTGAGAAGAGGAAGAACCATCATTCCATCATTGCACGGACTCATTAGGATGGTTTACTTACCTACTCCGAAAAAGGTGATGTTGAAGCTTTCGTATACTGCCCACATAAATGAGCACCTAAATGAAGATGAGAATCGAGAAGGCGAGATTGATCAATCCGATTGTTACGTGATCTAATAACGCAACTGGAAGACACGTCTTCCAGAAATCACGTCAATTCCCAGAAATTGTGGAAAATCCTTGAAAGCCGTCATGAAATTCTTAACGAGATGATTAACCAGATGCCTAGAGGGCCAGGCTCTAATGTAGTTCATCATAATATCACTCAACTGCAATGAAAGAGAAATAACGCATCAATCGAACTCGAACACCCCAATTTTTGGTCACTTTTTGTCAGACTATAACTCAAAATCTAGCAGGCCGATTTTGTTCAAATTTTTTTTTTCTGAAAGGATGCTCCAATTGCTATTTAATTTCCAGTTACTAACAGATTTCCGGCCACCTACTAAAAGATACAGGGTGAAACATAAGTTTTTTTGCGAAAGTTTGGGTTCACCCCATTCTGCTGGAGGGAGGGTTGAGTAGATTTTTGGTATTCAGTTTAGAAGAGTACCTACCTTAGTACCTACCTCGGGACGTTTTTGAGATTTTTTGAATATCGCAGCCCACTACGATTTTATCATGAGTTATGCGATTTTATGCAAAATATAGCTTTTGACGTCATTATTTCCTTTCGAAACAAACACTACAATTGTGGCGCATGTGAAAACACACTTTAGAACATATTATACAGGAGCATACAAAAATATACAGTGTGTCTATTTTCCTAACCAGGGGGATCTCGGTTATTATAAAAGATAAGAGGTCCGCGAGGTCGGTTAAATTAGGGTAAAGTCGAGCAATTTTATGGCCAATAAAATGGCGGTTTGAAATTTGAAAAATTCCGGAGAAATCCGAAGAAAACCGAAATTTTGTAAAACTGTTTTTATTTTTTGAGTTTAGTTGATGTGATATTGAAAAACCATGGCCACATCAGGATTGCCACTTTTAGCGAGATTTATTTCCATGTTACCCTAAAATCAAGACTTAGGTACCCAAAGTACTTTTAACGTTAAGGTAAACTTGAAATCAGATCATTCAGGTGGCTCAAGATCTACCTTAAATTAAGGGAACTTTTATATCCGGTGAAACTTGTATTACGGACGACTTAACGTTATTCTGTACCTTAAAGTGACATTGAATTACCGGCTCGTAGAGTGCTAGTAATAAATAAATTTAAAAAAAAAACAATTATAAGTAGGGATAGGTAATTGAAATGAAATAAAAACAACACATTAGATAAAATTTAACAAAAACAAGCATAAAAACATGGACTTGACAAAAACATTAGTACTTGGTAGGCCCACCCCGATTTCTAATCATCTACCAGTCATTCCGGCATACTGTCTATTAAATAGGTCCTTATCAAAGTCTGGGGAATAACCCACTCTTGCCCTACTGCATTTACCAATTCATTTAAATCTTCAAAACCATTTAACCGTTCAGCCAGTCTTGATTTCATTCTACTCCATACCGGCTCAATCGGATTCATGTCAGGCGACTTTGCAGGCCACTCCATGACGTCAAAAGCTATATTTTGCATAAAATCGCATAACTCATGATAAAATCGTAGTGGGCTGCGATATTCAAAAAATCTCAAAAACGTCCCATGGTACTCTTCTAAACTGAATACCAAAAATCTACTCAACCCTCTCTCCAGCAGAATGGGGTGAACCCAAACTTTCGCAAAAAAATCGCCAACTTATGTTTCACCCTGTATATTTTAGCAGGTGGCCGGAAACTGTTAGCAACTGGAAATTAAATAGCAATTGGAGCATCTTTTCAGAGAAAGAAAATTTGAACGAAATCGGCCTGTTGAATTTTGAGTTATAGTCTTACAAAAAGTGACCAAAAATTGGGGTGTTCGAGTTCGATTGATGCGTATTTTAGTTTATTCAGGACAAAAATTCTATCGTCTCTTTTCTCTTCTGAGAAAGGTGTCAGAGAGAGCCATCAAGTAATTGAGCTACAAGCAGAAACAGAGGCTCCAATTGATTTCTGATCACCAATTTAGCGTCAGAGCATATTACTCTACTGATCCAAAGCTAAATACCTAGCTAGCTGAACTTCAGTGCAGAACCACCGAATGGATCAGTTTAAAGATCCAGGAAGAAATGGACCCATTTATGAATAGTGCATCAATGTATTAAGAAAAAACTAGTAGAAAATATTTTTTGTTTCTCATTCCACGGAAATGTTACACTCAAGAAGCCAATAATCGGCGACTGACTCACTTTTGCCTAGTAGTTGTGAGACTTATATTGGTCAAAGTGATGGCGACGTTCATATAGTTTTGACCATATGACAACATATTTATGTTGTATGTACAATAAACATAGCCAAAGTGTTTTCAGATCACTTGTTTGAAGTTAGGCAAACACAATGAATTTCTCGAGGCTTCTACACACTACGTGTAAATGCCGTGCATATAATTCGATTTTATTTCTCGCATCACAAGCGCAATTCGCGAAACGGTTTCATTTAAAAAGGAATTTTATCGTTATAATGCCTATTATTACTCTCGCTTTTCCTCATTCTTTGCACTTGGCACTCGGCAAATATTTCATGACCGATGCGCTATGCGTTCAGCCTCTCAAATAGGTCATAAATAATAAACATAAGAGAAAAAAATCACTTTAGAATTTAGTTCGACTTGCCTATTCTCTCTGTTTTTGAGGAAAACTTTAATACCTACATAGTTTAACTATATATACGGCGAAGCCAAAATTACCCAATAATTAAGTTATATGATCACCTAAGCCAGCAAATTCTGGGCGTTTACGGATAAAAAAAAAAATCATAAACTAACACCAAACAAAAAGTAAACACCATAATTCATCATCCCGCCAGGTAAGACCTCAAACTTTCTTACACACAACTTTCATTAACTCCCTAAAGTTAATATTTACCCGCCCCAAAAATTTAAAACAAACTCCCGCCCTTTATAGAAAGTTGGGTGAATAATTCCGTAACTTTCCAGTAGTTTTCCAGGTTAACAGAGTTATTCCGGCAATTACGCGAAGGGTAAAACGATAAAACAAGTTGTTACGACCCCCGGTGATACGAATCAAACCTTTGCAATTTTAATTCCCGGATGAGAATGAAAAATAAAAACAACCCTTGTAACGACACCCCCTCTCGAACTTGTTCCGAGTCCATTATCGTTTGCTTTTAACAGACCGACAATTTGGGAATTTGGTTATTGTCTCAATAACGCATTCGAGAATATTGTTGTTTTTTTTTTAAAGTGTTTTATGTGCAGCAATCATTTATTCCGGATTTGAGAATATTGTGTGCAGAATTATTGAGGCGGTTTCCGAATTTGTAGTTAGTTTAATCAGAGAAATAACCAAACTTCAGTTTCCTGACAATATGCCAGGAACTATATCGATATTTTGGACTCTGCAACGCGTCAGGTAGTTTTTTTTTTGGAAATGGTTTAGCGCGAAAATTCGATATTGACGGAAAAATGATAATCAATCACAAATCTGGAAAAATGATGTGCCTCCAAACATCTTGATGTCTCAGGCATGTCTTTTTTGGATTGCTGTATTCATTCTACAAATCTGCTATAAATAAAGACAGAATTATACTAGACTAAAATAGGTAACCAAACTGAATCGTTTACGACAATAACCAAAGTATTACGATTTTCGCATACTTCGTGAAAATAACCTGACTCCAGGAATAACTTGTTTTAAACTTACCTATCACAACTTGAAAAATGTAGGAAAGGTTCAGTTTATGGCGATTTGCCCACCAGCCATTCAAATCCAATCAACGAAGGTCTTCTTTGTCAGTCACATCAATTGGAATTAGAATTACATCTACGTAACGAGGAAACCGTAATACAAGGTAAATCCCAAGAGAGTCCCTAATTAAAAAATAGTAGATCACTATCCCTGGCGACGCCTAATTGGCTATACAGGTACTTTCTTGACCGTACCACCGTACTCAAAAGCCGCGATCGTTACCATGCAAAAACTTCACCGGCTCATTAACTTGCACTGCAGCGTATAAAATCGAAACTCGTTTTATTGCTGTAGACGATGCGTGTACCTATTCCGTTTATTTCTTCTTAATTTCAGGTATTATCATCGCTTCATTACCTTCTGACTGGGCGACCGGGCGAAGCTCCATAAGACATCACCGACAGCACAAAATTCCGTAGGAATTTATCGCGGTTTTATTATTTCAGGCCCCGGCTGAAAGGGGAACTGCTTTCGGTTTAAATTGGCAAATTCCTTCATGAATGGTTTTTAATGAAACATTTTCTTGTATGTATATGAGACGATCAATGAAACCCCATTTAGCACTCGTTTATGAGTTTCTCGAAAATTAGAAATATTTGAAGAAATTGATCATAGAAAATGGATAAAGTATTTCTGGCTTGGGTTTGCCAATGATCTTGCATCAATGCCTATGAAGCAACCTATGATTTAGGGTAACTGGTTAGGAGGTAATATGGAATAGATGGGTTTCATTATATGGAACTTTTTGGAGATGTCCAATCACCCGTTGAAGTAGGTCCAGCAGCCAGAAAAGAGGAACAAGTTTTCTCGCTGGTGCATTCTCAGCACTACATAGCATTCTGCAAGCAATTTCCAACGATTGCCATTGAAGAGAGTATATCTCTTTACGATTTAACCGAATCTTGAAATTTCTTGCAAACCGCACACACCATTTCCCCCAATGCTCGTTATGTTATCATTATTTCTCGACATCTTTTTTTGGTTATTTCATCAGTATTAGTATCGATAGCTTCGATATATGTACTTGGATCTTATCCGTTGAAGAAATCCAGAATTTTTGCGATATTCTTCGCCAAGGACTTTTTTTGCACAAAGACCTCATTCTCTTGTTTTATGGAATCAATAGCCTCCGTTTCTTTCTGGCTTAGCTGGGTCCAAAGGACATCTTAATTAGTTCTACAAATGAGTTCAATTTACTTGACAAATGCTCCTCGTTTTCGCATCGCACCACTCGAATAGCTGGAATACATCTACCTTTCTGAGCTGCTTTCTTTTCACGGGCGCCCCGGGTCGCCCTGGATCACGATTTTGAAATGTAAACAACCGTTCTTTTTAATCGGAGCCTGAATAATTTCAACACAGGACCAGGATCATGACACATACTTTGTAATTTAAGGTTAGATTTTTGAACACAGATTTTGCTCCTTTAAGACCCCACAGACGCTCAGTTATTTTTCACAGGCCGACTGCACAAACCTGGTTTGTGCAGGCATATCGGACCGTCTGTGGATATTTCCGGCTGACTGTGCAGGCCGTTAGCCTGGGCCTTAGTAATTTCAAGATCTGCTTGAAATTTGGCCTACGCAAACCATGTTCACTATAGAGAAGAAATATCCTCCAACTGCGTTTGTCGTCTTGTGTAGAGAGAACTGTGCTAAAAACTGAGCGTGTATGCGTGAGGCACAGGTAGATATGAATTTGCGTAAATTGGCTTGCACAGTCGGCCTGTGCAAAATAACTGAGCTTCTGTGGGGGCCTCAGTTTTTAGCTCAATTCTTTCCACACAAGACAACAAACGCAGTTCGAGGATACTTTTTCTCCATAGTGAAAATGGTTCGTGCAGGCCAAATTTCAAGCAGATCTTGAATTTACTCAGGCCAGGCCAACGGCCTGCACAGTACAGTCGGACGGAAATATCCACAGACGTGACGATATGCCTGCACAAACCAGGGTTGTACAGTCGGCCTGTGCAAAATAACTGAGCATCAAAATTTTCAGAGCGTGCGTTGATGCGCCTCAGGGCATCGAAGCCTTGGGATTCAAAGCGCTGAAAAGAAAGTACCTCTGTTGTTATATTACCAAGTTTGTCAGATTGGTAAAACATTGATTGCATTAACATTAATTATTATTATTAGTCGAGCAGAGACACCAGAGCAGAGAAGTCGATCCATCCAAGAGCATCAATCAGAAGAAAAACCAGCCAACAGTTGAAAACCAGCAGAGTCATAGGGGCTTTAAAAATTCGACCTGTGGCCTACTGGCAAACTGAAAGGCAAAATTGAAGCAGAAGAAAATTCCCAATAGAGACCAGAAGAACCCTCAACCAGCGGCGAAGAATTACAAACTCCCAACAGTACCACGATCGGACGTGGTAAAATGGGGCCCGTCAGAGCCCTCGCGATTAGTTCGTCCGACGAAAAAAATGTAGTAAAAAGTGCCAATAGTGAAAGTGAAAGCGAGTCAACAAACAGACCAAGGGGTAAGTCAATTACTAGAATTCCTACTGAAGAGTACATTCTCAATCTTCGACGGAAAACAGTTTCGAACAAAAATTCTCTCACTAAACAAAAAAATAGAAACAATATCATATCGTAACCAAATACTTAATCAAGAGCTTGAGGTCAAGCAAAACCAAATTCCGAAAATGACGCGCAAATTGCGGATTTTATCAATAGAACTGAAAATCAAGAAAGAGAAATTGCCGACCTTAAGCTCAAGACCACCACACTAGAGAACCAAATGGAAAATCTAATAGTTAATTTCAAAAACCAGCATGCTAAACTCAACGAAGCCATCAGCACCATAGAAGTACAACAGAAATACATTAATGATCTCACCAATATCAATACTGAATTGAAATCTAAAATAGATAATAAGCACAACATAAAACAAACAATAAAATTACATAAAAAAAAGACCCAAACTAGGCCCGAATTCCTCTTCATCAGCGTCAGAAGAGGAATAAGAGACTAGTCTAACATATTCAATTTAAAATACCTGGCTCATATGCCAATAATCATCGTAGAAACACAAAGGCAAAAGAGGAATACCACAATGCCACTACTGCCAAAAAATTCTGACACACCCTATGAAATTGCAACGCAAATCCAAAGTGCCACAAATGCGCGGGAAACCATTTTTACACAGACTGCAAGAAATCAGATAAATCGACACCAGCAAAACGTTGTAACTGTGAGGGAAGCCACCCAGCAAATTACAGGGGATGCCCAAGCAACCCAAACAACAATAATAATATCCCAAATCCAAAAATGGGTGGTTGCATCACTAAATTTCGGAAGAGCAGTTGAAAAACCCACCATCGAAGAACAACCAACCCAATCCTCCTACCCAAAACCCATTACTCCTATTCCTCCTCCAGGATCCCTCTGAAATTGACAAAAAAATAGACACAATAATAGAAAAACTAAACCTAAAAATAAATTCAAACCCCTTATTAAGAACTCTTTCACAATTATAGAACTAGCCGACAATCAGAAAACAAAACTCAAAAATCTATTTATAATGAGCTGGAATGCCAACTCACTATATCAAAAAAGGCACGAACTTTCCGACTTCATAACCAAAAATAACATCGACATAATTCTAACAAAAAACTTGCCTACAACCCCGAACAGAATTGAAAATCCAGAACTATAAAATATATATACAGCATAGACCAAATAGAATCGGTGGAGGAACGGCAATGATCATAAAAAAGAACCTACGACGTTCAGAAATCCAGACTCTAGATACTGGCTCAAGAATAGAAACGACAGGAATTGAAATAAATGATATAGACGGAGACATCACGATAATTTCGGCACATAAAGCACCATCGGTACCACTACTAGAACGAGACCTTGATAAAATCTTCAAATCAAGAGAATCAACTATTGTAGCCAAGGATCTTTCACTTTCGGCTGTAAAACTACAAATCAAGCAAGCAAAATTCTAGCAAACTACCAAACAACTCATGACATAACAATCCTAGCTCCTATTGAGCCTACACACTTTCACCATGCCACATCAGACATCCTGGACATTGCATTGATAAAAAATTGCCCCCAAACAATCACATCCTCGCCAAATCCAAAAACCCCTACCAACTACCCCCAGACCCACTTGATAAATACAGGGTGTCCCAATAGAAAGTGACCGATTTTAAATGCTTATAACTTTTAAACCAGATGTGCTAGCTACCTGTGATTTGCGCCATTCGCTTTCTCTTGAGTTTTTTTTTAGTTGGAGGGCGAGTGAAAAAAATGCCGTTTTTATACATCGAAATAATCAGTAATTATTAATGGAATACCCTGTATGTTGCAACGCCAAAATTAAGAGTTGTGTCCAAGGTATTCATTCGCCAATAAACATCGGCTTAAAGCTTGAAGTCTTAGCACTGAAAAAATTAAATTGAAATCTGGCCCAAAAATAAATGCATTTTTTTAGGTTTAAAAATAGGTATTATTAAGTTTAAATGGAATACTCGGTATATCTTACTAGCATAGACTTTGCGATGTCACCTGAATGTAACATTGGCAAAAACCCAATTTCAGTTGCTAAATAGTCGCGAAAGTAAGCCTTTTTAAAGATTTGAAAAAAGATTTATACTTAAGTTGAAAAATCACAAACAGTACTGTTGTATGCCGAGACGAAATTGCTGCTACTAGAAGAAGTTCCGTACCAGATATCAAAAACACTCACCTTCGAAGAATACCATTATGAAATGGTACCGAATATTTTTCGAATATGGTTTGCATGATATGCAGGTGCAAGAATTAAAAATGGTCAAGTATATCTAAATAGACTTTTGGCTGTTCAAGAAATGTTAATGCTGAAAAATAAATTATCGATAGGAAAAATTGCTTCTGAAATCTTACTTTTTTTCCTTCTATAATACACTATTTTTTTTCTGTGACAGGAAAATCTCACCATCTTCCATCTATACATTTTTTTTTTCTGTGACCGTACTTATACTTTTTTCCCTTTGAGAAAAAAATTTGACTGGTATAGTTGATCTATTCTCAATTGAACCACCACAAAAGATAAATCTCCATTAACAGTCGGCATTTTCTTTATGAAGCATAGGCGGCGAGGTTTCCGAAATTGTTTCATAATAAATAATAAATCAATATATTTTAGATATTATTCTACGTAAAATTTAATTTATATTTATTATTTATTTGAGATATTTTGGAATGCACATGCCCTAGTGCCGTTTAGGAGATATTTTAAAGAAAATTTAAACAATTATTTCATAAAAATATACACACGTATAAACCTGCCTCCGCCTCTGACAAAAAAAACAAACTACTGTGAAAGTACACCGGCGACGCCGCGCCGTCGCGTCACGTCGCATCGCCCAGGCAAATAAACATGAAGAAATCTTTTCGAAATTTCGTTCCGACAACCAGTATTTCATTTTTCCGATTGTGGTTTCTAGTAGGGGATATTCAAAACATTTATATAGGTTTTTTGAGTATTTATTCACGCCAAAGGTGCCCAATATTTGATCGTACCTTAATACTTAATACATAGCTTGAAAATAAATTGGTTCAATTTAGAATAGATAAACTATACCTGTTACTTTTTTCCCGCGGGAAAAAAATAATAACATTTTTCCCGTGGGAGAAAAAGTGACATTTTTGCCCCTGTTTATGTCTACTTTTTTCCGTCACAGAAAAAAATCCATTTTTTTTTTTGGCCGGATTTCAATTTAATTCTTTCAGTGCAAAGACTTCAAGCTTTAAGGCGATATTTGTTGGCAAATGAATACTTTGGACACAACTCTTAATTTTGGCGTTGCAACATACAGGCTGTTCCATTAATAATTATTGATTATTTCGACGTAGAAAAGCGGCATTTTTTTACTTGCCGTGTATAAGTGTGCAAAAATTTGCAACCAATTAAAAAAAACTTTGAGCTAAGAGAAAACGAATGGTGCAAATCGCAGTTAGCTAGCATACCTGGTTTAAAAGTTATACGCATTTGAAATAGGTTACTTTCTTTTGGGACACCCTGTATATACCAAGCAGATATCCCATTTTAAACGATAAAACGGAACTATCACTCTTCGCAGACGACACATGCATTTATTCAACGTACAGACTCCCGATGACCATTCACAACACCCTCCAACAATACCTAGACCAAATTCAGGAGTGAGCGGAAAATGGAAAATCAAAATTAACCCGGAAAATACCAAAGCCATCCTGATACATAAAACCTGGAGAATTCCCAATGTAAGACCAATTTCGCTTCACGGCAATACAATCCCATGGTCAGACACAATAAAATATCTAGGCTTGCACCTAGATAAAAAAAAACTCAATTTTGACCACCACATAACACAAAAAATAGCAGAATGCAATACCACCGCTCTCCTGCTGAATCCACTAATTTACCGGAAAAGAAGAATAAATCTAAAAAACAAAGTAGGTATATACTATTATATAAGCAAGTAATAAGATCTAAACTGCTATATGGTTCATCAACATTCTACAACACCTCTAAAACAAATGAAAAAAAAAAAAAACTGCAGATATACCAAAACAAAATACGCCGCAGAATAACTAAAGCCCCTTGGTTTGTAAGAAACGAGTAGGTACATAAACAACGACCTAAAAGTAGAAACCATACAGAATTCATGTAATTCAAACATATTAGATTTAAACAAAAATTAGACGCATCCCAAAACAAAATATTTAAAAACATCTTTCAAATAAATATCAAAAAAATCTATAACATAAACTATTTGAACTTTTGAATTAGTGAGAGAATCTTTGCAACCACGGCACAAAATACTGGTAATTAACTAACTCGGCGCAAAACCTGTAAATGTGAAAATATATAAATATTTTTTTAAATATGTAGGTAAATACTGTATAAAGACATATTGTAAATTATAGCTAAGTTGTTTTAGGGACAAAAAAAGAAATGTAAATAAACTAAAAACACACTCAGTAGGCCCAAATAGGAAATTAGCCTAGGAAAATTGTGGATTTTCAAAAAAAAAAAAAATTCAGGGATGATAGGGGGCGGGTGGGTGATCATAAAACCGAAGATATCACATATGCACCCCTCTGGCGTTTTGCGCTATAAGTAGCGGTTGAAAGTGCGTCATTGGCGATTACTTGGTACCTATTGATTTTACAAAAAAAAATGTTTCAAATATAAGATGTTCAACATTATTTTTGATCTACAATGTTTATCTGAAGACTTTTTTGATTAAGGGCCGTCTGTGGTCATAAGAGCCGTTTGAAAGGACCCCGCACATTTCTTATGGAAAAGTGATCTATGTGGAATTTTGCTGAATTTTTGATATTGTGTAGAGGCAGTCGTCCTTAACAAAAGTGATCATTGCGCTAATGTTCAATACCCAACAGTTTTCAAGATATCAATAGAAGATTTCATTATGAATGACGACAAACAAAGTCACATAACCTATAAATAGCATTGTCAATGTTATTAATTTTTTTTTCAATTTTGGGCTTAAATTTAATAATTATGGCAGTTTTGGGAGAACGTGATATGTTTTATCGAGAGGCGATGAAGCGATGTGTCTTTGGTGATTGTAAAAGTGATAGTCGAACAAGTTTCATTAAATTAACGACCCCATTTGCCTTTACTGGAGTTTTAGGTAGCACAGCACCTGTCACATCACTCTGTTAATTTTATCAAACGTTTTGCAACCAAAGAAGCCATAGCGAATGCACCGAATACTTACAAAAGCGTAGATTTATGTATTTTTTCATTATGACGTCACTCACAGCAACGAAAATTGTTACTATCCTTTCCACTTTTGACTTTGACTTCACTCTTCTCCTTTTAACATTAAGAAAAAAAAAAGATAGCGATACCGATTAGTGACAAATAGGTAGGCATAGAGAAATATAATAAACCAAGGTAAGAGTACCTGGGGTGGAACTCTGTAACGGATAAAGATCGTTATCCTTATGGCTATGGCACTTGCCATCTTTTTCTCTCTTTTGGGAATCAGTAGAGAGGGAACGTCAATAGAGATAGAGAAAATATATTTATTTGTTACAGAGTTACAGCCCTGATTGATAACATGAAAGTTTGTATAGCGCTGACGTCACAGCGACGGTGGCGTCAATAGTGGCAGCCGGAACAATTAATGAAATGGCGGGAATTTTGAAATTTGACTTGAGTTGATTGCACAAAAAACTTACTTATGTTGTTCCACATCTTTTTTTCTCAAATCCGAATGAGAAAAATGATGTGGTACTCCATAAAGTTTTGTGCCGTTTTTTGATGTAGACTAAAAAAAAAATAAACACTAAATTGTACTAGAAAAAATATATATTATAGCTAGATAGGTCAAATACCTAAAGAGTTTACAAACACAGTTATTACATCCCTTATACATGCTTTATTGTATGTACAAGCTAAGCTGGCCAAGGCCTAACATCTACATTTTATCTCTTCTGACTGAGGTCTCCTAAAACAGTAAAAAAATATGCCGTATATCACAAAACTAACATGTATACTTATTGGTTCAGTTTATCCTAGTTGTACATAATATTATAGGTACGCGATACCGAGTGCCTTAATAAAAATGACAATTTCTTCTTCTTGTTCTTTAGATTTTGTGAGTTCGAGTCTTCTTAGACGACCGCCCAATCGGTTAAAAAAGACAAATTTCAACACGGAAATGTCGTTATTTTAAGGTTACTTATTTGTTTTCTCGGTCACAGTTTCTATAGTTATGGATGTTTGATAGGTTTCTACAAAACAGCTAGGAAAGCTCTGTAACTCATACGGTGTCCTTGTCTTGTGAATTGGTATGACAGAGAAAGATGAAACAGAATCGAATGATCGGACTGATCTTTCGTAAGTCTCTAGCTTTCCAAAAATTCCGCAATGCGCTATGCGCAACCGGATGCGCAGTAATAGTATAACCTATTTCGGCTATACTTTTGAAGGTCTTTTTATTTTTTATTGTCTATGTAGGTAGGTATGTAAACAACACCTAGCACCTGCCGCAATCGTCAACTTCATGTCATGATGTCTGTCATATAGCGATTTCATTTGTACCTGTTGTTGTTTTTTTCTATTTCCTAAATGTTAAAAGGAGAAGAGTATAAGTATAGGTCGTCAAAGTCAAAAGTGAAAAGGATAGTTCTAATTTTCGGTGCTGTGAGCATACTGGTGACGTCATACTGAAGAGTGTCAAATTAAAAAAGTTTTTAATAGATATCTTGAAAACTGTTGGGTATTGAACATTAGCGCAATGACCACTTTTGTTAAGGACGACTCCCTATACACAATATCGAAAATTCAGCAAAATTCCACATAGATCACTTTTCCATAAGAAATGTGCGGGGTCCTTTATAATGATTATTTCATTCATTATAGAATAGACCCATCAGACAACGTCATTTTTTGAATGAATTTTGTTTAAATAAGTGATTATTTCACAAGACCTTGTTTATCAGCGAATACATTTTTGTTTACCTGTTTTGACAGAATTTTGATAGAAATATTCTGACATTTTATAATAAATAGAACTCTTTGGATAGGATTGACGCCAACAATTCAATCCTAATTATTCAATTATTCAAGAAATAATCTAGCCGTATACCACTCGACCTATAAATTTAAATGGATTAAACTATCCAAATATTTTTTGCAAAATTTTGCTTTTTGGCAAATAGTTTCATGCACAATAACTTTTAAATAATATTGTGCATTCAACTATTTTCCAAGCAAAATCATGCTCAGAATATGTTGGATAGTTTAATCGTTTAAATTTAAAGCTCTTGTGATATAACATATGAAAATTATTTTTTTTTAACCCAAGGGAAGTGTTCCCCGCTGGATGGGGTGAGTTACAAAAAAAGTTGATGGGAAAAATTGTAGAAAATGTAATCTTATAAAACATTTATCAAGAAAACTCACCCGGCAGGGGGTGAGTAAAAACTTCATAAAGAAAAAACGTTGTATGTGTTGTAGAAATTTTTTTCACGTTGGTTAAAAAAAATTATTTTCATTATAAACTTTAAACGGCCCTCAATCAAAAAAGTCTTTGGTTAAACATTGTACATGAAATAATGTTGCACATCTTTTATTTGAAACATTTTTTTTTATAAAATCAATAGGTATCAAGTAATCGCCAATGGCGAACTTTCAACCCCTATAGCGCAAAACGCTAGAGGGGTGCATGTAGTTTTATGATCACCCACCCACCCTCTATCATTCCTGGAAAGTTTATTTGGGTGGGAATGATTTTTTTTTGTTTTCAAAAAAGAGTAAAATAACCTAGAACATAGGGAGAACTCGATAAAAAAACCCTATAGAAAAGATTGGTAAAACTTTGTTGGAGTTGACTAAACCTTAGAATTTCAGAGATCACTTTCAGGAGAAATAGTAAAAATACCTTTCACATTGCAGGTGGAAGTGATGCAATTAGAAGATATTACATATATTTGTTCTCTGAATGAATGTTTGGTAGTTCAAGTTTATAGGTCTGATAAACTTGATACGCTGTTACTATCAAGTTCTTAACTGAGCGCAAAAGTTCAGGCTCTAAAACTGCCTTCTATTAGGACATTTTCAAATGCGGTCGTCGTGAACTGATCAACTTAAATCTGCCTAATAAGAAACCGTTGTCTTCCTATGATGCATTTCAACATAAATTTTCTTCAAATCAAAAATGCCATACAAAAACATTAAACTAATTAATCAAACAAGAAAAAAACATTCCTTTTAAAACCTCAATCAGGCAATCTCTGGCGTGTCAATCAGAACCTGTCAGGTGTAAAGCAACATCATTAGGGGACATCGAATACCTGAGAACAATATATCAACGATCTCAAGACTATTAATTTTGCTTTGGGAATGGTATGGGTATGGCAACAATTTATTATCTTGATTTTTATTTATTCGTTAACTGGCTTTCAGGAATTGGTACATAATCGTTAGGATTTTCGTCATTTCTTTTTGTTCTTGATCAATAAAATTACAACTTTTCAGAAACAAATCACAAACTTTTATTAATAATATTGGTATTCCAGATTTCTATATATAACTAAGTTCGAACTTTGTCTCACGAGACACACCCCAACAAGAACGGGCTTTCTAGTTTTTCAATTGGCTAGATGCGAAAATTTTTCTACTCAAATAACTTTATTAGACTTTTGTTATTGCCATCCAGAAGTACCTATTCCTATAAGGAGATGTAGTCATTTTCTGGAACAAAAGGCAATTCAATTTATTAATTTTTAATGAATCATTTACAACATAATTAAAATAATAACATACAAATTAAAATACGAAAAACGCTCAGGAACACGTTTCGTTTTTATAAGTGCGTGACTCCTTCCGTACACCGGCTTCCTTTTTCGGGGGCTTTTTGTTTGTAGTCTAAACACGTAAAGACTTACTTAATATGGCTACCTAATAAAAAACTTCACAAACAGTTTTCTATTTTAGGTTTATACGGGTATGAGGGGTTAATTTCCACGAAATTAAATTCTTTAAATACTCTCCAGATCCAGACGTCATAAACTTCGAGTATTTTGCATTTATATTAAAATACGACGAATAAATAAAGTCTGATCGCGACAAGCCCTTAAAACTTTTTTTACACTAAGAAACTCTTATTGAAAAAGTTCGATCGTTTAATACATTTTTATATTCGATTTTGAACGAACATGCATGAAAAGGTCTTTTTTTATTATCGGAGATTGGGATATTTATATTGGGGCCCTATGAACTTAAAAGTTTTGGAAAACGACGTTTCTTTTTTAGTATTTCTCAAACTTCTGCTGTAGGTAATGATTGCAAAAGTATTTATCGAATATTGGAATATTTTGTATTACCTACCTATTTAGATTATTTGGTGAGATATTTCTCCGTTCCAGTTTTTTTTAAATGAAACTGCATTATTGCCATATCTTTAAAAATTCGGAAAAGAAAAATTTAATAATTTAGACTTTGGTTTGACCAACATTTCAAATGAAAAACTACCATAGCGACGAATTTAATTTAAAAGATTTATCTGAAAAACTGTAAAACTGGCAACCTTGCAAATATTATTTCTAGATCCGGCACTTTTAAAAACCCCTGTATACCAAATGTCATAACGTTGTATTAAGCCGTTGCTAAAATATTTTACCACTTTAGTTCTTTTAAATGAAAATGCAATATTGCCATATTTTTTAAAAAGCACACGTGAAAAATTTGATATTTTAGGATTGTAGGTAAACACTTGGGTTTGACCAACATTTTAAATGAAAAACTACCATAGTTTCGCATTGAAGAAACTAAAGTTGAGAGATTTATCGGAAAAACTGTAGGACTGGCAACGTTGCAAATATTACTTTTAGATCCGGCACTTTTAAAAACCCCTGTATATCAAATTTCATAACGTTGTATCAAGCCGTTGCTAAGATATTTTACCATTTCAGTTCTTTTAAATGAAAATGCAGTATTGCCATATCTTTTAAAAACCACGAAAGAAAAATTTGATATTTTGGAATTGAAAACACTTTGGTTTACCAATATTTTAAAAGAAAAATTATTGTAGCTTAGCATTTAAAAAAATAAAGTAGAGAGATTTATCGGAAAAACTATAAAACCGGCAACGTTGCAAATATCATTTTCAGATCGGGCACTATTAGTATACCAAATTTTATACCGTTATGTTACGCCGTTGCCGAGATATTTGACCGTTCCGGTTCTTTTGGGATACCCTGTATATGAAAAAATGTTTGTGTCGCAGACATATAGTACAGCAAACCACCACCGGTGTATCCCCTCCAATTTGGTGGCCAAATTGTTACGGACTGATATTTTATCCTGTTATGACTTTGCTCCAAAAAGTTGGAGGTTAAAGACTAACAACGACTACTGGCAACGCCGGGTCTGTAAGACACGCGGAACGTACGCTGCAATCGATTGGCATGTCAACGCGCCAATCAAACTTAAATCATATGAGTTAGAGGCAGAGAGATAGATAAACGAGTTGCACCCGTACACATTTCTTCATTATTTTGGTCGTGAATGACGGGTTCAGAGGGGAATACGGGTCTTGTTTACACCACTCTCAATGACACCACTGATGCATCCCTAACATGACCCCCCTCGAGCAGCTAACCTCTCCTGGCCAATGGCAGGTCTTGTCATCACAACAAACATCAGTTTATTGATGATATGTGGTGTCTATTTGCGGTAAGATGTCATTGGTAGTATCATATCGAAGGGATCGAAAATGGCAGATAGACTGGCAAAACTGGGAATGAAAAAGGACCAAGCTGGAACAGACGACTCTCAACAACCAACGATTAAACTGTTGGATTGGATTTAGTAGGCAAACCGCGACGCGGCTGGAGAACAAAAGATGGAGCAATCGCAATGACTGCGTAACATCACGAGCTCTGTGGCCGTATGTGTATATAGTGAAGACCAGGAAATTAATAAAACTGGATTTTAAAAGATCGATAAGCACCTCAGTTGGGGCAATCACAGAACACTGTGAAGTCGGAACAATGCTCCATGAGTGGGCCCTCAAGACCGATGAACTATGCCAAGAATCCTTTGAGGGGGATGAAACACCTACCTACTATGTCACTGCCGATCCCGACAAGAGGAATGCCCACACCACTTGGGGCAAAGTTTCCTGGAGTACCTGGAAGACGCAGGAAAGATAAGGAAAATGAAAATACTGAACCTCGTAGAAACCATATACTGGCACAAAATGAAGAAAGGAGGAACAGGTTGAGGAAACCACCATGAAGAAGGGAACACAATGGGCCAATAGGCCTCCAAGTGCACGCTCTACAGTTGTATGGCAAACCCTTTGAAACCCAACCCAACTTAACCTACCCGTGCTGGTATTTTCGGCAATATCGACCTTTAAACCTTTTCAATGCTCTTTGTTAGAAAGTAATGAGAAATCCTAACACCATCTGACATATAAAAGCGCCGGATAAACGGAGTCAGGGACTTATCTAAACGTCGATTTCTTGTATTAATATCTAGTTGTTTATTGAATAACTTTGTATTTAATTTCAATAATCGAATCCTTATTGATGCACAGAATTCCATGATGGAAGATGGAAGGATTCGAAGGATCCATAAGTTTTTTTTTTTCAGCCTTCAAAATACATTTAAAATTTAATTGTTTTCCTTGGGGAGCTAATGTCAAGGCATAGTTCAGTATATTATGAAAAGATTGAATTCAATTATTTATTGCGTAACCAAAGTTTGGATTATGTTCCAGCCAGTTTTGAATATCGCCTCTTATTTTCTATATTTTTTTTCCTTCCCCTAAGTTCCTGTATAGAGGGGCCATAAATATATCTGCCCCATTCATTGGGTCGTACGAATGAAAACGAAGTATCTACCTACTAGTACTGCAAGTATTAGTATATTCTACGTACGCTGGTTGTTTCGAAATGTAGTATCTACTTTGTTTTAAAGTTAATACTATGGAGAATCTACTACTAATTGTAATAGTAGCAGATACTTCGTTTTTGTTCATTCCACCCATTGAACACTTTTGTAAAATTAAAGATTCAATAGATCTCTCGCTTTGAAATAAACATATTCATATATATATATATATATATATATATATATACCTGCAACTCTGTAATATTATTTCATGTTTCCTATATTCCTCAGTCAGTAGATATATCAATGTCAATCGACGGCGACTCTATTTACATGGCAATCAAACTTATACACATACACCAAGATTTTCTTGGTACGGTTATATTTACCTGGCTGGCATCTTGAGTTTCAACCTTGGTCGTTACTAACAAGTAACATCACATACCTGTACGAACGCATTTTGCATAGCAGCATGGAATGTTGTATATTAATTATTAATTCATTATTATTATTGTATTGATATTAGATATTAGATTTTGTGTGCAGCGACTTTATTGTTTAATCGAAAAATAGATCTATTGGATTCTTTTCTACACAAGATCAATACCTTATTGGTGTTTGATGTTCATATAATTTTCTTCACTCTACCCACTGTTTGTAGAATAAGTGAAATTCATTAAAATAGGTACTCCAAAAATGAATGAAACAATAAACTCGTCTCTATAATGTTGGTTGTTCCTTTCAAAATCAAATAATAAGAAAATGGAAATCTTTGTGTAAATGAACAACATGATTCACGGCGATGTTTTTTCTTGACGTTCCTTCAAAGTCGAAATCTATTGTGATGCATTTTCTTAGAATGATAAAATATCATGGTGCAAGCACAATGGTAAGTGTACAACATTCCAGACGTAGGTCATGCCATTGACATTAGGTACGGTTGGTCGGTTGGCTAGTATTGTTGGAAGTGATGAAAGAAATAGTTCTAGCATTTCGTATCTACCAGTAACGTATATTTAGCCAAGCTCATAGTAAATTGAAATTTTTGCAAAACTTCCTAGATAAAATATATTTTATGTGAGTTTTAAAAACTATCACCTATCACATTTAAAATTATTATCCAATTTATCTTGACCAATTTACTTAGTCCGATAGGTTGATAGTTCTTGGCCAATTAACTTTTACGTCGTCTTATTTCGTTTTTATCTCTCGTTTTCTTTGAAGATTCCTATGAGGCCGCATTCTCAGAGTTCCTTTCGCCGTTCACCGCGCTGGACGTAGCACAAAGTCACGTCCGGCCTAAGTAACCGTGAAGAAGCTGAACACAAAAACCACTTTAAATTGCTAATAAAATAAATTAAAATAAACTATTTACGCCACTGTCCCTGTCTATAGCTATAAGGAAGAAAGAGAACATTTCATATTTAATGAGCTTTCTGAATCAGATTATTTATTTCTGCTTTGTGACAGGCGTGACATTTTCTTCTTGTTGTCACTGACTGACAAATCGTGATTATTTAAGAAGAATGAAGATTTCAATTATTGCAAAATCAGTTAGTGCATTCTATTTCTAAGCTTAGAAATACTAACTAATTAATCAAACCTATCAGAGTTATTAGATTTTGTGCATACTATTACTTCTTTTATTATTTCCAAGAAGAAGCGGTTAATTCATAATGGCTTTCATGAAGTATTTGTTGTTGTTGTTTAAAAGCCAAGATGAAATGCATTATAGAATCAGAGAATACATGTTTGACTTTGATAGCCATTTAATGCAAATATTGCAAATTGATATTTGAGGGCATTAAAGCTAAAGTCATATATTATACTGACGTAGGTAGGTAGAGTTTTCCAGAATACTTAGATCATAACGTTCATAATTAAGCTTTTGTTAAAGATTTTTCTTAACAACACAATATCCTTAGAACAGGTAATTTCCTAGGTAGGAGGAGGAGTAGCAAGATTCTAGAGTGAAACCTTAGAGCAGGTAAAGCGATGTCCTACGGACATAAGGAGTAGGAACGTCATTGGTAGGAACGCGCCATTTTGCTTATGAAACTAAAGTGAAGCCAAGTTTTTGGCAGGTGTTTGGCACCAAAATACAGGTAAAGCAGAATTGCCTATACCGCCATTTTTTTGGTGCCAAAATACCTGAAAAAAAAAACGGCTTCATTTTCCAACTCCATGTTACTACTCCTTTAAGTCCTTTACCTTTACCTGCTCTAAGAGTGAAACCGATTTTCTCCAGATATTTTGGTCACCATGTCACCATAGTAATGGCTGTATAGGTGATTCAAGGTTTCACCTGCTCTGAGATGAAATCCAACTTTCTAAAGCCTGTTCTGAAATACAAGACCATTTCCATACATTTCAACAAAAAAGCTGTGTTGCCACATTTCAAAAACCAAGTCAAATGGAGGTTTGACATTTAGAAGTTTTAGTAATGTTGAGTCGCTGAATTAATTACAATAAAAATAAAGAGGGAATTTCATTTAAAAAAAATAAGTTACATACGGCATCTTAGAAACGGTAAACTTGGCAACATTGCAAATATGATCATTGAATCAGGCATTCCCAAAAACCCCTAGGAAATATTGCACATTTTTCTTAAGCGCTATCTGATATATTACTCCGTTTCTATACGACAACCCTGTATAATAAGCTTTAAGGGAGGGGAAAAAACCTTGCGTACGTTCTAGGAACAATCTTTTTTCTACGAACGTTCATATTTTGAGAATACCTTTTTAGGTACCAAGGGCGCAAGTAGGTTGTTTTCGGCCCGCCGGCGTGGAAATTAAAGAACGAAGCGCAGCCCAGAGGGCGCCTTTAAACACGCGAAGGGCCTCCAACACCATTTGGACCTATGACCGATGACTGGAACGTTTGAGGAGTTTGGCGTCGATGGAATGATCTATCCGATGAATTAACGATCTTGATACTACTGCCGGTGACAGTGAATTTTAATTGACGTGTCTCGCAGAAATAGTAAAAGAGAGCCTAATTGTGATAAATACAAGTTAGAAAGTAACAAAAAATAACATGCGCGCGCAACTCGTGTCTGCAGTGTAGCCAGATTTTATTGTCGCAGAACAAATGTAGACAATACAAATCGAACATTATAACAATAAAGAAGTAATATATTGTCAAGTGTTTTACAACGCGTTAAATCAGACAAAAGAAGAGCTTTAAAGTATATGTTAACATCGATAACACTTTTAATTTGATAAATGTTTCATCCGGCAACATCGCACAATGAAATTGCAAAGGAATATGTCAAGTATAATCTTACATAACCTTAAACGACACGATAAGTTCAAGTAATACGTAAAGTATTGGTCTGCTCTTTGTCGAATTACAAGTTAAAAAGAAAGAAGGAACGATTAATTCTGAACTCGTCCCTGAATACGAATATGACGCAAGCCCGTAACAAACTCAATTTTCATTGGACACTCACCTGCAAGCCACTAGTTGCGCGCGCACACCAGGTATTACGAGACACGTCAATTCGCGCCGCATTTCTGTCTGTCAAACTTCAAGTCGGCCATATTCGACATGTGTTCGGTAAAAACATTGACATTTAATAAAATGCTGCGTTACACTTTTGAGGAACGTTAATAATTAATTGTAAAAACTCATTATAGATATGGAGAAAAATTTACAATGACAATGAGCAGATTACGTGAACATTTCGGCGTACATAATCGTCCATCGCAGCCCACTGTTAAAAATTTGATCAACAAATTTGAGCGGACATTTGCACTGAAAGACGAGACAAGTGTTAGGCGTCGTCGTCATGGTAGATCGACCGAGAACATCGCCGCCGTGAGAGCCAGTGCTACCGAACATCCAAGGACTTTCATCGGGCATCGCAACCAGGAATTAAACATCAGTCGCAGTAACGAATTTTTGACAAAGGATTTGCATCTTTATGCCTACAAAATACAGTTGACACAAGAGCTGAAATCACCAGATCATAGCGCAGAAACTTTGCCAACTGGATATTGGAACAAAATGAAGTTGACGATGTATTCCGGAATAAAATAATTTTTAGCGATCAGGCGCACTTCTACCTTAATGGTTTTGTGAATAAGCAGAACTGTTGGATTTGGGGGGAAGAAAATCCACATATTGTGCACGAACTTCCAATGCATACTGAAAAAGTATGCAGTGCCAGTGCCATGTGGGCAGGAGGGATCATGAACTGTATTTTTTCAAAATGATGAAGGTGTCTCCGTGACTGTCAATGGTGTTCGCTACCGTAACCGTAGCATGTTGAAAGACTTTCTTTAGCGAGAACTGAATGGGATGGACGTGAATAATTTATGGTTTCGGCAGAACGGCGCGACCTGCCACACTGCACGCGAAACAATGGCGTTATTGCAAACAAAGTTCAGAGGTCGCGTCATCTCTCGATTTGGAGACCAAAATTGGCCACCGAGAAGTTGCGATTTGACGCCCTTGGACTATTTCCTCTGGGGGTAATTAAAAAGTGAAGTCTATGTGAGCCACCCTGAGACGATTCCACAACTCAAGGAAGAAAACGAGTGCAATGTTCATGAAATCCAGCCGGTTGTGTTCGAAAACGTTTTCCTAAAATTTCACCAAACGCGTATACACGTGCCAACAGAGCCGCGGCGGCCATCTGACGGACATTTTGTTTCATGTTTAAATGTCATTATTAACGCTTCAACGTTCAATAAACTATTTGCATAATTTCTTTCAAATACTAGGTTCTTTTTGTGACAGCCTATCAACTACCGAACCGATAACACACGAGAGTGAAACTCAATGAAAGATCTCTCGGCGGATCATGTTTTGTTAATTGTGTAGGAATGACTTCTGACAAGGGCCCATAGGAAGAACACAAGTAGAGTTCGGTTAATTCTCTTCGAGCGAAAGGATGACAACCCCATGTGATTACCCGAACTACAGATACGCTTGTTTCAAAATCAATAGAACTATCAGCTCTCTTGTACCCTGTGTTAAATAAGGAAAGCCTGTTGATCTTTTGCAACAAGATTACTCTTTATAAAATATCCATAGGCGGTGATTTGTATTCCCTGCGCACCGTCTGCCGACAACCTATCCAGATAATCCCAACTGGCAAAATCAGGGTGGTTGTGAATGCTTCTAGGTACACAACACAGGTTCTCTACAGCGACCTGTAGATTACAGACGATCAACCAATTCTTTGCAAAGTATGCGATGACCTAAAAGCTGACGCCACTTTGAATCCATTGATTCCACATCAATACTGGACAAATTATAAACACATTTTACCAAAACTAACAATGACACGTCATCGACAACAACAAACACCGAGGCTACTACAAGTTACAACATTGCTCAATTAGAGCTCAAATATAAATCGCAATCTCCAAGTAATGACTTGGAGATTGCGATTTATATTTATATTGAAGCTATTTAATGAAATAGCTTCTTGAACTGGACGGGGAAGTACCCGTTCACTCGCTCGGATAAAGTTGATTAATTAAATACAGAAGTGCTCACTTTTTTATTAGTCCAATTCCAAGTTTAACAGTTGATGGCCAGCTCAACCCGCAGTTCATCTCGAGAGTTCACTCTCCGGTCGCGCATGGAGTTTTCTCTTCCAAGTTGAAATTCTATTTACCTTTATATAAGTTCATTCAAATTACTTGTTTTTTACATTATACAAAAGTATTTGTGGAAATTTCCATGTTTGATAACTTTCTTCTTCCATCTGCGCATTATCTTTAATAGTATGTTTCAAACTCCTTTGATCTTCTTTTCATTCAAGTTAAAAGCAGATGACTTATTTACCTTCAAGGCAGATATTAAAATTTAAATTTTAAATTTGCAAAAATCCCTAAAGTAATAATTTACCTAAATCCACTCGAGTCGATTTTGAAATGAAATCAAGGCTTTGGAAGATGCCACCTTTATTGAGGCAATTTATCAAGACACTTCGCAACACCACAATCCATTTAATCTATCTTTGAAAAAAAAACTAATTTAGTCATGGGTCCTGTTTTTTTATTTTTCAAGAAAAAGTCCCCTCTCGCGATTATAATATGACATGACGTGTTTAGGCGCGTTCTTGGGGTGTTAAGGCCTCCCAATGACAGCTCAGTGATTAATGGAGAAAATTCAATTAGTTTTTTCCAAAAGCGTTGGAAGAAGAGTGGCTATAGAAAATTGGAAGGCGGCACGGATATTAAACTAATTAACATAAAACTGTTTACAGAAACGTTGTTTATGTGTGGTCGAGGAAATTAACTGAAGCGCCTTTTGCCGAGATGGCAGAGTGTATCTATTAATGAGATTTTGAAGAGTCATTTAGACATCCTGATTGGCTAGATTTATGATGCTCGTTTTAATTAAAAAATTTTAGCATACATTTTTCAAGCACTCATAAGCAAAGCCTAACTATTTTCGCATGGCATATTTTGTGGGTTAAATGCGGTTTCATTGCTTCAAAAACGAAATAACCGACATGGAGATTTGTAAAATTCTATATGTAGATACATAGGTACAGATATACCTACCTAAAGAGACGTTTTTAAATTTTTCTCTATTTAACGTTTACGTTTGAAGTTGGCGAACATAAAAATTGCCTCATACATAAAAGTGTACACATATATAGCGGCGGGGGCCTCTATCCTATTTTAAGGTTATTTATAGTCTGTTTGATTTACATTTTACAAGGAAAAAGTGCGGTTTCCGCTCGTTTATCATAAACCGTGTGCCATCAAAGTGTCAGCAGAGGCGATGCCTTGCTTGAGGCGAAATACTCTGTTTTAGTTGTTTGGGATACACATACAAACTGACAGATAACAGAACACCTCTCTGGAAATTATTTGTAACTAAAAATGCCTGCATTGCGTTTTGGGGTGTTTACGCAATCCAGATGCTTTTGAGAGAATTATGTTATGACAAACTCCTTAGTACCTACTGGATATGGGTTGTAGGTGAATATATCTCTAACTGTTCAAATTAAACCAAATCCATCGAAACGTTGTTTCATCAATCTGGAATGAGCTCGTTATTCGTTTGAAGTTTTTTTTTTGGATGTCTCAGACTTGCTGAGGTTAAGGCATTCATCTCCGTCTTGTGGGTATTTCAAAAAGCGCTCTGAAAGTCTTGAATGCGACGTTAGATACTGTCTTGACGTTCATGTTTCTCTGCCAAGGCTCTAGATTTATTTACATATTTCGGTAAGAAATGCTAAAAAGTTATTGACGTTTACCTGTTGGTTAAATCGATTGATAAGAGTCTTGTGATAAGTATTCTGATGTGCTCGTTACAATTCTTAAAAAATAACTTAGCTTCACTTAAATTAAAATAGTATTTATCAATTTCTTCGGTCCCATCGTACATAACCTCAACTTTTTTTTTGAAGGAGTTTAGATTTTGTCTCCGAAATCAGTTTTTGCACGTAGCTATCCTAGCTCGTAGAAATAATCTGCTTTTTCTTAACTGTAGGGATTCCTCATTCACTTTAGCATGCCATCTAAATTGAATAAGGCTTAATCAAATTGTAAATTTATTTTTGGTCAAAATATTCCATAAAAGTGAACAACAGTACCTAGGTGTTCTTCCTCATCATCAGGGTCTTGATGCAACAAATAGTGAATAAATGTAAATCAATCCACATTCAATTAAAAAGCAAAATTTCCCCATGTCAGCAGGAATCCGAACAAACCAAGCTTGTATCAAACCCATTTAAATTGTAAGCACATTTGAACTCAAATGATTTATGAGACTGATTAAATTTAGAAATACTAACATCTATTCTCCTTTTTATAATTTCAACAACAATTTAACCACACCCAATATGACAATATGATCCGAGAGTTACATCAATTTCTCTAATTTAAATTTTAAGATCAAAAATCTTCAGTTACCTACGTGAATGCTGACAGGATTTGAGGGGATCTCTCCTTCCATCTTCCATATAATAAAGGTTGCTGCAAGCAGAGCCTTCCTAGGAGGTTAGTAAATCTTTTGGCGAGAACGTATTAAAACGAAAAATTGAATAACGATAATTCTGGGGTCTTGGATAAACCCTTTTTTTTCAGAACCTCACATTCTGGATGAAATAACTTATGAGGATCAAAATTTCCCAAACTTTGATTGTAGCATGTAAGTAGCTGTAGCTAAAAACTGAAAAAAATTGGTAAAGTAATGTTAAAGTTTTATCAACCAGGCCTACCACTTATTTCGGCACTTCAACGCAGATGTCAAATTCGGTTTACATTATTATGTATTCTTTCCACGTTTTTACAGTATCACAGATAGAGACATAATAGGAATCGGCAAACTAACTACCCTGTAATTTTCCGGTTCGTGATTTTAAAGTGATAGCAGCGTTATCCACCTAGGATTTGAAAAAAAACGATCAAACGAATCCACTGTTGCCAGTAAAAAATAACCTTGTCAGGACTATTTAATGGAGGTGAGCAGCTAAAAATGAGACGAAAAATAAGTTTGATGGAGCAGGATGAAGAAGTGAAACTAAATCGGAAATCATCCACCGACACTGGCGATGCAAGAAACCTGAAAATTACTTTCACTATAGATTTTGGTTCAAGAAAACCTATAAAATTTACTTCTTTTAGAAACGAATTTATGACTTGCAAGTGTCCAAGAAGAAGTGATAACATCTACGATAAATAGATGAAAGTAGGGTTATAAAATTGATAAGCCAATTCCGTAAAGCGCAAGGTCTCTCATTTTATATTCTATTAGTTCTTTAAGTCATACACTTTTAAAATTCCGAGAAGTTTAACTTTCCACATAAGAAATTTACTCCACGCTTTTGCTGATGGAAACTTTTTCACGTTTACGTGCCCGTATATTTTAAAACATCTAAGAGTTCATAAAACCAGCTCTTTTACGGATCACGGTTAGTTTTATGTCATTCTCTTTCTTGCACTCGAGCAATTTTTATTATTTTCCACGTCATAAGACTTGCGAACCGGCCATGGCGTAGCCAGTTTTCTCGCAAATCGCTTCTTGTACGCTGTCGTGTCTCAGACAAGCCTAAATGCCTTTTGACACCCTATAAAACGACGTATTTATGGGTTTGTCGCCTTTGTATATTGTGTACGAAATGTGTATTTCGATGCTAAAACGATTTATATTCTAACTGTGCATCTATGATTCTATTATTATAGTTTCAGTCGTAAAATCACAGTAAAATAGTTTGAATTTATTGAGGGCAACTTTGTTTTGATTTATTGGTCTTTGATCGAGAGTTGCATCATCAAATAACACGTCTCGAAGTCGAAGAGAAATGGAGTAAATGTAATGTTTATAAGATCTTAGGAAACATTTAGAAAATTGAAGTGAGATTCATTATTAATATCACTTCACATTGAAATCAGTTCCCGAAGTTTATTGAGGGCTCCTCGTTTAGTCCCATCATTAGTCATCTTGGATTCTGCTTCCAAGATTGGTAAAAATTTGAAATATTTTTTTGCTCACGTTTGTGTAATATGATATATTAGAGAACGTATGATGCAGCAATATGGACAATTTAGAGCCGATGCAAGTTTCAATCAAAGACCGCTGTAGATTGTTCGTCAATCGTTCTGCTTGCTAATTTTCTTAACCCTAATTAGTCTAGTTTCCCCCCAAGTCAAGGTGGAACAGCGTGGGCCGAGGACTGCATATCCAAGGGGAAGCGATACTATGCGAACTCTGGGAACCCGGCGACACCCAGTTTCAAGAAGCCTTCTGTCGGCATTCGGGGCTTTGCCGGCGGCGACGGTTTATTTCCCTAGCTTTTCGTGAGAACAAGTATGGAAAAAAATCCAATAAGAACAACCAATCCCGAGGCTGGACCTAGTAGCTCACCTCGGGATAAAACCAAAACAACCTCCAACCGTCACAGGGGAGGCAAAAGAATCTGCATGGCAGAGGCTAAAAGAAGGCAGAAGGCACGCCCATTGAAGCAGCGCCCCCTAAGTCCACGGGCGGCGACGCCAGTTCCACCTCCACAAGAGGACCGGAACGCGTCCCCCCTGAGGGCAAAAAAAGAATTAGATCGGGGACGTCCAACAAGAAAACTCCGGACGCAAGAGGCCACGTCAGGTGGCCCCCCTGGTCTCTGCCAACAAAAGCTACGAAGATGCTGCGAGTAGCAATCATTGATAAGGACAACCCCTACGGCAAACTACCTGCCGATAAGGGGGAAATCCCAAAAAATACTCTACTAGAGGAACTGGACAGAACCCTGGCCACCTCCAGTGGAGATAGTAAGCCAACCACGTTCATGTCGTGGACATACACAGGGGAGATCGTTAGGATCACCTGTGATGACGACGTATCGTTGGCCAGGCTAAAAAACAAAACACAGACCCTCAGCGGAGGGTCAATCGGCATAAGCCTGGAGGTGGTGACGATGTACAAATTGCCAAGGCTAACGAAAGCCACTCTATGGCTTCTGGGTGAGGAGAAATCCGATCTTGAGGAGAAGGAAGTTGTGCTACGTCGCCTGGCAGGCCAGAACCCACACCTCTCGGTCAAAAAATTGTGTATTTTCCACCACGTGAAGAGGGAAAAGCGGGCAAAGAGTCACGTCCTGGTATTTGCTGTTGGGGAAGAGGACGTGAAGACCCTAAAACAAAGGTCATCGAGGCTGAGCTACGGCTTCACCTCGCTGACCATGAAATTAGAGCCAGAAGGTAGTAAGGAGGAGGAGCCATCTGTGGCTGCGGGCACCGGGACGGGCGACGAAGTGGTGTAACTAGTTCTATGTTTGATGCCCCTGACAAGATCGTACACATCCACTCGCAGACAAGCAGTACTAGCCCTATCTAGACCGCCACTCACGTCAGAACTAGTACAACATTTCCACCGTACACTCACAAAGGCGTCGATCAGCAATAAGGTGTTAGTCAGCTGGATCATAGGGCATGATCACAGCAATCGGGCTGCCGACGCTCTGGCTAGGAGGGCAGTCAGGCTAGCCTTCTGGACCGGAGCCCTTCGTGGGGGTGAGCATGTCGGCAGCCAAAGATATGATTAAAAAAACGCTCTCGTACCCTTTTCAAAAAACGCTGGGGCGACACGATTGGCTGCAACTTATCCAAGGAACTGCTAAGTTATCCAGATAAAGCTGCAGCGAGCCAAAAATGTCGTTGACCAGGAAAAGGCTACGCCTAATAATGGGCATCTTGACCTGCCACTGTCAGTTGAACAAACATTTGTTTAGGTTGGATCTCACCACACCTTTATGTAGGGCATGTAATCAAGAAGACGAGACGATAGATTACATTTTCTGTAACTGTTCTGCTCTTTCGCCAATTCGTAGAGCTAGACGTCATCCCCTACGTTGAATCGCTAGGCTGGAAGACGAGCTAAGGATGACCTCTCCTCTTGTGGAGTCGCACAATGGGCCTAATGTGGCCTAAGTGCTGTGGCATACCACCCTCCCAAACTCACAGATACAGATAGTCTAGTTTATGGCACTGACCCAAGCAAAGCCTCTTTGATGAAATTAATATGACAGAAATAAATCCATGCAGACAAATACGTTCTAAGAATTTCATAGCATTAACGTACTGCAGATTTCATGTGCAAAATTTTGTAGATATCATAAAATTTTAATAACATCATAGAATTTTAATATGTAGGTATGTATGTTTAATATGTGTTTCATATGCCTTTACTTTCTCACCAATGGTTCACGGCATTGAAAATCGATTTGAATTGATGAGATCTCAGAACCTTAAAATTTGATCCCAAATCACCACTTTGGATTTTGACTTACAACAATATCATCACGCATAGCAAATATTGTCAGTAACCTATTGGTTACTTTCCCATTTATACTTTACAGAATAAACAAAAATCTACCAAGTAGCTTCTAAAACCGAAGCTAAACGAAAAAAATGGAAAAGCCTCCAGTCGTTTTCTAATTTTTTTCCGTCACAAAATATCCGGTTTAGAGACAAGCAGATAATTCACAAGAGGTGTAATTCCGGAATATAATCTTTAAAATCACAAAAATCTCATCGGGAATGAAGCACAACTGAACCTGAGATCTAAAGAGGTCGTATTATCAGCCGGATACCACGTCTTTCATCTGGATCGGTTAAAGCGTTCATCCCAAGTTCCAGAGGCAGATTTAGGATATTTGGCGCTAGAAGCAGAACAATTTTCGGCGCCCTTCGTCCTTCTCAAGGAAGGTGAATAAAATAGTCCCAACGGCGAAATTTTTTGGGAAACTTACCGAAACTAACAGTGTTTGAGTGATTTCACATGCATATTAAAAAAAAAAGCCTTACTTATCGAAAAACAAAAAACGAGTTAGTTAACGTTCACCAAATTGTCGAAATATACAGGGTGTCCCACGAAGATTTACCCAGCTGATAGCGTTGGAGCGCCTTATCGAATGGGAATGGTCCACACTTTGTGATTTTTTATCATTTTCTTTAACAAAGCCTTAACAAATATGGGCATTGCCGATTTTGTAGTGTAACGAAAAATGTCATAATATACCATAAGTTACGTTCAAAGGAGCATTTACAATAACTTCTAACTTCAAGTTAAATTTGACGTTTAATATTTTATCATTTACATTGCAGAACAAAAGTCAAGTCAAAACGTCAGAATTTTATGAGAATCATGACGAATAATCTAAAAATTTGAAATTTTACAAATTTCTGCTTGCCCTTGGCAAGCTGCTCGCCCAAATTTGAAGTGCAGTTCGAATTGAACTTCAAATTTATTTCAATGTAAGTTGCTTAAATTTTGAAATTTTTGACGCCCCTAAAATTTGGCGCTGGAAGCGACTGCTTCTTCTGCTTCATAGGAAATCCGCCTCTGCCAAGTTCACACTGATCTATGATTCAACGACGGGAAATCTCGTTGTTTATTGCCGGTTCAGACGGTAGTCGATCCATAACGTCCGAGTTTGGAAGTTCAAAGCGAGTTCAATTCATTTCTAAATATCACCCGAACTCATGGTGGAACAGATGCAAGTGTTTCATTCAATTTATACACCGAAGATTTTAACGGTTTCCAGTATAATGTTTTAGAAATACCTGAATATAATATCTTTGCTCTTACCAGGCTCACTACAGTTCAATAAAAATAACATACTCTTGATATTATAACTCCTTTTTAATTGCTTGCCTTCATTTCATTTCCTTCCATCAATAAAGTATAACTATCATCTTCTACAACTCAAGCTCCCAGCTTACTGATATCAATTTTGCAATGCTAAATTTTTGATGTTTTTATTTTTACTCCATTAAACTTTGGAAGATTAGATTTTGTTTTCTCGTTCGTGTGCTTCAAATTTAGAAGCTTCCTAAGCGATGACGGTTTAGTAAAAGAACTTGATCTCACAATCACAATCACTTCGGGCTTTTAACTGCTTTTCAAAATCATCAGTTTTTATGCACATTAATGCCCTATCGCGCACCTTTTGCGAATTTCTTATATCTGTTTTCCTTTCTTCGGGAGGATTTATCCGCTAATGCTTCAATACCTTCTAAATAGCTTTACAATTTATTAGTTTCAAGTCTAAACTTCCTAGTATTGTTGGATATTGATTGCATCTGAAACTGCCTTTGTTCTAGATTGTTTTTAATTTAAATTTATTTTTTCATTATTGCCGACAATTACATAGTAGATTACGCTTTTGTATTTTGTTTTGTAGTATTTTCCTCTGAATAGATTTGCAAAGCTCCATTAATTGCATCGGCCCAAATGAAAATCGATGAATGCACACACACATATACACAATCTGCTATCATGTAACACTAGTAAGCTGCCCGAACCCTGGGTATATATTTTGCTATTGTTTTTCTGATTTAGAGTGCCACATGTCTAGCTAGACGAAATTCTATAGAACTGAATTACGCGACACACGAAATATTTTTTTAAATTTATTTCATTTTAAATTCGTTTAACCAATCACTGGCCGTGTCTTTAACAAAATTTCTAAATCCCTATTGATGTTAAAGCCACTAAGTATCTACATTCGTGACTTGTTCACGTTTTTTCCTATTCCAGGATTTCCAGGGTACATTAGATGAGGATAAATATGGTCAGTTTGGCAGCCAGTAAATAAAATAAAACGGATTTTTATCTTTATTGGATCCGAAGAGATTTATAATTATGTATCAGCTTTATGGTAATGTAATGGGCTTTGGACTTCAATAATTTATATTTCTTGAGGCTTGGAAAAATTATTCTTGTTTGCCACAGCGTGTGGTGCAAAATATTGCATAACTAAAAGGGCGCTGGTCTTTTAAATAATTCTGTTATGCAAATGCAAGTTGTAAAATTATTAAGTTTTTACAATAAAATTCAAATAAACCAGGAAGAAACAGAGGGGAAAAAGTTAGGAAATAATTTATAAGTATAGCGCAACCGAACTTTATACAGGAAGGAAAAACTATAATAATTAATTTGCTTTTGATAGATCCCGAAAACTTGTTTGCTTCATCGACTTTGAACTTGGCGAAGGTAGATATTAAGTTCTAGTTCACTGACATCGCAATTTCCTGGTTATTAAATCTAAGGATTTATTAATTTTGTGTAGTGAAATTGTTGTATTTATTAATTAAGACTTGGTAGTTTAGCTTTTGTGTCACTTGAAGCTGATTTTTTTTTCTTTGTGTTGTTGGCTAGAAGTTTGTGAGTCATATACATATACATACAAGTTCTATAATAAAGCAGTAGCTTGTGAACTATTTCAGTAAAATATTAAACACGCTCAAATTCTGTAGAATAAGATTTCTTCTCTATATCGAAAATAATAGATGACCTGGCAATACGATCCGTCTGAATCCGTTTACAGTGACATTTGAAGGATGTATATGAGAAGTTGGACTGACAAGATAAGGGAGAAAATATAGGCGGATTATTCGCACTCAAAATTTGCTGATGATAATGTCCCAGTTCATTGGAACAACTAAAATACAGAAGACATACATTGATGTCACTCAGAGGGGGAGGGGCTGAATCTAAACTCAGCGAAAACCACATTGACATTTGCCTTCCAAGAGCAATCTCGGCGCTCATGGTCTGCAAAAATATTGCTGGCAAAACGTGTGGCTGTAGTTCATCAATCCTGCGATGGATGCATACCATGTTAGTGAGACCTATCATTACTCACGGAACGATAGCTTGGCATAGCCGCACCCAGCTAGCAACAGCTAGGAAACCCCTAGAAAAAGTGCAGAGACTCGCGTGTCTCTGTATAACAGCGAGATCATGTCTAACTGCGGCACTAGAAGTCATCCTAGACCTCACATCACTCTACACGGGTTTCTCTCGGGACACTGTAGACTTATCGAACACCCAAAAAACTTGGGGTTGGAAGAACCTGAAGGAAGCGATACTTGTAGATTCTGTGAAGATGGAGAAGAGGCTCCTCACGATCTCCTAATGAACTGCGATGCTGTTGGTCGTCTAAGGATGAGAAATCTGGGAAACTCTTTTATACATACAACTAGAAGAAAACCCACTGGATATCCTAAGATTCCCAAAGGACGCAGGACTAGAGGGGCTACTTTGAGGAGGAAATCTGAACTTAGCAAAAAAAAGGGGGTATAATAGATCAACCTAGGCAGTGCAAGCGGTACCTCCAACAGACACATACACATAGGTATTGCGTCAGCGTACACCCCATTATTTTGAGTATTTGAAGGTGGCCTTAAATAAATAGTTATTTACCTAACAAGTGCGGAAAGTTATACTGTTCCGCACCCGCAAGCCGTAAGTGCGGAAAAGATACTTTACGCTCGTGTTGGGTACAACATTTTTCCTACGAGCGTGCGGAAATTGAGATAATGTTTTTTTTGTTTGTTTTTCGCTCTACTGATAAGAGAAATAGTCAAAAATGTGATTTTTTAATTGAGTTTAGTAACGCAATGATTCTAACAGCAGAACATTAACAATTATTTTTATTATAAGTAGAATTAATTATTTATGGTATACAACTCGTTAAAGAGGTCGATATTAGTCAGTACGAAAACCTAATAGCTTTCTTGAAGAGAAAAAACGGTGTAGGAATTCCAGAAAGATCTAAAATTTTTGAGAAGCATGACATAAAGAGATAAATTGAAAAGAAGAAAAAAAAAGTCAGCGCGTGAAAAACTTTTCTCGGGCACAGCGTGTGTGAAAAACTTTTTTCATGTACGCCGTGCGGTAAATTTTTTTTCACGCACGCAGTGCGCAAAAGTGGAACTTTCCGCACGCAAATCAGTGCGTGAAAATTCGTTTTCCGCACGCTCGTAGGAAATAGTTATTTTCCTAACAAGTGCGCAAAGTGTTACTTTTCCGCACGCAAACACAGTTATACGAACGACGCGAAGCGGAGTTTGGATAAGTGTTTGCGTGCGGAAAAGACACTTTGCGCACGTGTTAGGAACTAAATTTTTCCTACGAGCTTCATATCAGGTAGGTAACAACAAAAATTTAGAAAAAAAAATTATTTGTTCAACTATTTTTAATTAACTTGAAGCGAACCTATGCAGTTATCAAAAAATTACATAACAAAAAAAAAAAAAATAACAGAAAATCATCGTCAGAGCCCTTTTTTTAAAACGTTTAAATTTGATGAGAAAGTTTGTAGATTCTTGCATATCAATAGAGAACAAATCTGACAATGTGTCAAAGTTAATTAAATTTGGTGTTTGTATAGATGTTGGCTGATATAGAAACAGAGGAAAAATTTGTCATCATTTGTCAACGTCGACAGGTGCCCTTATTGTTGCTTGACAATTATTTTTACTTTTCGGCACTCAGTGCGGATAAGGCCTGTATCCGCACTGAGTGCGGAAAAGTGTAACTTTGAGAACCGAAATGCGTGCGGAAAAGTACTACTTTGCGCACGCTCGTAGGA
This sequence comes from Ceutorhynchus assimilis, assembly GCA_917834065.1. Taxonomy (NCBI): domain Eukaryota; kingdom Metazoa; phylum Arthropoda; class Insecta; order Coleoptera; family Curculionidae; genus Ceutorhynchus; species Ceutorhynchus assimilis. Next base: position 39,253,094 of record OU892280.1, on the reverse strand, counting down.
AAACATTTTTTCCTACGAGCGTGCGCAAAGTAGTTCTTTTCCGCACGCATTTCCGGGCTCAAAGTTACAATTTTCCGCACTCAGTGCGGATACAGGCCTTATCTGCACTGAGTGCCGAAAAGTAATTATAATTGTCAAGCAACAATAAGTGCACCTGTCGACTTTGACACATGATGACAAATTTTTCCTCTGTTTCTACAATCAGCCAACATCTAACAAACACCAAATATAAATTAACTTTGACACATTGTCAGATTTGTTCTCTATTTATATGCAAAAATCTACAAACTTTCTCATCAAATTTAAACGCTTTAAGATGAACAGCACTGACAAGGATTTTCTGTTATTTTTTTTGTTATGTAATTTTTTGATAAACGCATAGGTTCCCTTCAAGTTAATTAAAAATAATTAAACAAATTATCGTTATTTTTTTTTTAAATTTTTGTTATTACCTATCTGAACTCCGCTGCGCGTCGTTCGTATAACTGTGTTTGCGTGCGGAAAAGTAACACTTTGCGCACTTGTTAGGAAAATAACTATTTCATCTGAAAACCATATTTTTCCAATATCTAGACGAGAACGAACCTTCTCAGCAATAAATTACGTCTTTTCAATCGTTTATGTCTTACATTAGCGGTAAGTTTTATTAGATGTGATGTGTTAAGAATTTCTTTGATGTTTATAAGGAAAAAGGTCAATAATACTCATTAGGCCATGACAACTCAGGTAACAGGTTGGCATGGAATTTTTCTAACGTTCATAAGGTGAATTAGCCAATTAGTCCCTGCCAATTTTGCTTGCAAGTTGACGAGCATATACAGGGTGTCTCAGGGTGGATGGCGTATTAGACGTTTATGGAGAACTAAAAAGCGGATCATTTTGAAAATTTGGCAACCGGGATAAATGACCGTGATCTACACTTTAAAAATATTTTTGTTTATGCGGTGTTACCGCTTCTACTCTAAACCAGTGGCAACATCGCTATTTGAAATGAAACACCCTGTATTTAATTGCATATTTGGATTATACGTAAAATTCTGAGCAGATTTCATGTGATATACCCTATACCTAAGTTCAACTGTTTTGGAAATATTGACAGTTGAAAATTGACTTTTCGCAACTTTGACAGGCTGTAAAACCTGAACGGTAAATTTTAGAGAAAAACCGATTTTACATTCCTGTCTCAGATTTTTTTAAACTATCATTTGACACCAATATTGAATTTAATCCATGATAAAAAATTCCAATTAAATTTGATCTCCGATTAAATTCTAAGTTGGTGTCAAATGATAGTTTATGAAAATCTAAGACAGGAATGGTAAGATCGGCTTTCCTCTGAAATTAACCGTTTAGGTTTAACAGCCTGTCAAAGTTGCAAAAACTCAATTTTCAACTGTCATTATTTCCAAAACAGCCTGTCAAAGTTGCAAAAATTCAATTTTCAACTGTCATTATTTCCAAAACAGTTGAAATTAGGTATAGGGTATATCACATGAAATCTGCTCAGAATTTTTCGTAGAATCCAAATATGAAATCACATACAGGGTGTTCCATTTGAAATGGCGATGTTACCACTGGTTTAGAGTACAAGCGGCAACACCGCATAAACAAAAATATTTTTAAATTGTAGATTATGGTCGTTTATCCCGGTTGCCAAATTTTCAAAATAATCCGCTTTTTAGTTCTCTATAAACGTCTAATACGCCATCCACCGTGGGACATCCTGATATGCAGGATTATATGTATGTTATACTATCGTTGCACTTTTTGGCAGTGGGCCTACGGTCTATTTGTTTGGAACAATTTTGAACAAGGTACATAAATGGGGCTATCACAATTTATGGCGCAGACGAATACGAAAACTGGTAAACAATCATGGGGGCCACATTCATAATATTTTGCTCTAAATAAATTATAAATATGGCTGTTTTTTCGCAGTTGTGTTATCTATTTGTTAAAATTCACCTAATATTTTTCTCCCTATTTCAATTTATGAAATATAAATTTCGCGAATTGAAGAAATTCGGAGAACTTTGTTTTCACTGAAGTATTCTGAAGTTCATCTACCAGAAGGGCAATTCAAATTTGGCTGCAACAGGTTTCATTTGCAACGAGCTTAAATGCAACGTTAGACAATTTATTTTATCTACAAGCGTTTGGTTATGATGTTTTTACATAACCATTTTTCTAGTATTTGAGTTATGTCATGAGACTCATAACACAACTAGTGGCAATATGGACAAGGTTATGAATTCATAACACAACTAGTGGTGTTATGAATCTATAACACAACTAGTTTTTGTTATTTGACAAATGCCATAGTTAAACCTGCAAAGGTAAAATGAAGGTTGACAACTACTAATAAACGAAAATTGAGAAAAACATTTTCTAATTTTTCGCTTTGTAGTAAAAACGTTGTACATCTCACGTGCATTTAAACATGACCACAAAGCTCGTGTGATTAGAACGACTCGGTCTACGACCTCGTCGTTCTAATCTTTCACACTCGTTATTGTAATCATGTTCATAAACGCACTTGTAAATAACTATTATGAGTCCAGGATTCTGTAAATCTTTTCCTTATCCAATCTTGTCTTATTGAGGATATGTGTTATTATTTCTGTGAAAAGAAAATAAATCACCCTAAAAACAAAAAAGTAATTTTGAAATAAAAAATGTACCTATTTCTTTATTTCGGGCCACACTGATATACGTATTATCTCCCGACATGAAATACAATAGGGAAAGAAGACCAAACGGCCGAATTTCCTACAAGACTGGAGAGATTTTGGAAAAGTCGGATTCCTTGTTAGATGGGGTATGGGTATGGGGGTCACCCTCATAAACCTTGAACCTAACCAAAATTCTTCGAGTCATGTGTTCTACTCGCTGACATGCAAAGAGGTTAATAAACTTAAAGTAAAGATGAATGGAAAGAGCAACACTACGACTTAGCTCACATAATAAAGTTCCAGTCGAGGGAATAGAAACAGGAACGCAATAACGATGTTAGCAAAATAGTAATGCAGTTAAAGTTGGACGTGCAACAAAAAGCACAGAAGGACGTACAAACTAACAACATGTAGGCCAAGAAAGGCCAGAAGTGTTGCAAGAAAGAGATAGGGCGAGGACATCCAGAAGTTTGCTGGAAGATACTGGACGTGGACAGCTATGCACAGACAGAAAAGGGAAAATATGGAAAAGGTTTACATTTAGAACTAGATGAGAACAGGCTAATAAGAACAAGAGAGAACGAAATAAATTCAAGTTTGTCTTGAGAACTGCAGAATATGGAAATATTTGAAGAACTTCAATGAATATTCAGATAATGACTACGCATAAATGTAATTATTGTAGTTATGCTAGTGAAATTTGTGCTGATCCCGTCAAATTCTTGTCTGGCACCTATGCTATAAGTTGAATCTTTTCTTTTAATATATCTGGTAAAGCTTAGCATAAATGATGTGAAGTTGTGACACATAATATAGGTGATTGTATATTGTTTTTTTATTTTGGTGTCATATCGAAGTCTTTTCGACACTGAAAGTAGTTTCGAAAAGAAGCTCTTTGTGACACTCCTTTTTTACTTATAGTCTAAGAGCCAGTGAACTTTTCGCGTAAAAAGTTGCCGATGGAGAATTTCTTGCTTAAACGATGTAGTATCATGCCCCGTGATTGAAAACCATAGTCTGGCAGCATGTAGTGGGGAAGTTTGGCGTAGGCATAATTATTTAGTCATTAAAAAAATCACCAAATTCGAAATACTTGCCGATGGTCAATTTTTGCGGCATATCATTCAAAAATATGCCATTAACAAGGATGTGATAATGCCAGACGGTTTTTACGGGTTTAAAGCCTTGCCAGACGCCCCTAGAGTGCAAAAAAAATTAAATTTTTGAAATACTTGCCGAAACCTTTTTTTTTATAAGAGAAAAAAATTGCGAATCAAACGCACCTAATGCCAGAAGGTTTTAGCGGGGATTAATCCTGGCCGAAGTAAGGTATTTTACGCGTCCGTGATCGCGTACACACGCATACGCCTCGCCGGTGAGGAAATAGTACGCTGCGGCCACACGTTGTTTATCCGCGAGTAACCCCAAATAAAACGTCAAGTCCAAGGGTTACAAAACTGTTGTGAGGCAAAAGTAACAACATGATGGAAGACTCAAACTTACATTCTGATGATGAAAAGATTGATGATCAAAATGTGATTCATCATGATGAGGCCCAATCTCAATCACCATCAAGTTTGTCCACTATTATAAGTCCGACTACGACTAGTAGTGTAAAGAGAAAACGGTTTCAAATATAATCTTTTGCTGACAAAATTACTGAATCAGAAAATGTAATTATCACATATCACATATCACATAGAAGTAGCACTATGCTTAATGCTATGTAGGTATTCTTAAGTCTGGAGACGTAGAACAATTTACAATTTTGCATTATTTAATCAGTTATTTGGCCAATTATAAGGAACATTTTGACACTATTCGTTTTGTTGCAGGAGCAGCTAAACCAAGACCTTGCTAGGGCAATATTAATCAGTCGAAGCCCTCTTTTATTGGTGGTACACCCACTATGGATCATTTTTTTAAAGAAAATCAGGCCATCTTATACTTTGCCTTCCAGGAAGCGCGTATCAACCACACTTTTGGATACTGAATATAATGCAATGAAAGCTGAAATTAAAGGGCAGTTGGATAATTCGAAAAGTGTATACCTACAATGTGATGGTTAGAGCAATTTGAGAAATGACTCAATAATTAATTTCGTGGTAACTATGCCTGAACCTAGGGGCCCAGCAAATGCAAATTATAATGGAAAAATACGCAGCAGAGGAATTTTTCGAGCATCTTTCAGATTATTAAATGAAACATTTAATCATATTGTGCCTCTAGGATGTCTTGCTCATTTGCTCCACTTATTACGTAATGATATATTGAATTGTGACTCTGTCAAAACATTCATGAATACAGTAACCGACGTAATAAAAACAATAAAAGGGAGTCATTTGCTTCAAGCAGTGTTTGTAAAAATCGGGAAAGATAAAAATATTAATATTGCTTTGAAGCTTGCTGGAGAGACCAGATGGGGAAGTCATTTATTCAGTTTACAAAGTATGTACTCGAATAAAGTAGTATTACAAACATTAGCAGTAACTGATGAAACAGAAGTGCCGCAAGAACTAGAAAATACAATACTTGATGATTCCATATTTTGGGTACGAGTAGAAAAAATGATTTTTATTTTAAAGCCAATAGTAGACTTGATAACAAAATTTGAATCAAATGAGCCCTTGATACATACAGTCTACTATGAAATTAATAATTTGGAAAAAAAGCTAATTGAATTTTTACCGCAATCTCCGTTACAAAAAGCTGAGGAAAAAATCATTTTATACAAAATTTCTGAGAGAAAGAATGTTGGGCTTGGAAAAATACATTTAGCAGCAGCTTGGCTAGATCCCTATTCACAAGGAAGTTTTCTTAGCCCAGAAGAAATTATTGATGCCCTAGATTTTATAACTGACCTTGCTTCCAAACTAAAATTAGACATCACTCAACTCAGAAATGAACTGGCAGATTATAGAGACAAGGTCTCTGGGGAAAACAATTTTTGTGGAGTGAAACAAATAAGGTAACTCCTTTAATATGGTGGAGAAATTTACGAGGAACCAATCTCTTAGCCGAAATGTCCATTCGAATTCTTTTTGCACCTGTTACCTCTGCTGCTACCGAAAAAACATTTAAGTCATTTAGTGGAATTCATTCTATAAAAAGAAATAGACTGACAACAGTAAGGGCATCCAAGATAGCTTATTTATCACACAATTGGAAATTGAAGAATGAAAAAACAATTAAAAAGAACATTCAAAATCATCAATTTCTCTCGGAACAACCTGGACCTGGGCCTGGGACAAGTAATCGAACTGAAATGTCAATCTATTCTACTCCATCAACATCTAAATCTGGTCATCACCAGCCAAAGCAAAAAAGGAATCTTTCCTCCATCATTGAGATAGAGGAAAGTGATAGTGAGACTGAGACTGAAAGCGACATGAACGAAGAAGATATTTCCTATGATGAGGACTCTGAGTCTGGTGAATCTGACGATGGAAGCCATGATGAGTCTTGAGTCTCAATTAGCTTTAAATTTACTGTCAAGTTTCAAGAGTTATATATTTTTTTTTTAAGAGAAATTTAGTATTTTTATTTGTTTATTATAAATTATTATGAAAATATTATATTTTTTCATTTACCCATTTAACTACCCTATTTTAATTAATACCAGGGTATTTGCCCATCACTAGTTATTATCCAATAATTTAATAGGTAGGTACTAAAACGATTCAATATGGACATCTAATGTAAATAACAAGTGCTCCTCTGACAAAGCCAAATATTGCCTTGGTACCTACTCTACTTTAGATATTCATAATCCATGAAAACAATGCAAGTTTCCTATCTTTTCCATGCATTTAAAAAAAATAAACAGGTCAATAAAGGCGTGGCATCGATTTGCGATTCGAAACAATCCGTTGAAAATACGCAAGCATGCGCACGATTAATCCTCGCTAAAACCGTCTGGCACTGAGTGCCTTCAATTCGCAATTTTTTGCTCTTCAATTACAAAAAAAACAAGGTTTCGGCAAGTATTTCGATTTTTTTTTTGCACTTTGGGGGTGTCTGGCAAGGTTTTAATCCCGTAAAAACCGTCTGGCATTATCACAGCCTTGTTAATGGCGCATTTTTGAATGATATCCCGCAAAAATTGACCATCGGCAAGTATTTCGAATTTCGTGAATTTTTTAATGACTTATTAATTGTGCCCACGCTAAACTTCCCCACCACATGCTGCCAGACTATGGTTTTCGATCAAGAGGCATAATACTACATCGTTTAAGCAAGAAATTGTCCATCGGCAACTTTTTACGGAAAAAAATTCACTGGCTCTTAGACTATTATCGGAGGTTGGTTACACTGGCTGGCTGATGGCCATCGAACTGTCAATCACGATTTTATAGTAGAAGATTTCTATATCTGGCATGCAGTGTTACCAACCTAAACATATGAAATCAGGAAATATGAGAATAAAATTTCCAAGGAAAATTTGTTTTTTTTTTTAATTAAACAATACCAAAATAGAAAAATAGTATAAAATATTCGTTTCATAAGACATTTTATCGCACTCGCCCTTCAGAAAACTCGCCTCCGGCTCGTTTTCTAATATAGGGCTCGTGCGATAAAATGTCGTCTTATGAAACTTGTATTTTAATGTACTATTTTTTAATTGGACATTTGTGTTTGTGATCTATTTTGTCATATTATTGTCCTTTTCCAATCAAACTTCTCATGGACTGATACGCGACATAGGGTAGTCCTATGTAAATAAATAAATCATCAAGGAATAAAATGGTTACTCTATAACTAAAATTGGAAATGCTAGAAAATTTTAATATCCGATACATGTGTATTTCATGTTTCAGCAAGCGCATTGATTGATATTTTTAACTCCCGGTTCTTCGGTAAGATATTGCCTATTTTGAGCATAAATCAGAACAATGTATATCCAGGAAGATTCTCTCAAAGAAGAACGTCCACAAAAGATTATTATTATTGAATTTCCTTCTTTCGTGAATACCACAAACCATCGTTTCTCAAGACTCAACAACCGCATAGGTATAGTACTTTTCGAGTAACCGCTAGACGACGAGGCCTGGGAAACAATGAAAAAAGTCTCGAAACGATATCACGTTTAAACCTGTTTTGAATTATCGCCTTAATTTAAACGAGACCATAACGAAACGTGGTTGACATTACTCGTCCCTGTAATATTTCTTTTGTCGTTTCTTTTTTTTTTTGTTAAGGAAATGACATCTTGTTATAGTCTTGTATAGATCACAAAGATAAAAGGGAAAAATATAAAATATGATAATTGGGTCTTTTTGTTTAGTGTTTTTGTAAACCTGTCTTTATAGCTAACGTGATGTTTTTATAGCAAATTCCTTCTGTTAAGAAGTAAAGTAGTTGCTGCTATAATCCTTATTCACATACATAAATCTGCATTCCATATTATATGTACCTGATATGAGAAAAATGAATTTAGCTCAAAAGTTTTCGAATTGGATAATGCAAAAATCCCCTTGGAAAATATTTCTACGAGACTATTATCCTGATTCAAGCTTCTCAAACGACTCTCATCTGTCCCTAGCCTTTTTCCGTTTAAGTTGAAATCGAACTTATACATTATTATGCTTGGAACAAGTAACATTTAGCAATGATTGTAACATTTGGCTCGTAAAAAAATCACAAAAATTAAAGTGCCTACGGATATTTATTCAAGTGTTCCTCTTCCTGGCTCTACATTGACCTAAAATTGTCCCCCTTTTTCAGTCATAAATTCCAGCAGGATAATTTGAATAAAAACAATGGACGAACGTTTATAATTGGTCGCACACCAGCACACAGTCCATACTTTAGGGCCGTATCTAGACCAAAATTTTGGGGGGGGGTTAGACAAAGTGGCAAAAAAAATTGTGACACTACATAGTAATAAAAATAAAAAAAATAAATAAGTATTTAATAAGTGTTGTTTGTTTTCAAGTTAAATTTTTCGAATTTTATTATTTTTTTTTTGGGGGGGGGGGGGGGGTTTGAACCCCCAAAAACCCCCCCTAGATACGGCCCTGCCATACTTTAATCAGTTCTTTCAAAATCAAGGTTTTTGTGATTCACTTTGCATAAGCCCGATGGGACAGTGTTGTCGATTTTGAGCCTCATGAAACAATAAACCTAAATAATTATATTTCGTTTTGGGAACAGAAGACGCACTACTCACTCTAGAAGTTTATTAAGAACTTTTGAATGCAAGAATTTTTAAAACGTTTAAAATACTTCCATTTGAGCTAGATCAGCTGGGCGTTACAGGATCATGATTTAGTTATAAGCATAGGAGTCTGAATTTATTTACTTCAAAACTAAAAAAGAAATGGATCGGTCCAATTTTTGCAGTTCAGATTCTCTATTGAAAATCATTTTTTTCATAACAAGATTTCACAGTTTTGAAACTAATTGAGTACCTATCTAAACTGTCCTAGCAAATTAAAGTTGATATTATTGGAATCACTATCAAGAGATTCCATGAATAAGCTCCTAAGGAGTCAGTAAAGAAGCTTTCAATTCCCAAGACTTCTTTGCTGTCCTGAAAATTTAGCAAAATGGGCACTTTAATATAAAATAATAGACTAAGCACAAAATGGTATATCGTGTGTCAGCCCAGGACTGCCACACAAAATATAAACATTTTCCTTTGGCGGTTTCTTGCTGCAATAAAAATAAATGGTCGCCCAGCAGACGCATAACGGCAATTTCAGTTTGTCGAAAAAGCGCTGGATAAGCTTTTGTGTGTGAAATATTGTGCCTCGTGTGGTACTCATACAATGTTTGTGTTTGTCATCGTAACGTAAACGTAAACGATATGGTCTGCCAAAGGAAAAAATGTACTTAATGCTGATTTTGTTTCCATTCTAAAGTCAAGTATCCAGCTCCAATGCTAATTTTCCAGTATCATTCTACCTAATATTAAATTTAATTTTGCTATAAGAACGGAAAGAAGAGGTAAACGTAATACCATGCTAGAATTACAAAAGATAAATGTAATCATCCGGGGTTTTTATGAACGAACTTTTGTCTGCTGTAAAAAGAGAGACGCGAATCGAAAAGAAGTGAAACTTCTCAACGTTAAATTGCTCCAGAACACAATGCATCGTTACTTTTATTTTGCTAAGAAAGTTATTCGTGAATTTTTATAGAAGGTTTTATTTGAACTTGGAGTGGTTGCATATAACATAAAACTATAGCTATAGCAAGTAGATATGATAAAAATAATTTGAAGAAAAAATATCAAACTATCTAATAGAATATGCACAAATGCAAGCTTCAACAATGCATTTTTGATTCAATTTTAGCTGGTACTTATACATTTCTGAATGGCGTTCCACCAAAAAAGTCCAGTCAACTCTGTCATAGTTGAATATACTTTTCGTTAAAGGGTCAGAAACTACAGTCAACTTTAATGCCTTGTATTTTTGAAAAACATTATGGAACATTATTGATAGGAATTTCGTTCAAACAGGGGAGAGCTACCAGTCACTTCCGGTTTAACGGGAAGTGGCCACAACTTTTGATTTTCAAATAGGACACCCGGTATTTTTTGAACTTTCCGGCATTAGCAGATCATTTTAAGTATGATAGGACCATTTTTGGAAAATAAATTGAATTAATATTTAGAAAAAAAAATTCGGCGCTGCCACTGGTATAAATTGATTTAGTTGGATATTCTTAATATCAGGAAAATCTGTAAATTAAATTTTTTCCTAACTGAACGCCATAATTTCAGATCAAAATTAAATAAAGAGGTTTTTTCAAAGTATTCCATATTTTTCAAATGTAACCACGCCGGGACCTATCAATTTTTTGAAACCAAATTTTTTTCCCTATTTCTTGATATCAACATTTTTAGAATGCGCTGAGAAATATCCCAACAACTTTGGAAAAATCTTTATTTTTAGATGCAATTTTTTTTTTGGTCTTGTTATAAATATTTCAAAAATGGTCCTATCATATTAAAAATGATCTGCTGATGCCAGAAAACTCAAAAAATACCATCCCATTTGCAAATTAAAAGTTTTGGCCACAAAGCAATTTACTTCAAAAAAACTCAAAAAGTTGCCACGTTTAAGCTCCCCAAATTTCAAATTTTCAACTTATATTTTAAAAAAGTTATAGGTTGTTCCCTATTCCTTGTGTCTCCCACAGTCTTCCTGTACATATAAAAACAAAACGACCAAAAATAGGCGCCTAGATATGAAAAGTTACCGTTGTTTATAAGATGACCGCAAAATTTTGTCGGCAACTTAGTTAATTTCGGCATCTCTTATGACCTTCTATACTCGTTCTCCTATTTATTATACGGAGTCTTTTTCTATCTTAAACCACTAATGAATACCAGTATACCCTTCTTAATTTAATAATAGTGATTTAAGCCTCCTTCCTCAGGAATAATGATTCAGTCCGAGGCAGAGCTATCATTAATTTTTGTAGGTACTTATTTTTATCCCTTAATAATTACACGGCAAGATCGTTGCAGCCGTTGATTAAGAGTAATTGATTTTGCACTCTTGAGACTTCTTTCCCGTGACGCAATTTATGTGAAATCCGATTTAAATCTGTACCGGATAAATGGATATTCGTTTTATTAATCAAAATGACTTCCAATGGAAGCAGTTTCCAATCTATAATTAGACTAGAGTGCCATCCTCTTCAACCGGTTTTCTTCTTCTACTAGGTAATTAATGGAATTTTATTATGAATGGTAGGTAAGTATTAATCTTTAGCCTCATATTACATTGATGTTTTCTTATTTTGTATTTTTTGTTCGGAGGTGCATGAATACCTAATTGATGGAACAAACATTCCGTAAAATGGAGAGAGAAAATTACTTGCACTTTAAGGAGAATTTTATGAATATCTGATCCAAGTAGACTTATTTTTTGATATTATACGTAATCACGTTTTAGAGTAAATGGCCAAATTGATTTCTTAAAGGTAAAGATGAACGGTGTACGGTAATATTATAAAAATAATTTAAGTATCTCTGTTAAAATTTCTGTGTTTGAGAACTCAAGGAAGCAGCGATGAAAGATATTCATAAATAAATAATTTTTTCAAAGTTTTCTGCAGCGAAGGATTAAGTTATTTTTCATTTAAATAACGTTTTGTCATCCAGATCGAGGAACAAAAGATGCGGGGGAGTTTCGCCAAATACGAATTCACAGGTAGGAACTCTTTTTGTTATCGCATCCGCAAACCGGTCATATAAATATTCAAGCTAATTGAAAATCCTACTACAGCTACAGGGATTAAAAAAATGGTCCCGAGCTGTTCATTCAAGAAATTACTGAAATTAGTTTAATTTCTAAATTTCCAGAACTAATCTGCTATACTAAAAGAAAATCGGTACTGTGAGATTTAACGATATTTCAACGATAAAGGCGGTCACTACGACAAATATAAGGTCATTACGGTAACTGAAGGGCATATCCGCTAATTGAAAGGTAGATGAATAACATTCGAAGATAAAAAAGGAATAACAGAGATAACAGATACAACCTGAAATTAATCTATGTGTATTTAATAGTAGAAGGACCAAACCGAATAAACGAATGGGGGTGTCTGCAAACAGAGCTTCTTTGCGAGTTACGTCAATTTTCAGCCAGAATTTTGGCTCCTATCTGGAAATTCATTGAAATGGAACAGAAATATTGGATAGGAGAAAATCCTGGTTCTAACTCACTTGGATCCTAGATGGACCCTAACTCAATGAAGAAACATAAATATTTATTTATGAGTAAGGAAACAAAAGAAGCATACCTCAGGACAAAATTATAACCTCACTTTTTGGCAAAGCGCATTGGAAAGGTTTGAGAATCGGCCTCTGGAAAATATCATCATTATCAGAGTCCTAGGTACTGATATCAGGTACTTGTCAGCAGTAAATCAAACCATACTTAGTGCACAATGACCCAAAAGGAAAAGGGCAAAAATGATCACCCCCCTCCTCGACCAAAAGTAAACGAATCGTCAAAATCAAATGCCATATTCGTCCACAAAATGGAAAAGCGCTTCCAGAAAAATTATATGAATGAGTATGTATAAAGATTCTGGTTTTCATGATTTTAAAATCCTTTTTTATTTTGATTTTTTTCAGACAAGCAAGCTTACCTGTTTTTATCACTAAATTGGATGGTTGTAGGGGGTATCTAGGCGCTGTGACCTCCCATGCACTGCTGCACTGCACCCTGTGTGCTTATTGTGCACACCAATTTCCTTCTTGCCCTACAAGAGTCCTGTTCCTTGTTTCAGGCCTAATAGCCATTTGACAAGATTTTCAGGCGGTAGTCTATCGCCGGTCTCCATTGCTCCGAATAGTCTGCATCTTTTTTCTGATAGGGCCACACAATCATATATGATGTGGGAAGCTGTTTCGTCTTCCTCTTCACATAGTCTGCATTCAGTGGGTCCATTCAATATCACCATCCTGTGCTGATGCTTCGTCAAGTGATAGTGTCCTGTCAATAGCCCTATCACTTATCTCATCATTCTCATCTGTGCGTGCGCGTAAGTCATAGCAACTCAGTTGTTAGTTTCGTTGATAGGGTTTCGTTTCCTATGGTAGCACTTGCGTGATTTTGTGCAGGTCTTGTATTCCAACGGGCCTAATGTTGTCTTTTCGACCATTTATCCAGTGTTGACTTCACCACTTGGATCGATATTCCAAAACTGTGCCTGGGGCCTATAAATGGTGTTGCAGCTCCAGCTCTCGCCAGCCTGTCTGATTTTCCGTTCCCCTTTATCCCTGAGTGACCAGGGACCCATAAGAGTCGACCTTTGTTGTCCATAGCAAGCTTCTTCAGGTTAGTCAGGCACTCCATCGTCATTCGAGAAGTGATGCGATAGGAATCCAGCGTTTTTAGTGCTGCTTGGCTATCTGTGAGAATAGCTACATTTTGCTTTTTACATTTACGCATAATGCTTTGTTGGATGCACTCATGTATCGCGAAGACTTCTGCTCGATATATCAAATCAATTCAAAATAAGCCAGAAATATGTTATCTCACTGAGAAATTTCTTATTTCTAGAATTACACTACATGCCATAAAATTATTAAATATATAAAGTATAAAATATAAATTATCTATATATATAAAACACAGTTGTGTTGGTGTTGAGGACTTATAACTCGAGAACGGCTGGACTGATTTTTATGATTTTTGCTTTATTGGATTTGTCTTTGACCATCTTACGATAATAAATCGAAAAAATCCAAAAAAAAAAATTAAAAAAAAAAATCTATTTTACTTATTTATGAAAAAAACTCACTAAGCCCGCATACGGCGCCATCTCTTATAACCGATACCAAGTTTACCGTCACATTTTCATTGCAAACCATGTGGATTTTATTGTCACACACTTTGTACAAAAACAATTTGAGGAAAGCACTTTATTTTTAATTGTTGTTTACAGTAAAAATGTCCAAAAATAAATAGAATGACAATGTTTTAATTGTGTATTTTATTTTGTTGTTGGTTCGTTCATTCCGAAAGAGCGCGAACTGGTCTCCCTGTCATTTCTTGACGCTTGACCATTGACGTTCTGTGGCTAAGTTCCGTTTCTCCTCTTAGGTATCCCTTGACAGCCGTGTTCCGTGGCGACTGTTCGAAGTGCTCCGTCCGGCTGGTGTCGAGTGGCAGAGAGCCAGGTTATGAGTCCGCCACAACCATTTTGTATACGGCGCCATATATGATAGGTACCTAGAACGAAGCTCGCCGTTGTGCGGTAATTTCATTGCAGATACAGTAGAACAGAATACTGCTAAGGAACTGGAGCTATTCCAAACAGAACTATTCCACTATTCCGATCAGATAAAGTGGTGCAGAAAGAGTAGATCAGATAGAACAGTGCAGATACAGTAGAACAGATGGAGTATTGCAGTGCAGATAAAATGAAACAGGGCTGCGCTGGAGATTTTTTTTGTTTTCTTTACATTTTTTGAACATTCTTGTGCCTGAGTTTATTTATTTGGTGGTAGACTTTATAAGAATAATGCCCACAAGATGCCTAAAAAGGAATGATGTAAAATTTTAATTTTAGGTGACTTCTGATTCAGAGAGTAAAAATTAATTTTCTTCAACCAAAGCCAAATTCACCATCGAAAAAAACTGAATTTAATTCAGTTAATAAAATATGTTTTCTTTTTTAAAGATAATTCCCCAATTCAAAAATTTAGTAACTATGTTGGCAACACAAGCCTTTTCTACATAAAAATTTTGAAAGCATTGACAATTTTACATTGTATTGCCAACATGATGTCATTTTGACTTTTATCTTTAAAAAAAAACGCACTTTAGATACGTTAACACAACATTTAATAGGTATTTAATAATTCAGAGGAGGAACGAAGTTCGCCGGGTCAGCTAGTAAAACATAAAATACAAAATACAAAATACAAAATACAAAATACAAAATACAAAATACAAAATACAAAATACAAAATACAAAATACAAAATACAAAATACAAAATACAAAATACAAAATACAAAATACAAAATACAAAATACAAAATATAAAATATAAAATATAAAATATAAAATACAAAATATAAAATACAAAATACAAAATACAAAATACAAAATACAAAATACAAAATACAAAATACAAAATACAAAATACAAAATACAAAATACAAAATACAAAATACAAAATACAAAATACAAAATACAAAATACAAAATACAAAATACAAAATACAAAATACAAAATACAAAATACAAAATACAAAATACAAAATACAAAATACAAAATACAAAATACAAAATACAAAATACAAAATACAAAATACAAAATACAAAATACAAAATACAAAATACAAAATACAAAATACAAAATACAAAATACAAAATACAAAATACAAAATACAAAATACAAAATACAAAATACAAAATACAAAATACAAAATACAAAATACAAAATACAAAATACAAAATACAAAATACAAAATACAAAATACAAAATACAAAATACAAAATACAAAATACAAAATACAAAATACAAAATACAAAATACAAAATACAAAATACAAAATACAAAATACAAAATACAAAATACAAAATACAAAATACAAAATACAAAATACAAAATACAAAATACAAAATACAAAATACAAAATACAAAATACAAAATACAAAATACAAAATACAAAATACAAAATACAAAATACAAAATACAAAATACAAAATACAAAATACAAAATACAAAATACAAAATACAAAATACAAAATACAAAATACAAAATACAAAATACAAAATACAAAATACAAAATACAAAATACAAAATACAAAATACAAAATACAAAATACAAAATACAAAATACAAAATACAAAATACAAAATACAAAATACAAAATACAAAATACAAAATACAAAATACAAAATACAAAATACAAAATACAAAATACAAAATACAAAATACAAAATACAAAATACAAAATACAAAATACAAAATACAAAATACAAAATACAAAATACAAAATACAAAATACAAAATACAAAATACAAAATACAAAATACAAAATACAAAATACAAAATACAAAATACAAAATACAAAATACAAAATACAAAATACAAAATACAAAATACAAAATACAAAATACAAAATACAAAATACAAAATACAAAATACAAAATACAAAATACAAAATACAAAATACAAAATACAAAATACAAAATACAAAATACAAAATACAAAATACAAAATACAAAATACAAAATACAAAATACAAAATACAAAATACAAAATACAAAATACAAAATACAAAATACAAAATACAAAATACAAAATACAAAATACAAAATACAAAATACAAAATACAAAATACAAAATACAAAATACAAAATACAAAATACAAAATACAAAATACAAAATACAAAATACAAAATACAAAATACAAAATACAAAATACAAAATACAAAATACAAAATACAAAATACAAAATACAAAATACAAAATACAAAATACAAAATACAAAATACAAAATACAAAATACAAAATACAAAATACAAAATACAAAATACAAAATACAAAATACAAAATACAAAATACAAAATGAAAAATATAAAACATAAAACCTAGAAGAGAAAATACAAATAACAGTTACAATAGCCAAGGTTGTTTGGAATGGGTTGGTTCTCTGATAACTTTTATGACGTCATCTGGATGCCTAGGCATAATGCAATTCTCCATGAGAACCTCCTGATGACGTCATCTGTTTGGCATTGCCAGACAACCTATCACATTTAGAAACCTTGAACAATAGCAACATTCATAAATTCAGATTTAAAATCCAGTGTCGTAATACTCTAAGATGAATGAAGATGGTACTGTTAGTATTTCCTCCTGCACAAAGAAATGTCTACAAGATTCTCTACAACGGACAGCGCACTGCCCGCTTTTGGAGAACAAAGACGGACGGGACCGATTTCTGGGTGTAATATCCCCAAAAAGCAATTCCATATCGCATATGAGACTCCATAAGATAGAAGTACGCCGCTCTAGTAGCTTGATTTCCCAGATCCTGAGCAAGAGATCTGACTATGTTACAGCTCTGTCCTAATTTTTATTTAGTTGTTCAATATGTGTGTCGAACTTTAGTCGTGTATCTATGTATATTCCCAAGAATTTATTTGTTGTTTTTTGTTCAAGGGATGTTATCTAATCTCACTTCGCCCAGAGAACGTTTACCTAAATGTCAAAATATAGTCTTTCTTGTATTGAAGCATAACTTATTTGAGTCGCACCAGCGTTTCACCTGCCTAAGGTCCTGCTCGATAGTTGATTTAAACAACACTGTTTTATCATCGTCATCAGCAGAAGTTGTAGATTTCCCAGCGATTGGGAGCTGAGCTAAATCGTTAATGAAAAGCAAGAACAAAATGGATCCAAGTACAGGTCCTTGCGGTACTCCACAGGTAATTCTTGCCATCTGCCACTCTTTTCCGTTTATTCTTACGAATTGCTTATATCCTGTCTGAGAGGTACGACCCGAACCACTCCGAGCACACTCCCGAAAATCTATAATGACTCAATTTCCGCAGCAGTATTCCGTGATCCACATAGTGGTTACATTCCTCAGTGATATGCTGACCTTCCTCTTTGGTCGTTCTCCATATATTCCTGCCTCCACTCCGTTTGCCGTTTTTGAGCCGTCGGTGTACATCAAGTAACAAAGGGAGCGCGTGCCCCATTATCCCTTTTTCTTCCCAAGGAAAATATTGAAAAAGTACCCGACTGAATACTAATATCAAACTAATATCAAGCGTCCGAAAAGGGCCAGAAATTCGACCCGCGCGCTACTTCCCATAAAAAAATAAACGACTTTTGTACAAACTCTCCCAAAGTTTTGTAAACAAGTTAAAACGTTTTCCCTGGCCTGACATAACCCGATTCATACTAGGCCCCCTACTTTGACAAATTTAAATTGCCTTCCGAAAAGTTAAAAGTTTTTTTTTTAACGTTCCTATTAGTCACAAAGAATTAGAGAGTGAACTTTTTTTGGGTCTTGTTCTGATAGCTTTTCTTCAAAAATTAAATATTTTAAAATTTTTACCTTAATCTACTAAACCGTGAAATTCTTGTTAACGTAAACTAAAGTATATTTACCACGATTGCAATTTCCAGAAGGGAGAATTATTACCAAAGTATGCAAATGTTTGTTTACTCCTGACTTGCTGACTTGTATTTCCTTCCCTATAGAAGCCTCGTCGGTTTGGGTTAGAAACTAGCTGGAAAGTAAAAGCATGAACAGCGATTTTGTTTTCTTATTTTTTTCTTTTCGACTTTTAGTAGTTTGGCATTAGATTCGCAGTCGGAAGAAACATATCTGTTTAAATAAAGGTCTGAGTACTTTTGTTGATATGTCAGTGATGACTTGAAGAACCCTCAGAAAATGCCAATATTTGAAAGATTAAGCTGCTTTAAATATTTTATCTTGAGCGTGACCCTAGGTCTCGGAATAAGGTTCACCTGAATTTATTTAGGTATTTAGCTTGTAAACATCAGCAATATTCTCTTATAAATAAGTCGGTACCATAATTGAATTACGAATAATATTTCAGATCAAATCTATTGATCGTCTCACTACTTTCCCTCAAGGCTCACCGTCGTCCTTTAGTCTTGCACTACGATATTACTGGAAAAATATCTACAAGGCATACTGTCTCGATGTGCATTTTCAAAAAAAACTGAACAATCTGTAGAATAGAAGAAGACCTACTCTATCACAAGGGGTTGAACAGGTCCCCACCTACCAACGGAACCTAACAACTACAACGTTTAAATTTCAAACATAAAAACAGAAATATCACAATAATAAAATACGAAATGACAATTTATTTGCACGTTAGACCTAGACCTTCATTTGGCAAACGGTAAAACTACCATAAATGTAAGGACATCGGGGCACTAAGCTTTATACATACAATCAAATACAATAAAATTCAAAAAAAACGTACTGGCAACGTACCTAAAATTTGTTTGACTCTTTCCTTAAATCTAACTGCTAAGCACCCTGAACTGAGACTCTGTACTTAACAAATAGCGATCAATATCTCTATCACTATTGTCGCCTCCTCTCTATTGATTTCGACAAGGGAGAAAAATTCGGCAAGTGCCATAGCGACGGAATAAACGATCTCAGTCCATTACAAAGTCCTTGCCCTGTAACTGCCTTTCTTTGCAATCCTAACGAATGCTGAGCACCTTAGGTATGACACCATAGAAGTACAGCATAGGAAAGTTGTGCCTGAAAAGTTGCGAAATAAAGGGGAAACATTTTCTGCAAGACGACAACATAAATCTGTATCTGCTAACAGATTTATGTATAGCCTACAGCCTCAATGTGTATACCCCATTATGCATTCGGGGCCCCAAGGAACCTAGCTTGAGGAACCTGGTCATTTACTCACTCAATCTCTCTGAGAGTAAACACCATCCTCTTTGTTTTGCTGCTGCTCAACTAGCCTATTCGAATTAAACCATTTCTCAGCCATCTCCTGTGATTTCAAAGAACCCAATAACGAAACTTCAAGACAGTCCGCCATCACAGAGACCGCTGTGTCATCGGCAAACAGAGTATAATTAGACTTTTGATCTATTGAGAGCAAATCGTTAATATTATATAAGAAAAAGTATTGGACCTAGAATGGATCCTTCAGGGACCTCTATTTTTATGTCCTGGCCTGCCAACGTCACACTATTGTACTGCACCACCCTAACGCCTTTCTGAAAGCAGGACTTTAAAAGTTGAAGGCTACCATTACTGAAGTTATATGCTTTCAGCTTGCGCAAAAGGATTCCATGGTCAACACAATCAAAAGCTTTGCTGAGATCGCACAACAAAACCGTATTATAGCAGTGTCCATCACAAGAATCCATAATATTAGACATGGGATTTAGGATTCTCGTGTTTTTTTTTTCTAAACCCAAATTCATTTTTGTTAAAAATATCATCCGCTTCAAAGAAACTTATTACCTGTTTAGACATACATTTCTCAAAGACTTTGGTAGCAGGTATGGGTAGCAGTGATATTGGTCTATAGTTCTTTGCCTCTTCTGGACGACCCTTCTTAAACAGGGGAATCACAATTGCTCCTTTCACGCACTGTGAAAAGGATCTTTTCCCAATACAAAAGTTTTTTAGCTTTGTGAGAGTTCAAGAGTACCAGGAGTACAGAAATTCCATTCTACTCTAGTCTAGTGTTATACCTATTTCGCCACTAGGAGTACCTACAGCAATTTTGATCCAATAATTACCAGGTCCTAAATTATACCTTCCTCGGCACCCACTAGCAATAAACCTATTTCAGTCTACCAAGGAGATACTCGAAAACTCAAAATTATCCTATTGTGGTCCCTAGAAAGACAGTTCATCCAGAAAAAAGTCCGATTCCACTATCAGAATCACTAGCAAATCAAACAACAGAAGAAGCCTCAACCGTCAACGCTGGAATTACCGAACAAGAGCTGCGTTTCAAACAAGCAGCAGTATGGTATTATTTTTAAAGAACTTACTGAAAACATTAAAGACAATGAGCCGATACAACGCTTCGACGGAAGTAACGACAATAATATGCACACATGCCATGACATATTCCGGGGAGTATAAGATGAATTAGGCAATTCAATCCATCTGTCAAAAAGGAAAATTCAATCTGGCGTGGCGGCCAATCAAGTTTGTTTTGAATATGTTTTTATGCGCATTTTAAATTATTTTGCATACAGTTTTACTTACAACTTTGATTTTCATTATTTAACACGTCGACGGACACTCAATTTTTTGGTGCGTTGATATTTGGGCAATAGCGGCATATGCCGCATGTTGCATTGTGTTCACATGGACATTGACAGGATATGCCGTGTAAACTTTTATCTTAAAAATTGACAAAGAGATCAAGGTGCCGTTTTCAACTGTCACCTATAATTTTGGTGTCATTTCTTACGATGGAAGTATGACGTCAAATGCCGCGGGTGTCCGTCAGCGTGTTAATAAAATATTTGTTGACTAGGTACCTAAACTATTAATTCGGGCAGAAACTAGATATTTTTTTGTTTTTTGGCCCATGTGTGGCCGCCACGCCATCTTGAATGTCACGTGGTTTGAATTGCCTAATAAAACAGAGAAGTTGCAGTTTTTGACGTATATAGTAGAATTAATCAAATTTCAGAATAAGTTGAACTTGCAATTATTGAGTGTTCCAGCACCTAGCTTCATGGGATAGCACTAGCAGATAAAAATCAACAACTGCATGAATTATAAGTTTAAAGCCGATCAGACTTGCTAAAGTAAGATTACATAGAACGGATCAACCCAAATAATAATACCAGTAGCAATGCGTTAATATCAATCTCTATGGCAAAAGCTACTGCATCCTGCATCCCAGTGCAGCACTGCTAATTGATAAATAATCACAAATTTGATTCATCACAATGGAAGATGCAAAGTGATCGGGTCTTCCACGACAGAGTGCCTGCAAGAATATCTGGAGTAGGGATAGAAGACGCAAATATCCAAATGAGCTGTAGATATATAGCTAAAACCATGAGTGACACGCAAATTCACGATGCGAATTATCCTGGATAAATTAACTCAATTGGCACATATAGAAGAACAGAACAAGAGACTAACAATATACAAGTCGTTAGCCTCGTAACTCAAGCAGAAGAAGATACACAGTTAAAACAAATCTGCAAATTAGAGAAAATAATGCACAAGCTAATAAACATAGTGACTGAATCATTGAAAAAGTAGATTTATTTTTCCTATTTTAAATAATCACTTTCAATTAAGGTAATAAAGTAATATTTGACTACCTTCTCTAAAAACTTGTTGGCCCTACTCAAATTATTACCTAATCTAATTTGATATTTCATCTCCAAGCTAAATTAATTTTAGAAAAAAAAAGCTCTACAAAATTACAAAAGATATAAATGGAATCATTTATTTTTTTTTTCCAGGAGAACTTTTGTCCGCCCTAAATGGAGAGAAGAGAAAATTGAAAGAAAAAGCGAAACTTCCAGCGTTAAATAGCTCCAGAGGAGCACAATGCATCGTTAGTTTTATTTTGCTATGGGAGAGTTTTTCGGGAATATTACAGAAAATTGGACTACGTAACAATGGCAATATTTGTCCTGGACTTATTTTATTTTAGGACGTAATTTTCCTTGACATTGTCATTTATCTGAGTTAGCCAAGCGGTAACTCTTCCACGCACAGTATCTCTCTAATTACCAACATTAGCCAATTAGCCTCTCACGACCATTATACAAAAAGCAAACAAAAATTCTGACCTCGATTTCAAGTACTATTTGTATACTCGGTACCCATTAGGAGTAAATCCAATTACCGTGTCTACTTTATTGGGCACATGTGGTTTATATACTCTGTCAGTATCTCTTCGTTTTGGAACTTAATGTTTATTTATTTTTGGGATTGATTTTTGAGGTTCAATTATAAATATGTACCCACCCAAAAACAAATAGTGCTACGAAAAAAAAAAGATGCTAAATCTATTGCTTAGTTTAACAAGGACATTTTTATTCTTTTGACAACTCAACCTTTCCTCAATCCAACTAAAATTGTATGCATACAAACTGCATTTAATTTTACTCTCCTAGCTTCACATCCCAGCATAAAAATCCCATAATAAAACTAAACTAGCTAAGATAAAGTAACAATAAAACTTGATACAGGGGGATTAAATGGAGTTCTTTCAGCCAGGATTTAATTTCTTTCTCTGATAGTCCTCTGACTATACTTTGTTTTGAAAATACAATAATGCATAAAGTAACGAAATAATCTACACAAAAA
Source organism: Ceutorhynchus assimilis (assembly GCA_917834065.1). NCBI lineage: Eukaryota > Metazoa > Arthropoda > Insecta > Coleoptera > Curculionidae > Ceutorhynchus > Ceutorhynchus assimilis. The sequence goes on along the minus strand of OU892280.1, from coordinate 39,230,110 downwards.
CACGAAATTTCCATTCGATTTATCCCTCTATAGTGTGTACACGATGTATTTATCCACCCCCTCAGCACGCGATAAGAAAACTCCATAAATCTTGTAATATTTTATGCCAAACGTCGAACTAAATAGATTTATCTGCGCCATTTCTATAATTTACAGATTTTAGTAGGGTGTACACCCATTTTTCGAGGTCATGTGTGTGACACAATGGAAAATTGTTTTTATTTCGAGGGGGTTGTTTATGTTTGTGTGGATTTAATCTGGGTTACTTTCGAAAGTTGAAAGGTCAGTCACATCTATAAAGTGATTTATTTTTGTATTTTGTTAGCCTCAGCTATGTATACTTTTGTGGAAAAAGTTACCATCATCTCGAAAGACTGAGAATATTCAATTTCTGATGTTGCGATTTGTCTCTTCACAATTCTTTAAAATCTCGCATGAGGGAACCCTAGAGCTATAGACGAAGCGAACCAATTAGAGATCAGCATATTCGAGGATTTAAGACAATATCCCTACTAAATGGAGTACTGTGAGACCAAAATATCCAAAAAAAAAACAAACAAAACTGGTATTTTCCAACATTGTCAGAAGTATAGACACACAACATAAGATGATGTCGGAGAAAAACAACTTATTTGATATGTACAAAGAATGGCAGATACAAGAATACCCAAGCAAATCATTGGATGGAAATTTGGGGGTAGAGGAAGTCGCGGCAGACCAAAGAGAAACTTGAGAAATAGAGTGGGCGAGAAAATGAGAGACAGATGATGCTTGGAGGTTGGTTAGAACAAAGTCTTAGAAAGACAGAGATGGTTGGAGATCGGAAATCGGAAGACGTAGATTGTTATTAACTGATAATTATGTAAACATATTATGTATACAGTGAGTTCATAAAGTCCCGCATTAATTCATTATTTTGTAGAATTTTTGAAAAATCGCTCAGACACGTCAATTTTGTTTTTTTGTTTCAAATTTTTCAATATATTTTTTTATCATACAGGGTGTCTCAAAAATAGCTTCGCTGGTATCAGCTTTATTTTTTTAAATGGTACCCCCTGTATATTATGACAATTCTGAATTCTGCGGAACATTCTAGACATATTTCATGTAGAATGTCATATACTATCTTCAACTGTTTCGGAAATATTGACAGTTGAAAATAGACTTTTTTGCATCTTCAACAAACTGTAAAACGATTGATTTCACAGCAAAACCGATCCTACATTCTTGTTCGAATTTTTTTATAAACTATCATTGACACCAACTTTGAAGTTAATACATGATTAAAAATTCCGGTTACATTTAATCTCCGGTTAAATTCATAGTTCGTGTCAAATGATAATTTCTGAAAAACTACAGAAGAGAATGTGAAATCGTTTTTGCTGTAAAATTAACCACGCAGGTTTTACAGCCTGTCAAAGTTGCGAAAAAGTGAATTTTCAACTGTCAATATTTTCGAAACAGGCGAAGATAGGTATATGACATTGTACATGAAATATGTCTAGAATTTTCCGCAGAATCCAGAAATGTCATAATATACAGGGGGTACTATTTGAAAAAATAAAGTTGATTCCAGCCCCAAGTAGCACATACATGTCCCTGCGACTACGTATTAACCAAATACAACGTCCCCAGAAGTACAGATACAGTGCAGATTAGTGTCCGCCAATGATTTTTCGTTTAAATTACGGCGTACCGTCGTCCTTAATATGAAGTCAAGAAATCGGACCTTTATCTAGCTCAATTTTGACGTTATAAATGAAAACCAGTTTTAACGTTAAATTGATAACGTCAATCCGTCGTCCTCTTGTATACTTGTGACCTCAGAAACGTTTGTTAAACGTCGTCCAATACGACCAATCATAAGGTGAGATAAAAATCGTAAAATGGACGTCATAATATTGTACCAAATTCAACTTTGCATTGAAGACGTCAATCCGTCGTTATCTTCATATCCTGTGACCTCTGAAACGTTTTAAAAACGTCGTCTGACACGACCAATCATAAGGTCAGATAGAGGTCTTAGAAAAACGTCCGGCTAACGTTAAAATTGAACACAGGTAAAATTTGGTGTAGCATTTCATACTTTTTGCGTCGTTCGTTAATAAACTGTCATCAGTCAAATGAAAACATAAACAAACAATAGATATGGCGTTACTATAAAAAGTTTTTATCAATTTGAATAAGTATTTGCTTTTGTATTTTTGGGACATATAATATGGGACAAAACAGGAGCTTCAAATACTTATCAACATATTACAGAACAAGATTTTTTTTTAGATTTAGTGAAAAGGGAGAAATGTATTCCAAACATGAAGGAAATGGAGCAAGAAGGGAAATTGGAAGAGAACCCTGTAATTTCCACTTAAGAAATTAAAAAAGATTCAATACATGACGGGTTGAAAGGAAATATTTCAAGATTTTGAACAACATCAAAAATAAAAAATTTACAGTTTCCTGAAAATTCTCAAATAAGTCAGAGCGTTGAAGCACCTAAAGAACTGGTTACGATAGGTTACCATATGGGACCTATAGTGAATCTAGGTTTATATGTTTGTACTATTTTATTACATATGGTCCTATGTTTATATGGATCAAGTCCATTTTCATGACGAAAACACGCATTAGGTTAGGATAAGGTGCAGATTATTAACTCGGCCATTTTATACACCGCAAGGTTCTATCTAATCATCTGCCATTGCTGCATGTTTAATAAAAATATTATAATATCTGAAAAATCAATCCTTAATAAGAAAATTGTATCAAAATTATTTATTTTTGTGTAAATCGGACTTGCCCAAAGATGTTTTTGACCCATCGGAACTATATAAGAAATTATGTAAATTACAGTTTTTTTTTTTTTTTTGGAAAATATTAACAAAATAAGAGCCCGTTTGTTTTGTGTGCATATCATAATTATATTTGACAGAAAAGTTGACTTCGTTTGAATTTTTTGTGCCTACAGGAGCTAAATATTTAGTTTCACGTATTTTAGTGTTGACAAGGCCAGGCGCCATTATTATTTTATGTCCCCCAATATTCTTATAGGTATCTATTCATTTTGTTTTTAATGTAATGATTTGGGAAATAAAATATAATAAACCAAAAGAGACAATTTGGTACAATATGTTAAACCTGGAACATCCTTTATTTGGTTTGGTATTTTTTTTTAGGTTAGTCATGGTTTACGACGTTTAGTAAACGTTCAAATCTGGTTGTGTATGCTGACGTATAAGTTAAAAATTAGTAAAGCCTCGCGACCTGCGACGTCGTTACAACCATGAAATGATTCTCCATTTTGGTGAAAATAAGGGTTGTATAGTCGTCTATTTGACGTCGCGCCTTAACGTCAAGACATCAATGACGACGTTGTTAGGACGTAAAAGCACTGCTTGGGGCGTAGCTATTTTTAAATGATTGTGTATGATAAAAAATAAATCAAAAAATTTCAAACGAAAAACAAAATTGACGTGTCTGAGCGATTTTTTAAAAAGTGTACCGTTTTTCAGAATAATGAATTTATTCGGGACTTTATGAACTCTGTACTGTATAGTCCGTTGCATGGTTCTTGAGCTACGACTACTGAATAGACAGAAAAAACAATGGGCTATTGCTGCGTTGTCATATCAATAATAATATTTATTATTACATGAAAATGAAGGAAATTTTATTGCAATTTTCATGTTTTAATAAATATTATCGATATGACAACTGACAACGCAGCAATAGCCCATTGTCCCCTCTGTCTATTCAATAGCCGTAGGTCAAGAACCATGCAACGGACTATATATATATTGTTACGAAATTGCCTCGGGAGCCCGACCCGATTCTAAGCAATGCAATTTTCTGCGAAGGTTGAGAAACTGGAATGTGACTTGAGGTCAGGAAATGTACCTGGCATGTACCTGGTATTAAAGTTAAGCCACCACCATATGACGGACAGACATCGTAGGCCATGTACTGGGTGGTGCAATTTGGAGTGTTTTAATAGGAAAAACGTAATTTCAGGCCAGATGGAGGAAAATTGACTTAGATGTCATGGGATTGATTTTTGAGAAACGTCGATTGTCAAAAACCGTATCGCGATATCTTCAATGGTACCATTAATACAGAGCGATTTTCGATTATCCCCTATTATGAAAAATGGCTATAAGTTTCTGGTTTATCAATTTTTTTTATTTCTGTGAAAACATCTTCAGGTTACTTTTTGGAGCACAGTCCAGTGGCGGACTCAGTTTTTTTCTATGTCGCTCCCATTTTGGAGATATTGACCAAAGTCCGATTTTTTTAAATAGGACACCCTATATATTAATAGCTCATTGGATAGATCTGCTTTTGCTGATTTCAATGATATAAAGTTCGATAGGTTTATCTCTAACAGATTTCGAGAAAAAAAAATTATATCTGTTTCAGTTATAAGAAACAATGTGTTAGAAGGAGACCTTCCTCATTTTCCTTACACATATAAAATCCTTTTCTAACACATTGGTCCTTACGGCAAAAACAGATATGATTTTTTTTCTTGCAAACTGTTAGAGATAAACCTATCGAACTTTATAGCATTGAAATCAGCAAAAACAGAGCTATCCAATGAGCTATTAATATATAGGGTGTTTCATTCGAAAATATCGGACTGTGGTCGATATTTCGAAATCGGAGCGATATAGAAAAAAACTGAGTCCGCCACTGGATTGTGCTCAACAAAGTATCTACACAATGTTTATACAGAAATACAAAATATTGATAAATAAAAAACTTATAACTATTTTTCATAATAGGGGAAAATCGAAAATCGCCCTGTATCAATGGTACCATTGAAGATATCGTGATACGGTTTTTGACAATCGAAGTTTCTCGAAAATCGATTCCATAACGTCTAAGTCAATTTTCCTCTATCTGGTTGGAAGTATGTTTTTCCTGTTGAAACACTCCAAATTGCAGCACCCTGTACAGGGTTATCCAACGAAAGTGCTTTTTGCCTTATATACCTGTTAATTGAAGAGGTACAAAAAAATGTTAAATATAAAAGTTGTTGGAATTTTTATAAGGTATTAGGAGCATTTAAAAAAAAAAATGAAAGGTGGGTTTAGAAAATATAGCAAAAAATTTAATATTTCTTGCTTAACTTAAATGGAATAGCCCATTTTTCAATATGTTTTTGGATTCTACATTAAATTTTAGCCCTGATGTGTTATGTTACATGTCCTATAATTAAATTCAGAAATTTTGGAGATATCGCTAATCAATAATTTTTCAATATGAATTACAAAAAAAATTATATTTCATCGTTGGAAGCTGGTAAGAGTGGTAAGTTCCCGTCTAGTCTTGCTTATTACTATTGTTTATAATCATTATATTGAAAATCTGTCCAATATTAGATGAAATATGCAAAATTTTGCTTAAATTCAGCTTCACCTGATTCACCTTTCTCGTAATTTACCTTGGTAAAAGGTGAACCAGGTGAGGCTGGATTATAGCAAAATTTAGCGTATTTGATCTAATATTGGACACATTTTCGATATAATAATTTGAAACAATAGTAACAAGTGAAACTAGACGGGAACCTACTACTCTCACCAGCTTTCAACGATGAAATATAATTTTTTTCGTAATTTATTTTGAAAAATGATTAATTAGTGATATCTACAAAATTGCTACATTTAACTATAGGACATGTAACATATATCAGGGCTCAAACTTAATGTAGAATCCAAAAATATATTCTAAAATGGGTCATTCCATTTAAATTAAGCAAGAAATGTTAAATTTCTTGCTATATTTTCTAAAGCCGCCATTCCATTTTTTTTTAAAATAAATGCTCCTAATTCCTCATAAAAATCCTAACAACTTTTATATTTAACATTTTTTTGTACCTCTTCAATTAACAGGTATATAAGGTAGAATGCACTTTCGTTGGATAACACTGTACAGAGGTCAATTCGAGACTGTTGCAATGGCTAGTGGTAAGAGCTCTGATGACATGGCTACAGGGTTAATTGAAGAATTACGTGGTCTTGCCTTAGACCTATTAGAGACTCTTCCGCTAGTTTTCCAACAAAACTATGGTGCGCTTGTCCATGTGTTAGAGCGTCGTTAAGGAGATCAACACCGAAGGCAGATTTACAAGGAATAACTAAGAACAAGGCATCAAGAAGCAAGAAGCAGAAAGCCTTCAAGAATGTGAAATCGACATCATCGACATCCGCCGTCTGGTAACTTTGGCCTCCCTGAAGCAGCAGCAGAATTGTGAGAACAACTAGTGACCTAAAATTTTATATATTATGGAATTAGGGATATGGATGTACAGAAAATGCTGCTCATAACCAAACCATCAAATAGCAGTGAAGCTCTTATCAATGCTTTAGAAATCAAGGCGACCTATAAGATTTCCGAAGCAGATTACAGTCGATTCGTGAAAAACAAGAGCCAATGTGAGAAATTAACGGATCTATAATGAAGGAATTTCTAGAAGAATTACGCATGGCTATTATCAGAATCAAACTAGGAAACTTAAAAAGGAACATTAAATGTTGCCGCTGCAGGAGAAGAGCTTTAAGCGTGATTGTAGAGTATTGTTGAGATTTCGTTTTCCTTTTAATGGCTTTTAGTCTTCATTGGGTAACTTGGAAAAGAGCGCCGAATATTATCGCTGCGGAAGAGAAGGAAATTTCAGCCGTGATTGTAAAGTACAACTGAGATCTCGCTCTCATTCTGAGGACTGTCAACCTTTGATTAAGAACTTGCAAAGCCGAGTATGCCCAGACCAAGACAAGAAATGCCTCAGAATTGATCAGCTAGGAAGAGTTCCTGTTAGAAGGTTTCCATTGGAAGCAGATCAAGAACGGAGTCCCAAACAGCTAGAAAGTGAAAAGCTGGAAGAGAGTGACCTCGACCTCGAAACAATGCATATTTCCACGAAGAGGAGTGCTACGAGTGCTGCGACCATCTACGAAAGCGCAGGAAATGTAGTTGGCAGCATCGCAATCAACAAGGAACAGGACCAGGGGTAGCCATTTGTCTACTATCCATGACGTCAATTTAAGGGAAGAAGAGCCATGCATACATGAGGGTAGATCTGGGAAGTCAGGAAGGCCGAGCAGTCTAAAGGCGCTGCGTTCAGATCGCAGCCTATTAGACAGGCATAGAGATGTTAGGCAAAAGAAGAGATTAAATCATCATGGATCTGAGTGGACATATGACGAAGAGGAGCTGGTGCGCCTTGGTAGTTACATCGGGACGATCAGCTTTGAGAGGAATGCAGTGTTACGAAATTGCCTCGGGAACCCGTCTGGATTCTAAAAAATGCAATTGTCTGCGCGTCACGTAAACAGTTCGGAGAATACTATTCAAGTAAGGCGTCAGGTTTTTCTAGATAAATCCCGAGTACATTGTCTGTTATAAATAGCGCGAAGTATTAGCTAAAGAAAGTCGATATTTGTCGTGTATGTTTCCATAAGTGATAAGTGAATATTGTATAAAGTCAATTAGTATAATAAAAGTTGTTTGTTTGTGAACTGAACTGTCATTTTTTGAGGAAAAAAAATCGTTACAAGACTTTCAAGAAGTTGTAGCCATAAGTTAACTCAAGTTATTCAAACGAGCAGAGAAAAAGGGTTCTAGCAAAAATAAAAAAAATCAGAAAAGTTATTGAGCCGCCAATTGCCAAATGTTGTTTTTTCAAAATAACCTCATCAATATTCTATTTAAAACCTCCAAACTTTTCGAAGTAAAATTGCCCGGTTAAAGTTACTAAATATCCAGACTCCTGGGCGTGTGAAAGTTTGTTCCGCAACAAAAAGGGGGCGAAACGGCACCAGAGTATAATGCTTAGGCAGGAACTTGTTTTATTATTCAGGTGAAAGGGTTAAGTTGTCGACGAATTAATAACACATTTTTGAAGCTCGTTATGTATTGAATTTCCTTCAGGTGTTGTTTTAATAAAAGTTCTTCCCCTGGTGAAAAAATACCAGATATTACATGAATTTTCCATGTGCTCGATCTAGTTTAACAGCTGCCAAACTTTATTTTCGAGCGGAGAACTCACAGAAACTTGCAACTTTCAACTTTTTACACACACAAAATCTGGTGTAGTCCTTAAATCTTTCTATGAAAATGTAACATTCCCATTTTTCATGAAATATTCAGGTTGTTTCCACCCTTTTTAATATCTGCCTACACCCTGGTCCACAGTTAGATTTCCCGCAGGACTAAAAATGATGGCGGTTGGTTGAATTTTACTTTCAAAAACGCGCCTCTGTCGCCAATTTACATTTTATTTTGAACATGACCCTATAAAACGGAGAAGTTGTTTACACAAACCCCTTGCAAGACGGACCGGACCAACAGGGTAGAATTTCAATAAACCCTATCCCTTTTTTGGGTTTGGTTACTCGGAAAATAACTTTGCTAACAATTTTGATGCCTTCTCACCCCTGTTTATATTGGACTATGTCTTAGTTGCATAAAGGATTTTTTTTGAGTACCTTTCGTCAGCAAATTTTAGACTAATAATTTTTACCTGAAAAGAAATTGAGCAAAAGTTCCCTAGGAAGACTAAAACTGTATTTCTGAGAAAAATTGAAGAATGTCCTGACCGTCCCTGGCTCATCACAAATGTGAGTATAATAGGTTAGCAACCCAACAAAATCTAACATGAGATAAGTTAGTCTTTACGACATTTGAGGCCATATTTTCGGTAGCACTGGAAAGACCAATAAAAGAGGAGGGCGTTTAAAGATCACTGAGTTAAACATGAACATGCGTAGGCAATTAGCTACACTGATGGTGACCATTTTGTCGACGTCAGAGTCTCTAATATTAGTTTAAGAGCAGTTTTGAAGCTCAGATACATCTTATCCAAGAACGATCTTCGGAGAAGTTACTTTTTTACACGATTTTTCGTTTCGAAAGTTGTACTTTTCCGTACGATTTTACTTTTCTGCACGATTTTACTTTTCCGCACGATTTTTTTTACTTTTCCGCACGATTTTTACTTTTCCGCATGTTTTTTACTTTTCCGCACGATTTTTACTTATATGCACGATTCATATATACTTTAAGGCAAAATATTTTAATCCAAGATATAGGTACTATTTTTTACTTCAAATAAAACTAATATCTGTAGGTATTATTTTTCATTCAGAAAACCTGAAGTTGTACTTTGCCGCACGATTTTAATTTTCCGCACGATTTTATTGTTTTGTACGATTTCACTTTTCCGCACGATTTCACTTTTCCGCGCGATTTTTTTACTTTTCTGCACGATTTTCACTTTAAGGCACAATATTTAAATTCAAGATATAGGTACTTTTTTTTACTCGATATCAAATCAATATCTATTATAGGTCTTATTTTTCATTCAGAAAACCTAAAGTTGTACTTTTCCGCACGATTTTACTTTTCCGCACAATTGTTTTACTTTTCCGCACGATTTTCACTTTTCCGCACGATTTTTACTTTAAGGCAGAATATTCTAATTTAAGATAGGTACTATTAGTTACTTCAAATCAAATTAATATCTATAGGTATTATTTTTCATTCAGAAAAACTGAAGTGAACTTTTCCAGACGATTTTACTTTTTTTGCACGATTTTACTTTTCCGCACGATTTTACTTTTCCGCACGATTTTTTTACTTTTCCGCACGATTTTACTTTTCCGCACGATTTTTTTACTTTTCCGCACGACTTTTTACTTTTCCGCACGATTTTTTTACTTTTCCGCACGATTTTTTTACTTTTCCGCACGATTTCTACTTTTCCGCACGATTTTTACTTATACGCTAAATTCAAGATATAGGGTACTATTTTTTACTACAAATCAAATTAATATCTATAGGTATAATTTTTCATTCAGAAAGATCTTTTGATCAATTTTTGTTAAATAATATGGACAAAAACACTCGTAGGAAAAACATTGTACCTAACTCTTACGGAAAATGTCTTTTCTACCCTCGACGGCTTGCCCGAACTCCGCGTCGTTCGTGCAACTGCCGTCTCGTGCGGAAAAGTACCTCTTTCCGCACTAGTTAGGTAAATAACTATTTTCAAATTCACACTTCACTTGCAATTGTTTTTTTTTAAAAAAAAAAAAAAAACATAATCGAGTTATCTCGTATTTGGGCGTCCTTTTAAATAAAAAACTTAAATAATAGTTATCTCGTAGAAGGGAAGCGTAAGAAAAACGTGGAGAGACCAATGCCCTATATGCAAAGAGAAGCCTGCTTTGTGCGTCGATGCATGTTTAAATTCATCATATCCCAGTATTTATCAAGATTTTTCGAAAACTTTAATAGTCACAAATAAAAACTGAATAAAATATTAAATTTTTAATTTTTCTTGTCAACACCGTCGTCAAGTTACTGTTGGACCTTACCCCAGACGCGCAAAATTACGTATCTCCCTGCATTTCTACGTAATCACCCGTAGCGGGCGATATAATAGACACTACGAGATAATTCGTAGTGGGCTTCTGATTCAAGTACCCAAATCCGAGTCATCTCGTAGTAAGCAGTCAACGTGTTAAGGCTAATAATTACGTAGGTAGGTACTTAGTTTATTGTTTATTCCGTGTACTGATTTGTCGACAAACATTCGATAGGTGTTTATAATGAACACTAAAGTCTTCTCCAGAATCTGGTCAACTATCAAGCGTTCAGAACGAAATGCAAACTGTTCTAATTTTTTTTTTTTTTTTGAGAATTTGGTTCTAGACGCGGTGTTTGGGATGATAATTTTTGCTATCCAATGAATCTTCTTTTTTGAGTTGGCAGATTACCTATCCGTCGCAATCATCTGGCATTTGTTTTCTCTTAATGTTTTCCATTCCAGATTTTGATGATAATATTGTGGATATGTATGATGAAGTTGCTACTTGCTGACGGCATGTTTGATAAACTGTGAGGCTCAGCCATTATTGGTTTTCATTTTTAAGCTTCCTGATGGCATACCTACTTCAGGGTTTTTTCTTTATAGCTTTGAGTGCGGGAAAGACTTTGCGCAAGTGTTAGGAACAATACTTTTTCTACGAGTGGTTGAAGATTTGCATAGCATTCAGAGGAGCTCTACCTTATATTTTTTAATATTTCCAGATGCTCAAAGCTAGTAATTTTCTCTCCTAGTTCAATGTATTGTGTTTTAAATTTTTTTTTTTCAGCGATCAGCAGATCAACAAAAATGAGTGCGCAGAGTTTCCGTGCGCAAAGTTCAACTTTGCGCACGCAAATGAGTGCGCAAAGTAATAACTTTACGCACGCAAATAGAAAAACAAGTTATTGATCAGAAAGGTGAAATCTATAACATACTAAAATTTGGTTAAATTTGACCGCGGTCAGAAATCTCATAAGAAGTGTGCGGGGTCCTTTGCAAAAAAAAATACAAAAAATTTAGTGAATAAACAAAACCCAACCTCAGGTCTCTGTTTTAAATTGAATCTCTTAAACACGATTATCAGTCTTCTAACGAAAAAATTCAATTACTTTTTGATATTTTTTGGTGATATACCTAACGCTCTCAATTTTTTTTATCTAATACATTTTGAATAAGGTGCAAAGCCGAACGGGATATCAAAAAATAATTGAATTGCAGGAAGGAAAATCTTTTTCATGGGGATTTTACGGCTCGTTCTTTGTGTTGTTTTCTGTGTATTCAACAAAGGAGAATACTATTGGCAAGAGATAATTTGATAGTTTTTTTCGCGAACTTCTTTCCAAACAATATTTAAATTAAACTGTATTATAGGCAGATCGTTTACAATCCAAAAGCAGCATTTGGGCATTTTTCGGGATCTTAGTTACACCAAAGTTATACACTGTATATATGAAGTAATCGAGTAGTCCTAGTAGGTACGTACTTGTAGTCGTTCAGTTAGTTATTCTGTCAATGAATAAGTAAAAACTAAAAATAATGTTCATAGCGTCATTCAGCTTTTGAAGCTCGAAAAATTATATTCAGTAAACAACGGAAAATTAGGAAATTCCATTATCCTTATGCACTTAAATCTGCCAACCCCCTGTATACTCGATACAGAAAACTCATTATTGTGCGTTTGCACCTCTCCAGAATTGCCAACAGTACGTATATATTATTTGCCTATTAAATACGATACCCTGTACACAGTGTCATTTATCCCCTGAAAATAATAGGAATGACTGTTCATGGTCAAAATAATTATATTGCCTTAGAACTCCCTCAGTTGCAAATGGATACACTATTTGGAGGGTGAATGCATTGAGTGAAAAGGAGCGCGGATTAGAGCATAGAGAGTTGTAGAAGCAATTTATTGTAAGTTCAAAAAAATTTCAATAATTATCACCTACTTCCAGGTTAAACAAGAGCAAAATTTATGTCTGCGGCATTCACAACATCAGCGAAGCTAAATTAAATATATTTTGAAGTATTTCAGAGTAAATTTTTTAATCTCTTATTTTAAATGGAAATATTTTATCCACAATAATCAAACAGTATCTTCCAAGATGTTACTTCTTAGAGTAGGTAATGCTTCTGATAGTTTCATCCATGTAAGATAAATTCCTAAGTGAAGAGAGGAAACATGATTTTTTAGTCGATAGGTAGTCCTAAGCCTTTAGCGCACCGATAGAAAACATATCCAGGATAAACTAAAGCAGCTCAATCTAATAACAGATTGTCTAAGTCCAAACAATAATACCAAAATATTTGAGGTAATTATCTCGAGCTCATTTCACAAAACTAAGGAAAAAGTGGAAAGATGAGAAACCCTACTCAGGCCATATTTATGAGACAAATCTAAAAGTGTTTTCCAGAGCGCCGAATATAAGGAAAATGGCATACAGAATGGATGAAATTTCAGTCGTCACCAAAATAAATTCACGAACGGAACTATGCTGCTATTCCCAGTAGGAAGCTTCGCACAAAAAACAAACTGAACAACTAACCGATTTCATGGGATCACGAGCGTGTTGCCACCAGCCTTGGTTTAGATAATTTTTTGTCATGTTTACATACAATCGTTATCGTTCTGAGTCTTCGGTTTGGCGATGGTGGGCAACATGAATAGAAATCACCAACGCCCTTTTCAAGATGACTAGAACTACAGGGAATACAAGGTGACATGGAGATCACCTTCACAGGTCACAAATCCAAGACCATATTTAAGGAATTTTTTGCTCAATTGCCTTATATCTACTCAATACGTATATTTGCGGCCAATTTTATTTTCTGCCCTGACTTGCGCTATCTCACTCTCGAATCATTTGAGTTACGCAGAGCCCGTTTCAAACCTTCTCACTACATCTTTGGATACGCTTGGCAATTTCTGCAGCGATAGTACAAACTTTAGAGTGCTCAACTGAAATTATTTACAATTTTCCTCTAATAAATCTGTGGCAACTTTAGGTATATCTTGCCATACCTAGAAAAATAGCAAAGAAAACTAGAGTTATTTGGATTTAATGTAGTGAAGACAACCTGCTTCATGGTCGACAATATTTAAAACAATAGCATGAAACCATTTCAATAGAAAGACAAAATTTTCTTCTAACGTTATAATTTAAGTAGAAATTAAATTGAAACATATTGGTTGCTGCTCTAGTTATTTTCATATACACATTCTATATCTAAGATAGTTAAGGGTCGTGGCCAAAGCGAACCCTTAATGAATGGCAAAGTGTGAGGGGTCCATAGGATTAGGGTAGTTAAAATAAGGGACAGAGAATAATAGTACGGAGTAACAGTAGTTAGTCCAGATGGTTATCTCGGTTCAAAAGTGCGTTCGGCTATATATTGTTTCCGGACGGGGTTTTCCTCACTATTTTTAAAACCATTTTCTCAATATTGAATTTCCTTACAAGCAAGTTGCGTGCCGATAAAGACAGCCATTTTTCAGATTATTGTTAACGAAAAAACAATTTCACAATGAACTATAAATCACGAATCACGATATTCAAAAACCTATAAATTATCATAAGCCATTATTAAATTCTAGCATTCTCTGAAACAATAATCATTCCTGATTTGAACTGCACAAATGAATAGAAACCAATTAATTACCCTTTCTCCAAAATTCATAAAGCTATTTAGACTTTGCTATTAGATTCACCGAAAATAGGAACAATGGCGCGCTAGGTACTTTACAATACTCCGGGTCCTTTTTGCTGCCTTTTGTTTTGTGGCCAGACAATTATATCAGCATATTTTCGACAGTTGGTAGCTGGAACGTTATTGCTGGCCTGAAAAGCGCTTAGTTAGCTGCAAAGTGAGATTAACTGCCCCTGGCTCCAATTGTTTGTTTGCTCACGAAAAGTTGAAAAATTTAATATATCGCCAATTAAAGCGTTCAGGCTTGGTGCTGGCGATGGTAATAGGTTTTGTTTTAGTTTTATGCATGGCCTTTCTGGCATTGTTTTAACTATGTCTGCAGTGTATTTTAAACAACATACATACAAGGACAAGGATATAACTGACCTAGAAAGAAGCTTTTGGGAAGTTTGTTAAATTGCTATTGGGATTCATATAACCAGTTTAGGGTAACAACGACTTTTTTAAATGGAACATACGAGTTTACTGTCCAAGTGTCCAAGGTTGCGATAATTATCTATCCCTTCAGAGTCAACGTAGCGATAAACTAATTTTGTTAATTAAAGTTTCATTTTCTGTTGATTTTATCTGGTCTAGACCACATGTCTTCGTACGTCGACACTCGACACAGAAGCACTGTGGTTTTCAGAGGTGAAATTTAATACACCTGCCTATCAAGTTTTTGATGGAATACTTATTATGACCTATGTTTTTGGCATGTAGTAATTGTTTTTGTCTAAAAACCACATTTGAATGCCACGCTTGTCAAGCAAAGTTCAAGCAAAATTTATATCTAGCTAATGAAGCAAAATAAAATAAAAAATCATTAAAATAACAACGCAGTGAACCAGAAAATAAGAATAAACCCAGCGCACAGCAATAAACTTCAAGGCGTGATTTACTTTCATGCATCTAAAACCAAGGAATCCGATTAATGATATGGGGAAATAACAAGCCGGGCTTTGTGCTTTTAATTACGTAATCGTTTGTATTTAATTTTCAAGGATTTGTCGATAATAACGATGTTTGATTGAAGCATTTAAAAAATATTTGTGTGAAATTTGCTTAATTTTTTTTTTCAGTTTTAACGTCTCATTATATCGCGATCACAGTAAGTAAAACTTACTACACCTTTTCCACATATTATTGCGAATATATCACTTAATTTTTAGAATAGTAAAATAATATTGCGAATAAATCAAATATAATTGAGAAGAGTCAATTGATATTTCAAATAGGTATATTGAATGTAATTGGGAAAAGTTAAATTTAAATGCGAATATATCAGATGTGATTGAGAATAGTTATTCTTAATTAAAGTTAAAATTAATTTCGCGATGTCTTGAATATATTTGATTCATTCGCAACTACATTTGGTAGGTATATTCTTAATTTCATGTGATTATCCCAAATTGCATATGACGTACCTATTCGCAATTACACTTAACGTTTCTCAATTACATTTGATACATTCGCAATTACATTTAATTTTTCTTAATTTCATTTAATATAGTCGCAATTTCACTTGACTAGTCGCCTAATCAATTGATGAATTCGCAATATAAATTGCTACATTCGCAATTACATATGGAAAAGGTGTAGTCTAGAAGGAGAGTGATCAACGACTGAGGGTGAGACTCCAGGAGATATTCGATTTCATCGGGACTGCGACCAAGGTGAATGAAGGAGAAACAACATTTCACTAGGCACGTGAAAAACTTAGTACCCAGGTACATTTTCAGTCCACGGAAAATTCCTAGTTTTGTCATGTCAAGGTTAAGCTATTTTGATGCCCTTTTCCAATTGTAATTCAGAAAGAATCAATTGTAATTGAAAATAGTCAAATGTAATTGAGACAGCGTTAAATGTAGTTGAGAATAGGTAAATGTTATTCAGAATTTGTTAACTGTAATTGAGAATACTCATAAGTAATTGAGAAAGCGTCAGATATAATTGAGAATAGTCAAATCTTATTGAGAATGCGTTAATAGTAATCAAAAATAGTCAAATGTAATTGAAAAAGCGACTATTCTCAATTATAACATACAATAATAATATAATAATAAAATATACAATTAACGCATTCTGAATAACATTTGACTATTCTGAATTATATTTGAGGATTTCTGAAATACATCTGACTGTTTCTAAATTACAATTGGAAAAGGTGTAGTCCATTCTCATCGAGTTGTTGACAGAACTTCTGAGGAGCGACTACACTGGTGCAACTTTAAAGCCGACTGCAGAACTTCTGCCATAGATAACTGCTGCCTACTTCGAATAATAAGAGTAGATTTTTTCAAGAACACCACTCAAATGAAATCCGTTTTGAAATAGTAAAATTCTACTTTGCTGTACGATAAAAAGGAAAAATGAAAATTTAGCTTAATCAAAAATTTGTAGTCATGTGCAATAGTCAACATAGAAACAAATTTATTGTAAATTGTAAATTTAATTGACTGTCCAGCGCACAAAAATGTTCCAAAGCTTCAAGTTATTCTAAAGTGGATTTTTGAATGAAATAATTATTTTTTCATTGTGTTTTTATTTGAAACAATTGAGGAAAAAAACCTTTGCCTATATAATGTTTTATTTCAGTTTATTTAGGTAACTCACTTAAATGAACGATGGAACTAACTTCAACAAGGCTGTTCATCAATGGATCCATAGGTATTATTTCCTACCATCGTCACCAAAAGTAACTGGGACAGCAACATATTAGCTCTTGTACTATTATATGATTTTAGATGTCAGGTATTTGTCAAACTATGAATAATATTAGGTTTATTTAGGTCAACTTGAAATAGTCCAGGAGATTGATATGAATTATTCTTGTCCCAGTTACTTTTGGTGACGATAGTACATAAATTAATTATGTTGCCGAGAAAATTCTAAGGATGCTGAAGCAATGATCGAAATATGATCAGTTAAGTTACGTTTTGACTACATTCGAAGCAACTTTTTCAAACCAAATTTAGTTCGAGAATGACTACAAAGCAAAAGTATTCTTTATTTGCCAATGAGAGGATTTTTCCGGACTAAAAACCAAAAACATATCGAATCACCTTTGACTCACACAATTAACTCCTCATCACGTAAAAGATAAGGACGGAGAGGAGGGAAGAAACGTAACAACCTCGTAGAAAATCCAGGGTTCAATAAGAATTACAGAAAAAACTAAAGCACTTGAAATGTTAAATATTGGGTACAAGTGAATATAGGAGGAAAAAACAAAAAAACTTATACTTCAGTAAGGTCACTTATACCTAATACCTACTGTATTACGTTGGAGCAGACACCGATACCAACCTCAGAAATTTGAGAGGTTCTACGACGATATCAACGCCAGGTCTACAATAGCTCTCATTATATTATCCCAATGGGAGACTTTAATGCCAAACTGGTATGATAGGAGAATCATCGCAAAACATCACTAGGAAGTCAAGGATATGTGTTCATAGAAATGTTCATAGAAACGAGCGAAGGCAGCTATTATTGAACTTTATACCATAAACCAGGTTATATGCAAGGCATACCTTGTTTACAAACTTCTCACGGAGATAATGGAAGTGGGCCAGCACCTAAAGTCTACCTATGGGAAGTAATCATTGTGCTGTAGAGCAAAAATCATTTTGAATATAAGAAAAGTTGGTAAGGTCATAGCATAGAGAAGGTCAATAACACCCCAAAGAGTAGACCAATACAGGCAGCTAGGTACTTGGATCCAGTTTAACATTTGTTAAGCTTATTGAATATTCAAGAAGAATATGTAGATGTCGACTAAGTAAATAATCAAATTATAACAGACAAGAAGAAAGCGGGAAATAAATGTAACAGGAAAAATGGAGCAAGAACACTAAACAACTAATAGGAATAAGCAGGAGTCAGGAAAGTTTACAGTCGACAAAAGCCAGGCATCAGAGAGAACCCAACAAGGGTATATCCAAAGCAGTCCGACGAAAAGTGACATTAGAAGAGAACAGAGAATATCAAGGTGCTGAAGAAGCAGTTAGAAAAAAAATAGAAAAAAATTAAACAAAATGAACTCTCTACAACTAACAAAGAAGAAATTTCAACACTAGAGAATTTTAACCCGTAACTGGTGAGGTGGGGTTTCTCAAACTCCACAGATTTTAAGAATCATTACCACGTATTAACTAATGGTTGGATGCCCGCTACCGCCTGTGTAGCTTTCGGTCCATTGTTCGTCAGTAGCCTAACGGTGTCAACAACGCGCAATATTTTACTTGTGCGAGTCCGCCATTTTGTATTTTTTATGCTACATTTTCAGTTTGATTACTTCTAGCAACTAGAAATAAGTTTTGATGTGTGTTTTGTGCAGTCCCACAGTAAAATTTAATTATTCCTAAAACATTTGTTTTTTTGTTGTTAAAAGTATGTACCTACGTTCCAAAAGGACAAATGTTGCCCAAAAGTAAATAACATACACGTTTTTTTATTTTGAATGAGTAGAATCGCCTTTACCATTTGGGGTTTAGCAAACCCCATCTCACCGGTTATGTAACAAAAAATGACCTCACTAATTACGGGTTGAGCGACATGTATAAGAGGTACGTGACATAATGTGAATGAACACACACATGGTTCATTGCCAAAATATGGAACACCGAGACCATTCTCGACACATTTTCGAGATACCTCTATCGTCGATTTATTAAAAAACGTCTACAGTGACCATAGTATGGAAATTATCGAGGAATATCACTGCTATCTACAGTCGGAAAAATTCTAGCCAGAATTCTCAGCAACCGATTTCTTCCTCTAGCCAAAGCCACCCTTACCGAGGGACAGCAGACATGATATTCAGTGCAAGAAAAATCGAGAGAGCAGAATAAACCTTTGTATATGGTATTTCTAGATCTTGTCAAAGCGTTTGACACTGTTAATCGAGTTGCTCTTTGGAAAATACTGGCATTGCACGGCTGTCCGCTTAAATTCATTAACATACGTCGTTTACTGAATGACAACATGAGCGCCACTGGCCTTACCAACAACAGACACAAAGAAAAGTTTAAAATTACAACCGGAGTCAAGCGGAGATGACGTGATTTTACGCAAAACCTATATTATCTATTGTGAAAGCCGTACTCCACCTTGACCAAGAAAACCTGCCATTGGGCGTTTAAAGCTCCTACAGAACTGATGGTAAGCTATTCGATTGAAGCTGACTTCGAGCCAAGAATAAGATATCCACAGCAACTGTTTGTGAGCTTCGATATGCTGATGACAACGTTGTTCTGGCAAACATCGAGGAAGACTATATTCAAACTATTCCAGATCATTTGAACAAGAATACGAAAGCACACTTTCTAGTGTGGTAGAACTAAACACAGATAAGGCAAAAATCCTAAATACTAGAGTACAGGATCCAATTGGCGACCAAGAAATTATAATTAATATTATTCATGGGACCTCAAAAATTAAAAAAAAGGAAGGTTCGCGAGTAGTATGTTATCCAAAATGAACGAACACTGTGAAATGCAATCGAGAAAATGCTATAAAATAATATGTACAAAACATGAAAAATTGAATGTAACTTTTAATCCTTGGTACGTCTAAAATTGCCGTGAATCAAAAAGTGGGTGAAATATATTGTTCTGAGAAATGAGAAATACTTTGGAATTTCTGAAGGAAAAATGGCGTTGACTGAAATTAAAATAACTGGGATACAATTATTATAGGGCGGAGAAACACGGAAAGGCCCATTGAAATACCTAATTTTATCCCTTCGTTGCCTACGAGCAAGCCTAACAAGGAGGTGAGGCCGCCAACTGCAAAAAAGGCGAAAAATTGATTAACAGCGGCATTGAATAAGTATATTTAACCTAAACATGACAAGGCGCTAGTTCATATTTGTTCCGTAGGATAAATTGTTTACTTTTTTTTCTATCCCACAGAGCAGCACGGATTTTACCTAAATTTTTCGTCTGACCCGAATCATTTTGTAAAAATGAATCACTACGAAAATCCAAGATGTGGCCATGTGGCGAGAAAAGGAATAGAGGGGAGCATTGATACGATATCATACGAGTGACAGTTCTCAAATGCATTCAGGTCGTACAGAATAGATACAAAGCTCAACAATCGAGAGCAGCTCAACCGAGAACCACTAGACCAGAAATAAGAGTCGACTCAAACTAGGTGATTGATAGAATGTGAGGAAGCTTATGTCTTTATTCTAAAAAAACCGTGTGCTTAGTTGGAAATTAAAAAAAAAGAACTGTTTAATTTGAAGTTCATTATCTCCAGAGTAAATGATTCATTCACAGACTGGTGCAAACTCGAACCTTTTTGTGGTGTATATCTGCGGCCTCATCGAAGTTAGTTGAAAGTAGCTTTGGTTATTTTGAGACTTTCAAAAATTAAACGCTACTGATCCTAAAACAACAAGGCTTATTATACAGGGGTAGGAAGCGATGCGTGACCGTGCCAGTATCACGCACGTGCCGCACCAGATCCTTCTGTAAACAGTGCTTTAGGGCGTATTTCACTAAAGCGGTTAACGAAAAAATAATGTGACAAGTAATTTCCGGCGCAGTTATTCATAAATTTTCACTGCTTCGATAGGTCTATGCGATGCAGATGCAGATGGGTATTAAAAGAAAATTGTTTAGTAGTCAAACAGAAAGAATTTAAATTGCAAAAATAGATCCTTGGGATAATTGTTATTCGGTAAATGGTTGTTGGCAGTACGTGGGTTGTACCTGGCCTTTCAATAACAACTTCTGCCCACTTGCCAGTCTGGGTTTTTGCTTTTTTTAGTTGATTAATTAAAATGTGTCTGCAAAATGGTTAGATTGATTAAAATTCATAATAGATAAAGGATGAGTGACTTCTTGAGTAGGTATGTAAAAAAAACTTGTAACTAATGTAATGTTTTTTTTTTTAAAAAAAAAACATGAAAGAATCGAAGAAAACAGCGATAACAAGGACTAAATTCCGGTGAAATCTCTCAACATGTACACGTTTGCTGCATCTGGACAATGGTGAGGCCTAGAGGTTCGGGAAAAGCATCCGCTGTGAATAAGGTGGGTAAGAGAAATGGCTGAAAACTATTTTGAAGTACGTAATTCGACCGCTAGGGGGCTACAAAGAAACATAAAATTCATGCTATCTAGAGCCGATTAAACGCGATGGAATATTGTTAACCGCGGTTATATCTTTGGTCAGTCCTTTGGTTATCTTTGAAACAGCGATTGTCGACCCTTTTTGATTAACCTGAGAGCTCGCGTTTATGCTATGGTTATTCCGTTAACCCCAATTTTTTTGTTTATTCCGTTCTGTTCTGTCTTGTGATTGTTTTTTGTTAAATTTTCACCTAAAGTACAGTACATTATTATTATGTTTATTATTTGGCGAAGTTTTAGTGTTTAGTTTTGTGTTAACCTAGATCAAATCTTCAAAGATTGATTTTTCGATCAGTTCGAAGTTCATTTTTTGGAGTTGCACAAAAAAACACAACATACAAAACACAACAAAACAACGAAAAACCCGTCAAAATCCGCCATTTCGGGTATTTCTCCTTTATTTACTTTTTCAGACAAGGACAGAACATAATAACCTAGCTCCAGAGGTAGGTTAAAAATGGTTGAACCAAAGATAAAAACAGCTGATTCAATACGTCACAAAGGGCCAAATGATGACGTCACTACCGAATGATCAAAAATAACCAAAACCGCGTTTACGTGAATGGTAATAACATTTTTAACTAGGTTATTAATATTCCATCGCGTTTAATCGGCTTAGGAAAGTTGAATCATGAGCAATAATTGTGAAAACATCATTTGATAGATTGGGTAAGAGTGGTAAGACCGCATCATTCTGCTTTGCGAATTTATTTGGTATCAGTGATAATGAAAAAGAGGGAGGCCAATGCATTTTTCAATATTTTTATCTTAATATCTCCAGAACCATGCAACATTCAACCAATTTTAATATGTATACCTGCAAAGCTCCACAATCTTAATTAAAAATTTTCGATAAATGAAGTTGGTGGTATTTCAAAATACTTAAAATCTTATCTCGTCACATGTAGGTTGGTACAATGTGCAATTCAAAATGTATGTGCAAGGATCATCATCAAGAACGATAACAACCTTTCATTATATTGATAGGCCAAACCTACTTATCCAAAGCAAAGTGAAAGAAAAATGCTAATATTTTAAAAAATATCCAAAAAAGCAAACAAAAATGAGCAAAATAACACAAAACGTTTACACGAAAATGGTCAACTGTAACTTTAGTCCATAAACAAACAACACGGACAAGTTCATAATTATTCTAAATAAATAACCTGGGCCGGTATTCTGGTTCTCAAAAACGCTCACCGCTTTCTAGTCGCTCGGCACTTTAAATGCAAATTTACATTGAAAGTGCCGAGCGACTGAAAAGCGGTGAGCGTTTTCGAGAACGAGAATACCGGCCCTGCTGGCCAATTGACGTTCAGTGACTCTTTGCCAGGCCTATCTGATATCTATCTATTACCCCCAATAGCAAACATGCTAGTTTAAGTAAATAGAGAACGAGCCAATATTTAATAAACATGAAGTTGAACAAACAAGAAATATGATTGCAATTCCCTTGTATAAATTATCTGCAAATATTTGCTATAGATTTGTATAGACGTTTAGGGTAACGTATGTACTTTGTATTGAATGGTGCAATTGAAGTTTTCAAGAAAATATTATTGCTGTAACCTACTCTAATCTTAAATCATCAATTTCAAAGAACCAGGCATATAATAACAGACAACCGATCTTATTATCCCCCATTTGAATGCAACAACCTATTAGAGCCCGTAGAAAATTACAATATTATACACATGTCCCATGGTAGTTCCAATCATTTGCTACTGCTAGTTCTCGCATAATAAGGTAGGCATTTACTGTAAATAATATTTTGTTAATTCCATTATGAGTATCCTGCACATTAAACTCAATTAAAGCTTGCATTATCCGTCTTAATATCTCATTTCCGTTTTTATTTACTCTCTTTCAAGACAAAGGGAAATTAAAACCCAGAGGATTTTTATGATTTGAAAACATGCTTTATGAACCCGTAAAGGTTTTATTTGACTTTTTTTATCTCTAGCGAATGCGGCTGTTAAAAGTGTGTTATTTCTGGGCATTCGTATTCTTTAGAATTCAATCAATGTAAGTATGAAAAAGTGCATACAAAAATTTGTCTACTTGTAACTTGAAACCATTGAGAATCCAAGAATCCAGCCATCAAAGCTACAAGTGCTTATGATGGAGGCATCAAGGCTGGTATATGGGACTGTATATATGTATAGTCTGTGTTACCGGAAAAACAAGACTCAGGAGGGAATACGCGAGAACCAAAAAACTAAAACGAATAGAATAACATTAAACCAGTACGCTTGATGAAGTCAGATCCAGGAATTCAATATTACGGCCCGCTCCGCATTGCAACTGCTAAAGTACCTATTTGAAAAGAACGTTCCAACCATTGCCCGGAATGAATAATGAAATTGTATACTCTGATATAGACAAAGCTGAAGCTTTCGCAAATACTCTAGAGCGGGACGGCCTCCTAAATGAAGGTCCAGATGAAAATAAAAATCACAATGACGAGAGCGATGAAATCGCCGACAGACTAAGTGAACTGGTAACGCAACGAATTACCATAAATCACGTCAGTCCCCAGGAAATTCAGAAGATAATTGAAGGTTTGAAAGTCAGGAAGGCTTTGAGCATTGGGTCGCGATGGAATTCCG
Organism: Ceutorhynchus assimilis; assembly: GCA_917834065.1. Taxonomy (NCBI): domain Eukaryota; kingdom Metazoa; phylum Arthropoda; class Insecta; order Coleoptera; family Curculionidae; genus Ceutorhynchus; species Ceutorhynchus assimilis. The sequence goes on along the minus strand of OU892280.1, from coordinate 39,206,300 downwards.
GAATAGATGATTGAGAAGATGCATAGAAATGCTGTTATGGCCTTGACTAACATCGTCAACCCCATTCTGAGACTAGATCATTCCTCACAAATCTTTATGCTTCAGGAAGTCAAAAAGGGCAGACGTTTCCTCATGGCTACCATCCCATAAGTCTCTCGCCTCTTTTGAACAAAATGTCAAAAAAAGCAATCATAATGTACAATCTGACAAGGAGAAACTGGAGTTCTCGAATTAATTAGGTGCTGATGAAAAATTCGGCTTCAGAGCAGCTTACCCACGAATTTAATTATAGAGGAGCAACAAGTTTGACACAACGGGCTAATACACAAAATGATTCAAGAAGGGTTCAAAGACATGTAGGGTGATACAAGCTACCTAGCTAGCCAAACTTATTCAATTGCATTGGGCCGACAACGCTCTGGAGCGAGAATGCTAGTTTAGTTAGCAGGTTCTTGGAGCGCACCAATATACTCTATCTACTCCTGCGACATTCTAAAGACCACAGACACAAGGATTACTTTTTTACGTACATGATTGTGTCACAGTTATCAATGCACATTAAGAGTTAACCTACGTTATTCCAAGGGAGACGATGGGATTTGCCAATAGATATTAAGAGCGGAGATATACCCATATATAAGTTATAGGACCGGACTCGGAGGGCGTATACACAGAAACTGCACAGGACAGCCTAAATTTACTCCTAGTTGCACACTTCTCTTTTGGGAACCAATACAGGCAAACACAGTCCCACATCGACCCAAGGCAAGAAAACCAAGCAGAAATTAACTTCAAATCATACAAATAACCGGGACAGGACGAAAGCGATCTAAAGTGATTGGAGGCTGTAGTATAGTATAGTATCGCCTAGGGACCCTAACATCCAATTGGCAAAAGACGAAGTTCATATACAGGGTGTCCCACTAAGGTCGGCCAGGTACAATATTATGGAGACCATAGACCTTACGTAACTTGAAAACGAATGCAGATATTGAATTGCGGTTTTCGCCAAAATGTAGATATTTTTTTGCTATTTAAGCACAGCAATACAAAAATAATATTATGCCATTTGGATTTTTCATGAAAATCAGAAAAAACTGTATCTTGAATAAACAGCGCCCTCTAGAAGTCGCGGTGGGAACTATCCACCTCGAACGAAATGGTGTTCCTAATTACAATGAAATTCTCTTCCAAATAAACCCAAATTGAACGAGTTTGAATGAGGGGTATGGAAGATACAGCAATTTCTAAACAAATTTTTTCACCAGCTTCCCCCACCCTTATTACTGAAGATACGAAAAAAAGCCTAATCACCAAACTGTCGCAAAAATTAATGAACTTTTGGTTTCTGTTATTAAAACAGTATCTTAATATAGCGATTTCTTGAGAAAAGTTGAATTTTTAGCTAAATCATCGTAATTGCGCCCCCTAGCGGTCATCCTAGAAACTTGAAAATAATTTTCATCAATTTCTCTTGGCCGATTTAGTGAAGAAAAAAAAAATCCCGAAGCCGTAAGGTCTATGGTTTCCATAATATCGTACCTGGCCGACCTTAGTGGGACACCTGGTATTTACCAAAAGATGGTGGATGTTGTGCCAATTGACCCTCTCTATCGTCGTTCTCGTCCAAAACCCTTGGAAACTTTATAGATCTATCTATATATATAAAACACAGTTGTGTTTTGTGGAAGCACTTATAACTCGAGAACGGCTGGACTGATTTTTATGATTTTTGCTTTATTGGATTTGTCTTTGTCTATCCTAACATAATAAATCGAAAAAATCCAAAAAATAAACAAAACAAAAAAATTACCTCTTTTACTTATTTATGAAAATAAATTAATAAGCCCGTATACGGCGCCATCTCTTATAACAGATACCAAGTTTACCGTCACTTTTTCATTGCAAACCATGTGGATTTTATTGTCACACACTTTGCACAAAAACAATTTAAGGAAAGCACTTTACTTTCAATTGTTCTTCACAATAAAAATGTCCAAAAATAAATAGAATTACAATGTTTTAATTGTGTATTTTATTTTGTTGAGTCCGAAAGAGCGCGAACTGGTCTTCCTGTCATTTCTTGACGCTTGACCATTGACGTTCTGTGGCTAAGTTCCGTTTCTCCTCTCAGGCATCCTTTGACAGCCGTTTTCCGTACCGACTGTTCGCAGTGCTCCGTCCAGCTGGTGTCGAGTGGCAGAGAGCCAGGTTATGAGTCCGCCACAAACATTTTGTATACGGCGCCATATATGATACCTAGAACGAAGCTCACCGATGCGCGGTAATTTCATTGCAGATGCAGTAGAACCATGCTGCTCAGGAACTGGAGATATTTAGAACAGAACTATTCCACTATTCTGATCAGATAGAGTGGTGCAGAAAGAGTAGATCAGATAGAACAGTGCAGATAGAGTAGAACAGATGGAGTAGTGCAGTGCAGATAGAGTGATACAGGGCTGCGCTGTAGATTTTTTTCTGTTTTCTTTACATTCCTTGAACATTCCTGTGCCTGAGTTTATTTATTTGGTGGTACACTTCAGAAGAAAAATGCCCACAAGCTGCCTTGAAAGGGATGATGTAAAATTTTAATTTTAGGTGACTTCTGATCTAGAGAGTAAACATTAATATTCTTCAACCAAAGCCAAATTCACCATCGAAAAAAACTGAATTTAATTCAGCTAATAGATACATTAACACAACATTTAATAGGTATTTAATAATTCAGAGGCGGTACGAAGTTCGCCGGGTCAGCTAGTATAGTATAAGAAGCAATATGCTCAAAAATAGTTCATTGAGTAAATGCCAGTACACACAACAAATGGGAAAATCCATTGACATAGAAATAGCAATGGCCACACTTTCTAGAATAGAAGGAGTATCTAATCATACAACAAAAAGCTCAATATGCGGAGCACTAGAAAGAACACCAGTCCCACCAGTGCTATGTGTAGCCTCCTGGTGCAATAAAGAAAATATTTTCGAGAACGTAACCCACAGAAGACTATAGTGGTGACCTTCACCATAAACAGGGCTAAAACCAGTTGAAATTAGAGAAAAAGGAATCCGGTAAGCCTTGGTGTTATATTTAACCAAACGACACTGACGTGGAATGCGCACATGTCAAAAACTATACAGAAGGCTACGATGGCCCTAGGCAGTAGAAGAATGGGCGGAAAGAACTGGAGTGTGAACCCAAAAATCACGCTCTGGATATTCAAGGGGATGGTCAGGCTGCTGATAGCTTATACCTACCATAGTAAATTAGAATCAATCAAATAAAGCAAAAAGGAAGCTGATGAAATTCAAACGATATCATGCGTTTGCATTTCATTTGAGAGAAATCGAGAAAAATCGAATTTTGGGCGGGCATGCTCACAGTGGCCACCCCAAGTAATATCTTTGAAGAGTTTCGGAACACAGATACCAACAAGAGATCACTAGGAAAAGTGCCTACCAATAAGGACAGATGAATTGGCAGCCAGAGGAGGAACAAATCTTTGGGAGGCGAAATGGGCTAACGCTGGCCTACATTCCAGGTCATGAAGTTCACCGAGAAAACGAGAAGGCTGACAAGCTTGCCAAAGAATGCCCCTTTTCGGCCCATGATCGAACCAGAACTCTTGATGTGCGGAGTGGCTAGGAGGAAAGATCCCAACGATGCTGACAGAAGCTACCTTGAGTGAGACACTCAAAGGAACTCATAGCAAAATCTACGAAAAAAATCACAACTGGTTTACCAGCTTCAACATAAACCATTCGAACAATGGTGAATTTGCAAAAAGCGCACTCTTGATAGGGAAAGCACATGATTCTCATCGGATTTTTGAGGTTAGTCCTTCACCATGAAAATAGAACAGTATTGGTCTCCCTCCCTCTCTTCAATGGCGCTACAGCTTAAATTGGGTCCTAGCCTCCGATATCTTCCGCCTCCACACATTGCGGTCCAAGGCTTCTCTTCCCCATACTCTGACGCCCATTGGTTCCCGAGCGTCATGTGACTCCTGTGCCACTTTATCTTCCCGTCTGTTCCGTGGCCTCCGTTTCGGTTCGATCTTTTTCCACACATTCGGCTGTTAAATGCTCTCTTTGGTAGTCTCTCTTCTGGTATTCTGATCACATGACCCGCTCATCGAAGTCTTTACAGCCTGATGAAGGGTACTTCATATAGGAACTTCTGTGAACAATTAGTATAGTTTGTGATTGTAGCGTGTTTCCATATCTTATTCCTATTTATGTCCCCCCATAATATATTTTTTGGAGGCGTTTTCTTTGAAAAATCTCTAGCTTGCTTTTCAGACTGTCAGTCATTACCCATGATTCGCATCCATAACATACATAGTCTGATGACGGATATGTAGATTTTGATCTTGGATTCATGTTGGATGGTTCCGGAGAGAACCACTTGTGACAAAGAGAAGAATACAAGTAAGATGAAGACAGAGTCTCCATGTATTTTCTGATCGGCACACTAAAAATTGCAACCAACAACTGTATAAACCAGTATTAAATTAGAGCAAATCGGCAGAGAGAAAACACATCTCAATCGGTTCTTAATTGGGCCGTTACCTAATTAAAAAGAGAAGAATGTCTAATTTGCCGTCTGTGTTCTGTTTTGTATTTCGCCTTCCCCCTTCCCCGATGTGTTTATTTCAACTCCCAGAGGTATTTCAATCTCTCAACTGCTCCAAGATTTTGTTCAACTCTAGTGCTTCTGTCATTGTTGTTTCTTGTTATTCAGGTCTGTTTCAGCTTCTTTGTTTTTTGTGTGTCTATTTCGAGTCCAATGTTTTTGACTTCGCTCATTCACATTCATATATTATTTCTGGTGTGTCTTCTGGCTCTACGAGACATGATGTTTATGTCATCTGCGTATGCCGCTAAGTGTGCTGACTAAGATGTTAATAGGTTTGATCTTCCTCTACGTCGGATGACTACTCAAGCGCCAAGTTGAACATAACATAAGCTCATTGTTTATATTGAACATGTCAGTCATGTCGTTGTATTCGCACTGTCACCGTTGTAGAGTCCAAGCATTGGTCTAACCCAACTGTAATACCAGCAAACTTGATGCTTGATGGGTACGAAAATTGATGTTATTTTTTCTACCAACTGCATCAACCAATTACCATTGGCAGGCAGACTCATGCTCGAATTGTAAACCAATTTTTCCAGCTTACTATAAAACGCGCTGAAATAGGATAAAATGGTCGATTGGCCCGAATGTTAAAGGGACTATTCTCATGCGAGCTTTCGGAATCTTTCTGGTTGGTATCAAAAAAATGCATTTCAATTATGGATTTGAAATTCGAAAATTTCAAAAACTGCATTAATTGCTCTGTTCCAATTAATTTAAATTTTAGAGAATAGCTCCCAAAATGTATTCTACTAAATTATTTACTTTCAATCAAAATTTCTCGAGACATTTTCAATTTCAGTAAGTCGCAACAATTCATTCCAGGAAAATTAAGTTATATAGAAAACAGATAGGAATAAATAAATCTGTGTAGGATGGTATATAATTTTATTTCATTAGTTAGTTTATTTTAGCTTTTTTTTGACATATTTTGATCTAATCTAATTGTCCACAATACTCTCATTACCTACGTAATTTTTATATGTTACCCAATTTATCTGAGTATCAGTAATCCCACAATCATCCCACATTTGAAGTTGCCCTTCCGCTTGACCTAACTGCATATATTCAACTCAAACCCAAAAGATCCTACATAATAACAATTTAAAATTCTTCGCCGAACGTTACTGACTCCTACCGATTGCCTAGTAAAGCATACGGCTTACGTGACGCTAAACTCAATTCCTTCCATTATTATTTGATATCAAACCGACGGCTCGGGTAAATTTATTATTCTTTTTCCGGAGACCAGTTTTTCGTACTCCCACTAGCAGCTGCTTCGGCCATATTATTCCTTATCCTACGTCAATATATTAAAAAATTGAGTTTTTATTATTTCCGGTTTATGGCACATCCCCCACGCAACACTGGGCTAATTTGACTTAACCTCAAAACAAAAATTTTGTATAAAAAATTAGTGTCTTCTGGCTTAAATTCTCTCTGGAACTCAAATTACCGTTATGTTACATAAAGTTAACGCATCCATCAAAGGGACCAAGGCTGCATACAAATTGTTTTAATAAGCACCCAGGCTGTAACTCTCTCTCTCACTGGCTCAACTATTTTGCAAATTAATTTTGAGCTTAAAACAATTTCGAGATTAACCAGGCAATTATTAAATAGTTGGGCCGCGCGGTGTGGGTTGTTTTTAATTATTAGGAACTATTATTGAGCTGAAGAAATTAATTGAAATTTATTAGGTTAATTTGGGTTTGGTGTGATTTTGATGTGGACATTTATAAATTAAATAAATAGTTTATGCTAGGACGATTTTGCTATTTTGCAAGTCCTAAGTTAAATTTTTGCATTTACGACTTCAAGGTCTGGTTTATTCATCTTCAAATAAACTTGCTGGTAACTAGGTATCTGCAAGATAAATTTACCGTTCTATAATTAAGTACCTACCTACCTATAATTCTATTGGTCGGCGAATAACTGGTCGACCAATGGGATTATAAATTGCGTTTTTATTCATCAGATACCTTACAGTTTATCAGAACTTGGATAAACCGACCCTAAGATAAATAAAATTCTAATTTATTTTGAACGAATCGAAAAAAATTAAACTCATTTATTTGTGAAAAACGCCATCTGAATCCTTTTATTGTATTCCCATTTAGTCTAGGAAAATAGTCGAAAAATACATGTATTGCAAAAAAAAAATTCCTACCCAAATGAACTTTTCACGGATCATAGAGGGCGGGTGGGTGATCATAAAACCGAAAATATCAAACATTCACCCCTCTGGCGTTTTGCGCTATAGGGGTTGAAAGTGCGCCATTGGCGATAACTTGGTACCTATTGACTTTACAAAAAAATGTTTCAGATAAAAGATGTGCAACATTATTTGATCTACAATGTTTATCTAAAAATTTTTTTGATTAAGGGCCGTCTGTGGTCATAAGGGCCGTTTGAAATTTTATAATGAAAATGAAAAATTTTAACCAATGTGAAAAAATTTTCTACAACTCATATAACATTTTTGCTTTATGAAGTTTTTACTCACCCCCTGCCGTTTTTCAATAGGGGTAGTTTAAAGTTATTTTATTTTTTTACAAAAAAAATTTCTCAATAAAAGTTTTATAAGATGACATTTTCTATAATTTTTTCCAATCAACTTTTTTTGTAACTCACCCCCATTCAGCGGGGGGACACTTCCCTCGGGAAAATTTTAGTTTTTAGGGGTATATATATATTTTTTTTTCTTTTCTTGCCTTTAGTGCATATAAAAAGTTGCAATTAACATTGTATTAAAAGGATTTTTTTTTCACCACCTTTTTGTTTTTAGGGGTAGTTCGCCTATTTTCAACTTTACAAAAAAAAATTATAAAGAGAACTTGTTCATTTTATCATTTTGAGCAACTTCTCTTTATAACTTTTTTTTGTAAAGTTGAAAATAGGCGAACTACCCCTAAAAACAAAAAGGTGGTGGAAAAAAAATCCTTTTAATAGAATGTTAATTGCACCTTTTTATATGCACTAAAGGCGAGAAAAGAAAAAATAAATTAATATATACCCATAAAAACTAAAATTTCCCCGAGGGAAGTGTCCCCCCGCTGAATGGGGGTGAGTTACAAAAAAAGTTGATTAGGAAAAATTGTAGAAAATGTCATCTTATAAAACTTTTATTAAGAAATTTTTTTTGTAAAAAAATAAAAAAACTTTAAACTACCCCTATTGAAAAACGGCAGGGGGTGAGTAAAAACTTCATAAAGCAAAAATGTTGTATGAGTTGTAGAAAATTTTTTCACGTTGGTTAAAATTTTTCATTCTCATTATAAAATTTCAAACGGCCCTTATGACCACAGACGGCCCTTAATCAAAAAAAATCTTTAGATAAACATTGTAGATCAAATAATGTTGCACATCTTTTATTTGAAACATTTTTTTGTAAAATCAATAGGTACCAAGTAATCGCCAATGGCGCACTTTCAACCCCTATAGCGCAAAACGCCAGAGGGGTGAATGTTTGATATTTTCGGTTTGATGATCTCCCACCCTCCCCCTATCATCCCTGAAATGTTCTTTTGGGTAGGATTTTTTTTTTTGAAAATCGACAATTTTCCTAGACTGATTCTATTGAATACTTATATGCTATAAAGTAAAATTAGGTAATTAAATTTTATCTTTTGTGTGCCGAATTATATTAAAAACTAATACAAATAGACAGTTTTGTATTTTATATAGAAAAAGTTAAACTTACCATTTCATCAAGACCGCTGTTGCGATTGATGCGTAACCATTGAAACAGAATCATCTGGAAAACAAAAATGTACGCAAATTAATATCGGAAACAGAAACAGAACGTTTTGTTCGTGTTTTCAATTGAAACCGTTTTTATTGCGGTATTCTGATTTTGGTTATATTTCACCAGTTATATTGCCATCAGGCAATATATTTTAGAAATGATGTGTATGTGTATTTTAAATTAAAGGGAAATTTAAAATTTGTTTTAAATTAATTACCGCGGCTGTGGGGTGTGTTGTTTTGAAACTTCGGGTAGGATGGTTTTTGGTTTTTGTATTTGATATTTCAAGTTTCGATTATGTGTGGGTGAGTTTTTCTTTTGTATTTGGTATTTTCTGATTCGCTGAATCCAAATTGCAAAACAGACTCTTTCCTTTTAAAAAGCTTTTTTCTACTGACGTCTGACGTCTCATAATAGTAACTTTTTGATTGTCATTTTAGTTTTAAATTGTCATCCTTTTGAGCACTCAATGCGTCAAAGTGATTTTTGAGCACTAGTGCCTAAAAGTGACATGCATTGTTCAGAAATAAAGGACACACTTAACACAGATTTGAATTTTATCTTTTAATTATGAATAATTAAACTGCAATTATTGAATTGAATGATTGGGTTACTCAAAACATTTTGTGTGGTTACTTTTTGCAGGATTTCAATTATTGATGTCGAATAATGAAGAAAAAAAAAATTGCATGAAAGGTGTCAGGTCAGGTGTCAAGCAAAAGCGGGTGACAATTTTTTTTAAGCGTGATCGGCTCTATTCACATGAAATAAAATTGTGTTTTTTTATTATGAAATGCCAGTAAAAAAAATCTTGTGTACAAAACGTTACGAAACGATGTCTCTTAGTCACTCGACGTGTTGTCCAATTCGGCTTTGCGTCTTTGGAAATTTCATGTCGCGTGCTCTGTGCTATAAAAGACGTTCATTTCGTAACTTCTATATATATAAAAATCAAAGTTCACGGGGTATCCGGTTATGCGCTCCAAAACCACTTATCCGATTACGATGAAACTTTGGTAGGTTGTTATGGCCATCCCAAGGAAGGTTTGTGGATAGGTTACGCATCTCGGAAAAAGAAATTAATTTTGAAATAATTATTAATTTAATTGTAAACAAACTCATTCACATTACATAACAACATAACCCAACTTTTTTTGACAGCATGAAATAACGTTGCCATATTTCATTTATTTAGGCTTGCATTCAACCGACGTAACTTTATTATTTTTTGAATTCAAGAACGGCTGGACCGATCTTGAATTAATACCACGTATCTCTATATAAGGTGAATTCGATTGACCCAGATTAGATCGAATTGGGTTCGATTTAAGTGAACTTCTTCTGATCTAGATAATTTTTTTGTTGATGAGGGTGCACTAATCCAGCTTGAATCGAACACAGTGTGGTTCATTTAAATTGAACCGGGAGATCTAATTCGGTCAATCGAATCGGCTATACATAGAGGAGAGTGATATAGGCTATTTTTTATTCCGAAAAAAAAGTTCGGTTGCGTAAAACTCTGATACACTGGAACGCCTATAAACAGCCCGGGGCGCTCTAGAGCAGCTCTGGAGTGCTTAAAATGCGCCACTGATGAACTCACTGGCAAGCGACTCTGATATCGGATTTAAAAAAAAAAAAAAAAAATAGAAAATCAACAACAAAATTTGAAAAGAAGTGTATTATTTCAAAATGTATTTACACGCTGGCAACGCAGCGGGTCATTAGCTAGTATTGTATAAATAGGTAGCTATTATTTAACTTCACTTGCACTTGTAGGTATGTGTATGTATATCCTGGAATTTTGCAATCAATATTTCACCAAATTCTACTGAAGCTATGCAGTTGAAGTTTGGCACACACGTTTGGTTCACGTGACCAATGCACGATTACCTAAATACCGCCATTTTGAATCCAATATGGCGGTCGTTACAAAATGGCGACTTATCATTTCCACAGCAAACCCCGATAATAAATAATATAGGTACCAAATGAAAGGGCTTGATAAGCAAAACACAATAAGTAAAGTAACGGTATCCTAAATCCAATATGGCGGTCGTTAAAACATGGCGACTTATCATTTCCACAGCAACCCCTATGATATGGGTATCAAATGAAAGAGCTTGATGAGCGGAACACAATAAGTAGATTGACGTCATTCTGAATCCAATATGGCAGACGTCACAAAATGGCGAAATCATTTTTGCAGCAACCCCTACGATATGGGTATCAAAGGGTTACATAAGCGGAAGACAATAAATTAAGTGACGTCATTCAATATGGCGGAGGTCTAATGTGACAATGAAATATTGTGCGAGTTCGGAAATGAAAGATTTTTTCACACGTGACTTTTTAAATATAGGTTAAACAAGTAACAACTGTCAACTTTTTCTTCTATATGGAAGCTTTTATTATTAGGTATCTATTACTACTACTCGGCCATTATTATGACATGATCTGATGATCTGATCTAAGCATTCGCCGTGAAACAACGGCTGAAGGTTCAATTCTCGACTTAAGCCAAAACAAATTCATTCATTACTTAATTCAAATATAAAAATACTAGATCAAATATTGTTTGAAAGATTTCAAAAGACTAAAAAGTAGAAAACAAAACAATAAAATAGTTATTTATGATATAAGTGTTAAAAGTACATTTTTAAGGTACGCATGTGAAAGTTTGCAGAATGAGCGAAGCGAATTCTGCAATTCACATAAGTGCCTTAAAAATACTTTTAACACAAATATCATACAATATTTTTTCTACAAACGGCAATAAAAAGCAATAACCACTAACAAATTGGATTTTTAAATGAATAATAAATTGGAAGCATCTTTCCTACATAAAATTCTTGAATTTGACATTTGTCAAAAAATCCATACAACTAGCACCTTGTTTTACAGGTAACGAAATGTCTTGTCAGTTTCTTGAAAGTATGTCGTGGTCAGGAATGCTTTTTGCTAAAAATGCAACAAAATACAGAAGAAAAAGAGAGTTGCATCGATCCTTCGAAAAATATAGATGAGGCGGCCAATCGGGCTACCTCAGTTGTTCAAATTTCACCATTATTATCAATGTAAATAACTGAAAATAAAAACTTTTTTTGACGTCCGCTCTCAAAATTTGATGTTTCACTTATAACACTAGTGCTATAAAGACTTTATGGCACTAGTGCGATAAAGTAACATTTTTAATGCTTCGGGGCGGTGTTAAAAATTGCATTTTTAACACGTTTGTAGAAAAAAAAAAAATTTTAAAAGAGCTTTTATTTCAATAAAATATAAATATGCACTAAAAAGAAAAACATAAGTTTTTGCTAGAATAAATTTAGGCTGGAGATAATGAAATGAAATTGTAACTTTGAGCTTTAATAATTTTGGGTTCACAAAGGGTCTGGACTTATCAATTTTGGACTTTAAATGTATTTCAACCAAAATATAATATCCATCAAAGGTTGACTGCCGACCATAGGCACTCTCCGATGCCGTTAAGTTTTATTTATTTTGTTACTTTCATTTATGTTATAAATCATGTAAATTATGGTTATATCAACTTTTTTTTTTTTTATCAAATTAGCAAGAAAAAAAACTCCAATTGGAGTGGTCGGCGTCGGAATTCATAATATTTTCACTGAAATACTCCATTCGGAGTCTCTATTCATTTTAAAAATAACACATATGAAACACCGTAATTATTGAAAAAATCTTTTATTTTTATATTACGAACAAAGAAGAACTAAGCTGATAATAGGATAAAGGTATGCAAAAAAAACATACTTGGTTTACGGGTAAATAATCATGAAAAATTAAAACAACGCATAAATAAATTTGCTAAAAGCCAAAAAAAAAAAAAAAAATATAGGAATATCACCCAAAAACTAAACTGGTAGCAAAATGTTTTACCAAAGAAAAAAACATGTTTGGTTTACGGCAAATAACCAAGAAATTCAAAACAATATAAAAAAGTTTGCCAAAGTCTAAAGCCAAACAATATAAGAAATACCAGACTGACAATAATTAATTTTTTTTATGAAAGTCTTCAAAGCACTTTACACAAAAACCAGGAATCCCAGGGCATTGTTTGCATTCAAACGTAGTCTGCTTTCTTATTTTGCTTTGCCTGCAGGTTTTGCATTCCTTTCTAGACACTCTTTTGGTTTCACTATGCCCTTTCTTTATTTCATTTACGGTTTTCTCAATTTTTGAAAGGCAATGTCTAGGGTTCGAATTCTTTTTTTGATTAGGAGGACGGACAAGTAAATCATCACTTGGGGCTAACAGATCTCTGATCACCTCCAGTCGAAAGTCATATAAACGAAGACGACGACCACCAGAATACTTTCCATGTAGATAGTATGCATTTGTCAAACTCATTTGTAGAACATGAATGAAAAGTTTCTTGTACCACTTCATTGTTTCGCCATTGGAAGGATAGTACGACAACAATAGCTCCTGGCGATCAATTCCTGACATATAGTTATCATAGTTTAAAATGGCTTTAGGTTTTACAGTTTCTTTTCCCCTTCTACTCTTGGAAATGCCAGTTTCATTCCCAAATTCAGTGCTTATATAACTGATGTCGTATTTGTATTTCCATTTTCCAATATGAATTCCCTTAGAAAACCAAGATTCGTTTTCTCCCCGTTTTAATTCCGCGTTCATGACTTCTTGTGGGTTGTGCTGACGGTCACTTCTCAGCGTGCCGGTACAATAGGTGTCATTTTCCAGCAGCTTTGTAGCTAATTCAACACTATTGTAAAAGTTGTCGAGGTATACCGCGTGCCCTTGACCTAACTTTTCTTCAAGTAAGTGCATAACAACTTTGGTTGTATGTCCAGTGCCGTCATATTCATCTGATGAACCTTCATACACGTGGAATTTGAGCACCAACCCATCAGGTTCTGTAAGCATGTAAAGCTGCATTCCGTTCTTGTGGCTTTTATTTTTTATGTATTGTTTGAGCTGTAAACGCCCCCGCCACAGCATCATAGATTCGTCTAACGACAATTCTCTTCCCGGGTAATAGAGGCTGTTCATCTTCGTGTTGAAAAAGGCTACCACAGATTTAATTTTGCCTAAACGATCGTTAGTAGTGCTGGTAGATGTGAAGTGTAGACACCTCAAGATGAGAAGAAATCTATTTCTCGACATAAACTTTCGAAAAACTGGTATATTGAAGAGCGGGTCCGTTTTCCAGTAGTCATTCAGTCGTGTAAGTTGAATAGTACCTGTATGAAAGAGAAGACCTATAAAAATCTTTAGTTCTGGAACAGTCAGGTGTTTCCAATTAGTTATGCGTGAGTTTGCAGATGTTCCAACGTTAAGAAAAACTTGAATAGCATAGTCATTTGTCTGGTCTACAATCTCGGATAAAAAAGTCTCGTCAATTATAAGGCTGAAAAAGTCTATAGGTCTGCCTCGGCTCGGAACCGGTACTAGAAGCTCTTGATTTTTCTTGAACGTAAATTGTTTCAATAATGCACCTGTTTTTGTCCACTGGAAATTTACTTGCGAATTGATCGGAGCAGCTGGACCGATATTTACAGACAAAGCCGGAAGATTTCCTAACGATTGGTCATCATGTGCATCTGAATCACTTTCTGCTTCTGATTTGCAGAGATAATCATGAATTTCAGACTTTAACAAATATTCGTCGCTATGGTCACTACTGCTATCTTCTGTACACTGCGATAGTTCATCATCGGTGAGTCCTTTCCCACAATAACCCTTTTTTTTCTGCAGTCCAGAAGGTCCAGGTTTGGCATCCATGTTTCACGACACTAAAAATAAAAAACGCGTAACCAACTATAACACGTGCGCGACAAATATTTTTAGGACGCCGCCCGAGCGAGCGGCTGCAACCTTCCGTCGCCAACGCCGACTGAATACTGGTTTGGTCTTCCTTACAAATTATGAATACACAACACTCCGATCGGAGTAGTCGGCAGTCAAGCTGGTGACAGGAGATAGTATAGTATAATGGTATAATATAGTATAAAATTAGAAAAAAAAATATTGGCGTTCCTACTCTCAATCAGTAATATAGGTACATCGACGAAAACACGTCGAAACGGAATGCTAATGCATCTAATGTTTTTGGTGAATGCGTTCTCAAATTCATAAATATTGCTGTTTCCGAGAAATATCGAAAACATGGTGAAACAAGAAGTAATTATTAGTCAGCAGCGCCAATTATTGGAAATGGAAAGAAAATATTTCGTTTGTGAATATGGTTATTTTTGGAGAACCCAGAGCTTAACATCTATTATGGTTTTTGAAATAATTGGAAAACGGTCAAGTTTATCTGTTTATTTCACTCTTTATAAGAATACCAAGTTTAACGGAGCGCCTATTTTTCTCCTTCGTTGTGGCTTTTATTTCAAAAACCACAACTTATTAACGGTCGTTATTCATAAAAATTAATTTTATTCATATTTTCTACAAAATGATAACTATTACAAAAATCTGCGTAGGTAGGTACTTAATATGTGAAGTAAAGTCCAACAAAAGCCATACTTTCAAAAATCATCAGGACTATTTGGGCCTATTCAGAACAGAACAGATACACCGATGGTTTTCTTTTTCTATGTAAGATAATAGAACAGGATGGGATTTTTATGACAGACAGAAACAAAAGTTCCAAAATATGATTTGTGAGTGTTTGGAGAAATTGTTTTTTTTTTGTCGCACTTCTCGCTGTACTGGAAATTTGTTGATTTGTCTATTTACTAAATCGTTGTGATATTTTGAAATGTATCTAATTATGTTTGTTTAGCGGTAGGCAATACGAGATCACATTAAAACTTCTAAGATCTTTTTTATTACGCGTGCATAAATAGTATATTAAAGTATAAGTGGATATTAAGGTCTTTAAAACACGCGCGATTTTTCGAGCACGACGGCGCAGCCGGAGTGCTCGAAATAGAGCAAGTGTTTTAAAGACCAGTTATCCACGAATACTTTACACAATTTTTTTTTTATTGGTACTTATACATTCATATCAAAAATTACTAATAATTATAGGATGCTAAATTCGTTGACACTTGTTATATTTTATTTGACGTTATCTACAAGTACCTACTCCTGACAAATCAATAATCAAAAAGTTGACATAGACCTTTCTCGGGTTGTTGATGTTGTCATTGGTAACTTTAAAACACGCGCGTTTTTGAATGTTGGATTTAAACACGCTGAGGAGTACTTTAAATAAGTGAAATAGGTTATCAATAAAAAAAATGATGTTTATGATGCGTCCACCTTTTTGAAGGTTTGCTATAGAAACGTTCGATCTACCTTCATTACCTAGATATTTACCTGCATACCTGCCATTTAAATTACTACTTATCAAAATGAATGAACACTTTTATATTATTTTATTTTTAACCATATATGAAATGTTGTCATTACTGACTTTTAAAAAATTTGAAAATGTCACATTTCTGTCTTTTCATTTTCCTGCTCCATTACCTGTCCCAGGACGGGAAATGAGGACGGGAAATTTTTTCCGTCCTCATTTCCCGTCCACGGACGGAAAATGGAGCAGGGAAATATTTCCTGTCCTCATTTCCCTCCTCATTGTCCGACCTCATTTGGTTGCCCCGAATTTTTTTTTTCAAGAAATTATGGTTAAAATTAAAATAGTAGACAACCCTCGACGGGAAACTTCATCGCTGTCTCGAGGTTCAGTTTATCTCGACGCTACGCGTCTCGATAAACTATATAACCGACCAGCAATGAAGCATTTCCCGTCTCGGATTGTAATATACTATTATTTTCAACCACATATGTAATGTTGACATTGCAGGTTTTTCAAAATCTTGAAAGTGTCACATTTCTGGACTTTGACATTTATCGGGACGGTAATGCATATGCCTGCCTAGGACGGAAAAGCATTTTCCGTCCGGGACGGCAAATGCTTTTCCGTCCCCATTTCCCTGCTCGTTCCAAATTGATAATTTTCATACAGCTCACACATATAATAATAAAACCACATGTATTACATGGAACTAATTAAATCTATTCACTTATTTACATTAATTGTTAAATTAGCATTGTTGTTTATAATGGAAATCTTGAGACCATCCTGTTGGAATTGTGTTTCGTTTGGAACTATTATCTCTTGCGCTTGCGGATGAGTTTCCGCATGTGATGTACTTGTGGATGCACTGGACAACTGAATACCTTTGGAAGTAGAGGATAGCATCAGAGCAGTCTTACTTTTGTTCTCCAAAGATGCCTCTATGTAGCCTTCAGCAACCGTGCTCGATTTCCACCCTCCCAGTCTTTTGAGTTGCAATAGATCGGCCCCGTTGTCAACCAATAAGGTTGCGGAAGTACGACGAAAAGCATGCCCTGTAAAAGTTTCAATTTTTGGAAGCTTCAAAAAAGCAGCTATTTTATGTGGAAATTTTGAGATTGAATGATAGCCAATTGCTTGGTTATGTAATTTCCCATTTCGCCATTGAACAAATAACCTGTCATTTTTCAAATTTTTCCGCAAAGTGAGGTATTTGTGGAAAATAGCAACCCAATCTGGATCGCTTATGATAAACGATCGACTTGTGTAAGTTTTTGTGTGTGGAATTTCTATAGCGATCTTTCCTTCCAAAACGTTGACGTGCTCCATTTTCATCTTGACTAGTTCATCGCTCCTACATGCACCCGACACACCAACAATTAGCGCTACCTGAAACCAGATAAAAATAAAATGGGTAACCTAGCTATAGCATACAGAAAATCATTTTGATTTTCGCATTTTTATCTTCTTTGTATATTTTTTGAAAACCTACCTTGATGCTAATGAATTCTTCAGCTGCCTTCGTGAGGAACTCGTTAATGTTTTCTCTGGAAAAAACGCTCGACTTTTTCGGCTGAAAGCCCAGATTTTGCCGCTTCAAAAAAGCTATAAGTTTTGCGTAATTGGAGATATCAACTTTCTCTTTCAATTTAATCATGGTTTTCAACATACTGTAAGTCGACCATAAAGTCGAAGGCTTCTTTTCCTTAGATAATTCGCCAAAATACGCCAACAAAACGGTCTCCGAGGCAGTATTTCTCGTTCCTTTCCGGCTACACCATGCTTCGAATATTTGAAAAGCCTTTTCGTACCGAAATTTGCTTTTTGCTGGAAGCAAACTCTCTCCAATCCTGTCTGCTGCTTCTTTTAATTCAGGTGGGGTACAATCCATCGCTTCATCTTCACTTTCCGAAATCATTTCTTTGGGGAGAACGGGGAGAAATCTAGTGAAAATCTATTATTTCCGCAAAAATACTGAGCGAAAACTACCGTCGTTAAGGCGTTGTTGATCTTATCTATGGTTGTTGATTTTGCGGTTTCCTGTGGTTTCGTCTTTTGTTTTGGCCTTTACAGGGCCTTTGAGATCGTCAAAATTGATGACAGTGAAATATTTTTTTCTAAGGCCAGTTTTACACTATATGAAAATTTCGTATAACAGAATCTTTAGTTTTTGCATCAGAAAATTAAGGGTTGAAAATAAAAAAGTATACAAACCTCGACGGAAAACTTCATTTCTGTCTCGAGGTTGAGTTTATCTCGACGCTTCGCGTCTCGATAAACTATAATAACCTCTCGACCAGCAATGAAGTATTTTCCGTCTCGGATTGTAATATACTATTACATTATTAGCCAGGTAAAACAGTTTTTACTGGTGATTGAAGGAAATGACTAGCGAGCCGTAAGGCGAGCCTGTCACCTTCAAGAGCCAGTAAAAACTGATACCTGGCGTATGATGTACAATAATTTATTTGTTACTCATTTGTAAACAATAAATAAAAAATTAATACATAGGTAATACAATTTTGATAAATAATTCAACTGACCCTACTGACTTGTAAATAGTATATTGTGTAATAAGTTTTGAAAAAGGCTCTTTGCACACGGGTGTGACGGTTTATTGCCACGAGCCGTAGGCGAGTGCAATAAGTCACACGAGTGTGCAAAGAGCCGATTTCAAACGTGTTGCACACTATACTTTTTCTACGATTGCATATCACAAAATAAAATACATTCTTTGTAAATTTATTTAAATTTCCAACAATATTATTTAATGACAATAAAAGGTGAACAAGTTTTCTATTTTCTACATCTTTGAAATAACAATAAAATTGAATTACTTATTAAAGTTATAATTATTGTGTTTTATCCTCAGCGACCAGAGAGTGGACGACTTATATTTCTTCTAAAGTTCTTCAAAATAGACTAGCGCCGCATTTTCAGAAAAGGATTTAATATTTTTGTTGTCCCTCCAAACCATAAACTTGTTATATGCAGTTTCATACCGTTCTCGAGATTTTTCAGGTAATAGGTTCAACGATATATGTGCGGCTTGCTGCGTCAGTTCGAAAGGATCGGTGGATTTAATTGTGTGCTCCATTATCCGAAGATTAAGGAAAAAATTAAAGGAAATGATATTTAAATTGAATGACTTCTCAAACAATATGACATGACAAATACGTTACGTTAGAGACAATGTTGAGAATGTTGTTGTCTCTGGTTACGCGGCGACAACCAGATATACGGAGATTCACCTTAAAGGTAAGCGTGCGCAAAGATTGCAAACTACAAAGTTTGCGCACGGTGTGTGCAAAACGTCACTTTCAGATTGACTTTGGCGTGCGTTTTTTAACGTTTTACATACCAGTCGTAGAAAATAGTTATTTTCCTAACAAGTGCGCAAAGTGATACTTTCCCGCACGAAAAAGCAGTTAGACGAACGACGCGAAGCGGAGTTCGGATAAGCTTTGAGTGCGGGAAAGACACTTTGCGCAAGTGTTAGGAACGATATTTTTTCTACGAGTATCTTAAAAAAGTAGACTTTGAATTGTTAAAATATTAGAAAAATCAAACAAATCAAAATCTTCAAAAATCGTTCAAAATCTATTGGAATTCCTCAGAATGTCTTTTAAATTAAATCCCCAAATATCTTTTCACATCTTCTGGAATTTCTAGAATCAGCAAGAATATTTTCATGAGACTCTTAAATATCAAAAACTTTACAAATTCCTAGCAGTACAGGCTGGTCCAATTTGGACACCTTTGATAGGAAACATCATGTCAACTAAGCGTTAATTTCAACTAAAACCCTTCATTTTGAATATTAGTTTATTCAGAAACCATCAAAACATTGAAATTCAAGTATAACTATGGTAATTATGCGTAACAAAAATGAGTGCGCAAAGAGTTTCCGTGCGCAAAGTTGACTTTGCGCACGCAAGTAGAAAAAAGTTTTTTCCTACGAGCATGCGCAAAGTAGTACTTTTCCGCACGCATTTCCGGGCTCAAAGTTACACTTTTCCGCACTCAGTGCGGATACAGGCCTTATCCGCACTGAGTGCCGAAAAGTAATTATAATTGTCAAGCAACAATAAGTGCACCTGTCGACTTTGACACATGATGACAAATTTTTCCTCTATTTCTATATCAGCCAACATCTATACGAACACCAATTATAAATTAACTTTGACACATCAGATTTGTTCTCTATTTATATGCAAAAATCCACAAACTTTCTCATCAAATTTAAACGCTTTAAGATGAACAGCTCTGACGACGATTTTCTGTTATTTTTTTTTGTTATGTAATTTTTTGATAAATACATAGGTTCCCTTCAAGTTAATTAAAAATAATTAAACAAATTATTGTTTTTTTTTTTTAAATTTTTGTTATTACCTACCTGATATGAAGCTCGTAGGAAAAATTTTGTTCCTAACACGTGCGCAAAGTGTCTTTTCCGCACGCAAACACGTATCCGAACTCCGCTTCGCGTCGTTCGTATAACTGTGTTTGCGTGCGGAAAAGTAACACTTTGCGCACTTGTTAGGAAAATAACTATTACAGTTTAGCTGTCAATTTTACAAGTCAGTAGAGCCAGTTACTGGTAAAAATCAATTTTCGTTGTTAATGTTTTGACTTGATAAATGACGTTTTACAAATGAGTGACAAATAAAAACATTTTTGAGATTATGATGCATTCGTAATAAAAAATAGCGTATGATATGCGTGTATAAGAGGGCATTTAAAGCCCTTGCGACTTACAAAACACTCCGCTGCGCGTCGTGTTTTGAAATATGTCGCGCGTGCTTTAAATGCCCTCTTATACACTTATATCATAATATACTATTATTGGTTTGTTGTATCAAAAGCCTTTTCATAATCCACTAATATAAATACTCAAGGGTTTGTTTCGACGTGGTCCTTCGACTCGATGTAAAATACAGTCCATGGATAATAATAAGCACCGTCAAGTTTATCAGAAGATGATAAAATTAAAAGATTTTTGGAAGACATACAAGGCACTGGATCAAAAAAGAATACATTTTATAATTATTCTCACCGGAGACTTGGGAAGAAAATGCAAGTAGATCCGGAAAAAATTAGAAGGAACGATTCGGAAGGATCTAACGATCGCGGCGATGATTTTCTGAATAAAATTGTTTCTGAGAACCTCTGTTATTAATTAGACACAATTTTGAAGAAACTCCAACCAAGGAGATAGACTTGGAGAAATCTGAATGGTGCGATAAGAAACGAGATTTTCGCATTCTTTGCATTAAAAAGAATATTTGTACGAATGTTTCTGCTTTGAATAAGTTTGATACTGGAAGCGACCAGAGATTGATAAAAACAATACTTTTCCTGAACCTGAAAAAATTAAAGTCAGGACGCATATTTTTACCACCTGCAAATAAAAGCGTTCACAAGGAGACTTTTCAATTGGCAACATAGTTGAAATAAACTGAAATCAATTCGCTGATAATAATCAAAGACGTCCACACAATAACTAAGAAAATTTGTTTCATAGCCAGTATCGGAAACTCAACAAGATAATACTGAAGAAAATAAGAGAAGATGTGAGATCCTATAATACCAGAGCAATTCAAACCGCAACACGTTGAGTGCCACAATGGTAACAAAAAATTAGGGTCTTATGGCCACGTTTTTTTTTCCCGCATTGGCTGCAAAAATATTATTTTGAAGTAAAAGGCAGCAAAAATTATGTAAAAAGACTTTAGATGCTCGAAAAAACATGGTTTTGAAAATGTATCCACGTTGGATACACGTGGCCAGTTTATACTTTTTTTTGATATTTTACCATGGATATGTATCCAACGCGGATACATGGCGCATCATTGGCAATAATGCATAAATAAGTGGGTTTTATGGGTTAAAATTATGAACAAATACGTGTTTACGTTTCTATTCCACAGTATGTTTGTGCAATATTCTATTTTTCTAAATAAACCAATTTTTATATGTTCTTATTTATAAATCCCTTATTGGTAAAAAAAAAAACAGAAATAAAATCCGTAGGCCAAACCGTTTTTGGGGTACCCCAGGCCGCTATATAAAAGCTCCCATAACAATACATGCAAAGCTTGCATCTAACGGGGATACACACGGCCAGAAATAAAAAAACCAGTTTGTATCCACAGTGGATACATGTGGCCCCTGAAATATTATGTTGTATGCATCCATGTTGGATACACGTGGCACTCAACGTGTTAAGGATAACTCTATTATGAAAGATCTCAAATCGAGACTTTCTGCTGGAAGAAATAGATTTATCAAGATGAAAGATAAGAAAACCATTGTAGTGACGAAAACAAGAAACCTTCAAAACATTAAAAGCTTGTTTGCCTGTTTGTACACCTCTGTCCTCTGTCATACCGGGGCATAATACACAGACCGTCCGCATTTGCAGTGTTGGTTCTGGAGGAATACCGGATATAACCAGAGTGGAAATGCTACAGGCACCCGTATATTATATGCATACTGGAAGGAAACATCCATGAAACATGAGACAACGTGTACAACTTTCTAAAAAGGGCGACATCGACCACTTTCATGACCTGCTAACAAAATCTCTAACAAGCTGACAGAAATAAATTGGACTCCTCCCAATCAGTAGAGCATGCCGGATTTCGAAAATGATACAGCACTATAGCTCACTTCATTAGACATTCATGGAGATTGCAACAGAATTTAACATATCGTTTCACTTGGCCTTCAGTGACTCTATAAGACATTCGACTCTGTCAGAAATATGCTGATTCCAGATATTGTTCTCTTTTCAGGAATATATACAGAAGCGCTACTTTCCGAGCAGCATGACACTATCAAAACTTAATATTGAATTTAACCCTTTCCGGTCCACTGATGCCATATGGCATAATTAAATTCCGCGGAGTGTGTACAGAAATCTACATGTCAAACTATAATCATATGTGGCCAGTTGTCAATCTATATGTGTATAGATGGCACCATTTGTGCTAATGTTCAAATTTAGGCTTAAAATCAAACCACTAAAATTAGTTTGTTTTATTTGGACGTGATTATATTTTTTAGGCCTTTTTGGTGAAGTTTGTGATTTTTTGTAAAAGGTAAGTTCGAATCTTTTCATATCAGAAAAATATCAATCAACACTTAGTTCATCTAGCAACATGATTCCCCAATAAATTTGAATTTTCAATTGTTTTTCTTATGTTTTCCCGGGCTTTTTTCTGATGATTCCATTTGGCGTCAGTGGGCCACACAGGTAAATAATAAAATTCCTGCGTTTTTACAGATAATGTGTACGGGATTGACAAAACCGGAGGAAAAAAGGTTGCTGTTGTTGATGGAAGGTGACGAATCGGAGACAGACTTGTTGACGGACAGTGATGATGATTTTGATGAGGGTGAAAATGATGAACTTCTGAGGTTGCAACAAATTCTTGACCCTGAATCAGAGCCAGCAATACAGACAACGGAGAATGATACCCATTTTGAAGTAGAAGAGCTGGAGCAATCATTTGACGAAGAGGATGACATTCCGTTGGCAACACTATTTTCTATCCAAAAGAAAAAAAGCGTTGCAAAAAGAAAAACTAAGCCCGTGTGGGAGAAAAAAAACATATGCCAAACTTCAACCCAATGCGATGTGAATGACAGTATTCTAGAGGGTGATATCATGTCTCCATTGGGCTACTTCAAACTATTCTTAGATGACGATATGCTGAGAAACATAGCGGAACAAACCAATATTTATTCTTTGCAAAAAAATGGTAACTCCCTGAATACCAATGTCTCAGAAATTTCGCAGTTTTTTGGGATGGAAATTTTGACTGGCATTATAAAAATGCCAAGTTACAGAATGTATTGGGCAAGAGAAACGAAATATCCGCCAATAGCAGATGTGATGTCCAGGAACCGCTTCGATAAATTGAGAAATAATATTCACTTCAACGACAACGCCAAAATGAAGACCAGAGACCAAGAAGGCTATGATAAACTATTCAAAGTCCGTCCTTTTCTTGAAAATGTGCGAACAAATTTTTCCAAGATTGAATCGGAAGAGTTCAACTCGGTTGATGAAATTATGATTCCTTTCAAAGGCCGCAGTTCTCTAAAACAATATGTGAAAAACAAACCTCACAAGTGGGGAATAAAAATGTTCGCAAGAGCAGGAAGCAGTGGATTTATATATGATTTTGAAGTTTATGTGGGCAAGGGTACCATAAAAAATGAAAGCTCTCTGGGTATCAGTGGCGATATTGTTGTCTGGCTGTGTAAAGATTTGCCAAGAAACAAAAACTTCAAGATTTTTATGGATAATTGGTTTACCTCATATGATATTTTATGTCACCTGAAAGAATTGGGATTTCTAGCCACAGGAACCGTAAGAATCGCACGAATGCCTGGCTGTCTGTTTGAGTCAGATAAAGACTTGAAACGAAGAGGCCGAGGTTCGTTTGATTACAAAAGGGATGCAGACCAAAATATTATAGTTGCCAAATGGTATGACAATAAACCAGTGCACGTCGCGTCAACTTACCAGGGAATTGAACCTGTGCAAAGAATTCAAAGATGGTCTGTTGCTGACAAAAAGTACGTTGAAGTCGATCGGCCAGCAATCATCAAAGAATACAATACAAACATGGGAGGTGTAGATCTAAACGACATGCTGGTTGCCCTGTATCGAATTAGATTTGTTGTCAGAAGATATTATTTGCGTATAATATATCATTTGATAGACATGTGTATTGTAAACGCTTGGT
Organism: Ceutorhynchus assimilis; assembly: GCA_917834065.1. NCBI lineage: Eukaryota > Metazoa > Arthropoda > Insecta > Coleoptera > Curculionidae > Ceutorhynchus > Ceutorhynchus assimilis. The sequence goes on along the minus strand of OU892280.1, from coordinate 39,181,860 downwards.
TGCTCTACAGAAGACACTGTGATCAGAAGAATATAAAATTCAAACGATTACTAGCATTTAGGTCCGAAATTGCACATGCTCTGATATATCAAGACCCCATAATCAGGAAAAGAGGCAGACCTTCTTCATCTACACCTAGAGGCTCTCCGTCATGTAGTGCCAATCAAACTCCTGAGCCCCCTAAAAAAAGGAAAGTGACATTTATTCCCATTGATGACATACGATTTGATAACACCAACCATTGGCCAATACATATTAAACCCAAGAAAAGATGTCGCGAGTGTATCAAGGCATATAGTAGAGTTCAATGTTCAAAATGTCATGTTGCTCTATGTTTGACGAAGGACAAAAATTGTTTCAGACTTTTTCATACAAAGTAAAATTGTGCAATTTGTTTATTTTTAATTATTATTAGGTTCAAATTGTTGAAAACAAGATTTTGTTTTGAATTGAAATAAATTGTAAAAATTTTGATAGTACTTGAATATTGCTCACTGACTCCATATGGAGTCATCATTCTATTTTGTTTGTTAAAAATGTAAAAAAAATATTTTCACAATTTTTTGTCTAAATGGAGTACCTACAACAAAATTGAACCGAAAAAAAAAATTTATTGAGCAAAAACATAATTTGGGCTGCAAAGGGTTAAAGGAAACGGTAGCCTAATCAAAAATCTGAAATATACCTAAACTCGAATCATTACCTGACTTTTCCCAAGGAAAACACAAAATATAAATGTTTTTAAGGGGGCAACAGCACTCCAAATTCATGCGCACATAGGTCTACTTTGTTAAATCGCTTTGAAGATGCAAAAAAAAATGGCTCATCAGAATTGGCTCAAATTTGGCATAAACATTCTTTGGTCGATTACCTGAAGATTTGTGGAATTATTTTTTCAATTTTCAGTTTTTTTTTTTTTATTTCCGGGAAATAATCTGTTCCAAGACTTTTTTCCAAAAGATAGGCAACCATAGAAACAGAGGGGTGCTGTTGCCACCCTAAAAACATGTATTATATGTTTAACGATGATATTCAACCACAAAAAGGTATTATAAATTTCACGGTAATTGCAGTTGAACCTCATGGTACTTACTTGAAACAATAGTTAAATAACACCAAAACTAGAGTCATATTTGCAAAAATTACATAGAGTTTATTTACCTGTAATACTGGATACATAAATACACAAATAAAATATGGTTAAGCTAATGGATCCCCAAAGCAGTAAAATTCTATTGGAATCGATTTATAGTTTGTAAATATTTTAAATATGCGATAAAGGGAAATGAGCTAATTTGCATTCCTCGACGTAAAATATACCTACCTTTAACGAAGATAAATAAATATCGCGAGACTGCTGTAGCAATTTCATATTGAAATGGTACCTATATGAGTTTTTAGAAAAAAATTGGAAAACGGTAAAATTTAAAACAAGTTACATTTATCAGCATCTGTTTCGAAGGAGATAAATCCCATAACAGTCATGAGAACACTACATAGAGTACTAGCTGACCCGGCGAACTTCGTACCGCCTCTGAATTATTAAATATACCTATTAAATGTTGTGTTAACCTATCTATTAGCTGAATTAAATTCAGTTTTTTTCGATGGTGAATTTGGCTTTCGTTGAAGAAAATTAATGTTTACTCTCTGGATCAGAAGTCACCTAAATTAAAATTTTACATCATCCTTTTTTAGGCAGCTTGTGGGCATTATTCTTGTAAAGTGTACCACCAAATAAATAAACTCAGGCACAGTAATGTTCAAAGAATGGAAAGAAAACAAAAAAAATCTCTAGCGCAGCCCTGTTTCACTCTATCTGCACTGCATGCACTGCACTACTCCATCTGTTCTACTCTATCTGCACTACTCTATCTGATCTACTCTTTCTGCACCACTCTATCTGATCGGAATAGTGGAATAGTTCTGTTCGAAATAGCTCCAGTTTCTGAGCAGCATTGTTCTACTGTATCTGCAATGCCGAGCTTCGTTCCAGGTATCAGAGATGGCGCGGTATACAAAATACAAAATACAAAATAAAATTGGTATCGGTTATAAGAGATGGCGCCGTATGCGGGCTTAGTAATTTTTTTTCATAAATAAATAAAATAAGTAATGAAATGACCACATTAATGATATAACAACATGCTGGTACTGTCAACGCTGAAAAAAGTTTCAATTTGACAGCAAAATCCCCATTAACAAAATGATCCTCCATTTATTGAATAATTCATTTATTACAAAAAATGTGATAAATGAAGAACCGCTCGACCGATTTTGTGCAAACTTTACATAAACGATCTAATAAATACTCCGAACAAAGTCTAAACATTTGGTTTGGCTAGGTGAGCCCGTTCTGGAGTTATAAAATTACAACGAAAAGTGACATTAATTTATTACAAAAAATGTGATAAATGAAGAACCGCTCGACCGACTTTGTGCAAACTTCACATAAACCATCTAATAAATACTCCGAACAAAGTCTAAACATTTGGTTTGGCTAGGTGAGCCCGTTCTTGAGTTATAAAATTACAACGAAAAGTGACATTAATTTTTATATACAGTGCCCGCGGAAAAGTCTGCACCATATGGGAAATTTTTTTATGCTCATCCTTACTTCAAATCGGTTTTTGGCATTAGGTTCTGCATGACTGAAAACCAAAAAAACACCTAAAATTTTTGACTCGAGACTTACCTCACACCTGTCAAATGCCATTTGAAAATTTCAAACAAGGAAAAGTGGCATTTTTATAAAAAATATGAAAAAATTTTATAAGAAAATATTGTTCCAAATGACATTTTTAATCTAATTTGATATTTTTACTTAAAAAAAAAGATTTTTTTTTTAAATTTTTTTCGAATATCTACGGAAAAATAATATTTTGAGGATTTCTTTCGCGACCATTCCTCTAAAATAATTAGTTTGTATCTGACTAATGGTTTTTTAAATCTTAATAATCTAATTAAGAGTTTAAACATCAAAAAGAAATATTTCTATTAAAATTTTGATACGCCTCTGGACTATTTTGAAAATTTTAGATTTCTCAAATTGAAATTTCAAATTGTTTGTTTATAAACTACTCTTAAATGTCATTTGGAACAATTTTTTCTCATAAATTTTTTTCATATTTTTTATAAAAATGCCACTTTTCCTTGTTTGAAATTTTCAAATGGCATTTGAGGCAAGACTCGAGTCAAACATTTTAGGTATTTTTTTGGTTTTCTGTCATGCAGAACCTAATGCCGAAAACCTATTTGAAGTAGGGATGAGCATAAAAAAAATACCCATATGGTGCAGACTTTTCCGCGGGCACTGTATATAGATAAAAAAAAGGCAAGACAAAACAAATTTTTATTACATGTTTCCAAAGCAGTCATCACGGTAACGTTAGGTTAGTTGGGCCAATCAATAGTCAATACAAGTTTGTTTAGATAATCTCATATGTGTAGCAACGGTGTAGGCCATGCTGGCACTTTCAAAAAGGGCCAGGGGCCAGAGGCAACGTTCTAGACAATTGACCAAGCTCTGGGTGCGATACTCCAAGATAGAGGCTGTGGATCGCCTAATTCCCATGCTCTCTAGGCAAGGGGCCAGGCTGGGTCCAGGCAAGAGTTTTTTTCAAGGGCAGCACCTTTTCTCAACTAATCCAAGCTTTACACCGTCCTGCGTTTTTAGCATCAGTTAGACATGGTGCTAAAATGCACTTGGGCAGGGTAATATATGGGAGGGAGGGATTTCGCTGATGAAAATGCTTGTGAAAATGTTTAGAGAAAAGAAGAAAATATATAATTATATTTATATTGTAAATCTTGCAACTCAGTTATTTTGTAGGACAAACAAAATTAACCTATGCAAGACGTTCTTATGGGGGTTTTGGGTTTGTAATATTAGGTGGAAATTGTTTTTTTGAGAGGGGTGTAACATCATTTTAGACCACCTCATTGCTGATTTAAATTAAAGCTTGAATGTTGAATAGCCACAAGATTCTGATGCAAGACGGTGAATATAATTATATAGGTACTTATTTTTCTTCCTATCTATTTCCCTGCGCATGTGCGTTTTAGCACCATGTTATCTAACTGATGATATCAATGCAAGACGGCGTAAAATTATTTCAAGAAATAGGCGTTGTGGTGAGACACATAAAAGTTGTTAAATATATGCCTGTGACATTTAGTATCTTACAGTTTATGAATATCATGAATTTATAGGCAATCCGTACAAAACATCAAGAATATCGCTTTCATTTTAACACAGTCCTGGTCAGCTGAACAGATCCTTTAACAACAGATGGATAATATGCGCTTTAACCTACTTTTTGAAAACGATTCTCTCCCGATAAATAAATTTAAAGACCTCCCGCTGAAACACAAAAATAACGATGGCAGTCTTGACGGTTTACGAACCGTTAAAAATTATATTGTCGCATAAACCTCATTACAAACCATTAAAAATCCAAATTACCCTACACAAATCGGAACCGATAAATATGTCTCTGGCTTGGCCAATATGCTTGACACATGTGCGATAATGCATAAATTCAGTGTGTTCTACATTAAGTGAACTGTGTTCGGAACTCATGAAAATTCTATATGTAGGTATATCTTTTATTTGCTCAATTAGGAAAAAAAGCTATTTGTTAATGTCTACAATATGGAATAATTTTGTCGGAGTTGTCAACCATAATTTTTGCTGTACTGTTTGTAGGAATTGAACAATTCAAGCTATAAGAATAACAAACTCGCTGACTATCAATAAACTACCTAATTTAGTTTTCTATAGTCATTTAAATTTAATGTCTTGTCGACACAAACCATCACCCACTTTTCACCGGTTATTTAAATAATTTTCTACCCGATCATGTTTAATGTCAAAAGTAACGCTCGGTATCTAAACATTTGATTCAATATTGACACGCATTCTCTTGTCCCTATACGGCCGTACCCAAGTATTTTTTCTCGTAAAACCTTAACAAAGTTTTTTATCCTCTTTTGTCAACCAGGCGTTTCATTGTATCCGTGTTGGGAAATAATATTGACTTTGGCTTAGGCGATTTTGTACATACTATAAACACAGTGGGCCTTATTATAGTGGTGTTTGAGGATTTAAACCTAACAGGAATTGGTTTTTGATATTTACGAATAAATGTTTATTTAAATTTTATTTACCCATGATGTAAATCGAACTGTAATAGGATTTATTAGTAAATTTGAATGTAATCATTTCAACTTTTTTTTTTTTCATCAGCAACGCAAGATTAAAATTTATCACTCGGAAAGGAATATATAATTAAAAATTAAACACCGAAACAACAAATGATCGTGATTTGTTCCCATAAATTTTGGGCATCAGATGTCATAAGAGAAATAAATAAATCCATTGAGTAAATTAAACGATATTCATAAACAAATATTAATTAATCAAAATATTGAAAACCGAACATGTTGCTTTTAAATAAAAACTGATTGCTTTTACACGAATATCATTGGTTTTGTTGAAAATTCGAATAAAATACAGAAATTGATTATAAATTATTGAAAATTTTAGTTAGATTTGCTTCAAATTAGCTCATTTGAATCAATAATTCAAAGGCGATTTTCTGCTTAAGGATGTTCCTTCTCTCGTGGCCGTAATCCTCTTCTTAATCAAATCAGCATTCATCGAAAGGGAACGAAAACCGACAGTATTGATGGTACATAGAACATCCAAGGAATTCCAGTCATATGGGAAAAATGTAATAGAAGCAGTGAATGAAATAATACATAATAGCCAAATATGTATGTTTGGAAGAAAAGAGCAATTTACGTTAATTTCCGTCATTATAAACGACTTATAGTAAAGAATATTAACGGTTCTGATGGACAAAATGCCATATAGAATAGTCCCACGCTTTTTCGCTGATTTAAAAAGTTTAGAAGGAAAAAAAAAACAAAAATAAAAACAAAAATAAAAAAAATAAAATAAATTAAAAATAAAATAAAAATAAAAATGAAATTTAATAAAGAACTTGAGATTGTAGAACTGAAGGTCGAAGTGCGTGCAATTTATGCCCTAGCTCAGAACTAAACAATTCGGAGAGTATGGGTGGGTTTTAGTTTTGGGCGCCACCGACTTTGGACAGATGGGTCGGACTCCCCAGGATATTATCTGGCTCCAGGTCCTTACAATTCAAATAAAAATAAAGGAAAAAATAAAATAAAATAAAATAAAAATATTAGCTAAAAACCAAGCTGTGTGCATAAAACCAAATAAAAGTCAAGTTAAATCAAGTGCTATAGTAAGTTTATTTACCAAATGCTACCGTCCACAATGTAACGATATGGGCATTGACAATAAAATAATAATAATAATAATAATCAAGTAAATGAGCAATATTATCAAAGTGTGAAAACTATCTACTATTTAAAGGAGGTGTGCGCCAAAAAAACAACTCCATCTCAAAAAAAGAGAAAAAAAATCCAAGAATAACAGTGAAATCCGCACCCCTCTATAACAAATAATACCGAAAATATGGCTCTATGAAGGTACCGCATCTCACCCTATGACGTCACGAAAGCTCAAGCGACGCACGAGAAAGTGGAGTTATTTAAATTTACATATGTTTTTCCTGTGTTACCTGCAATAATCTAAACAAAAACCACTCACGCGTGCCGGGAACAATCAAATTAACAATGCGGAGCGTGGCTGGACGAAGTTCTCGTGACGTCATGAGAGCGTCGTCCACAATTTAAAGCGGTATATCTCAGCGATGGTTTATCGTAGAATAACAAGGTTTGAACAAGTTGTTAGAATTTTGTCCACAACAATTTCAAATGAAAGTCAGTTTTTGGCTTATTGGACGTTAATTTAATATCGAAATCAATGCCGACGTTTCGGTGTACTCCACACCATCTTCAGGGCTGTAACAATAGAAACAAGAACCCTACTTAATTTACCTTGCTATGACAGCGAATATTCTTTTAAGACAGTTTTACATATTTCAACTGCAATTATAACACTGAACAATAAAATGAAAAATACAACAACAAAAAAAAAATTATAAAAACAGAAAACTCACCTAGATTATTAATTTTAAACAATTATTTCTTTCATTTTTCACAAACATTTCCAAAAATTGGACATAAAAAACGGAAAAACACGTAAAAAGAAAAACCAAACCAAAGGAACGCTACCACGCGCGTACCAACAGAATTACTAATAATTCAGTTCATATTTTCGTTTAAAATATTGATGGTTGTATATGAGTAACATAAAAAAGTTGGAATTTCGTCATGGAGCGCTCCCCAAGTGGAAAGGTAGGTAAACACAATAGATAATTATTATTATGAAAAATGTTTTATCAAATTGTAATAAATCCTGCTTAAATTCTGGACGTCTGTGTTCAAATTCACCGTGTTGTCTGTATTTGAGCCATTTCAAGGAACAGTCGTTTTTTCAAGTTAGGCTCCCTGTCTAATATCTTTATGTCATCGAAATTGAAGTGGTGGTTCTCAGAGAAGTGGTGTAACGCAAGTGCCGTTCTGGGGTTATGTGCATTGATAACATTGCAATCTCTTACTTAGTGTTATAATTGCAGTTGAAATATGTAAAACTGTCTTAAAAGAATATTCGCTGTCATAGCAAGGTAAATTAAGTAGGGTTCTTGTTTCTATTGTTACAGCCCTGAAGATGGTGTGGAGTACACCGAAACGTCGGCATTGATTTCGATATTAAATTAACGTCCAATAAGCCAAAAACTGACTTTCATTTGAAGGTTTGAACAGTTATTCTTAGATTTTCTTACACTAAAACTTCAATTTTTGGCGCACACCCCCTTTAATGAAAGGTACAATCACTGGATTGTCATTGATTCAATTAATAAAATGACCTTGTCATGAAGCGTTAACAAACAAATACAGTAATGCTATACCATTGAAATAATTGCTATAGTCATAAACAATTAAATTTAAATGTGAAAATGTTATTGAAACTCAATAACCAACTGAGTAATAAAAAAATTACTATATATGAAATGTAAGGTTTGAAAATCTAAAATAAAAGAAATAAGAAAAAACAATAAACAAAGAATTAGTTCTCGGAACGGTTATCTTACACTTACGTAACCAGAACTACCAGTAAGTTGACATAAATTAATCAGGTTATGTCTAGTTAAGTTCCTATATTAATAATTCATTTGCCACGTTGGGAAAAGCACTGAATTACTCCCTGAAATACCGTAGTAATCTCTGGGGCGTACAGATAGGGATAGAATGTAAGTAATCAATAAAAATATACAGTGAGCACGTAAAGGTTGGAATAAAATCTATAAAATATACAGGGTGGATATTTTTTAAAAAACCTCGGACACGTCAATTTTTGATTTTAGTGGCCGTTTTTTCGATGATAATACCATGTATACAGGGTGACTCAAAAACTAGTTATGATAGCTAACTTTATTTTTTTAAATGAAAACACCAATTTTCTATTTCATTTTCTTTTGAACCTAAATCATGTATCATGTCCTATAATTATCTTCAACTGTTTCGGAAATATTGACAGTTGAAAATTGACTTTTTTGCAATTTTGACAGGCTGTAGAACCTAAACGTTTAATTTTAGAGCAGAACCGATTTTACATTCCTATCTCAGATCTTTACAAACTATCATTTGATACCAACTTTCAATTTAACCGGAGATTAAATTTAATTGGAATTTTTAATCATGAATTGAATAATTCAAAGTTGGTATCAGACGATAGTTTTTGAAAACTGAGATAGGAATGTGAAATCGGTTTTCTCCTAAAATTAGCCGTTTAGATTCTAGAGCCTGTCAAAGTTGCAAAAAAGTCAATTTTCAACTGTCAATATTTCCAAAATAGTTGAAGATAGGTATAGGCCATGATATAGTCATATTCACGAGAGAGTTTAAATTTTGACCGTTATTTTCACCAGTTGAAAATGAATAAAATCCCCAGATCTGTCCCTTTTTCTGACAGCTATCAAATAATGATACATGACATTTTGATTTGACACATAAAAATAACAGATTCGGATCTTTGAATTTTGAATTTCGAATTTTTGTGTGAAATCTTTCAGTTTTTTGCCATTTTCTGCATTATTTTTTTATTTTCTATTATCGCAATCGGTTTTTTGGTTTTTTATGTAGTGTTCTGTGCCTTTGTGTTTCGGTGTTGCGTTTCAAACCTGGTTTTAGTATGGATTTAAGTGTTTACTCTTTTTATAAGTGTTTACTTTGGACTCTAATTCTGGATTTTTGGATTTTAATAACTTAACTTCCTTTAAAGAAATTGAAAATAAATTTTATTTACAATCATATATGTAATCTTGACATTACTGGTTTTTTATAAATTTGGAAGTGTCACTTTACCTGTGTCACTTCCCTCTTCGATTTCCCTCACCGATTTCCCTATTCGACTTCCCTCACCGATTTCCCTCACTGTAATTTATTTACCTTTGCTGGCAACAATGAGAACATGTCAGGTAAAAACGTCAAAACAGTGAATGACAAATTTTGGCATGTTTGTTTAATTTTTTTAATATTAAAAAAATTGAATGACTAATCATCATTAATGGTGTGCTTGCAAATAAAGTAGTATACAAACCTCGGAGGAAAGTTTTCATTTCTGTCTCGAGATTAATAGTCAATCTCGACACTCCGCGTCTCGATTGACTATATAAATCTCTCGACAGTAATGAAACACTTCCCTACTCGGTATGTAATAGACTTTGGTAATATACTATTTATTCTGAAATGTATATCACTTTTCTAAATACGACCCTGTCGTTTATCCCAGCTGACGGAATCGAAGCGCTAACGCATGCTGACAACCTAAAGAAAAAGTTTACTAAAAATGTCAACGCGAACTGTCAACTTCACTTTTTTAGTCTATACATGAAATATGTTCAGAATTTAGCGTAGAATTAAAAAATGAAATAAAAAATTGGTGTTTTCATTTAAAAAAATAAAGTGAGCTGTCATAACTTGTTTTCGGGTCACCCTGTATATATGGTATTATCAGTAGTAATATAACAAGTGCAATGAAAATTATCGATAATTTTTGGGAAATTTGCCCGAATGCATTTTTAGTTGAAAAATAGCACGAGTGCATAGATATATTTTCATTGCACGAGTTATATTTTATAAGAAAATTTCCTGAATCATTATACCTTTTCGCAGTATTTTATTAGGGACCTTGTTTAAAACAATCATTATGTTGCTATGTTGTCAATTAACAAAGTTGTCAAAGGTTTCATTTTCGAATTTGTAAGCAAATAAGACCTTACGCCGCGCCGATCAATACGAAGAGATCTCAAACGTTGATTTGGAAATAGTCTAATCTACTACCCACATAACAGTGGAAGAACATTCATATTCTCAGAATATTCCCTCAAAGTGCTTTTTGGAATGTTCTTTTAGGAATGTTCAATGAATATTCTAAGATTGTTTCGATTAGAATATTCATTTTTGAACATTCTATTTATGTACTAGGAATGTTGCTTCTATGCACCTACCTGAAAGATTGTGCTAAGAACCTACTTTATATACCATTATTCGAATATTCTCATACGAACATTATTATAATGTACCCTAAAAAATGTTCTTTCGGCTAATATCTCTATCAAGTATTAAGAATATACCTACCAAGTTGTGCTGAGAAGTTTATGTAGGTAGGTACCCATGAAAAGAATATTTCCATAATGTTCACCTAATTATCTAAAGTACCTACTCAAAAACTTAATTGAACAATTAAACAATAATGCTCTATCTAGAACCTACTAAGAATATTATAGTTATATGCTTTTTCTTTTGCATTGTAGAACTTCCAAGAGAGGGAGCCACGCGCTATTAAAGATCTACATCTTGCCTCGCGTTTGAATCACCTTGGAACCTGTTTCTCTCAGTTGGCGTGCTTCGACGAGAGCATAACAAACTCGAAACCGGAGCTTTGGTTAAGCACTTGTGTTTTCCAGAGAAATTTTCCAACAATTCTTTCACTGCCTTTGATATAAAAGGACTGGAAGGAGCATTATTTGGAAAAGAAAATTAACATTCCAAGTATATCCTTAGAATCCAACAAGAATGTTATTTCTAGGATACATATTGAGAATGATATATGTTAGATACCTATATTCTAAGAATATTTCAAGCATATTGGTATAATATTCTTTTGAGAACATAACTATAATGTCATAGAAACATTGTTTGAATATGAGAATATACATTTCGAGCATATTTTTAGAATCAAACAGGAATGTTCTTTTCAGGATGTACTGAGAATCTCATAGGTATATTCTAGGAATATCCTAATGGATTTCCCAGGAAGTTCTTGGGTATTGCAAACAGTATTTCTACAATCTTTTCTCAGAACATTCTCAGGACATTCGCAATGGTTTTGGCGAACATTCTAAGCACATTCCTTTAAAAAAAAAAAACATTCTTAATACATTCTAAGGATGCAATTTTGTTATGTGGGTAGGCTGATAATTTGTGTCTAATTTACTGTGTACAAAGCTGATAATAACTCGTTGAGTCAGGTAAAAAATACCTAAAAAAAATTATCGGCAATTAGCACTTGTGCAAATTATCGATAATTTGCACTTGTGCAAAATTATCGAATGTAATACCACAAGAGGTTTCAGGATTACCGGATAATACTTTTACCTGTCATGAAACGCGTTACGCAGCAACACCACGACTCCGAAGGAGGAGTGGTGTTGCTGGTAACGCTGCTGGTATCGCTGTAATTCGCCTCCTATTGGTCCAAAATTGCCAGACGCCTCTGTATTTTCACCTGAATATTACCTGAAGGAAATTTTCATCATGAAAACGGCCAATAAAATCAAAAATTGACGTGTCAGGGGTTTTTTGAAAAATATTCACCCTGTATAAGGTACCTGTCCCAAATAAGGCCATGTTAAGAAGTTTTATTATTTCCTAACATTATCCACCAAACCCAACAAAAATCACGAGCTTATATGTGAAGTGTTTCGCTTCTATTACTTGAATATTAACTCCAATTCATTTATTTTTTATATAAGTGATGGTTTTTGCATAAAACAAAAACACTTACCATTGGCTTTATTTGGATCACTATGCTCCTAATAAGGCCACCATTAAACAAATGTTTAAAATAAATACAATTATTTATAAAAATATCATTATTGGAGAAATAGTACACAAAATAGAACTTATACGTTCGCTGCATTCCTAAAAAAACAATAATTCCAAGTCCTAGGATGGTGATCCAAATAGGTTTACATACAACTAGTACAAATGAACCTCAGCATCTCTTGCTTAGTTAGACTCCAAGCATTTCAAAAAACATCACTCAGGTCATAATATGACACATTCTTTTAAAAAAACACTGTGATGTGAGGCCAATTGTACATTTTTCGTATGATGGCCTTATTAGGAACATGTTAAATTAATAAAAAAAGTCTGTAACTAGAAATCTAGCGAAGATATTATTCTGTACTTACTCTGTAGCTTTTTCAATGCATAAATGTCCGTTAAAAAAATACAATCGCTCCATTCACTTTATAAACACGGGTATAAACCAATTAAGTTCCAGCCTCAAAGTTATAACGTAACATATTTAATATGTGGTTGGCCATTTTTCGACATATGACGAGTTGCTAGGAACCTTCGCAATAATTTCTGATTTGCATTATAGATTTCTTTTTTAATAACATTGTAATTTTTAGAAATGGGATTCAATATTAAGCAATAAAGGGCATTGGCCTTATTAGGTACATGGCCTTATTTGGGTCAGGTACCTTATTTTATAGATTTTATTCCAACCTTACGTGCTCACTGTATACATATATAGGTTAACTAGAACTAGTACGATACCAAAAGGTTCCAGGTGATAGTAGATACAATCAACCAGATTAGTCCTGGCTACTGGTTGTAGTTAAGTTGATCCAACCAATCTTACGGTTCCAGATTTACCGCCCAAAAGACTTGTGTAACCGTCCAACTACTTAGGCTGGTGTCTGATAGCCTTTTAGTTCAATTTCGGTTAGGATTGAACGTCTATTGTTGTAACCGTGAGTAAATACTTGGTGGTAAAAAAAACCCTAAGAGAAAAACTATTATAACACACTGTATTTGTAATTGAACCATAGCGGAGCACTTCAGGAAAAGACTGAATTAGAAAATTAAACTACAATGTAACTCAATTTACTTGATAAAAAAAAAAAAACTATAGCTCTTGAAAATTCTTTTAATAGAAAAATTGAACAATAATGTATTAATTAATTAAATTAGATGAAATCATAATAAAGCTTTGAAAATAATTAAAGAAAATGTGCCTCGAGTTTGCAAAAATTCAAGTTAATAAGGTTATGTTTTTACCTGTTGGAAATAGGGTTTGTTTGCCTCGAAAATCTCTGGAAATCTGGATCGAGGTCTGGATTGGATATCCTGGAGTGAGTGAGATGATACTCTACTCTTTAGGGCAGCTTTTAACTAATGATTAAATTGAAAAAGTCAGAATCTACTTTGGGGAAAAACGTGTGCAGCAACTTACCGAAATGGCTGTTTTATAAATCCGATAACATCGGCGAAAATTATGGCACTTTACGAAAGTAAAACACAACGCAAGTAAACTCAGTGTGCCATAAATTCAATGAAGAAGAAAACCATGCCCAAAATCCCTTTTTAAGGTGAAGAAAAAAAAAATTCTTCCGGAAGACCTTTTCTTCCAAACGGTCAAGACGTGAATAGAATGTGCTACACATAAAATTAATTTGCTAAGCTACAGGTAGAAATTCAGAGATGATTCAAGATAACGACAAACGTCAATCGTCATCGATAGAAATCTCACTTACCAAATATTGCACACAACAATATAATCCGAGAAAAATGACAACGGCTAACGAGTAATGATATTAACAACAAATAATTATCCCATAAAACAATCATAACTTGAAGAATACAACATAGAGTAAGTGATCCGTTTGCAAAATTAGAGGGCTTAAAAATGAATCGACGATACTAAAAACATTACTAATCGACAGCCAGTTGACAGAATTAATGACACTTCAAAAGTCAAAAAACCGAAAGCAGGGATAGCGCAGAAAACATCTCAAAGACTATCGAACCGATGATTGACCTGGGCTTCACTAGAACTTGCACCGAGTTTAATAACTCAATAACCGAACAGAGTAAGTACGAACGGAGCAGCTCTGTACATACACTTGAAAACGGCTTGATCTGGGAACATAAACCCAAACGAAATATTTTTAACAAATGAATATTTATTTGTTTATGAAAATCAGATGATGGAATTTCAAATTGGAATCAAAATATTGATTTGTTTTGATTTTGAAATTGAATTAAAATATGGATTAAAATCGAGAAAAAAATCATTACAGCACAGGAACTAGTAACAAATGAAAATAGAATTTGACTATTGAAAATTAGGAAATTTACAGGATCTACAGCCGTTGAGATTGTTGTTGAAATTTTATAGAGAGAAAATGTTGACAAATTTAAGGGAAATTTGAATAGAAAACTGAAAGTAGGTAAGAATTAGTTGTGCAATTTTGGCCTGTTACAATAGGTCTCAGCAGAAGCGTTCAGCATTAATTTCTACGATATGCAGCTCACAGAGTTGAAAGTGGAGGAGTGATGAGCTTACAGGGTTCTTGTGTTAGGAGACTTTGAAGATTTTAATTCAACAAACATGGTGGGAATGCATACCACATTTGAGCTTGCAGATGGCTTTAAAGTCATGTCCCATATGTCATGGGCCTGTGGGCAACTTGTCTGACCATAATGTTGTTGTTTGTGGTATTATTAATACTCCCAGTCGAAACGTTCTCCTTTTTGAATATGGTAAAATTTTGAATAGAAGTTTTGTGCTTGTTGCGTTATATTTCTTGGGTTTACCATAAAAGAGGAAACACTGGATCACAGAGGGCTTAAAAATTTTATCGGTCAATCTACGTTCCCTTCATTTATGTCTGGAAAAATACAACCGGTGGTTTCATAACCAATGCAGCAAATATCGAGTGTACTTTAGATTACCTACTGTTTGTTTGAGATAGATAAGCATCTTTGTTACTCCTATCGTACCAATTCTGATTTATGTCCCGATACATTCAATTCTTTTATTCTAGTATTGCTGAAAATCTCACGAAAAAATTATTTTGGCTTAGGCACAGAAAAATTCACATAATACAATAGTGGGCCAGAGCCACAAGGCTTTTTTTGTGATCTTTGTGTCTGAATATGACACACATTAAGTACCTTTTTTTTGAAGATAATCCTTTATTATTTCTTTTTAATATATTTAACAATATTTAACAGACTCTCCAATCAGTGCAACCTACTTGCTATTATGAACTATTATTGATTGATGACATTCTCATGGCAAAGTTAAAGTTTATTCTAATTTGAAATTTTATTACTATCCGATATTTTAGCAAATACTGCTCGCGTCACGTTCATCACTCTATATCTTATCTTTAATGGTACAAAATTTCAAAATAAAATTCTTACATCTGTACTTTTTAACCTTAACAAAAGACGATCCTAATTGAAAAATGTTCAACAACTCCTGTCTCACTCAATCCAGGTCAAGAAGCAAAAATAAAAGATGGCCCCAGAAAATATTGCTTTATATATAGAGTTGCCTTTCTATTTTCTATGGCTGTCGTATTTGGAACGATATTATATTTTTCATGTTCAATCTGTATTGAGAATTTTTAGTTTGAAAGCATTCTGTTGCTTATAAAGATTAAACATTATTGCACATGACAAAAACCAATATAGGTACTTGCAACTGCTTGTTACCAACACCTATCTATTAGGTCATTAACAGCCAAATTCGACTTAAATTGTAGCAATATAATATGCAAAATCTGGTCCACGCATGCACACATGCCAGACATTTTAATGAGAAAATTCAATAATCATGAAGCGGTCCCTATTTAATGTTAATATCTCCACGTCATACAAACGCAAAATGAAGTTTTGCGGCTGTACAAATATTGGGAACGACAACTTAATGCAAATTATAATTATTATCATGCAAAATTAGGTGATAATTTGTTGTATTTGGCAAACAGGCTATTTACAATTCAAAATTGCTGCGATTTACGGGCATTTGTATAAACGAATCTAGAAATTGTTCATTTATCTTAAAAGCGAGAAAGGACTACAGGAATAGTTATTACATGTTAGAAAGTTAGGCATTTTGGGAACACTTACTTTTAGTTTTCCATTCATTTGTTTACATTTTTCCTTAATAAAAATTGAACAATAATTAGAGTAGTTGCAGATCCTGTAAATTTTCTAATCTTTATTATTTAAATTCTAACAGATCTTCAAAAAAAAGTCCAATCAAAGATTGCACTGAATGCGAAAACGTACGACGCATTATTGTTTCTTTATTGGTCAGGATTTTTGGCATGACATTTTGACATTAAAGTTCATTGACAAAATTAAAGAAAAATATTGCTTAAAAAGTCATAGCAATCTTTGATTGTTTTTTTTTTTTTTTTTTTGAACACCCGATATTTTCACTTGTGTCGACTAATGATTTTCCTCGATCTTAACCAATATTTTAATTCCATTTTCGATGTAAACAAATCAATTATTTATTGGGTTAGGTTTTCCAAATAAAGTTTTTTTTTTTTTTAGATAAAAGTCAAAATGACATTATGTTGGTAATACAATGTGAAATTGTCAATGCTTTCAAATTTTTTATGTAGAAAAGGCTTGTGTTGCCAACATAGTTACTAAATTTTTGACTTGGGGAATTAGTGGTTCGTTCACGAAGTGTGTACCGCATGCTGCTCGTACTCTGTTCGGTTGCTAAACTCAGTACCAGATTTAGTTCCAGAACCTGGTCCATAAGCACCGGGTTGCTCTCTATTTTATAGTGACACTTAAGCATGTCACTTATGATTTGTGTTCTAGCTGACTGCGGAAGTGTCGTTTGTTTTGTCAATTGGCCTTTCAATTAAAGTTTTTTTTTTTTTAAAGATAATTCCCCAAGTCAAAAATTTAGTAACTATGTTGGCAACACAAGCCTTTTCTACAAAAAAAAATTGAAAGCATTGACAATTTTACATTGTATTGCCAACGACATTATGTTTGACTTTTATCTTTAAAAAAAAACAGTCTTTAGTAATGTTTTTGGGATCATCGATTCGTTTGTAAGCGTTCACGTTTTGCAACACGAATTATTTATTCATTATCGTATTCTTCGAATATGATTGTTCTAGTGGATAATTACTGGTTGTTATTATTTATAGTTAGTCGTCAGCTGTTGTCATTTTCTCTGATTATATCGTTGTGTGCAATTTTTGGTATTTAAAATTTTTTCTGATTAATTTTTGACATTTGTCGTCACTTTGCCTCATCTCTATTCCTCAAATCTAGGACAGCTAATTAATTCCCTGTGGTGCTTCTTTCTTTCACGTTTGGTGGTTCCGAGAAAAAGGGTCTTTCTGAAGAAGTTTAATTTTGTCTTTGCCTTGGAGGGATTTCGACCTTATATTGTCAATTATTGAATTTATAGTACAGGGTGATTCATTAAGAATGGCACTCGGCCATATCTCAAAAACTATTTATCGTGGTCTTGTCGGAAAAAAATTGTCCCATAAATATGGGCAAGAGAAAATGCTGGAAATATATTTCAGCTTTCTAAAATAACCGTAAGGGGGCGTAACCCAATTGTCAAAGTACAAAAATGGTTTTATTTTTTAAATTTCAAATGGAAACGTATCTCAAAAATGCTAGCAATAGATTTTTGATGAAATTTCACACAATTTTGATATATGACTTTTTACGATAACTTATCGGATAAGATAGTTATGAGCTGTCAAATATTGCAACTTAAGAACACGAATAACTTCAAAACGACTCAACGAATTGGGTCGATCTTAGGTTCGTTGGAAAGGCAAGAGTCTGTGCTTTAATTTTGTTGTGAAAAATTCAAATTCTGCTTAGAAGGACTGACGCTATTGGTCAATATTTGAAAACAATTGAATGTTTTCAATTTTTCTTATATTTAAGATATGTTAAATCGATTTTTGAGGATGTTTTACATAGTGTTTCTTTATTATACCTTCCTACAAACGAATTCCAGAGAGTGTTAAAATTAATTTTATTAAAAATAATCAGTATTTATGAAAAAGCCCTCGTAAATTGAGCAGATACCAGATAAGTATGTCAGGCTGACACATTTTTGAAACTTCAAACGCTATTTTCTAAAGTCAAAATGCATTTCCCAAATGGAGAAGCACAACACATCCTTGAGGTTCTGCATGAATGTAATGGAAATGCAGCAAATAAACTGGTTTTGGATTATCTCTGTTAGTATTTACAGAAAGAGCAGAATGAAAAATGAATAAATCCACAGTACGCGGGTGCCGAATTTATGCGGAAATGACGTCTGGATTTTAATTTCCAAAATTATTAATAGATGGCACCACCACTTGAGTAGTTTACTATTCTCAAAATAAATATTATAATTATTTCTTCTTCAAAGTTCGTATCCTAACATGCTCGTCTATTAATGGCTATTATTACATGATCATTGCATAATATAGTTACTATTATAATTTCTTAACGCACTTTTTCCATTATTAGACATTCATCAATGATGACAATCAACTGTCAGAAAAGCGAAGTCATTATTTACGATGGCTTTTTCATAAATATTGATTATTTTTGATAAAATTAAATTTAACACTCTCTGGAATTCGTTTGTAGGAAGGTATAATAAAGGAAAACTGTGTAAAACATCCTCAAAAATCGATTGAACATATCTTAAATATACCATTCCATTTGAAAATTTCAAGAAAAATTAGAAAAAGTCAATTGTTTTTAAATATCCATCCATAGAGTCAGTCCAACTAACTGAAGTTGGATTTTTTTACAACAAAATTAAAGAACAGACTCTTGTTTTTCCAACGAACCTAAGATCGACCCAATTCGTTGAGTGGTTTTGAAGTTATTCGTGTTTTTAAGTTGCAATATTTGACAGCTCATAACTATCTTATCCGATAAGTTATGGTAAAAAGTTACAAATGAAAATTATGTGAAATTTCATCAAAAATCTATTGCTAGCATTTTCGAGATACGTTTCCATTTGAAATTTAAGAAATAAAACCATTTTTGTACTTTGACAGTTGGGTTACGCCCCTTACGGTCATTTTAGAAAGCTGAAATATATTTCCAGCATTTTCTATTGGCCATATTTATGGGATAATTTTTTTCCGACATGACTACGATGAATAGTTTTTGAGATATGGCCGAGTGCCATTCTTAATGAATCACCCTGTACATGGAGTTGCCTTACGTTGCATTACGTTTTCGTAAAGTGCCACAATTTCGCCGATGATTTCTGATTTTTACAACCATCCATTCGGTAAGTTTTACTTTGCACGTTTTTCGACAATGGATTCCGACGTTCTCTATTTGATCATTAGTGAAAAGCTGCCCTAAGGGGTAGAGTAACGACCACCTCACTCACTCCAGGATTTCGAATCCAGACTAATCCAGAATATTTTCGAGGCAAATAAAACCCTTTCCAACAGGTGAGACATAACAGCGACAGATATTTTTACAAACTTGAACCAAATTTTTTTCCTTTTAAATATATCTAATTCTGCTTTTTATACACAAATTATTTAAATATTTTTGAAGAGCTACAGTTTTACCTATTAAACTGACTATCAATGATTGACTAAGTGACATTGAAGTTACATTCATTTTCTTGTGTTTCATTTCAAAGTGCCTAGCCTTGACTAAAGTTAAGTTACAAATACAGGGTGCTATAACAGTTTTTTTTAGGGTTTTCACTTACGGCCACAAAGTAAAGTATACGGCCAGCCCTTTTCAATTAGGTAAAGGCTATACGTATAAGTGTACGGCAGCCTCCATCGAAACCCACACAGTTGTAAGGCTACCTTTACCAAAGCCTACACCTTTTTGGACGGTTATACCTTTTGTTTTGGTACTGTTGAACCGTACGACTGTTTTGACCATACCAGCTACAACCTGTAACCAGGACCAACCAGGTTAATTGAACCTGTCGCATCACTTGGAACATATACAGGGTGTCCCACGAGGTTCCTCCCAAATGATCATTTCGGAACGCATCATCGTATGTTCCACTGTATAATTTTCTGTCATATCCTTTAACAAAGCCTCAACAAATATGGCATAGCCGATTTTTTAATTTAATTTTCTAACAAAAAATACCATAATATACCATGAGTTACATTTAAGATTCGAAAGTTGACGTCACTTGACCGAAATTGAAGCAAAAATGGTAAAATTGGATGGCAATGGTAGAAGCGGCACAAAAAGTTACCCAGATCCTCAAAATTTCAACTATATTGGATGACGCGTTCCGAAGTTAACACCTGGGAGAAACGTCGTTGTATATTGGTATCGTACTAGCTTTAGTTTAAAAACCCATTGTTGTCATTTTGTAACGTTAATATTTCCAACTTGAGACATTCCATTCGGTTCCTAAAAGAATAATATAAGATCAAATAAAACACGATATATACTCACGAAGTTCTTTTATTTTAATGGCCCAGTGCATAGCTATGGTTCAATGAATGTTTATTCCTATTTTGGTTTTGGTTTTGTTGTTGTTGTTGTTCCCATAGATAAGGGATACAAAACTCTCTCGAACCTATTATATAGATGGGCAACTCAATACAAACATTTTGTTCCTGATTACAGCGCCCTCTCGCGTGTGTAGTCAGCAACTTGAGAACGCGGGAAGCGCTCCTTTTTGATTTTTTTTTTCTTTAGGGTACGTTTCTCATGTTTTATTGCCACTAGCACTAAACAGTTTAATATGTTTCTAGTGGAAATAAAATTATGATAAAGAGTCTCTTGATCACATACCGAAGAGTTACATACTAATTAATCCATGTATTAAATACACAAATAACAATTTTGAATTACTTTATTAACTATACAGTATGATATCAATCCAATCAATAATAGTTACCTACACCTACAATGAATAAGATTTTTTGATTGTAAACGATTTGCAGGCATAAAATAATCACCTAAATAGAAAGAAAAATTACAGGAGGTAAAATCCCAATTACGGTATAATGTAGGGATCGAAACATACCTGCTCATCATTTTTGGGAATTCTATGCATTTTTACTCTGTTCCCTCGGCTTTCACACATTGCCACACAACAAGATGAAACTATTTTGCTTTGAACGGAGAAAATTTTCAATCTCGGATTCAAATTATTGAATAAAAATGGAATATGTCAAAATTTGTCAAAATATGATGAAAAAGTGAAAGTGAAGCGACGCTGCCACATGTCAAAAGCATGGGATATATTTCTTTTGAAAAAGAAATGTAATTTCAAATCCTACTACTGGCAATTATATTATGTTAGCGAGGCACACGACTTTTTTTCCATTGTTGGAAGCTTTTTAAAACAAATGGACTGTACTTTTTATGTATAAATCTGACAACAGCATTGGACGACAGCGCCTCTGCCGTCTGTAGTCGCAAGCTTTTAGCGGAACAAATTGCGCCATAAGAGTTGCACATGCATGGTTGTTCCGCTAACCTGACTTTGGACTTGCTTTGGACTGTCATTGAATTGCTGGCACTAGACGCTTTCATTTGGTCGTGAGTGACCTGCTCTGGTTGCGCTCGGTTGCGCACTCGGTTGCACCCAGGCGTACTTAGGTGTTTTCGTTGGGTCTTTCTAGGAAACTGTAATCCCACCTGTCAAACTTGGTGTGACCATGTGTTTCATGAGTACAAATTGACAATGTCGATGAGAGGGGGTATTTTTGCCACCCTTTAGGGGAGCTTCCGGTTTGTCCGAGTTTTTATTTATGCATTTTTACGTGCGCCACGTGCGGCGGATTCGAAATAATTCGGGGAAATTCTAGAATTCAAATTTTCGTGGAATTTGAGGGGAACTTCCGGCGAATCCTTTCTTGGGGAGCCATCATGCCTCGGATCCGACAGTCTCAGTTCAGTATGGTGAGGTGGAAAGCAGCTCTTTGAGGAATAGTGGACCAGTTTCCGGAAGTCTTTGTCTGGAATCTCGTGCTCTTCTGGTATATGAAGTGAGGATTATTGGTCCCTGTCCGTATTGCGAAGATTTGCCCTGTAGGAGGATCAAGGAATTGTGCATTCGAGGGATTTCGCACCCATTTTTGGGGAGTATTTTAAGTGCTACTTTGCCACCGCCCACGTGTTTTATCCGATACTTTCGTCGGTGAAGCTCCTCACCACTGAACTGGTCCTCAAAAACCCCTGGAAGCGTATCCATTGGGGTATTGAAGCCCTGGACTCACACTAGGGGCGGAGCCCTGAGCTCACAGCCTTCCAAGCGACACGTCCACCTGGCGAACTACAGTCCAGCCATTCCTGGCTCAGCGAAAACCCTCATCGAGGGTTTTTTTGAATTGGATTTCAAGTACTGGATGACTCAGAATTCTTGGCCTCCACCTCTGGTGTAATTGGTCCTCGGTCCGCTGATGTCTTGGCATAGAGCTGTTGCCGCTCTGAACGTCTTCCCTGTCCGTCTTTGTCACCGCTCCATCAGTTGACCATCAGGGCCCCATCTCGTCGAGGCTTGTAGAGCCAGATAAGTACTAACCAACCATACCGTTTCACTTATTTCATTTTTTTTAAATCTTTTAATACCTGTTTGATCTTACCTCAACCATTTTGAGGCCCGTTAGATTGTACGCATTTCTTTTCTTAAATATAATTCAACTAATGTTTGTCAAATATAAGGGAACGGCCCTACCCTTAACCGAGGTGCCACCACATTATATTAAACAAATCGTGGCCAAGTAGGCTAGTTCTCGGCATGCTAGTTTGGGGTGTAGGTGTCCTGACTCACCACAGAGTCATTAATACTCCCAATATTAGCGGGACTTAACAATTATTGTTATAATGTTTATTTAGTGCGTATTAAGTAATGCATGTGCAAAGTGTCACATCGAGGTTTATGACGTCATAAGGTCGATCTGGTAAATTAATGATTTATATTTATTTATTCATTTGAGGTGCAAGTTTGTTTATCTCATTGATAAAGGTGCACATTTGTGTGGTGTAACTGCATAATTTAATATTTTTAACCGCAATATTTTTGTCAAAATACTTTTGAGACGGTTGTATTTGTTTCCTACTTCTCAGTCCATCCTCAGTCAAGGGTATTTATCTACGGGAATGGTGACACTTTGAAGACGAACAAGAAGACTTAATTAATTTTTGTTCCAACTGTGATATTTTCACTTTTTTTTTTGAAGTACACATATACACAATTTGTTTTCCAATAAACTTCAATTCATTAAATAGACTCCGGCTTACATCAATTAACCCCCACCACCTTATAGGGACAACAGCAGCTTAATTTTTGGGAAAATTTGCAACGATTATTTTTAGGATGGTCTAGAACCTGGCAAGTTCGTGGTTAGTTCTTGGGTCTGGACTTTATAATTTTCCATTGTACCATCTGTTCTACAAGCGATAAGTGGCTTAACTACGTGGCGCCTTATAAATATTACAGCTTTTGAACCCACCCCATTCTCCACTGTTTAAAAGCTGCCGGACCCACTTGTCGCAGACTTTATATCAATCTGGGAAATTATTATTGCTTGTTCTGTTTCTGTCAGATCTAATAGGGAACATCTAAATTTACGCCATAATTTTAACTTTAATTTTATACATTTTGCCCCTATTTTGTACGCCAAAGTTATCACCGTGGTACGTAAGAGTGTTATTCAGTAAGTACTGTAACAAGTGACAAGTAAAACAACTATTAGGTAGTGGATGATTAATTTTATCTATTTAGCTTTGATCACATCAATGTATTAAGGTTTGTGAGTGGTAACTGTTCCAAAAATAATTTTATTTATTTATTTTTTATTTCTTTATTTTGTCTTCAACTTTTGGTTAACTCATTTGAGTTACCACAATATTTTGTATTTAAAATTTTCAAATTTAAATTGGATTATTAATTGTGAACCACAATAATATTTTTAAGAACATATTCTCTTTTTTTTTAAACGAATTCTACAGCACTTGAACTAATTGAGTTTTATTTGGTTTTATGCACTCAGCCAGCTTATTATTATTATTATTATTTTTATTTTAATATTTCGATCAAGTTGTAAGGGCCTGGAGCCAGATAAAATCCTGGAGGGTGCGACTTATCTGTCCTGAGTCGGTGGCGCCCAAAACATAACCCACCCCTATTCTCCGAATTGTTTAATTCTGAGCGAAGGCTTAATTTGCACGTACTTTGACCTTCAGTCCTGATGCAATATGATTATTTTTTTTTATTTTTTTTTCAACGCAGACGAAGCGTGGCAAGGTATTACAAAAACTTAGAAATAATATACATACATATTTTTGCCATCTCTTTCATATTTAAAGCTCCCATTAGGAGTTTATGCACTCCCAAAGAGTCAATACTAGTGGAAAGCAAATTCACGAAACGAAATTTTCTTTTTGCTTCCCCCCTTGAAGAAAAAAGATTGTAAAACTTGTTGGCACAAGCTCTCGTAGTATTGCATCGCGAGTGGCATATTTGCCATGTCATTAAAATTTATTGCTTGAAAATTTGCTGAAAGATAAATTATCTTGCGGTAATCTGTCGCAGAAAGACGCGGGAGATATATTTTGCTGAATTACTTATGGCAAATTAAAAAAATCGTATTTTAACTTCAAATTTATGGTTTATCTTAAAAGCAGGCAAATACGTCGAGAATCCTCAAAAACATGTACACATCAGACATACAGCAGAAGCAGCAGTAAAATTTGTTTTCTTTCATTTTGTATTCGGGCTTTGCCGTGCTTTTTAACTTGACCTATATTTCAGATGTACCTATATGGGATGCTCACAACAGTGCATTACATGAAAAATTCACCTCAAGCGACATGACAATCTATGTTTAATTAATCACAAGCAATATACTTTTGATTGAATTTTTTTAAGTAGGTATTACTTTAATTGAATTTTTAATGTTTTGTCTGGCAGTCCTCTTGAGATCTAAAAGCTGCACTATTGTCAGCCAGTAAAAAAAAACAAAAGTCTATTTTCGCAGTCGTTTCCAGTTCTCTGTATTTTTGTGGTTTTAAATGAAGAATTCACCGTTCTGTGAAACTCTTGATTGTTTTATACTGCAGGAATAGAAACGTAGAAAGCGCTTCCTGGCAACACACACATGGTGAATTTTAGAATTCGAGTTCGATTTATCTCTGAAATTGGGTTAAATGAAAACATAAAAAAAAAAGAAAAACGTTTTTTCGTCAATCAGCAATTCACTCAGGAAAAGTAATTTAATATATTAAATAGAACAAGTATAAGCCTTCCAGGCAAAATGAGAGATGAAAAAGAAAAAATCCAAAAACCCAACTCGTGAAACTTCATTCGACATTTGACATGAAAACTTTTTTTTATTTCGTTTCAGTGAGCCGAAAAGGCTTTAGATGAGAGACACAATATATAGAAAACCCTTTTGTGTGACATGATTGAAAAAAATGTCTTTGATTCTAGTGAGGCTCTTTGGGGCCATTGATTCCACGTTTTATATTGCTCCAGTATTTGCGACAAATACACACTTCATTAACATGAGATTTTCTTTGGCGTGGAAAATTTTTGTAATAGTTTAGCGTTTTAATAATTTAGGGTGGTAGGAAAACCATCTTCTAATATTTGACTGTGGGTCATTGGGTTAAGCCCCAGGTGATCAAAGAATATAATTGACGTAAACGGTGAACGCAACTTGTTTCATCATTATTCATTGCTAATAAACCACACAGGATATTGCGTCAGCTTATCTAGAAGGTATTATGATCAAATTTTCAACGCGTTTTTATATTCAACAATACAATGATGGTAATGATTTAGTTAGTCACAAAGTGCATCTTAACAGTGTGACGAATTTAATCGGAATATTTTCTATATGGAAAATTTCCAGGCGTTACGTGTGCTTCGTAGGACATCGGAGAGTTGACACCACTTGCTATTTAGGCTCCCATTTGTGCTGGCATTGTGGTTGTTATATCAATCTTGTTTTCTGATAAGGTATCTTGTATCTTTGAAATTGTGCGTGCGTTGCACTGACGGGAATTAATAAGTTTAAAACCAGTATAGATATCGGTTTTTCTCTTCATTGTCTTAAAAAGTATAACTTCACTAGGTAGGTATACGTATTATTGCATATTCCAGCTGTGTCCAGTAGTAGATTGTATGTACACTTAGCGCCTGTATTGTGAACTTTGATTATGGAAAATATTTTGATTTGGACTTGTAGTGGCTGCGAAGCGAATGTGTTACTTCTTAGACGAAGCTGAGACATTTCCTGGTCTCAAGTCGCATTCGAACTTCTCGAGTCTGGATTTTTCCTCTGAGATAACGGTTTGAATCTATTCTTGAAATTTTCCTATAACCCGTCCTGTACTGCAGTAGATCACTATTAGCCGAAAACTAGACCACGTTCAAAGAATGGCATGCCTCAACATAACTGGTGCAATGAAAACACACCAACTAGTGCTTTGGAAAACTAGTGCTTTGGAAGTAATTCGCTTGTTTGACGCCCCTGGATATTTATCTCAAGGAGGTTGCTTTAACCACAGTAATGCGCTTCCGCACTGTTGGTATCGAACCAAGTGCAGAAGACGGTTTGCACAGGACCTGCATATGGCGCGAGGCAACGAACTCACTATTGGAAGAGTGGACTATGCAACGACACATTTCGTCTTCAAAAAGTACTACATAATCAATACGAAAGGCATTGGTAACAACATAGTGGCAGGGGTAAGTAACATCTACACTTACGGATCCAAAACAGAAACAGGCTCGGGATGCGAAGTATACTTCAAAGCCCTCAAACTGAACCTAACTGAAGCCCTTGGCTCCATGCCATAATAAAACATTTATTCAGGTTGCATCTTAGCATCACACTCTTGTGTCCGACTTGTAATCAAGAACAAAAGACGATGGAGCAGATTATTTGTGCCTACACTGGTCTCGCGCCAATACGCAGAGCCAGATCAGGCCAATCGTACCCAACCCTAGAAGAGATCAGCGACGTCATCGCCTACGTTAAATCGCTAGGCTGAATGACGAGCTAAGGATGACCTCTCCTCTTGTGAAGGCGTACAATGGGCCTACTGTGGCCTAAGTGGTGGCATACCACCCTCCCAAACTCACAGATACAAATAAGTATCACTTTATTTTGTCATTATCACAGATCACCTACATTATCTTATTTGAAGCTGACTGAGCTCATATACTAAGTTAGGTACTAATGTATAATAATATGGAAAAACATTGAATGCAAGACTACCTACCTACTTGTTTACTTGAATCACTTACTCTATTCCAAATTACACGACAGTTTATGCTTATGTTTGAGAGATTCTAAGACTTTTTTCACTTTTTTGAACATCCCCATAAAATAGAACCAACTTCCAAAATAGGTCAAAACAATCCATCATATCTTCTAAAGGATTTTATATGAAAATGTTTTCTTGAAATAAAGCAAAAACTTGCTGAATCAGGCTACCGCACAAAACTTTCCAAACTAATCCTAAACAATAGCTTTAAAGAAAAGGCCATTTAAGATGATAGAAACTTGGTAGAAAAGTCGCTTAAATAAAAAGAACAAAAGCACAACACTAGTTGACCACTTAAAAAGGGAATTGTTCGTAAAGCTTTATTTGTAAATATCCGTCGGGGGGCAATTTTGAGCTTTCCGAACAAATTCCCGAGGGAAATAAGTTTAAAAATTAATATCCTCTTACAGGAACGGAACAAAATTTTCTCATAATTTCTCGTTTATTATAACTATGCGCCCGATCAAGGAATAGAATTCAAATTTCACAAATCACACCAGAAGCTCCCTCTCTTGCGGTCTCTAGACATGATAAAACTAATCTAAGTTTCTAACAAGTTTCCACCGAAAGTTTCGGGAATTTCATCAAACTCCGGTTCACTTTTCACCATCCGAAATCGCATAAATAAAGGAAGTGTTGATTCTGGCGCGCCCCGACGCCAGCCAGCGTCTTTAGGAGGCTTTAATAGGTCTACGGCACAGGAAGTTTTGGAAGTGCAAGTGGTATGATGAGGTTTTGCATATTATTCTTAAGGAGTTCGGATTTGGATTGGTTTAAAGGATGTTTCCCGTGATACTCTAGCCGGTGGCATAATTTTTTACTAAAAAATTAAGTCTACCTACTTTATTGCAAAAATCACGTTTACTTCCTATCTGATTTTTAGCAGAGACGTCAAATAAAAAAAATTGTAGAAAGCATCCGAAAGTTTTTGAAAAAAATAGTTACAAGTATTGACGATGTTCGAAAAGGGTGAGGCAAAACAAAGATTCCCATTTATTCTTTAAATGGAATACGCTGTATATTCTTCGTGCAATCGTTGGTCCATTTTACTCTGATATTGATTCCACTACTAAGTAATAATTATTAGAAAAAACGATTATTTTGTCTATCAAGACATAAAGTAAAGAACAAATTTAACCTTGGCTGTTATCGTAATCAGTTAATCAGTAACCGTGCTAGTAGCATAATAACATACCTACTTGAAATCAGACTCCTCGCCGGGATCATTTCTTGCAACTTGCGACGTGAATTCTACAGGTTAGTTGCGAACATTATTATTATGAAGTATGGAGGAAGATAAAGGAACTGGAAGATTTGACGTTTCAGTCAATAACAGCAAATATACTGTACTCATCACAGGAACCTAATTCACTATTAATCAATATCGAAATAGGTGCCTATTAGTAGATAAAAAGAAATTGAGGATAAGCTCTGGGGTTGCTTTTGAATAAAGATTTGTTTCCTGTGTGTTCTGTTCCCTTGTTCCCTAAACATTTTTCT
Source organism: Ceutorhynchus assimilis (assembly GCA_917834065.1). Classification (NCBI taxonomy): domain Eukaryota; kingdom Metazoa; phylum Arthropoda; class Insecta; order Coleoptera; family Curculionidae; genus Ceutorhynchus; species Ceutorhynchus assimilis. The sequence goes on along the minus strand of OU892280.1, from coordinate 39,152,985 downwards.
TTGTGTAATATTTTTTCGCTGCGACATGCAGGAAAACACGCGTGAACCGAGATAGCAGAAACTTTATTTTTCCAGCCACAAAGGCTCATAATTCTTGATAAGGAACGCGTATATCGGATAAAGGAGATCCCCTTTATCCGAAGGTTGTGGTTCAGGATGTTCGTCGTACAGATAAATCTATCGATTTAATTTAGAGATTTTCTTTAGGGAACCTTTCGCAATAAAATTTTATTTTTAAATTCACCAGCAAGAAAAATTGGCTGCTTTACATAATCGACACTAGAAAATCCTCCCTCAAATCCCTATGCATTTTTCCTTATATAAAACTAACAACCCCGTATTTTATCGGATCCGATAAATTTGTTTTCGGCATACAGAGAAAAGTTGAAGCTGCCTCGCGACTCCCCATAGTCAGCTGATATATCGAGTAATACATTAGCTGGAAAGTGCAGAAAAGTACCCAAAGAAGAAGAGACACATTGCTACTGTTCGAACGAGTTAAGAATCTTTGATCGCGTCTTGTTTTCGACGATAATTCTTTCTAGCCGGTATTTTATTTCGTGAGGAATAGAACATTGTTTGCATAAGAAAATAGAGAATGTATTGCTCGAGAACAAGAATGGAACTCTGAATTAAACTTAGTAGATTCGGGAATAGCTGAGCAGGATTTTTATTATTAAAATGGGTCATACGAGCTACATGGTTTAATTTTTTTTTTTATCACGATGACCTAGTGCCAATCTCCGCTCACTGTGGATGACCAAGGAAGTCCACAGTAGCTGCGTCTGATCCAGAATAAGCGACTGCAAACTGGATTTATTCCAGATTAGACGGTTTCATGGAAATTCGCCAACAAGTATAGGTAGTCATTACCGTACATGTAGAATTATTTTACATTATGCATTCTGATCCACACTACTGGCTAGTTCTCCTCCTTGTTCTAAAACCATCGGATACCAACTAACTCCCCAGGCACCGGATTTGAATGAAATCAAGAGAGTATTACCGAACTAGGTTACAAGAGCATAAGATCGCTTTGGAGCGATGTTCAATAATGGATGCAAGCGGACCCTGAATCATGACCATTTAGCTTTATCATAATATCCTGGTAAAACTTTTCTTGACAATAAACCTTTTCTTGCACAGTATCCTTTAGTTTTATTGGCTTAAAAGGAAATTTCATTCCATTTTTGACAAAATCAATCTTAAGTCTAGGACTTTGAGTGATTTTTATGCCGGGAATGCACCCGCCAGAATAGAATTCATCGAAGCAGGTATGGTATGTCAGGAGCAACTATATTCTGTTTCATTGCAGCTGATAGCTCGATACCTTCATTATAGATTCTAGTATTTGGGTGTGTCAACAAATTTCAGGTTTTTTTCATTAAATACATACAGCTGTATGCAACATCCTCTTTTAACTTAAAACCGCTTTTTAAAACTGGTCACTTTTAAAAATATGTATTCTAAGTTATACAAATTTTTAAAGGTACCAGTTTAAAAAGCGCTTTCAAGTTAAAAGAGGATGTTGCATACAACTGTTAGTGTTAAGCATAGTTTTTTTTTAGAAATTATAGCCCAGTGTATCCTAAAAAAGGTAAAATAACAATAGAGCCTTAAAATAAAAATGAGGGATAAGGGTTGAATCGGAGCACAATTGTCGGAGAGTTATCAGTTAATAAATCCCTATGTAATAAAGGAATTTTTGATAGACAATACATATTTTTTGGAAATTTGTTTTCAAGAAGTAGGTACGAATAATTATTAAAAGTTTATCAAGTGATTTATAAGTAATTCATAGCCTTGAAATTCATAATGGAATGGTAGTATATTGTAGATTGTGATCGGGTGTTTAGGTTATGGACCTCTCCGCACTGCGACCTAATTGGATCTATTCTGCTTCTCCTCATATCTAGCGGGTCCCCAGATTGGCTACTTTCACATCCACAGCCATTAAGTAGAGCTGTTCCAGATAGATGCGTCTTCTGTGGCACAATGCCTCACAGTTGCAAAGTACAGGGGTGGGCATAAATCAGGTGGCAAATTTGCACTCAGCTGGCCGCGTGAACCTACCTGAAATCCGAGCGAGAGCGGTCAAACTTACGCATGTACTATTTTGGAGTTTACGAGTTGACTATTAAACCCACCCCTGTATGAGTTTCACAGATTCGAAGGTTTCTTCACAGAAGCGGCATAGGCCTGATTCTGTTTTGCCCATCTTTTTCAGATGGTAATCCAGAGTGCCGTGACACGTAAGGAGGCCTGTAACCAGCCTCAGATCCGCTTTACTAAAGTCGATCATTTCCTTTGCCTTTATTGACTGAGGCAAGATGGATTGTTTCGCCTGTCTAAGTCCTGGAAGCGTGTTCCAGCAGGAGCTTATTGAGCCTTTACCCGATTCTGGACTATTATACAGCTTTTCGTAATGCCAAAGAAAAGTTCTGGTCCAAGAAATGGTGTTGCAGCTCCTTGTCTTACTAGTTGGTCCGCTAGGCTCAATGGCTTCGACTCCTTGGTGCCCATAACAGGGTGAAATATGCCAGCACTGGAATGACGTGGAATGGTAGTAAAATCCACATTTCTATATCAGTAATGGTAGGTAACTGCCGTCGTTCCGCCTATGGCTTACGATTGTTTATTGTCCCTCGATTTTTGCTATCAACTGCGATGAAATGGACTTTTAAGAATGTAAAGGGTGCACAGAGTTTCTGCCATCGTTACAACGAATAAGATGGACAAAAATTCGAGAAAATCAGGCACCGCTAGATGGTGCTGTATTTTTCCATAATAAAGTCTTATAGGGGTGAACAATAATAAAATTGCATAGGCTATTGTTTGAGGTGTTTGGTGTGTTTCGTTATTGAATTGTGGTGAGAAGTAGCGTTTTTTTTTTAGATACTACTTTTTTGTATTTATCAGTTGTTGAACTATGCTAAAATGCCAAAAATTGATGTTACTTAATGATATAGTGACTTATATTCGGGACAGAAGTAGACTTCTTATAGAAGGTGAAGCAACTTTTAAAGCGAGGCATATAATACTTTGTGGCTTTGAAGGAGAAACAAATATTAGAAGCTTGTGTTTGAAAACCTTATCTTCAATTTCTAAACCTCACGAATAAAAAAGAATTTTTTGTAGGATGAGATGTGTGAGGGATTTTCTGACTAGGAATAGCTAGTTTTTTTAAAGCCTTGTTTGATTTGTTGATGGAAATATATTAAATTAAATTTTTCATCACTTGATAGGTACCTATTCATATTTTGTTTACACAAGGAGGAAAATTGATATCTGTAAAATGCAGACTACATACTCGCATATTTTTAGAAACTGGCTTTCCAATTTTCAATGCAGTTCGCCGAGTCCTACATTTCTTTTTATCCTTTAGAAATGGATGTAGTGAAATGTTTTGGGAGCAGTAGGTATGAATGAAAAGCACTGAAGAACCGAACAGATTTGTTAATAAATGTAGCCCACTTCAAAATTTTCGCCAATAAATGAAAATAAAATACAACAATAACCTGTAATTCATTCAATCAAATAAAACGGGACAAATATCCATGAAGCCCAAAAGAGCACAATAGTTTACACACGAATAGGCCAGGGCAAATAAATTTTTTCGTAACATAAAATTTAACAGCAAACTATCGATGCAGAATTGTTAAGGATCATTTATAGATGCTAAAAACCAAAAATGCAACATCTAATTACTTTTAGGGGATTTTATAAACAATATTTAGTGCAAAAATAGGGCTTTTTTTTGTTTATTTCACTGTATTTCGAAAACTTATGATCGGATGGTTTTGCTACTGAAACAATAGTTTTAGAGCATTGAACAAGCTTTAAAATGAGCCATCATACAACTCTGTAGGTCTTTTAGTCTTCGAGAAATGATTTTTTCCCCCAAAAAAGAGATTTTCGTAAAAAATTCCTAACTTTTTTAATTTTCATGCTAGACCATTAATTTTTTACACATATATAGTAGATGAAGCAGGCTCTATTGAGCCCAAATTTGGGCCCGGTCCGATGGGTCGTTTTGGCATAATACCCTTGTCAAGCAAAATAGGGATGTTTCTAAAGCAGTCTGTCGAATTGAGGATAATTTTTTTATATTTATTTCGAAAAGTCCACTGATAAGTCGAAATGTCAAACTATCGATCCTCTATCTCAGATTTTTCATTCAATTTTTTTATCGCAAGTAAAACGGCTCCGAACATCACTAAAAATTGAAAAAAAAAATGTAATTTGCGTGGGCGGGGGGAAGCTCGCTGCCTACTCCGTTTGAATTCCCGCCGATTTTTTCCATTTTCAGTCATGTTCGAAGCCGTTTTACTTGCGATAAAAAAATTAAATGGAAAATCTGAGATAGAGGATCGATAGTTTGGCATTTCGACTTATCAGTGGATTTTTCAAAATAAATATAAAAAAATTATCCTCAATTAGACAGTCTGTCTGCTTTAGAAACATCCCCATTTGCTTGACAAGGGTATTATGCCAAAACGACCCCTCGGACCGGGCCCAAATTTGGACTCAATAAAGCCTGCCTCATCTACTATGTAATGTGTAAAAAATTAATTGTCTAGCATGAAAATTAAAAAAGTTAGGAATTTTTTACGAAAATCTCTTTTTTGGGGGGAAAATCATTTCTCGAAGACTAAAAGACCTACAGGGTTGTATGATGGCTCATTGTAAAGCTTGTTCAATGCTCAAAAACTATTGCCAGAGTAGCAAAACCATCCGATCATTAGTTTTCGAAATACAGTGAAATAAACAAAAAAAGCCCAATTCTTTTGTTGTAGGTAAATCAAATTGTATACGGCGGGTAAGCTTAAATGTCACCTTTTTATTTTTCCTTAGGCCTGGTTTATTCCTCTTCAGATAAACTTGCTGGTTACTATCTGCAAGATAAATTTACCGTTCTATAATCCTATTGGTCCGCGGATAATTGGCCGACCAATGGGATTACAGATTGCGTTTTTATCCGTCAGACTGCATACCTGACAATTTATCAGAAGGTGAATAAACCGGCACTAAAACTTCTACATCCGATTTGATTCACACCAACTCTAAAAGAAAATTGATAAATATTCATTTGCACAGCTAAAGAATATCCTACCCGTGCGAAAAACAATTTTCCAAAAACTGTACTAACTGTAAATAGTTTTCTCGAGATTTCTCTAGTTATTTTCCGGATGCTTGAAATGAGACCTTATTACACAGAAGATTTTCGCTGGGTAAGAGATCTAGGTTCCATTTCCAAGCTTTTCATTAAGGCGTTTTTGGAGTAAGCTTTCAGGGGGAATCCTAATAAATGATTTATTCATATTTTACAGCTAGAGTGAAAAATGACAATGCAGAGGATCCATTTTATCAAATTAATAATTTATATATAGCATGACAGGCAATCTTTTCACAAATTTTTCTTCCTAAAATCAATAAGGCCACGCTTCTGAAATATTAATAAAGCTTCGATATTTTTCGGAAAAATATAAAAATATGTTTTTTTCATTTAATATTTTTTATCGTAAATTTATGTAGAGCTTATGTCTTATGAATTTCGCTATATTTAAAAAAAAATAAAAAATAATATAACCATACAATTTTATAAATTATTTTGAAATTATGCTAGAAATACTTTAGAATATACTGGTCAATGCTAAATTTTATTTATAAAGGATATTTTGTCCCAGTTTTCATGGTATTTATTGCCACTCGAACATAAAATATGCATCTTTTATTTTACACGATATTGAGAAATTATTTTATTTATTAACATTACTGATAGGTTTCTATACAATATTTTGGATGGAATATTGCGATATTATCGTGGAACGGTCATTAAATAAATTATAAATAAATGGAAATAACATGTTCAATGCATTATTTCAATCTGAAAGGTACCTACAAAATATTAATTTGTTAAATTAAATCAAAGATAAAAGTTAGATTAGATCATAAGTTCAAGAAGTAAGCATATGAAAAACCTCACGTACGTAGGTGGAATTGGATTTCAATTTTCATTTATTGTTATGTGTTTTTAAATTTACATTTCCCATTGCGTAAAAACTTTCAAGAGTGCTTCTGTGAAATTTATAAACATTCAAAATTTACCTTACATTATATATTTATTTTCTGTTTGAATTTTAATAGAACAATCATGTCGTTTGCGCTTCAACAGAACCATATGCAAGGAGCAAACAAACAACAAAAAACCGAGACTTGTTTCCGCGCTTTTCTCCCTCTCAAAAAACTCCTTTTTATGCTTTCAAGCGTAATTTCTCTGTTTCAAAGACAACTCGCGGAACTCGGAATAATATAAAAGAGCCCTGAAAACTCCTCGGGTCATATTAAAACAATGCTTGTTTCTTTTTTTGTAAAATGGATGATAGGATAAGGAGAATAATGAAGAAAACATTTCGCCGATATGAAACTTGAAATTATGAACCTTGCTTCCGGATGCTTTACAGACACAGTGTTCTTCCATCTCTAGGCAACTTCAAGAAAAGTATACTTTTTGTGGCAGGTGAATACACTGGTAATCTGTAATAAAACAGGAATAATTGACTCCATGCACTGTTAACTGGTTAACTGGCTCACTGGTTAATTTTCATTGTGCCAGGAAAATGTCACAAGAGTCAAAGGAAAACTAGCTGGGTATCATCAGCGTATTGATGTAAATTCAACAAGATCATCTAGATAAATGGAATAGAGCAATGATCCCAGAAAGCTTTCCTCATCTACCCCTTTTGTAGTGGTAACAGACTGTGATGAGCAGCTTTCACTTGGAAAATAAAGGGAGATTTGTATCTCTGATGGAGGGACCGTAGATCGCTTGTGTGATGCTCAAGAAGCTGTGGTGCATGGCAGCGCTCAATCTGAATAACTTGACAAATTGTATTCTAATCATCATCATTAACTAAATTTGTAGTAAGAATTAAAAACACTTAATAAAACTTATTTTAGGGCTACGCTACGGCCATAAGTACGTATACCACCGTTTCAATTTTCAAACTTCGAATATAAAAAGTTCATTGACAGGGTATAAAAAGTTTAATATAAATATAATAATAGGAGCCATATCGATCTCGTCTAAAAAGTTTCTTGTTCGTAAACTTCGGCATTTAACACTTGACTGTACACCGGAGAAGTTTGCTGTTATGGCTTGATGAATTTCTTAATGAAATCAGCGCAATTTTTTTTTTTTTTAATTTCTCTAAGATAAAACATTAAGCCAAAAACCTTTATACCTTAGTATGATTATCCCTCCCTATTTTAAACTTATCAAGAAATAGTTTCCAAACCATCGACGCTTTAAACAGGCAGCCCGTAAATTTATAGCTCAGTTTAGGGGATAAAGATGTTGGTAAGTCTCTAATTAGGAGATAAATTAATTAAGTCCCGGTATTAAAACATTTTGTCTAACGTGTTTCATCCTTCATCAACTTAGAAGGGGGATAAAAGGGATATAACTTTAGAAGGGAGATGTATAGTAAGTTTTCGTCTGTAGGTGCTGAACGTAGTCGTAAAAACTATTAAGTAAAAGTTAGAATGGGTAAATGTAACGTTTAAGGATACCTCTGGATTTGAAAGGGTTAATTTATATATTTAGTTAATATCGATCATTTTGAGACACGTAGGATAATTAATCATTTTATTCATAGACATCTAGTAAAACATATAAAGTTTATATTCAACTTCCTTTCTATCATTAACCGTTTTGTTAGCTTTTCTCTCTTCAAAGTACAAAAGTTATTTAAATTTCACCATTTTTTCATTGCAGTCGCCGTTATTTGATCTAAGCCTCACAAAGCAAACTTTTCTGCTTCTGCGGCAAACATTTCGTTTAAACATTTAACAAAGAAACTGAAAATTAAAAAAGGAGGCTTTGTTTAAACCAGATGCCGTTTCGTTGATTTGGTTATTTAGAAGTCTCTTGTTCCTGTATTAGCAAAAATAATAGAATATGCAATTTGTGTCCCAAGAATCGTTCTTTGTAGTAGTTTCAGTTTCAGTATATTTCATTGGCTACTGCTGCTAATGTTTATTATATAATTTATGGTAAAGAGAAGTTGTGAGTTAAGAACGAAGGGGAATGATACTTCCTTAATTATTTATTAATTCGCTGACTTTCGACGTTTTTTTAGGTCTTTATCAAGGCTCTTTCCATAACAGAAGTTTCCACGTCAAAAGGCTCAAGATACAATTCCATAATCACAACCCGACAAATGCGACAATACTTAGACATCCACATTTGAAATTTAAAAAATACGCCAATTCGAATCAAAAGACCATGCAAATGCAATTACAGGCTGAACCAAACACAGACTCTTCTTCTGTTATACATGGTGAGTTACTAAGCGCGCGGTGGTCCATATCTCCTATACTAACTTTGAATTTACCCGGAGATTAATAATTTAGGCGGAATTTTTAATCATGGATTAAATTCAAAGTTGGTGTCAAATGATAGTTTATGAAAAACTAAGATAAGAATGTATGATCGGTTTTGCTGTAAAATGAACCGTTCAGGTTTTACAGTCTGTGAAAGATGCAAAAAAGTCAATTTTCAACTGTCAATATTTCCGAAACAGTTGGAGATAGGTATATGACACTATACTAATGTCATAATATACAGGTGGAGTCATTTAAAAAAATATAACACTGTGTCACCACTACTTATTGAGCCACCCTGTATACTGGAAAATAATTTAGGAATGTAGTACTTATGTTTATCTACAAGTTTTGTATTTACTTTTTTTTCGATCTCGGTTAGTATAGGAGATATGGACCACCGCGCGCTTAGTAACTCACTCTGTATAAAGAGTCTTGTTGAAGACCTGAATAAAAAATCGAAACGTCGGGAAATTTATGAATATAGCTTCATTCCACTTCGTCCTTAACAAGAAGAAAAAGATCGAAGAAACAAAGAGAAACAAGAAGAGGAAGACCGAAGGCAAAGAGAAACTAGAGGAACAGGACCGGCTTCAGGAAAATTTTTAATTTCAGCGTGCTTGCAAACCGTAATCTCTGATGAACAAACTAGACTCGCGAAAATTCTAGAAGTACAAGATAAGAAAAGTCACGGATACAAGGGAAGAAGTACGTGAAGAAGTTCGGGAATAAGTTGCGAGTGTACGTCACAAGGATCATCAGGAAGTTGGGAATGTTTATCACAAGGTTGAAACTATTCATCAGGAAGTTGAAACTGTTCGTCAGGAATCCAGGAAATTTGGAACTTTCCGCCAAGAATAGTTTTGAAAAGAAGATCGAAAAATTGGAATGTGACTTGAGAATAGGATATGTCTCAGCTTCGCCTGCACCTGGTCTTAAAGTTCCGCCAGCTTCCCAACAAAGCTATTAAGCACTTGTTCATGCGTTAGAACGTCGTTATGGAGATCAACACCGAAGGCAGTTTTACCAGGTACAACTAAGAACAAGGCAACAAAAAGATGCAGAGACCTTATAAGAATTTGAAACCGACATCCGCCGTCTGGTTAATTGGGCCTATCCGGAAGCAGCATCAAAAATGCGGGAACAACTAGTGATTGAAAATTTTATATATGGAGATATGGATGTATGTACAGAGAATGCTCCTCAGAACCAAACCATCAAATGGCAGCGAAGCTCTAATCAAGGCCCTAAAAATCGACGCGGCCTATAAGATTTTCGAAGCAAAGAATAAAGCTATGTGGATTCGTGAAGAAAAAGAGCCAATGAGAGAAATTAACGGGAAAATGCTGAAGGAATTTCTAGAAGAATTACGGAAGGCTGTTATCAGAATCAAACTTGGGAACTTAAAAGGGAGCATTAAGTGTTACCGCTGCGAAAGAAGCGGACATTTTGAGCACGATTGTAGAGTACGTTGAGATCTCGCTATCCTTTTGATGACTGTCGGCATTTATTGGGTACCTAGCTTGAAGAAGAGCTCCGCATGTTACCGCTGCGGAAGAAAAGGGCATTCGAAACGTGACTGTAGATCTCGCTTTCTTTCTGATAACTGTCAATCTTCGACTGAGAACCTGCAACAGCAAGCATGCTCAGATTATAAAACAAGAACTGCCTCAGAATCGACCAGTTAGAAAGAGTTCCTGTTAGAAGCTTTCAATTGGATGCGGATCAAGAACGGAGTCCCAAACAGCTGAGAAGTGAAAAACTGGATGAGAGTGACCTCGACCTCGAATCATTTGTCGAGATAAGGGAAGCCTGAGAAAGATCAATGAAATTTAGAAAAGAAAAATCTGACAAGCGAAGAAAGAATAACCAGGAACAAGAAGATTGGGCGATTACGAAAGCGCAGGAAAAGCAGTTGGCAGCATTGCAAACAACAGGGAACAGGACTAGGTATCCATTCGTCTAGTATCCATGACGCCAATCCAAAGGAAGAAGAGCCACGTATACATGAGTGTAGATTTGGGAAGTCTGGAAGGTCGAGCGGTCTATGGGGTTGCGTTCAGGTCGTAGTCCACTTAGACAGACATAGAGATGTTAGCCAGAAGAAGAGATTAAATCATTATGGATATCTGAGGATATAGACGAAAAAAAGGAGATAATGCGTCCAGGTAGTCAGTGTCAGATCAGGAAGATCTGATTGAGGCAGTGTTACAAAATTGCTTCGGCAGCCAGCCCGGCCGGATTTTAAGAAATTGCCTGCGTGTCGCTTAAAGAATTCCGAAGATTGTATTCGAGAATGGGGCCAGAGAGATAAATCCGTAGTTACACTGTCTGCTATGATAGTAACGTTTTCAAGTCAGTTTTAATTCGATATTTGTCGTGTGAGGCAAAATATTCGTGATGAATTTGAACACAACGTTTATTATGATAAGGAGACTAACTGCTCAGATTTTGAATACCTATTTGCTAAAATACCGACCTGACTTTTTTAACATTGAAAATATTTCTGCTATCCTATTATGGGAGCTCAAATCGCGCAAAAAAGTGCATGATACATTTGCCACACGTCACATCATCAATGAAAATTTATTTCTAACACAATCTAAATAACATAAACTTTGCATTTCACTTCATCATTTTCAATGTCCCTCCCGATTGCATCTATGCGAAGGACTGCGAATTTTTTAGAGATAAAATTAACGTGCATCATTTTTTTCTTTAACTCTGATCCACACTTGCATTATCGATAACGTCGTCCTTTGATTGCCATGTGCCATTTTTCTACACTTCAGTAGGTATTTTCGCCTGTTTAAAAGTATGAGTTCGAATCTTTAAAAAAGCAGTCGTAGGTGAAAGCTTTTTGAACCACCAATAAGCGTCTAGCGGGAACCTATAACAACGTGAAGATCTTTGGTGAAAATATGAAAACTGTTAATGGAGTGAAACATGGGCGTAATCCTAGACACGAAATTAACATGGGACCAACAAATCGAGAAGATTATGAACAAAGCATAGATGTGCCTCATGAGATGCAGGCACGCATGTTTGGCAAAACCTGGGGCCTGAACGACGGTCATGAGACTTAACTGTCTACAGAGGCTGGCTAGCTTGTGCATCTCAGGAAACATGAGTAGTACTCCCACGGCGGCAATGGAAATAATTATGGGACTAGAGCCCTTAGATATCTTCATTAAGAAAGAGGCCAGCATAAAAATGGCAGGAGTCTAAAAGCCACAGCCGTGCAAATACGGACACACATTAGTGACACAGTTCATAGGCAATGAACTATTGGAAATGAGATCGGATAACATGACGCCGGTCTACAACTTTGAAAGACCGTAGCGTAGGAGATCGAGTGCAACCCTAACATGTGGGATAAGAAATTACTCCTTCTGTTGCTTGATGACGCGTTATGTACAAAAACGGCAAACGGAGAATAGGGGCGGAGAAATATGGAGAACGACCCAAAATGAATGTTAATTTGTGTTTTCTTCCTATTCTATTCAAAACCAATACTAATCAATACAAGAGTGCACTGAACTGGACCGACTTCCTACACCCTTCACAGATCATATACACACACCTCGCTTAGTTAAATAGTTTAGCAAATGATAGACCAGGAAAATTATGAACTTAAAAGGAAATCACGTTCATCCTCCGTTTGTAATTTAAGCTTGAACCAAAAAAATAAATTGTTATAAAAGGTAGCTACTCACAAGGTAAGCTGCTCGCTGCTCCTGATCGAAGTGCTGTGCTCCTGCTCGCTGGCACATTTTTATGTGCTTTCAGTTCTCACAGTTACACGATTTTAACACACGATCTTGGTAACTATTTTGTTACATCAAGAAGCAAGTATAATTTTCTTTGTGACATGATTTTGGGAAATGGGTTAAATCCAGTCAAATCTGAGGGTTAATGCTCTTGATCATCGCTCCTCAACCAAAAATAAACATGTGGCAACGGCAGAAAAGCGGTCCGAAAGTAATCAAATTACTAATTACTTTGGTCCCTGAAAAAGAGAGTGCTTTTGGAATATGGACCTCGGTTTTCTGCAAGGATACTACACACTACTACTACAGGATAGCCTATCCGCATAAGGTCTGTAGGTATAGTTCAATTCTCAAGCCCCCCTTGCCATGCCAAAGCACCATAGTACCCACTATATGCGGATAGGAAGGCTCTATCACACAAAAGATATAGACTTTTCGGAGCAATACAAACCGGGAATAGACTACCGCCTGAAAATCTTGTCTAAAGGCTATTGGGCTTGATGCAGGAAACTGGACTCTTGTAGGGCAAGAAGAAAGTTGTGGTGCACAATAAGCCAACAGGCTGCAGTGTATGGGAGACCACAGCGGCTGGATCCTCCCTACAACCAACCAACCCAAAGATCTTATTGTACAGTTTTATTCGAAATCCCAGTATTTTTGTTTAAAAAAAAAAGATATTGCAGATATTTATGAAATGATGAGAAATTTTCTCAAAATACAAACTTCGGTAGATTTCCATCAAATTTGAAATAATGAAGGAATAATAAAAAAGCACTAAGGCTGAATATTAATAGGTATGTCATTTTCCTCTGACGCAAAAAATTAACGAAAACAAATAAATTTTGCACCACCCATCATTCATCCCCATCAAAAACACTATCCTTTATATTCATACACGAATGTAAATAATGAATAAAATTTTTAATGGCAATTTCGTTTCAAAAATTGGTTAAAAAATTAATTGCTTTATTAGTTCTCGAAAAGCCGAATTGAAAATTTGCTTCTGCGTTGAAACGTTTTCGACACATCATAAACTGTTTACGCAATAACATAAACACAAACGACCATATAACAATTTATACATTGAGGAAAACAAAATGTTGGTAGGTACACGTTTTTAACGTACCGATAAATTGTGCAAAATAACAGCATTGCAAAAAAAAACTAAATTCAAAATCTATTTACTGGTAAAGTGCTTTTAAAGGTATCATTAATTTCCTCTCAACTATCGCCCCTGGGTAAAACAAGAAAACAATTTTTATTTACATTTTCAGCAGTTTGTAAGCCGATTACTTTGTAATTATTAAATAGAAGCTTCTATAAGAGTATCAAAACTCGTTTCATTAATTATTTTAAACGGTTTAAATAAATCCTGCCAACAGGTTTTTTTAAATAGACGCAATTTTCCTTTTGGTATAGTCCCTTCTTTTAATTTAATATAGCAATTAACGAATGATGTAATAGAATAGTAAAGAATTATTTTGTAAGGTGAAATAAAAAAATAAAATTTGAAATGCCAAATTCCTCAGCAGGTGTAAAATTGTATGGCTACCTACACCTTCTTTAGGTATATTGTTCTAGAAGGCATGTCAAAATTCGACATTAATTTCATTCCGGCGTTGTAAGATAATCGAAGTCAAATGCAACAGCGCTTTTTGATAACGACGACACAAGGAAAACTCCCTCCGAAACAAGGTCGATATCTCGTATTCATCGTTCATTGAAAAAAATCGCTCAGACCCGTCGATTTTTATTCGGAGCGGAGAATCTTTTGCACATATTTTCAATGTTGTCACTTCAACCCTCTCGCGGGGGTAAGCGCCAACCCCTAAATCTTATTTTTTATACCTACCTTTTTATTCTTGCCATTATTAAAATTGATATTTTGAAAAGCTTAATGTTTCATATCTTACTTGGAAAACACAAGTTGTATCCAAAATTTATAAAATCGATTTATTATAACTTATTCACACAAATCGTTCTACAAGGGTAATAAATCCATATCACTAATGATTATTTAATATTTAACAGTTGATTTAAATTTTATAATCTCGATAGCGTATCTACTTCAAACGCTAATGTTCTACATTAATTTTTACAACCAGATTTCCATTGAAATTATCTTTTGACATTTAATTGCTTGAATACTTATCACATGCAATCGTTTTATTGCCTTGAACCCTATTTATGCACAGCATAAGGTTGCCTTTTGTGCACGAGGCAATATGTCCGATAATGACCCAGATTTCCAATTTATTTGGTTAATTGAAAATGCTGTTTCATAATTTATAATAATGTTCATGAATAGAATCATGTCAATATGGATCCCTATAGATGACATGTAAATTAAATACATTTTATTTTAATTAGAGTTCTAGAGAATTTCAATATTTGTTTTGCGGTAATGACAATTTTATTATCTATTTCAAAATTTGCGTTTATTGAATTTTAGAATTTATTGATTAAAAGTAAATGATGTTGGTGTCCTGTAATTAATGGTAATATTGAAAAAAAAAAACTATACCTACAGTCTAGCAAGTTTTCAGAAATTAACAATAATGCTAATTTTCGGGACTAGCGTTCTAGAAACAAAGCTGTGCCTTTCCAAATTTAATGGTTTTGTTGACAAAATAAAATCAGTCATTACGTTCGAGGTAAAATCGTGTTTAAAATTACCTAAAAGTGCGATTGGATCTTATGTAATGATAGAAGATTACTTTGTGATTGCTATTGTAGGTATATTTCTTCAACAATCTTTATTAGCTTTCATTGACTCAGATGTCATATTATTTAGAAAATTCTATACTTAAGGTTTATGAAATATCTACTGCGTTACCTCATATTATATTGTCAACTATAAATAACTATGTAGGAAAGGAGGGCCCGGTATTCAAACTTATTAATTTAATTGCCGATTCATTTGGATGTTTATTGCAATTCAGCAATAAATTCATATACCTTAATAGCGGACCAAATCGAGCAACAGACAGGCTTGAACCAGTGCTAGTACCGCCACCCTGGGAACACCCCTCTGGATTCAAGTCTCCCCAGTGCAAGTACCGCCACCCTGGGAAAGCCCCTATAGATGAGGATCAGTTAAACATCGATAAGCATTCGACGTAACATTAGCAATAAAACCGACATCCCTAAGTAGCGTCAAACGTGTGGCCCTATCCACGGAAGAGCATGCATCCTGGAGGATTTATGTAATAACTTCATAGCAAATATACATTCTTATAATAACCTGAGCGAGTTTCCCTCCATCGATCCACCCTACACCACCCGTCACAGAGGTTGTGACATTTGGTTGAGGTGCCTTCTCGAACCCGACGCCCAAGAACTGACGCCGTTAGGCGCCTTTCAAGCAAGCCAACGCCCACACCACGTCACGACCCGGTTACGTCGACAAGAGAGAAATTCATGACATCGTGGCGACGGCGAAAAGATTTAAAAAAAAGGCACTCTTGAAAAGTTATAGCAGTTGCAAATATATACGAAAAAGACAAGGAAAAGATAAGGAACGTTTTGACGATCGATATAGAGAATTATATTTCGTGGTTGGAGACAAAGGTAAGGTGTTCATACCAATTAGAAAGGTTGGAAGAAGCGAAAGTTACTCTTAAGATGGTTTGGACCATATAAAGTAATTAGAAAAATGGGAGAAGTGAATTACGTGGTAGAAAAGATTGGGAGCAGAAAGAAGGATGCGGTCCACGTGAGTGGGATATTACCCTACTATGGATACCCTATCTATGGACAGAAGCTGGGGCTATTTAAGAAAGGGCAGAGGAGCAGGGCCATTTCTAGGTGTGTAGGTGCTTTCGTGCAAAGTATATTTAGGCGCCCTTCCCCTAGGTTGGTGAAGAAATTATAAGTATTGTAAGCTCTTCCTGCCATTTGTGGAGCGACATACGTGCACGTCTACTGCAGTCTGCACTGTATTTGACCGCACATGGAGTCAGTGCCGTCAGTGGAGTTTGAGCCGCTTTCCAGTGACGAATTTTAAGGTGCTCCACACCCGTAGTTTTACACTCTAGTGCTCCAAACAACTGTTGTTTCACTGGAATGCACCCTACTTTAAGCGTCGTGTTTTTGATGCACCCATAAAATTGTAGGTGGTTGAGGGAGCAGCGGAGAGTAAAAACGAACAATTCAGTTACGCGAAACTCTGAAGCACTGCAACGCCTATAAACAGCTCGAGGCGTTCTAGAGCAACTCATAAGAGTGCTTAAACTGGAAAACGACTCTGGACTGTGGAAAAACCGTTGGAGCCCCTTCAAAAGCGCCTGCGCCTGTCGCAATCGCGACGTTGCCAATATGGGACAGAACGGGTTTTCAATCAGATTCAGCGTGACATTTTTGCTAGTTGTACGCAATGATCTCCAAAATAAATGGATAAACGAAGAACGCTTCTTATGCTGGTAATTTACGAGGTCATAATGTAAACAACTGGGAGCGTGCGCAGTAGATACATGTAATGTGTTTGCGCAAAATATTGTCAACGAAAATGAAGGATATTCCAAAATTTAGAACAGTTGTTCGAAAGATAAGATACTGCGCAGGCATTAGGCTGTTCTGTTGCACAATTGTTCATTTCTATGAACAGTCAATATTCTTATTGACCCCAAATTTTCGCACAAGTTTAGCCAATAAAGCCGTACGATTGTTTATCGATTTCCATCACATTCCATATACAAGGACAGATGAAGAGGAACGATAGCTCAATATAAGAGGAAAATTAGTAACAAAAAAGAGCGCGAGCTACAAAAAAAAAGGCGATATACAAGGAACAAGTTGGACTAAACTAACCGGTTGGAGCCATGATAAACAAAAGGGCAAATGATGGAAGTGGCCCAAATGTGGGTCAATTTAACTGATTAAAGGAATAAGCATTTTTTTTTAAATATCAAACATTTATTTTTTGCATGTTTTTACAAAAATTCAACCAGGGTCGGACATAGCAAAGCCGAAACCAGAGCAGGAAGGAAAACTGGTACCCTGCAATAGCTCTGAACTAAGTATGGGCTCATGTCTGTATCAATAAACAAGAAGCATAACAAACCAGGATTCAGGCTACGGCACTTAGACCGTGGGATCGTATACACCCCACGATCTAGCAAACCCACAAGACAGAATACAGGACCGGACGAAAAAAAGAGAAAAAACCCGTGGCTGAAGCTGTAAAGGTGATGAAATTTTTTAGGCAAGATATTTTTTGTAGTAACCTGAATAATAATGCACCCTGACCCATCCCACCTTAAAAAACGTATTATGTTGATTTTAATTTTTAATTTTCATTACACATGTACCTATATACTCTATTTCCATATTTGAATTATATAATTGTTAAGCAGGGATATTTTATAATTAAGATATTATTGTATTATGGTTAAAAAGGGATATTCTAGAATTAGGATATTATTGTATTATGGTAAAAACCTCTCTGGGGAGTCACGGGACCTTGTCGTTGGTGGAGAGGCTCAGCGGCCGTACGTCGCTGCAGAGATGTTGGGTCGTTTGGTCGTGACCAAGGGTGGCTCACCATACCAGGAAAGCAGACACACAGCCTTCTGGTATGCTGGGTGTCTGCTAGACAAACAGCGTGGAGGACACACGACTCGGCCTCAGCCTGCAATCTGGGACTCGCGGCCCTGTTTCGGGATGGGGCCGAGTCGACTGCCCTCCGCGGAAACCTGCCTGGTATATCTCGCGCTCTAAGATCGGTGGTTGATGAGGGAGTATCTTAGAGCGTGAGGGCCTGCCTTAACTGGCCGGCCAAGTGGAAGGCGAACCACAATAAAAATCCCTCCAAGTCACGGTGGAACAGTATAGGCCAAAGACTGCGTGGTTAGGGGAAAGCCTAATCGATACTATGCGAACTCCAGAGATGTGGCGACCTCACGGCTTAACTAGCCCGACCGGGGCAAGCGGGGCTCTGCCTTGGCCGTATGGTTTACTTCCCTAGCTACTCGTAGGACCTAACATGGACACACAACAAAAAACAATCAAGGCGAAGGATGATAGCGCCTCAAGCACATCCGAAAACATGAAATTAGGGGACTGTAAAAGCCCCACTGACGTAGAAGAAGAACTTCAACGTTCAGACGAAGAACTCGGCAAAGATCTCAGTGCCATACAACTGAAGGGCGACGTGAGGATCAGGCTGAGTGGTGCTGCCAGAAAGAGGATGAAATTCCTCAAAAAATAGGGATGAGTGCAGACGAAGCCCGCAAAAAAGCCATAGAGCCAATCAAAGAAAGGGCTAAAACCTCTGAAAAGGGCGAAAAAATAGCCCGGTCAGAAGGAAACACCCCCGAGGCTCAAGCGAAAAAAAGAGCTAGGACAAGGGATACGGGCAGAAATGCCCCGCCCACAAAAAAGGAAACGAGCAGCAGTGCTCCGCCTTCCAGAGCTCCAAAACCAACCTTCAGCCAGATAGCTGGAGGCATAAAGGTAGGAATACTACCTACAGACTTCCTCAATTGCCCCTTGTCAGTGGAGCAAATTCAAGCCACCAAAGAGGCAATTATGGATATGGTCGTGGACGAGGTAGCATCGGATTGCCCGGTCAAACCGAAGTTTCTGAGCGCCCACAACAGACCCGGGTGGCTCGCTCTAGTTTGCGAAAACATAGCCACCAAGCAGTGGCTGCAAACTGCAGTCGCCTCCATCAAGCCTTGGGAGGGAGCTTCGCTGAAGATGGTAGAGGAATCTGAAATTCCTCACTCTGACGTTCTGGTTGCTCGATTCCCAAGCAGCATGGATTACTCCACGAAGAAAATCCTCAATCTTGTTCAAGGCCAAAATGAGGACCTAAACGTCAAAAATTGGCGAGTCATCCGACGTGACGCCGAGGGCCACCTGGTCACACTAACCCTTTCTGTGGACAGTGCATCCGCAGAAAAACTCAAATCTGGAGGCTACGCGGTAAGTTACAAGTTCGGTCATACGACTATAAGACCGCAAAGCAGCCGGAGCACAACAGCTGTGGAGCAACCAAGCTGCCCAAAGAAATGCGGCGCCGAACTAAGGGCAGAAACGTCTAAAGACTCAATGAGTCATAAAGACGAAAGTGCCCAGGTGGAGTCCGAAAAATGAGTGCAACTCTAATGGCTTCGTACAAGCAACCAAAGAGAAGCAACTCACCAAGCATCAAATGCATTCAAATAAATCTTCAACAATAAAAAGCTGCCAATAGTGAGTTTAGAAGAAGAATGTTTGGACAAAAAATCAACATTTTTTTTTTTTTTTTTTTTTTTTTTACGGAAATGCGCACCCGCAAGGAAATGTCCTATCACGCTCGAGAAGCGGCAAGTGCGCGGAAATGTCGGTGTATGTTGGTCTTGAAACGGTTCAGGTTGTAACCTGCAGGGAAAACCGTCGCAGGGAGTTTATTCCACAGCGATGCTGTTCTCCAGAGATATGAATTCTGATATAATGAGGTTCTTGGTGCCTCCAGTTTGACAGTAAATTCATGGTTACCGTCTGTTTGACGGGTTCGCCTGGTAGGTGCTACTCTCGGTGGAATCATACGTGCCAACTCTTCAGAGCATTTTCCGTGATAGTACCTGTAGAAGAGAGATAAATCGCCCACAGATCTGCGATGTTCGAGACCATCCAAGTTACGAGTAAGTGCGGGGTCAATGATCAGCTTGATAGCTCGTTTTTGCACGGTATTCAAAAGCATTCAGGTATGTTTGGGCGCTGCACTCCATATATGTGAACAGTACTCCATAGTTGGTCGAATCTGGGATTTGTAGAGTGTCAGCAATTGGCTTGGTGTGTACAGATGTCTTGTACGAAATAGCACCCCCAGCTTTTGGGAGGCCCTTTTAGCAATATCTGCCACGTGACTGTGCCAAGACATGTTGGTCTCTGCAGTAACCCCCAAGATGTTCAACTGACTCTGTAATGTGACCGCACTTCCAGATAGCATGATGTTTGGCTCACCGGTGCTGGTCTTTTTTGAAAACAGGGGCTACTTCAAGAGCCCTGGGTCAATGGAGGCTCTATAAAAGGCCTAAATATCAAATCATGTAAGTTAATCTACAACATTAACCACGAAAGACCAAGAGCAGCATTGATGCTTGACAAAAATTTAAAATTCTTACCTGTTTCAGAGTTCATCACACAAGACTTTGCAGCTGCTTTAGTAGAAGTGCCAACGGAAGAGCATATTCTCATAGCCTCAGCCTACTTTCCAGGTGATGATAACTCTAACTCTCAGAGATCGTCCAACGACTCATCACGTGGTGCAGAGCGAGAAACAGAAACTACATTATCGGGGCAGACGCCAACGCCCATCACCAGGTAGGATGGGGAAGCACCTATACAAACGTAAGGGGTGAGTACCTTTTTGAATATTTGAACTCTAACATAGACATTATCAACAAAGGTAACAAACCCACTTTCATTAACGCCGTCAGACAAGAGGACTTAGACGTGACTCTCGCTGACACATTTACATCTAACACAATAACCAACTGGCTTGTGTCAAATGAACCCTCCCTGTCGGACCATCAAGCAATAAGGTTCGACTTAGAGGCAGTAATAAATCACTCAGTACAGACGAGAATCCCAAAACTCACCAACTGGGTATCCTTTGTGGAGGGTCTCTGCCTGAGTCTAGATGAACTCCCTTCTGACATAAATACAATAGAAGAGCTAGAGGCATCATCTGACAATCTAACAAATGCAATAAAAGATTCCTATGACAACAGTTGTCCCGTAAAACAGAAGGCACTCCACAGGGATGTGCCTTGGTGGAACGGGCAGCTGAGACGTCTGAAACAAGATGCCAGAAAACTGTTGAACAAGGCAAAAACTAACGGCAGACTTTGCAGCTGCTTTAGTAGAAGTGCCAACGGAAGGGCATATTCTCATAACCTCAGCCTACTTTCCAGGTGATGATAACTCAGCATCGCCAGAGATCTCCAACGACTCATCACGTGGTGCAGAGCGAGAAACAGACACTACATTATCGGGGCAGACGCCAACGCCCATCACCAGGTAGGATGGGGAAGCACCGATACAAACGTAAGGGGTGAGTACCTTTTTGAATATTTGAACTCTAACATAGACATTATCAACAAAGGTAACAAACCCACTTTCATTAACGCCGTCAGACAAGAGGTCTTAGACGTGACTCTCGCTGACACATTTACATCTAACACAATAACCAACTGGCTTGTGTCAAATGAACCCTCCCTGTCGGACCATCAAGCAATAAGGTTCGACTTAGAGGCAGTAATAAATCACTCAGTACAGACGAGAATCCCAAAACTCACCAACTGGGTATCCTTTGTGGAGGGTCTCTGCCTGAGTCTAGATGAACTCCCTTCTGACATAAATACAATAGAAGAGCTAGAGGCATCATCTGACAATCTAACAAATGCAATAAAAGATTCCTATGAGAACAGTTGTCCCGTAAAACAGAAGGCACTCCACAGGGATGTGCCTTGGTGGAACGGGCAGCTGAGACGTCTGAAACAAGATGCCAGAAAACTGTTCAACAAGGCAAAAACTAACGGCAACTGGGCAGACTATAGAACAGCCCTAGACAAGTACAACCGTGAATTAAGAAAATCAAAAAGGAAATCATGGAGACAATTCTGCGAGGGGATTGATGAATTAGCCCCAGCTCAACGTCTCCGAAAAGTTCTTTCAAAAAACCACTCAAACGGAATTGGTCTGCTTTAAAAGCCAAACGGAGAACACTGTACCGACCATATAGAAAGTCTAGAGGTACTACTACAAACTCACTTTCCAGGTTCGGTAATCGTTGAAGCCCTGAACCAGGTCACTCCGCCTATCGAAGGGCCACAAAGCCCTAACGGCAGGAGCAAAAGGCTTGCTGGGAAAATTTTCACAATGAACAGAATAAAATGGGCGATCGATAGCTTCAGACCCTACAAATCTCCAGGCAAAGACGGGATTTTTCCCGCAGAACTACAAAAAGGCTACGAGTACTTAAAGGCACACCTACAAAGGCTTTTTAAGGCAAGCCTGCTCCTAGGGCACATACCGACATCTTGGAGGGAAGCAAATGTGATATTCATACCAAAAACGGATCGCCGACCCGAGGACGAACCAAAATCGTATCGTCCCATTAGTCTAACCTCCTTTATCCTTAAGACAATCGAGAAAGCAATCGACCAGTACATCAGAAGCGAAACTCTATTGAGACGACCGCTGTACTCGAAGTAATTCGCTTATTAGCCAGGCAAATCCACAATAAGTGCTTTACACTGCCTGGTTAAAGACATTGAAAAGACAATCGAGTGCAAAGAGATCGCTCTCACAGCTTTCATCGACATAGAGGGTGCCTTTGAGAACACCTCACATCAATTAATCGCCAGAGCATTACAAGAATGGGATGTTGAAGTTCCAATTGTAAAATGGATAGAGTCGATGCTGAAACACCGTCACGTTACGGCTGAAATAAACGGAGCATCAGCTATCGCTGCCACGGTCAGAGGGTGTCCTCAAGGGGGTGTTCTTTCTCCACTACTATGGACACTAGTGGTAGACAAAATTCTTACCAGACTGAGTAGTGCTGGATACCAGGTCATAGGCTACGCAGATGACCTAGCCATTGTAACCAAGGGCAAACATGAAGGCCTAGTGACCGCCGAATGCAAAGTGCCCTAAACATCGTTAAATATTGGAGCGAAGGCGAAGGATTATCCCTAAATGCAAACAAAATAATCCTTGTCCTGTTCACAAGAAGAAGGAGGCTAAATCTGAAAGCCCCGACCCTTAACGGTACATAACTAACATTTTCCAACGAAGTGAAGTACTTAGGGGTCACCATGGACCGAACCCTCACTTGGAACAAACAGTTAGAGAAAACATGCTCTCGAGCTACATCAGCCATTTGGTTATGCCGATAACTTGTTGGCAAAACATGGGGGCTGAAGCCAAAGATGGTATTCTGGATTTACCAAACTATAATAAAACCCATGGTCACATACGCCTCATTGGTGTGGTGGCCCAAAACCCAAAAAGTCACTGCTCAGATGAAGCTCAGAAAGGTGCATAGGCTGATATGTCTAGGAATGACGGGAGCAATGTCAACTTGCCCCACCGCAGCCTTAGAGACGCTACTCAACATGCCCCCACTTCATCTATGTGTGAAAAAGGAGGCAATAACCAGCGCTCACAGGCTATTCCAAATAGACAAGTTCAAGCCTGATGATCTGAGGGGACATCTGCGAATCCTTGATTTAATAAAACTGAAGAATGCCAGCAAACCAAGCGACCACATGATGGTCAGATTGGACTTAGAGATCCCATTCGCAGTGGTAATAAACGACCGCCAATCATGGGAGAATAAAGAATTGCCACAAGCAGACAATGCATCTCTGTGGTACACAGATAAATCCAAGCTAATGGAAGGAGCTGGACTGGGCATCTTCGGCCCTAACTTCAAGCTCTCCAAGGCATTGGGTAAACATCTTACAATATTTCAAGACGAACTGCTTGCCATAGATATATGTGCACAAGAGTGTCTTAGCCAAAGCCTCAAAAGAAAACACATCTTCATACTATCGGACAGCCAAGCTGCCTTAAAAGCCTTAAGGGCTTTCAAATGCACGTCAAAACTAGTCTGGGAGTGTAAACAGACCCTAAAAATACTAGCGACACACAACCAGGTAACGCTGATGTGGCTGCCTGGTCATCGAGGTATAGAAGGCAATGAAGAAGCAGATGGCCTCGCCAAGGAAGGGGCCTCAACACCATACCATGGACCAGAGCCCTACTGTGGCTTAATGAAAAGCCACATCATGGAAAAACTCAATAAATGGGAGAAAGACCAACTGTCATCATACTGGAGGCACACACCGGGACTCAGACAGTCTAAAAGGTTTATTACCCTTTCAGCAAAAAGAGCTGAACAGCTCCTAACCATGAGCAGACCAGACATCAGATTGGTGGTGGGACTGCTCACAGGACACTGCCCAGTAAAATACCATTTAAGGTTGATGGGCAGAGCGGAAGACGATCTCTGCAGATTCTGCTCAGACGCAATAGAGACCGCAGAGCACCTGCTCTGCGAATGTCCAGCCCAATTCTGCAAGAGGCTCAAATTCCTCGAGGCGGCAACACTGTCAACAGAAGAAGTGGGCCAACTAACACCCAGGAAAATAGCTTCCTTCGGCAGAAGTCTACGCTTCCTGGAGACAATTTGAGATGTAGAGTCATGTACAAAATATCTGCAAAGGTAGCAGTGCTGAGCGGCTAAAAAGCCGAAACGACTCCCCCGCAATCTACAATCTACAATCTACAATTATGGTAAAAAGGGTTATTTTAGGATTAGGATATTATTGTATTTCAGTCTATTTTATCTTTATGTCTCTCCCAAGCATTGGGGCCCAATGCTCCATGGAGGGGGCATATGTCAACTAGCTACTTAGGAAAGGAGGACCCGGTATTCAACCTTATTAATTTAATTGCCGATTCATTTGGATGTTCATTGCAATGCAGCAATAAATTCATATAAATAGCGGGCCAAGCCGAGCAACAGACAGACTTGAACCAGTGTTAGTACCGCCATCCTGGGAACACCCCTCTGGAGTCAAGTCTCTCCAGTGCAAGTACCGCCACCCTGGGAAAGCTCCTCTTGATGAGTATCAGTTAAACATCGATTAGCATTCAACGTAACATTAGTAACATTTAACCGACATTTCTAAGTAGCGTCAAACGTGTGGCCCTATCTACGGAAGAGCATGCATCCTGGAGGATTTATGTAATAACTTCATAGCAAATATATATATTTTTATAATAACCTGAGCGAGTTTCTTTCCATCGATCCACTTTACACGCCCCGTCACAGAGAGGTTGTGACAATATAGCTGTTAAGCATGGATCTTTATAGAGAAAAATATCGAGGAAATTGCTACGACCCAACAAACCATGAAAATCAAACTAGCAGACAGAGAAATAGTTGGATTTCTATTAAGAAAAGAGTAAGATATCGCTGCACAAGCAAGTCTGGAATTGAAATTCCCTCGACATTCCTGATAGATCATTAGGTAGGTAAATATTCTAGACGAGTATGACCAGAAAGACCACAAAGGGGATGGTTAGAAAGATCCGGAAAAATACGCCTGGATGCAGATCGCCCACGCTGATGGAGAAGCATGAACGAATAAAGAGAACGCTTTTATCCAGAAGTAGATGATCGTGGTCGATTAGATAGATAGTACCGATTATAGCCCTTTTTCATAGACTGACATATGCGTTAAAAAAAATACACATTTCGTCTGTATTTCATTAACGTCGAAAATCCTCACTTAGTTTATTTTTTAACTCAACTCAACAAACTCACAGGCAGAAGACTAAAGTATAACAATTATGATGCTACAAATAAAATACTCTCCAATGGGCAGGAACGTTTATTTGCTGATTATCTGAACAATATTAGTAATATAAATGCATCATAATCATAACCACAGTCATAACACAGTTTTCAACTTAATTCATTGTAGGTACTTTCCATAATCACCTATGACTAAATTCCATTGTCATTTGAAAATTTTGCATCTCTTATCTCCCAATATACTTGCACAATCATACACACGCTCCGTATGAGTCAAATTGACGTTACTCATTTTAGGTCATCAATAAAAGCCAATATCTACAATAATTAAGTATCGCACGTGAACTTAGATTAACGATAAAGTACCTATATTACTTTGATATTACATATATAAATTACATCGCAAAGATGATTTAATAAGTGTTGAAATTGGCCGGCACAAGAACAAAAAAAAACAAGGTATTTTTTGGGTTACTTTCAGTTTAACTTTGCATCAAACTTTATCGAGGCAGTTTTAAGTACATACATACTTCCAAAATTATATTTTTTGAAAATTAAAAAAAAAAAAAACACACCAGCCTAAGCACAACATAATAAAGTAAGGGCTACAAACAAGCAGATCCAACTTTATTTATTTTATTTCCATTGATTCTAGTTCCAAGTGATTCTACTATACATATCTCACGTATGTGTGGTGCATGCAGTATTACATAGGTAGGTCTCATTATCAAGATATTACACCACTACTTATGGATGTCATATGATGCTTATAAGTTTTGAGTACTGCATATCGTTTCTAAAACTTACCTGTCCGCTAGATAATGTAGTTTTTTTTTTTATCCTGGATCTCGTGAATTTCAACCTTCGTAAAACATATTGGTGTAAGCAATACCAACCTAGAAAACAGAAAATCAAATAAAACCAATCTCAAAAAGAAGTCATAAAAAATAAAAATAAATAAAATGGTGCGTAAAGATATAAGGCAAACGAAAAAAGTTACGGGTATCAATTTTAAAGCCGGATTTATGGGCAAAAGAGCCTTCAAAACTTTGAGGGAAGGCCAAAAAAACAGAAATATAAAGTTTGCCTAACAAGCTAATTCCATTTAAAATCCTTAAAGTATATTGAGATTTTTTTGTTGCAGAAACAAAACAAAGGGTCCTGCAAGGCTTAAATCCGCCAACGCAACCATTCATTTAACGAGATTGCTATAATTCCAATCAGATTGAAAAAATATTTGACCCCTTGTTAAATCTTGTTGTTCAACTGAGCGTGACAGCTTTAGGGGATTGAAAGTCGATTTGAAAATTCAAACACCTGCATAATTTTTTAGTATCTTAATTAGTTTTGAGATAAAATGAAGAATTTTTTCAATTAATTGAAATCCTTATCTTCCTCTATTAATCATTAGCTTCAAAAAAAAATAGTTGTTCGCCTACAAAATAGCGATAAAACACAAAACTTGTTTGAATGCCATTAACGATAATTATTTATGTCTCAATAATATGGTAATTTGTATTTGCTCTCCTAAACTGGCGGATTTAATTGGACCTGGCTTTATACCTAATTAGTCGTTTTGAATGTTCACATCTAACTTGAGAGGTAAAATTTCATTTGGAATTTTCTAAAATAATTAATCCATTATTTTGAAAAACAACATGCACATTTTAAAACCGATTCATCAAATGATAGTAAATTTAAATCATCCATATGCAATATACAGCTTCAATTGAGAATTGAGACCATATAACAAAGACAGCAATAATTTTCCGTGACTAAAGCATGATTTATTGAACTGTTTATGAGTCCTCCCTTCTCTCTAATAGATCTTATCGACACCCCGAGGTGAGCTATTAAAGTCATTAGCATAGCTTATAGATTTCGCAATACACGTAAATAGGCTTAATTTCTCAATTTTCATATTAGAATATTGGTGTTGCATAATTTATTATGCTTTATGATTGATGCTGTAATAAACCGGTAGCATATTGAAGGAAACTGAAGGATTAGTTAAAATTTTGAAAGAAGTTTTCAATGTGTGCTGCATATGCATTGAAAGGTGAGCTATTCAACACAAATACAAACTCTATTTCCTTGAAATTATTTCAGAATCAATACCAAGACTGTCACCTGACACCAGTCGAAGGCTTCTATCGAGCAAAAAATTTCTATGGCCAAAACATGAAAATACTACAAATGTTAGTGAAGAAGAAAAGCGATGGCTTAAAATATGACGAGCCAGTTGAATTTTTTGAACTTGAGTACTCAAATAATGATAATAATAATGAATGTACAAATCCCGAGGAACCAGAATTTGGAGATATTACCGGAAATAGGGACATACAACCGTCATTCTCAATGCAACGAAAACTCTGAAGAGATGAAGGATTGGAAAATAAAATAATATATTCATAGGTAATTTTAATTTGTACCTATAGGTATTACCAACCTCAGGGGCGGATCCAGGATTTTCTTCAGGGGGGGGGGGGGTGCAGGTCATGAACTAATGAATTATCAACAATGATTTTTTGAACATTTATTTTTACTTTACATACGTTGTTAAAGAATGTACAGGCCACAGGGTGGTCTCAGTGTTGCCACAGGCTCTGAAAATTTCGTGCCAGATTATATTTTTAAAAGGGGTCAGATTTCAGAATTTCGGGCACACCGTTTTCAAATTAAAAAAAAGAGAGAAAGCCCGCCAGAGACAGAAATTTTTTTCGGGTGCCACGCTCAAAAATGTTTATTTTATATAAAAAAAATATTGATTTGGCTTGTTATGGAGAAACAGGCCAGCTTCGAGGTGGTCCAATTTGGACACTTTTGATAGGAAACGTAAATTTGTAAACCAGGCACAACAAAAATGAACCCCTCACTTTGAAGGTAAAATTTCATTATAGAGGATGTTTCTTTAACAAAAAAGTTATAAAGCTTTCACAGTATTGCTCAAAGTTGAGAAACGCTTTTTAGCGACGAAACGGTTGAAGATATCGAAATGCGGTCTGTAAATACCAATATTTAAAGCAGGTTTTATAAAATTTGAACCTCACAGTGGATGTATTTTGCTCAGAAATTGACGTTTCCCAGTAAAAGTGTCCAAATTGGACCACCCTGTATCTACCCTGTTCATATCAAAAAACGGAAAATAATGAAAATACCTAGGTATTCAAAATAAAAATAAATCAAATTTATCTGATAAAAACAAAATGATAAATTGAACAATGGTGTTAGCTTGGAAAATTTTTCTATAAAATTTTATTGGAAAATTCTGATGATAAGAATGCAATGAATCTTTTTTGTCGAGATATTCTAAGCTTTCATTTTGTATTCACACAGTTTTCATCATTTTACGGGAAAGACGGAAGTCGTGAAAAACCATATTTTCGTGCCTTCTAGGTATCAGTCTCGATGACAAACCAATTAGCCAATTCAAGGTAAAGTACCTTTTATTAGAATTCTTCATGGGTTTCTGAAAATTTAGTGACTTCGCGTCTAGCCTATTAAAGCAGTCTTTCATTCTGTGCTTGTCGTTTCACAAACGTTATTCAAAATATATTTTGAATTCGAATTTATTTTATTTGTATATTATTGTGGTTTACCTAAATAACTGAGAAATGTGGTACTTTTCCGCATGCGACTAGCAAATTTACCTATATTCCAAACATTATATGGATGGTAATTACCTAATGGGCTAACCAAAAAACACGACTGCAGCAACAGTTCAATCCGTCAAAATATGAATTTAGAAAATAAATAAATAAATTTGTCGCTAAGAACTCACAACTTTCCCATTGTCGTTTAAAGAGACACAACTTCCATTAAGGAAATAAGCAGAAGAGAGATCAAACAACCAGAGCAAATTCACAATAGAAACAGTCAGATAGAATACATACAGACACTTGGGATTAATTAACTAAATTGGTAATCAATCGGCACTAATTCAGTGGAACAAAAAACAAGAAACCCTAATCAATAGTCGATTGATTCATTAGATCCCTAATTTTTCATTCAATAGATAGATGGTTCCGTTGTTGACAGTAGAAATAGGCTGACTCGCCGTGTAATCGCAAAAAGACATTTTTCACATTCGAATGAACATGGTGTTGTAACGTATCTCATCACAGGATAGAATTATGAGAGACAAAAGGTGTGTTTCCACAGAAATCACAAACCAGTCAGAGCGTTTTTGATTGGTCTAAATCGCCAACAACCAGTTTCCTGACTATTTTCAACCAATGAAAATCGGTTTGACTGGTATGTGATTTCTGTGGAAACAAACCTAAAGACAACAAACTAATCACACTTTTAAAACTTTCTCAATCTGATATAAACTATACATTTCTTTATGTTGATATTTGATTTGTATTATTGACTGAAAGAAGAGGAGAAAAATGTTAAGACTTAAATCAAACCACGTTCAATTCTACAAAGGTGATTGATGATAATAGCAGTAATGGAGTAGTTGGAATCCTGATACACAAATGAATGGTCCCAGACCTACAAATACTCAAGAGCAAATCTGACAGAGTCTGACATAAAATTGAAAATCCGCAAGAATACAACAATTAAATTCATCCAAATTTACGCACCCACCAACAACGGACCACGAGGACCAAGAGGTAGGGGAACTTTATGAAAAGATAACACAGTGTCTTCACGTGAACAAAACAAAGTAGGTACATACTACAAGACAAGTAAGATGAAGACAGAGTCTCCATCTATTTTCTGGTCGGCACAAAGTACATACTAGTTATGGCAGATTTAAATGCAAAAATAGGCCTGTTACCTTGGCAAATTCGGACGTGGTACAAGAAATGGAAGAGGCAACTTGCTTATCAACTGCTCAGAAAAAGAGCTCTTTGCGATGAACACATTTTTCAAAAACAGACCTAACAAAAATTAGACATGGGTAAGCCCGGATGGAGATACAAAGAAAGAAGTAGACTTTATACTGACACAAAACATATTTATAATCCAAGATGTAGACGTTTAAGATTCATTCACGACTGGCAGCGATCATAGAAAGGTAAGATGTAAAATAGTCATAAATGGCGGACGGGAAAGAGCAAAGAAACTCAACCGCCCCTGAAAGAAATAGAGCACACCATAAAGCCCCACGAAAAACTAAATCAAATTATTGAAAGAATAACAAAAATTCTTAAAGAAACAGCAAAAAAAATATAAGAAACAAACTCATGAAACAAAGATACTTACACCAGAGAATACAGAGACTAACAAAATTGCCAGAAGGATGACAAAACAAAACATTAAAAACTACCAAGAAGCACAAATCGAAAAACGAAAAGGCTTAAGGGTTTTCGAAAGGGAGAACGCACACAAAAGAGAAATTACAAAGCTGATGGACAAACAAGGAAACATTATAGAAGCCAGAAATGGAATATTACGTGTGGCGGAAAATTTCTATAAGGAACCATATGACGCAAAAAACAACAATGAGAATAAAAAACAAGAAACCGGAAACGAAACATCCCTAATTCTAAATGTTGGGCCAGAAAAGATCCCTAACATAGGAGATGAAGGAATTGCAAAGCCGCTAAGACAATTAAACAAGAAGGCAGGAGAATAGCTTGTAAAACAACTTAAAACATTTTTCAATAAATGTCTAACAGAGGGGAAAGTATCACCCGACTGAGAGACTGCCATTGTTTTTTTGATATACAAAAAAGGAGACTGTCTCAGATATACAAACTGTTTATGAGAATAATCACCAACCGTCTAGAAAGGAAATTCGATGATTACCAACCTAAAGAACAAGCAGGCTATGGAAAGAGCTACAGCACTATAGAACATATCTTCACACAATAAGAATACTAAATGAAAAGATGACCGAATATAACATTACAATTAACAATATGGCTAGCACTCATCGATTTTAGGAAAACCATTGAGAGTATCGAATTCTGGGCGAAGGAAAGAGCTATGAGAAATGCACGAATAGATCAGCGATATACGTATATATGTCGTAGCCACATTGTAAATTTCGCCATTTTATAATCTAAACGAAAATTGGCTTTCATTTGGTACCTCACTAGGTAGAAACGACCCTGCTTACCTCAAATTTATGGCTCACCTGCAAAAATGATTATAAAACAAAGATTTTTTCACAGGTGGAAAGGAATACAAAGATAACTTAACAAACATACACACTAATAATATTTCTAAACTAGTCTAAAAGTCTAAGTATCAGCCATATTATAAAATAATTTAAAATAACTGATTATTTTACAGTGTAACGTTTTCAATTTCTTGGCTAATAAGCTACCTTGTTTTGCCATACTGGATATGATTCCATATAGAGCTACAATGAAATAAATGAATAAACAACTATCTTTTTTGTGCCCAGATTTTGTTACCTTGAGTGCTGCCTTCTACTAGAAGTTTTTTTGGTTCAGGTTTGCAAGTTTGGTTAATTGATCTGGGAAGGTTTGATTCAGTACGGCAGGGCCCGCTGTTATTGATTAGAATCTTAGGAAAAGGAGTTAGTACCATCATCATATCTGTTTGCAAATCCAATCAATAATCTGAGGTTATGATAATAATTGTGTTTACTCTTTGACTTTTCATTTCCATCATGTCATTGAACAGCTGTTTTGTCTAAGCTTTAGACCTGTTCTACCTTTTGATATATGTTCTATAGGCACTTTTCAACATTCACCAGTCATTTTTTACACAACCGATTCTCAGTTCGTACTTTTGGGGTGAAACTGAACACGTCCTTTTCTATAATTTTCTTCAATGTCAAAATTAGAAGTTTGACAGATGAAAGTCTTCTTCCGAAATCTAAATTCTAAATGAAGAATCTGCCCCTTTTGATCTGCGACCTCACGCTGAGTAGTCGTCCGGTCTCGGGCCTCGGCCCTAATTTTTGGGGCGAGACTTTTTGGAATTTTGTGCCAGGGAGCTCAAGTTTTAGACTAATTTCTTGCTGATAATTGTCTAGAGTCGTCCCTTGGTCATTTTTGGATTCTGTTTCGGACTGTTCCGAGCAGCATTTGGAAGTTTAAGACTTCACCTTTGGTCTAGAGTATCCCTCAATTTGAGGGTCCTAGTCTCAGGCTATAGTTGGACAATCCTAGTCTCAGGCTATAGTTGGACAATCCTACTCTTAGGCTATCGTTGGACAATCCTAGTGCTAGGCTGTAGCTAGACAGTCTTAGGCTATAGTTGGACAGCTCCTAGAAAGAAATTCTAGACTAGATCTAGATTGCTCTTAGTTGGCTTTGGTAGCCTCCCTTCAGCAACCCTCTTGGTACCGCTCTGCTAGAACCACATTGAGTTCTACGTAAAGCAGATACCACGTGGATAGGACTCATGACTATGACTCACTTACCATACCATAGCCTATCTACAGTGAGACCGAACCTGTAGATAATATCCCTTCAAAACTTCTGGATTTACACACACCTTTGAAGATAATCAACACTTGTACACATGTAAGTTGTACTTTTAACTATTTAGGCAAATCTTATATAAATCACTTGATACTGATTTACGTTCGGTAAGTGCCCCTTAAATAAAATTCTAGAATTTTACCCTGAGGTTGCCCTAACAATAATTTTCACCTTTCTGGTGTTGAATTTGCCTCTTGGTAGAGTGTAACTGATATTGTGGTTCTAATCTTTCACAAGTGTAAACACACAGTTAAAACTGTTTATTTAAAAATCAATATTTTTATACATTATTTACATTCTTATTTTTTTTTTATAATCAAATATTTATAAATTGGTACAAGCATTATTCTAAACACATTTTTAATAACCTCCTGGCTATCCCTATATTTTGTTATTATTTTTAATAAAGAAGCCAGATACATTATTGTACCTAATTAGTTGTTTTATTGATAAGCTCTCCAATTGCACAGGTTTTGTTTATAACATCATTAGGTTATCTTCCTAGTTAAGTCACAATTAACTTGGTGCTTGGTGGCGCCCAAAGGTAAGATGTATACAAGGAACCCATAGACCCATGGCCTCCGAACTGAAGCTGACTAGCCGTAGCAGTATAATCAGGCAATTGCCAAAATAAGTACGTTATAACAGTGTGGCCGCGTTTTATGAAGTGGCTATCAACAAATGAAGTAAAGATCAAAAGAGGCGACATAATATCACCTAAGCTGTTCACCCTAGTCCTCGAATATGTGTTCAAGGAACTACATTGGGACAATAGAGGGATCACTATATCTGGAGAAAGCCTAAATAATTCAAGATTCGCTGATGACATCGTAATATTCGCCCCGAACAAAACAGACTTAAAAATCATGCTGAAAAAATTACTCCAGGAAGTCGAAAATATTAAATTAAATTAACATATCAAAAACAAAGTTTATGACAAATGAGCAAACAAATAGGGACAAAATAATCATAGAAAACCAACAGGTGAAAAAAGTAACCTCCAACAAGTATTTAGGACAAGAAATAATGCTTGGCAAAGTCAATCAAGAGCTTGAAATTAACAGGAGAATACGAGTATGATGGGTGGCGTATGGTAAAATGCGCCACATATTCCGGTCCAAGTTTCCTTTCAAGCTGAAAACTGAAGTCTATCAGCAAATGTATTCTGCTAGTAGTTGCCTATAGAAGCAAAACATGGACTCTTACAGAAAATCCCAAATAAGCTGCAAGTACATCAGAGTGCGATCGAAAGAAGAATGATAGGTATTACACTAAGGGATCTCAAGACCAACGAATGGATAAGAAGTATAACAAAGGTAGAAAACATTACATATAGAATATGCACCCACAAATGGAACTGGGACGTAGCGAGAAACACAAGCAAATAACCGGAGCAGAAAAGTAACAAGTTGGAGACTCTGGGGAGAACGAAGCAGCGTCGATAGTCCTCAACAACGCTGGTACGACGACATGAAGCGAACACAGAATAGAAATACCTGGCAAAATCTGAGAGAGGCCTATATCCAGAGGACAGAGCACGGCTAAGAGGAGAAGAGATTGACTGGACTCGTATGGAACATAAGTTGAATTTAATTTTTTTATCGATTATAAGAACTTGTGCTGGGCTTGCTAGATGATTAAACTCAAAACATACATTCTAACAAAAAATCTATTATTCAAAGCTACATGCTATTCCAGAAGGGCAACAAATTACCCAGGAGAGTGATAAAATTCTAGATTTCCCTGCGCGAAAAAAATAAGTAAGTAAATGAAAAAATACACATTAAATATTTATAGCATGGCAACAAGTTTCCTTATATCCTCGGAAGTAAATAAATATATTCGGGTCGCATAATCTTTATAAAAGTTAAGCCCAACTGGGATATAAAACCGACCATCATCAAGATATCTCTCGTTCTTTTTCTTTGCCATAAAAACCACATTGTTACGGTCCTGCTGAGCTTACCGACACCAAAGCCGATAGGGCACATCTCGGGCCCCACAATGCACAAAGTTCGTGCATCCTGCTTTTCGAGCGACGATTCAGGATGGATCGTAAAATCGTTTCGAAAACCTTTTATATTGGGACAACCGCACGGTCGTTGCGGCCTTTTTGCCAAGGCTTCGTGCATCTCTCTGTAGAATATACCACGGTGTCGAGACCGTTTTACGGCTCGCGTTTAGAGCTTCGGCTCGAAATCGTGACCTTAGAAATACATTCTTGCATAATGAACGAGAATATATATTGGTTTTTGGATTTTTATATTTATTCAACTTTTGCGATTCAAAGGCCGTCCGTAGCCATTCACTCGTGCTTAATAAAGCTAAGATAATATAAGGATGGGCTGGTGGGAGATGCTCTTCCATACTATAAAGAATAGGAACAAAGTTCCTCAAATGTGATGGGGGTTCGTGCATAGAATGCAATGGAATCTTCCACAACATAATTTTTTTTTTGTATAACACATTCAACTAGCTTTACCATAAGTTAACAGCGATGTCCTGTGATAGGTTAAGAGTTCGCTTGAGATTAGCTACTGGTAGGTATATCATCTGGAAACGAACGCCTATTTTATGATTATTCGATGCACTTTACCCTAAGTGAAGTGGATTGGCGACTCAATATGTGTATGTTTATACAGAGAGACGATATCTAGAGTGATTATTGTGTCGAATCACACAAAAAGCTTTCCTCCAATATCAAAACTTTCGAAAAGTCATTATCAAATTACCCAGCAATTATCCCTAAAAGCGTCCCTCATTGTTTAGACTTTACAAAACCGACTATTATCGATTACAGAGTATTACTACAGGCCCGTCAGCCGTAATTAATATTAATACAACTTAATCGTCTCCGCGTTACGCCTGACGGGCTTTTAAAATTAATTAATTTCGTGTAATTATTATTATCTGCGATGCCACAAATTCACAATTATCGAAGATCTCGACGATTTTGACGTCTGATTTAATTTAATTCAATTCATTCTATAGTTATCTTGACAATACCATTGAAAATCAATAATTATCCAAGAGAATAATAACAAACAGGGGTAGACATTATCAGACCACAATGTAAAATTTTGATAATGGATCAGGGAATCTTACCTAAATGATAGAATTCGAAATAACATCGCTCGAAGGCATAACTCAGAGATTTACCGAAAAAAGTCATAGAGCGAACAAAACCAGAAGTAGCAACTCCTTTCTTGACCACAAAACAGAAAAAAACAATATTGTCAACTACTTAAGTAAATACCACTCTGTACATAAATTTTACTAAAGTGTGTCGACGAGTCAGCATTTATTTGGTATAAATACAGCGCCGAAATTCATTACCGGCAGACTAAGGCTAGTACGAACTACCTCTAATGGGAAAAGCCCTTCTAGCTAAGTCTCCTCCCAGTGCAAACTACCTTTAATGGGAAACGCCCCTCTGGGAGTATTGAACGCAGCAGACTAGGTCCAGTGCAAACTACCTTTAATGGGAAACGCCCTTCTGGACCTGTCTCAAACCTAGTTTCAGTCTTCAGTCACGCCAAGTGTACAGAGGGTACATAATTAATACAGAGTGGTCCTTAAGTAGTACGTCCCTCCGTAGAAGAGACGTCATGATACCATTTCTAGGGTAATAACTAGAGTCCGGATTTCAAGGCATTATGCTTTTTGTTAATATTACAAGCAAATATAAGACGACTCAAAATATTGACGAATTAGACAAAAACAATGTCGAAAATGCACTATTTTTAATGCTTATTTTGCTTTTTTTTCAAGTTTTATGCTTATTTTATGGTTTGTGCTTATTTACAGCTTTTTTTAGATTTTCTTGAACTGCAAAAGTATATTCTATCGCACACGCACACTCTTATATCAACGCAAAATAAAATAAACAAACCTCCTGTCTCGCGAGTCTTGCCCGCTATGTTTCTTTTTTTAAAAATCGATAATATGCGGGATACCCCAGCCCAAAAACCAATAGATGGTACTAGTTGCAGGTAAGAAGTACTGACTTAGGGCCAGTTTATTTCATCTTGTGATAAACTGTCAAGTATGCAATCTGACGGATAAAAACACATGCAATTTGTAATCCCATCGGTCGACCAGTTATCCGCTGACCAATAGAATTATAGAACAGTAAATTTATCTGGCAGATAGTTACCAACAGTTTATCTGAAGATGAATAAACCGGGCCTTAGAGTTACAAATGAACCTATATGTGGTTGCAAAATTTTAATACGCGCCCATAACAAGTTTTGACGTAGAAAGAAGTTTTTCCGACTACAAAAAATTTTTAAGTGACAGACGACTAAATTTTACTATGGAACATTTAAATCAGCATTTAGTTATTGCTTGCACTACAAGAACTATTTTTTTTTGTTGTTCATTAGAGACTTTGGGTACATTCAGGCGGTCCCAGCGGCTTAGTTCAGCCACTCAGCAGGAACTATATTCTCGAAACCAAGGAACAACGTTCTCATAAGAACGATTGATCTGTCATTGTCGTCCGGGGACGACAAAGACAGAACCTTCGTGCCAATGAGAACGCTGCTCCCCTGTTTCGAGAATATAGTTCCTGCTGAGTGGCTGAACTAAGCCGCTGGGACCGCGGGAATGTACCCTTTGTTTTGTTTATTTCAATGTTTAGTTACCTATTATATTTTTTATCATGTATTCTATAGATAAACAATAAATTTTCATTCCACTTTTTTTGCTTTTTTTGCCTTGTTCATGCATATCCCATGCTTTATTTGTTAAAAAATTACATGCTTTTTAGGCGCTTATTTCGACTTTTTTTATGCTTTTTAATCTGGACTCTAGTAATAACTATTATTAATCAATACACATCTTATTATATATATATATATATACCAAGCGAGTTTCTCTCTACCTGAACCCAACCTACGCCCCCAAGTCACGCTCCTGTTGTGACGTCCCAGAACGAAACGTATAGGGGTTGTGACAATATGTGATAGATTAACTAATACTAATGGAACAATTATCCCACAGATGAAATAGGATGTAAGAACACACGATGCAGCCGATGTGAGCTACGATCATAAAATAGTAGGAAGTCTGCCAAACGACATTGAACATACTAAAAAAAACAAAATTTGAACTACAATAGAAAACATAATCCAGTTAGCACAGAATTCAATCAGAAAAAAGCGTATAGATACCTACAGTACTCTTAAAAAATAACATTCTGTTGCAGCTGATGAAGCTTCAGCACAGAAAAATTGGTTTCGATAGAACGAATAAAGCTCCTTGGTTAGTTGGTTATTTTATGCCGGGTTCAGGCTAAATCGTGTCTTGTCGTCAACCTTTTCGTTGCCTTCTATCCCCGAATACCCAGGAACCCACAGGAGCTTTATCCTGTTATTCCTTGACGACAGAGCTTCCAGGTCATGTAGGCATTCCATCCGTTATCTACGAAGTAAATCAATGTTAGTTCAGAGCTTTTAGAGCATCCTGACTGTCTGAGAGAATTCTTATAGGTTCCGGTTATTATAGCCCAGTCTTAGAATCTCCTGTGCGCATGCTTGGATTGCATGAATTTCTGCCTGGTAAACTGAGGCGTTATGCCACAGAGGAATGCTTTGTTTTGATCTTGGCCTTTCTCCATAAACGCCAGCTCCAGCTCCATCCGCTGTTTTGGAGCCGTCTGTATACCAGACCAGACCTCTTCTTATTATGTGAGGCATTCCTTTCTGCCATATGCTTGGGTCGCATATGTCTTTAAATGCTTTTTCAAACTTATGGGTTACCATCATCCGTTTGGATTTCCACAATGTTACCTATAATTAGGTCGATAACCTTTGTGTGGCCGTACTTGCCTGGTATTTCTTTCCATGCCCCGGCATCCCTCATCGGGTGGGCATTAACTATGGCTGCTATTTTAATGTGAACATTGAGGGGAGCTAGCCCCAGAATTGCTTCCAGCGCTGCAGTGGGTGTGCTTCTCATACCCACGGTGATGCACAGACATGTCAGTCTCTGAAGGCTGTTCAGTTTATTGACCGTCGTTACTTGTGCTTCTGTTGCACATTGCAGGTCCGTATAGAACTATGGGATAACCGTGGCGTACAGCCATAGCATCATCCTTGTTCTCAGACAGTCTAATTAGACATATTTTTGCTTTGTTGTGGTTTCTCTCTAGAAGTGAATTTCATGTTAACATACGGCATCCAGGATTAGACCTAGGTATTTCACTTCGTCAACTATTTCAATCCCTTTCCCGAAGATGCTTAGGTTATATTCACCTCTGTTCCTTCGCCTAGTAGTGAAAGGTACTGTTACGACGGTTCTGGCTTGCGTGATAGAAATCTTGGGTCCGTTTATTCCAAATATCAAAGTCCAATTAACGCAACAATAATTTATTCCGCGTTGCTATACACTCTGACATTAATTACTTTACTAAGTAACTTAAATCTTTACAACTCTTACAAGATTCACCATCTGAATTGTATCACAGTCAATCTTAAAACTAAAAACTACTAACTAATACTGACCTTTATACATCCGTATTCCATTCTTGTAAAATTAAGAATAAACGCGATAACCCTCTTTTTTCCGAATAGCACGATAAAATCAAGAATCTGCTGTCCAATTCTGTACACATTGGCGCTTCCGCCAGATTTTCGCGACACTGTTCTGCTCTTAAGGTTGATACTCCCGATCAACTTCGCGTTCATGATATTTTGTCAATCTGTCCAAATGTGCAACTTTCATCTTACTCCTGGTGTTGCGCTAAACTCGATAAACCAAATCATTAATCCTCTTGACTATTCTGTAGGGTCCTTTCCATGCTGAGGACAATTTCGGCGACATTCCTTTCTTTCTTGCTGAACTATACAGCCACACTAAATCACCTTCTTGAAATCCGGCTGAATTGGCTTTCGTATCTAGTCTTCATTCGGTCACTGGCCAGCTGAATATGCTCCCGAGCTAAATCGTGTATCCCCAGAAGTCGTGCCCTTACTTCGTCGGCATAATCCCGAATTTCTTTTCGTTTTTCTTCAGGTATTCCAAACATCGGATCGCAAGGTAACCTGGGCTGGGACTCTGTAACGAATAGAGATATTTTCTCTATCTCTATTGACGTCTCCTCTTTATTGATTTTGACAAGAGAGTAGACAGCAAGTGCCATAGCGATAGGGATAACGATCTCTTTCCGTTACAGAGTTCTAGCCCTGAGTTCCCTTCCAAAAACGATTCTAGCTGGAGTATTACCTGTTGACTCATGACAGCTGCTCTGTAAGCCATTAAAAATATAGGCAAGTGTTTGTCCCAATCTTCGCGACCACTTTTGTCAGGTGTTCCTATATGGTCGTATTAAATCCTTCTACCATGCCATCAGACTGCGGATGTAAAGGTGTTGTCCTTGTCTTACGAATACCCATGATCTCACAATTTTTATGAATATGGCAATGAAACTCTAGTGGCACACCATGATGACTGAAAACTTCGTCCACTAGCACCTGCCCACTAAGATTACATGTTACGTTATTCAAAAAGGATCTGTTACACCGCCTTAATGGAATAGTGTCGTTATAAGTCCTCAAACATAACAAAATCGCAGTTACGTTTATAAATTAACGTTTTTTTTTTCGTAACTATACCATAACAGTTTCGTTTTTGGGATGTTCTTATAACAAACTCATGACAACGTTATATTTATGTTATTAGATTTCGAAACTATGGTATAGTAGTTTCGTTTTTGCGATGTTTTTATAACGAACCCATGATGTTCTATTACATCAATAGATTACGTTTTTGTTTCGAAACTATACCGTTGAAAATGTTATTAGTTACCTACTTAAATACAATTAAACGAAGAATTGATAGTTATTTAATTTATTTATCAAATTGAAAAATTATATG
The DNA here is from genome assembly GCA_917834065.1 of Ceutorhynchus assimilis. Classification (NCBI taxonomy): domain Eukaryota; kingdom Metazoa; phylum Arthropoda; class Insecta; order Coleoptera; family Curculionidae; genus Ceutorhynchus; species Ceutorhynchus assimilis. The sequence continues at coordinate 39,112,219 of OU892280.1, read as the reverse complement.
ATTTCTGGCTGACCTCTGGTGATGCTAAAACAAATAATACAGAATCGTTATTTTTTTAATTAACTTTTAAAAGGATAAAACTTATCAATTTTTTTGGAATTTCGGCTTGAGGCGCTGATTCGAATGAATAAACCATCTCATCAGCACCTTTCTCCGTCACCTTTTCACCAGTCAGGACTTATAAAAAACAAACTAATTAATCAATCAAAAAATATTTTAGATCAAAATCAAACCTTTTAGAATATGCTCGATTTTGTAAATCCCTTCTTTTGAAATCATTTTTTTGGCCAGTCCACGAACAACGTATAGACAATTTACTGGCGAAAAGATTGACCAATCCCCTTCTCAGGAACTCGGCCCGATTTCTGCCTGCTACTTATAGGTATTTATATTGAAAAGTAGGAATTATACCAGCACAACCTCAATACCTAAAATAATAACAAATACATCATACATATACTTTTTGGTAAAAAATAAACTTACTTTGAGATCCATCTTCAGAGACTCGCCCTGTTTTGTTTAGCACATCAGTTTCAGAGGAGCACAATACAATAGGTAGGCTTAGGTACCTATACCTACACAGTTTCTACCTAGATACCTACCAAGTACCACACACAAAAAAAACACTCCAAGAAACACATAGGATGATAATCTATAATTAAAATTATTTTTATAGCATAAAATAACGTATATTTTACCCAATTTTACCTAATAAAAATCCAGAAACACCGATTGTTACACAGCAGGCAGTGGCGGCTCGTCAAAGGAGGCAGGGGAGGCTAAACCTCCCCCAAAAAATTGAAAATTCAATCTCAATTTTTTATTCCTGATTTCAAATTAAAATAATAATTAACAAATTACACTTTCCAATTTTCGATATTTCAATGTAATTTAGAAAAATCTGACAACATTATTTCAATCAATCCCGCGCCTCCACGACAAATATCTGTGAATCTGGGATACTCAGTAATACCGGCCCGAAGGGCCGGAGTTATGTGCGAGCCCGAAGGGCCGGAGTTATATGCGAGCCCGAAGGGCCGGAGTTATATGCGAGCCCGAAGGGCCGGAGTTATATGCGAGCCCGAAGGGCCGGAGTAATACGAGCCCGAAGGGCTAGACTTATTTTAATCAAGGGGCCTAGTTTATAATTCTATTGGTGAGCGGATAATTTAGAGCTAATTGAAAACCGGGAGTATTTAAAATGCGATTTCTAACGTCCGATCAAAGAGTCAGGAATATTCAAAAACTTTAGTTTTATCAAATTGGCTTTGGAATGTTGGTTTTCTTAAGATTTTTAGTTTTTTCAGAAAACGGTGGTTTTTGCAAACATATACTACTTTATCATTGTCTTTGTCTTACTCACTATAATCAATAAGTAAACCTTTAAATGTCATTTTCATTGAAATTAAACTAAAAACAAGTTGCCTATAATTTATTTGGGGAATTTTAATTATTATAATCATTATTAATTAATTATTAAATTGAATTTTAAACAAAAAACCCTTTTAAAATGTTATTTGTGTTTTCCGAAATGAGATGTGGCAACGTTGCTTTTAGTTGGCCATTTTGAAGTGACGCCTTGAAATTTTTTGCCAGTTTTTCCTCGAATTTTTCACTTTTCCGGGGCTTTTCAATGGAAAAAGGCAATTTAACATACGAGGCTTTGAGTTTTCTTCATCTTCTAGCAAAAATGTCCGGTTTTAAAATGACATAAATAACAAAATCCCATTTAAAATGTTTTTTTTGGAAGTTTCGATGTGGCAACACCGATTGTACCAACTTCAAATAGGTTTTGTAATAAATGTCATTTGCCAGTTTTGACAGTCGGCAATTTTTAATTGACTTGTTTACATTTCTATTCAGTTTTTCCTCGAATTTTCCACTTTTCCAAGCCGTTTTCAGTCAAGAAACCCGATTTGAAATACGAGGCTTTGAATTTCCTACATTTTGTGCTAAAAATTCCCAGTTTTCCAATGGGGTAAATGACAAAAACTCAAATTTCATTAAGTAGGCTTTGGAATGTCATTTTTAGAGGTTTTTCTTTGAATTTGTCCGCTTTTCCAGGGCTTTTCTGGTCGGAAAAACCGATTTAAAGTACGAGGCTTTGAGTTTTCTTCATTTTCCACCAAAAATTTCCAGTGTTTTAACGGAGTAAGTGAGAAAAACTTTAGTTTTATCAAGTAGGTTTTGGAATGTCATTTTCGTTGGTATTTTTTTTTTGGAATTTTTATTTAAGGTTTTTGGGGTCCGGGGATCGTCTTCTATCACTTTTTTTCTCGAAATTCGCGAAATAAAAAAAAAAAATCTTTTTTGACGTTGACAGCTGTCAATTTTTTTTTGACACAAATTTATAGTTGGCGTCGCGAAACTGCCTTGTACCGGGGTTTGATTTTCGTAGCTTTTATAGTAGAGCGGGAAAAAAGTCGAACATGTGTCAAATTTGACAGGTGACATTTGTTAATATTGCCAAAGTGTCGTGCGACAAAAGTTTTATCCGAACGAACCCGTTCATTGTTAACTGATTTTTAATACTCCGGCCCTTCGGGCCGTAATCTTTGAAACAAAAAGACGTCATTTTGTATCGATTGTCAAAAAAACCCAAGGTTTGAAATTTCAATTTTTTGACGTTTGTTGTATCATGAGCAGCGTTGCCATATGTTTTTATCAAATCTTGATTTATAGATTATTTTAAACCCAATCATTGATATTTCTGAAAAATATTTCCTTTAAAATTCCCAAATATCCTTTGGAATCCCCAAAAATCTATTAAAATCTCAGAATTCCATAATTTAGTGGAATTTCGGTAGAATAATTATGTTATTCTGAAAAAGGAATTAGATGTGAAATTTTTGCGGAGTTTCCATAGAATTCACATTAAATTTTAATTCCTCTCGAATTACTTGAAATTTCAGTGAAATTCCGATCGAATTACACGAAATCCTAAATGAATTACATGGAGGAATTTTAAACAATTACATGAAATTACACCGAAATTCCCAACATGAAATTTCAGTTTTTACTGATTTTTAGTAATGCCGAGGAATTTCCAACTAAAAACATGGAATTTCGATGATATTCCGAAAAATTCCACGTAATAACATGAAATTTCAATATATTTCGATGAATTTTTAAGAAATTACTTGAAATCTCATTAATATTCCCAGAAATACCTGGCTATTAAAAGAGTATTTCAGTGAAATTCTTATGAAAATAAATTAAATTTTGAAAATTCCTTGAAGTTTCATTGGACTTTCGAGAAATTTTCGGTTATGAACGTGGATATTCTCATAAAATTTTAGTGAATTCCGAGAAATTTTTAAGAAATTACATGAAATTCCAAAAAAATTTATGAAAATTTTGTGGAATTCCAGGATATTTTAGTGGTAAAATTTTGAGGAATTTTAATAAAGTTAAAAAAAAATATGGAATTTTGAAATTGAAATCTTAATGGAATTTTGAGGAATTTCATGAAATCCTATACTGTAATTAGCCTCCTCACTTGAAATAGTCACGAGCCGCCAGTGACAGCAGGCCTGACCTAACCTAACCTCTAACCTGAATCAAAACAAGACTGCGGCGTTGTTCGAAAATAATGGAAGTGATACGTCCTTTGGGACGTTTTAAGCATGTTGTACCTAACAACATTAAAAACGTTATATTACCAAACAAGTTAGTTTCGAATTTGCAACGTTTATTTCGAAACGAAACGAAAATATAAAACAGAAAACGTTACAAACGTGTCATCACGTGAAACGTAGCAAGAATGTAAATAATATACTGTCCATATAACGTCAAATACTCAACGTTGCTAGGGTAAACATCTATTTCACGTTATTGGAACGTTGGTTTTACAACAGAACCAATACAATTGCAAAATAACGTTCTGAAAACAGGAATATGCAAAACGTTTTGAAAAGTAGTAGGTACCTAACAATAATGACTTTACTACGTTACATTAAAAAGGTTACAAAACATCCCAGGGATGTTTCTTGCTCAGTGGGTGGGCAATAGTGATGCCTTCTGGATTGGGAATAGCGAAAACTTCTGGCCATTTACAGAAGTAATCCATGATAACCAAGATGTATTTGTTACCACGCTCTGCAGGGAACGGTCCGGCAACATCTATCGCTATTCTTTCAAATGGGAGACCGACGTTGTTCTGTTTCATGGGCCCCGAGATCTTAGTTTAGGGCCTTTACTAGTAGCACAAATGTCGCATTTTAGGCACCAGTTTTTAACGTCTTCATGATATGGATCTCTCTCAAATGTGCCCCTGAAGTTCCGTCATGTATTTCTTTTATTAGATCGTCTACTCATTCTTTTGGAATAACCAGTTGGCTCTTAGTAGATTTTCCATCGGTAGTAAACCATTTTCTACAGCCAGAGAGTTCCATTAAGCCCACAACGTTGTAAATCAAACTATTGTTCGACACTTCCTTCGTCCAAATATGAAAGTCCAATTAACACAACAATAATTAATTCCACGTTACTATGCACTCTAACCGTAATTCCTTCACTTATTAACGTAAACAACTTAACTCTGCACAACTCTTACAAAATTCACTATCTAAATCGTATCGCAGTCAATCTTAAAATTAAAAACTATTAACTAATACCGGCCTTTATATATCCGTAATCCATTCTTGTAAAATCCAGAATAAACGCGATAGTCCTTTTTCCCGAATAGCACTGTAAAATCTAGAATCCAGCTGTCCAATTCTGTACACACTGGCGCTTTCGCCAGATTTTCGCGACAGTACTATCGCGGTCTTTCTGGCGTTGGCCATGAGGTTTGCTTACTCGCACCAGCGTTGTACAGCTATCAGGACTGCTTGCATAACTTTGACCGTGGGATGTTTCCCTTAGACAAGTATCGCTACATCGTCTGCATACCCTTAGGCGTAAAATACCTGTGAGTTGAGATGCACGAGCACCTCATCCACCACTAGGTTCCATAGAAGTGGCGATAGAACGCCGCCTTGGGGGCGTTCTCGAGTAACGTCAGCTTCCAGGGTGACTTCATAGGTGTTGACTTCAACTCAGCGGTACTTAAGCATATTGTGTATACGCCTGCAGGTGATGTTGTCGACTTCACGTCTTGCTGCGGCTGTGACCATCTCATTAAATGATGCGTTATCAAAGGCCACAAAGGCTATCAGTGCAAAATAAAGCTCCTTAGTTTCATAAGACAAAAAGCCTGAGTAAATGACAGATGGCTGGAGAAAATGTCTCGAAAAACTATTTAAAAAAACGGGAAAAGTAAATAGCTGCTAATTGGGTAAGAAGAAGACATTGACATAGAAAACATTTGAAATGCTGAAATTCTGACTAGAAAAATTACCGAAAAACAATTCACATGAAATGATGCGAACAATTGAAATGAAAGTTACACGCGATCACGAAAATACATTATACCGCAGAATTAGAAGCGAGGTCTTTCGATGACAAAGTAAGATATCATATGACATACTAAGATGGGTCACACTGCAAATAATATGCTGGAATCGAGAATAAGCAGAATCGATGATAAATGATTTGCATAAACGATAAATTGAACTAATCTTTAGGAAAAAAATTGGGCGTAGATCTTAGATAATCGAACAACGATTGGACGAAATGTTGGACAATATATTAGAAAGAGAGGACAGGTAGAGCTATAGTTGCCTCAAGAATACCATTCAGAATCAATATTAGAATATATATCTTAGCGACTAAACGTGGAAAAAACATATAAGCGAAATCAATCATATCATTATAGCTTCTCGATTCTCAGAGAAATTGAAAACATATTTAGGGTTAACTTCATGTGTTCCTGATGAAAATTTGGAGCAACAAGTTGGAATGTAGCTTGGAAATGAGAATGTTAAATCTTTTTTTACATTTGAAAGGAATTCAGACTATCAGGTATTTTTAGAATAATGACGTCAAACTACCTACATGGACCAAATTTGAATCTGTAGTAACTTAATATGCATATTGGCGATGCTTATCTTTCGTTTCTCTATTCCACAGTTCCGTTTTGATCATAAACCCCTTGCAAAATAGCCACCAGTGTTGAAAATTGCCATAAAAACACGCACGGGGTCGGAAAGCTTTTTTCCACGTAAAATATTAAAATTTTAGTATCTCCTCTCAGCCGCAGATTCTACATTTTAAAAACGGTTTTATTGCGGCGGCAGCATTTTATATTGCCGTAAGGACGCCTGGCGTTTCGGATATATTTCCGAGCCGGAGATATTTTCTTTTTATTTTCTTACACAAAAACAGTGATTTTTATCGAGTAATTTGTTTTATTTTGTGAGTGGTTTTTGTGTGAAATTATAGAACAAAAAGACTGGGAAAGAAACTAAAGAGATTTTGAAACACTGTAACCCAGTATGAAGGTATAAAACACTTTGCTGAAGCTGACGCATCAGGACCTAAAGATAAGAAAACATTTTCCGTGTTTCCTCGACAAAAGGAAACTTTAGCGACAAAGCAACCTCGGATATCGTGCATGTGAATCTAAATTCTTGTCGGCACCTTCTTGATAATGTAATCCAAGTTTAGTATATCATTTTTCTAACTTCTTTAAAGTATGCTTGGGTATGTTATAAAATAGTATCTGGATTTTTTTTTTACATTTCTCAAGTTCAATACTTAAAATAAGTTTGTAGAGGCAGCTCAAATCGTCGCCTGGCACAAAATATATCCATATGATGCAAAGAGATATCATCTATATCTTTTTCAACGGCGTTGAACTGTTCATGTCGAGAAAAGCATGATTGATTGGTGCTTGCCCTCAAAATTGGTAACTAACATTTTTTCCTTACTGCGTATTTCTTGAAATCACCCCTTGCACATGCGTATGGCTAGTCAGCATCAGTAGTCACTCAGTGCGATGATGGCGTTTGTGTCACAGCTCATCTCTATCTGGGCAAAGATTACTGAGACTCAGCGTAGAAATGCACTAATTGGTTTTAGTTCGTCTAGTTTTGAATAAAAAAACCTTTTATTTTAAACTGAGGTAGAGGCTTACTTTGGCAAACATACGTCTTAATAAACTTTAGGGTACGGACTAGTTTTAAAATCGGGTCAAGTTAAATCCTTGAAAAATCTCACCATCATTAATTTAGGCGTCCTACCCTGTTCGGCGAAATTCCACAATGATATTAAATTACTGAAGCAGAAACCGTCACCATTTGTTTTCGCATCGTCATCATTAAAAATAATACCACAAGAATACTTGAAGGAATAAATAAATCAACAATTTGCTATAACGCCCATTCAGCCTGCCGACAAAATACGTCGTGCCAAAAGAATTACATAATTCCTTCCGAATGTTTTAATGTTCCTAGAAGTCATTTTCTACCTGCAAAATTTGAAATCCAATATTTTTTTTTTTCCTTTTTTGAATTTGCAATATTTTATTTCAAATTGACAGTTTCTTGCGAATGGTGATACATAAAATAAAAATATTAAAACCCATTATATTAGTAGCAGGTCATTTATTTTCAATAGTAATATAACTAGTGCAATGGAAATTATTGATAATTTTTGGGAAACACAGCACTACGTGCAGTCGTGCTCTTTTTCAACTAAAAATGCATTCGGGCAAATTTCCCAAAAATTATCAATAATTTTCATTGCACGAGTTGTATTTAATAAGAGAATTTCATATATCAAAAATTAAAATTTTTTGTCAAAAAATGTCAAAACACCAGTTTTGGCACCAGTTAGTATGCAATTATCTGATAATTTGCACTAGTGCAAATTATCGCGTAATTATAATCTGATTGGTTCAAATCAACAATCAAAACATGTCAATTTATTGTTGGAATACCAGTTTTGACAGATGTATGAAATTCTCAATAGTAATATAATTAGTGCAATGGAAATTATTGATAATTTTTGGGAAATTTGCCCGAATGCATTTTCAGTTAAAAACGCATGAGTGCAAATTTGTCGAAAATTATAAATATATTTCCATTGCACGAGTTGTATTTAATGAGAGAATTTCATAAATCAAAAATTTAATTTTTTTGTCAAAAAATGTCAAAACACCAGTTTTCGCACCAGTTAGTATGCATTTATCTGATAATTTGCACTAGTGCAAATTATCGCGTAATTACAATCTGATTGGTTCAAATCAACAATCAAAACATGTCAATTTATCGTTGGAATACCAGTTTTGACAGATGTATGAAATTCTCATTATTATTATTATCATCTCATTATTCTGTTGATTCAATTTAAGCTTTTGGCACTAATTCTATAACATAATCCGTATTTTTCTGGAAAGTTACATTGTGCATTTCCAATATTATTTCAATTAACTTTTCCTGAAGATTAAGACACATAGCCTCCAGCTTTCGTGGATTTCCAACCTAACATCTAAGATGCGTATTGTCTACTCCAGAATCCACCGTTCAATAAATCTTTCAGCCTCATCGTGCAATATTTTTCTCTCATCTTTGTTTTCAACTTAATAATATGCACGTTGCAGTAAAAAAGAACCTAATAATATAATTCTTGTAGTATAGCGTATAGCTATGTTGTTATAAAGTGAAATTCCCCCATCAATGAACCATTATTAGGCACTATTATGAGCCTTTGAATATCAAAACTGTCACGTTTTATGGTAAGGCCTTTTTTACTCCTACAATCTAACTCTGCCGGCTTATTAACAAGAATTATGTTCCATAGAAAATTCTAACCGTCAATTATTTATTTTATGACGGTTATATTTTATGAACGCTTTTAAAATAAATCCTTTATTTAGATTTGTCAGGTAGTTAGTTAGGGAGCTTATGCGCTATTAAAATAATAATAAAACGGTTAATCATAATTAAAATGATTGCTCATAAAGTAAATATTTGCAAACAACATATGTGAATTGATTAAAATATGCAAATGAAAGAAGCTTAATTTTACAAGGAAAATTCAATTTTTTAAGGATTTCTCCCTAATTATGGGCTAGGATTCTGTAACGAATGGAGATATTTTCGCTATCTCTATTGACGTCCCCTCTCTATTGATTACGAAATGAGAGAAATAGACAGCAAGTGTCATAATGATCTCTATCCGTTACAGAATTCCGCCTATGGTCACTGATGGAAGTCCTGACTACTCCTGACTGATATAATAATTGTGTTCATGGTTACAATGACACTGAAAAGTCAGGGCTTATGATTGGTAGTGATAAATTATAAAAAATATCTACCTATCGGACCGTAATTTTATTATTTAAATGGATACTTCTGACCCATTTTTCTATATTGCTAAAATAACCCTATTTTGCCTCTATTAGAGTCATTTATTAATTCAAATACACATGCATTTTCCATTGTTTGAACTACCTACTTACACAAAATTATATAGGGACATAATGATACGTCCATTTGTCAATAAATCAATATCGAATTGGTTCAAAGAAATATCATAGTCAATAATATATTTTGATTAAAGGGTTTGCCGATGGCGTCTGCTCGGCATTGGATCAAAATCATACCTGTGAATCTGGCTTATTTAGCTCCTTGTCAACGACTTTTATGACTGCGCCAAAAATAGTAATTTGTGTATCAAGGCCGTAAAGTTGATCTTTTTTGGCCGAATCAGAAATTTGCGGCCGAGGCGTAGCCGAGGCCAAGCAAATTTCAGGTGAGGCCAAAAAAGATCATTCGGCCGAGGTGCACACAAAATTTTTTAGGCGAGTGTTTGTTCTTGAAAAAATACGAAAATTCAACAGTAGCTTTAAACTTTTATTGATTAGATAAATAATCCAGCAAAGATAGGTAGATACATAATTATTAGTAACAAAAACTACGATAAAGGAAGTGCGATTATAGAAAATTGCCGACTTTTTCGCCTGCTTTTTTAAAAAAGTAATAGGATAGGGCTAAAATCAAAAATTTGGTTCCATTGTGGTTGCTAACTAATTGTTTATTGGTTGTGTTGATGGTTACGGCACCGCGTTTTCGATTATCTGTTTATATATTTTTACCAAAGTAGCGGCCGTCAAGTAAAAGCGGCCGTAAAGTAAAAGCGGCCGTAAAGTAAAAGCGGCCGTAAAGTAAAAGCGGCCGTAAAGTATAAGCGGCCGTAAAGTAAAAGCGGCCGTAAAGTAATAAAGCAAATGCGGCCGTGAAGTAAATGCGGCCGTAAAGTGAATGCGGCCAAAAAAGATATACTTTAGGTATGTTATTGAATCCGTAAAACTAATCTTTTTGTGACAGTTGCCTAAAAAATAGTTTTTTAGGCGACTGTCACAACAAGATTAGTTTTACGGATTCAATATCATCCCTAAAGTATACCTTTTTTGGCCGCATTCACTTTACGGCCGCATTTACTTCACGGCCGCATTTGCTTTATTACTTTACGGCCGCTTTTACTTCACGTCCGCTTTTACTTTACGGCCGCTACGAATTTCCACATAAAATGCTAAAAAAAAAACGGCATGATTAAAAATTTGGGAGAAGTATTTTCTTGCCAAAATTAAATAATCCTCAGCGTTATGATCTTCAGGTCCACCTATGTTATACTCTATGTTAAAATTTACAATTATAGTCGGAAATACCTAACATATCAGCAAGTTTTCAAAATAGGGTCGTACAGCATTTTTTTTTTATTACATGTTCTAAAAGAGCGTATTGAGTTTAGCAGTTGTGCAAAATTTCATAATTTTCCGAGCCCTTGTTCATATTCAAATAAATTATCAAAGAGCTCCAAATTTGGAAGTTTTGAAACACGTGGTGACGTCACTGCATCTCTCACGTTGGTCGTGTGACGGCCTTTAGCCCGTCTTGACTCGAGAGATGACGTCATACCATCTCTAAGCGATGAATTTCTGAGGCATAATGTTTTATTATTCAAAGCCGCATAACTTTTTTAATATTTATCCAATTGCGCTGAAATTTTTTTTGTGTGCTATATGTGAGTAATACTCTATAAAAATATCAAAAAACGTGGTTAATGAAACCTCACTGAACGATAATGAAACCTCACTGAACGAGCCTATTGATTGCTTTTTTAAAGAAGCTCAATGTAAGATACCAGGCAAAAAAGTCGGCAAATTTATATAATCACTTTATCGTAGTTTTTGATATTAATAATTGTGTATCTAACTTTTGCTGGATTGTTTATTTGATCAATAAAGTTTAAAGCTACTGTTGAATTTTCTTCGTTTTTCAAGAACAAACACTCGCCTAAAAAATTTTGTGTGCACCTCGGCCGAATGATCTTTTTTGGCCTCACCTGAAATTTGCTTGGCCTCGGCTGCGCCTTGGCCGCAAATTTCTGATTCGGCCAAAAAAGATCAACTTTACGGCCTTGGTACACAAATAACTATTATTTAACAATGTGCAAGTCGACCATAGACTACTTATTTGCGACCCTAAAATATCTAACCTTGACTAGTCCACGAACGTCCTTTTACAGCAAAAGTATGGCCCATTTGGATCTTGCCCATTCAGGTGCCTATTCAACAAAAATTCAAAAAAAAATCTAGAAAGTAGATCCGAGGATTCCAGGAAAACTGTAAAGGAACATAAAACAATTTCTCAACCAAAAAAAAAAATATGGTGGTATATTGATCCAAGTTAATGGATGGAAGACGAGTTCCATGTCCCAGGGTAAATGCACATCTGATATGTGTTCGGAAGTTAGCACCATTAAACAAACATTTTGAAGGTGATTTGAGATAAGACACAATGAGGCAAAAATCAAAACAGTTACCGACATCAACACAGGAGTAAAAAAACTAATTAACAACAACTATTATCAGGGACAAGGAAATTAGATTTTTAAAAAAACAAGAAATCAGGAACTTTTGAATTTTTGAATATCACTGGCTGCAGACGACATGAATGGACAACCAGAAACATACTAGAACTGACGTAAAGACGTACACAATATAGTTTCCAAAACGACGTTGATGGTCAAAGAGAAATTTGGAACAAATTGAGAAAATTGTTGGGTAGGAAAAGTGACTCGCAGACCAATACATCAGAAGTTGATATATTGAATTACAAAAATTGATAAAAGCTAATGGAAATAAGAAAGCATCGGTAAGCCATATCAAGGACGAACAAGAAGAAGTTATACTGGACCCTGAAAAATGATTGGAACGTGGAAAACTTCTGGCAGACCACAGAATGCACCGTTTCCGGCAAACAGCTTATCATCTTGGCAAAATAGATTGAAGAGCGAAATTCCCCTCGTCATCAAGTTATCAAGAAACAATAAAGCTACCATAACCAGAATATACAATGTCGGATAAGGCCCACTTGATAAGACAACGAAATAAAAAAGTGTTGGCAAAACTTCTCGATAATAATATCTAAGACTCCAAGAGAGTGGCTTCGCTAATCTATAACCTTACCAAAGACAAGAGCAACGCAAAAAGGTGAACGTATAAACTATCGTTTTATTGGTTTAATGTCATACATTTTGGAGCTTTTTCCTTCTTCTATGAATCTTGCACACTTGACCAACAACAAACCAGGGTTTAAAACTAGGAAAGTCATTGCCAGTTTATGCAAACATGCCTGGGTCAGTGATCCACTATGACGAGGCTTTTGGTAATGTTAGACATGATCTTCTAGAAGCAAATCCTGCAAATTCGGAAATGAACGAAAGGTATTCGCCAACTTGTATTGGGACCAAACAGGTAGAATACGCATGCTCGCATAACTCAACAACAACAGAAGGATTTTTAATGGGGAAAGGTGTACAACCTGATGGAAAGGGAATCCAACTTGTTCAAATAACTGAGCTGTGTTGCAAGTAACAAATGGAAACTAGATATTGAAATCACAAGTAGAATAGAGTGAGCTCTTGCCTCTTAGAACACCTCTCCTAAAGCTCAATTAACCCTTGGCCAACCAAGATCACAACTTGAAGCTCAGATGCAGAATTGCTAAGTGTTATGTCTGGTCGGTTCTCCTATGTGAATGTGTAAAAGCATAAATCCTCAAAGCAGGAACAATCGAGTGAACTGAAGCTCTTGAAATATTATGAGTGCCAAGACCAATGCTAAAGATGTTGTGGGTCCACCATAAATTAAATGAGGATGTAAATGGAACTAGACAATCGAGAACTATATATCCAAACACATCAAGCGAAAGAAAATTTCTTGACCGCATAGTACATGAAAAATGATGGAAAACGAAGACTAAAAGATACTGCCACGGCTCTGTGGTGCGTGACAGAAATCTTGGGTCCGTTTATTTTAAATCAAAGTCCAATTAACACAACAATAATTTATTCCACCATCAAACGACAAAAATCTTTAGAATCTAAATCAGACCACAGTCAATCTCAAACTAAAACTTAAAAACCTTTATCTAATACCGGCCTTTATATATCTGTAATCCATTCTTGTAAAATCCAGAATAAACGCGATAATATCTTTGCCCGAATAAAGCAGTATTTTCTAGATTTCACGTTAGATTCTGTACTGTATGGCAAAGGCGCCACAAGACTATCCTGGCATCGTAAAATCCTTATGATTTGAATCCATGATTTCCAGTATGCGAAAACGGAAAACGCCTACGCATGAATCCAAAAGTAAATTTAAGTCGAATTGTCGAATAGAATAAACGCTACGTACCAACATACATATACAAAAAAGCCCCAAAGGCAATACACTTTCAACAAAAATCTGATGTCGTACCCATGGAAAGAGACGTTCGACAAGGAGAAGCGATATCAATGAAATTATTGAAATTCTCAAAGAATCGTTGAATTGGGTTGAGAGAGGAGAAAAGACTAAAGATGAATTAAAAAAAAAAAAACAATATAATAACAAAACATAACCTTGGAGTTACTAAATTATAACTAGGAATAAGAGTGATTGATCGAAAAACCAATGGATCAGAAGCGGTACGAAAGTTCTGGATCCTGGGAAATATGTCACAAGAAGGTTGGAAATGTGACCAGGACGAAAGAAGGAATGGAATAGTTATATGGTATTGTTTTCCATGATTAAGACATCGAAAAAGGGAACGGCCTCGGATGAGTCTGTGATGATTTTCAGAGGATAAAATGGAGTAAGCTGCAAACAAGCAGTAAGCAGCGATCGTTGGTTTATATTAGAAGAGGCCTATATCTTAAGTTGGATCACAAAGGAGAAAACGAACAAACACTCATTAGGAATACAAGGGATGTTATCAGCGGAAAATATTCGTATTTTTTTCTGGGATTAATGAAGAAATTGAAGCTGAAATGGCAATTTGAATTCGCACATATTTTATTCCGATCCCGCTACCATTGCAGGACATATGACCTAATTTTCCTCATTCTTAGTATATTTTTGGTTCTTCGTTCTTTTACACATATTTTCCAAACATGTCAGAACACCAAGTAGGTTTAAGAAAATCTGAATTCCAAATCCGTGCTAAATGAAGAAGAGTATATTAATTCAGTAGAAACTACAAAAACATTTAAGCTAATAGGAAATAATTACAAAGACACCGAACCATTTTATTGATGATCTCAAGTGACCGATTGACGTAAATACCGTTAATGAAAGGACACCGGAGAACTTGTACAAATTAATTCGAAGCAATGTACGAATGTGAACTTTGTAGCTCGTTTTTCCTACATCTTCTATCACCGTATACGTCTGTTACCACCTTGAGAATAATTAAGGAACTTGTCGGGTCGAGAATCGCTAATGGATGTACTTGTTTTTTTTTTTTTTGTAATAAAATTAGTGCACAGTTCAAAATTTGAAAAATGCAACTAATTTCCTGTATGTATGAAAGCAAAGATTACGTGTACGATAACTATATATTTTCCTTTTTATATGTAAATTTTACCACAATAAATTTCAAAAATCTAATAAGTTACGCCCTTTTCCAGACGTTCAGTGTAACGAGTATTACCTTGCAACTTCAAGACATAATTGCTTATGTTATTTTCAGCATACGTTAAGCATTAACACAACTAATTAAAATATTTAAGCACTGGGACGGACACAGGGCGTATATAAAATGATTAATTTAAATTATACAAAATTTGTCCGAATGCCAATTATCAAAAAAATTCCTTTTTTTTTTGAAAAGTTCGAATTGTTTTACCATTTTTCACATTCATCGATTTAGAATTAAAAAGTTAATAATTGTACTCTTCATCAAAAACTACATGGAAGATTTTTTATTCAGAAATTAGTTTTTTTGTTGAGCTTGTGTTATTTCATTTAAAATAAATTTTGCCTAAAGCAACTATTAACTTGTGTAACTGACCATGAGGTTCGTGACAATAAATTTCCAAATTATTGGAATTTTGACTATTATGCAAATATACGTAAAATCTGGGCTTACATATCTTACTGAATTAGTTAGTATTGAGTAAAAATTTATTGTGATTGCAAAATATTTATTCATATTTAAACAGCTGGTTATTCGAGTTCTAAGGTTGGAAATTTATATTTGTTCAGGTGTTTGCCTGATAAAAAATGCATATATTTAAATGCATTACAATATTTAAAAATTGAGCCAATAGGGTACTGTAGAATGGTCAGTCAAACAAATGGGAACTGGCCTTAGAAGAAAGAAAATTGAACTTATTTGACAAAATGGGTGGCACTCTAAGGACCACCAATGACCTACAAAAAAAAAATATGCAGAACTACTTTTCTAAACGATACTAAAAAAATTTCAAAATAAATGGAAAGCCTAAGGAAAATGTATAGTCATAGAACGAGGTCAGTTCTGTTACAATTCGGTTAGGAAGCTGAATCTCCAAAGAGAATTAAACAAAAATAGTTTTTGCAATTTCAGTTTTATTTTTTTTTGAACGATAGAGTAAATATAAGTCTGGAAAGGCAATCAACTTGGAAAATTTTATAGAAATTTGAGAAACCATACTTGAAAATTTGTATTTTTTGAAAGATCCGCATGTTCCGACAGATTTTGGAAGCTTTTTTTCTATACTTTCCATAATTTTGATAAAGAAAGGCTAAAGATT
Source organism: Ceutorhynchus assimilis (assembly GCA_917834065.1). Classification (NCBI taxonomy): domain Eukaryota; kingdom Metazoa; phylum Arthropoda; class Insecta; order Coleoptera; family Curculionidae; genus Ceutorhynchus; species Ceutorhynchus assimilis. The sequence goes on along the minus strand of OU892280.1, from coordinate 39,096,271 downwards.
AGATATTGAAATTTTCCATATTATCATCAGCATGCAATTGTTGGAATGTTACCTACTTATATGTTTTTTTTTCTCACTTTGATAAAAAATCCATAACACAATGTTAAAATAAAAAACAAACATTATTAATATCTTGCAATATCAAAAACTGGATATGTACTGAGAACTCACCATTAGCGAGTCCAAAGCACCCTCAACCCAACCATACAAAACAATCCTCATCCAGCAAAACAATGTTAATCCCAAACCAAACAAAAACTGAAAATCCACCTTCAGCAAACTATGAACCAATTGACACTAAAGCGTCAGCATAATAATTCATGTCTCAGTTAAAGTAAGAGCGCGACAGCAATCACCCGTATGATGAGGTGTATGAGGCCGAAACGTCGTCAGCACTAAGCGACTGTTCGCATCGCACTGACTGAACTGATTCCACAAAACGGAACACCTTTTCTCGTTCCAAAACTGTTTTGGAAGCGAGCCGCGTGGACGGTGGCGCCGTCGCGACGCTATAATGCCAACTAGGCCGAAATCGAGAATATAGAGAAAAAAAATTGTTTGTTTTTTGTCAGGCAAAGAGGAGCAAATTCCATTGAACATAGTTTTGAATAGATGAATTAGGGTTGAGTTAAGAAAGGGTTTGGGTTTTTAGGGGATTTCATAATGTTGTTCTGAGAGGATTTAATTTTTCGAGTTCTTCATAAAAAACGCGTATAGGTATTGTTATCTTTAGTAGTAGATTTAGGAAGATTAATAGGTTTTTCTACAATAAGACTATAGGGTTCTACATTTTTTTCTGGTTCCTGAAGGACTAGAGAAAAAAAAAAAAAAAAAGGGAAAAAAAAGGAGCATACCTACAACGATACAATGTCGCCGATAGATTCAGTGCCTCGCAGTTCTCGCATGATCTTATACTTTTACATACAAATATAGGTTGGTCAGTTAAAAAGAAAAACATAGGAAAACAGGGATTAAGAAATCCCTCTGCAAGCTATAAAAAAAAAGGTCCTCTGCTTGTGGAGAATGACTGTCCTGTTTAGGTGGCGTCTTTCCCTAGTGGAACGTTCCATCTGAATCTTCGGTCAGAGTGTAGTCTCCTGTAGGTTCTCCTTGGAGGTTTCATAGAGTATCGAAATGCTTGAGGAATCTACATAGAAATACACATATTTTGCCACTGATGCGGAAGAGTGGAATCAGAACCGTGAACAAACCTTTGGAGTTCCTTTGCTACTAGCCTTATCGACATCGAGCGTCGTCTTATTCAAATGGTTTCGGCTATCAAGGTGGCTTTGGATCAGCCTGTAAGTCTTTGCTTGGTATACGGCTTCAATCATGTTACGCATTAGCCTCTCGTCATACGCAATCGAAGGTTCGTTCTACATGCAACAAATAGGCGCCACAGTGGCGCTTCTTCAATTTCAACTGGATTAGTTGGTGATGTGTTCTACTATTCTAAAGTGCTCAGTATAGTGACCAGCTCTGGAGCCAAATTGTTTAGCACCGACAAATTCCAGTTCTTCTTCCTAGGCATTTCCTTCATCATCTTCTTGGAAAATGCTTCGCGGCCTGGGGTCCTATTTTCGAATATTTTCGTATACGAAATTTGATACGATTTCGAATGCCCCCCATTCAATTTACATTGCTGTCAGTCAAATTTCGTGTACGAAATGTACTCGAATGGTTTCGAAAATCGCACCCCTGGTGCCTTCCTAGGTTTTAGGTCTACAAAATTCTTCTGAAATGTCTAGTTACTGACGTGATTCTTGGCGGGCGTCCGTCGCCGCCATACTAATCCACGTAGTCTGTCTGCGGATTGATCAATCTTGTCTTCGTTATTCCTATTTTCATCTGGGTAGGAGAAAGTGTTCCACAATGAGACAAAAATTGCGTTTCGGTAAATAGCCAGAAGTTATGACTGAATTTTGTCATTTAGATGTTGCATGCATGCATGTTGACATATTTATCGTAGTTTAACGCGATAAGATTATTATTATATCGATTTAAAAAATAAATAGGGCAATTTCTTTCAAACCCGATTTTTGTCCCATTGTATGTTCCACAGTGACAGTCCTTTTACACCAAAAAACACTACAGAAAATATCGAAAAAAACATTAATAAGAAAAAATAACCATTCTTGTAAAGAAACAGAAGAGCAACTGAAAATATTAATCCGACAAATGAAAAATACAGAGTGTCCCAGCCGAGAGTGACCCATTTTAAATGCTTATAACTTTTAAACTAGGTGTGCTAGCTACCTGCGGTTTGCGTCATTCGATTTCTCTTGGCCTACAGTTTTTTCTAGTAGGTTGCAAATTTTGTTTGTAACCCAAACAGGGCGAATAAAAAAAAACGTTTTTCAGCATCGAAATTCTCCACTATGTTTAATGGAACACCCTGTATATCACAACGTCAAAAAAAGATTCATGTTCAAGGTATTCATGTATGAATAGACATCGTCCCTAAAACTTGAAGTTTTAGCCGTAAATAATCAAAATCGAAATCTTGGAATTTTTGCAAACGCATATTTACAAAGCTTAGAACTTATGTTTGCCTAATAAAAGGTTGATAAAAATTGCATAAAACCATACAAAATGCTGTATACGTTAGCCTTTCTGTTCCAGGCATTTATGGATCAGTGAATGGTTGAATTAATTGTGTAACATTTCCTTGGGAATGGCTACAATGACATTACACTTACAAATCTTCCGCTTAAGATCTTCCAGGCTATTTGAGCAAAGGATTACAGCATCTTTCCTTGACATAACCGCAGAGAAAAGAGTCTGGAACTCTCAAGTCAGGAGAGAAAGGTGTACATCCTATAGGACCAGCTCTCCTTATCCGTCTTTCTCCAAATGTTATATCCAGTGATTCCCTTGCTATTAAAGAATAATGAGGTGGGGGCACCATTCTGCTGAAAAAAGATATCATTCAAGATACCCTTCTGTCCTAACTGTGGAAAAAAGAACATATTAGTGTATACAGTTCCTGTTATCGTTGGTTCATTAATGAAAATGGTCTATATTTTTTCTTAATAGAGATTGCACACTAAACTGTTTACTGTTGGGGTTTCTCTATTTAACGAGTTCCAAAGAAAATTCTCTGGAACTCGTTAAATTTTCTTTGAAAATGTATTTTAACCTTATTGATATCTAACAAGAAAGTTACAAAATTGTTTGCCATAGTGATATCAAGTTCCTACAACATGAAGTTGCATGCGTTTGTACAAATAACAACATTTCGATTTTGATTTTTTACGGCTTAAACTTCAAGTTTTAGGGATGATGTCAATAGACCGATCTCCTATTATCTGGGCTGCGCGCGTCGCTTGTAGGCTGCAGGTGAGCGTCCAATGAGAAGCAAGTTTGTGACAGGCTTGCGTCATATTCTTATTCAGGGGCCAGTTCAGAATGAATCGTTCCTTCTTTCTTTGTAACGTGTAATTTGACAAAGAGCAAACTAATACTTTACATATTACTTGAACTCACCGCATTTTCGTTTAAGGTTATGTTAGATTATACTTGACATAGTCCTTTGCAATTTTATTGAGCGATGTTGCCGGATGAAACATTTATCAAAATAAAAGTGCAAACGATGTTCATCCACTTTAAAGCTCTTCTTTTGTCTGATTTAAGGCATTGTAAAACACTTGACACTATATCACTTCTTTAATGTTATAATGTTCGATTTGTATTGTCTACATTTGTTCTGCAACAATACAATCTGGCTACACTGCAGCCTACGAGTTGGGCGCGCATGTCATCTTTTATTGCTTTCTAACTTGTATTTATTACAATTAAGCTCTCTTTTTCTAATCATACGAGATAGGTCTATTGATATATGAATACCTCAAACATGTATCTTTTCTTTGACGTTGTGATATACAGGGTGATCCATTAAAAATAGTGTAGAATTCCGATGTCGAATAACAGATTTTTTTTATTCACCCTGTATAAGTTTTAAAGAAATTTGAAACCTACTAAAAAAACTTTAGCCCAAGAGAAATCGAATGGCGCAAACCGCAGGTAGCTAGCACACCTGGTTTAAAAGTTTTAAGCATTTAAAATGGGTCACTCTCGGCTGTGACACCCTGTATAATAGAACCCTTCAAAATATGAACGCATATTTAATGAGGTCGAATTTACTTCAAAACGTTTTAGAGACTGTTGCCTCTCAGTTTTTCCAGTCGTTAAATATTTGGAAAAAATAAGCATGATGTTTTTTTCCACGACCATACCATACTTACCTATATCTTCTGTTACGGGAACAAAACCAGGTGTCACATTGCGGAACTTCGATATTTTTTTACGAAGTTGGCAAAAATCTATCGATTGTATTGCACATCCTCAGTTTATACAGAATCCGAACCTAGACATGCCTCAACAATTCCGGGAATTCAAATTTATCAATAAACCACCGAATTTTATTTAATCATCAATTGAAATATCGACTATAAAAAAAATTACCCCAATTTGAGCTACGGTAGTCACTAAATAAGTTTAAAATTTGCTAAATTTCGTAAAAATTGTAGGAGCACATGCAGAAGTAGTTATGATCGACGATAATATTTTTTATTTTTAACCATATATGAAATGTTGTCATTACTGACTTTTCAAAAATTTGAAAATGTCACATTTCAGTCTTTTCATTTTCCTGCTCCATTACCTGTCCCAGGACGGGAAGTGAGGACGGGAAATTTTTTCCGTCCTCATTTCCCTTCCACGGATGGAAAATGGAGCAGGGAAATATTTCCCGTTCTCATTTTCCTCTTCATTTGCCGACCTCATTTGGTTGCCCAGAATTTTTTTTTTTTCAAGAAATTATGGTTAAAAATAAAATAGTATACAACCCTCGACGGGAAACTTCATTGCTGTCTCGAGGTTCAGTTTAACTCGACGCTACGCGTCTCGATAAACTATAAAACCTCTCGACCAGTAATGAAGCATTTCCCGTCTCGGATTGTAATATACTATTATTTGCAATCATATATGTAATCTTGTCATTACTGACTTTTTAAAAATTTGGAAGTGACACATTACCTGTGTCGACGCTTCCCTACTCGGTATGTAATATACTATTAAACTGAATAGGCGGGAAGTTCGAAAAACGATTTCGAATATTTCAATGTGGAACACTTTCCCCTATTCAATCAGAGTGTACCATCCTATAGACTCGCTGGGGGCCAATTCTTGAAAGTGGTGAAATTATTCACCCGGTGAAAAATTTCACCACCTAATTTTCACCTGCCTCACTCGTTTTGTATTCTTGAGTCGTGGGTGAATTTACTTGAGGTGAATATAAAATAACACTTTGGCAACGTCGGAATATAGCCTTTTTAGAAGGAAAATTGCCAAGGAAAATTGAAAACGCCTACAATTCTTAACCTTACTTTTGTGTGGGTTTTGGGTTTTTTTTTCCGCAACCGTCAACGCGTCAACTGACCGGAGACCGCAGCAATAATTTGTTTTCGAAAAATTTAAGCATAAACTATTGCTATTTTGCATTCAACAGTTGAAAGAGATGTCTAAGAAATATTGTGGACATGCAACCACCAAGCAAAAAGAACATCTAATTGAAGTTGTGAATGATGACGAATTGAGAAAAGGACGATTTTCAGATTCTTGTACAAAAAGCTTCATAAAGCTGATATTCTTGTTGGAGCTCCTAGAAAAGGATCTTAAATTTCTATAAGAAGGCGAACAAGAGGTTTGGTTAACCTGAATAATTTCTTGAATAAAAAAAACTGTATTTCAAAAGGATTTTCTCGTCTGTCTCATTCTATTTCCCTCGCCAACCGCTGCATCATCTATGATGTCTCCAATTTCAATTAGGTTCATTAACAATAGCTCGTTTTCCATATACTTTATAATATAACAATTAACAATAGGTTCACAAGCCAGTTATTTTATAGGAAATAGGAATTAGAATACAAAATCAGAGTACACTGACAAAATAGTCAATAATTATTGACAATAAACAATTACAAAACAAATTACAAAGTGCCGAATTAAGGTTAGAAATGCACCTTTTCACTGAAAGGACCCCGCAATATTTAAATGGAAATTGGTTACCCGTGATATTTTGATGAAATTTAAATATGTTATTGAGGATGCCGTAAGCAACATTTTTTACCATGGGCACAACCCTGTATATATGACAGGTAAGGCGTGGTTAGCTGTCAAATATTGGAATCTTGAATCCAAAAGCAGAGTAACTATGGCAGATTTTGTAGAACAAAAAATCTATTTCTACTAAGTCGACCAAGTTAAGTCGAAAAATGTCAACCGTTTTAACACCTGTCAAAACCTTCCCAAACGGCAGCACTCATCTTTTCCAGTTTTCAATATTTTATGTTGTTATTTGACATTTTTAACTATATAACATATGTAAATTCTAATTTCAAAAATTGAAAAAAAAAGACAGCTGTCAAAATGTGACGTGCATGAACTTTGTTCAATGTTTTATCACCAATAAACTACCTTAAAACGAGAAAGGACCAGATTAGAGTTTTTTTTTTCTACTAAAACAAATGACAGGTTTTGACAGTTCTGTCATTTTTTTTTCAAATTTTGAATTTAGAATTTACATATAAGTTAAAAATGCCAAATGACAACATAAAATATTGAAAACTGAAAAAGATGAGTGCTGCCGTTTGGCAGGATTTTGACAGGTGTTAAAATGGTTGACATTTTTCGACTTAACTTGGCCGACTTAGTAGGAATAGATTTTTTGTTCATCAAAATCTGCCATAGTTAGTCTGCTTTTGGATTCAAGATTCCAATATTTGACAGCTAACCACGCCTCACCTGTCATATATACAGGGTTGTGCCCATGGTAAAAAATGTTGCTTACGGCATCCCCAATAACATATTTAAATTTCATCCAAATATCACGGGTAACCAATTTCCATTTAAATATTGCGGGGTCCTTTGTAACATTCACCACCCTTTTCGGTGGTGAATCTATTCACCCAATAAAAGGTGAAAATTATCACCTTTTTTTTTCAAGAATATGATTATGTAAATTTTTGGTGAAAGCTTAGCAATTCCACTGGGTGAATATTTTCACCACTTTCAAGAATTAGGCCCCTGGAGTGGTGGAGAGATGATTTCAGATTCACCAGTTGCAGTTGTTACCGGTTACCGTACGTCAAAGATACATATCGCTCTTCTGTTTAAAGTCAATCGTAATTCTGATTGTCCGTCCTTTGACAGATATGGTTGGCACGTGTTTGCCAAAATTTTTGACCTGTGTTTTTGACAAAGCCATGAAAATCCAACTATGGTCTATTTTTTCCCAAGATAGATTTCGACATTGTCAACTTTGAAATATAAACAACGCCAAACAATGCCGCTTATAGAAGATTTCATTATGAATGACTTTGGCAGAAAGTCGACAAACAAAGTCACATAACCTATAAATAGCATTGTCAATTTTATTAATTTTTTTTTCAATTTTGGGCTTAAGTCATGAATCTAGAAGGGATTGTCGGTCCAAGCCTTCTATCACGCAAAAATAAATAGTCATTTGCAGTATGGAATTGTTCTCTGGGGCTCATCGGCATACACTGAAAGGCTACTAATCCCTCAGAAGAGAATTGTAAGAATAATTGCTAGGGCAGATTTTTTAGCTCACTTCAAACTTCTATTTCTAGATCTAAAAATAATGTCAGTGTACTCACTATACCTATGTTGCTTAACAGTATTTGTACATAAACACAAACAGTAATTTACAAAAAATGCAAGTATCAGTAGTAGTATGCAGACAAGGAATCAAAACCTCCTGAGTGTGCAAAAGCACAAAACTGCACTATCTGATAAATCCTCTTTTTATATGGGTATCAAAGTCTTTAATAAACTTCCAAAGGAACTTCAGAGCCTAACATCAGATAGAGTTTTTAAAAATGAAGCATATACGAGTATTTTCTAGATAAACCACTATACTCAATAAGAGAGTTTTTTTGCCAATTAGTTTTGTCCAGGTTGTGACTCTGATGAAATAAATAAAAAAATAATCTTAACTATAAATTTTAATTTCTCATTTGTTTGTTTATAACTAAAAATGTCTTATAATGTTTGTAACTTTTGTTTGTAATTTATGTATATTTGACATAATCCAATGCTTTTTCTAAAAAGCCCAAAGGAAATGAATAAAATTGAATTTGAATTTTTTTTCGTGGAATCGAAGCAGTGCTCTTTTGGGAATGTGAATGTGGAAACTCCAAGCAATATTCTCCGAAAACCGCCGAAGGTTTCTGGATTGCTTCTCTGATACTTCCGCATTTGCCACGTAGAATGGTCAATATTGCTGAGTTGTTTCTGACTCCTTCAATGGCTACCCTTAGCTTTGTGCTATACTAAGTTTATTGCTCTCCGAGTTCTTTCACTTTTTCAAGCTCCCTTCTATAAATATTCTGTTTGCGGTAGCCATGGATCTTACTTTTATTGGAAGATCTTCGTTTGTCCTTGGCATTGGTCTGGTAACTATAGACTTCTACTGCGCTCCAAGAATGTGAAACTAAAACGTTTCAATAACAAGTTCTAACCGCTCAGAATTTTGAATCACTGGTGGCATGTAACCTATCTTGGAGCCTTCGCTTATAGCATTCCTACCTAAAGATGCGCTTAAGCTGACACTCCTCTTGTCGATGGCTCAATCGAATTATTATCAATTGTACCATAACAATGGATATTCAAAAAGAAAACTAAATCAAGAGTGCTTTGGTTACAAAAACGTACGTCGCATCGGTTTACATAGACTTTTCTAAGATAATCATTTGTGTTTTATTTGACATGAGTCAAACGACAAATCGATCATGACATTACAAAATTATAGGAAAATATTGCTGAGCCCTACGTTTGAAAGATAACAGCAACCTTTAAGTTTTTTTTTAATACCGTTACCTTCTTCCATAGTCTCCATTTATAAGTTTTCTGCAACATTTTTAAAATTATCTTTCTCCAGCAAAGTATAGGACTTCCACTCCTGCTGATAGGAAAATTGGTCTTTCTGGACCTCCGAATTCCTTCAAACTGACTTCATTCAGGTTACGGCATTGAAATTCCAGGCTCGGAATTTACTGTTGAGGTCACCCAGTTAGGATGGTTTGGAATATACTCTCTTGTAGTAGAACGCATTACATCTGAAATATTGTAGGGGTAGACCGTTCCGTTTGTACGTCCAAATACAGTATCCGCCAAAATAAACAGTACTGAACATACAAATTATATCATTTATTAATTTGTATCATGCCTATATGTTCAAAAAATACATCACGCAACTTACGTGCGCAATTACTCAGAGCTCTAGATTTCGGTACTGTTTATTTTGGCGGATACCGTACATGAAGCCAGGAGCAGAGAACAGAACCGCACATGATTCTTACGCTTGTTGGTCAGCAAACCTCAAGAGTTTTAATTCGTAGCAGATGATATAGATGCTTCACTAAGGCGTGAAATTTCTGGTCCTCTTGTAGCTGTATAGTATGCAGTCCTGTCTTCAAAGTTTTGGATGTGCGCCCTATCCTTCACGGATTTTGTGTTCTTCAGTCGATGTTGGCCTTCATTCTTCTATAAACTGTAGTCCAGCCGGAATCCTAGACAAAAAAAAAAGGTAGCGCGCTTCTATCGAGGCTCCTCGTAGAACAAATTTCGGCTACATTGCCGAAAAAGTGACTGGTTCAATAACAAATAAGAAAGAAGATTATAACCTAATTTCCAGCGATAAGGCAACAAATTTTATATGACGGCAAAAATCTGTGATGCTTGCTTATTTTACCTATATGTTTTATGGACTTTTTGAAGTGAAGTGAAAACTTCGGCGTGCTTAGCACTTCTTTGTGGGTACTGAAGGAAACTACTGAGCTGTTAGATGACGATTAGTCAGAGCAAAATTTATCAGAGTAGTTATAGTATTTCCAGAGTCAATTGGAACAAGGTTATGATAAATTGCAACCGGTGGCTGGCTAGTGGAAGCGCATTTTTTATGAAAATATTCAGTCACCAGTTGTGATTTACCTTTACCTTGTTTCAACAACTGACTTTGAAAAGATTATAATTTATACACAATTATAATTGTATAAATTGTAAATGGTATTACTTTAAGAATATAGAACAAAAAAATAGTATATCACAATCCGAGACAGAAAATGCTTCATTGCTGGTCAAGAGGTTATATAGCTCGAGACTGCAATGAAGTTTTCCATCGAGGTTTGTATACCATTTTATTTTCAACCCTTCATTTCTGAGAAAAATATTTTATTGTACGAAATCGTTCATATCTTATGATGTGAAATTGGCCTTAGAAAAAATCAGCTTCCACTTTTTTATTTGTCAGTGTCAGTATAAAATAAAAAAACGAGCAGGGAAATAGGGACGGAAACAGGCAGGCATATGCATTGCCGTCCCGATAAAATGTGAAAGTACAGAAATGTGACACGTTCAAGGTTTTAAAAAGTCTGTAATGCCAATATTATATATACGGTTGAAAATAAAAAAACTTGTATTTCTTTTTGGCGAGATTTTTAATCTCGCCTTGTTAAAGTTTTCACTTCTGTCGTGTGGTCTTAAGCACACACTGTAGATAATGGTTTTTTTTTTGTGAATATAACATTTTCCATAATATTTGCAGCGAAGAAGCTTTATAGCCAAATGTCACCACTAGCACATTATCAATCGCATTGATGATTATCTTATTTCTAACAGATTCCTTCCCAAGATAGAAACTGATGAAATCGTAGATAAACCCAATTGATAAATGAAAAATCCGACCCCCTCGCAATATCTATATCCTTGCAGACAATATACCATTATTATCCGGCCCCAGTAAGGATAATTTATCATTCATCCTGGATCTCAACGAGTCACCACTGAAATAAAACAGTCATTGAAAAAGTGATTTATTTGTAATTCCCACACACGTACCACACCGGGCCCTATTATCACTCCCTGGAACCTTTTTGTCGTATTATATAAATGTCTTAATTTTTACCTGGGACCCGAAAGGTGTGCATGAGTCCGTGGAACCCATTTATGGTCGTATTTGGACGAGACGGCTTTGAACAAAAGAGCTTGTTTTTTTGGGAGGTGTTAGGCTTTTTGCACTAGCTTTATTTGGGTAAGGTTCAGTGGGTGGGTTATTTTTTCAGCTGGTTTTTAACCAATCAAGAAAATATTACCAAAGAAGTGTTCCCGAATAATGACGGTTCCAATTAAATGTGATTTAGTAGATATATTAGTTAATATTGAAAATTGTTTCTAATTGATGAAATAATGTATTTTCATATTTATGCAACGGTTAATTATAACACAAATTACATGACGAGTGAAATGAAACAACGTCGACGTCGTATTTAAGTCTCGTAAGGTGCTTTTGATGGGAATACGAATCTACTGTTGATATAAAATAGCAAAGAAGGCTTTTGGAACCGTGCTTTTTACTTGTTGATCGCTTGATGTGTGTAGTATGCACGATGGTGTGGATCTTGTTGATGGTGGAATATTCTAGCTCAACATCGATTGGCATTTACTAGAGATTTCTGATACGGAAAACTCAAGAAAATTAGAAAAGGCTTGAAACGATATGTGAGTGGTCTAAGATGTGAGCGCCACGCCACGTGAACGAACGGGAGTTTTCGATAGACCAAGTCATTTTAATTTGAGTAGAGAAGTTTATGTCCCCATTAGGGATCCTGATTTTTTTGAAACTAATTTAACCCCTCTCGTATTACGGGTTCCTGAACCGTCTAGCTACATTAAAGTTGACTAAACGGTTAAATTTAAATTAGAAAAAAATACAATCAATCACAGAAATCCCCCAAGAAGCACGGACAAAAATCCCCAAGTTTTTATTTACTTGTTCGTTTTTATGACACAAGAGAGAGGGGGATAAGCTTAATAGCAAAACCGAAAAGTCAGCTTTATACAACAGGCTTAGGAGCCGACAATTGTATTGTCTAGCGTACAAAGTAAATAAAGTAGTCAACCAAGGATTTCATGGGAGATAATCTTCTCTTGAAAATTTTGAAAAGGTGCTAAAGGCATTTTTGGATTATCGTGGGTTTTTAACAAGAAACGACTAACTGCTGATGTTTATCAATTAAGATATTTTGTTTTCACGCCCACTGCAGAAATTAATATTCTTGGAATGTTTTGGTAAATATTTGGGATTATTTATAAGTTTTACTTTTTCCACACCTAACTTACTAGGGTTTTATGGTTTTACAAAATATTATTGTAAAGCATTTCCTTGTAAGTTACAGGCTTTATTGATGTTCACAATTTCTATACAGCAAGAAAAATCCTTTACAGATTTAGCTTTTAAATAAAAATTAATAATAGCTTTGAATTTGGTATAGGTACTTGCAAAGTGAATACGTTATTCGAGTCTTTCGAAATGCAAAAAGTGAAAATTAAATCAATGTTGCTTTGAATTTCCTCGCCGATGTAATTTAAACTCGCGAAGGCCTAGAGGAAACTTTCAATCATTAATGAGATTAAATTAAAAAGCGGAAAACTCTTTTTTGTTGGCTTTCAGACTTTTTTCATCAAATCTTTTTTTTAATAATTAATATTCTACTTATCGAGTGGACACCAATGCTCCCTTAAAATGAAAGAATTTATTTAACAAGCAAATCAGAGTTAGGTTGAGTACGATTAGGTTCTCACTCCATTGATGAAATACTCGCAAAATGTCTTTTTGTGAAAAAATGAGTCAGACATTTGAGGAAAACATTGAACTGCATGAAAAGTGAAAGGTATTCGTAGGATCTACTCTAATAAAGAACTGTTCCTTTTTTAGGGATATGTGGCTACAAGGAAATAAACGGAGGTGGATAGAGAGATTTCAAGCTAGTAAATTTTATGGTTATTGTAAATGAAGAAACCTCTAGATAGTAGAGAGTTTTCGTTGTCTTTTAAAAGCGATTCCGATAGCCGCTATTTGACATTTGAGCTAGCATTTATCGTTATCGTTACCGATAAGTGCCGGGAGCTTACGGACGGAAGACAAAACCATAGCGAAAACGGAAAGCATGCGTATTTCCTATGTTTTTGTTGTGGTTTGTTTTTGTTTTTAAATGTTTTTGGTTTTCGAAATAGATACTAAATTCCCTCAAAAGATCGAGAAATCGTTTCACGGATGAGGACAATATTATTTATTATATTATGTGCAATCGAGTGTTCCATCCTGAAAATCTCGCACTATTTTTTATAATTCTGGCCACATCATTTTTTAAGTACAAGCCCTGATGAAGCCCTAAACTTTTGGGCGAAACTTGGTAAATACTTAACAGGCCTTCTATTTTTTGTCCTAACCTACGAATCACCCCTCTTCATTGGATACCAATAGGACACGAACTTCTCTTAAGCATTTATTATTTCATTAGAAGAAATATTTGCCAACAACCCCTCCTATATGACGATGCATCTAAATAGGCTTTTGTAGTAGCCAATTTTGTAAAGCCTACAGGGAAAATTAATGAATTTTGGGTACTAAGAAATTAAAACAAAGTATACAAAACGTATATTAACACAATGATAAACACAAACTATTAAAGAAAGGTTATGTTTGTCGAATTCGACTTAACGTTAACGTTAAGCGGATTGAACGAAAACTATTTTTACGATCTGTCAAATAGCGGCTTTGTTTTCGTATCCGTTATGGTTAACCGTTCGAATTTGCCAATACAACGAAAACTCTCTAGTTATTAACCCGTAACTGGTGAGGTGGGGTTCCTCAAACCCCACAGATTTTTAAAATCTTTACCACGTATTAATTAATGGTTGGAGCGTTGGAGGCCCATTACCGCCTGTGTAGCTTTCGGTCCGTTGTCCGTCAGTACTCTAACGGTGTCAACAACACGCGATATTTTACTTGGTGTGCAATATAACGATTTTTGTACAAATTGGGGTTTGCGTAACCCCACCTCAGTCGTTTGGGTTAATCGCTCTCCAAAAAGTTTACTTGAAATACAATTTTGTTAGAGCTTTGTTCCTTGAATGATTTTCAAAGATTTTCAGCCACTTTTCTGCTATTTTGTATTTTTTATGCTACATTTTCAGTTTGATTACTTCTAGCAATTAGAAATAAGTTTTGATATGCGTTTTGTGCAGTCCCACAGTTAAATTTAATTATTCCTAAAATATACTCCTGGACAAAATTATCGCACCACTGCTTATGGAGTTTATGTGCAGTGGTGGTGCGATAATTTTGTCCAGGAGTATATTTGTTTTCTTTTTGTTGCAAGTATGTACCTACGCGTTCTAAAGGGACAAATTTTACCCAAAAGTGAATAACATACACGTTTTTTTTCAATTTCGAATTAGCAGAATCGCCTTTATCGTTTGGGGTTTGGCAAACCCCACCTCACCGGTTATGTAACAAAAAAATGACCTCGCCCAGTTACGGGTTTTAAATCGTCTCGAAAAAAAAGAGATATTAATTAAAATTATCCAGCTCCGTTACGTAATTAGTTCGGAGGATGACCAACTAGATCAGAAATGTTTGAAACTATGAAGAGCCAGTTTTCTTGTTACGTCATGTGTTTGTGGCGTCCGTAGAACCGTATTTTCGCTCTTTATTTTTAACTAGACAGTAGAACTTGCCCATTTTGAAATTTACATTTGTTGGTCTACTACGTCCATTTTCTTTTGCTATATGGAACAGGTCAGTCTTCACAATCAAAATAATGTGTGGATCTTGATTTTCTTACTGGGAAAAGACTTATTGGCGAAGCTTATTGATATTCTAGACCAATTTTCACAATAAACTCCCAACAAAATTTCCAATAATAACTAATTATTCCCAGATCTAAAGTAAAGGACGTGATAATTCATTTCGAAAGTTTATAAAATAAATAGGGCACATTTTAATTTAAACCAAATTGAAAATATTAAAACGAACACAATCCCTATAATATTATGCTACATGTCCTATTTCAAACGATAATTTATTTTAAATGTAAAATATAACAAAATATTTATCCGAACCCGCAATTTGCATGCCCATCAAACTATTCTTGTCGTCATGCTTCAAAATTTGAAATCATTAATCTTCCCCATTTAAAACGCGAATCATAATGGCTAGCTCAGCTTTAATAAGCTGCCAGAGCTTTCATTCATAGGCAAACGCATGTAATAAATTAATTAACGATTTTTTACGTTTTAGAGCTGTGTGGGTATAATGTGACTCTTTGATGTCATGATCAGATTAACCGTTGATCCTATTTGTGGTGTCGGAGGATTATGGCTTTAGTTGATGTAGTTTTAATAACATTATTGCATTACTGCGGAATTTATGTGCGAGGATGCAAACAAAAATGTTATCAAAAGTTCAAAACATAAGTAAATTAATTATAATTTTGGACGCAATTAAAATTTAAATAAATAAGAATAAATACAGTATTCGATAGCTCAACTATAAAAGAGAATCGTACTTATAATCAGAAAAACTATAAGAAAATCTAGTCATTGAAATGGTACTGAATGCAATTAAGTGCATAAAATCAGCTAGGTAATATCCAGGTTTGATCATATCTGCACTATAACTGTTAATGTTAACTTGCGCATTTGTAAAAGCTACCTAATTACATTCTCAATACCGGTGAGATCACATTGGTATACAAGATATTGGTGGAATATGTTTACTGCAGTATCTTAAGAAAAAAATTAGTGACAAGAAAATAAAAGCTATAGCTGATACACTGGTACGTTTGAACACTATGTTCCTAAAAGTATATCTACAGTACACAAAAGATGAAGCTTGTTATTAAAAAATCCAACGGTAAAAAGATGGAACTGACCGTAGGCTGGATAAAACCGTAAAGATCCTACGAGAAAATAAATAAGAAAAACCGTGTGTATAATTAGTATGTATAAAACAAATGCATATCCTTTGAATGCGCCTCAATGCCAAAATATTTTTTCCTGCGCGAAGGACATAACGCAGTCTATCATTGTATTCTTCCTCCCCTATTAAAATACTTCTTAGTGGGAATGAGATGAATGAAACAAGGAATGCATTGCGTTCTTAATTTCAACGAAACTTTTTAGCAGTTGAAGTTATATCAAATTTCTTTTTTGCATTTGATTTATAATATAGGGAAGAATGGCGCTATCTTTTTAGAAATTCGGTAATAGAAACGAGTTCTCGAACAATTACAAAAATGTAATTCAAATTGGAAAAAAACGAGAAAATTTATCAATCTATGGTGTCTTTTTTAATTAGCGCCAATCTTATGTGTGTTAGCAGTGCTAACTTAGCACTACAATAGCACAAATCAGAATCCCAAAAATTATCTAGTTTTTTTTGTAGAAATTTAATTAATTCTTCTTGTCATTTTGCCTGTCTCTGTTATACCCGCAGCAAACCCTATGGCTCTTTCCTCCGCCTGTTTTGCGATAAATTTTAAATCGCTATCATCACCAACCGGCCCAACAGTAGCCCAAAGCAAAATTGCGATGAACCTCGCATCTTTATTAGTATTAACTTGTTGGGTAGTCGTATAGTTCGACGTGCGTTACAATATATTTTAAACGGCGCATTCAAAACCTTTAATGTAGGTTTATCTATTGTTAGATAGATGCCTACATTTATAAGTAAAATAGAAGCGGAAATAATGAAATAATCAGTACCTACTGAGGGAGTACTGGAGTGAGTATTACCAACACTCAATATATCAATGAAAATGTGATTTTGAGTTTGCTATATCACTTGTCAAAAAGGTTTATTCTGCATCATAAATTCTATAGATTGTTGGGCAACGTGTTCTCTTCATTTGAATCATTATAGCAAGGGTTCAGGACATCTTCCTGCTTAAGATCAGGACCAGAAAACTTATGTCGCACATGGAGAATTTAAAAGTCGATCAATTACCGACAAATGTGCAAAAATCCAGTTACATCGGCGAAACGTAGCATAAAACCCTCGAAAAAACCCATAATAAATCTGAGATTATCAGGTTCAAAATAGTTCAAACCCTTATTTGAGTGAAGTGAAATAATACTTGCAGGATCGGCCTCCATCACGGACACCAATATCGCGAAGAAAATCTATTTCTTCTCTACAATCACATATTATTCTTTGAGCAAACAGCGGTAATAACGCTTTAAAGCGTACTACAAAGGATATACGTACTACAAAGAAAAAATAACAAAAAACTTAAATGACCCAAAAAAATGTGGCGTACTATCCAGGAGGCTTCGAATGAATATCAAGAAAACAGTAACATCAAACTGATAAAAAAAGAAAATGGTCAAACGACTGCCGATTTACCTGAGATAGCCAACGAAATGAACAACTTTTTCAGCACAATTGGTAAAAAACTTGCTTCTAAAATACAGCCTAGAGTACAAACTTATGATAATTTGTCTGTCAAATCCATGTTTCTTAAACCTTTAAGTGAGGCAGAACTTATTAATATAATAGGATCGCTAAAAAATACCAGCTCATGCGGAGAGGATGGGATAACCTCTAATATTTTAAAAGCAAATCATAAAAGCCTCATTAAGCCATTTTTACATCTGATCAATAGCATTTTTTCTTCAGGGTACTACCCAAAATTTTTTAAACAATCTGTTGTATTACCGATTCATAAAAGCGGCGATAAAACAGATAATAGTATATTACAATCCGAGACGGAAAATACTTCATTGCTGGTCGAGAGGTTATTATAGTTTATCGAGACGCGAAGCGTCGAGATAAACTCAACCTCGAGACAGAAATGAAGTTTTCCGTCGAGGTTTGTATACTTTTTTATTTTCAACCCTTAATTTTCTGATGCAAAAACTAAAGATTCTGTTATACGAAATTTTCATATAGTGTAAAACTGGCCTTAGAAAAAAATATTTCACTTTTTTTGTCAATGTCATCAATTTTGACGATCTCAAAGGCCCTGTAAAGGCCAAAACAAAAGACGAAACCACAGGAAACCGCAAAATCAACAACCATAGATAAGATCAACAACGCCTTAACGACGGTAGTTTTCGCTCAGTATTTTTGCGGAAATAATAGATTTTCACTAGATTTCTCCCCGTTCTCCCCAAAGAAATGATTTCGGAAAGTGAAGATGAAGCGATGGATTGTACCCCACCTGAATTAAAAGAAGCAGCAGACAGGATTGGAGAGAGTTTGCTTCCAGCAAAAAGCAAATTTCGGTACGAAAAGGCTTTTCAAATATTCGAAGCATGGTGTAGCCAGAAAGGAACGAGAAATACTGCCTCGGAGACCGTTTTGTTGGCGTATTTTGGCGAATTATCTAAGGAAAAGAAGCCTTCGACTTTATGGTCGACTTACAGTATGTTGAAAACCATGATTAAATTGAAAGAGAAAGTTGATATCTCCAATTACGCAAAACTTATAGCTTTTTTGAAGCGGCAAAATCTGGGCTTTCAGCCGAAAAAGTCGAGCGTTTTTTCCAGAGAAAACATTAACGAGTTCCTCACGAAGGCAGCTGAAGAATTCATTAGCATCAAGGTAGGTTTTCAAAAAATATACAAAGAAGATAAAAATGCGAAAATCAAAATGATTTTCTGTATGCTATAGCTAGGTTACCCATTTTATTTTTATCTGGTTTCAGGTAGCGCTAATTGTTGGTGTGTCGGGTGCATGTAGGAGCGATGAACTAGTCAAGATGAAAATGGAGCACGTCAACGTTTTGGAAGGAAAGATCGCTATAGAAATTCCACACACAAAAACTTACACAAGTCGATCGTTTATCATAAGCGATCCAGATTGGGTTGCTATTTTCCACAAATACCTCACTTTGCGGAAAAATTTGAAAAATGACAGGTTATTTGTTCAATGGCGAAATGGGAAATTACATAACCAAGCAATTGGCTATCATTCAATCTCAAAATTTCCACATAAAATAGCTGCTTTTTTGAAGCTTCCAAAAATTGAAACTTTTACAGGGCATGCTTTTCGTCGTACTTCCGCAACCTTATTGGTTGACAACGGGGCCGATCTATTGCAACTCAAAAGACTGGGAGGGTGGAAATCGAGCACGGTTGCTGAAGGCTACATAGAGGCATCTTTGGAGAACAAAAGTAAGACTGCTCTGATGCTATCCTCTACTTCCAAAGGTATTCAGTTGTCCAGTGCATCCACAAGTACATCACATGCGGAAACTCATCCGCAAGCGCAAGAGATAATAGTTCCAAACGAAACACAATTCCAACAGGATGGTCTCAAGATTTCCATTATAAACAACAATGCTAATTTAACAATTAATGTAAATAAGTGAATAGATTTAATTAGTTCCATGTAATACATGTGGTTTTATTATTATATGTGAGAGCTGTATGAAAATTATCAATTTGGAACGAGCAGGGAAATGGGGACGGAAAAGCATTTGCCGTCCCGGACGGAAAATGCTTTTCCGTCCTAGGCAGGCATATGCATTACCGTCCCGATAAATGTCAAAGTCCAGAAATGTGACACTTTCAAGATTTTGAAAAACCTGCAATGTCAACATTACATATGTGGTTGAAAATAAAAATAATTACAGGCCTATAGCCCTTTGCTCTGTCCTTAATAAAGTAGTTGAAAAAAGTATTAAAACAAAGCTGTGGGAATATCTTGAGGAAAATAAAATTATATCTCCGCATCAGTTTGGATTTAAGCCAGGAGTTAGTACTGATAATGCACTAAATGAAGTCAACCAATTTATTACTCAAAGCCTTAATAATAATCTTAAACCAATAGTGGTTTTTTTGGACTTGAAAAAGGCGTTCGATACGGTTGCACACCCTATTCTACTCAAACGCTTTGAAAGTATTGGAGTTCGTGGAGTAGTACATAGGTTGTTTGAATCTTACTTGGATAATAGGCGCCAAAAGGTGAAATTAAATGACATTTATAGTGAAGTTCAAAAAGTGGAGGTAGGCGTACCTCAAGGTACCGTGTTGGGCCCAATTCTGTTCTCATTGTACGTAAACAGCCTTTTAAAATTGAAAGTTAGCGGTAAAGTAGTATGTTTCGCAGATGATACTGCCCTGTTAATTGCAGGGAATTCATGGCTTGATGCGTGCACGAAAGCAGAATTGGACTTACACAAGATAAAATGCTGGCTTGACTCAAATCAACTAACCTTAAATATTGATAAGACCAAATTTATATCATTCTCCATGACCAAACGGGGCATGTCAAACAAAGATTTCCTAATCTTACACGAGTCTTCATGTAAAGTTACTTTAGACTGCAATTGTCAATCAAAAATTCAATCCTGTGACAGCATAAAATACCTAGGTGTTTACTTTGACAGATTCTTAAAATGGAATGTACATGTTGACTATGTCAGTAAAAAAATCAGAAAATTGGTTTATAAATTTTCTCAACTTAGATATAGCTTATCTTCTCAATTAACAAAAATGGTCTATTATTCTTTGGCAGAGTCTGTTTTGAATTATGGTATTTTGTGTTGGGGCTCAGCTTGCGAATCAGTCCTGTTACCACTAAAAATAGCACAAAAGTATGTACTAAAAATATTATTATTTAAACCTAAGATGTATTCCACTGATCTACTGTTTTCTCAAACCGAATTCTTAAACTTGAGGCAACTTTATTGCGTTAGAGTCATACAGTTTTCTCTAAATTATAAATTGTTCCAAGATACAGTTAATCACTCGATACAAACTAGGGCGGTGACCGAAATAAAACTTTATACCTCTCTACAGAACTATTCAACCACTCAGAGAAATATTTTACTCACGGGACCCAGATTATTGAACTTGCTACCACTCGATATTAAAAATAAACAAAACTTAACAAAAACAACAAAAAATAAAATAAAAGACTGGGTGAAAATAAACTACACACTCATAAAAAAATCAATAGTCTGGTTCTCCGAATGAAAGTAAATATTTAGTAGATGGATACAATTGTTATTGCAAATATTTTTTTTTGTTTTTCATTTGTAAGTAATAATTATTATATATTAGAGTGAATGTCAAAATGTCAAGCTAGGGATACACACAAATTCTTGAATTCATCGTATTCCTAGCTCTGCATTCTACAAATTGGCAACCAATGTAATGAAACTTAGTATCAATAAACATACAAACATACAAACATAAACATACAAACAAACATACAAAGGGCTAAAGTATTGATATTCCAAAAAAGTACTAATCACATTTTCATGCATCAAAATAAGTGATACATTTACATACTATGCTACGTCAAAATTGTCAACAAATAGCAATTTCAAGAGGGCAACTATGCAACTAGATCACAAACTTCGATAAATGTCTTGTTAAAAATTTGCAAACTATATTTATTATACACTTCGTGTCAAAGTATAATACCTACTTACTTCTCTACACTTATATAAGAAAAAGTACCTAAATTCAACAGTTAATATTAAGTAAATTATTTTTCAAATAAAAGTGCAAAACTGCTTGAACACAGTCGCATAGATAAAATAAAATTTAGTAATAATTGATTTTAGTAAATTGGGTTTCCTCTTTAGAGCAGCAGCCAAAACCCACGTGAAAAAAACTAAATTAAGTTTCGTTTCTGTGTATGAGCAGTTTTGTAAAAAGCAGGCTAATGATTTTTTTGGGCGAACCACAACTAAAAGAAATTGAACAACGAAGATTTACTAATTTCGCATGTAGGATGCTCCATCTTCGAGCTCCAAAGGCTGCAGGAAGAGACTTGGTCAGAGTTTTTAAATCTTGATTGAAGGTTTAAAAAACAACAGATTTGGACAAAGAGGGTAACTATAAATTAGTATCTTCTGCCACCAGAGAAAATAATGAGGGATGTCACTAGTTGGTATATTCATTCAATTTCTAAATTTACCGTTGTGATTCAATATTATTCACATTAAAAACAATTAAGTTGAAGGTCAGGCTAGGGGCCCACTTTTGAATGCTGCTCAACATCATATAAAATTCCCTGCTATGGAACGCTCAGCTAGCCATACCGTTTCTGTAGGCATCTCAATTAACATCAATTTCGAAACAAAGCGACAAAGAAACTACTGCGTTACCTTGTACAGGGTTATTGGTTAGAAATGTCACCACCTCTATCTTTTTTATTTGATATTTTAAAAATAAGTGTCCTAAATAAAAGTTTTATGGTTGCAACTGATTTTTTTAAAAAACTCACCTTTGCATATAAGGGTGATCCAGAAAAGCTGGTCGTGGTCCAACTTTCTCATTTTGTAGTATATTATTGAATATTCGGATTCTACGTAAAATTTTGAGCAGATTTCATGTGAAATACCCTATACCTAAGTTCAACTTTTTTGGAAATATTGACAGTTGAAAATTGACTTATTTGCAACTTGGATAAGATGTAAAAGCTGAACGGTTAATTTCACAGCAAAACTGATTTTATATTCTCATCTTTATCGTTTCATAAGCTATCCTTTAAAATCGACGTTGAATTTAACCGGAGAATAAATTTAATTGGAATTCTCAATCGTGGATTAAATTCAAAGTTGGTGTCAAATGATAGTTTTACAGCCTATCAAAGTTGAAAAAAAATCAATTTTCAGCTGTCAATATTTCCAAAACAGTTGAACTTAGGTAAAGGGTATATCGCATATCGCATGATGTCTGCTCAGAATTTTATGTAGAATCCGAATATTCAATAATATACAGGGTATTCCATTTAAAATAATAAAGTTGGAACACGACCAGCTTTTCTGAAACACCCTGTATATGCGAAAGTGAGTTTAAAAAAATAAATAATTTCAACCAAAAAATTTTTATTTGAGACTTCTCTCTAAAATCCTTAACATAAAAAATAGCGGGGGTGACATTTATAACCAATTACCCTGTACCTGGTTGTTGGCTCATTAAAGGATAAGGAATATAACCTCAATCACAAATTACCTGGTCCTCCTGGTTAACGGTTGAAGGATCTGAATAACTCGTTACTCGGAAAAGCTGTAAACTGTTAAAAGACACAGCCAGCGGAACAGGTCCGAAAATCGGAGAAGAACCAGGCAACAAAAACGGATAAGATAAATAAATTTCAGAGATTAGACATCTAAAAATGTTGCCGCCACGGAGATCAAAAAGAAATTAACAACAAAGAAAGTATTCTCGCTTATTATACAGAGAAAATGGAGAAAACATATACCATCATGGGATGCAGTAAACGATAGAATAATAGAAGTAAATGTATGTTTGAAGGAAAATAACAATATTGGGAATATGTGAAATTCTAAGAATAATATATTGTTGTATTAGGAGTAAAAGCAAAAAAGTGCTTCTGCCGTATGCAACACGCTTTTTCTTCTCTAAACAAATGGGGTAAGCTCGGGGGTAACTAAATGGTTGAACGGCAGTAAAAGTACGAGCGGCACTAAAAGAACTTTTGCTGCCGGTCCAGCGGCACTAAAAGTACTTTCACTGCCGCTGCAGTTGCCTAGCAGCTTAAAAATTAAATTTCTACCACCTGGACAGGTGTTAACCCGCTGGATCTGCCTAGATTGTAGATTGTGGGGGAGGCGTTTCGGCTTTTCAGCCGCTCAGCACTGCTACGTTTGCAGATATTTTGTAAGTGACTCTACATCTTAAGTTGTCTCCAGGAAGCGTGGACTTCTGCCGAAGGAACCTATTTTCCTGGGTGTCAGTTGGCCCACTTCTTCTGGTGAGAGTGTTGCCCCCTCGAGGAATTTAAGCCTCTTGCAGAACTGGGCTGGACATTCGCAGAGCAGGTGCTCGGCGGTCTCTATTGCGTCTGAGCAGAATCTGCAGAGATCGTCTTCTGCTCTGCCCATTAACCTTAAATGGTATTTTACCAGGCAGTGTCCTGTGAGCAGTCCTACCACCAATCTGATGTCTGGTCTGCTCATGTTTATAGGAGCTGCTCAGCTCTTTTTGCTGAAAGGGTAATAAACCTTTTTGACTGTCTGAGTCCCAGAGTGTGCCTCCAATATGATGACAGTTGGTCTATCTCCTATTTGTTGAGTTCTTCCATGATATGCGGCTTTTCATTGAGTAGAGCTCTGGTCCATGGTATGGCGTTGAGGCCCCTTCTTTTGCGAGGCCATCTGCTTCTTCGTTTCCTTCTATGCCTCGATAACCAGGCAGCCACATCAGCGTTACCTGGTTGTGTGTCGCTAGTGTTTTTAGGGTATGTTTACACTCCCAGACTAGTTTTGAAGTGCATTTGAAAGCCCTTAAGGCTTTTAAGGCAGCTTGGCTGTCTGATGGTATGAAGATATGTTTTCACTTGAGGCTTTGGTTAAGACACTCTTGTGCACTTATATCTATGGCAAGCAGTTCGGCTTGAAATATTGTTAGATGTTTACTCAATGCCTTGGAGAGCGTGAAGTTAGGGCCGAAAATGCCCAGTTCAGCTCCTTCCATTAGCTTGGATCCATCTGTGTACCACAGAGATGCATTGTCTGCGAATAGGATCTCTAAGTCCAATCTGACCATAATGTGGTCACTTGGTTTGCTGGCATTCTCCAGTTTTATTAAATCAAGGATGCGCAGATATACCCTCAGATCACCAGGCTTGAACTTGTCTGTTTGGAATAGCCTATGAGCGCTGGGTATTGCCTCCTTTTTCATACATAGGTGAAGTGGGGGCAAGTTGACATTGCTCCCGTTATTGCTAAACATATCAGCCTTTGTACCTTTCTTAGCTTGATCTGAGCGGTGACTTGTTGAGTTTTGGGTAACGTGACCATTTATTTGTGAACTCCAGAACCGGACAAACGGAAGTAGGGGACAATGGGAAACACTTAAATTCTGTGCGACATTTTTCGCATTTGACATCCGAGGGAGTATTTCTTTGATGGTAAACGGGTATTTAGCTTGTAAACTAACATTGAACGTAGGTATACTTGCGTTTCGGCATAATTACCAAATATTTTAAAACAAAACACTTCGGATTTAGTTACCACTACGAACTACAATCTATATATTATACAACAGCATATAAAAATACTTCGTGAGTATCAAACAACTAAACAATAAACAAATTACGCGGGAAGTGCGCTATCCGTGAAGGCCGAATTTATAGTCGCTTCTTGAGGTTTCCTCACACCTTAAGGAGGCCTTGAACATTTAGAATTGACATAATTACCTTGTCAAATAGTAGCAAGTGTCCATTCTAAACTCACGAAGGAAGAGGAAGACCCATGATGCAGGGATGCGTTGGAGATGCAGGGGTTTGTCCGAGAACTAGGTGAGCCGTTAACTGAACACTCTAGTCCTGACTGTAGTGAAATTTAAGCATATAACATATAATATGAAATATGATATGACACTGATATTTTGTTTGATGCCATTTTTTTTTTCCGCGGGGTTTGGGAAAACGGACAATTTTGCGTCCCATAGCGTTTCTCGGTGACACCGAGTCCTTATTCTTGAAACAGGGGAGCAGCGTTTCCAGGAGAACGAGTGTTCCGTCTTTCCTAATGATATGCAAGTGATAATATAAGTAACAAAGGCAGAACACTCGTTCTCCTGGGAACGCTGCTCCCCAGATTCAAGAATAAGGACACAGGACAGAGAGCCGCAATAAGGGACGGTCCCGTGGAATACGGGACGTATGGTCACGTTAGTTTTGGGCCACCACACCAATGAGGCATATGTGACCATGGGCTTTATTATATATAGTTTGGTAAATCCAGAATACCATCTTTGGCTTTAGCCCCCATGTTTTGCCAACAAGTTTTCGGCATGAACAGATGGCTGATGTAGCTCGAGAGCATGTTTTCTCTAACTGTTTGTTCCAAGTGAGTGTTCAGTCCAGGGAGACCCCTAAGTTCCTCACTTCGTTGGAAAATGTTAATTGTGTACCGTTAAGGGTGGGGGCTGCCTAGCAGCATAGAAATTGAATTTCTAACATCTTGACAGGTGTTAACAAAGTGACGTTTTTTTGACGTTTGGAGGAAAAATAATATTGCTGGAAGACTTCAGTGGATAAACAGGAAAAAAGTGCAATGACAGGCTAGCAAAAAAATTTAGGGAGAACGTAATATTATGCCAACAAAATAACGGATACTTTCAGCATAAGAAGTACATAAATACACTTTGAAAACGTAAACTAGATAACAAAAATCGATTATAGACTACACAATTGTGAAACAGATATCAAACATAAATTTCCAGGATGTGAGAGCATATAGGGCGCGGAATCTGACAGAGAGGCAGTGAGGTAATGATCTAGCCACACTTAGAGAAACATTGCAAGGGATTAACCGATAACGAATCTCACACTGCGTGGCTTGGCGAGCCTAGCTCGTGACTTGACGAGTCACACGCAATGGGAGTGGGCATGCACGCCATATTTTGCGCGACTTGGACTTTTCCGTTTCTTGTGGGGTAAATTTGACACGAGTAAACGCGAGCCTGTTCAAGCTTGGCTCTTATACTTTCAACAACAAATTGCAAAGTTCCATAGGTCGTGAGATCGCATCCACTTGCCAAGCCTCGATCAACAAGCCGAATCTGGACGAACCACGATAAGCCCAGGCCACAAGCCAGGCTCACCAAGACACGCGACGTGGGATGTCGGCTTAAGGAACGCAATCTGTTGGTTGGATTAAAAACCCATTTTAATAATAATAATAATATTAATAATAATAATAATAATATAATAAGTTTCGCTGTCTGCATGCAAATTCTTCTGTGAAACGCTTGTATCTACCACGATAGCAAGGAGGAAGAGGCTTAGCTAACTACTCTCTGCAGAGCGCAGACCAGCGGTACATACATGCAGCTAGCAGCACGACAAGACCAAAACTTTACTCTCCTGAAACTGCGACATAAATAGCTGGAGTTCGACATCAGAACAAAGCAACAAGAAAAAATGGCTTGGTCGGAACAGGCACTACACGAAAGAGATCCCAGAAGCCTGGAGGCCGAAAACATTGACATTGCAGCTTCGGTGAAACGGCTGAAATGCTTGTCAACTCTACCCTGAGACCGAGGGATTTCTTACTGCCATACAAGATAGAGTCGTTAGAACCAAAACCTATTATGGCAGGCTGCCAAACGCTGGGTGATAACGCATATCTTGGTCGACATAACCAACTAGATAAAATTGTGCATCAACAGCTTGCCCTAAAGCATGGTCTATTACAGACGTGCCCCCTTCACTACAAGTACCAACCATCGCCAGTACTGGAAACGCAAAAAGCAGTACTTTACTGGGATCGGTCGATCATAACGGACCGCATAGTCGATTTTAACAGACCGGATATTGTTTTGATTGAGAAAGACAAAAAGTTGGGAACGATAATAGATATCTATCTCACTATCCCATAACATTGCAAAAGTGGAGGTAGAAAAAGTTAGAGGATATGAAAATCTAGCATTGTAAATAAAAAACATCTGGCAGTTACGAAGGGTAACAACCGGCTGAGGGAATTGTCTCTAAAAACCTCACAAAAAATCTGAAAATCACAGGATTGAGTTAGACATTGTTTCATATGGGCAAAAGGCAGTTGTACTACAAACCTGCCACATAGTTCGTAAATTTTTGAACTGTGTGAGAGGAACTGAATTGTTTACTCACCAGTTCAGTAAGACCTGACATACCAATTGATCAGAGATTGTGAAAGAAATGAAATAATATAATTATTGATTATTATGAATGAACTGTGAACTAACTTCTGAACACACCTTCTGAACATTGATCAATGGTAATCAACCAACAGCTTATTAGAACTTTCGATAATCGATCGCTTGTACAACCGGTCCTTTTTTGTGTAAATCACTTTGGTAACAGAGAGTACCTATCTAACAATCGAACAATTTATATTTCTGCAAATGTTCAGCCGAAATAAGTTTTTTTTTTTTTTTGAAGACATGGGATCCAGCTCTAGACTATTATTCTCTGAGAGCTTGAACTTAAGATCCTATTTTTTATGGCTTCTGAAATTTTATTGATTTATTGATTTTTCTGTGCTTTATGATAAGCCGCAATTTAACTCTAAGCAGCCCATAAAAAAGGGTTGCTAACCCTATGAGACTAAATTGCTGGAATAGGTCTACCACATAAAAATATGGCTCCTTTGTGTGAAATTGATGTTTTTTACCCTTTCAGCACAACACTCATAAAAAAATGAAGTTTATTACTAGTTTATTTCAATCTTCTAGAAAAATCTTGACCAATTTATTGGCAATAAAATGCAATATTTCCGTGTTTATTGTTGGGCAACTATTCACCCTTCATAGACCCTTTGTGCCTAGAATCATAAAATTCAACTTTATGCCTGGTCGGCATGTTTTATGAAACTTTATCCAAATGTTTTCAATGAGGGGTAATACCAAAGTAATACTTAACAAAAATTAACATAGGTTCAAAAAAATATTTTGGGCTCTCAAAAACTCTTTCGTTAAAACACAATTTTAATTGTATGTCCACGTATAAATCAAAAAATCCTACAAATAAATCATCCCAATAAGTCTCAATGTGAACGAAGCGATGCGTGATTTATGCACCTTTCCTGAACCTAGTTTGAATAGCTTTGGTTTATTTTTACGTAAGCATACCGGAAACCGATTATTGTCAGCCACAACGACAAAAAACGCATTTCCTCCGCTACCTTTGTGTAATTCAATCCTAAACTTTGTCCCAACAACCATTGAAAACATTTCAGGGCTCCTTTTGAAGATGCTTTCCCGAAATGACGATTTCAAGTGACAAGTATTGCGTTA
Organism: Ceutorhynchus assimilis; assembly: GCA_917834065.1. NCBI lineage: Eukaryota > Metazoa > Arthropoda > Insecta > Coleoptera > Curculionidae > Ceutorhynchus > Ceutorhynchus assimilis. The sequence continues at coordinate 39,067,639 of OU892280.1, read as the reverse complement.
TACATTATATAATAATTATTTACTGCAATTTCTTAACATTTTAAAGAAATCACGTCATTTGTCTTGCAATATATGATTCATACATTCCTTGATTTTTTTTTAACAGACGGATAATGTCAACTTACTTCCTTTGGACTATACTAAGTTGCGATACATTTCCCAGATAACAAAATTGCATCCTTAGAATGTATTAAGAATGTTCTTTTTTTAGGAGGAATGTGCCTAGAATGTTCGCCAAAACCATTGCGAATGTCCTGAGAATGTCCTGAAGAAATTAATATGCCAGGAAATAGTTTATGAAAATATTAATTTTGGAGATTAATGATAAAGAATTTTTCTTTTTTCCTGAAGTTTTAAAAGATTCTGAGAAAAGATTGTAGAAATACTGTTTGCAATACCCAAGAACTTCCTGGGAAATCCATTAGGATATTCCTAGAATATACCTATGAGATTCTCAGTACATCCTGAAAAGAATATTCCAGTTTGATTCTAAAAATATGCTCGAAATTTATATTCTCATATTCAAAGAATGTTTCTATGACACTATAGTTATGTTCTCAAAAGAATATTATACCAATATACTTGAAATATTCTTAGAATATTCTTAGAACATTTCTATATCATTCTCAATATGCATCCTAGACATAGCATTCTTGTTTGATTCTAAGGATATACTTGGAATGTGAATTTTCTTTTCCAAATAATGCTCCTTCCAGTCCTTTTATATTAAAGGCAGTGAAAGAATTGTTGGAAAATTTCTCTGGAAAACACAAGTGTTTAACCAAAGCTCTGGTTTCGAGATTGTTATGCTCTCTCGAAGCACGCCAACTGAGAGAAACAAGTTCCAAGGTGATTGAAACGCGAGGTAAGATGTAGATCTTTAATAGCGCGTGGCTCCCTCTCTTGGAAGTCCTACAAAGCAAATGAAAAAGAATATACCTATAATATTGTCGCGACTTTGGATCGCCGGACAGAAATCTTGGGTTCGTTGTTCGTTCCGTTTATTCCAAAAATCAAAGTCCAATTAACACAGCAATAATTTATTCCACTTAACAAAACACTCTGACACTAATTACTTTATTAACAAACTCAACAATCAAACTCTTTACAATCACTATTTAAATCGTATCACAGTCGAACTGAAACTAACTTGCAAGCTAAAACCCGTCCTTATATATATCCCTAAATCTATTCCTGTAAAATCTAGAACACACACGATAATGTTACTTCTCGATTATAGTAGAATAATTCGCTAGATTCGAGGATATTCGACATCGATTCTTGACAGCCTGGCGGACGCCGTTAACGATATCGTAGCACTGCCCTCCTCTTAAGGTTGATCGTCCCGATCAACTTCACGCTCATGATATTTTGCCAACCTCTCCAGATGTACAACTTTCATCTTACTCCTGGTGTTGCGCTGGACTCGATAAACCAAATCATTGATCCTCTTGATTATTCTATAGGGTCCTTCCCATGCTGAAGACAATTTCGGCGATACTCCTTTCTTCCTTGCTGGGTTATACAACCACACTAAATCACCTTCTTGAAATCCGACCGAATTGGCTTTCAAGTCGTATCTGGTCTTCATTCGGTCACTGGCTAGTTGAATATGCTCCCGAGCAAAATCATGGATACCCAGAAGTCGTGCCCTTACTTCGTCGGCATAATCTCGGATTTCTCTTCGTTCTTTTTCAGGTACTCCAAACATCAGATCGCAAGGTAACCTGAGTTCCCTTCCAAAAACAATTCTAGCCGGACTTTCACCTGTTGAATCGTGAACAGCCGCTCTGTAAGCCATTAAAAATAGAGGCAAATGCTTGTCCCAATCTCGTTGGTTCTTTGCGACCACTTTTGTCAGGTGTTCCTCTATGGTCTTATTGAATCGTTCCACCATGCCATCAGACTGAGGGTGTAAAGGTGTTGTCCTGGTCTTACGGATTCCCATGATCTCACAAATTTTCTTAAAGATGGCAGACTCGAAGTTTCGTCCCTGGTCTGAATGTAACTCTAGTGGCACACCATGACGACTAAAAACTTCGTCCACTAGCACCTGGGCAACAGTGATGGCTTCTTGATTGGGAATAGCGAAAACTTCTGGCCATTTACTGAAGTAATCCATGATAACTAAGATGTATTTGTTACCACGCTCTGACTCTGGGAACGGTCCAGCAACATCTATCGCTATTCTTTCAAATGGGAGACCGACGTTGTACTGTTTCATGGGCCCCCGAGATCTTAGTTTAGGGCCTTTACTGGTAGCACAGATGTCGCATTTTCGGCACCAGCTTTTAACGTCTTCATGGTAGTGAACCCAGTAAAAACGTTCCCGAATTTTGTCCAAAGTCTTGTTAACTCCGAAATGTGCCCCTGAAGTTCCGTCGTGTATCTCTTTTAATACATCTTCCACTCGGTCTTTTGGGATAACCAGTTGGCTCTTAGTGGATTTCCCATCGGCACTTTCCCAAACTCTTTTGAGCAAACCATTTTCTACGGCCAGAGAGTTCCACTGGGCCCACAACGCCTTGTAAATCAAGTTTTTGTTTGACACTTCCCCCCATTCTGGCCTACATTCATTATTTTCTTTAAGATGTAGAATTTGCCCGATGTCCTGGTCTGCCTCCTGATCTTCTCTCATTTGCTTGGTAGTCCATTTGTCATCGACGATCAGGCCCATTCTTCTTACAGCTGGACTAGTGTTTTTCTCATGTATATCGATTCTTTGACAATGTTTGCAATCTTCTTTACATGGCCGTCTAGACAGAGCGTCAGCATTTTTATGCAGGTTTCCAGGTCGATGTTTAATTTGGAAATCGTATTGCTGCAATTTCTCAATCCGTCTAGCAAGCTGTCCTTCAGGAGTTTTCATTTCTAAAAGCCATTTTAGAGCTGCGTGATCTGTTCGAATTAGAAACTTGCGTCCGTAGAGATACTTATGAAAATGGTCGACTGCTTTTACTATGGCAAGCAACTCTCTTCTGGTGACACAGTAATTTCGTTCCGGCTTTGACAATGTTCTGCTGTAGTACTCCACGACATGTTCTTGTGAATTTTGGATTTGTGAAAGGACAGCTCCAACACTGGTGTTACTTGCATCTGTGTCCAAAATCAACATGCCTTTGTGATCAGGATAGGACAACACTGGGCTCGTACATAATGCTCCTTTCAATTTTCTAAATGCGGAATCGCATTCTTGGGTCCAATTGAATGTTGATTTTTCTTCTGTTAATCGATGAAGTGGAGCAGCTATATTGGCGAATCCTTCCACAAATCTTCGATAATAAGAACATAATCCTAGAAAACTCCTTAGTTCATGTTTGTCGCGTGGTTTTGGCCAGTCCCTGACAGCATCTATTTTTCCTTCCATAACTTGTATGCCCTCTTCAGATACCACGTGACCTAAGAATTCCACTTTCTTTTGAAATAGGAAACACTTATTTGAATTGAGTTTCAAGTTGGCATTCCGGAAGCGGTCAAAAACTTCTTTCAGGTTATTGAGATGTTCTTGGAACGAATTTCCCATAATCATGACATCATCCAAATATACCAGGCAAGTTCTCCATGTAAGGCCTCGCAAAACAAGATGCATCAGTCGCTCAAACGTAGCTGGAGCATTACACAATCCGAAAGGCATTACATTAAACTGGTATAGCCCCGCCGGTACTGAAGGCAGTTTTCTCTTTGTCATCGTCATGTATTGCCACTTGCCAGTATCCACTTTTGAGATCCAAGGTGGAAAACCATTTGGAGCCCGATAGAGTTGTTAGTGTATCGTCTATTCTTGGGAGAGGGAAACTGTCCTTCTTGGTGACGTCATTAAGCTTTCGGTAGTCCACACAAAATCTAAGACTCCCATCTTTCTTCGTAACCAATACTACTGGCGCAGACCATGGACTATTTGACTCTTCAATGATTCCCTCTTGAAGCATTTTATCAATTTGGTTTTCCACTTCCTGTTGCTTAGCTACTGGCATACGTCGTGGTGGTTGTCTAATTGGGTGTGCCAATCCAGTATCAATTTTGTGTTGAATTAAGCTGGTTCGTCCGGTTTGATTGTCCATCACAAATACGTCTGCTTCTTTCAAAATGAAATCTGTGGCTTCTTGAAGTCTATCTGGATCGAGATGTTTCCATGATTTCGCCAAAGTCTGCATCAAGATGTCTGTATCCAATTTGGATTTCACAAAATGTCGCTTATCTGTTAGGTCACAGTTCGATATTTGCTTCACTGGTTCGAGAGCTCCAATAATGTCTCCTTCCTTTATTCTTACTGTTTCGGAAGAAACATTGGCAATTCTTATCATAATGTCTCCATTTGTTCTTACTAGAATCTTTCCAACAAGAAATCTTTCTGGTTTATCTCCAATGAAATTACCTGTTAGCCCAACGCAGCACCCAGGGTTGGTTTCTAATCTTCCGCAAATGATCTTCTCAGTACTTCCAGGAATCCTCACTGGGGTTGTGGCCAAGATCTTAACGGCTTCGGATTCTTCTTGTGTTGTTAGGACAATTTCTTCATTACCAAATTTAAGGATGTTCATGGAAGGATCAAAGGAGAAACCATGTTGGCCGATCAAATCCATTCCCAAAATAAAATCGTCTTCTATATCGGCGACTAATGTTCTGTGCCTGAAGGTGGTAGATCCAAAAGTGAGCTCAACCATAGCTTCTCCTTGAACTGGTGCAGATTCTCCGGTGACTGTTCGTAGTGACAGGTTTCTAGTGAGCGGTTGGATTGCCCGAGACTTGATTAATGTTCTTCTAATTTTGGAAACTTCAGCACCCGTATCAAAAATAATGGTTTTCAATTCTCCATTAATTTGTCCTTCGAATTTTAATCCTCTATAATGACTGCCCAATGATTTTATGTAAACAACCCTGGGGGCTTCGTCATTACTAACCAGCATTCGCCCCTCCATACTGGTTAGTTCTCGTTCCCTGTCTGTTATTAGGGCTGGCGTCTCTTGATCTCGAAAAGCGTTGGAAACGATCCCTTGATGGAGAGGGCATTCTTACTCTACAATCTCGTTGAATGTGTCCAACCTTATGGCAGCGATAACATTCTAATCGGTTTCTTTGTGTTGGTGTTTGTCTGGAGTCGTTTCCCGTTTTTCTGTATTCTCGTAATATTTTCTTTATTTCCTCCATGAAATTACTCATCAGGTTCTCGAAACTGCCATCCTCTTTTGAAGATTGTTTTTCTTTTGGGTCCTCAATGGACACTGCTCGTATTCTGGGTCGTGAGGCACCAAAGATTGCTTCCAGTTCTAATGCTCGGACAAGGGCTTCGCTAATTTGTCTGAACTTGGACATTCTTAGGTTTTCCTGGATCTTCGAATCTCTGAGACCATCAATAAACGCAGATACTGCCATCCATTCCTGCATGTCTTCCCCAGCTGCAGGAAACGCCAAACTCACTAGCCTTTTAACTTCCGATTCGAATTCTTGTAGACTCTCGCCGGGTTTTTGAACTCTTGATTTAACTTGAGTTCTGAATACTTCTTGTCTGTAATGGTCTCCGAAGCGCAGTTCTAAAGTTTGACTAAGATGCTGGTAATTCTGTTGGTAGATTGAAGGAATGGACTGAAGAAGATCTAAGGCTGGTCCTCGTAGCGTCACTATCAGTGCTGTAGCTTTTTCTTGATCGTTCCATCCGTTGGTATTTTCAGCAATTTCATATTGTCGAATATACATGGTCCAGGACGTAGAACCGTCGAAAGTTGGTGGTTTTATCTTCATACTGGAGAATGCTCCAACACTAGCTGAATTGATGGACTGTATTTCTAATCTACGCATCTTATCTTCGAGTGCTTGAACTTGGTCCTCAACTTCTTGTCTTAATTGCTGAACATCGGCTTTGACCTCAGCTTTTACTCCCTGAACGTCGTGTTTAACTTCTCTTACATCGTCTTTAACTTCTTGAACATCGATTTTGACTTCAGTTTTTACTTCCTGGACGTCGTGTTTAACTTCTTCAATCTTCTGGTCTAGGTTAGCGACAGTTCCTTGTATGGTTTGGAATATCTTCTGCAGTTTTCCAAGGTCTTCTTGTCGTTCTTGTTGTCGCCTAGCTTCTTCTTGTTGTCGTCTAGCTTCTTCTTCTTGTTTTTCTTTTTGTCGTCTGGCTTCTTCGTCTTGTTTCTCTTGTTGTCGTTTAGCTTCTTCGTCTTGTTTTTCTTGTTGTCGTCTGGATTCTTCGTCTTGTTTTTCTTGTTGTCGTCTGGCTTCTTCGTCTTGTTTTTCTTGTTGTCGTCTGGCTTCTTCGTCTTGTTTTTCTAGTTGTCTTCTGGTCTCTTGAAGTTCCAACATTTTGCGCAGGAGTTCTTCAACTTTTTGTTCGTCCATTTTGGCTTGTTGTCTTGTGATAGGCATATACAGAATGTTCTAGAATTTCCCTCGAACTTTCTTCAAATATCTTTTCTGGTCTTTGCTCGAAGTTCCAAACACACCGGCGAAGTCACAAATTGGATAACTTGCCTTATTCTAGAATAGAATGTTCTGGAATTTTCTTGAAACTTCTATTATAGATGTCGATTGATACAGCAAACACGTTGGTGAAGTCACAATTTCGATATCTCCCTTGGTTTCCAAATAGAATGTTCTAGAATTTTCCCGAAACTCCTCGAAAAACTTCTTCTGAATGACGATTGATGTTCCGAATACGTCGGCGAAGTCACAAATTCGATATCTCCCTTAGTTTCCAAATAGAATTTTCTAGAACTCACTCGAAGATTCACTATCACAGTCTAAATCGGGTATAGAGTCACTTCCGGGGTAATTCACACGATCGGTTGAGTCTCTTTTTGTGATTGTCACTGTTTGCACTGCACTAACTGTCCCAGTGTTCACTTAGTGTTTAGTTTTTACACTACACTAGTGTCCCCACACTTCCGCAATTGGATTTCACTCTGCAGTCCATTATATCCCACTTCTTGGCACCAATGTCGCGACTTTGGATCGCCGGACAGAAATATTGGGTTCGTTGTTCGTTCCGTTTATTCCAAAAATCAAAGTCCAATTAACACCAATAATTTATTCCACTTAACAAAACACTCTGACACTAATTACTTTATTAACAAACTCAACAATCAAACTCTTTACAATCACTATTTAAATCGTATCACAGTCGAACTGAAACTAACTTGCAAGCTAAAACCCGTCCTTATATATATCGCTAAATCTATTCCTGTAAAATCTAGAACACACACGATAATGTTATTTCTCGATTATAGTAGAATAATTCGCTAGATTCGAGGATATTCGACATCGATTCTTGACAGCCTGGCGGATGCCGTTAACGATATCGTAGCAATATTCTTAGTAGGTTCTAGATAGAGCATTATTGTTTAATTGTTCAATTAAGTTTTTGAGTAGGTACTTTAGATAATTAGGTGAACAATATGGAAATATTCTTATCATGGGTACCTACCTACATAAACTTCTCAGTACAACTTGGTAGGTATATTCTTAATACTTGATAGAGATATTAGCCGAAGGAACATTTTTTAGGGTATATTATAATAATGTTCGTATGAGAATATTCAAATAATGTTATATAAAGTAGGTTCTTAGCACAATCTTTCAGGTAGGTGCATAGAAGCAACATTCCTAGTACATAAATAGAACGTTCAAAAACGAATATTCCAATCGAAACAATCTTAGAATATTCATTGAACATTCCTAAAAGAATATTCCAAAAAGCACTTTGAGGGAATATTCTGAGAATATGAATGTTCTTTCACTGTTATGTGGGTTAAAGCCTCGTCAGCACTATTTCATTGAAATTTTTTTAAACAGTTCACGATTTTTATTGGTACCAACTTTTGAGTTCGACATTCAAACAAAAATCACGGATAACTTTAATAACAGGAATTCTCATTACTAAAATTTTGGATTTCATGGAAAGTTAAAGATGCATACTCTACTACATACCAATGGCTTTTCTCTTATTTGTTCTTACTTTTTGAAACGAAGTAGGTAGTCTATTCCTAAATGCTAGCGTTGTTATTAGTCCGTCGGATGGAGCGCCGAAAGCCTTCTAATCAACGCTTCTAGTTTTCGAGTTAAAAAAAGTGACTTCCAACCAAATGAGACCTTTACCATCTGAAAGAGCATGTTTTTTTACATAGGATATGGAAATTGACGACACTCTCCATTGGTCCAGATGAAAGATATAGGGAAAAAACTGGATAAATAATGGATATAGTTTTTTTTACTTCGAACCAGCATAACTTTTGTTCAAAGCAAGACAGAAGCAAGTTTTTTTTTAGTTCGATTCCTCATTCAATTTTCTTTCTTTTGGTGTATGATCAATTTCAAAAATTCAGTCAACAAGTTGAGAAAAACAGCAATATTAAAAAAAAGGCAACAAATCGCTTATATTTTTTTAACTTACCTTGCCGTAACTTCCTTATGCAATGTATTATTCTACTTTTTCTTTAGCCAAAAACTCCGCAATTTAATAAGCTTCATTTGGTCTCGATTAATGTTGGGTCTATTTTCTAAAATAAACCCTGTGGCGACTTTTGAACGTAGAAAAACGCGTGCCGTGGCAGCGTACTGGAGGGCGACTATCGCTCTACCCCGCACCCCGCCGTGTATCCAATGGCTAGACTATTAATAATTTAAGAATATTATTATTCAATATTCTTGAAGTCTTTTTATTTGAATAGAGATTCAGGGATTGTTATGATGATTTTTGTAGAAAATTGGGTATTTTGTATGGTTTTGATTCATCCCAAATATATACATACATACAAATTCATTACAAATCTTCATTGCAATCACATTATCACAAAGAACTCTAAGAAGCTGAAACCAGAATTATTTTTTATATGTTATCGGCAAATATAAATGGAAAGCTTGTAGTTAAATGTGATGATACTGATGTTTTGATATTATTAATTTATTATTATTCTGTTCTACCCACGAACCTTTCAATAATAATGAAATATGAAATTCGGTCATACAAATATCACCACTAATAAAAAACGAAACATTCCCATTCACACTACTTCAAAAAACATTGGCAAATTTGCATGCGAAGGCTTACCAAGTTTCCACAGCATTACTGGATGTGATACTAGCTAATTTTTTGAAATCGGAAAAAAAAATAGCCAGGGAAATGTATTATAAAAATTGTTCCATGCTTATTCTCCACGAATCTTCAATTATGCAAGAAGGAATTATAATTTCCAGAAAATTTGTAATTTGTAAGTTTCTTATACCTACAAAAATCATAACATCAGCGATTTAAATGAAATAACGGGAAAACTTACTAATAATAGCCAGAAACAAGCCCAGGAATTGCCTTAGACAGAAGATACTTCCAATCTACATGTGCTGCGGTATATTTATAAAAAAAAAACATACTCTCAATCTCAATACCCATGCAATTATTAAACATTTATATGGGTCAATAGTCATGTTGATGAAGTTGACATAAAAGATCCATTTTTATTTGAAAATCCAATGGATGAACCAAATTTCATGGTTCCAAAAATGATGAACCAAGCTCCAGTTCCGGACGAAATAAGGGAAATTACTTCCCTATTTTGCAATGACAAAAACTGCAATACTTTTCAGTAACAGTGCAAAGGAGCGGGTTTTTTGTTTGTAGTGTGAATTGCAAATGCAAAATTAATTGCATTAATATAAATAGCGACACTATTAATGTGAATCTGAGTGAAAATCCTACTGAACTTAAAGAAGATTTATTCTTGGATACATTTTTTCAATTACCCATTTTTTTCAATAATAACAGGATATATCGGCCAAGAATTATATTGGATAACTCTTATATAATGTTAAACTTTCGAAAATTTTTTGGTTTCTTCTTCAGGAGTTATTATGAGTTCAAATGAATATTCGTTGTTTCATTCGTAGATGTATAATATGTAAATATTAATTAAAGATATAAATAATAGAAACTTTTAAATAATGGTATAAATTGTTTGAAATATTTTTTTTTCCAATTCACATAAGCTTTTGATAATAGGTAATGAAATATTCATGGAAGCCGGTCACACAAATATCACCACTAATAAAAAACGATACATTCCCATTCACACTATTTCAAAAAAACATTGGCAAATTTGGATGCGAAGCCTTACCAAGTTTCACAGCATTACTGAAGATGATACTAATAGCTCATTTTCTAAAATTGGAAAAAAATGGACTGGGAAATTTATCATAAAAATTGTTCTACGCTGAATCCTATCTGTAGCTTTTCATAAGAAGGAGCAATAATTGAAATTTTGTGTAATACAGAGGAAGAAATTAAAAAAAGGCCAAAAATATAACAACATACAAAAAAACAACGAAAATTCAATTCAACTCATCCTGATAATATTAAAAAAAAGAAGTTGCGCGGTGCACGGTTGTTAACTATAAAACTACTTTTTTCAATATACAGGGTGTTTGGTACATCGATAGGAAGTTTTGTTGGGTTTTTTGGGGTCATTTGGGAGCTGTTTGACCACATTTATCCCTATGCAAAGTTTCATCGTTTTTGATATAACAGCCAACAGCATTTTTAGTTATTTAATATTTATGAATTGTTCCTAAAACATATTGTGTTTTTTTTTTGTAGTAAACACTTGACCCTTTCTCAATTTTTTTTCCAATATTCCTAATATGCAATCTTTCGAAAAATACGGAAAGAAAAGCCGAATGGTTGATACAAAAAATATGTAGACCAAGTTACATGGATTCAAAATATCTAAAAATAGCGATATCTCAAATACGGCTAAACTTTTCATTAGTGTAAATATATACCCTGTAAAAATCCTAATCGTGAAAAATATTATTAATTTATTTACTTATTTCATTTCGTTTTAATTATTATCAAAGTTTTTGTTTACGTAATTTTAACGTAGCCACGGAGAACGCGAGGGCACGAGGGGAAGATTAGGAACGGCCGCTGAGCCGGTTTTCGTAGCGTGCGCCTTTACGTTCAAATGTCTCTACTGCTTTTATTTCAAAAAATAGACCCAATGTTAATCGAGACTAAATGAAGCTTATTAAATTGCGCAGTTTTTAGTTGAAGTAAAAGTAGAATAGTACCTTGCATAAGGAAGTTGCGGCAAGGTAAGTTTGAAAAAATATTACTGATTTGCTGCCTTTTGTTTAATATTGTTGTTTTTCTCAACTTGTTGAATGAATTTTTAAAAATAAATATACACCAAAAGAAAGAAAATTGAATGAGGAATCGAACTAAAAAAAAAACTTGTTTCTATCTTGCTTTGAACAAAAGTTATGCGGATTCAAATTTAAAAAAACTATATTCAATATTTATCCAGTTTTTTGCCTATATCTTTCATCTGGACCAATGGAGAGTGTCGTCAATTTCCATTTCCTATGTAAAAAAACATGCTTTTTCAAATGGGGAAGGTTGGAAGTCGATTTTTTTTTTATGCATCCTAGGAGGAGCTATCCGACGGACTATATATTCAACTGTGAAACCCTAAGGTGAAACCTATCGATGTAAATTTTGCATTTGGATGGTCCATATTTTCAGACTGAAATCATTCAATTTTTGATCTCTCGATATGTTTTCCCACGTGGAAACATATACTTACTATCCGCAGTATCACAAGACAACATCCTAAACAAGCTTTGATACGTTCTAAAGTTTTCCAGATGTTTATTCGAGATAAACTTTGCAATTTTCTTCCCGAAAAAAAATTTATAAGAGAAGCAATTAATCATACTGTCAGAGCAAAAAGGTGTAAATCCTACTTTGCCATTGTTTCGCATTTATAACAAGAGAGCCCCCATATACCTGAGGGTTTCATTTTTAAATTCTGGTTATCGAAACTTTGGAATCTACCGCTTTAGCATATCTTCTGCGATCTTTTCAACAGGGGCCGGACCTTTGGGACGTTTCTATGCCGATGCATGTTTTTTTTTTTTAATAAATAATCCGAATTGTTTTGAGAGGACAGGGAATTTGGTTGAAGACAGGGCAACTTATTCGATCATAAGTCAAAAGATTTTGGCACGATAATAAGTTTTAAGCTAAGCTTTCGGCTCACGTTTCATCCTTTCAAGAAACCTCGAAGGCCTCTGCCGAAAATCGAAATCCGTCCACCTAAATATTAAACTTGGACAAAAACAAGAGGCTTCTTTCGGAGGAGGCTGCCGAGATTGCAGAGGGCATTTGTCAGACCTGAAAAGTAGATAAGAGGAAAGTTGTATACGTAGTATCGCCCTCCAGAGAGATATATAAATATTTATTTTACCGCCTTGAGACATAAAAACTGGCGAGAGAAAAGAAAAACTTGATGTGTTTTCCCTTCTGACGAGCAAGGTAAAAAGTTTTCAAAGAATTTTCACGCATGTTTTTTAGATTTTAATCACACTTCAGGTTTATAGTCGATGCAATTAAATAGACTCTTAACCCCATCAATTTGTTGTGAGCTTGCCAAGCGACCTGAATTTTTACTCGTCTGTGAGTAGCATAACACGTAGGTAGGGAAGAACAAAAGTATTTTATTCTAAAGAAAAGGTCAAAATTTCAGAAAATTGAATAAGGCAATTATTCAAGTTAAAAAGAATAAGTAAAATACTTCGAACATCTATTTGATGATGAAAACTTCAAATAAAGCAAATGGAAACAACAGACGGCGCGCCAGCACACTTTTCGCTTGCCGTTGAAGCAAGATCACATTAATCAAGAATTCAGTAGCTGATGTAAGTCTAGGGGGGCCACTAGCATGACCACCACGCACTCCGGAGCTAACCATTTTTGACTTTTTTATGAGATGCATATGAAGTCTTTTTTACCCGTATATTATGGCTGCTGATGCGCAAGAAACTATTTGCTGTAATGTTGAATAACGTATATCAAAATGTGATACGAAGATGCAATTTTTACTTCAAATGCCAGAGTGGAAATTCTGAGCCACTCTTGCAGTTCCTGCCAAACTCATTTTCATTGGAATTGAATATCCCTAACTACTACCATTGTATAAAAAGGCCTTTTTATACAATGCTATTACCTATCACTAAGTCGGTAAAATTGGGAAAAGCAATACTTCCTCAGATTCAGACTTAACTTTTTTTATTTATTTATTTATTACTGACTCTTAAACAGGTACCTACCGAGTTCTTCAGCTTTTTCATTTCCTTCGATTCCTCTGTACCCTGGCACCCACATAAGTTTTATCTTATTCTGGTCGCGCACTGGACCATATACTTCTGCCTGAAAAACGGGCATGCTCCCCTCCCCAGCGCATAGTGATTGCTGTCGCTGGCGGAGTATACCCCTGCCCCAGTACCAGCCGCAGTCTTTGACCCGTCTGTATACGGTTCGGTCCTGCTTTTTGATCTCCGGATCCAGTATGCCCTGTTCCCATTCAGTTCTGCTTGAAAAGCTGACGACACGAAATCCTTAGTACAGAATAATTTCAACTTGGCTATTCTTTCCTCCAACTGAAGAATCTGCTAGATTACATACAATGAGGGCTTTCCTACAAATTAATTTCTGGAATGGTCATCTGATAAACTCACTTCAATGGGATTAGATAATTATTAAGCATGGGCTACTATCAGTAACATCAACATCCGAACAAACTCCGCAAGATTTGCTTAAAAAGACTGCGTCCAAATGTTTGAAAGGGTGTCGAAATGCTTGTGGTTGTAGGAAGCAGAGAATGAAATGTTCCTCAACATGTTATAACTGCAGAGGAGCATCTTGCATTAACACACCAGATGAAATCGATGAAGAACATTTCAATGATGACAAATTATTGCTACCTGATAAAGAGGACGTTCTGGATGACGATGACCTTAAATTGGACTAATTGCTTCAATCAACTTCTACTTCGAAACGCAGCAAATTCAGTTGACGTTGTATTCATTTAATTTTGTATTTTTTATTTATTTTTCTGATATAGATGAAAAGATTAAAGCCACTTCCAGTTTTCTGAGAATTAATTCGCCTACGAACAGTACGAACCCTATGTTGCCTGGCCTACTGGATCTCTTTCAAAATTGAATTTTCGATTTTTTTTTTAAATATTTATGAGCTTATTTTTTTGATTCATTTTTATCTTTATCGATGCTTCTAGAATTCGGTTATGTGGGGGCACCTCAGCTTTGGAGGCCCGACGCAGAGTGCGTCGTTTGTTTCATGTTAGATCCGCCACTGGCAATGAGCTTTATCCTGATTCAGCTGTAAGTCTCATCTGACGTTCAAGACACCAAGACAGTTACTGAATCACCAAATACTTTCAACAATAATATGCCAAAGGCTCTTTTGAACCATAGCTCATAGACTTGTGAGTGTTACGGCCTTCAGCTACTCGACTTTAGAATAAAAAAGACTGTATTAATAGCTTCTGTCCAATACTCTTTCTTTTACTTTTTAGCATGTATCATGGTCCTTGCTGCTTCCACTTAGATCTTCATTTCCCTTTCAGCTCTGCCATTTTGTTGGGGAGTGTAAGCAGATGACGTCTAGTGTCTGATGCCATTTCTTAATAATAGACCTCCCAGCTCATTATTTACAAACTTTAGCCTATTGTCAGTCCTTAGGGTCACCATTTTGTTCCCTGTTTGTGTTTCCATGTATTTTAAGAAAGAAGCAATCTTATTTTTTGTTTCTGACTTGTGCTTTGAAAAATAAATAACACTGAAGTTTGAATAATAATCTTTTAATACAAGAAAGTATTTGGCCTTGCCTATAGAGGCTACCTCAATAGGTTAACCGAGATCTGCATGCACCAGCTGATTGTCTGGAATAAAAAGCACATGATTCAGGTCAGTCTGGAGCCTGTGAGTTCCATGCTTCAACAGATACTTATCCCACGCCAGATACATTCATCGTTGAACCGTTGCCCATTTCAACTAACTTGTGTCTGAAGTCTAAACATGTAAAAAAAAATGTGTCGAAGCACATATGGTCAGTTGCTCCACTGTCCAGATACCACTCTCTATCTGTACATTGAACATTTTCCACAAAAGAAACAGCATTAATTGATCTGTCCATCTTGGCCATATTTATGAATGAGTTGGATAGGGTATGTGGAGTGTTCTTATCTGCCTTCTTCTTCTTCATCTTTTCAGGCCAACACTGTTCAACTTTATGATCCTGTTTTTTACAAAATGAACACCCTTTTCTGATCTGCTTTGTCAATTGCTGACAATTCTTCTTGATGTGGCCAGTTTAACCACAAGCATAACATTTAAATGTTTTTTGACTTGCTAATGCCACTGTCTTCTTTTTGATCTGCTTCAGTCTTTCCTCTTCTATCAGTAACCTAGATGTTAACTCTGGCAAGGTCTGTTGAGTAGTTGGTTTTGATACCCAAGCACACAAAAGGCTTCAGGTTCTCTGGTAATGACATAAGGATTTAAGTAATAACCATTTTGTCAGTTAATTCTTCTCCAAGGTGCTTCAGATTTCCCCTTATTTCCTTCAGTTGGGAAATAAATTCAGCCACTGTTCTATTCGTGTATTCTAAACTGAATACCCTTTGTTGCAACAAGTGGACACTAACTTGAGATTTGTACTCATAAATAGATATAAGTTTTTGCCACATTTCCGCTGCTGTCTGGCATGAAATAATATGAGTTAGAGGTTTTTCCTCCATTCTCACAGCGATAATAATTTCTTGGGCCCTTGCATCCTTTCGGTCCCACTCGACATATTCCTCAATTGCAGGCGTTAATTTCTAAATACAAAACTAAAAAACTTTCATTTTATTTCAACACACCTCCTCCCAGGCGCTTTCCCAATTTATAGTCGTCTTAGTGCCATTTATAGTCTGGACTGTTGTAGGCCGATCAATAATTTTTGTTACGTTCCTTGGTGCCTTCTGCCAGACCTAGTACTCGAGGGAAGGTGATGATCTTCGGTCGGCCTCTTTAACACCACCAGTAATATTTAGGAGCAAGTTTTCTGGTTTGATATCTCACTGAACAAAATGGTTCTGATAGCAATACTCCAGAGCATTGGCAAATTGATAAACGTATTTCGCAGATCTGTGATTATGAAATCTACCCGCATCTTTCAAATGTTGGCTCGACTCTCATTAACCAGCATGATCTGAGATTATGACATGTAGATTCTGATGTGAGAATCGTGAAACCAGGATAGAAGCTGGAGTATGTTAGGATGTTTTAAGTGGCTCCGAATTTCGATTTCCTTCGATATGTTCCTTTCCAAGCCTGCCTCGGCAATTTTCTTATTCAATAGTGTCTTCATGGCGGCTATATATCCACTACGTTTCTCACGCGCCAAAAATACTCTGCCAAATTCACCTTGATGAACTTACAGTGGGTGTGGATCGGGCTTCTATTGGAGAAACTTCTGTACAACAAATTTACACTTTGACACAAATCTGGTCTTGTTCCAGACACTTCATAATAAACTACTCATAATCTGCCGGCGCTTTCTGATTAGCTCCTCACTTACTATTTCACTTTCAGCACAAATAAGTCCAAATTCTGTTCCATCGGAGTACCTACTCATTAGATTACAGTCAAACATATCATATTTTTCCAAAATGTTCTTAAGATTTATCACACTGATCCAGTTCTAAAAATAACCTTCTTTTGTGCTATGATTAACTCTTATTCCTATATATTTTGAGACTATACCAAGATATTTCATTGCAAAATTACTGTGCAGAACAGATTTTAATTTTTTGAGCTTTTTTTATTTTTTCCCAAGATCAGAACATCGCCCACGTATAGTAAAACAAACAGCATGTTTTCTCCAATAGCTTTGCAAAACAGGCCAAAATAGTTTTGTGACCTAGGAAAACATTAATTTTTCATTAGCATACCAAATTTTGTATTCAAACATTTTGGAGACTTTTTCAGACCATAAATGGATTTGTCCCATTTGCAAACTGCATCTGAATTGATTATAGTTTCACCTGATAATGACAATTAAATTTCATCAGTGATATCACCATACAAGAAGGCACCTTGAACATCAATTTAATAAACTTGCACCCTTAACTTTAAAGCTACAACTAATAAAATTCTGAAAGTGCACAATTTTGCAACAGTCACTATCCATTACTTGTTGGAAGCCACAAGTTTTGCTTTAAACTGACCATTAGACCTAATTTTGAATACCCACTTCACTTACTCTCAATAAGTTTTTTATCATCTGGCCAGGGTACCTCAGTTCATGTATTATTTTTCAGGAGTACCTCCATCTCTTGGAGCTTCTTTCCATTTTTAAGAATTATCCTTATGAAAAGGTTCCTCATAAGAAATTCGTTATTCAATACGTGTGAACAAACTGGCATTTGTTTCATAATCTTGCAACCAGGTTGGCTTTTTAATTATTCTTGTTGTTCTGTTTATTACTGTTTTCAAAGGCATCTTCAGTCATTTAAATTTTAACACAGTTAACTTGAACCAGAGCTGGGCCTGGGCTATATTGTTCTCTTGATTCTACTACTGTCTGGTCCGTTACATTTGATGTATCATTATCTGGATCTTCACCATAGTTTTGCTTTGGATCGTCCGAAATAATCTCTCTGTCATCATGGTTCTCCTTTATGTCTAGATTCGCTATACTTTCTATAACTAGTTTATCTGCTTTATCTGGATAAACTTTAGGTGGAACTATTAAATCCCGATGTATTTCTACCCGTCCCAGATCTGGAAAGTACACCCTATAGCCTTCTGTTTCATCGTTATAGCCTATCAAGAATCCAGTTTCACTTTTTGGGTCAAGCTTCAAACTCTGCTCTTTAGACACAAAGACAGGTAATGAATCACCAAATACTTTGAACAATAACATGCCAAAGGCTCTTCTGAACCCTATAGCTCATAGACTTGTGTATATTACGGCATCGGCTACTCGATTTAGAATGAAAGGGACTGTATTAATAGCTTCTGCCTAATACTTTTTCTCTAACTTCTTAGCATGTATCACGGTCCTCGATGCTTCCACTGAACTCATCATTTCGTCTGATGCCACTTCTGGACAATAGATCTTCTAGCTCGATACTCACAAACTCTAGTCCATTGTGAGTCTTTAGGATCATCATCTTGGTTCTTGTTTATATTTCCATGTACTTTAAGAAAAAAGCAATCTTATTTTTGGTATCTGACTTTAAAAAATTAATAACCCTGAAGTTTGAAAAATCATTTTTCAATAGAAGAAAATATTTGGCCTTGCCTATAGAGTCTACCTCAAAATTTCCACAGAGATCTGCATGCACCAGCTGACGGATTTTCTGAGCGCTAGAACCAGTGGTACTGAAGGACTCTCTATGCTGTTTACCCTTTATAAAATTTACACAGGCCATTTTTTTATTTTTTTCTAAAATTTTTGAAAATGTATTGAGTACTGAAATTGGTCGGTAGTTGTTAAAGTCATTATGAGGTCCATTTTTATATACTAATAGGTGTTATTTTTGTAGTTTTAACTTCATTCGAAATCACATTGTAGACAGATATTTTCCAGTTTTACTATAATTTCTCCAATAAGGTCAGAAAGTTGCAGGATATCAATCTTAGTAATATTGTCTACTCGACCAGTGAGGAGTTATTTTTAATTTCCATTATAATTTTTTGGACTTCAGGAGGATCAGTAGGTACTAGATATACAGTGCTCTGTTCTTCTTCATCATTAAAGTGATGATTCACTGTGGGTATTTTGTTTGCTAAGTCTGCTCCTATATTAGCACAATGATTGTTGGTTAATCGAGCAATTTCCTCTATATCATCCACAGAATATGTGTGTCTGATACTTTTACTTGTCTAATTTGGTTTTGTTTTTTTTTTATCTTCTTTGCAGCATAACTCATTTAATACCTACATTCCAAATTTTCCTCATGTCATATCTAACATTTTGGATTTTTTTTTTGCATAGTCCTTTTAATCGTTTCACAAATTTCTCACTTCAGTCTTTGCCATTTTCAAATTTCTTTTGGTGTAATCATTTGGGTTGTTTCCATCTTACATAATACTTATCTCTTTGTATATATATATATATATATATATATATATATATATATATATATACAATGGGAGTTTCTTGGGGTATCGGTCGTCTTGAAGGGCTAGGAAATAAAAATCTCTTTTTCCACTAAGCCGAGCTTTCGGCAATTATTTATTGCCTTCTTCAGGGCTACAACAATATAAAAGATCTTATTATTATGAATAATCAAAACTATGACTAGGACATATAAATTTTTAACTATAACTTACTTGCAAAGTGAGAATTTTATAGTCGAAAAGCTTTCAAATTGTCGGAAAATTGTTGTTATTCTATTTTGACTATCAAACTGTACAGAATATAAATGTTAAAAATATGGAAAAATAATTAATAAACAATAATTGATAGATATAAGAAAAATAGAAGAGATAGAAGAATATGTAGAATAAAATTTTGAAGTGTATAAATACTAGTTTCTCATAGACATTGATTTTTGGTGTCATCACTAGACCAGTTAGGTAATTTTAGGAATAAATTTAATTAGATGTAAGTAGGTTCGAATAAATACTACTGAGATCTTGAATATCCTTTCTTTTATTTAGGCATAAAGGTTCTTGAGATATCTCTACCATTTCTAGAAACAAACGTTTATTTAAATTTTGTTCATGAATAATCACTTGTGAATTTCCAAAATCAAAATCGTGTCCTTCTTTAGTAGAATGTTCTGAAAGAGCACAAGAAAGAATAGTTCTTCTACAATCACTTTTATGTCGTGTTATCATATATCCCATTGTTTATAAATTCTCCGGTCAAGATACTCTGTAAATATATATATATTGATATCTGAAAACTTCTTTCAAACTTCCTAAGCTCCTCTAAACTTTGTAAGGGTACGTGTCCAACGGAGCTGTGATACGTACTTATAGCCTGGATGATAGATAGAAGCTATCATCGATGCTCAGAATTATTATATCGTTGGTTCAAATGTGAGCGTGCATATCGGAGCAGGGAGTATAGCTAAGATGATCGCGTATAGCATACTTGAATGAATTTTACCATTCTTTCTGCGAGCAGAAACCAGCTGAGAAAGGTGGCGCATGCCCAGTATTGCCTAGTCATCGTTTGCTTGTGTGGAAAGTAGCACTTATTGGTAATTTGGTTAACCACCATGACTTTAATATTGATAAAAATGTAAGTATTGAAAAGTAAATAGTTCCATCTCAAATATTGATAAAAACGATCAGGGTATCCCTTCACCAACTGATATAAGGGTGATGATCTAATATTTCTTAACTGTTTTTTAATAAATCGGTGAGCATGGTATTCTCTTGAAGGCAAATGCCTCAGAATATACCTACCTATTTGTAGGGAACGAAAATACATATAATCGTCATCACTGTCCGAATTCGCGATCAGAAATGTTGAAAATTGTTTGAAAACTATAAATTCACGTTAGTATCACGGTTCCGTTGTACAGTGTGCACACCTATAAGCGCTTATAATTTCAGCTATGATCTCTCATCGAGGCTACAAGTGTGTATCACAACTCCGTTGTGCACGTACCCTAAGTTAGAAGTAAAAACTTCCCTGGTGCTTTTCCTCAAATTTTCATAATCATCAAAAACTACATACCTTCCTACCTATAGTTGATTTAAAACTGAATCCGTTGGACATCACGTAATGTGTCCATCAGCAAATAGATTATAAACGCAGTTGTTGCTGTTGATGACGTGCAACGGATTTAGTTTTGAATCAACAATACTCCTATCCATTTGTAACGAAATCCCTCTATCAATAATGTAGGAACATTTGTCAACATCATAACATTTATAAGTTATTTTAGTAAATGATTCATAAAATGTATTCCCGTATCATCAGAAAAGAGATAACTCGAAAGACATGTAGGTAATACCCACGTTTTATATTTTATCTGATTTTTCTGATATCCATAAGCGTTGAAAGAGCAAAAACGGATTGGAATTGCAAAGAGTGATGGATGACTTTACCGTTTTTTGATAATTTCACTTGCTTAAAATAGTTCCCAGCTAATTTCTATAATTTCTTTCTGCCTTTCTTAAAAGCAGCATCGCAAATATTGACACTTATATCACCTATAGCTATCGTTTCATCATACACAGTAGTTAAGTTTTATGAATATATTATTCGTTTTCCCTACTCGCGTGCTGTAGTACACTTCACACTTTACTGCACTCATTCGCGTGCCGCAAGATGTACTTCACCGCACTCAGTGCTGTAACATTTCTTTCCGCACAGTAATAAAATTTAGATAAAAAGCAATTAATAATTAATGTATGTGTAGTCGTGCAATACAAAAATTAGGAATATTTATAGTTTTTAACAATAATCAATATTTGCTACTTCGTATTAATGTTTTCTTCCAAATTAGATGTTTATTCCAAAAATTATTTGCTCGAAGGAAAAATGTTGTAACTCGCACCTCAACGGCTGGCCCGATCACTTTCCGCACTTGTTAGGTAAATAACTATTTCCATTAAATAAAAAACTCTGTTGATTGGAGCTGGAGTCAAAAAATTGAATTTGACTATTCATTATTTGTTATACCTTTGTGATGTAGTGTGTGATAATTATTTGTTGAAATACCTAAGTAATATTGGGAATTTGATGTTTTTTAAGGCCAAACATTCAGGATGTGAAAATACATCCAATTCACTCCACTTGAATCGGGTTTAGGACGAGTAAACTCATCGCCCATTTAGTAGTAATTACTTTAAAAAAATCTCAGACTTTTAGAAAAAAACAAAAAAAAAATGCATAAGAACACACATTGTCATTTAATTTGAGGATGTTTTCTACACTTCTGATTTTTTAAAAGTATTGATTCCTTTTGAAAAACAATACATTTATTTGTTTAAATACGTTCATTTCCACCCTTCATCCTAGATCCTATAGGGACAGACGAACGATCCATGACTGACAAATACCTACAACCCTTTGATCTACATTACACCCCTTCTGACATATCCTCAACGTCTTTGACCGTTTGACCCTCGGAGCTAATAATGCAAAACCCTTCAGGGCCTCTCTGGATCTTGTTCAGGCTTTGTCTGAAGGGCCAATGCATCAGGTAAACAATTTGTATTATTTAGGTTAAGCGTGGATTCATTATCGCGGCGGTAGAGTTTCAGGGCGGGAAAGGATCGGCTTACGTCTCGTGGCTTTGTAGGTATAGTTTTTAATTGGAATTTAAACGGAATAGTTTAGTTGCTGGATTTATTTTGTTAAGCTAATTTAGGGTAGTTATTTTATCAGGGGCATATCGGTTCAACATTCATAAAGATTTTTAGGTTTTTATAGTTACGCAGAAATGATTATGAGCATGGTTTTTGAGTTTATTGCTTCACAGAGGCATTGAGTAAAGAAAGAATTTGGGCAATATTTCGTCGTCGGTGATGAGGATTCTACCTGAGGTTCTGGTTAACAAGGTCGGGTAGAAATTACGTAAAAGCTCTTTTGAGCTGTCGGAGTGACTTTCTTGAGAGATTTATTACTTAATTGCTCTAATTGCTGAACTTTTCAAGGAGGGTTTTTGGTGAATGGTGCTTGTGCAAAACCAAAATTGGCATGGACCCTGACTTTCACCCGCCATAAAAACAAGATAATAAACATTTTTCTGTGTAGGAAATACAATTTTTGTTTTATTTATAAATATAACATTTTCTAGTCCTCTAGGAATTGTATAGAATAATCACAGATTTTCCGTGTCGCCAGCCGCATCTCTTTTCCTGCTTGTTTGCTTGTATCTATTTCATTATTTGGAATAACGCTATCATCACCGCAGCTTTTAAATTCCAAAATATTGATTTCAGAAAAAAGTGTGGAAGAAAAAAGCAAGTTCGGAATAATTTTTTCCCATTCGCAAAAAGCTTCCTTGAAGTAGGTAGGTATGTTAGAAAATACAGTTAAGGTCCGTTTCACCAGGGTTCATACTTGACCTTGAAACTTGAAAAAAAAGGATTGTCGTAGATTAATTCATAATGACACATTCAATTTTTTTTAAAATTAAAATGAATGACTTCTGGTTTAAGAACCGACGAACGTTTTTGACGTCATTGATTTGTTTCAGTCAACTTTTATTTGTTAAACAAGGAAGGCAAATGCTGGTGGCAAGTACAAACCCTGGCGAAACCAACTTTACTTACAACACGTTGCAGATTTAAGTTTTACATATTTCCTGGATTATAAAAGATGTTTACACTGGAGTGTCTCAAAGTTTTGCAAAAGTGTTTTGATAGGTTAGGTTTATGAGTTTATGACTTCAAACGACTTCCAGAAATCCGAATTTGAGTATTTTTATTTTGGAGATAAGGGTTTTAACTAAACTTCTAAAATTTTGCTTTTGTGTAATAAGGTTAAACAAATACCAATACCTGAGAATTTAACAAGTCAATAAGGGTAGGTACCACTATGGGAAGTAGATTATTACAATACAAGATGGTTGAGAATTTTTCAACGAGTACTTTAATGATAGCTTTACAGATGTGTATCGTATACTAGTACATTACCTATATTGTTTATCTATTCTTATATGTACCTACATATTCACAAAAATACATATATTATCCAGTCAGTAATATGTTATGTTTACAAGCTGTGACTATATTTGATCCTGTTTGCCCTCTAGAGTCACCGAAGTGGTACATTTGTTGATTCTTAAAACCAAAATAAATGTTTCAACTATAATTATTATTTGACAGTGAAAAGTCTCATCTATGATGGGTCTTGGATCTCGGTGAGCAAACTAGGTTCTTGAGAATAAAACTGTTCTTACGATCCTCTGTACCTAATTATTGTTACATTATCAGCACCTTGTATTTTTATTTCATCTCGTTCTGTAAACAATTTAGTATTGACAGATTTGAATAAAGTAACTGTTATAAATTATTATAAATAATACCAAACAAACAAACATACTAAAATTAGCAGATTAAATTATCGCTAATTTAAAACAAACAATAAAGAAACTATTGTTTAAAAAAATATTTATTTGCATTAGGGCATTCGTTAAAATACGTCAGCTGATTATTATTTGTTGTATTTACTCTTTGTTCATAATATATACTAATTTATTTGTTACTAATTTGTATAAAATAAAATAAATAATACTACTAGGCAGTAGGAAATATGGAATTATAAATAAAACTAATGAAAGAAATCTAAAGTTTAAATAATTATTAGGAAATCCAACGACATCCAAAAGAAGTCCGATTTTTTTAATGTAATAGCACAAAAAATAAAGCCTTTTTTTTAATTCACGGCTTAATTCCAATTCAATTTCTAATTGATCAAAAGAAAAATATTTCTATTTTCATGTGAATTGTGAGGTTTTATACCTCTCAAATTTTAATTATTGCAGAACTATGGATGTTTCCTTTATCTTGGATGGTTTTGTTGGCAATATGGACTGGAGAGTTAGGACCTAATGGCATTTGTGAAGTCACCTGAATGCTGAATGTCTCTATATACCAAAACTCAATACTTACTGTAAACTCAATATAGTATCAACAACGTTTTTTGTTGATCGGTGATTGTCCATGTATATACCTACGTCTTAAGTATTTAATATTTTCCTTTTAAATGTACCTATTCATTAGGATTTCAACCAAAGAAACTAGTGTCTAGAGGATAACTTAATATAGGTCGAAACGACGACAACAAGTAAAAAGGTTTCTGTTTTTATTGTGATCCCTTCCAAAAACCTTCCTATAATATTGAAAACATTGGGTCACCAAATACTAATTCAAAATTATTAATAATTATTACAGGATTAAAAATTGTGTAAAATCTAAAAAATAAGTAGGTACCTCGAGATACTTGCTTTTATGAGTAGTTCCCAGAGCCACAAATGCACTAAAAAGGCACTTGACATTTCAAAGAATGTTATTTTGTTATGAAAAATACAAAAGCTTCATGCAACTTTTTAGTTTTTCTGCTTCACTTAGTCAATTTACGACCCGACCCATTCAGGTCGTTAATTTTTATGGACACCCAAAGTTATGGAATTTTTCTCAACTACTTCAGAAATTGCTCAATTCTCCAACAATTTCCTAACTTTTATTACTCAATTATCGCATAGTCATAAAGCTCCTCAGGTAAATATTGCATTTCTAGGGACAGCGCGAGTAATTTTCATTCGTTTTTATGTCGGCAATAAAAATTAACAACTCAACTGTTCAAGTCAGGTAAACTTATTACGACTTCGAGTCGGAAATATTTTTGTGTGAAGTTAGCAAGAAAGCCAGAAAGGTTTTATGACCATTCTGTAACGTTTATTTTGACACCCTCGAAGTTAAGATTGGACACAAGGGGCGACGTGTTAGAATCAACTTCAAGGGTGTATTTTTTCCTGTTTATTGACCCAGGATTGTGTATAATAAACAAATATTTGAGAAGCATGTGTTAAAATACTTTTCCTAGAACAAATAACAAATTCTTGGCTTTTGAAGTATTGTTCAATAAGTTGCATGTGCTCTAAAGTTTTGACCTATTCGCAAAGTAGGTACACCCAATTTAGGCTGGATCTCAGTGTTTTTGTGAATTCTAAATGGGTCGTCAGCATTTAGTGAAAAAAATGCTACATTTATTGTCCATAAATCAGTATTTTAACCCCAAGGAAAACAATATATGTGGCTGATTCCTTAGTGTGATATCGGGTCTTCAAAAAAAAAAACAATCAAAGATTGCTATGGTTTTTTGAACGTATGTCTTAGCACTATTTTTCTTTAATTTTGTCAATGAACTTTAATGTCAAAATGTCATGTCAAAAATCCTGACCAATAATGAAACAATAATGCGACGTACGTTTTCGTAACCAAAGCAATCTTTGATTGTTTTTTTTTTTTGAAGACCCGATAGAAATAAGTGGCAAGAGCTTTGCAGAAATGCCTATGTAATTTGGAGAGTTTGTCAGAAATAGTCACTTCAGAAAACCACGGGTGTATAGCAACTTTTACTTTAAAATGGAGTTAAAGGAGATATGCAACACATTCAGAGACACAGTAGGTTTTTTTGACAATGTGTTATATCACATTGTATCGCCCATTTTTCTAAAATTACTTGACCATAACAAATATCCTTTGAGGTGCCGTATTTCTTTGTATAGAGATTTTGCCTCCACGTGTCAAGTTTCGGTTACGTCCCCATTCAATAAAAATTATCTCCACTCTATTAGTTTTGCTTCAGTGATGCAAAAATCACCATCAAAGAATTCACACCCGAATTTCTTTGGAACTCCACAATACCTTCATCATTAATTCCGAATGAATTTTCAAAAAGACTTTTTCAAAGTCCAACCCTCGGAATTTTTATGCTTCATTGGTAGGCCCCTAGAAAAAATTATATGCGGTTTTGTCAAACCTCAAGGCCCTTTTGTTGTAAAAAGGTTTCTGTGTAAATGGAAATAAATAAAAAAAGATTCCCAGACAGTGGGCGCGTCTGTTATAGCTAAATAAATACCGAAAATCTTTTGTGATGGGTGCGTTTTGTAAAAAGATTAGGTTGGATTACGTTTTTTTTTTTTTTGGTTTAAATTTGGTATCTGTGAAAATATTGAGGCTGAACGAAAAACAAATAATTGCTTTTTGCTTTGTGAAACAATAGATTTATTTTGTATGCTGATGAAATTAATTTACCTGGATAATAAAGGAGTTACCTAATTGAAATTCTTATTTGAGTTTGATATTAAGTTGTTCAAATAATTATTCATAATCAGTATAAAATAAAGAATTTTCCGACCATTTCTCATTCGAATAGGAAATAATAGCAATAATTTTGTTATATAAATAATTAATATTGTTGTACTTATGTAAGTACCTCCTAGGTTAAATTCAATTTTAAATTAACAAGAAAATACGCCTCAAATAAAGGTAGATAAATCAATTTTCCCTATTTCAATAATTTAGCAGTTTAGAAAAAACAGGAACACCTAGTAAAATACCGACAAAAATAAAGGAATAGGTATCGATACATAATATACTTCATTCATTACCATTCTTCCATTCTTGTATCCGCACTATGCGAACCACTCAAGAACACGATAAACAAACGCCTACTTTAGTATCTTAAGGCAAATGATTTATAGAATCAGAATCAATTAGGATACCGACCATAGTGAAGACCTATGAGAGTTTGATTGCTTCAAAGACAATTAGCAAGGATTTTTCGGAAAAATGAAATGTTGTTGTAGGTCTAATCTCTGGGCTTAGGAAGTCGATGATATTTATGAATCAGTTTATCTATTAGTGAAGTATGCCTTTTGCCTTTAATGCAGATGACATGATAATATACTGTACCAGGTATTCATTCATTCATCACCTGCATTTGTTCTACTTCTCCAGAATTTTCTACGGATCACCGATCTTTGCAAGTGCTGGTTTCCTGCCAGATTAAATGTCTATCACTCCTAACTTAAACCTATATAGGTACTGATATCATGTTAAATAAATGAGTTTTTTGAAGAAGGGAATGTGAAACTAGGTTGACTGAAATGATAACACCTAACCTAATCAATGAAGAAGAAGAAGTAAACGTGCAATGGAGGATCCTCGAAAAATAACATTCTCAAAATTTTAGACAAACATCAGGCTAGATCTCAACAAAATAACTCAGTGGTTTGAATTAAAGTGATAAGATTGAGAATTGGAAATCAGGAAACTTAGAACAATATTTCGATAGTTGAACTACCCGTGTGGTAGCGGACCCGCTTAGCGTAGAAGTAGCGTACACTGAGCCCATCGCAAACTCCGTGTGCCTTCTGGCCCAGAAGGCTAGCACCCATCAGGGGCCCCATATCCAAGGCTACGGCAAAGAATATTATAGCTAACGCATTAGCTATAATATTCTTTGGTTACGAAAGCGGAGAAAATTGGTTTCAGCACGGCAGACTTGGTACACATGGCAATAATGTTTTTGCCTAGGGGATAATCTAGACAAGACTGCTGCTTGTAAGTATGCCTTGAATCGTCAAAGGCTAGGGGAAGACAACCTCTACTAAAAACAATCTGGCCGTCCAGGATGAGAGTTGAAGCAATAGGTTAGCAACTTATTCTTCGGAAAAAAACTTAGCTGCTGAAAGTTTCGAATCGCCTCGGAAAACGGACGGATTTAAATAAAGACAAACGCTTCGAAAACGGCCAATGAGATTCGCAACATGGAACGTACAGAAGCTTAGAACAAAGCAGGATGAAGTCTTCCGGGAGCTACAACAGTTAACAATAGATGTAAGTATGCGTATTAACGGAGACGAAAAAGAAAGGAAATGGGAATGCGGAAGTGTGAGATTTTTTACAATTTAACAGCGGAGTGGAAAATAGTCAAAGTGCTAAGCGAGGAGTGTCAATTGTATTATTTAATAAAGGATACAAACACAATAAATAGAGCTTTCAAAAAGTTGATGAAGAAATTATTCAAGAAATGGAAAAAAAAAAAACGGAGAAAACATTGGGATCATTGGTGTGTGTGCTCCTAGTAATGACGCTGAAGATTTATATAGCAAGTTATAGCTTTTAGCAGAGATAAATTCAATTAAGGAAATAATAATACTCGATTACCTCAATGCGAGAACTGGAAAAGGAATAAAACACCTGATTGTAGTACAGTATGGAGAAGGAGTAAGGAATGAAAATGTACAACGGCTGATGTCTATGTGAAAGCTTCTCACTGAAGATAATGAACACATTTGACCCCCATCCATGTACCTAGATATATAGCCTGCCAAAGGACTGTCAATCATGCGTATTTAAAAGGCAGCACTCCAGAAAAAAAAAATTGACGTAGGGGCATACGTAGCGCGGAATGTGGATCGGACCATCATCTGGTTATAGCACAAGCATTATTGGTTAATTCCAGGAAAAACGGAAATCGAGTAAACAAGGTTAATAACAAATACATCCAAACTAGACACAGTAAAGTATAATCTTGATAGCTTTAAAGATGGGTCTATAAAATTCTTGTATAAAATGCGACTATCGGCCGGGAATATTCGGATCGTGGACTTAACGCAGCAGAAAAATATAAAGAAAAAAAAAAATCATGCGGCAGCAAAAAAAGCGGTTGGAATTCAAGACAAAATAAACGAACTCAATCCTGTATTACAGTAAGAAGACCTAAAAAGGCTGACAAGTGGTTAAATTTAATCTAATATACCGGGCTGGCATTCAAAGCGCTCCATGCTGGAGGTGAAACAGGGGAAATCGGACTTACCAGACCTGTGGTAAAGGAAGAGATGGCAAGGCCGGAAAACAGAACATGGGCGATGTGAAGCTATATAAAGAACGCAAGGAAAGGTAGAAAGGACGCAGCGAATGTCCAGATAATACCTATGGATTAATGGACTGAACACTACAAGAATCCGCTGACAGAGGGCAGAGAACAATTCAAGGGAAAGATTGAGGAGATTGGGGAAGATGAAGTAAATCATGTGGAAGTCATAATGGCGAAAGAGGTTAGAACAAAATGTACAAGATATGAAAAATGGAAAGGCTCCGGGGCCAGGAAATATTCCTAACGGGCCAGTCAAATGTGCGCCAGGTCAGGGATAGTCATGGAGATTCAGCAGTATATAGGTACAATGATCTGTTATCTAGTGGAAACATTATACCTGCAGACTAGAATATCCACACATAAGTTCCATCCACAAAAAAAGAGATCGAAAAACTTGTGGACACTATAGAGGAATAAGTGTGACTAGTTCTTTGGAAAGTTTGTATGGCCATATTTTAGAGAGAAGAATTGAAATGGAATTTTCAGACATTGAAGAGCAGAATGGCTTTCGTGCAGGACGTTCATGCATGGATGGCACTTTTACATTACAACAAATCATAGAAAAAAGAAGAGGCTCGAAATTTGTTACCTAATATTTGTAGACCTCAAGAAGGCCTACGATAGAGTGCCCTTGAGAAAACTTTTCGAAGTTTTAACAGACTAACCTGAGTAAAGAATACACAAGACAAGAGCCATTAAGTAACATTTATAAAAACCCGTAGAATATATTAAAAGTAGTAAATCAAGCTTCAGAAAGTTTTAAAATTACAAAAGGACTAAAGCAAGGTTGATGTTTATCTCATACACTGTTCAAGATATACATTCAGGATGCCTCGAAGAACTAGAGAAATAAGTGCTCTGTGATATGGAAATTGAAGTAGAAGAACATTACTTGTTTACATTATTCTTCGCAGACAATTAGGTCGTAATAGCTAGCTGTGAAGAGAACCTAGATTAAATGTATAGAAAACTTGAGGACGAATATGAACAGTGGGGAATGAAAATAAAACAATGCAAGACGCAATATCTTTGTATTAGAGATGATAATGGAGATCTGGATCTTAGCTTAAAAGAGTGTGAGGAGTATAAATACTTGGAATGCTTGATATCAACAGAGGAAACATTAGAGCGACATATAATTAACAGAGTAACACAAAGTAAAAAATGCGTTAACATTCCAACTTCTTCACTCTAGAGTAGTCACATTTCTATAAAAACAAAAAAGACAATCTACGAAGCAATTGTAGAGCCGATATTGACGCACAGAGCTAAAGGCTGGCAGCTATCCAAATGCCATAAAAGAAAGATAGATGCAGTGAAAACAGAATTTTCAGACGGGCATGTAGAGTTTCAAGACTGGAGCATTTACAGAGCGCTAAAATTCGAAGAACGACAAGAAGAATATAAATGGCACTTGAAAGAAGCTTACACCTAGTGAAATTTTGTGCTGCTAGACAGGGTGAGCTGGAAAAAACAACGCCTAAAACTAAATTTTTGCCATGAATCGTAATAGGGCAATATTTGGATTATACTTCAACTCAATATAAAAATACAGCTGAAAACGCATTACCTATTTATTCATCAATAATAATGATAATAAAGTTTTCGTTTTCACTGCAACAATAACGAAGAATGACTCCAGATGAGAATATAACCTGAAAAAGTTCGGCAGGGGTAGTATTCGAAGGTACAAATAGGTACGCTTTTATTCAATTTGCTTGCCAAAAAATTGAAATACTATTGAAAATCCAAAAATAATTCACCATTACTAACACAAACAAATAAAAAGTATTGCTCAAAACTCCTAAATTATTTGGTGACATTTCAAAACACTGCTTGAATAGTTAGGACGACTCTGCTAACTATAGGATATTCCAATAAAGACAACTGCCGAAAGTGACAAATGACTGCTGCTGCTCCGAGTAAAGGATAAGATGTGATGTCTTCATATTGTAAGGAGTTGCAAGCATATTCTGTCAAAGTAGATAAAAGAGGTAAATCTCATATTATGGCTATCAACCATACATTTTTATATAAATTATAATAATTCATAAAAACCCGCATGCTTGTTACACCCTTTGTTTATACTAACTGTTTTTTTTTTTGTTTTTTTTTTCAGAAAAGAGCATAAAATGCATTAGTATGCACCAGAAAAATGAACCCGAAACAAATTCTTACAATCCAAAAAGGAAATCGTAAAACAAAACCCATTAACCCACCTTGCCCTATGGTAGCGCTATGCACCGCGGTCCGCGTTGCTAAGGAAGTAGAAAACACTAAAATGCTAATTTTAGTTTACACCGCATGACTGTCTCTCTCTCCGCAAATTTACGACCCAAGCCACAAATCAATCCAAGGGGAACAATATATTTTAAAAGCTGCATCAGAAATAGTATACTTAGCCTTTTAATTATGCCATTTACTGAAATCGCTTCAGTTGAATGTTCCGATACTAAAATTAATTGCATTGTTTTGTCTTCTAGTAATATGTCATTTGCGCTAATAAACCAAAATGTTAATTTGAGCGCAGTCACCTAAATCTAGTCGAACACTATTACAGACAACTGAAAACAAACTGTGAACCATTGCAAATTTACGAACCCTTAACCAAAACAATTGTCGAAAACGACGGCGGCGGACCCCTCTGAATCGAGAATGCATAAATTAAAGCAATTTCGAGTGCTTTACATCAAGTACCAAAACACGAATTGATGTCGGCTTATAGTCACTTGATAATTCTGAGTGAGTTTTGTGGCAAAGTGTTAAGGACGAAAAGAACAAGCGCAAGTAAATATTGAGAATGAAGTTATGCTTAAACTCAACTAACCGAAAATTTCCATGTGCTGTCGTTGAATTGCGTGAAATTGATACTCAAATCGAGCTGATTGGGTGTGCCACCAATGTGAAAGAAATTGTGAGTCCAGAGAACCAACAGATAATGATGCTGTCATGAGACAATACTTATTGGCGAGTGTCATGATGTTGATATTGTTCGTCGATTTTTAACTGACACTTTCCGTATGAGGAGCGAGGGGGTGTTTCATATGGCAAAAATAGGTGTGACGTCAGGTAACCATTGGCGTTCTAATATAGGGAGCCACCAGCTCACATCCCGTCCGAGTATCAGATTAAAATCGACGGACAATAGGTTTGGTTCCTCTCCAGATACATGGAATGGAATAAAGGTATAGCCACACCGAAAACCAAATGTCATACAATAAAGATGAACCGTCCCAAGCACCGAGCTATGCGCCAACGCAAATTAAGGTACCTAGATATAGTTGGGCATTCCGGTGAAAAATAAAAAAAAAGTGAGACAGATGAAACTGTACCGGCTAAATAACTTATTGCAATCAATACCAGGAATTTGTTTGATTTCTATTAGGTTGTACCTGGTGCTTTCTGCTTTTATCGTCCAGAACCGCGCCGGCCAATGTCGGAAGAGAAGCATATTCCCAAAATTCCAACTGGCCTATCCGCCTTTGGGCAGTTCATTCCTTTGATAATAGTAAAGATATAATAGTCTCCTTCGTTATTTTACGAATAAAAAGATATATAAAAAAGTGAGTTCAAAAATTAAAAAGTTTTCCAACATCTCAGTTGTACTCTTTCCCCTGTAAGATTTACTCGGAGTCTCGTAAATCTGCGGTTACTCTTCAAGCGTTTCCGGTTCAGGTTTTGGTATTTGCTTAATTAAAGTTCTTCAGGAATACTCTTTCGCAATAAGTTCTTCCCTCTTCCGGTGCTTCATGTTCCTACTACCTCTTCTTCTCAGCCGGTAGACGTCCACTCCTGGACATAAGCCTCTTCCATTTCCCTCCATATCATCCTCCCTTGTGCTATCTGCATCCAGTTTCTTCCTGCGTGGCACCGGATATCATTGCTCCATTTAGCCTGTGGTTGGCTAGCGCTTCTTTTTGTTTGTCTTCACTGCAGCAGTATTTTGGTCCAATTCACGTCATTTCTCGCCCAGTGCCACTTTTGTCTCGCCACTCGGTCTGCTACCATCTGTGACTCCTGTTCTTCTTCTCGCCTCTTCATATTCCGAATTTTATCTCGTAGACTGATTTCTAGTATTCCTTTCTCTATTGTTCTCTTTGGCACACTTGTAGATAGTTGGTTTCTGCTGTTTTTAGTGAGCGTCGTAGTTTCAAGTCCGTATGTTGCTACTGACAGTATGCACGCATCATACACTTGTCGCTTCAGGTTGATTGGAATTTCTGGTCGTTTGAGTGTGTGATTGAGTTTTCCGAAGGCTGTCCATGCTAAGCCTAGCCTTCTAGTAATCTGGGTTGTTTGGTTTTCCTTTCCGAGTTTTATACTATACCCCAAATATAGATAGTTTTCAACTATCGTGGGTGTGGTTGTTAATTGTAGCAATTAGTATGGTAGGGCTCATCATTTTTGTCGTCTGTAAGTTCATTTTCAAGCTTTCTGCTTGTGAAGCATCCTTAAGTTCTTGTAGCATCGATTTAAGTTCTTCAGGGTTGCTGCTAAACAATACAATATCATCGGCAAAACGTAGGTGGTTTAGTGAATTCTCGTCGATGTGGATCTTTTTTGGGTTCACGATAGACTTTTGAATATATTTTCTAGCACAAAAGTGAAAGGTTTGGGTGAGAATTTTGCCAGCAACCTATTCCTCGTCTATTTTAACATGTAGAGTGGTACGCTCGTAGATAGATTTGATGAGGTTGTTAATCTTGAATATATACGTGCTTGGTGCTTGGTCCATTGTGCGAGCACAGCCCAAATTTTGACGGTATCGATAGCTTTTTGATAATCTACGAAGGCTAGATGTAGAGGGATGTTATATCCGGCGCATTTTTCAATCAAAAGCTTGTTCGATGGGTTGATGAAAATCGAATTTCCGGCTGAGGCGGTTGGTTATGATTTTTGTCAGTAGTTTATAAAGGATTGAGACTATATAGATTGATGGATCTATAGTTTTCTTGACTTTACAATTCCCCTGGAGAGTAGGATAATCTCTGCGCTATTCCATGCCTTTGGTGTTTTGCTCTCTTAAAACATTTATTCAACAGTATCAAAATTGCATGCTCGTGATCCGGTCCTTTCCTGGCGCTTCACCATTTATAGGTTTATCAAATGCGTTTCTTAGTTCAAGTTTATCTATGTGCGGTATATCTTCCGATCTCAAAACGGATCTTCGCAGTTCTTCTGGCTTGGTTGTAAAGTTTCCGGTAGATGGTTTCGATGGCTTCTGTGATCTTGTCTTTTTTTTTACAACGACTTCCCCGAGCTCATTCTTGCTTTTTGGATTTGCAGCTTTCCTTTTGATAGGTATATTTATTTGGGCATAAAACTTTTATATTTGGGCTGTTCTTAATGGTTTCGTTGATTTTGTGTGTATCGTAGGCTGTTACCTACATCTCTTCTGATGGCTTTGTCACGGTCTGATTCAGTTCTCTTTAGCTTGGTGGGTCCCTTTCGGGTTTCCTTAGCTTAGCATATAGCTACTCCACCAGTATGTGTGTTCGCTTCGGAGTTTCTTCGGAAAATCGGAAGGTACATGCCCGAATTTAGGGGTTGTTACTGCCTCATTCCTTAACCTCGTTTCGCTTATTCCTATAACGTCCTACTTAATGTTTTTTATTTCGATCTCGAGGTTGACGAGGTGTTCTTCAAGTCTAACTGTTCAGATATTATGTGACGCCATTTTCAGTGTAGTTTTACCCTTGTGTTTAGTTATTGTTTTCAAATGTTCTCCTTCTGTCGAGTTCGTGCCTCCCCCAGAATCCGTGAGGAGTTCCGATGCGAGGTTTTGAGCTTTTGGCTCTACTCGCCTGGAGTTATTTTCGACATTTTATGCGAATGGAAGGTTTTGACATTAATACCTCAGTGAAGGTAAATTCTTTTATGAAAACTTCAGTTTTCCTTATCTGAGGAGGACCTGATAACGTGATTATGAACTGCAGATTCCTTGGGATCCGTCATGATTTTTAGAATTTCTCAAAAGTTTTAGCCTGTTTCTTATTGCTGTAATTTTTAATAGACGTCCTGAACAAGTTTACTTATAACAAGCTAAGTTTTAATTGGCGGTGCAATAACATACATAATCATACTAGGAGGAACGCGACATTCAAAATTATTGCCACTTTAACTGTATCGCGTCCGAACCGGTGTGGTGTTACGGATCAAAGGTGCATAAATTAAGCATTTCCGAGTGCCATTAAAGGCAAAAGTAGGAGAGTAGCAAAGGCACGAATGGATGTTTGGGAACATTTAGCGAAACAAACTTTGGGTCGCTGCTAGTCTCGCCGGACGCTGCATCAATTTGAATAACTTTTGACATCGGTGCATCAGCTAATTAGCATAACTCTCGACAATTTCGAACTTTATGTTGAAACTTTAATGTTCATCAAAAGTTGCAATTTTGAAATCGTTTATCTGGATTGGATTTCTATAGCTTTTAACTTGGGTAGTAACTTTTCTTTTGGAAATTAAGAACGTTCTTAAACCTTTTAGATTTGCTTTTTTTCCTGATGAGTCCTGATTCATTAACACTGCGGTATATTAGTTTATCAAGAACACGTTTTTGATAACAAATCTCTTCTCCTAAATAAAGAAAAATTCTTTCCTAAGTCTTTGGCTTCAAGGGTTTCACCAGTTCTTCGTGAACGCGTGAAATTACACAAACAACAACAGCTTCTCTTCTAAAAGAATAATTTTAATAATAATAATAATGTTCATTCCCAGACCTAAATATTTTAAACATTTGGTTGTTCTTGGAATTTTTCTCTAGTGTACCACACTGAAAAGAAAAGGTACATAAATATAACGAAAAAGTGCATTAAGCCAGTGAATCTCGTCATTACTATTGAGCCGGTGAACGAATTTGTTAATATTATGAAAAGCTGTTCGTTAAATAGATGAAAAAAAGGTTCATTGATTTAACGGTTGAATTCATTGTCGCAGAGTAAGGGTTCAAACTTCTTCAATATAATGTACAAATGACATTGGTTTAATGAATCGAATTTTCAATTTAATGTATGCTGTTTCATTGGCTTAACGTATGAATGCATTATCCTAGGCTCAGTTGCATGAACAAGAATATTCATATTAATGGGTTCGGTTCAAGTTAACCCGAGCTGAACTGTGATTAAGCCCTCAAATTTATTAGGCATGTTGAATCTCGATACCGAGTATGATTATCTTCTATTCTTCGTCGATTGTGCGTGTTCTGATGGCTATATAAACCAATTCTGGAGCCGCACACTCTTCCACAGTCATGGCCCAGCCAGTCTCTGATAGCATTGTCTCTTCCTCTGATCTCTCTCTCCTTCCTGCGTTCCCTCTTTTCGGTCTCGTGTCTGCGTCGCTGTTCTTCAAAAGTTTGTGGTCCATCGTGGACTACTCGACTCCACGAGGGCCTATCATTTGTGCTCGACTCCTGGTTGCTGATATCGATGTGGCACTTTGCCAAAATTTCCTTTAAAACATCTTTGTAGCGTTTTTGTTGACCTCCCTGATTCCGTTTTCCATCTTTCAGCCGAATGTAGAGAATTTGTCGTGGAAGACGTGTTTCGGGCATGCGAACGAGGTGACCTGTCAAGCGAAGTTAGTGCTTGATGATAAGGGCTTCCAAGTTAGTTGGGTTGGCCTCCTCTAAAACACTAATGTTCGTTCGTCGGTCTGGCCATTTAATCCCTTCTTAGGCATCGTTGGTGGTATTTTTCTAGGCTTTTTATGTGTTTTCTGTAGGTGGTCCATGTTTCGCAGTTATTTATGTGCGCGTTGGTATTACAACTATATTGTAGACACGAAGTTTGATCTCAGCAAAGATGTTGTGATTGCTGCAAACTCTGTCTAGAAGTCGCCCAAACGCCGCGCTAGCACACTTCAAGCAATGTTGGATTTCAGCGTCAATGGTTGCCTTCGCTGACAGATGGCTTCCCGGTAGTGTCCCACGTTCTGCAATGTTTTCTGTACACTATAAATGAAGAAGTTATTCCACTCAATGAATACCTGAATTCCGAATTTCTTCCTAAAAGAGTTGAATTAAACACCAACACAAAATATAATTTCCGGATAATTTATGATATATTGTCGATAATATGGAGCGCTGGTGTGTTTAATGAATTCTATGCGTTAGGATGACGAATAGGTCTATATCAAAACTATAAAATTCATTAAATTAATGAGTAAAGTTCGTTAGTTATAAACGTTCATTAAATCACTGACACATACGTCAAGCTGATGAAACATATTCATTAATTAATGAACTCTTGGTCATTGATTCGATGCATAACTTCATTGACACAATGAAGAAAGTTCCATAAGCATGATGAACAAACTTTTTGGGATAAGAAATAATCATTACTACAATGAATGTGATTTATGAACGATTATTCATAAAATCAAGGAATAGAATCAATGCTCTTCAAAGAAAGTTCCTTATACTGATGAAAGTGTTCGTTCGAACAATGGAAAATAAAAATTTACGGGTTTTATGATAATAATGAACATAAATTCGTTACATTAAGGAACGAAGTAATTAGGCTATGAAAACTGATTAATTGGATTGATGAAATATTTCATTTAATTAATGACAAAAAAATAACAACCGCCATTCGTCAATATTATGAACGATTTTTTTTTCAGTGCAGGATGGTTCTAATTTACATCACCATGTATTCATAATAACCTAATAATAACGGTTATCGAGAACAATAAGGTATACCTCTGACTTAGTTATTCTGTAAAATCTCTCCAAAAAGGAAATTGCTTTTTGAGTGGCTCATCACCTGCGAGTATTATTGATCGAAATTTGCGAAGTTTAAGTTGTAGGAGGGTGGTCCAGTTTGGACACTTTTAAATAGGAAGCGTAAATTTCCGAGCAAGATATAAAAAAATTAACTTTCACTCTGAGGCTCAAATTTCATGAAATCTTGATTGGTGCAAACCGCGCTTTGATATCTTCAACCGTTTTGCCGCTTTCGTTTCGTTTCGTGAATCGATATTATAAATATTGAAAAAAACAAAACAAAAATTCTCCATCCTGCTCGCTATCCCCCAAAAACCCATTAAATTCTCAAAAGATAATACGCCATTACATTACACTAAATCAACCGTATCTTTTAAGCAAAAATCCTTAAAGCAAGATCCGACAGGACGATATCGCCAATGGCGTTGCATCCAGTCGACGTTTCGGCATCTTATTGCATCAGCAGGGCACCCGAAACACAACCGAGATATTGTAATCGGATTCTTAAAAGGATGAGAGGGGTTTTTATCCCCTAATCTTAAATATGCATCAAAGATGGGCGAACAGGGCTTCTTGTTTGATCTCGTGGAAATTATATTTGGATAATATGTTAAACGGAATTGATAAAAGCTTATTGCTGGAGGGTTTAAAATTCAAACAGAAGCGATTCGAATTAATTTCTAAATAATGCAACGGCTTATGGATCATGGTTTGAGCAGCAAGATTAAAAGGGGGGACTTTATTTTAATTATTTAATTATTATTTAGCTCTGGCTAATATTAGGTGTTAGATTTATGGAAAATTTCACGAAATATTTTGGATTATTGTTTACGACAAATTAATTCTGTTTGAACTTGACGAATATTTCAATAATATATTGTGTACCTGAAAGCTTTGTAAAAGTGAGCTACTGGAGAGCTTGTGATAGTAATTAAATTCCGTTACAGGTACCAACATATTTTTAATTCCAAAAGATTTTCGATATGTATGAGTGTATTTATTCTCTTAACAAAAGTGCTCCAAACGCGAAATGTTTATGAAATATGCTCCATTTACTATTTAGACTTCTCAATGGAACAATAATTTTCACTCAATAAACGTAATAATTATACGATTTGTTAGTAGTCTTATTCCTCATTTTCACTTCTCGTGGAAATCAAAATAATCAAAAGTTAGAATGCATCCAATCCCTTCGGGAAGACATTGCATATTCTAACATGTCGAAGTAAATTGTTTACCTAAGAATAAAATGAAAATATTGTTAAGGTAACAACACCGCATTCAAAAAGAGAAGTATGTATTCATGATACGAGCAATTTCCTAGTAGGAACTTCTGAATAACGATAGTGGTCATTTAAAGATCTTTTTCAAATGACTCCAAAGTTTAGTAACACCAAAAATTAGAAAACAAAATTTGAATATTGAAAATATCGTTCTGAATAAACCAAACATCTCTCTGATGAACCCCAACGGCCGAAGGTTAGCCCACGCCAAACTATCGCCTCAGAATGTATTGGGTTGCGTTTGCGGAAGCAGTATAAAATAATTCAAATGGTTCCGAATGAACGATTTAACAGGTACAGGGTGTTTCAAATTCGAACCACATCATTGGGATCTCGGAAACTGTGAGAGATACACGGTTGGTTTACTTGGGGCAAAGCTGCGTAGTTTGATGCTCAACAAAATGCGGCTTTTATGTTTAGGATATTCCGAATACTTTCGGAGATATCCGGAAAAAACCGAAATTTCGCATAATGGTTTTTATTTTTTCTTGACTTTATTTGAAGTGATATTTAAAAAAAAAAAATACTTCATCATAGCCACTTTTCCTCCCCTACAAAATGCTAGCATCAAATTTAACGTTTCGTCTTTGGGCCATCATCATCAATTTCATTTTTCTAAAAACGGACCCTTATTTTTTATTTTAGATTTTATAGTAAGCTTCTGATGTCTCAAAACCAACGACGTATTGCACTTATTCAAAAAATTTATATTATTGGCACTTTCCATAAGAACTAAATGTGTTAGAGAGAGACAGAGAAGAGAATTTTGGTAGGAAATTACTAAAAAGTAAAAGAAATATTTTCTCGAATAAATGCGAAACGTCACAGGTTTTGCGACATCAGAAGCTCTCAAAATCTGAGAAAAAAATCCAGGGTCGTATTGAAAAAAATAAAGATGATGATGGTGGCCCAAAGACGAAAAGTCAGATTTTAAATTTGATGGTAGCGTCTTGTAGGGGAGAAAAAGTGGCTATGATGAAGTGATTTTTATTTTTTTTTGAAATATCACTTCAAATAAAGTCAGGAAGAAATAAAAACAATTTTGCAAAATTTCGTTTTTTTTTTTTTCGGATATCTCCGGAAGTATTTGAAATATCTTAAATATCAAAGCGGCATTTTGTTAGGCATGAAATTCCGCAACTTTTCTTCAATTTAACCAACCCTGTAGGTATCTTTTGTGTTGGAGATGTGTTTTCTTTCGACCTAATTTGTATTCAACTTACTTCATTTTCCCTGTCTTTTGTGCTCGCTGTTAGATAATTATCAAACACTACAACTGTTACATATTGATTTTGATTGCTATAACATTACATCAACAAATATTCCTGATTCTGACTATGGTAATCCATAGGGTAGCCCATCACCATCCAGAACTTAATAGGTGCGTTCATATAGGCTTAACTTTGCGCTTGTACCAAAATTAGTGAAGCCATAAAGAGGAATTGTCAGTTTTTCTCAAAATGTACAGCAACGTACCTACCTGCTGGTAGAGTGGAAAGCTTATTGTGTCGTGAATTAAAATAGTCTTCCGAATCTGCTGAT
The DNA here is from genome assembly GCA_917834065.1 of Ceutorhynchus assimilis. Taxonomy (NCBI): domain Eukaryota; kingdom Metazoa; phylum Arthropoda; class Insecta; order Coleoptera; family Curculionidae; genus Ceutorhynchus; species Ceutorhynchus assimilis. The sequence goes on along the minus strand of OU892280.1, from coordinate 39,026,880 downwards.
ACTTTATCTAAATTGAGACATAGGTACAGGTATAGCAACCTCTGCGTCAGAAGACGAGTACCTATCAATATGACTTGTTTTGACTAGAAATAACAATCCTCTATAATATTTTCAACATAGACATAAAAAATGCAACTTTTACAAAAATCACATAAAAAAACCGAGTTTTCCCTCCTCTTTCACCAGAAACATCAAATTATGTTTACCACTGGCATGAAACATTCCTGTTTCAAATTTATAAAGAATGTGATCTCACTGCTCGTTGAATGACTTGAAATCCTAGGCGTTTGTTGGCTTCCGGTCTCCTACATTATAACCGTTTGTTCAGTGCGCATGTCTCTTCAAATTTCAGAACACTTTCACTCATTCAGTTTCCCAGTGAAATGGTCTTAATTCAACCTCTTCTAGATTCCGATCTGCCATTTGACTCATTTGCTAGAAGTATATATTCTTTGTACATAATTTCTTCTACTATCAGAGCTAACAGTTCCAAACTATTAGGATACGAGTGTAGGAAGTACCTATTTAAACTGTTTACCTTTAAATAATGTGTCTTAGAGTTCAATAACATTATTTGGATAAATTTTAATATCTGCAGCGAATTCTATACTTCCGGTCACATCATTGCTTAAGCTCATAAACCTGATAACCTTCAACCGTCAAGCTGCACGTGCAAATAACTGCGAGTATTAGATGAGGGCAGTAACGGCTGAGAAAACTGATAAATGCTATAAGTTCTCTCAGCCGTGAGCTTCGGAAAAAAGCAAAATCAATATTATACTACGTTGAAAAGCACTAAACTCAGTTCACTCCACCTAATCCGGAAACAACAAAAACTGCAACACAAATCCTTTAAAAGCCACTATCAAACGATTTAAACGCAAATAAATTCCCATTTATTCCCGAAAAAAAAAAAAAAAAATACATGATAAGATATATTGCGTGAATTTGCTACCTGCTGTAAAACCCTCATCAATAAAAATTATTATTGGAAAAAGCTTGAGCAATATGTTACCGATGGACATTTGAAATAAAATTACATTTTTGTTTTTTTAGTTTCAACGTTATACATCAAATATAGATTAGAGCTTAAATTGTTTTACCATTTTATAAGCTTTTTCATTTCATATTTGCATTATTAGTAGCTGGTCGTTTGTACCTACCAAATCCAGTTAGTTTCATATAGGTACCTGATTTGGATCTTAATCTATTTTTCAGAATTATTGTTAAGACAAACTCTCAACAAAAACGCGCACACACACATGGCATTGAGGGTCTTTATTTCGTCAGATCTTTCTTCTTTTTAAAATAATCACAATTGCTTCGTTTCAGTTATTCGGTTTAATTTTTCTGTTATTATAGGTATTTAATTCATTGAGATAAATAAATTTGATTGTGTGTTTTCCCTCTATTCGTCAACATTTCCACAGTTATTCGATTTTTGAATGCTCTTTTCACTATTTCCAGTTTTCCTAATTTCTGGCCTATTTGTGTTATATCTAGTGGTTCGTACAGCACAGTTAGTATCCTTCTGATATTAAGCATCTTTATATCATTAGTTTCCTCCTTCTTTTTGTTTTTTTAGAGTATAGTTTTGTTCATTAACGAGATGCGGTCTTAAAAATTTCATGTTTCTATTTATATGGATAGCAGCATAGTCTCACTATTGACTGACATTCCGGAAGACGTTGTTGGAATGATTTTGGAGTTATAGGGTTTCTTCAACACGCCAGCTTCCCAGCGTCTCCTCACTTTGGAGGATTATGGGAAGCTGGCGTAAAGTGTCTATGAAGTACCATTTAAAACGAATAATTGGCGATACACCACCCAAGTAGCACATACATGTCCCTGCGACTACGTATTAACCAAATACAACGTCGCCAGAAGTGCGGATAAGTGTCCGTCAATGATTTTTCGTTAAAATTACGTCGTGCCGTCGTCCTTAATATGTGGTCAAGAAATCGGACCTTTATCTAGCTCAATTTTGACGTAATAAATGAAAACCAGTTTTAACGTTAAATTGATAACGTCAATCCGTCGTTCTCTTATTTACTTGTGACCTCTGAAACGTCTTCTAAACGTCGTCTAATACGACCAATCATAAGGTAAGATAAAAATCATAAAATGGACGTTATAATATTGTACCAAATTCAACGTTGCATTGAAGACGTCAATCCGTCGTTATCTTCATGTCCTGCGACCTCTGAAACGTTTTGAAAACGTCGTCTGACACGACCAATCATAAGGTCAGATAGAGGTATTATAAAAACGTCCGGCCGACGTTAAAATTGGACACAGGTAAAATTAGGTGTAGGATTTCATACTTTTTGCGTCGTTCATTAATGAACTGTCATCAGTCAAATAAAAACATAAACAAACAGTAGATATGGTATTACGATAAAAAGTTTTCACCAATTTGAAAAATTTGCTTTTATATTTTTGATATAATATGGGACAAAACAGGAGCTTCAAATACTCATCCACATATTACAAAAGAAGATTTTTTTTTAGATTTAGTGAAAAGGGAGAAATTTATTTCAAACATGAAGGAAATCGAGCAAGAAGGGAAATTGAAACTATTGGAAGAGAACCCTATAATTTCCAATTAGGAAATTAAAAAATATTCAATAGATGTCTGGTTAAAAGACAATATTCTAAGATTTTGAACATCAAAAATAAAACATTTACAGTTTCCTGAAAAATTTCAAATAAATGAGAGCGTTTGAAGCACCTAAAGAACTGGTTACGATAGGTTACCGTATGGGACCTATAGTTAATCTAGGTTTATATGTTTGTACTATTATATTACCTATGGTCCTATGTTTATATAGATTAAGTCCATTTTCATGACGAAAACACGCATTAGGTTAGGATAAGGTGCAAATTATTAACTTGGCCATTTTATGTATCGCAAGGTCCTATCTAATTTTCCGCCATTGCTGCACGTTTAATAAAAATAAAATAATATTCGAAAAATCCTTGAAAAATCAATCCTTAATAAGGAAATTTAGTCAAAATTACTTATTTTTGTGTACATCGGACTTGCCCAAAGATGTTTTTGACCCATCGAAGCTATACAAGAAATTATGTAAATTACACATTTATTTATTTTTTTTTGGAAAATATTAACAAAATAGGAGCCCGTTTGTTTTGTGTGCATATCATAATTATATTTGACAGAAAAGTTGACTTCGTTTGAAATTTTTGTGCCTACAGAAGCTAAATATTTAGTTTCACTTATTTTATTGTTAACAAGGCCAGGCGCCATTATTATTTTATGTCCCCCAATATTCTTATAGGTAGGTACCTATTCATTTTGTTTTTAATATGATGAGTTGGGAAATAAAATAACACTAATAATAAACGAAAAGTGCGAATTTGGTGCAATATATTAAACCTGGAACGTCCTTTATTTGGTTTTTGTTTTTAGGTTAGTCTTGGTTTACGACGTTTAGTAAACGTTCAAATCTGGTTGTGTATGCTGACGTATAAGTTAAAAACTAGTATAGCTTCGCGACCTGCGACGTCGTTACAACCATGAAATGATTCTCCATTTTGGTGAAAATACGGGTTGTATAGTCGTCTAATTGACGTCGCGTCATAACGTCAAGACATCAATGACGACGTTGTTAGGACGTAAAAGCGCTGCTTGGGCACTCACTTATGGAGAAATAAATACATTAACTCACCAAATAGAAGCTCGCCTCAACTCTCGACCTCTGTGCCCATTGTCAGATGATCCAGATGATTTAGCAATATTAACTCCAGATCATTTTGTGATTGGAAGTGAAATTATATCTTTTCCCGATCCAATAACTACAAACATAAACTCTGACGTTGTTGGAAGATTGAAACTAGTTCAGAAAATTAGGAAAGATTTCTGGAAGAGCTGGACAAATGACTATCTCCATCAACTTCACTTCAGCAGCGTTACAAGTGGAAGAATCACCAGGATTCACTCAAAATTGGAGATTTAGTTCTAGTAAAGGATCAGAACATCAATCCAAGCAAATGGCCACTAGCAAGAATCACTGCAGTGCATCCAGGTAAAGACACACCCGATCCAGAGATCTACGCATAACTTAATTCCAATATTGTCAAATGCCGAGACCGAACCACAACAATAACAAACGAAGCCCAAGACTGCACTGGAAAAAGATATTGATCGCCATCCTATTCATTGTGATGCTCCAAGAGTCCAAAACAAATCAATATTTAATACATTATCCTCAACCAGGATTGTACATTGAGCACATAGGACATGCCCGAATAGACAGAGGTACTTTCAGAGTTGACCTTAAATATGAGAAAAATAAAATAATAAACGATTCTATGAACGTTCAAGTTTCAATTTATCAATTAGAGGACCTCTCTCAGCAAGTAAAATCAATGGAAATGAACACACAATGCAGGTCACTAATCCATCATTTAAACGAAAAAGAAAAATATTTTCAATGGATACAAAACGGACTACAAGCTGATGTGGTATCCAAACGTGAAAAAAGAGGAGTTTTGGGAAAATTATTGACTGCAGTACTCGGCGTAAACGATAACACATGAATATTGACGAACTAGACAAAACATGGAAAGAGCTTTTCAAGGCATCCAACCACCAAATTCATGCTACATGCTCTATCCACTTTCAATGACACCGAATCCAGAATCAACAATCAACTCCAGAGATAAATGAAATGAAAATATGCGGTATCGAACGATGGATGCAAATGAATTCGTTCTCAGTTTATATCAAGTTGTCTCCAATTACATAGATGAGCTTCTGGACTATTATAGACGATTGTTAGATGTTCACTACCATAAAGACCCCCTATATGATCTAATATCTCCGACCCACGTTGAAGAGATAATAGCATCTGCATCAAAAAAGATTCCGCCCAATATCGAGATAATATCTTATCCTGTGCTCTAGACCAAAGTGGAAGATTGTTAAAAATACTAGATGCATTGCTATTTGTGTTTGCAATGGCAAATTGATGTTTTTCTACTATTAATTTACCTGTAGACGTAAGTTAGTTTTTCTACTACCGTGCGTAAAGTACTCACTTTACGCACTATTCAGAAGACGTAAAATTTCTCTTCACGCACTAGTTCGTAAAGTAGTTCACTTCACACACTAGTGCGTAAAGTAATGTCAATGACAGATGTCAACTTGTCAAATTACTATTTTTCTGGAAAATTACTTCACGCACTAGTGCGTAAAGTGAAAATACTTTACGAACTAGTGCGTGAAGAATTTGTCTAAATTAATTTTTTTACACATATTTGATTGGTAGTAGAAAAAATTTTGTATGCAATACATGCGTAAAGCACCTTTTTTCACTCATGTTATTGTCGCACTCGCCTTCGGCTCGTGCATCAAAATTCACATTCGTGAAAAAAGGTTCACTTTACACACTTATTGCATAAATAACTATTTCTAGCAGGAAATTATTATAAATTGTCATTAAGAATTGTCATTAAATAAAAAGTGCCAAAAAAATGTTCGTTTGAGCTTTTGTATTTGGTTAAATAGAAGAAAAAGCTTCAAGAAATAGTTCCGGTTGATCTAAAATCTCAATAGGGTACGGGTCCAGTCACACATACGTGAAAACGAGAAACGGGACTAGTGGGTTCGGCATATAAAAGTGACAGTTTCAGAGTTTCGGAAAAGTGCAGCCTTTGTGCATAATAACAACAAAAAATAATAAAAACGAAAACAAAATGAACAGCGATACGACACTAAAATTAACGGGAGGAAATTGGCCAGTGTGGAAATTTCAAACAACAATTATTTTGAAGGGCAGAGGATATTTTGAAATTGTGGATGGTTCCAGAGTAAAACCTTTAGCAGCAGGGGATGATTTAAACAAGTGGCTCAAGGATGATGCAAAAGCTCAAGAACTTCTTGTAACAAGAATGGAACAGAGTCCACTTACACATATTTTGTCATGTGATACGTCGAAGGATATGTGCCAAAAGCTGAAGGCAGTGTACGATAGAGAGTCGGTAGTAAGTATCCATTTATTACAACAAAGATTTTTCATGCTTGATTTTGGAAATTCAGTATCAGATTTTTTATCTCAAATTGAAGAAATTAAAACAAAATTAAAAACAGCAGGTGAAATACTCTCAAAAAAAATGATCATAACTAAAATCTTAATGTCCTTGCCAGAAAAATACATACCTACATTTTAGATCAGCATGGGAGTCCGTTGCTGCAGATAATCAGACTTTAGAGGAACTCACATCTCGGCTGTTGTTGGAAGAAGAAAGGTGTAAATCACAAGAAAATTTGACTGCACTAGCTGCTTATAAAGTAAATATGAACCAAAACACGACAGGGCAAATAAGACGCTGCTACATTTGTTCAAAACCAGGTCACATTTCAAAAAATTGTTTTTTCAGAAATAAAAATAACCCAGCAGGTCAGAGATCAGGAAACCAAGAAGAATTTGGAGGAAACAGATCACAAACAAGGAAATTTTGTACATATTGTAAAAAGAAAAATCACAATACCGATCAGTGTTGGATAAAAAAGGGAAAAGAAAATATAAATAATAAAAAGGAAAATATGGACTCGGAAAATGCATTTATGGTTTATAGCAACAAATTAAGAACAGGCGACTGGTGTCTGGATTCTGGTGCTAGTGAACACATGTGTTGGGACAAGGATTTATTCGAGAACATAAATGACCTGAAAGTATCAAAGATGGTTCAAGTTGGAAATGGCCAAAAGCTTGAGGTAAAGGGCATTGGAAAAATAACATTATGGGCATACAATGGTCAGAAATTAATAAAAACTGTTCTATCAAATGTTCTGTTCGTACCTGATTTAAAGTTCAACTTGTTCTCAGCAGGATGTGCCCTAGACAAAGGTTATTTTATGATCTCAGATCATGAAACAGGTCAATTTGTTGATGGACATGGCAATATAAGAGCCCTAGCTACAAGAATTAATAAATTATATAAAATGCATTTTAGCTATGAAAATAAAGACTATAATATATCAACTTGTTTTGCACAAGATTTACAGGAACAGGCTCTAGAAAGAAAAAACGGTTCGTTAGGAGTCAATGAATTCAATAAAAAACTTTATGATTGCATGAAAGTAAAAACAATAGATAATATTAAAGAATGGCACAAAAGGTTGGGTCATCAAAATTTAAAATATATAAGAGAAATCCTGAAGAGACATAAAGTTGAATTTACAGATTGTGAAAAGGGTTTTTTATGTGAACCATGTCTTGCCGGAAAACAGCATCGATTAAGTTTTGGAAATAGCGAATCAAGGGCCACTGCTCCTTTGGAGTTGGTGCATGCTGATGTTTGCCGGCCTATGGAGACAACGTCATTGGGAGGCTCTCGCTACTTCCTTCTTCTCAAAGACGATTTTTCATCATTCAGATGTGTATATTTTTTAAAGCAAAAATCAGAGGTCAAAACATACATTAAAAAATTTATAAATTTAGCAGAGCGAGAAATTTTGAGAACAGATAATGGTCTGGAATTTATAAATAAAGATGTCAAGGAAATGTTGGATGAAAAAGGCATTCGACACCAAAGAACTGTGGTCTACACACCTGAACAAAATGGAAGGGGAGAACGTGAAAATAGAACCTTGGTAGAAGCAGCAAGAACTTTATTGAACAGCACTAAAAAATTAGATAAAACCTTTTGGGCTGAAGCTATTAACACTATTACATACACTCTGAACAGAACAGGTCCAAGTCCTCAAAAATATTCCATTCCTTTCGAATTATGGCACAAAAAATCTGTAGATATACACAACTTCACAGTCTTTGGCAGTACTGTATCCGTGCACATTCCTAAAGAAACAAGGCTAAAATGGGATCCAAAGAGTAAAATGGGAATTTTTATTGGATATGGAGAAGATACAAAAGGATTCAGGGTATATATTCCTGAGAAACGCAAAATGGAAATCCACAGAGATGTTATTTTCTTGCCAGAAAAAACTAAAGTTGAAGATGAGTCAGATGAAACAATAAAAATGATGGAAGAAAACAATGAAGAAGTAACAAATGATTTGGAATATATGGAGAATAATGAAAACAGATCAGAAAACAGTGAAAATTTGGATGAAAATGCTGGAAATCTTATTGAAAATGAGAATGAAGACAGTAGTGTGTATCAAGACAGTGAGGATAATGATTCTGAAATTAATGAAGGAATTGTAAATAGCAGATACAATCTAAGAAGAGAACGAAAAAGAAACACCAGATATGATGACTATGAAATGGATTTAGACACAGTGTTTTTGTCAATGAGTGATGATGAAGAAGTCGAAATTATGTGTTATGACCATGCAATGGCTAGTTCAGACTGTAAAAATTGGAAAGAAGCAATCAAAACTGAAATATGCGCGTTGGAAGAAAATCAGACTTGGTTTCTAGTGAAGAAGAAGTTAAGAATAAAGTTATTGAATGTAAATGGGTGTTTAAGAAAAAGAGAGACGAGTTTGGAAATGTTACAACATATAAGGCAAGGTTGGTGGCACGGGGTTTCCAACAAACTGGTATGTACAATTCTGATGTTTATAGTCCTGTTGCCAAATTAACCTCAATAAGGTTTTTCTTAGCAATGTGTAACAACTTTGAGTATAAAATTCATCAATTAGATGTTTGCAGTGCATTCTTGAATGGACTTGTAGATGATGATGTGTATATTTCGTTGCCTAAAGGTTTTGATGGGAACGAAGGAAAAATCGCAAAGCTAAGAAAATCCTTATATGGACTCAAGTCTTCACCAAAGAATTGGTACAAAAGATTTAATGATCTCATGTTAAACCTAAATTTTAATAGATCAGAAAATGAATATTGTATCTACAGAAAAATCACAGAATCTTCCAAACTTTTTATTTTGCTTTATGTTGATGATCTCTTATTGGCAGGATCAAATGAATTAGAAATTAAAGAATTTAAACAAATTTTAAACAAACATTTCAAAATGATGGATTTAGGACCCATTAGGCATTTTTTGGGGATGTTAATAACACAAAGTTTGTCACAAAATCGAATAATAATAAACCAGACAACGTATCTTAAAAACATTTTGAAACGTTTTAATATGCAAAACTGCAAACCGTGTAATACACCAATGGAGCCAAATTTTGGACTTGACGTTTTAAAACGCGAAAATTCAAAAACTGTAGAAATTGAAAATAGATGTCGAAGTGCTGTGGGCTCGCTGATGTATGCAATGTTGTGTTCAAGGCCAGATTTGTGCATTTCAATAAGTATTTTAAGTAGGTATCAGTCATCAGCAAGCTTACAGCTCTGGCAATCAATAAAAAGAGTTTTAAGATATGTTCAGAAAACTCTAAATTTAAGTTTAATTTTCACTAAAAATAGTTTTAAAAACATAATAGAAGGCTATGCAGACTAAGACTGGGCAGGAGACAGGGTAGATAGAAAATCCACCTCTGGATATATTTTCAAAGTTTTTGGTAGTCAGTCAGCTGGTCATCCAGAAAGCAATCTACAGTGGCTCTGTCTTCCACCGAGGCTGACTATGTAGCATTAAGCTTTGCAGTGAGCGAAGCATGTTGGCTTCGATATTTGATGATTGATTTTCAGGTTGTAGATGATTGTAGTGTAGTAATTTATGAAGACAATCAGTCAGCAATAAAAGTCTGTAAAAATCCAGAATTTCAAAAACGACTAAAGCATATTGACATAAGATTTCATTTCATACGTGACAAAATTAAAGAAAAGGTGGTTATCTTGAAATATATTCCTACAAATATACAGATTGCAGATTTTTTCACAAAACCTCTTTCTTTAACCTCTTATAACAGTTTTAGCAAAAAATGTGGTCTGGCTTAAGATTTTTGTTGTTATTGTTATTGATTTATTCAAATTAAAGATTATTCAGTATTGTAGTAGAAATTTACCATTGAGGGGTGGTGTTAAAAATACTAGATGCATTGCTATTTATGTTTGCAATGGCAAATTGATGTTTTTCTACAATTAATTTACCTGTAGACGTAAGTTAGTTTTCTACCAGGAAATTATTATAAATTGTCATTACATAAAAAGTGCCAAAAAAATATTCGTTTGAGCTTTTGTATTTGGTTAAATAGAAGAAAAAGCTTCAAGAAATAGTTCCGGTTGATCTAAAATCTCAATAAAGATAGTGAAGAATTTATCCACGTCTATGGATATTTTGTCATGATAGAACACAACGAATCAGATCGACTCCAATTCCATTAAGAACAGAAAAAGAGTCATAGGGGATCCTGGATATTACAAATGAAGTATTGACAATAGATTATGATTCACAGCTATATACCTCCAAAAATCTGAAGATTAGTTGAGCAACAGTCTGAACATTGCAGAAATTTTTTTCGTATGTTCACCAACCACTACAAGAAGCATAGAAACAAGTCCTAATTGCATAATAGACCAAGTATATCAAAGAGAAGAAAATGCTTCGTGCAAAATCCGAAAGCAATCCATAGCATCAATAATATGGAAGCACCTACACTCTCCAAACTCATGGTTAGCAATTACGCCTGAAAAAACTAAAATTGCTATTATTTGCAATGGAGCCCGGGAAGATGTGGCACTAAATCAGACAGCTATTATAGAAATAGCTTCAAATTGCCACATTAAAACTAAGAAGAACATCCTAGCTCCTAGAAGGTCAGGTACTGGCACTGTCTTAGAAGCATTCTCCAAATCCATACTACAAAATATATCATTATTCCTAGTTATGCATGAGAGGAAAATTGCGCTAATTGACGAACCTGTAATTGATGCACCCAACAAGCTCAGGAATGAAGAAATGAACATCAAACAACAACTTTAAACTACCCAATGGGTAACAGTAAAAAAGCACCTCCTAGTCACGAGCCTCAGTTCTACATTAGTAACTGTAATTGTTGTTATCACACTTATAGTGCTATCACGTTCTACAAAGGACGACAGAATAACGGCTCCAATACAAGAAGAAACAGAGATGCGGCAGACATTCTATTAAATACCTACAATTAGAGCTGCCTAGCCACCCACCGAAGCTATTGTCCTCGAACCAGTATTGCCCTATGAAAGCACTGTGCACTGATGGCATGGCAATCAATAGAATGCCCAGAATGTCCAAATTCAAAATTAGTCATATAAAAAAGCCCTAAATTATGTATATCAAAAACATTACAAAAATTAATTCATTTTTAGCGTCCAGGTATTGTCATCGACACCAACGCACCGCCAGTGGGTCACCAGGAGCGATTTCCTTTTTAATTAATTACCATTGTTCATGACGTTTGTCAAGTTGCATTTTTTGTACATAAATAGTTGTTAATTGTATGTCATACACAAACGTGGACCATCATGTGGAAGTGACTACTGTTTTCTGAAGTCCAGAATCCTTTTCCCTTATCTGGGACAAAGCCAGTATCAGTGAGGCAACGCATACAGCAGAGAGAAGAAATTGACCAGGATAGATATTCTTAAAGAATAGAACACGGCAGCGTTGAGAATTTGTAGCAATGAAGACCGAGCGGAAAACTTAATGAGACTGATAGGTTCAATGAAAAATCAATCATGGACTAGACTACTAGACAATGTCAGAAAGTAGAATGCTATACAATAAAACTTGTCGATACTTTTATTTATGATAAAACCTACTCCGTTGTTGGTATTTGCCTCAGTACCTTTATAGCAAGGTATATTTCCAATTCAGTTGTATTTTTTGTTCTACTTTTCTATCTGCTTCCGATAGGCCTATATGGTTTTTTATTATATGATGTTTGAGAGCTCTTCCTGTGGTTCACTAATTTTCTTGTCATTCATGAATCTGAAATAGTACTAAGACTGTATAACCTGCTATTAATGTTTGCCTACAGTGGAGGAAGGAGATTAGTGAGAAACGTTTTTGTATTTTGTTAAAAATTGAGATTAAGGTTGTATTTGAAAATTATGAATATTATTTTTCTGTTTTTGCGAAATTAGTGTAGTAAAGGATTTCATTTAGTTGTCTAGTATTACAATTTATTTTATTTTTTACTCTTTACGCCCGCTAATGTGATTTTCAAATGCGCGCCTGTCCTACGGTTAAACGATCAAAATCAATTAGGAAATCATAGAAAAATCCCTAGGGCATTATTTTGTGGGTGGTATTTTCAATACCTATTTGAAAGTACCAGTCGTTTTAGTGATTTGTGATTGGTTGTTAATTTTTTGTTTCATCTGATTCATGATTGATAAACAAGGATGGGGTTATTCCAAATGGGTATTGAAAATACTATAGGTTTATTGTTGTCAATTTAATTTGCTTGAATCGAGTCATTATTTATATTAGGCGTAATTTTTGTACAAATGACTATGCGAAATTTTTCGAATGCGATGAGAAAGCCCAATATATCTATATCTAAGAGTTTGCGCTTAATTAATCTCAAATAACAGTAACACCCAAGTTATTTATTAAGTGAACGCTCAGTAAATTTATTCTGACACCTTTAATCCTAGACTCCCGCGTGGTTCTGATATAACGCCCATTTAACAACCTTAAATGTTTTACATATAAATTATAACCCATTGTTTATAGGCCTATGCCTCTCTAAAGGCACTTATACGCCAGAGTTTTACATTTAACACGGCCGCGTCTTTTTAATTTTCCTTTAAACTTATGGGTTTATGATGGTAATATGCGAGACCGCGCCGGCCATAACTGAAATTTTAATCTTAATAAATTTTTTTTTCGTTGGACAGGGTATTTATATTAACATCTTAATTTTGGAAGATAACTAGGTTTCTATGGAGATGATCCCCTGCGGGGAACATTTTTTTCAAAATTGCCCTCAAATCCCATAAAAAATAAAGTTTCTGTTTCGAATTTAATTACCTACACAAAAAAACATTCGCATGCCGCGAGTACATTAGGCAAATTGGCAAAAGTTAGAAAATTTGTTGTTTGTCAATGTTAATTATTCAAACAGCGCAATAGAATTTTCCACGGTTTCCCCGAAAATGGTATGCGAAAAGCTTTCGAAAAGTTTTCGCGTAATTTAGTATGATAATTATGTTTACTATGACAAAGGAAGAAATGAGAGCACTCTGCTGGAAAGAATACTGAAAAGAAACTACTTTGACTTTGAAAAAACGTAAAGAATTTTATTCTCGTGACGAGGAAGGTTTATTGGGAATAGGAAATTGTTGGAGTTTAAACTAACAATTTAAATTGAAATTTTTCTTTCTTTTTCAACTAATGAGTTAATTAAACTAAGCTTGAGCGGATTGGTTCGTTTATTTGATTTTTGGCGAAGGACATGAGCTAGAAGAATATGTTGTGATTACTAGTAGGTACCACTGTTTAATTGCTTTAATTTAAAAACTATGCAAAACAGTAAAGAAAGTTTTAAAGTTTTGATCTACTTATACTATAAATATTGCCTAGAAGCCTGGAAACTATGCCATGTCAGACCTGATTTATCAGGGTGCCATCGAGTGTATAAGAGGGAAGAGAAGATTCATTCCCTTCATCCTTAATATTTCCATTTTGAGCAATGTTTCTATTGCCAGTTGCTGTCACAGCTACTACATAAGATAACGAAGTAGCGAAATTCCAGTTCCTCATCAATGAAGCCTTGAGATTCCCATCACGGACTTCACCAGGAATCTGGGTACGCGGTAGGCCTCTTCGACGAGCTTGTCTTGAGCGCAAGGAGCTGCCCCTGTTGCAAAACGACTATGCGGTGACACCTCAACGGACGTAATGAATCTAGTATAGGAGAACAGAATAGATGACTTACAAAATACTTATGACTGAAGACAGAGACGAAGCGAGGCTCTGAGTAGCTGGATACTGCGAGTCATCCTGCTCGGAAAAATGAAAGCGACGCACCGTGGGAAGAAAACCATTATACCACTATTGCACGAACGGGATGGTATATTTGTTAGAAAAAGTCAACCCCGTTGCAGATACCCTCGCACATAGTGGTGAACTGAATAATCACCCATACGATGATTTTGATCACATCGAAGAGGTGGAAGAATCAGTCGAAAGACTATGTCAGCAGATTACAGATCCAAGCGAGATCCGTGATAGTGTTCCAGCATTAAAGCCTTAAAAGGCTCCGCGAGGAAAGAGAAAATCACCAACTGAATAATCAAAACTTGCCTCACAAGAAAATGGTCATTGATACAGATACTCACGGTGTGATAGGTACGCATTCACTACCACTTTCCATACAGATGGAGATACGCATAGATGATTATATTCGACAAACCTGCAAAAGAAAAAAGTCCCCCTAGAACTATCCTAGAATTAACCTTGAGCAAAAGATCTACCAAAAGCAGGTTGCTTACCTGAACCACCGTGTTGAATATAATTTCTGCCGAGGAATTCTGATCGGGACGGATTTCATATCAAAGAGATGTTTAAGGCCATCTTCCTGTAGGTTGACCGCATCTGTGGGGAAGATATATTGAGAAGAATATTGCTCCCTACGGAACGTTCTGAGCCCACTGCTTTATCTATCTCGCTTCCTGTTTTTGAACTCTTTTCTTGTTCACAAGTTTCAATAGATCTGGTTCATTTGATTTTCCATTTTGGCGGTCTGTTATCTCGTTAATACCATAGTTATAAACCCTCTCACTTCTACCATACTCAAAATTACTTAACTTTTGCCTTCTCAGAATTATATCAATATAGCTGTTCGCTTCACCGTCTTATTAGAAAAACTTCCTCATGTCCGCGTGATGGATGCCCATATGCCGTTTTAAGCCTTCCTATATTTTCTCTGATCGCCGATTGACTAAAGCCTTCAAACCCAAAGTCATCGAATATTCGAATATATGGGTAGATCAACACAGACATACACAGGCTGCAATGCTATCTCTGTTATTCCAAAACAATATTATAGCAAATTATTGCATAGAACTCTTCACACAAAAAGCATTTAACCAGTATTTCATAAGCAACTTAATCGCGAAAAGCGGTTTTTAAAATGAAACTTCTCTCCTTAGTCTCCTTTGACAACATTTTGCACGCCCAAAGAAGCCCTAACAAATTTAATACTCGCGCAATTTAAAAATTCTCTTCCCCGATAACTTCTTAGAGTAAACCGTGAAGATAATCAACAATAAATTTCGGTAAAATTTCTTCGTAGATAACTAAACGCTCATTACCTTTGATTAACCATTCCCCATTTTTCGAGCCCCATTTAACCAGATTGAATTCTGTCTGCCATAAAAAGCGGCGCCTACCTATTTCCTAGGATTTTACGGTCGTACATTAAAAAATCGGCTTTAAACACCAACACAAACTTTGTTTTTACTACCACCACACAGCTAAAAGCTAATCAAATTAAGACTCCCTTGAGCTATATAGCGTGTTTCTACCACGTTTCGTGTTAATCCGTTTCTTAACCAAATAGAGACCGGTTATAATTACGATCTGGTAATAACCAGGCCTTACTTATACCATAATTTTTTTTCGCTTATCTTTTTTTTTGCATAATGTAGATTGGCCCTAATGGTACATTAGAGGTTAGGAAATATTACTTGTGCGATAAATATGTTGGCTCGAGAAATCTAAAAAAAAACACCTTTAAGACACCCTGTAGCGACCCTTAAGCCTCAGATCTCGTTATGAAAATAATAAATCATAAAAAAGGCACGTATATGGATGCATCAGGCCACCTATCCGTAGCTAAAAACATGACAAATCGTTTTTATATCATTTATATTATAAATTGGGGTACCATTATAAATGTGAAAGGGTCACTTTGTTGTCTGAAGGTGTCATATTTCCCTGAAAGGGGTACTAAGGAATTTTTAATATGATTTTATGATAAATTTTTTCCATCATATCAATCAATATTACCCAATCCTAACTACTAAATCTTCGCAGTGACAGACTCCGAGACACGAAATGCATTTAATTTATTTACTTCCATTATTTATCAACTGTCTAGAGTCTATTTCAACTCCCTCTGCCGTTCATTACTCACTACTTGTTTCTGATTCTGTCGGTTCTAACCCTCCTTATACACTCATTAACAACCAACCCCTCTTATATCGTTTCTTCTTACTCCGGTCCCTTAATGTGCATCGTAAATAAAATTTCCTTTTAGGCGAATTTGAGTGTACTTTTTTTTTTCAAACGTTATCATTTTAGCCTTTAGGGAGCCAAGGTTGGTAAGTGATGGAACTGTACCAAAGTTTGTAGGTACCTATATGGTTTGTTTATGGAGTTTTTCAATTTCAATAGGCTTCCAAATTAACAACTAACTATAAAAATGTACAATTCGAATTCTACTATATCTTGTTTCATCATTTTTAGTGCCAATTATCAATAAGCTATTGAGTACGTATAATGTTTTAATCATGTTTTGGTTCAAATTGAGTAATTATTTGTGTATCTACTTCCTTAACTGCAATTATATGCGGACTGGTCCATCTTTTCTCCAAAGCTCTGTTTATTGTCTTTCGAAACTCGAGAACCATTAATTGGTCGCTTGATTGAAAAATTGTTTAAGTTTCCAAGACGAACTAGTATAAACTTTAGAATTAAATCTTCTTTGATTCACTTGGGTAGTAAATATACGTTTTTCTTTTTTCTCCGGTATTTTTTGCTTTATAGATCTTGGAATATTTGCATTCCCTGGGATTCGCAGCATTACAGCTAGCTGCTTCATTAGGTCATCGAAACCTACGACAACAAAAACAACACATTCGTTCTGTTTGACCAATGATGAAATGAAAAATACGGGGAAAGCGAGGAGGAAAGCTTTTTTAAAGACGCCTTGCTCTCGAGGAACAAAATGTAGTGTGAGCATCTCGCCTCAGAGGGCAGAGGGCATACTCACTAATTCAGTACCTTCGTGACCTATCAGTCAGGTTGAATCCTGCAGGAATTTAACCTCGGGCTGAAGCGGTTTATAGTTGTTGAATACCCTATATAATCGATTCTATGAATCAGCGTAGACCGTTGCTTCTCACTTTTGATTATATATTTTTTTTTAAATACAAATATTAACTTTCCTTTGTTGGTGGAATAATGCTCTAGCATGTTCAAAGCTTGACGTTCCTAAGTCAAATCTCCTATGAATTTCTTGCGATGAAGCTTGTCTACTGGATTCTCCACGATCCTCTCAGTTACTGGTGAACGGGCCGTCATATTGGACCACGTCAGAAGCTGTGGATCTCTTGGAGCAATATCAACTGGTTGATAAGTGCCTTGACATCTTTGGCAGCTTCTTGGTGGCATTGACGGCCTTTCCATCTACATTTATGATTTCGAACATCCGCTGTAGTTGACTTCTTCCTTGCAATGAAATTAGGTGGTATTACGCCTACCCTCTTTGGTGGCCTGCTGGAGACTGCAGGACTTGGACTTGTTGTTCCCTGCGCACTCCACGCAAGTCTGAGAGAACGTGCAACTTGTGTATGGCCAGATACCTGGCACCTGTAGCATTGCTGTACGAATTTGAGTTTCCTCTCTGCATCATACCCTTTAAGAATCTTTTGATCCTCAAAATCATCTCGCCATCGGTCTTGACACTAACTAATCCCCAGATTACCCATTTCGTACAGCTTCTTTTCCTTCTGAGGAAGGAGCTTGGCATCTTCTCTAAAGCGTCTAGATCCATATCTAGGTCATCTGACTCTCACTGCTCTTGACCTGCTGATAAACTTGCAGAGAGAATCCCGTTGCTATCTTCCGCTTCCTAGGCATGTCTGCTTCATCGGGTGACAGGCCTTCTTAGTTCTGTGGTTTGCCATCACCTTAGGCTTTTTGTGAAGTTCTCTTCTCCTTCCTCGTGGATTCGTTGTATTCAAGTAGATAACCTTACATGTTTTCCTTAGTCAACTGAATAAAAATGAATTCAGTATGGCTCATTGAAGACGTGATGCCAATTTTATCATGAAAAATTTGCTTCGGTTGATCACAGACATAAAAATTTCTTGAAAACTTGGCTAATTGATGTGAAAACTATCTCTATGAGTAATAAAGCTGTTCAATATCGTATTCATACTTTTTTGATTAGCAGTTAGGTACCTATACATAAAATCCAAATAATTGCCGACGAATTGGTATTTGAAAACTGTAGGTCACATTGTAATGTATTATTGTTATAGTCATTAGGTAATGACATACTAAAAGTCGCATAAAATATTGCAATGGCAAGTTAGAAAAAAATTGCCACCATTTTGTTCCTTATGATTTTGTTGATATTTTTGTACATGAGTATCTTAAAAAGTATGAACTTTTTCAAAAATTGTCAATAGTAATATAACTAGTGCAATGGAAATTATTGATAATTTTTGGGAAATTTGCCCGAATGCACTACGTGCACTCGTGCTCTTTTTCAACTAAAAACGCATGAGTGCAAATTTGTCGAAAATTATAAATATATTTCCATTGCACGAGTTGTATTTAATGAGAGAATTTCATAAATCAAAAATTTAAATTTTTTGTCAAAAAATGTCAAAACACCAGTTTTCGCACCAGTTAGTATGCAATTATCTGATAATTTGCACTAGTGCAAATTATCGCGTCATTACAATCTGATTGGTTCAAATCAACAATCAAAACATGTCAATTTATTGTTGGAATACCAGTTTTGACAGATGTATGAAATTCTCAATATAAATACATTTTTTGAATAAAGAATGAAGGCTTTCACGGCCGGTCAAATCTAGTAAAAAGTTTTTTCCGGGCTATAATTCCGTGGTCCATTGGTATTTCTACCTAAGGTTTCGGCCACTGCTGCGGTAGACATCTTCAGAGGTTCCTCCGATGACTGGATTCGACGTTGTTGAACCTGCGTTATTTATATCCAGGGTTATGGGCGTGGCTTGTATTACGCTATTTTTCCTGTCTCGTTCTCGGAAAGGAAGGGTCTTTGTTTTTTGGAGAAATGGCAACCAGCTTTTGTTGAGGTTCGTGCCCTCTTCTTTTCTGTTGAAGTTGTTGTGGTGTTTCTGTATCTGTATGGCCTCTCTGTGGAGTCTGGTGTAAAAATGTTTGGTTCTATTCTATGCTTGAGTCTGGTCGAAACGAATGACATGGTTTGTTTGTGTAAGCACGTGTTTGGCGATTGCTGATCTATCTATTAGTCCCTGCTGACAGTTTCTTTTGTGCTCTTTGACTCTGGTGTTGATAGAGCGTTTGGTTGTTCCTACATAGACAGATCCACAAGAGCAAGGAATTTTATAGACGCCAGCCGTTTCAAGAGGTGCCCTAGGATCCTTGGCCGATCTTAGACTTTGCTGAATTGTTCTTGTGGGCTTGTAGATAGGCTTAACGTTGTGTCTTTCTAGCGTTCTTCCAATGCGATCTGTGACATTTTTGATATAGGGAAGAAAGGCTCTCCCTGCCACCTGTGCTGGTTCCTTGTAATTTGTGCGCTTTTGCTTCGGGCTTATGGCTCTATTTATCTCCTGCTTGGAGTACCCGTCCTGAAGGTATCTGGGAGGGGGACGAGATGCAACACCTAAAATCAGCAAATGCTAGATTCCACTTTTTGAAATTGAAATTCACGAAATGAATAGTGTCCTCCATTATCTGACCTGAATCTGACGGTAACACCAGTATCAGTGAAAATTTTATACAAATCAGTTATAATCTGTCCACTGTTGGGATATTTATTTCCATAATGGCACACGATTTGCCATCCAGATAAACGATCTACGTAAATCATAAAGTGTTTTCCGGCAGTACCTACTAAACAAATCCGATGAGACATCCTCAAATGGGCGACGTGGTAATTGGTCCATTATAATTATAATGGACCAATTATCAAAGGAGACAATTGTCTCCTTTGATAATGAACTTCTATTGTCTTGACAAGATTGGCATGCTTCAATGCATTTTTTTACATCACTTGCCATTGCGGGCCAATATACAGATTGACGAGCTCTTCGTAGTGTTCTATCAATGCCTTGATAGGAAGCGTGTAGTTTCTCTACAATTATTTTGCGCGACGCGTTGGGTATCAAAATTCTATTTACCTCAACTAAATACTATTAGCTCATTATCGTAGCTAAGTTCTTCTCGAATATTCCAGAAAGGCAATGAAACCGCTTCGAGTTCTTTTTCATTTTTTGGAAAACTATTTTCAATCCGGTCCACAAGCAGCTTCTATTCCTCGTCTTCTTTTGCTAAAGCTTGAAGTTGCAAATGAATCATAGGATCTCTCAGATGAGAACTTCGGACTTCATCCGATGTATTGTCTGCCAAAGATATTTGTTGGATTATCATGGTTTACATGTGACTTGTTGCTTCTTCTGCCAGAAAGGCAGTAAATCTTTTTCCATTCGATTTGAAATTGGTGCGCGAGAAAGAGCATCAGGAGGTGTTCCTTTCCTTTTCGCCATTCCGCTTCAAATCTGTATCCTGACAACTTTTCTTTTAGTCTTTGTAGTCTCGGATTTTCGATTGAATCTAGACCGAATTTATTTAGGATAGCTACAAGTGGTTTGTGTTCGGTTACAATGGCGAATGACTGTATACATAAGAGGTATAACCTACATTTCATCAAAGCCCACGTTATGCCTAAGAGTTCTATCTCGATCATCGCGTATCTTGTTTCTGTATCAGATAAAAAACGGGAACCATATTGTATCAGCTTCCATCCATCTCCATGTTCTTGCAGTAGAGCAAATTCCAATCCATTCGCTTTTGATGCATCTACGTGCAGAGCTGTCGGTTTAGTACAGTCAAAATGAGTTAGAATAGGGGGATTTGCCAAAGCTTTGCTGACATTGTTAAATGCTTCATGATGATTTTCACTCCAAATAAATTGATTTTTTATCTTTAGAAGTTTTCTAAGTAGTCTAGCTGTGTCGCTTATTTCTGAGGAGAAAGACCTTAGTTGGTTTACAAGTCCTACGAAAGATCTAAGCTGGGTAATATTCTGTGGGACCGGATTTTTTTTATAGCAATATGCCCAACATGGGATAGTTCTTGTTGTGCAACAACAAACTTTTCTGGATTCAATGTGATCCATTCGGATCTACAACGTTCGAGCAACATATTAATTCGTCGGTAGTGGTCTTCAAATGATTCATCATACAACAAGATATCATCGACAACTTTTTCAATATTGCTAATATCCAATAAGGCTTCGTCACCTCGTCGGCAAAATTCGTCTCTAATAAAACTAATTAAGCCCATCGGAGTTCTAAGGAATTTAAATCGACCCCAAGGAGTAAGAAATGCTGTTAAATTTCAACTTTCCTCATTATTCCTCATCTAGTGCTAATTGCCAGTATCCACTTTTTGCATCCAACAATGAACTATAAACCACACGTACCTGAAATGGCACCGACCGTTATCGGATATGGCATTTGTCATCTCTCTTAGTGCGTCCAAAGATATAGCTATATAGTGGGGGATAACTTCCTCTCTCTAGTTCATTGCTGTTAGGTTTGGTATATTCCTAACCTCAAATATAAATTTTTTAGACAAGGAAAGACATTGATAATTGGCCCATAAGGTAAATAGAGATAGGTATCCCCCACATTCTCCATCTCAATTTGCCTAATTTTATAGATAGGTCGGGCCATTCCAGGGCCGGTATTCTCGTTCTCGAAAACGCTCACCGTTTTTCAGTCGCTCGGCACTTTCAATGTAAATTTGCATTTAAAGTGCCGAGCGACTAGAAAGCGGTGAGCGTTTTTGAGAACCAGAATACCGGCCCAGGTACGTGTACGTGCATATCGAGGACAGGTGTATTGATATTTTGGGCTAATAAGTAGTCTAATTCCTTTTTCACTGGATCTAGCCAAGCATATTGAATTTTCCTGGGACATGTAATAGCATATGGTTCATGCCGTACCTAACTTGAAAGTTTTCAAAAAACCCGGATGTTTTGGAGAAAAATCCAAAAACTTGAAAAATTCACATTGGTGGCGATTTCTGAAAACTTGCCATTGTCAGATTGGACAGGACTGTCAGTATATTATTTAGGACAATTGTTTCTTGTAATTTCCACCAGCTTGTATGAAAACTTGCCATTGAAGAGAACCAGAATTTGGATCATTGAACCGCGATAGGAATAATTGACGCAGTAGATTTATGTTCGTTTCAAATTTTGTGAGAGGTCGTTTGTATTTCTCATCAAAGCCTGGTTGACTGGAGGGAATGCAGGCTTATTATAATAATTTCAATCCGTTTCCTAAAACAAAATTCTTTAAACTTCTTTCTCATAGACCATTATATTCTATTGACCGATTTCAGATCTTGATACAATTTCTAGTAGTTTTTAAATAATGGAAGGTCTGATGAAATTTATTGTGGTAAAAACTTCTAGGCCACTTAGAATTATTATCATCACTAATTAAAAAAGTAGTGGCTTTCATTTACGGGAGCTACATGAGCAATATAAGATGTTCCGATGATTTAGTTGAAATTGTCCAGGAAGATCAAATGAGTGTGTTCTACACAACGTGAACATTTCTGTACAAAATTCAGTGAACCTACTGGGAGTGTCGGCCAAGAGTTTGGGAACGATTAGTTCTGAAATTACTATTCGATTCCCAAAAATCAAACTTTATTTGACAATTTATAATCAATTAAAATAATATGATTCAGCAGTTCATCTGCTGTGAGTTGCTTGTTAGTGGTTGGCCAAGACATGTTTGAGCTGTGATAAAATAACAGCTTGTCCTAATTCTGCAGATTTAAGTTCATAAATTTTTAACATAAATGTCCATCGTTGCAATCTGTTTGCAGTGCCGCTACCGTATTTCTATAACACTATTTGACTTTATAGAAACAACCATTGGTGCTGCCCATAGAATTTCTCCCAATGGGTCAATAACAAATTACTAAGATGCTACTCCACAGCTTAATCTTAAATCCATGAAATTAGATTATAAAACAGTGCATGAACTTATTTTTTTCATTTCTAATTTCCTACCTTCCTTTTATTCATATTCTTATTTTCCTCTTAGCATGCTTAGCTGCTTCTTCAATCCAATTCGATTTTAATAAATATAGCTTCTTTTGCGTTTTTAATTTTAATCAATTTTATCATTTTTTCTATTGGTTTTTTTACTGATGCAAATGAATTTAATCGTAATTTTGAATTTTGTTATAACTTTGTCTTTCCTAAATGATTCATAAATACAGTTTCAGTTATTAGAATTTAAAGAAATAATAAACGATTTATAACTTCAAACTAATTGGGTCTGGGAAGTTCATTTCCGTTAAACCAAAATTACTTAATAAATATAAAGCAGTATCATTATTTATTAATAAATTAATCATTAACTAATAACTACGTGTCTAGCCTGAATGTGATATTATAATAATTTGATTTGCTTCAATTCTGATTGAAACTGAATCTTATTGCAACATAAAAATGCAATAAGTGGGGCAACGAGTTTCTAGGTGATTTTCATTTAGATTTAAGAAATTTTTGTAAATTTCATTACACTCTTTTCAGCATTTCAGTAGTACTTGAGTTGATCTATTTCCCAAGGATGTGCAATTTATTAGTTCCATATTGGCATTTTTATCTATAATAGTTCAATTAAAATTGGTTTCATTCATATTTTTTTTTTTTTTTAAATTATGGGTTTCTTTTCTTTGATTTATTAACTTTTTATAGTTTTAGACAAGTTTGGGGCTAGCTGAGTGGCTAACTTTCCCTCCAAGTGTTCGGACGCCCCGAATTTGTTATTTCAAAACTATTTATTTTTTATTACCCTTATACACTTAACATTGTTCATTTATAAGCCCCGATTAGACTGTGTCAAATTTTGACTAAGAATAGAAACAAACCTCACCTATTCCTGAAAACTAAGCTATAAAATAGGTTTATCTCTACTTTGAATATGAAATGCGGATAATATTGTACAACATTTTTATGACCCAAATCCAATAACTTCCTTCATAAAAAATCCCACTACTAAAATTTTTACCCCCTACCTCCAAAAAAAAAAGGCCGACCACCTCTCAATAGTCAACAGGTAGCAAAAGAAGTTGGGGAAGTTACAGTCCGTCCGTCAGTCAGTCAGTCTGCGGTCATAATCCGGTAGAGACCTTGCGGAGAGCGCACTCTTGAGAGAATCTCAGTAGTCAGTAGTTCGATTTAGTACTTTTTCTCTGGTGGTACCGCGTACCTTAGTGCCGATTTTTTTTTATATGGAATAATGTTAAGTGGTCTTTGACGATTGATTTTATTAGAGGAACTTATTTTTTGTGTTTTCTGTAAGTCTATTTTATGAATTTATGTTTTTTTTTTGTAACTTTTTCCGAATTCTTTTATTACTTGCGTATACTCTCAATTTATTTTATTTTTTTTGATTTTTCTATTCGTAGCGTTTTATTTTTATTACAAATATTTGTTTCCAATTTTAACTTTTTTTCTCGAAATCTTTAACATTCACTTTCTCATGGGCATAGGTATATTCACAATTCCCACCCCCCACAATGCACAATAATCACCCTGAAATTTCAATTTAAAAAAAAAAATCCCTTTGCTCTTTCGGACAGGTAGGTAGAAATCTAAAGGGTCAAACAAAAGTCTCTATACAGTCAATCCGTGAGAACTGAACACGAGAAAACGTGGCTTTGGCGAACATCGAACTTTCATTTGATCGCTTATCTGCATTGGCTTTTTCTTTTATGAAACTGTATTACCGTTATTTGGGTTAACAATTATTTTTCTGTTCCGATAATGTCGAGGATATTGTTAAGTGAAATCGACGAGGTAATTGCTATTTCACGGTCTTTAATATTGCGTTCAATTAAATACTTTTTGAATTATGAAAAGAGTAGATCTTAGATTAAACGAGTAATTTGATTTAACAATGATTTAATTTTCTTTTTATTTATTTCCAGATTGTCACCGTCAAGATGCTCTTCTTCATCTTATTCGCCATTCTCACTCAACACCTCACTGTAGGCAGCTTTCTAGGTTGTCCTCTAGGATGTAGATGCGATGATCAAACCTTCGTCGTAGAATGTGAACGTAATAAACTGGATATCATCCCTATAACTTTAAACCCTGCAATTCAACGACTAGTGCTTAGAAATAACAATATCAAAGTCGTAGACGCTGCATTTCAATTCTACAACGATCTACAATACGTCGATTTGTCCAGTAATCAACTTGTAGACATTCCCACCAAAAGCTTTTTGCACCAAGAAAAATTGCAGGAGCTTCACCTGGAAAAAAATAAGCTATCTTTAGTGACCAACAAAACATTCCAAGGCCTCAAAAGCCTTACTGTGTTGAATTTAAGGGAAAATTTTCTGGAAGAACTCACCCAAGGAGCGTTTGCATTAATGCCCAAGCTAGAAGAGCTCAACTTAGGCCAGAACAGAATTGCAAAAATTGACAATTTAGCTTTTCAAGGCCTTTTAAACCTTAGAGTTCTTTATATGGACGATAATTTATTAACTTCAGTGCCAACTCAAAGCTTCTCAGTTATTCTGAACTTAGCAGAACTTCACGTTAGCTTGAATGCCCTAACTTCTCTTCAAGATGATGCTTTTAGAGGCCTCAATAAACTAGCAGTTTTAGATGTTGGTAGTGCTGATATAGGCAATATCAGCAGTGAAGCTTTTAGAGGCCTGGGAAGCCTTAGAACCCTAAATTTTGCTGATAATAGACTGAAACAAGTACCAACAGAACCAATGAGGAATTTAGAGCGTTTGGAAGCTTTGGTAATTGGTCAAAATAGCTTTGTCAGTATAAAAACTAATGCTTTTAAAGGCTTGAAAAATCTTAGGACTATTGATATTACTGAATGCAAAAATTTGGAAAGTATTGGCAATGAGGCTTTTAGTGATAATGTCAATTTGGAAACAGTGACTTTAATTAGAAATAAAAAGCTTCAAAAATTGACTAATGGTGCTTTTATGGGACTGCACAATCTTAAAGAATTAATTTTGAGAGAAAACTCTTTGGAAAATATTCCAGAATCTGTGGCCTCTTGGAACAAACTTCGTCAGTTGGATCTTTTGGAAAATCCTATTCAATGTGAATGTCAGTTATTATGGTTACTGAAACTTTCGATTCAAAAAAATCTAACCAACATTGAATGCTCAGGCCCAAAACATCTTCAAAAACAAACCCTCAAATCCCTAAACATCGAAGATTTGGGATGCAGCTTCAGTTCTTCCAACCATCAAGTGATTATAGTGACAATTTGCATAAGTGCCACAATTATTTTGGTAGCTTTTGGACTCTTTTTATTCAGATATCGCCTAAAAGTGCGCGTAGCTCTCAAAGACTATAATTTCGAAAAGAAGACCACCGAACATGTTTATGAAAAGAATTTATATGAGGATATGTATCAAATACCAGTGCCTGTTGCTAATTTGTACCAAGAACTTGGCACGCCAAATAGTAGAGTGCCTTATGTGGAAAGTGACTGTCCGTATCCTCCAATGGAACCACCGAGAAACAGAGAAAATTCGTTTACAGTCCCAGTAGCGTCCGAATTTAGTTATTACAGTAATATGGAACCTTGTAGGGTGCATACTTTGAGAAGTACAGTTAATAGTGAATATGGCATCAGGAGTGACTATCGACATTGTCCAAATGATTTGTTTTTACAGTAGAGTGATGGTTCCTGGAAAAAATTTGGTCAAATGTGATTTTTATGACTTATTTATTAAAAATCTGTGATATTAGATTTTATTTAATTCATGAGAAATGTACTTATTATAAAAACTAACCCAAAATAGCATTCTTTTTCATAGTATCCAAAAGTAAGAAGGGGCAGTGAATTTTGTGTCGTATTTTCTAACTTACTAGAGGAAAGGAGTAACCAATCTTATTATATAAAAAAAAATTGCTCTTAGTAACTTGAGCAAACTTTGGTTCGCTCAACGCTCATTCTCATAATTCACTGTTTTTTTCTTACTTTTGAATAGAACCTATGGAATAAAATGTATCTATATTACACGTCCCTCGAGTAATATCAAGTTGATACTCATTTCAAAACTTTTGTTTTTGTAAAAATATATTCACCCCACTTGAAATGTGAACTTCTATATTCTTATATTGGTATATGGATTACTGTTATTGATATCGTGTTACTATTTTGCAAATTTGATCTGCTCCAGGTTATTGTTTTCTAACAAATCACCAACTCCAAGTTACTCTTTTCCCATTAATTCTTGAGTAAATAAAATCCTAAGTACTTTACGCATTTTTCATTATCAGAAATGCATTTCCTTTCTTGTACAAAATGTGATATATTGGATAAATTCCCATTACAGTTACACCTATTACCACTAAAAGCATTTTTATCTACACTACTCCAATATGATGGTGTAAATTGGGTTTCTGCATTTTTCAGGTAAAGTGCTTTTTTACACAGTAATGATAGAAAAATGCTGGTTTTGGTGTTAATATTTATTTTTTATCTATTTTTGTTTAAAATAATAACTTCAATAAGTAGATAGATACTCATTATTTTTGTAACATGCTAACATGCTTCCATCCATATTGAATTATTCTATCACATTGATAGGTTCTGTTTTGTATTGTGTATACTAGTCACATGCATAATTTATATGTAAATAATATTTTGTAAATATAAAATGTAAGTATAATTTTGTACACGTTAAATTAAATATTTTCGAATAAACATTTAAATTTCTTACCTATTCGTTTTATTTGATTTAGGTATCATATTGAAAAAATACATAAAATCGCTGGTAAAATATTAAATATTTTATGGTTCACTTAATTTTCATCTCCCTTCAACGGCATTAATTAAATAAACAGCCCTTAAAAAGACCCAAACAAAAAAAAAAAGTTTAAATTCAAAAGATAAACAACATAAAAAAAGCAAATCCTCCAAGGTTTGCCCGCTAATTATTATTGAAGATTATTAAAAGCCTTGGTCAGATATAAATTCTTCTAGACCTTATTCACCTTTTATACCTTCTAGTAATTACCAGAGTCATTAAAGTGAAATTAGGAGCCATAAACATTATAATTTATTTTCGGTTTCATTTTCTGTTTTACAAAATAAAGTGTCTTAATTATTGATTTTGAATATACTTAATTTAATATTAGAATTTATACTGGTGATCGGGGAACATTCAATGAAAATCTCTTTTCTTTTTCAAACAAAAACATCTCTACCTCAGAGATCTCTACCAATTACCAGCCCTTTAGCAAGAAATTCCAGAGCAAAGCAATATCATTTTTTTCTTACAGGAACATAATGAAAGCAATTTTGTACTGATGGCCGAAGGTGAACATTGCTCCTCAACCGCAAACTCGGAGAGATGATAGGATAAAAGTACAAACCAATTTTCGGTGATTGGCTTAATCTAGGTTATCTTCCCATCAAAAGGAGATTTTTTATTATATAAATTCGCTTTTTTTTTGGTAGCGAAAATAAAAAATCCA
The DNA here is from genome assembly GCA_917834065.1 of Ceutorhynchus assimilis. Classification (NCBI taxonomy): domain Eukaryota; kingdom Metazoa; phylum Arthropoda; class Insecta; order Coleoptera; family Curculionidae; genus Ceutorhynchus; species Ceutorhynchus assimilis. Next base: position 38,998,532 of record OU892280.1, on the reverse strand, counting down.
GATGATTTTTGTTCCCTTGTGAGTATTCTGTTATGAATTATTTAGTGCCACATTCTGGGTTTAAATATAAGATGTTGTATGGGTAAAAATAAAAATAAATGGGTCCATATTTTAGGACTGGCCCATGTGAGGATTTATTAAACATTAAAAAGGTATGCTCTACAAAAAAAGTGCCAAAGAAGAGATTGATGCCCTTTCTCGGTAAACAGATATTTGAAGGCACAGTAAATTAGTTTTCTACAAAGCCATAATTTACATAGTTTGGGTAGAAAAATATGTACGGTAATGAAGTACCTACTTCCATAAGTATTCCTTAAGAAGTAGTTTTATTAGGAGTATAAGTGATACTTTTTGTGGCGAGACTAAATGTTTGACAATTTTAGACGAGCCACAAAAAGTGCTTTTCTCCGAATAAAACATGCGATTTTTACCGCAAATGGTGTTCAAACGATGGAATCAAGGAAATGAATATTGTCAAAAAGGATTAGATGTAGAAAAACGTAAAATTAGATTGTTGTGCTTACTGGCTTTGTGGTTGTCAACGTTAAATTTCTGTGACGTCACTTTTTTGTCCGGCCGTGAGCGTACAAAATAGTTATTTATGCGCAACAAGTGTGTAATGGAAACCTTTTTTCACGAATGTGAATTTTGACACACGAGCCGCAGGCGAGTGCGACAATCACATGAGTGAAAAAAGGTGCTTTGCGCACGTATTGCATACAAATTTTTTTCTACTACCAATTAAATATGTGTAAAAAAAATTAATTTAGACAAATACTTCATGCACTAGTGCGTAAAGAATTTTCACTTCACGCACTAGTAGTAATTTACCAGAAAAATGCTAAATTGACAGTGTCGACATCTGTCATTGACATTACTTTACGCACTAGTGTGTGAAGTGAATCACTTTACGCACTAGTGCGTAAAGTGAGTACTTTACGCACGGTAGTAGAAAAAAGTACTTTTTTGTACGCTCACTTCACGGTCGGACAAAAAAGTACCAAAAAAATGACGTCTGTGAAGTCAAACTTCAACATTAAGAATTGAGGTTAAAAAATTCGTCTCTAAACCACTGTCTTCTTTTCTGAATTATAACTGCATTGTCGGCTTGTCTAAGTATCGGCTTAAATAATAAGATACACTGAAAACAATATCTGGTCTACTGATAAATACATTAAGCTACATATCAGCCTTCTGTAAGGAACATTTTCTAAGACTTGCTCATCTTCTTCCATTTGAAAATTTTGTTCCATTGGTGTTGCTATGGAAAGACATTCTGTCATATTAAACTCTTCTAGTAATCTCAAAATCATCTTTGTTTGTGTATTTTAGTCCATCATCTGTTTTTGTTATTCCCATTCCTAGGAATGAAGTCACTTCTGTCAAGTTCTTAACTCTGAATTCATAGGGCGTCATCTACAAAAAGCACTAAATACATGTCATCTTGATGTATAAGCAATAGTCGTATTTAGATCTTCTGAACTCCAGGTGCAACATTACTTCCGTAAACTTGATGTTCCAACATTTTGGTGCATTACGTAAACCATATAGAGCACGATTTAATTTTGAGTTAAGCCAGGGACACATCTATCATGCATTCTTCCGATCCGACTCCGATCATACAATCAAGGTCCTTATTCTTGGAACAGGGGAGCAGCGGAACACTTGTTCTCCTTGGGAACGCTGTTCCCTTTTCCAAGAATAAGGACCCTGATTGTATGATCGGAGTCGGATCGGAAGAATGCATGATATATGTGTCCCGGGCTTCACACTCAAGTCATTCCGGTTTTTTAGTATTTAAAAACGCTGTAGGTACCTACATCGATTTGCATAGATTACAATTTTTTTGAACTGAGACTGATATTAAAATTCTGATTGAAGAAAGCCTACAAACTGGTGCGTAGGTGAATTCTTCTTCCTCATTTGGTACTTAAAAACATTTGGCAACCAATTGGGCTTTTTTCTTTGCATCCTCTTTAATTCTAAATACCCAACGGGTATCAATAGCTACTTTTTCCTCTGGCAAATGAACTGAAGTCCAAGTTTGCAATTGTTTATGAGAATTTAATTCGTTTTCAATGGCTTGCTGCCATTCTTGAGATTTTGTAGCTTCTTTATATGTCTTTGCTTCTTCTTCGTTTTCTGATAGCAAACCATAAGCTACATATAACTCATAGTCACTTAAATTCTTTCGTATTGTTACATTTCTACCTGATCTTGTTATTTCGACTCGTGGCATATCTTCATACTTACTTTGATCACTCTCTTCAGAATCGTGAATGTCTCCAATATTCTCTGTCTCATTTTGATTTTGTTTGTTTTCTTGTTACTTCCTATTTCGTTTTTCTCAATAACTACATTTTCATGTGTATCTTTATTTTCTTGCTGTTTTTCTATTTTATATTCCATGATAGTCTCGTCAAAGTGAACATCTCTCGAACGAATAATTTTTTCTTCATCTGACAGCCACAACCTGTAACCAACACCACAGTCTCCTACCATCACTGCTTTTCTTGACCTTGGCTCCAACTTATTTCTTTTGGGCAAAACATTGTACCATGTTCAAACCAAAAATTCTCATTTTGCTGATATCATTTCTATTATTCCATATTTGCGATGTGGTTTGACCTCTACGAAGCGCTGACGTTGGTGTTCTATTCAACTCGTTCACAGAACACTTCAAAGCCTTTCCCCATAAATATTTGGGTATTCCCGACTCGATTAGTTTAGTTCTAATCATATTAACCTTCCGGAGCTCGCGCAAATTATTTTGGAGAGGACGCTCGCGCGCGGACCCACAATCCGTTAGTCTTCAAATGTGCTTTTTAATGACTATTTCTAAAAATTGTTGGCAATAACTGTTAGCTGCTATTTATTTTAAGTTCTTATTCATCGAATACACTGATTTTGGTATCTTAACAGGACTTATTGCTAGAAAAAATGAAATATATTGATTTTGGCAACCCAGCAGAACTTATTGCTAGAAGGAATCAAAAATAAACATTCAACAACACAAATAAAGATTCTAATTGGAAATAGAAGTTTGTCTCATTGTGAGCGGCATTCGTGACAAATAACAAGTGAATGCTCCTCGGAATGCTCTTAACAAACACATTTGTGGCATTCAATGCAAAGAAATTGAGACGGTCTCACAGTACGCATTGGCTATTATTTGGCAAAAAACATAAACACCAAGGCACAAATGAGCACTGACTCTAGGAGAAATCGGGATAGAAAGATACTTAAGATTGCAGCGCCGTTGTTTGTCGATTTTTGAAATAAACAGCAAAAAAAGATAGTTGCGGAGTGAGAGTCCGCGCGCGATCTCCGGAAGGTTAAGAAGTGTACGGTTCATTATTTCTGCTTTGCCATTTGCTTGGGGGTTTTATGGCATTGAATATTCTATTTTTATGCCCTTTCTTCTGCAAAAATCTTTGAAGACGTTTGAGGTATTTTCTCCTCCATTATCTACTCTACATCTTCTCACTTTCACATCATACTGTCTCTCCATATCTTTTACATATATTCCTTGAGATTATCATCTGCTTCATTCTTGGACATTTAAATCTCAATTATGAAAAATTCGAATAGTCATCTAAGATCTTCTGCAACTATTTTCCGCCATCAAAAATATTCGGTGTAATCGGACCACACACATCGCTGTGTATCAGTTCTCCAATATATTTTGTGTGGTTCTCATTTGGTGGAAAAGGTGATCTGGTGGCTTTACCCTCTACACAAGGTGAATATATTTTATCCATTGATTTCAATCCTGAGAGAGTGCATCTTTACTCGTATGTCCTAACCGTCAATGCCACAAGTCATCAACTGTAACATTACATTCTTCATTCGGTACTATAATTTCATCTTACATCAAAACATATACAATCCATTCTTTCTTTCACATATTAATTCAAAATTTTTACCTTGGATTGATGTTTTCTTCTTTTCGACTATTATCTTGTGTCCATTTAATGTCATTTTTGAAGCTGGTATTAAATTATGTTTCATGCCTGGCACAATAAGAGCTTCAATGGTACTTAACTTCTTGGTTCTCACTTGCCTCTTAACTTCCCAATCATATTTGTTTTCAAAATTTCCCCATTTGCAATATGTATTTCAACATAATTTGGCAATCTCTCTATGTCAAACATGAACTTTTCTTGCAAAAAATGGTTACTGGCACCTGAATCTATGACAAAAGATATTTTGTGTTGATTTACATTACCAATATTCGCTGCGTACAGCACCCTCTTCTTCTGCCGCATTAGCATTTAGTTTAGTGTCAGTTATTCTATTTTCTTGTCTATTATGATAATTTCCATCCCTATTTCCTCTGAATCCACCACGCCGTCTATAATTTGATCTATAGCCTCCTTTTGCATTTTGACCTCGACTTTGATTATAACAGTTTTGGTTCTTATTTTTCTTGGGGCAATAAAATTGTATGTGCATCAAACTTCCACACCTATAGCATCCTTTTGTACTAGCTTTAAAAAGTACTTCATTTTCGCTACTCTTAACTTTTGAGTTTAATTTAATTTCTTCGTCCATTCTTGACGAAATCCATTTCAATATCTGCAACTGTCTCTATTGCTGTGACAACTGTGTCATATTTAGATGGCAAAGATAAAAGAAGATGGCATACCTACTTGATCGCTTTCATCAATGTTCGAGCCCTGATCTCTCAACTCTCCGATCGTTGTTTCAAATCTGAGAAAACGATCTTCCAATTTCTCATTCAAACTATGCTTTAAATCTAATAACTTTCTTCATTATGACAGCTTCGTGAAATAACTTGTCCTGACAAATACCTTTTTTAAATTTTCCTGCTCTTCTTGTGCAGTCCTTTAATATATCTAAGTGTTTTTCTGAAATCGCCTGTACTATTATTGATTGTGCTTTTATATCAGCCTTCATAAACTTATGTTTCACCTGGTTTGTAGAAGATTCATCAGGTGAGGTGCGACACCTAGGGCTTCGCTACAGTTTTCTCTCTTGAGCAATAACTTCACTCTGAACTCCCAATTGTTATAATTACTTGCCTCCAACATTGGGACCGCAAAAGTGGTGCTTAACGACATTATACAGATTTTCGCAAGAAAAACAGTCCACCCCGATTTTTTCGATTTGAAATGAAAATCTGGAAAAACGCTCAGACAAGCCAATTTTTGATTTGAAGGGGAAATATTTTTCAGTTTTTTCCATCCCCGTAGCTTCAACCCCCTAGTTAGGGGCAGAATAACCACCCAAATTTGAATAAGGGTCGTGTCAAACCTATTTTTAAAGGTCTCATCGAGTTCTTTATGACCCTAGAATTTCGTCTCATTATTTTTAATGAGTAAAAATAATATAAAAATAAAAATATTTAATTTTTAAACGTTCTTTATTCCAAAACTTTTAATTTAAATTATGACATTCATATCGTATTCATATTTAGAAGGATCACCTTTACAAGCAACTTTACCTGTATGTACAGGGTGAGTCATTTTGGGTGGGAATGCCGGGTACAGCCTAAACGGTAATAGATACAAAAAATCTAATATATGTGTCGCGATCTATTTTTCTGAGTATAGTTCAATGGACCACTCAGAATTTTTTGGACTTCTTTTGTTTTCGATATACAGGGGTTTTTTGGAAAATAGCGGATTTCTGTTTTCCTCTGTATTTTAGTAATTATCAAAAATCTTAAAAAATGGTAAATTACGTTTTTGTTTGATTTTTTACGTAGAATCCAGTGGCGTACTCAGATTTTTTTTTAAGGGTATTATTTTATGAGATATGGTCCAAATTTCAACTTTTTTAAATGGGGCACCCTATATATTTCTACATCGTCAAATTGAATGTTTTTTTGTGATTATAACGATATGTAACACTTTATAGTTTTAATGATTTTAACTGTCAAAAACGCGAAAAAACTATATTTTTGGGGTATTTTAGCTAAGTTTTTCCTCGGATTTTGCGATCCCAGACATAAACGTGGCACGGCGGTAGCGGGAGCAAGGGCGGCAGCGACACGGGAATTAGAAAATGTGGTGGGATCAGTGTTGCCAATTGCTCTTTGCAAAATTACTGGCAAGGAATTCCACCTTTACTGGCAATTACTGGCAAATACAAAAAGTCGAATTGAGGCCCTAGTTTTAGGCGATTTCAAGTCAGACACAAGTCTTGACTGTTTTTGTATTCACATTTTCAAATCAGAAATGATGACGTCAAGTTTCAAGACCTTGGCTTGAGCTTGAGAGAGGTCATTCTCGCTAGTTACCAGAATACATTGAATAGAATTTAAATTTGTGTTCATCATATCCTAATGACATGAGTCAGTTATTTCAAATTCCTATATACTAGACTGCTCATCGCCTCATCAGAAAAAAGGAATGCGCCCATAGTAGGAGGAAAAGAAACATTTTCCTCTCTTGTTTAGGGGTCGAAAATGAAAAATTATGACAATCTGGACATGGTCAAGACATAATTTCAGATTTCAATCTTAGATTTCAGAAAAGTAGTAAAATTTGATGAAATATTTAAATTACTGGCAAATCACTGGCACCAAGACTTTACTGACAAAGTTACTGGCAAGGTGTTTTTTCTGACAAATGCCAATAATTACTGGCACTTTGGCAACCCTGGGTGGGATATGATACATTTCATCCCGTTATTTCGCTTACATGTCCCGCCCCGTGTTTTAATCCCGCGACGCTGCCCCTCCCGCGGTACCGCACTGGTGTGTAATGTCTGCCCAGCGAATCTGTGTCTACGGGGCAACGGTAAGGGGAATGCAGTTGTAAAAAAAAATGGCTGATTTCATTCATAAAATACCCAGCTGCGTGCGGAACTTTTTGGAAGTGTTATCGTATTGCATTGCAACTCGTACACGAAAATCGACAATGACCAAATCTCCGCCACTGGATATTTCAATATAAATCGATATTCCAAGATGGGAGGATAAAATGACGTAAGCCCTGGCCAATAGCGAGATGTTAGGTGACGTTAGCTCATTGACAACCGTATCGTTCCCCATGGCAACGGCGATCCTGCCAAAAACTCCACCAATCAGGTCCATCCAGGCCGGATGCTTGCCAAATTGTCAAAAGCTGATCTTTAGAAAATGTTTATTTTTTACAATAAACCAAATTGAATAAATAAGGATTAAAACAAGAATAGATCCAACAGCCACGTTAAAATCTTTAGCGTTTTATTATTGTTATCAATATTTTGTTATTAAAAAATGGATTTTCAAATGAATTATACCTACTCCATGCCGAGTACCTATTTTCGCTTTTTTATAATTAAACGTGACAACATGGCACATTTACGTCCGAATTCCTTCCGTAGACTCAGATCCGCTGGGCAAACAATAGGATCCTTTATTGAAGATTTTTAGTAAAACAAATCATATCCAGTTTTTTAATTGAATATAAATAAAGAAAATCGTTTGTGAACTAGCAGACAGAATAGCTAGTTAAGAAGCTCTTAACTCACGCATTTTGAGTGAGTTAAGAGCTTCTTAACTCACGCATTTTCATTACCGCACTCTTTCTTAGGTTTTTGAAACTATAGTGACATCAATATTATTTACTATCAAATTGATATGAAACCATGCATGGTGTTATCGTGTTTTCATGGTAATTTGGTTAAGTTTATATTGTTATTTGAACAAAAGGTATTGAGGTGATTCAGGTAGCTAGTTTTTAGAATAGATAATACAATTATTATTGAAATTAAATTTTTTTGTGTTTTTAAAGTTAAGAGTGTATGGCGTAGATAAAATATTGTACAATACACGTGAGTTAACCCTCATTAAGATACTTGTGTGGTGCTGTTAACTCACTTGTATCGTAAATATCTATTATCGCATTTTTGAAAGTGATGTGATACATAACTGCATTCAAAATTGAGTGGTAAAGTGCCACTTTACCTACTCCATAGCAACACTTTACCACATAGCAACCATTACCAGTTCTTTTTGATATTTTTTTTTATTGGGCACTAGCTGACGTCACACACAACCTTGAATTCGATTTCCGGTGGGGAGACAAACAAAGCGTTAGAAGGTCTATTTTTACACACAGGTGCTATCTATTACGTCAAAAATCATATAACGTCACTTTCGATAGGGGGACAAAAATTTAATTGAGAGTTTATGTGTGTGACGTCAGCTAGTGCCTAATTCTTAGCGGTTTCTAGGTAACCAAGAAAACAAAACCGACCTCAAATTGGCCACCATGTCTCCTGAAAATGTCATTTCAAAATAGTTACCTATTTACCTAACAAGTGGAAAGTTATACTTTTCCGCACGCAACGGCGTTTGCACGAACGACGTGCCAGTGGAGTTCGTGCAAGCCGTTAGTGCGGAAAAGATACTTTACGCTCGTGTTAGGTACAACATTTTTCATACGAGCGTGCGGAAATTGACATATTGTTTTTTTGTTTGTTTTTGGCTCTACTGATAAGGGAAATGGTCAAAAATGTGATTTTTTAATTAAGTTCAGTAACGCAATGATTTTAACAACAGAACATTTAGAATCATTTTTATTATAAGTAGAATTAATTATTTATGGTATACAACTCGTTGAACAGGTCGATATTGGTCAGTATAAAAACCTAATAGCTTTCTTGAAGAGAAAAAACGCTGGAGGAATTTCGAAAAGATCTAAAATTTTTGAGAAGCATGACATGAGAAAAATTGAAAAAAAAAATCAGCGCGTGAAAAACTTTTTTCGCGCACGCCGTGCGATGAAATTTTTTCACGCATGCAGTGCAGAAAAGTGGTATTTTCCGCACGCAAATCAGGGCGTGGAAACGTGTTTTCCGCACGCTCGTAGGGAATAGCTATTTACCTAACAAAAGTGTTAGGTACAATATTTTTCCTACAGGCGTAAAAATGTAAAATTTTTCTTTTTTTTTGACATATCAGTGCGGTAAAATTTTTACCGCACCGTGCGGGAAAACTCATTTTCCGAAAGCATATCAGTGCGGAAAATCGATTTTTCCGCACGGCTGTAGGAAATAGTTATTTTCCTAACAAGTGCGCAAAGTGTTACTTTTCCGCACGCAAACACAGTTATACGAACGACGCGAAGCGGAGTTCGGATACGTGTTTGCGTGCGGAAAAGACACTTTGCGCACGTGTTAGGAACAAAATTTTTCTTACGAGCTTCATATCAGGTAGGTAATAACAAAAATTAAAAAAAAAAAAACGATAATTTGTTTAATTATTTTTATTTAACTTGAAGGGAACCTATGCATTTATCAAAAAATTATATAACAAAAAAAAAACAGAAAATCCTCGTCAGAGCTGTTCATCTTAAAGCGTTTAAATTTGATGAGAAAGTTTGTAGATTTTTGCATATAAATAGAGAACAAATCTGACAATGTGTCAAAGTTAATTTATATTTCGTGTTTGTATAGATGTTGGCTGATATAGAAACAGAGGAAAAATTTGTTATCATGTGTCAAAGTCGACAGGTACACTTATTGTTGCTTGACAATTATAATTACTTTTCGGCACTCAGTGCGGATAAGGCCTGTATCCGCACTGAGTGCGGAAAAGTGTAACTTTGAGCCCGGAAATGCGTGCGGAAAAGTACTACTTTGCGCACGCTCGTAGGAAAATAATTTTTCCTACAACTGCCTCTGAAAATGGAGTTTTGCACACGCTAGGCAACCTCTGAAAATAAAGTTTTTCACACGCTTCTTATCAGTTTTCTATTTATTTTGGTCCTATCATACTGACATGCTGACATGACATAAATTGCGATTGTCACCAATTCCGGATGTTGATGATTTGTTTTCTAACAAATAAAAATTACATATTTGGTTGTTTTATTTTGCAGTTGTAGGAAAAGCATTGTAAAAAACTCGTTTAAAAACCTTCTTCCACACTCGCTCGACTTGAGGAACTCGCCTATGGCTCGGTCATGTCAAAAGTGAAAACATTTTTTTCAACAATTTATGGATAGAATGCGATAATATTATATTACGCAATGATCATGTAATGATAGTCATTAATACACGAGCATATTGTAGGATACGAAACGAGCCGCAGGCGAGTTTCGTATATAACATGCTAGTGTATTAATGGCCATTACATGAGAAATGCATACACTATTTTTTCTACTCCCATTAATAAACGAAATACATATTTATTTCATAGGAATAGTAAACTTCTCAACTTGTGACAATTGTTGACAACTTGACAATTTCAAAAATTAAGATGTGGACGTCATTTGGGCATAAACTCCGCAACCGAATAATTAATTTTTTGTTGTTTCTTTTGGTAAATACTAATAGAAACAATCCAAAATTCCAAAACAAGTCTGTTATTTTTATATAAAAATTGTTCATGTTCAAAATACTCGATTCCAGTGGCTGAAAAATCTGTACCATAATGAAAATCTATATCATAATGAAGATCATTATGATTTTAAGCGTATTATGAAACGTCAGTAGAAAAAATAGTGTAAGCAACGCGTTAGCAAAGGGTTTTGACAATTTCGTAAGGCCTTATAGAGAGCACTCGCTCGCTTCGCTCCCTCGTACACAAAACTGGCCACACTCAATTGGTAAATCTCAATTTACTAAACTTGGTGCTTAATATACTATTACTTTCATGCTCACAAAAATCGGTCGCTCTTCAATAAAATTATTCACTTTCATTCCAATAACACCTAAAAAGGCAAAATTGCTAAAAATGTCGCAGCCCTCTTCGTTCTGGAATCCAATTTTAATCATTTTAGGTGCGAGCTTTTATATTTTACCCTTGGCCTTTTCCTAAAAGGTCCTGATGATATTAGCAGCTGAGCAAACAGGCCATAGCTATGTAGCTGGCTGGTGAAGAAAGAAAATTTCCTTGGGGTATTGCTCCATTGTCCCTTTTCTTATTATTTAATATTGCAACCTGGGTTTGACTTTTATTCTTTTCGCTCCGACTTATCCTAAGTCAATAAAATGTCTGAAATAAGTATTTACTTTAAAATTGGCCAATATTTGATTCGCCGTAGTAGTAAGTTTGTTGCTTTTATATTGTTTCAAAATCTCATATATTCAAATCAAATCCAATTAAGCAATCAAAAAATAAAGCGGCTCCATACAAAGGCCAAAAACGTTTAAAAGCTAACAAAGCCATTTTTTCAGCCAAGGCCCACATATTCTCTAACCCAATAATAATATTCATCTGTCGATCTTAATCAAAACATTCAAAGCGTAAATTCGGCGTGTAATGGCCTCATAACAATGACTTGAGTGAGTAAAAAGTTAATGAGTGATTTACAATCAATCATTGCTTTTTTATAGGTCCCAGGTATGACGTCCATTGTTCTGTGAGTTCATTTTATTTCTAGGATTGTCGAGTCGAGTGCGTAGTTTGAGAAAAGAATTTGTTATAATGCATTTGAAGCAAGTACCTTACCTACCTATCCAATGAAAATCTGATTTCTACAAAAATAAATCTCAAAAAATAAAACGCCTATATTTTGGGAGTTCCTCCTTTATATCAAATTGCTCTCACATGTCGCCTGTAATTAGACTCCGAATTTCTTGTCCTTACAAAAAATTTTTGCCTTGTTAACATTACCAAGTAGGTATAGAATTTCTGGGGCCCACCTATAATGACGTTGTAACCCTATTGTTATACCTTGAAGGGTTTAGGACAAGAAATGAAAATATCAGGTTTTTAGGACATATAAGATTAGTTTATAGGTTTGGGATTTAAGTTCCTGATAAGCAAAAAATCGCATCCAGATTTTAGGTACCTAGGTGTGCTTTTGAAAAAATTGAAAACATCCCCGAAAAGTAAAATTAAAAGGAAATTTTGCCTACGCTTCCTACCTACAAAGAACTTCATTGTAGGATCGTAGTAAGTAATATCAAACAAAATGAAGGTAAATTTCTTCACATAAAAGAAAACCCTTTTAATCCTTCGACGTTCTCTTGCTGGCCACCGAGTAAGCCAGACTCGACGCCGATATACAAAATGAATTCAGGTTTTATTTTCATTCAGCCGAAGAGCGCACCTGCCCGAGTGATTTAAACCGGTATGCCTTCTTTGTCTTTGACAGAATGAGACCTTAAACGATAAATTTATTTTCCATGATTTTTTAAAGCCGGATTTGTCCACTCGCCGCTGGTTCGTTCTTAATTGAGTGCTATAAATAGTATCGCGATTTACATTTTACTTTGAAAAGAAACATGCGTTTCGGGTCTAGCAAACGTCAATTACATTTAAATTTTTGCTGAAAGATTGCTCCGTGGTGACATCTCCTTACACACTACTTCAAATGACATAATCTTTCGAATTACCGCACTAGTGCTGAAAGGCGCATTCATTGTGAGAGTTAGCAGTTAACATAGATCTTAGTGAATATTTTGTATGCATAACGTACACTACCAATTGGTTCTATACTTGTTTCAAATTATGACTTTGCTGGGTGTTTTTTTAACATTTTTTGGTATTTTTTTTTCTTCGGTACCATTAGCTGCCACCACCACAGTAATGTGGGTGCCCATAAATTTACAAGAAGTTCACTAAGGCACCGTCTGTAGTAAGCAGAAAATGTGATAAGTTTGATATGTATATCCCACCAGAATAATTTTTTGGAAGCTAACCTTGTTGCTCAAAAATTCTTCAGGTGTGTGTTGTCAGAACTCAAGAACTCGTAGTATCTGGAAAAAAAGATGCTTCATTTCTTCGGCGAAAAATCTACGCTTCAGAAAAGCTCTGAATCTCGAGTGCAGAGATATCGATCTCTTAGGTTTTTAGCATGTTGTACTTCATCTAATTGCTTCGTACATCGCTGCGTGTTCATTTTCCGAATTGCTAGAGAGAATACGGTAATCCAAATAGTGACATGCAGTATTAGCGCCTACGTTATTTTGACATTAAACCTATTCGCGATTCGATTTTTAACACTACGTACTAAAATAACGTTACCGCATAACGTAATTTACCCAGCATTTACGTTAAGCGCTATTTCGAATTACGTCTAAAAATAACGCCTTGGAATAATAGGTTACGTTATGTTTATTGTTTATTTTATTATTTTTGTTGTGTTCAAGTGAATATGGATTGTTCGCAAAATAGTAAAAAAGCAAATCCTCTATCCCTGACCATGAACAACAGATAACACAAATCAAATCACAACAAGGTACAAGTTAGGCTACGGTTATAAAATAACGGATGCGAACAGGCAAATTTTACGTTAAACTGTTTTCCGATAACTCTAATTTGAAAGTATGATACCGCTTTACTTTAAAAAAATAACTCCTGACGTTATTACCGTCCATTCGCGCTATCTGTTTTACCGATATCTCTCTAATATCTTTTTGGAGAAGAGAAGTGGAATGTTTTTTCAAATACTTCATGTCAATTCAGTCGTAATCAATTCTGCTGGTTTGCCATGGCTCTTGTGACCGTCGAAATTCGCCAACTTTATCTTGGTAGGTAACTTATACCATTCGACAAATATCGATTATTTTCGAAAATTTTCATAGAATTTCTTACAATAAAATATCCGAGTTTTTGATTCAAAAATGCATTGTTAAAAATAAAATTCCCTCGACGGGAACTTCCATTGTTTTATCGAAGTTTAGTTTATCGAGACGCTTAGCGTCATCTAACCTCTCGAACAGGAATTGAACATTTTCCGTCTTAAATAGTAATATATCTACCTACTATACGATTGTGAAAAATTTTCAAAATGTTTGTTCTTTCGCTAGCACGCAACCGTATATCGATGTTTTAACTAATCCAGTAACTTCTTTGTAGTCCCCTGAAAATGTTTTTTTTTGACTGGTCGCGAAGGAATCAGCGAGGACACAGGAGAGTAGTGTCAGTGGCTTGGCAGGAGAGACTGGAAGAGATAGAATATCGATAGACCGTGCTGCTTCTCCATTCCTTTCATCATAACATAAGTCCCAGTAGGTATGATAGTTTTTGGAACTTATTTCGTTTTGCATGCACAACAACACAATAAATTTAAGTTCAGGTTCCTACTTTTATAATCCTCTTAAATACACAATATGAGTGATTATTTGTTTAGCATTAGGCAAAATTTTTCAATCGTATAACCGTCATCTCAATGTGTAGATGCCTTCCAGAATATTCTAAATGCGGAAAAATTCAGTGATTTGGGAAGGTTTACGATCGGTTTTCAGAAAATCGAGAGTACCTAGAACTACTGCCTCCTTAATTAAAATTAATCTGATTTTATTGAAGTTTGCTGATATGAAAATAAAAGGAAAAAGTCTATTAAAAGCTAAATAACACCATGTTTGGCAATATTGCTCACCCAATTTATTTTCTCTATTTATAGGATCCATACTTTGTCACCTGCCGTCGGTAGTGGAAATCCTTTACAGAATTGACGGCGGCTTATTCAACCTAAACAAATTACGAGCCAAGACGAAAGTATCGACAACATCCAGAATTGAACTTCATTATGTGGATGATAACGTCGTGATAGCCAATAAAGCGGAGAATCTTTAGGGAATTATTTATGCATTCAACCAGGCATAGAGGAGATTCGTCCCAGAGTTCAACTTTAACAAGACGCAGAATCTGCAACAACCCACTAATCTCCAAGCCCCAAATATAACTATAAATCACCATTCTTTGCAGAACGTAGAACACTACCCGTACCTTGGGAGCCATCTGGCAGAGATTGCAACTATTGAAGCGGAAACCCAACATCGCTTGAAGTATGCTAGCGCAGCGTTTGGACGACTTCTGAGAGGGTCTTCAACAATCACCATATCAGCGCTGAGACAAGACTTCGTGTCTACAATGCAGTTGTAATACCAACACTTACATAATATTGCTGCGAAACACAGACCAATACGACTACAGAAGACACATAAAAAGTTTAGAAAAATACTACCAGCGATGTCTAAGAAGGATCCTACGGATTGAATGGACGAACAGATATTAGTGTTTTAGAGGAGGCCAAAACAACTAGCATGGAAGCCTCCATCATTGAGCATCAACTTTGCTGGACAGGTCACTTTGTCCGCATGCCCGAAACACTTCTTCCACGACAGATTCTCTACAGTCAGCTAAGAGAGGGAAATCGAAATCAATGAACAGAAATGCTGCAAAGATGTTCTTAAAGCAAATCGATATACTTGCACGATGGCAAATGATAGGCCCTCATGGCATCGAGTAGTCCACGATGGACCACAAACTTTTGAAAAACAGCGACGCTGACACGAGACCGAATAGAGGGACGGCAGGAAAGAACGAGAGAAGAGGAACGGACAATGCTGCCAGAGGCTGGATGTGCCACGAATGTGGAAGAGTGTGCGGCTCCAGAATTTGTTTATATAGCCATCAGAAAATGCACAATCAACGACAATAGGAATAGAATAGGAGATAATGATACTAGGTATCGAGTGATCGCCTATGACGATGATCTGTCAGGATAAGTATGATTTCAACTGTTGAGATTCCCTATTACCGTTACAAGTTCACAAGTAATAGCAATTGAACTCACTAATAGATTTCCAAATGCAAAACATTACTTTCCTGGATGCGTGCCTTGGAAATTAGGCAACCATCAGACTCTAAGCAAAACTGAATTCCACTTCTCATTGGGAAAGTTTTGAAATAAATGCAAATAAAGTCATCCAAGGGCAATAAGAAAGCCGTCTGATAAAACATTCCAAATAACCGAGGAGAAATCCTTCAAGATCAGGACGAAAGGTAGAAATTTCAGCAGAGCTCAGTGATGAGGCGGCAATCATTGAAGTAATCATTCTTGATGTAAAGTAAAATATACCGTAGGGAGTTAAAAACATGTCATCGAAGTAACGAGACTAAACCAACAATGCTACTTGAATGATATCAAAGATGAACAAACAAAATTTAAACAATATGTGAAAATACTGGTTCCCCTATGTTCAAAATTAATTTTAAAGTCTAAACAACAAACCAGGTATCGTTTTTATAACTGAATCTTGGACCAATTCAGCTGTTACTGTTTCTCTAGTTGTTACCAAATATCTATCATACCTATCGGCAAGATAGAGTTACAGTGGTAAGTATAAAGGGTGTGCTAGTTTACACATCAAACAGAAAATCTTTGGGTGCTCAGCGGAATGTATCAAGATGGCTCCTATTATATCACACATGTTTGTTCAACTGCTACGTGACTGCACGCTTGGATTAATGAATTTCCCACAGTCCCTATCCACATTACGATGCAAGCTGGTTCGCTGGTGCAATTTTGTTAACACCAACCGAACTGTCGTGACTACCATCTCACGATAAAGGAAGAAGAAAGAAGCTCTCGAACGATCCCAGACTTCTGGGCAAAGTTCTTGAGCATCTCTCCAGAAAGATGGTAGCATTATCGTCTCGACCTCCGTAAGAAGAGGGGAACTCTACGAATGATTCCGATAATCTGGCTGAAAGTTGGATGAGCCCAGCTGATTTCAGGGTTCAAGGTTGAAAGGCACAAGCGTATATTACTTGAGATGTGGTAGCTAGTCACGAAGGTGGGTACCGAACGGCGTCAAAGGTTGCTGGGGGAACCTGGCTAACAGGAGTACCCAGGGGAAAGGTCAGCCCAGCCAAGTCCAAAAACTTGGTGCCTTTCATAGGTGTTGGACTCAGGGAGGCAGAGCGGCTAACTAGTTTATTGGGTAATGCCCTGGACTGTGAAAGGCGAACGCTACATCATAACCTTTCAAGGAATGCGCGATCTAGAAAATCAAAAAAAAAAGATAAGAAGAGCATGGCATTAGAAGGTTTGGTACAGAAAGTAGAACACTTGGCAAATTATAAAAATTCACATTGTACCAGTTGACTTTCCTAGATAGAAATTTTATATTGATCCATCCATTTTTCAATTATAACTGACGACAAACTACAACCCAAAAACCATGCCCCTATGGGCAAAATCAACCATGCAGTCTTGCGGCTATGCAAACTATTATATCATAATATAAGACAACCTCAAACCAAACATGCCTTGAATACTCATTGGATGGTGAAAAACCTTAGATCAAAAAACAAATAAACAAGAAGAGAAAGCTCTAGCACATGTGTTGGTGAACCGCAAGGACCAAGATGATTACGAAGTATTTCAAAGAGCTGATTATTGGATAATTCTACAACTTGCACCTTACAATGGCACAAGTGATAAAATAGCAAATCATTGAGAGTGTATTGATCGAGGGACGATCTGAACAATATGCCTATCTCTCCAGCAAACATAAAATCTATACTTCACATCGTTTCCACCAACAAGGAGTAGAAGGCCCAACGCCCAGTAGTAAAATTTTCTTAAGAAAATTTCTGGCCCTCAATATATCACCCAACTTTGTAATCGCTAAATCTAACGATTTAAATGAAAACAAAAACTTTTCCCAATACATATCTAAGCAACCGAGATTATGACGGGGATCATAGAAGTAACTTCAAACTAGGAGAAACTAAAGAGGATAAAAAATCTTTAACCTGAGGCATCATCCACATCAGTTTGAACATTTTGAAAGTTAGAGCATCTATTTATATGTCGCACTTTCAAACAGGTTCACAAAATTCGAAAAAGAATACTACGGTTTGGAAACTAAAGGGAAGGGGAAGACCATTCACGCCCGCTCAAGTAAAAGTGAACCAATGCCTCCAATTTCAAATAATATCTTTTTTCTCCAAACGTCAAAAAAACGTCACTTTGTTAACCCCTGTCAAGATGTCAGAAATTTAATTTCTATGCTGGTAGGCAAATCCAGCAGGTTAACACCTGTCGAGGTGGTAGAAATTTAATTTCTATGCTGCTTGGCAACCCCAGCGGCAGCAAAAGTACTTTTAGTGCCGCTGGAGCGGCAGCAAAAGTACTTTTAGTGCCGCTCGTACTTTTACTGCCGCTCAACCATTCAGTTACCCCCGAGCTTACTCCATTCGTTTGGAGAAAAAATAGTGTGTTGCATACGGAGTAGAAGCACTTTTTTGTGCTTCAGCAGTATTGCAAGCCTCACTACGTTCGGCTCGCAAACCTACTGCTTCAGCACAAAAAAGTAAAGCGTCTACTCCTAATACAACAATATACTAATGTACAATCCAGCAAACTATGCCGTACCAGTTTTTTGAAGCACCAAAGCAAAGTATGTTGATGATGTTGAATACCAAACAGGTCATTTTACTGTGGCCATATTGACCTAATATGGGAATCATACAATGTGAAAATTGTGAAATAATTATTAAACTATGATCTATAACTTGTCAGACAAAAAATTATCAAATGAAATCAGTTCTGTATGAGAATATCTTTTAAATCAGAAAGTAAATGAATTTAAACAAGAAGCGATGCCTGAAAATTCTCAGGTAAGCAGGTGGTTTGTCCGAGGCGTCCGATTTTGAAATGCACCCAGGGCCTTTTTGGCCCAATAAATACAATAAAACCACCACGGGACCGACAAAAATAACGTTCGAATTTCTCGCCGTGTCACAATGTTGTAAAAAATACGAGAATTTTTGGGGGTCCCCGGAAGCAAAACAGTTATTAATAGAATTTTTGGGACGATGCGGCATGAAAAGGTGTGATGTCGTGCAATATTTCACAATTCGAAATGGTTTTATGGCAAACGATTTTAATCGATTTAAGAATGAACAGCTGATTATATAAGGATTTAAATTTTATTAAAGGCAGGGTGACATATTTGGGGGATGAAGAAATAGGAAATATTTCTTTGACCAGATGTTTCTGAAAAAAATCTAATCTCCATGTTATCCGCATCAGTCTAATCCCCAAATACAAGGTGTTTTCAATTGACAAAAATATCCCACAAAAAGACCAACGTGTTTATAAAAACAACCCTTTCCTTTCATTGGCCCCATGGGTTCTCTAAAGCCGTTTGATTTTTATCTCTTTACCCTGTACAGTTGATGTCATAATAACTTTGGGATTTCCAGGTAAAGGAATATTTCTGTTCTAACTAGATTCTAGTTTTGATAAAAAATGTTTCTCCTCTAAAAAAATATAGCATACCCAAACAGAGAAATTCAATTAATCAACAATTATTGCTTTTTGATGCTTTCATGTTTTCACATTAATTTGATAAAAGAGCTTTCGTTTATCCAAATGACTCTATTTCATTAAAAATTAAAACTGACTAGAAATGATTAGCTTGTCATTATTGGTATAACGGTGAATTATTTAAACAGTGGCTTATTTTCCAATCGCATGTCATTTCAGACGACGTACTAAATGAACAACGATATAAAAAAATTATTCTTGAGAGGATTTCAATTTTCAAATATTCCCTGGATTTATGGAAGGAATAGTCACGCAACGACTTTTTTTGGTCTAAAAAAGATGATTGATATAATGGAAGCAAACGCCAATAACAAACTCCTAAACCTCGTTATACAAACTTTGGTAGGTAATACGTAATTTTATTGTTCTATTGTCGTCAGTCCAGTTCTATTACCGATAAAATACTGTGTTTATTATTTAATTATCCCATATAGAAGCGCAAGCATTGTAACAATGTTATCAAAATTACTACTGCTCTTGCAAGAATTTTGAATGGTTTAGTAGCTATTTTATGATGTTGGCTGAATAAAATGAGCTTTTGTTTTATGAGCTTTGGTATATAGGTTTTTAAGGGCTGAAATTTTCTGTTTCCGGGGAAGTTGGCTAGACGAATGGGTAGTTTGATGACTTCTTCGGTTCCACTATTGCTGAAATTAGGATATTACGAGTAGAATACCTATAGGAAGTAAAGATGTCATTTTAATAGCGGAAATATGAGCCTTTTTTTCAAGTTCACTGGATCAAAAAGGGTCTTTCTGAAGTCCATCAGTTTGATGACACTCTTGTTTCCTAAGTCATTAAATTTGACGCCCCTAGACTTGGACTTGATGTGCAAATGACAAAAAGTTTATTTCTGACTGCTAAACTTTAGAAAATATTAAACTTTCAAAAAAGCAGATAATATTATATTAGGTCAGATTAGGTTTGGAAGGGCTCACCCTACAACTGTAAAGCTTGCACTCGGAGGCCCATTGGCCCATTCAGGGTGGTTCCCTCCTATTTCTTTTGACCTATTCCTCCTTTCTTCGTTTTGTGCCAGTGCATGGTTTTCACGAAGTTCAGTATTTCCATTGTCCTTATCTTTCCTGCGTCTTCCAGGTCCTCCAGGAAACTTTTCCCCAGGTGGTGTAGGCGTTCCTCCTGCAGGGCTCGGCAGTGATATAGTAGATGGTCTACCGTTTCATCCTCATCAAAGCATTATTGACATAAGTAGTTAATCGATCCCGAGACCCCACTTATGAAGCATCGTTCCGAGTTCACAGTGTCCTACTTCACTGCTTATTGATCTTTTATCCAGTTTTATTAACTCCCTGGTTTTCTCTATGTCCACGTACGGCCACAGAGCTCGTGAATCGTGATGTTACGTAATCACTGCTGTGCAACTGCTTCAGGCTACTTTATGCTACTAAATCCTCCAACAGTTTGATCGTTTGGTTCTGATGTATTGTGTGCTTCAGCTTGGTCCTTTTTCATTCCCAGTTTTGCCAGTCTGCAATATCGTTCCCTTCAATATTACTATGTCCAGGAACCCATTTTAGTCCGCTATTACTGTTCATGATCAGGGACAGCGCTTCCCGGCAGCTAAACATTATTTTTGGTTTCACTAAATGTGATTCTAGTAGTCTTAGCGCTGCTTTGTTTCCCACAGATATGGTGACATTGCCCATCGTATTATACTTCCTTAGCAATACCCTTCCTTCATTTTCAGTAGCAATTATTTCAGCATACCGGATGCTGCAATCATCCCTGGGTTTGTATAACTCTTGAATGTTTAGTGCTTCTGGGTATACTCTGGATCCTGTGCCGGTTTTTGTTTTTGCGGCATCTGTGAAGATTGCCTAATTTTCCCTATGTATAGGGGTTTGATCTCAATCTTTTCTTGAAGGCATAGTGATCATTATCCTTAAGCATTTTCGAATGTCCATAATCAGTTTCCTTCCTCAGTTTAGATTCTCTGAGTCTGAGAGCTCCCTTTGCAGCTGTGCCTCTTATGAACATATCTATTGGCAACAGATCCAGCATAACGTAACTTCTAAAGGCTGCCTGCGGTGTGCTTCTTTTTGCTCCCGTTGTACCGAGTGCTGCCATTCTCTACTATGGTCAGCATTTTCAAGTTCACCTTTCTGTGAATAGCTATCCACCATACTACCGCTCCGTAGATTATAATGGTTCTGTAATGATATGCGGTTGCAGTCTTTCTACAGGCAGGTGTATATTGCATTCAGACCTTTTTCATTTATTTCTTCCTCGACGAGAGTTTGGAGTCAAGAACTGTAAAACTAGGGTTTTTGCATTTTCTTGTGAACAGGACTAGCTTGGTTTTTTGAGGTGTTTACTTCCAATCCGTTCTAACCTGCCTATCTAGAGAGCTCCTTTAATGCTGAATCCATGATCTCGCTGATGGTTGATAATAATATGCTGAAGCCCCTCACCAGTACTACTACGTTGTCAGCATACGCAATCAAATTTATCCTCCTTCCTCTACTCTAAAGGTTTTTAGCAGCAAAAGTAGTAAGTCATTGTGTATTTTCACGGCTATGTAAACTGAATTACCATTTGGATCAACCCTAGAATAGATAGGAATTATTGCCTACCCAATTCTCTTCAAGTACTCTCCTCCATACTATTCCTGCCAGTCTCTCTATATTGTCCTGCTTTCTTTCTGACTGTTGTCCATATCAGAGATCCGATATGTTCGCAGACATTTATTACTTTTGTCTTATAATCCTCATAACTTTTGGAGCTGGCCAGTTTTGCGTTTAGCATATTATATGTCGTTCCGTTCCATTGGTTGTTGGGTTATTGCACTGCCTCCTATAGTTAACAAGCCATGAAGTTGGAAATGACGGCAACGTCGCGTATAGTGCTATTTTGTTATTGGGTTATGTGTTTCTGTGTATTGCTTTCATTGTGTATTGTTGCAATTTAGTATTTTTATGGGCATTATTGACGAAAAAGTGGATAGAAACACACCAATATATTGCCCATATTTAGTTGATACCTGTTCCTTTGTGCTTTGATTGCTAATTTTTAGCAAATGAGTACAGGAGCAAAAATGAAGGTAAGGTAAGGTAAAACAATAAAAACAATATTAATATTTGTCTGCAAGAGCATAGGTCTCGATATATTACCTAAGATATTTAAACTTGTTCCAGATGCCATGAAACTACTGTGTTCCTGGGTGCAAATCGAACTATTAGGAGTTCCTTAAAAACTGAAGAAATGCAAACATTTTTATTTCCAAAAAAATTCTGAAGTGCAAAAAATGTGGATGAAAGGAATACACCAAGATAATTATACCCGAGATTATACAATAACGAAAAATTCTGTGGTGTGTTGTAAGCATTTTGAAGAAACCGAAATAATTAGATTTGAAACAAACAAGGATAAAGGCGTAGTTCGAGAGTTCAAACTAAAACGTCCAACTCTTAAAAGTAGGTACCAGGTACCTCTTATTTTCGAAAATCAGCTCAAGTATTTGAATGGACTTGCCTTCCGAAAAAATCCCGAAGAAAGAAAAAGTTAGATTTTCAAAAGACATACTGAAACATAACACTTTAGACTCTAGAAATATATTCATTTAAATCAATTATTTACTGTTCTTATTTACACAAATAGTTAAATTATTCATTGAATTACTGTTTTTGGCCCTTTAGTACAATAAATTATGCATTTTTTGTGATTCATATTAATAAAATAAAAAATATATATGTATACAAACAAACACCACCAGCACCACTTGGCGGTAAGATTGCGGTGTTGCCTTTTTAACTTCATGGCTTGTTAAATGTAGGAGGCTGTGGTTATTGCAATTTTGTCGATGTTTATTTTGGTAAGTGTTGACCTCGGTGTTGACGTTTGTGGCATATTTTCCAAAAGCAGCCCAGTTCTTATCCTTTGGCCCAGGTATCCGAAATATTCCTGTACTTTATGTGTTTTTATCCTCGTAAAGAGGAGTGCTATGAGTGCTGCGACCATCCACGAAACCGCAAAAAAAGCAGTTGGCAGCATCGAAATTAACAGGGAACAGGTCCAGGTAGCCATGACGCCAATCCAAGGCATGTATACATGAGGGTAGATCTGGGAAGTCAGGTAGGCCGAATGGTTTGAGGCGCTGCGTTCAGGTCGCAGTATTTTTATGACGAGGTTCATATTTGAAAGAATCTTCTACGTTCGACATTAATAAAAAACTGCAACTTCTCAAAAATCCTCCAATTCTCGTAATTCTGAGAAACTTCCGGAAACCTATTCATTTTGCGTGGTGATAATATTTTACCTTCTGGACAATAATTCTTGCTGCTTATGACAACCAATGAATATGATAACATGGGAAAATTATCGCTGTAATTCTCTCTAGCTAAACTAACGAAAAAAAGAATTTTCGTTGTAATTTTGAAAATTTCTAACACATGAGTGGAATAATCTCTGCAATATTCCGGTCCATTCCGTTGATACTTGCCTAATATTTGATAGCTTTTCCTATTTTTTCATGTATTATCAGTGTCTAGCAGGTTTTCCGAATTGACTCTGGTAATTTCCTGTGTCAGCTTTCATCTTATGTCTCATGTTTGATTGCACTTGAATAAGTTATATTCTTGTAGTTTTTCAATACATTTTTAGGGTCCAGATCTGAAAATTACCTATTGGTGAGAGTTCATCCATCTTTTCTTCCAATTTGATGGTGTCTGTTTTTACTGAACTTTTCAAAATCATTCTGGCTCTATTCGTTTTTGTCTTTAATGTTCTCTTTAATTCATATTAACATAAACTTTTTACAACTAGGATAAACGTTCTCACCAAGTTTTATTTAAATCTGTGGGAGGGTTTTTGGAAACCTACTAATCAAAGCTTTTTGCATTAAAGTTTTAACACCCTGTACTTCGAAAAGAAAGCATTTTTCGACACACTTTTCGATTATTTATTTTTTTCAATACCAAAGTTCAATTTATTCTAAAAGTTTGATCCGACTAGGTACACGGAAAAAAATCCTTTTAATATATTGTATTGTAAAAAATATATTATAGCATGTAAAATAATTTTATTACGATTTAACAACCTTGTATAATGCCCGTATTACATCTGTGTATTTTTCCGTGTATTTATTCATGTAGTTCAGGCTGCCAACATTATTTTGTTTTTCATAATGCTAATTTATGTTGCGTTTGATGTTTTTCGGTTGTCACCTTGAACTACATGAATAAATACATGGAGAAATACACAGATGTAATACAGGCATAATATTAATAATCACATGTTTCTAATAAACGAAATAATAGCAATGTATAATAAATGATATAAAAAATTATAGTAGAATCTTTTGTCATAAAAAATGGAGTGTGGTTTTTATTATAAAATATAATAAATTAGGTGTCCTATTATACCTGTTTGTTAAGTCTATGACCTATTTGCTCATAGTAGCATTCTAGCATATTAGGTAGTACAGTTTATAATACATAAATACTAAGAAGAAGATATTGGAAAGTTTTGACCTTTCCACATTAGGAAACATTTGAATGTAAGTATCACTGAACCATAAAATGGGACCCATTTTTTTTTTCAAATTTCAGTTAATTTGAAAATATTATAATTTTCAGCTAGGTGATCTAGAATTTGGTGTAGTTTCCCGAAATAAGGCCGATAGAGACTTTGCCAGCAGGTACTGTGACGAACTTTTCTATCGATCAAAACTGGGTACCTGATGATACGCCTCATTCTGAGGAACAACGACATCCAGGATCCACCTCCAGAAAAAAAAGTAAGTTCTTGATTTTTATATGTCTAGTAGGTATACAATATATAAGTACCTATTTTGAAAATTGTTGCTAATAGTCACTACCAAAATACAAATAGGATAAAAACTTGAATATTTTTATTGTAAATTTTAGGCTTGTTTAGAGGATCTGGATCTAGTTCAACAAGTAACATCAAAATAATGGATTGTTTGATGAACATCGATTATGTATATCAAAATGGATTTTTTTTTCTGAATGATACCTCATCGACGAAATATTTCTGAATGATACACAGAACATTGCCTAGTTTCAACATTATCAAATAATGATTTAATTTTCTCGAATTGTTCACCTTATTGTTACCTTATTATATATACATATCTTATACTATATGCAATAGAAAGTGATACCGAAAAATATGTAAAAAATTGTTTTATTTATTATATACCTAACTTATAAATTATGAAAAAATATAATAAAATTTAATATAAGTGTGTAGTACAATTTATTATAAAACTATTGTATTATTTATTATAAAACTATTATATTATTTATTATAAAACATACTACACTTTAAAATCTACGTATTATTGATCTAATAAAACTGTATTCTTCAATTATATTACATCAAGTAATAGACTTTATAGTAAATTTATTGTGAAACATTTTAAAATTTTATAATATCGGTAATGGGAAAGGATACTTATTCTCAATAGAAAATCTTGTATATTGATTATTAGAAAAATAATATATGTCTTATTATATTAGGTAATCGTCCCATATGGATTAATATTTTTTAATAAAGCATATTATATTTTCAATATCGTTCACTATATAATTTTTTCCGTGTAGATATTTAGAACCCTGGCTAAGAACCTTGTATTAGTTGATAACTCCTTCGAATTTATGTTTTTTAAAGCGATTATTCAGATTGGAGTTTAAGTTTGGGTGGTCCAAAACAATTTTTTTTTCACCAGTCATCTCAAAAATTAAAATCTGACAATTCATATTATGAACTCATGACATGCATGTCTCCAGGTATAAAACATAAATTCAAAAATCCCAATAAAGCACCCATAATATAAACTGTCAAACAAACTATAATAAGACCATTATCCGACCATAAGGATTATTTTTTCTACTGAATATTCGGAACACCTTTTCGCCATCATAAGGCTGAACAGCTTCAGGGGCCCATACCTTTAAAATACAACTAAATTTACGTATTGTATCGTTTACAATGCTATGAATAGAGACCTACGTTTGGGTTTTTGGTATTACAATGTCTTTGTATGTGAATTTAAGATATATGGACATCACAGTGAATGAAGTTGCTACCACCTTGCTGGGCTGCGCTTTTTGCTTGATTGGGTTTCTGAAAAAGGGACTTTTTTCTGTGGTCGCTTAAGGTGTCTTGGTGCTTGGAAGTAGCTGCAGTGGGTCTTTATTTAATGAGAATGTAAGACATTTTTTGACAAGGAGATTTGAGACATAAATAATTTTTTTCATTGCTGCTTGAAGGGGATCAACATCTAACTTTGGAAGAAAGTTTAAGAAGATGGCATTTGAATGTTCAGAGTATTAAAACAAATAGCATTAGATATTATTATGTGGCCACTTTGTTCTACCTTTTCAGACAATGTGCAGCTTTTTATATGGCCATTGAGTTTTTGAAAATTGTTTGATAATATTATGTGTGGTTTATTGATTAAATCAAGTGTATAACTGTAAAAAACAATAATAAAATACCCTTTGATTCTATCGAGCACCAAAAATAATGTTTTTAAACAGAATAAGTTTCGCGAAGGGCCATTTCTTACCTATTAGAAGCAGTCTAGTAACTTATATGAGTCAGAGCCAGCATCAATTAGACCAGCAAACTTTTTATACCTATCTCCTACAAGCCAGCTGAGAAATTTTTATCAATGTTATCACCCACAAGACGGGTCCGTTACACTGCCCCCCCCCTTCCCGGTTCTCCAAGAGGCTCAATATTTTAGCACCATATTGCACCCACCTAGCACTACCTAGCACCCAACTTACAGGGATAGCACCACACCCCCCAGCGAGTTATAGAACATTTTCACCAGGGGGGGGGGGGAAGCTAAAGTATCGCGAGCCCCCCCCCCCCGTTTTGCCAATAGGTCGAATTTTTTAGCGCTCCATTGCACCCACCTAGCACTACCTAGCACCCAACTTATAGAGCTAGCAACACATCCCCTAGCGACTTGTAGGACATTGTCACCGGGGTGGGGGAGCTAATGTAACGCGAGTCCCCCCCCCCCGTTTTTCCAATAGGTCCAATTTTTTAGCGCTCTATTGCACCCACCTAGCACTACCTAGCACCCAACTTATAAAGTTAGCACCACATCCCCCACCGAGTTATAGGACATTTTCACTGGGGGGGGGGGGGGGCTAGCACCACACCACTGTGCGAGTTGTAGAAAATTTTTCTCGTCTGTTATTGCCGGCCTCATTGCGTTGGGCAGGCAAACTTACAGACTCGCCACATAAGTATCACTTTTGCTCCTAATAAAACAATATACTATAGCAATTTTAATACCCATTTAGAATAACTCCATCCTTATTTATCAATCATGAATCGGATGAAATTAGACTATCCAAAACACGCGACAGGTTTTTCCACTTTTTTCACAATTTTACCCGGTAACCATTCTGATTTGTCTTGTTTTTGAACTCTGACTCCTTCACCCTCACTTAATATAGGTAAAGTTTTAACGTGCTTGTCAAAATCTGATTTTTGCCTTTGCTGTTTATTTCTGAAACATTTTACAATACAGTTATCTTTTTTAGGAAATATATCAAATTCAGGCAAAAGGCTATTAATTTTTCGATTAAACAATAAGGTTGCTGGTGATGGAATGTTATGGTCGATCGGTGTGTTTCTATATTCAAGAAGGCAGAGGTACTCATCTTTACTGTCAACTTCAGCTTTTTTCATTATGTTTTTAAATGTTTGAATGCACCGTTCAACCATACCATTTGATTGAGCATGTGTTGGACTAGATGTTATGTGCTTAATATTCCAAGAATCTACAAATTTCTTAAACTCGTCCGAGCTATAGTTAGTGCCATTATCTGATCTGATTATTTTAGGTATACCATGACGTGCAAAAAATGATTTAAGCAGCTCAATTGTATGTTTACTATCCAATTTTTCTAATAAACCTGTTTCTATAAACTTAGAATACTAGTCAATCACAATTAAATAATTTTTTCCTTTAATATAACATACATCAGTTTCAACAGTCTCCCATGGATTACCAGAAATTTCAGTCTGAATCAATGGTTCTTTTGCATTTGAGTTTCTAAAATTTAAACAAGTTTCACAGTTTATAACAAAGTTTTCAATGTCTTTATTTATATTGGGCCAGAATAAACATTGGCGGGCTCTAAGTTGACATTTTGTTATACCAAGATGATTAAAATGAATAATTCTTAGCATTTCATTTCTTAGATTATCGGGAACAATAATTTTATTACCTTTGAATAAAACGTCATTTAATGTTATAATTTCGTCTCTGTATTCCCAATACTTTTGTAATTCATTGGAAAGTTCATTTTTCTCAATCGGCCAGCCTTCTTTTACTATTTTAATCAATTCTTTTAATTTATAATCATTTTTTGTTTATTGATTACATCAAGTGTATAACTGTAAAAAACAATAATAAAATACCCTTTGATTCTATCGAGCACCAAAAATAATGTTTTTAAACAGAATAAGTTTCGCGAAGGGCCATTTCTTACCTATTAGAAGCAGTCTAGTAACTTATATGAGTCAGAGCCAGCATCAATTAGACCAGCAAACTTTTTATACCTATCTCCACCAAGCCAGCTGAGAAATTTTTATCAATGTTATCACCCACAAGACGGGTCCGTTACACTGCCCCCCCCCTTCCCGGTTCTCCAAGAGACTCAATATTTTAGCACCATATTGCACCCACCTAGCACTACCTAGCACCCAACTTACAGGGATAGCACCACACCCCCCAGCGAGTTATAGAACATTTTCACCAGGGGGGGGGAAGCTAAAGTATCGCGAGCCCCCCCCCCCCCCCCGTTTTGCCAATAGGTCGAATTTTTTAGCGCTCCATTGCACCCACCTAGCACTACCTAGCACCCAACTTATAGAGCTAGCAACACATCCCCTAGCGACTTATAGGACATTGTCACCGGGGTGGGGGAGCTAATGTAACGCGAGTCCCCCCCCCCCCCCGTTTTTCCAATAGGTCCAATTTTTTAGCGCTCTATTGCACCCACCTAGCACTACCTAGCACCCAACTTATAAAGTTAGCACCACATCCCCCACCGAGTTATAGGACATTTTCACTAGGGGGGGGGGGGGCTAGCACCACACCACTGTGCGAGTTGTAGAAAATTTTTCTCGTCTGTTATTGCCGGCCTCATTGCGTTGGGCAGGCAAACTTACAGACTCGCCACATAAGTATCACTTTTGCTCCCAATAAAACAATATACTATAGCAATTTTAATACCCATTTAGAATAACTCCATCCTTATTTATCAATCATGAATCGGATGAAATTAGACTATCCAAAACACGCGACTTTGACAAGCAAAATATGGCCGACAAGAGGCACACAAACATTGACACAAACACGAACCATAACGTCATTATGTTATGTCATTAATAATCATAATTCAATACTTATTTTCTATTGTGTGCGTCCCAATTTTTGCCAGTTTCTACCCAATTAAGCAATACTTATCGTTTGGGCAAAGTTGCTCTACCTGCATTTCACTTGGACACGCAGGATCTACCCTTGATGTGAAAATATTTATTTTTTCTACTCGCGTGCGCAAAGTTATTACTTTGCACACTCATTTGCGTGCGCAAAGTTGAACTTTGCGCACGGAAACTCTTTGCGCACTCAATTTTGTTATGCATAGTTACCGCATTTATACTCGATTTTTCAATGTTTTGTGGGTTTCTGGATTAACTTATATTCATAAGGAAGGGCCTGATATTATTTTTGTTCCAAGAAAGGCATTCAGGTGATGTTTAGCTTTTTTAATTTGACACTTTCCGTATAAGAAGCGAGTGGAGGAAAAATCCAGCAAAAATATATGAGAGGTCAGGCGACCATTGGCATGGAGAGCCACCAACTCGCATTCCTTTGGAGTATCAGATTATAAAAGTTGGATTGTAAGTTATACTTCCTCCATACCAAAATTTGGCAGGAAAAACAAACTTGTTCAAATTATAAGTAAACGTCGCTAGCACAACCAATGTTGCAAATAAAGTCAAACTGGCCACTAAAAAAAAAATTGAAAACACAACACATTGAACTAGAAGAGAAAATTACCAATTCTGAGCATCTGGAAACATTTAAGAAAATTAGGTTCAGCTCCTCTGGATGCAAATCTTCAAACACTCGTAGAAAAAATATTGTTCCTAACACTTGCGCAAAGTGTCTTTCCCGCGCTCAAAGCTTATCCGAACTCCGCTTCGCGTCGTTCGTCTAACTGCTTTTTCGTGCGGGAAAGTATCACTTTGCGCACTTGTTAGGAAAATAACTATATTTCAACTCCACCGTACAGTGTTGTGTTTTGATTTGTATTGTTTTTTTCACTTGGAATTTGAAAAAATTTAAGAATTTGCCGATCTCCAGGGCTGCGTTCAGGAATGACTACAGCCAAGCCAAAATTGGCATTTTGCGTTCGATTTCGACTCCAACCTACGTGGTTCGGCATTACAGGTGGAGGGGGAAAAGTAGGTTTTGGAATTAGCATTGCCGACCTTGAACGCAACCCAGGACTTCCACATTTACCTATTACTACAACACGTTGTAGGCATGTTTTTCGCGTTTTTGAGAACTATTTACTACTATTCACATACACTATTCAAATACACTATTTCTAACAATAATGGAAATAACAGTTTTAGGTATCAGAACGCAAATAATTCACAATGAGCCCTATTTTAAGCTCATACATTATTTGATGACAAATTTGATGACACATAAACAAAGGGTTTGTGTGCCTTTTGGCGGCCATTTTAATTCAAGTTTGACAGCATCTTGGATAGTCTAATAGGAAATTCCTAACCTTATTTTATTTGAGTGTTCAAGAAGCGACATTAACCGTTAGTACCATTTAAGATTCTAAAGTTGCCGTCACTTTATCGATACTATTCAGTGATGAAATTAGATG
This sequence comes from Ceutorhynchus assimilis, assembly GCA_917834065.1. Lineage (NCBI taxonomy): Eukaryota > Metazoa > Arthropoda > Insecta > Coleoptera > Curculionidae > Ceutorhynchus > Ceutorhynchus assimilis. The sequence continues at coordinate 38,967,574 of OU892280.1, read as the reverse complement.
AGACATGAAGAAGCGGCAAAAAAAGTTACCTAGATCTCCAAAATTTCAATTATATTGGGTGACGGAATTATCACCTGGGTCAAACGTTGTGGAGGGTATCCCATAAATAGATGTGGTGGAAAAAAAAGATTTTTTTTTAAAATTTAATCTACAGTGTGTACCACTTTTCATGAATACACCCCGATATCTTAGTTAATAATATTGCGATTGAATTCAAATATAAAGGTGATTGTATGATGGAAAAATGAAGTATGTGATATAGTGAACATTTTGATCTAACGTTGGCGTACGGTGTTGGGGGGTAAAAAGGAATTCTTATTTTGGGAAAAAGATACCACGGCTTATTTTAGATGACTCAGATTTAGAATCAGCACCCTCAAAAACCTCTTAATTTATATTTTCAAAATTTCAAGAGCTGAGTTTAGCAAAAAAAAAAAAAAAAATAGGCAGTACTAACATTTTTGTTTCAATTCACTTTTTCTAATAAGTTGTTTATTTCTGATGATAGATGTGTAAATTTCTAATGAAAAATGCGAGGAAGAATGTTAAAAGTTTAAATCATTTTGAAATTACCAGAAAAGAAAAGGTACCTAGTTATGTTGAAAATGCAGAAATTTAATAGTTATTTATACACCAAGTGAGTTAAATGAATGTTTATGATAAGAAAGTTTAACCCACGAGCCCTAGCGAGTGGGTTAATTTTCTTCGAATGAATAAACATTTTAACTCACGTGATGTATACAAAATTTTATCTCATTTTGCTGTACAGGGTGGTCATTTTATCTTGATAACATTTTAAACTGTCATAATTTCTTATTTTTAAAGTTATTTAAATAAATAAAAAAACATACTGTATGGTTGTTTTCCAAGTTTTAGATAGGATGGACAAAAAACAAAAGACTAATATATTTTGACAGTTTTGCACACAATAGTTATTTGTGTACCAAGGCCGTAAAGTTGCGGCCGAGGCGCAGCCGAGGCCAAGCAAATTTCAGGTGAGGCCAAAAAAGATCATTCGGCCGAGGTGCACACAAAATTTTTTAGGCGAGTGTTTGTTCTTGAAAAAAGAAGAAAATTCAACAGTAGCTTTAAACTTTATTGATCAGATAAATAATCCAGCAAAGATAGGTAGATACACAATTATTAATAACAGAAACTACGATAAAGAGAGTGTGAGTATAGAAAATTGTCGACTTTTTCGCCTTTACATTGAGCTTTTTTAAAAAAGCAATCAATTTTGAAAACTTGCTGATCTGTTAGGTATTTCCGACTATAATTGTAAATTTTAAACTAGATTATAACATAGGTGGACCTGAAGACCATAACGTTGAGGATTATCTAATTTTGGAAGTTTGTTTGATAATATGTTTCATTCTAATTGCATTATATACCATACAACACAATTGAATACAATTCACTTTATATTTACATGCAGAAATGTTTCATTTATTCTAACTGCAAATATTGATTACCTACACAGATTACCTGCAAAGGTAGGTAGGTAGACAGAATTTTCCATTAGAATCAATAAAACACTTCTGCATGTAAATATAGAGTAAATCGTGTTAAAGTGCATTGTATTATATGTATTGCAATCAGAATGAAACATATTATCAAACAATTTAAAAATTTACTGGGTGTTCCATTCAAAAAAATGCTATTTGTGTGAATAACTGTCAAAATATATCAGTCTTTTGTTTTTTGTCCACCCTATCTAAAAGTTGGAAACCAACCCTACAGTATGTTTTTTTATTTATTTAAATAACTTCAAAAATAAAGAAATTATGACAGTTTAAAATGTTATCAAGATAAAATGACCATACTGTACATACCGGGTGACCACGAGATTACTGACCAAGCTCTAGTTCAGGCATGAATATCAATATCGATTTCAAGTTTTGAGGATGTATATTATTGATATCGATGCAGAATTTCGCCATAAAAACAATCGACTATCGCTTCTGGTTTGACCGCAAGTGCCATCAACTTCTTTATTTCAACTAGATCACCCCCTATATTATTACATTTTTGGATTCTATGAGAAATTCTAAGCATATTTAATGGATAATATCCTATACCTAACTCTAAGAGTTTTCAAGAAAATCGCGATTGAAAATGTCAAAAAATAATTTTTATTTTAGTTTTGACAGCAAACATTGGAAAGAAGGTTGAAGCTTTTACGATATTTTTAACTCATTTTAGAAGCACTAAAGGGCAGTGGCGGCTGGTGAGAGGAAAAGTTGGCGGTGCACACACTCAGGAGGTAAGCCCCAGAGCCGCGCACATTTTTTTGGACTGACCCAAACTAACCCAAATTTTGATCTGAAAGTTGTAAAAAAAACACGCCTCAGAAAGTTTTTTCACTTATTCTCAATTCAAACGTCGGCATTTACCATTTCTACAAAATAATAAATGAAGCACGGGCGGAGTACGAGAAATTTAATAAAACAGTTTTATATAAAATAAGACATAAGGCACTATAAAAATCATATAGGAATCAAATTCATAAAAAATATCTACTGCACTGTCTTTCCAGACGAAACTGATTTCTTTGCGGCAGGCGCTTCAAAGAAATATGCCGCCCTATGGCGCCAGGGACGCCGGCCGCTAAAAAATCTAACCAATAAGATATTTCTGGACTGGAGTCAACGTTGACGGTCTATCGATAGTCAAATCAAATGAGACAGTAAAAAAATTAAATTCCTTCGGTGTTCGGCATTTTACTTATGAAGCACTTATAAGGCACGATACAGATCAAATAGGCATCAAACTTATAAAAAAAAAGTGTGCAGTACGCACCCAGTAGAAGTGAAACCTTCTTCTCTTCTTCTTCTTCTTTCTTGGTTATGGCTTCTGCTCCTATAAGGGCAATTTCGCCAGCACATTTGGGTTGGTCCGGAAAGCCGTCTGGCTCAGGGCCATGTTCCGAACCAGATTCGATTCAATCTCTTCTATCTTCAATTTTTTTATGTTGAAGGCACATCCAGGATTTGCCTAGATCAATCGCTGAAACCGGATATAACCTTTTCTGTCAAAACAAACAGCGTTTTCACAAGTCTCGGACTCTGGCCGCCATCTTGCCAACGTAACCACGCGTGAGCCTTCTGTTTATCTAGGAATCTAAGCCGGCTTAGTCAAAAAGACGCAAACAAATCCACGGATGGCGATGAATCTCGGTTTTTACTCGCGGAGGTGAGACAAAATTTGGTCTCTACACGCCTCTAGTGCACTACCCGGTGAAGCTCTTTGAGCTCCTTAAACCAACCGCCCACACTCTGGCGAGGACAAAACGAGACTGAAGTGAAACCTTCATCGAACTACATCCATTACACACATACTAACATATACAGTGGCGTCCCCCCCCCCTGTTTTTGTCGTAAGGACCAATGTGTTAGAAAAGGATTTTATATGTGTAAGGAAAATGAGGAAGGCCTCTTTCTAACACATTGTTTCTTATGACTGAAACAGATATAATTTTTTTTCTCGAAAACTGTTAGAGATAAACCTATCGAAGTTTATATCATTGAAATCAGCAAAAACAGAGTTATCCAATGAGCTATTAATATATAGGATGTTTCATTTGAAAATATCGGAATTTGGTCGATATCTTGAAATCGGAACGATATAGAAAAAAACTGAGTCCGCCACTGGATCGTGCTCAAAAAAGTGTCTCCATAATGTTTTTACAGAAATAAAAAAAATTGTTAAATAAAAAACTTATAGTCATTTTTCATAATAGGGGAAAATCGAAAATCGCCCTGTATTAATGGTACCATTGAAGATATCGCCAAACGGTTTTTGACATTTGGCGTTTCTCGAAAATCATTTCCATGACATCTAAGTCAATTTTCCTCTATCTGGTCTGGAAGTGTATTTTTCCTGTTAAAACACTGCAATTTGCAGCACCCTGTACAGACTGAATCGGATTCTGGAAAATGATCCCCAGGTCTTTTGGGACCTTTTCCAGAATTTTTCCGACCCTTTCAAGAAATTTCCAGGCCTCTTCCAGACGTTTCCAGAGATTTCTAGACATTATCCAGACTTATCCAGAGTATTTCAGACTTCATCCAGATTAATCCAGACTTTATCCAGACTTGTTCAGACTGATCCGGATTCTGGAAAATGATCTCCAGGTCTTTTGGGACCTTTTTCAGAATTTTTCCAACCCTTTCCAGAAATTTCCAAGTCTTTTCCAGACGTTTCCAGAGATTTCCAGACTTTTCCAGACAATATCCAGACCTATCCATAGTTTTACAGACTTTATCCAGATTTATCCAGACCTTATCCAGACTTGTCCACACTGATCCGGATTCTGGAAAACGATCCTTAGGTCTTTTGGGACCTTTGGCAGAATTTTTCCGACCCTTTCCAGAAATTTCCAGGTTCTTTTCAGACTTTTCCAGAGATTTCCAGACTTTTCCAGACTTCATCCAGATTTATCCAGACATTTTCCAGACTTGTTCCAGCTCACTTGGCTTGTTCCAGGTTCTTGTTTTGTGTTGTGTGTTAATTAAATTGCCGCAAAAACTAATCCGGGCCGTTCGATCAGGTGGCCCCGTTTATACGTATAAAAACAGCTGGTTACTCGGAGCGCGGCGCCGCGGCGTGACCTTCTCCAACGTAATTGCCGTGTTGCAGCGGGGCCGTTGTGAGATGTGCTCGGACGGATAGTCCAGCGAGTTTAGTTTAGTCAGTCGCTTAAATTATTGTCTAGGAAATTTAGGAATAATAACGACAGAAATTTTTCCGGGATCAAATTATAAAATGATAAGTAATTTGATCTGACGATTGTAATACCTATTGAACTAAAAAAAAAAAAATATATTTTAAAAGGACCGACATATTTTGCGCCAGTGCCACGGCCCCTTGGCCCCTTAGGGCCAGCCGCCACTGCTAAAGGGTCCCACAACAAAAATAAAACTTCCGGTTCAATCGAAGGTTTTCGGTCGATCTACTTTTGAGGTTATGTTACTGCAATAATTTCAATGGTATACCATACTTAGAACTAAAAATTCGTATTCTAAGAACAATTTTGAATCTTTTTTGTGTACGCTTTCCTATACCTAAAGTTTACTGTTTTTGAGATATTTGACACTTGATGTAAGGATGTCTTTGGAACAACGAATACCAAAAACAGTATTAACAGCATTAATTTTAATCCTTTTTATAAGTTTATTTAAATAGATCACACAGAATGCAGTTTAAAAGAGTCTCATTTGTTGTGTTCCTTGAATCCCGATTTGCACTGTTACCCAAAGGTCGCAAATAGTCCAAAAAGTTAGGGACGCAAACGTGAACAATACAAACGTGAACAATACTGTAAAATATCTCAAAAACAGTAGACTTTAGGTATAGGAAAGCGTATACAAAAAAGATTCAAAATTGTTCCTAGAATACGAATTTTCAGTTCTAAGTATGGGATACCATTTAAATTATTGCAGTAACATAACCTCAAAAGTATACCGACCGAAAACCTTCGATTGAACCGGAACTGATATTTTTGTGGTGGGACCCTTTAGTGCTTCTAAAATGAGTTAAAAATATCGTAAAAGCTTCAACCTTCTTTCCATTGTTTGCTGTCAAAACTAAAATAAAATTTATTTTTTGACATTTTCAATCGCGATTTTCTTGAAAACTGTTTAAGTTAGGTATAGGATATTATACATAGAATATGCTTAGAATTTCTCATAGAATCCAAAAATGTAATAATATAGGGGGTGATCTAGTTGAAATAAAGAAGTTGATGGCACTTGCGGTCAAACCAAAAACGATAGTCGATTGTTTTTATAGCGAAATTCTGCATCGATACCAATTATATACATCCTCAAAACTTGAAATCGATATTGATATTCATGCCTGAACTAGAGCTTGGTCAGTAATCTCGTGGTCACCCGGTATATATAATTATCGGTTCATAACGTTCTACGTCTTCTGATTCCCGATCTCCAATCATGTTTGATGGACATTTAAAAAATAGAAATCAAATTATAAACAGAATTCATTTAGCGAGCGCTAATATCTAATATAGAAACTGATAGTTGCTAGGGTATTACTAGTTTAATAAAAATATTTTATTTGCAAGCGTTTGGTTATGACGTTTTTACATAACCATTTTTCTAGTATTTGAGTTATGTCATGAGATTCATAACACAACTAGTGGTGTTATGGACTAGGTTATGAATTCATAACACAACTAGTGGTGTTATGGACTAGGTTATGAATCTATAACACAACTATTTTTGGTGATTTGACAAATACCTGTAAAGGTAAAATCAAGGTAGACAACTACTGATAAACGAAAATACTTGAAAAAATATTCTTATTTTTCGCTTTGTAGATAAAACGTTGAATACCACACGAGCGTTTAGACATGACTACAAATCTCGTGTGATAAGAACGACTCGGTCTGCGACCTCGTCGTTCTAATCTTTCACACTCGTTATCGTAATCATGTTCATAAACGCATTTGTAATGTAAATAACTATTAAGTCACTCAGGTGATAAACGTCTACTTACCTTTGTTATTATGCGTTCAATAATGTCACTTTTGAACGTCAAAATGGGATAAAATAATGTAATATAATGTCATCTGTAATTTTTGTTATCAAAATTAGAAAATAAAATATTTTGGAAATATTAATTAAGGGGTTTTTGGGGATGCTGATTCTAAATCTGAGACAAAACATTATCTGAAATAAGCCCTAATATCTTCTTTTCTTCAATACCTTTTTACCCCAATACCTTTTTATCCCCCAACACTGCAAGCCAATGGTAAATAAAAATTTCTACTATGTCAAATACTTCATTTTTATAAAGGTGCATCCAGACTAGAGCATTCGGGTCGAATGAGCAAGTTGAGGCAGAATAAATACACAGCAACAACTGCCTCATGTGGTTCGAACACCCGTCCACACTTGAATGCTCATTCTGCCTCGGCTTGCTCAATGCTTGCTCATGCGGGCCGAATGCTCTAATCTATACGCACCTATACATACAATCATCTATCATCTCCAAAAATTGGATTAAATCGCAAGATTTATTAACTGAGATATCGGGGTGTATTCATGAAAAGCGGGACACAGTGTACTTATCTCTTTACTTTGGTTTGATTAAAAAAAAATCAAATAACAAACAAAACCAAGTCTTCTAACATCCTTCGTATTGGGTCAAAAGTTAAATCAATAATAACAATTAGCCCCCTTCACCGGAGAAAATTTTCCATGACTCGCAGTGTGGTGTATTGCTAGCTCTGTAAGTTGGGTGCTAGGTAGTGCTAGGTGGGTGCAATATGGGACCTATTGGAAAACGGGAAAGGGGGGGGGGGGCTCGCGTTACATTAGTCCCCCTTCCAGTGAAAGTGGCCTATAACTCGCTAGGGGTTGTGGTGCTAGCTCTGTAAGTTGGGTGCTAGGTAGTGCTAGGTGGGTGCAATAGGGACCTAAAATATGGGGCCTATTGGAAAACGGGGGGAGCTCGTGTAACATCAGCCCCCCCCCCCCACTGAAAATCTCCTATAACTCGCATGGGGGTGTGGCCTGTAAGTGGGGTGCTAGGTAGTGCTAGGTGGGTGCAACGGACACACCACAAGTCACACTGACTTCTTGAAACAATATATCTTATCTGTTTTCACAACGTTGGTGACTAAACGGTTAAACGACTAAGAATGAAACCGTTAATGAAACTGAAAATTTCAGTGTTTTATTGAAGTTCGACAATATTGTAAATAAGGCTATGATAATTTATAGTACCATTTTCACATGAGAGAAGTCGAAAAGTCGCCATAAGGAACCATGTAAAGTTAGTACCTAGCTTTCGGACTTCGTGAAAAAATACTACACTATAAGGCAATATTGATCGTTTTGCGTCATATTGTACTTTTATTTTACAAATATTTCCCGTTCTTTCATATTTTTTGGTGAACTTGGAAAATATACATTAATAGATGTTTTTTTTTTCAGGTGCAGATTGTAGATCGTCAGAATAACGTCAACTAAACTCATATACGCCTAAAACGTGATTTTTAAAATCTATCGTTAGACCCTTAGATTATGTTAGACCTTCCTAGATTTTTGAGCCTTGGATTTAACTGACAGATTCTAGCAGACTCTGGTGATAATACCTATATTATTTTCAGATGAAGCCCTATTTCACAGCATAGTGTTTTTCCGTTTTAAATTAAATTTTTTGCAGGAATTGCTGGCAAAGCAAAAAATAGAAATTGCCGTTTTGAGCAAACAAAGAGACCAATTATCCCAAAAATGGTGCGGTAAACCGCGTGGAATAGTAAATTTAGCCCTTGTTTTTAGCCCACTCTCCTAACAACATAATTTATTTTCTACGACATGCGGGACTCAACAGCCTCAAGCATTGTTACAGCTGCCTTTTGTCGCCCTTATTTTGTTGTCCTTAGAATCAAAACGATAACTGTCTCTATTTGCGGGTGCAAAACGGCAACATTGAATCAGCCGAAAATAAGCCTATTAAAAAAAAAAATAAGAAAACAAACGTATTTTTTTAATGAGCCGTATAAGCTGGGTCGCGGCCCAGCTAGTGGTCCTGGTCCATTAAAATAAGGCAGGTGCTTCGACCCATTTTATTTTACATTGTATGTTACCATTCCAAATTATGAGGGACCATAAATTAAATTGTAACTGGCTGGTGGCATTTTTTGCTCCGTGATTTATTTTATTGCCATTGTTGGGCATTAATCAACACGCTGGAATAATGCAAAAACGTTTTTGCATAATCCAAATAACAAAAGCACAAAATGCAAAGTGGAATTATTATTAGATTCAAGCTTAATCTTTAAATTTTAACCCGCAAAAGGTACCCTTCGAAAAAAGAAAGTTATTATTCACAACTTTCCATTTTCCAGAGCCATGGGGAATACGTTTTTATGATATACGCCACGCCATAACCTATTGAATTGCAAGGGAATAATTCCCAACCACTGACAAGGAGTTAGAGGGGAAGTTTTAAAGATATAATAGGCAGAGACATAACTATAAATTCCTGGGGGCATATTCTTTTCTGAAGGGCGAGATTGGAGTTTAAATAATTTATAATTTCACCGTGTATGGTGTCATGTGGCCATGAAAGGCCGCGAAAATTAATAAATTTTTAAGCTAAGCAAAAGGTTCCGAAAACACCGGACGTTAATTATTTGCAGGGTTTGAATTTAGTAAATCTAGTGAAATTTTTAAAGTTCAATTTATCTATATTTAATTTATTTCATATAAAACTCTTTATCAATTATTGGTATTATCGTAACTTTAAATAATTGCTAACGTCAGAGCCTTATATAATAATTAATCGTATCGGTTGTGGAATAGTTTTGAGAGACAAGTAGGTAACTTAGCGTTGACTCGATATCATGTGTCTCGTGGGATCAAATTCCTTAACAAGTTACTTTATGAATAATTTTGACGTATCTGACATCAAGATTAACTGCTTAGGATGTGTCTGGAGAAATAGGCAAGTGTCTCTTAGCTAAATTTGGTTGGTAATTAATAGGAAATAATATTCCCGCTGAAATTTTTGAAAACTTCTTTCTCTTATTTTACCTTTTAAATTTCTCATATCAAGTGTCTAAATATACTTAATTCTTCTATTTTGAGATTTGTCTGCTAGAAGCTCAACCTGGAGATTTAACACGATAAGTATACTATCAGGGAGAAAAAATGGATAGAAAAGGACTCCCAGGAATGGTGGATAAAGCCAAATTATCAGCAGAACAGCTAAGCCACGACAGGAAAGCAGTCAGGATAATGGCGGGTCTGCTGACAAGCCTCTGCTGACTGAGAAGGTATCGAAGGGGTGGAACAAAACAGTAAGTGTAGATTCTGTCAAGAAGAAAAGGAAAAGGCTTCTCACGTGCTATGCCATTGTAAAGGCTTGTTGAGACTGCGTTGCTAACTGCTTGATGGCTCAGCCAAATCAGAGGCAGCAAGCTACGTGTAGGAGTCGAGGACGTGGAGTCGGATCAGAAAGACGAAACCAGACAAAGCTGTATAACATGGAGAGGGTCACAAAAGATCCCCTGGGTGGCGGTGACAGACAAGGGATAAGGCCAATTCTCCCAAAACTGGGATCCGTTATCTGCAGTGCGAAATAAGTGCAGTAGAGTGCGGTTGCTATAGAAGAAGAGTCACTTATATACCTATGTTATTCTTCCTCGTAGCTAGTACCTATAATGAAGTTACACCAATTCCGAGTCAACTATCAATTGGGAATTGTAGCTCTGGGGGAACCTCAAGCTCACCAAACCATCTAGGTCTTCACCCAGCCCAATGTTATAAAAAGTTCCTGAGATTCCCTGAAGAGATATTCTAGGTTGATCTTCCGAACAAATTAATAACCGAGCAATAACTTGAGAGAGTTGATGTGTTTCTCTGAGAAAGTTGTCGAAGTGATACCCTAGGGTTTCGTCCTCACGACGTCACCAAGTTGGTAAGGGAAAACTCCGAGCCCTGGACGACAGTAGAGAAAATGGGCCGGCTCATTAAGATCCTGAAACTTCAGGACCGGGAGGATAATATGAAGTATAACCTCTACGATGAAATCCGCTCGCTGCGTGAAGAACTCGCCGCCAGGGCGGACTCTATGGTCTCGCAGATTCGCTTTGCCAAATCTTCTTCTCCATAAAGACGAACCCTTGAACTGAGCCGCAGCATGCTTTCCAATTTAATCAAATTCATTTTGCCCTTGTGGGGTTTCTGTAATGTTATCAAAAATAGCGCCCATGACGTGTTGGACTGTTTTATTTTTTCTGCCGCAAGCACATCAGAGAAACTTGGTGAGTTAATTCCGTTTTTTGGAAACCTAACTGCCACGAATTAAATGTTCTGTACAAAACTGGTTACGAGAAAAAAAACTTCTGTATTATTCAGAATACCTACTATTGACACTAAAAGATAGGTGCTGACCATGAATTATCACTACTTGACACGTGGAGATCGCAACACATTTAGATTCGTGAGAGACATAGACAGTTTTTTTGTCAATAAGGTGAATGTACACATGATATTATGATTCGATGAGGAAGAAGAAAAATTACACAAGTATACCTATGTTTTCAATGTATGTAGGTTTGCATACGTTACTACCGCACCTTATCTTGTGGATTTTTCAATTTTATGCAGTTCTAAATTATTATTCTTTTAGTTCTCCAAATTCATCAGTTCCCACATCGTCGAACGTTTTCTGTGTAAGGCTGATAAGCACGTTTGCATCGGTGATTCTGATATTCCCTAAGCATTTATGTTCCCTGTATAACGTAGTCACTTGAGATTTAAAAACTTGGCTTGGCGTTGCAAAACCAATGGTTCCATGTGAAAACGATTGTCTATCAGCTGGACTTGATAAATTGAGAGTGCTGGACTAGAATGGTATTTATATGAGAATCAATGCAGTGCTTTATCACTGGACTGGAATGATAATGGAAAAGGTGATCAATGATACCAGTCATTTTATTGAGAATATATTAACCAAACAAATCGCACGAGCCGCAGTAAACACCTAAGCCTAGAAACATCCTTCTCTTGTATATACCTACATACAAGCAAACATGCAGCTTCTAGTTGAACTGCTCAAAATCCTGCACATCGATATAGAATTTCCTGTTTTTCTGTCACAAAATAGTTCTAGCTTCTACTTCACCTAAAGGATTTTCATTTTTCTTACCCTCGTACTAATTTGCGTTTTCAATAATTTTTCCAATGCCTAAAATGTTTAGACTGGCAAATTGTTAGCAAAATGTAGATTTATCTATTAAAATAAATTTTGAAACTGAGAAAAAAATTAGGGAAGGTCAGCTTCGGATGCAATTTGATGTCGAATTGCGTGTTTGGTGTCGATTTGATGATTCTTATGTTAGTTCGATATCGACTCTCTGACGTAACTCCTGTTAAATTGATTCGATACCTCAAGAGGTCCCGTTTCGGCTATTCGATATGCTCATCTTTGAATGATTACCTATCCTTTTCTATGCTTTTTCTATTTTGAACACAGATAAAAAGGATATTATCTTGACCTAAATTAAAACTCTTTTGAGCCAAGGCCGCCATTTCTTTGGATATGGCCAAATGAATATTTCCTTAACAAAAATCAACCAAATCCTTGGTTTTATTCTATTAATACTTCCCAATTATAAGAATATATGACCTAATTCTAAGAGAAACAAAGAATTCATTATCTTGTTCTAAGATAGAAGAAAATATTATTTAGTTGATCTGAAGGTAATCGTTCCTTTGGTCCAAGAATCCTAATCTTGACTCAAAGCCGCATGATCTTTGCAAATGTACATGGTGTTACTAACCTCAAAGACATGCTCTTGATAGAAATAAATAAATGATCTGGCGGTAAATAAATAATCTTCTGGTAAAGTAATTTTACTCACTTCAAATACAAACCATTTTCGATCAACAAATAATTTCTCGACTCAAGAATCAATATGTGGCCTTTGACCTCTAAATCCATTCATTCTTTTACATCTAACCCTAATTACGTCTAAAATTTGATTTCAAAATAATTATTATAAAACAAGAATACCCAACATTTACAAAATATAATTTAGGTTGTCGATAATCTGTCGTGTGTTTCTGATATTTGGTAAACTTTGGTCTTTGGGTATATTCTTTTAATTGAAAAAAACCCACAGGCTGTTGAAAAGTTGTTGTAAATTAAGGGTAGGTAACTTTGATTGCTCAAGACGTCACTATGAAAAAAGATGAACCCTTTAATGAAGAATTCTTGTTTTATGTATTCAATTATGACGCAGTTAAGGTTTTTAAGGAAAAATAAAAATAATCTTGGAAATAAACTTATATATTGCATAAAAAATACAAAAATATCGTAGACCAATAGTTATATCAAAGCAAACAAAACTAACAACATTTTTTTGATCAACAAAAACAAAGATTCTGGTAAGGAATAGAAAACAAACTTATTATAATACATTGATGAAAGGATTTTCTGAAAACCTTATTTTGTTTTGAAAATAACCCTTTAACGGGCAAAATTATCCTGAAACTATTTTATACAGAAAAGGCTAATTATGCAGTCTTCTGGAAACAAGAAAAGATGATATGTCACTAGCAATCGAGTTTTCTATTTTTTTCCTCTCTATATTAAGCGGTAAACCATTTTACGACCATTTAGGACTAAATATGTAGGTAGTGTTCTCTGGTACAAACACTATACTACACCTTTATAAATAATGCAATAATAATATGGAAATTCTGGGGATAAGAATAAAAAACACAATAGCTTTCAAACAGATTTATAACAAAAACTAAATATACAATAACTGAAGAAAAATCACATCAAACTCTATAACAAATCCATATGATCCTAAATATGGTCCCACATTTTTCCTAATCATCGGATATTGTGAAAACTGGATTGACAAAATCAAAAACTAATCAGAAAAATATTGTAATAAAAATTAGTGCGATTTAAAATTTTTCATTATCGTTATCACACCACAATAGTTATTTATGCAACAAGTGTGTAAAGTGAACCTTTTTTCATCATCACATGAGTGAAAAAAGGTGCTTTACGCACGTATTGCATACAAAATTTTTTCTACTACCAATCAAATATGCGTGAAAAAATAAATTTAGACAAATACTTTACGAACTAGTACGTGAAGTATTTTCACTTTACGCACTAGTGCGTGAAGTAATTTACCAGAAAAATACTAGTGACAGTGTCAACATCTGTCATTGACATTACTTTACGCACCAGTGTGTGAAGTGAATTACTTTACGCACTAGTGCGTGAAGTGGAATTTTACGTCTTCTGAATAGTGCGTAAAGTGAGTACTTTACGCACGGTAGTAGAAAAAATATTATTTTCAATGGTAAAATTGACAATTGTATACATTTGAAAGAAAATTTGAGAAAATTATGCTAGCGCAAAAAGGATAGGATGAAAACTTGATTGATATTTTATGGAGATATGTATAGGAAGCATGTATCAAAATATGAATCTTGAACTAGGAGTAGAACTTATAGAAAAAATAATTCTAAATGTGTACAAAATTCACAAAATTAGTTCTAAGTTGTAAATATGTATAGTTTTTTACTAACAATCTGAGTACAGCATTAGAAATTTGAATTTATATCTATTCAGTATACATATGTAGACAATAATTACCTATTTGATTCGTCAAAATCCCTTCCGGATTATAAATATTGATAAAAAAATGAATTGAAGCCCATAAAACAACATAATTGATGTTTCTCGAGTCCCACTGGTATATATTATGGTGTACCACTTTTAAAAATATGACCGCATTCAGAAAAATCTTGTGATAAACTGACGTCGAAGATCAACGTATATTGAATAACGATGTTTTTAGGATGATCACAACCAGATTTTTAGGGTTAAAATAAGGAATAAACAAGGTGGTACTAGGTATACACCAGAGAACGTTAAAGGGATAAGTAGGTACCTACTTACTTAGGCATCTTAAATAAACAATAAAATGGTTTGTTCATTCACAGTTGGTGGTAACTTTTTCCTCTGAATGCCTTTTTAAGATCACTCACGCACACTCCATTCTACTTATTTCTGTAATTTCGCAACTAATGGCGATATCCACTAAAAACTTGCTAACAATCATGTATGGACGCGGCAGGCACTATGAAAACCGATAACGACTAATGTGAACTAATAAAAATGTGACCATGATCTGAATCAGAACCATTGGGAAACAGAGATACGCAGACCGCGAAGGACACGTGGGTTTGGGATAAGGACCTAGTTTTTAGACAAGAACCGATACATTGAAAATCTAATTCTTAAAGACGGCTGCTTCAGAATCAGTAGCTAATTCGTCAAGATAAGTTCTGTGGTCATTTTTATCTGTGAAGTGACAAGATTTCATGCGTTGTGATTGTGTTTTGTGTTTGACGTTTGTGTAGGAAAATATTTCAAAAAAATTCTTCGTTTTGATATTCTCACAGAGGAATACGGGAGTATGGAGTTGAGATACTGGAAGAAAAATGTGAGCCAAATTGAAGTCCTGTCCAACTGATCGCTGGTACCATTCAGTGGCAATAAATCTAAGAGCCACCAGATATTTCTGTTAAAGACATCCCCCTAATTAAGTATTTTGGTTCCTTTATGAAATGAGCAAGTAGTCTCTTTATAGTTCGAGGAACAAAGCTTTGTTAATTCTGAAAAGTTCCTCAAACCTAGCTTCTGGTATATTATCATCAATACTAAAATTACGTCTTAAACTACTCCTCCTATGTCTACAGGGAAGGTTTTGCTGTTGACGGTGCTGCCTTAAGATTTCGTTGACTATTGGCAACATAATAAATGAAAATTGAAATTATTTTCAACGCGGAAGAAATCTTCAGGAGTAAAAATTGTTTAAATGGAAGCAAAAAATAAATTAATAAATGATAAACATTATTTATCATCTATCATTCAAATTTTCATACCGCCGTCAATTTGATGTCGATACCAAATTCGACAATACAATGAATCACTCTCCATCCGATATCGAAATAGGTATCGAATGGCAGATAGCGAGTCGATAGCGAATTGTGAAAAGATAGGAATTCCCTTGCATGGCTTGTGCCTGAAATTAAATAATAATGTGAATCTAGAATGCTTGTTTATTTATACTATTATTCCAGGTATTCTTTCGATCTGAACAAACGAACAAACTGATCGAAGTTACTTGAGGTTTGTTTCAAACAATTGTCATCTGATTTTACCACGATTTGGCCCTAAAGAAATAAATTGAAAATTAAATTAAACTAAACTTTAAAAATGCAGTTTATACCTAAAATTAAGAATTATGGATTTTCTGAAATTAACTAGCTCTTTACGTAATCACAAATGACAGAAGGGAACATTGAAATAAGCAAAAACCAGCTATATAGATCGATCTCCTTAATTTTTAATTCTCAGTTGAAAGTTAGCCAACTTTCAATAATTTAATTTAATTTAAATTAATTTTTAAATTTGAGGTATAAACGACAGCATCAAATTATGGACGTTTAACATTTAAATTTTTAATTTAGTTTAATTCTTAATTCAGAAGTATAAACCAGGCATAATGACTGGTTTATACTTCCAAAATTAAGAATTAAACTAAACTAAGAAATAAATTGAAAATTAAATTAAACTAAACTTTAAAAATGCAGTTTATAGGTACCTAAAATTAAGAATTATGGATTTTCTGAAATTAGCTAGCTGTTTACGTAATCACAAATGACAGAAAGGAACATTGAAATAAGCAAAAACCAGCTAAATAGATCGATCTCCTTAATTTTTAATTCTTAGTTGAAAGTTAGCCAACTTTCAATTTAATTTAATTTAATTTAATTTTTAAATTTGAGGTATATACGAC
Organism: Ceutorhynchus assimilis; assembly: GCA_917834065.1. Classification (NCBI taxonomy): domain Eukaryota; kingdom Metazoa; phylum Arthropoda; class Insecta; order Coleoptera; family Curculionidae; genus Ceutorhynchus; species Ceutorhynchus assimilis. The sequence continues at coordinate 38,951,205 of OU892280.1, read as the reverse complement.
AGCATCAAATTATGGACGTTTAACATTTAAATTTTTAATTTAGTTTAATTCTCAATTTAGTTTCATTCTTAATTCAGAAGTATAAACCAGGCATAACTGTTTTTTTGACGCCTCATAAACAAACCTGATGTGATTACAATCAGTTTGTTGAGATCGAGAGAATACCTCTATTAACGATAATGGCCAAGCTCATGTCTCTGGGGGATGTAGACGATACACCACTAGGGGCAAGGGCTGGACCATCCACAACCAAGAAAAAGGCTCATCTTTATCCTCTACCATGGGCAAAGATATCTCTTTTCTACAAAGCATAGTAAAGGGGCGACCATCTGAACAGATCTTCACATAGCTGTGGGGGAAATACATATATAACTCCTGCAAAAACCTTAGCCTCTCTTCTATAAGAGAGATGACCAACTAAACCCAAGAACTTGCATATATGTCGATAGACGGATCGAGACCTATCTAATAGCCATTTGCTGCTCTCAGGGGCGGATGGGCAACTTTGAATCGGCCCGGGACAGTTTTTGCTCAAGCGGCCCCGCGCGCTCACAGGAGGTGAATAACACTGAATAGGGTATTAAATAGTCTCCTTTTTTAGAAAAAAAAAACCTCCTTATATTACTCATCAAAAATACGAAAGCGTAGAGCCATGCTGATAGGTATTGTAAAATATTGTCATGTTCTAGTTTACACTTTTTCTGTTTAATCAGACATTACCAAATTTAAGTACCGCAATTTGGGTTAGTTCGCAATTTTATTCAGACACTACAGGTCTATGTTTATTTTTCGAAAACAAAAATTGCGATTTTTTTTTTTCCGAATGCTTTCTCAAAAATCAACCATTTGAAACATATTGACTTTGAATAACTTCTTTCGAAAATGAATAATTTTGAAGCATGTCCAAACTAACCGGATTATTGGTAATGTCTGATTGAAATAGCAAACTAAACCGCAAACTAACCAGGAACATCGGTAAGTTTAAAAATGTCTGATTAAAATTGAAAACTAACCCAAACTAACCGGGTTATTCTCGGTAGGTTTGAGTTTTGGTAATGTTTGATTACAATAGATTTCAAACTAACACAAATTTTGAAAACAAAATGGTTATGTTCGATTGAAATTGCAAACTTACCCAAACTAACTGGGTTATTATCGGTAAGTTTGGTGATTTCTGATTGAAAGTGCAAACTAACCCGGATTATTATCAGTACCTAAGTTTTAATGTTTGATTACAATTGCAAACTAACCCAAACTAACCGGGTTAGTATAGTTCAATGGTATAGTTGTAATCGCGATAGAAAGTGAAGTTGACAGTTCGCGTTGACTTTTTTTAGTAACTTTTTCTTTAGGTTGCCATCCCGCGTGTTGCTAAATTCACCAAAATGGTGCACCGCCACGGATGCGGTGAATAAAATTCACTAATGTCAATGCCAACCACAGTTTGTCAAATCCTGGTAAATTTAACAACACTGCTTGTTCTACCATTCTACCGCGGTGCCTACACCAGCTGAATTTAGCCACACGCGGTCATGCGTTAGCGCTTCGATTCCGTCAGGTGGGATAAACGACAGGGTCTTTCTTTTAAGGAAGTTAGGTTATTAAAATCCTGCATGGTAATTATAAGCATCTGTAATAGAACAAACGTAATACTTTATAATAGTTTCAAGGACTTTTGTGCCATCGCTAATGCCAAAATCGGCACTTAAAATCGTATAATATTGCGTGATTATTAGGTTTACTTAACTAAAGACGTTAAAATAAACCAGATAAAAGTGTTAAAAGAGTCCACAGTAAAGAGTTATTGACAAAGTGAACAGTTAAATCCAAACTAAAACCAGGGGGCGGATTACGAACTCTCGATTCGAACCGAAACCGCCATGGATTTCGAACGCATTCTGATGCATTTTCATGGAGGGCGTTCGAAATCCATGGCGGTTTCGGTTCGAATCGAGAGTTCGTAATCCACCCCCAGGTTTGAAACGCAACACCGAAACTCAAAGGCACAGAACACTACATAAAAAACCAAAACACCGATTATCAAAATAACTAAAAATAATGCAGAAAACGGCAAAAAACTGAAAGGATTTCACAGAAAAATTCGAAATTCAAAAATCCGAATCTGATATTTTTACATGTCAAATCGAAATGTCATGTATCATTATTTGATGGTTGACAAAAAAAGGGACAGATGTGGGGGTTTTATTTATTTTCAACTGGTGAAAATAACGATCAAAATTCAAATTCTATCGTGAATAGACCTATCTATTTTACCAGACAAAGAGGTAATAATACGAAAACTTCATTAAATAAAAAAAGACACAGAACGCTCATTGCGCAAGACGAGGGGAAACGTACCAAATTATAGTAGACTTACGTATAGCAATCCGTCCTTATTATTTGCACAGGATAAAAAGGAAAGAAGAAAAACCGCGTGTTGTGCAACGTTTTTGTCAATGAAAATGTCAAACAACTTTTGAATGACACCTGTCAAGTTGAATATCAAGTTTAGATTTATTCTTGTCAGACCACATGCAATGAACAAGGATAAAGAAATGCCCAGTGTGCAAAACGATCCCCTCACACCTGTATTAGCTAGCCAATAAAAAGACATTGCCTCGTGTTGCGCGCGCATATCAGGTAAAAAATAGATAGGTCTATTACGGCCATTTGCACCGCTACAACTTAAGGGATATTTAATCCAAGTGAAGCTTTGAATGTGACTCTTGTAGAAACAAAAATCACATTCAAAGCTCCACGTAGATTCAATATCCTTTAAGCGGTAGTTAAGTGGTACCCCTGCAAATGGACATTAGTCTACATTAGTAGATTTGGAAATATCTTATTGAAATTGCAAACTAACCGGGTTATTATCGGTAATATCTGATTACAATTGCAAACTAACAAAAACTAACCGGGTTATTATTGGTAACTTTAATTATGTCTGACAAAAATTTCGAACTTAGCGGGTTATTATAGGTAAGTTTGGTAGTGTCCTCAGTAATGTCTGATTGAACAGAAAAAGTGTAAGTTTACAGAGAAAGTATAAATTTATAGAAAAAGGGCAAATTTACAGAAAAAGTCTAAATTTTAATGAAAATATTTTCCAATATTAGATGGCAGCTCAACGCCTTGTGAAAACGACAAAAAACGTTGACTGCTTTCTCTTGAATTGGCAGAGTGTTGTCGCATTACGCCTTAAGTGATTTTTTTTCGATCAAGTTGCGGCGTATTGTTTGTTATCGTATTTTTTTTCCCCCTTAACCGGCGGCCCACTTGGCTCTCCGGCCCACCGGGAATCGTCCCGGTGTCCCGCCTGAGCCCATCCGCCCCTGGCTGCTCTAGAGGCCTGGTAGCGGTAAAGCTATGCCTCAAGGACCGACTAAGGCAAGGCAGATAGTATTGGTTTTCTCGGGCTATCTGCCCTATGACTCGACAGATGATCCCCCAACACGAGAGCCAATCGATTTGTTACAGTACTGTGATTATGGCTGATTATTGGATACGATGCCAACGCACACCACATGGTGTGCGGCAGCACCAACACAAACAGGAAAGGGCTCAGTCTTCTAGAGTACCTTCTACCTTCACATCACGGAATCAGAAATCCTGAACCGTGGCAGACCACCGATTTTTTCCACTTCGCGTAGTCAAGTCTTCATGGTCCCGTTGACAAGCAAACGGACAATGTCCAATGCACACCACATGGTGTGCGGCAGCACCGACACAAACAGGAAAGGGCTCAGTCTTCTAGAGTACCTTCTACCTTCACATCACGGAATCAGAAATCCTGAACCGTGGCAGACCACCGATTTTTGTCACTTCGCGTAGTCAAGTCTCCATGGCCCCGTTGATAAGCAAACGGACACTGTCCAATGCACACCACATGGTGTGCGGCAGCACCGGCAAAACCGGAAAGGACTCAGTCTTCTAGAGTACCTTCTACCTTCACATCATGGATTCAGAAATCCTGAACTGTGGCAACCCACCGATCTTTGTCACTTCGCGTAGTCAAGTCTCCATGGCCCCGTTGATAAGCAAACGGACAGTGTCCAACGAACCGTCGTCTCTATCGGATCATAGACATATCCTCTTTAGCTTGGACCTTGATCACAAGGTTGGGCTCGGTAAGTTTAGGAATTCTCGGAGTACGATCTGGATCCAATGTTGAGCTCCTGAAGGCCACGCCAAGCCGCAGCATGAGGCAATTGGAGGAAATAGCCGAATTTTAACGCAAAGCAATCATGAATGCGTACGAACGAAGCTTTCAGCTTCGGACCTATCTATAAAAGGGGTGGTGGAACTCCGACCTCGACAAGGCGCGTAAAGAAAACCGTACTGCTCTTTAAAAGGGCCATGCGGACTAAATCAGTAGCTGACTGGGCCACAAGCAGTCTCAGCGCAGATGCAAAGGTCTAATGAGAAGGTCCAAAAAAGAATTGTGGAGGACGTTCAACGGAAACGTAGACGAGCTTCCGGCAGCCGCTAAGCTTCAAAAGATTCTCTCAAAAATCCAGGACGAGAGCTGAGGCCACTAAGGCTTCATACTGGCAGTTATAGCACTACCGTAGAGGAGGGTTTGACTTCTGGAAACAGCCTTTTCTTAGCTTTGGCATAGAGAACACCATCGGCAAATAGATCTGTCATGCTGGAAGGTAAAATCATTACAAGCTCGATCGGAAGTGCGAAGATCAGATCAACCGTAGCCAGAGGCTGCTCACAGGGGGTGTACTATCGCCCTTGCTGTGGAGACTAGTGATGGATGGGCTGCTTCGCACTCTGAACGAGGAAGGTTGGTACACTCAATGCTACGCGGACGATCTTGTCATCGTCGTGGCTGGTAGGGTACCCAGCACCATTAAAAGAATCATGCAAAGAGCTCTCAACATAGTCGAAAGATAGTACACGGGCTCCTGGAAAACTCGGACAAGACCGAAGTAGTACCATTTACAAAGCGAAGAAACGTGGGTCTGGAAGGGCTCATGCACTTTTGATCGAGACTTGCTCCATTCGGCTCGGTCAAATGTCTAGGAGTCATTATTGACTCCAGGCTGACCTCGAAAGATCACGTCAATAGGATCTTCCAAAGGGCCACTGCATTTAGGCCTGTAGAATACCCATCGGACGCACCTGGGGCTTACAACTCCACATAGTCCACAGGCTTCACACAGCAGTAATAAAGCCAATATAGTTTGGTGGAATGCGCTCAACAAATCCACCTACAGGGCAAAGCTTGACCAGCTTCAACGACTTTCCTGCATGTCTACAATTGGAGCCTTCAGAACCCCCCAACGCTCACAATGGAGGCCATACTGGGAATAATACCTCTTTATCTCTTTGTGGAGTCACGGACCTAGGTTTCCTCAAGCCGAAGACGGGACTCTGATGGGAGAGGATGTATGCTGCAGCGATAGTCAGGCAGCACTCCGATCCCTTTACTCACACAAGGTCAACTCAAGGTTTACGCTGTATGACAACCCTAGAACTTACTCGGTGGGATCAACAAGGTCACCCTTGTTTGGGTCCCGGGTTATTAGGGCATAAAAGGCTATGAGGAGGCGGACCAGCTGGCACGGGAAGGTAGCAACACTCTTTTTATTGGGCCTGCACTTGGGGTTGCCTGGGGAAAACCAAGATCAGGAACTGGTCCAACAACTAATTCCAAGTAGAATGGCTGAAGCAAAGAGGACTCACACGATCAAGGATGTTTATACAAGGTCTCTCAAACTGCAAAGAGGCTTCTCTCTCAAAATATAAAAAAGCCAACTAAGAGCTATCACAGGCGTCCTAAAGTGCACTGGTGGGTGGTCGTATTCCACCTGCACATATTCGGGTAATGAGACGGAATGCACGTTCTACAGCGAAGTAGATGAAACTACCAAGCCTAATATAGTCTGTGAATGTGACAGTGAAGGCTCCCCTTCCATATTAATCAATCAACGATAATTTGAAATAATGTTTTACCTGTATCTCGCATATTTGGTGCCACAGGCTGGAAATCATTGTCATCTCCATTTCATTATTCAAGCTCTGGATAGTTCTCATGATTAATTTCTTTTATGAAATCTTTCTAATTGCTTTTTCGATTAACCATCCAACTGACTCTCGCTGGATCCCTTAAAATTATACCACTGCACATTTAAGTTTTAGAGGGAAACTTATGGCACGACGTGTCCCCGATGAACAGACTTATAAAGTTAGATGAGAGAAATTTTGGACAAGCGCTTAATTTCACGGCCTCAACGTGTTTTGCTTAACTACATTAATTTCCATGAGCGGAAAAGGCCAAATCATAACTTATGTAAGCGATGCATTTAACTTAGTGTGTGGATTAGTATAAAACGGGCTTAAAATGAGTGTATCTTGGCAAAGTTTGTATTTATTGTGATGAATTTTCGACATAAATAAAGAGATTCTGTAATTAAATTTCTTCGAATAACCTATACATGTATAAAAATTATTTAGGTACTAAATAACCTTTAATGGGTAATATGTTTGCCGGCGTATATAATATAAAACAGACTTGATATGAAAAGCTTCTTAGTATTACGGTAGAGTCTTGGACCTTCGAGAATTTGAAATACAACTGGGATATCAATTTTGGAGTATTGGAGACATACAAGTTAGATATTTCTTGTTCCTATAGCTCTTCAATACTCCAAAATTGATATCCCATTTGACTTTTAAATGCACGAAGGTCCAAGACTCTGCCTTAATACTAAGCAGCTTTTCATATTAAGTCTGTTTTACATATTTACAATAAACGTCGGCAAACATTAACCATTAAAATGCATTCAATAATCCGAAAACATAAATTTTTCCCTGAAGTTATATGCTTACCGAACTGCATTGAATTTCAATTGAAACTTTTAACATAATTTTAAATTAGATTAGTCAAACCGGAAGCAGCACATATAAAATACGTCTCCAATTTGGATATTTTCGTTTTGTTTATTATTCAGAGTGTTTCCCTAATGAGTTTTTTGAGTTTCATTCGTAACCAAACCTAAAAGCTTAATTTAAAAATATTGTTTTGTTTAAAATACACTCCAGAAACGAGAGCAATTAATTTTTTTATATCGTTTGGGCTTAACCTAGATTTTTTTTTGATTCCCGGATAACTAATTAGACGCGAAGAGCGTTTCGTTTTTAAAATAGCTTCTGATAACTGTTCTCGTATTTTCTGATAAGACAGAAAATAGTTTACTTAGAAATTTGCTCTTCAGACATAAACCGAGGTTGGTTAGGTAGGTATAACTTTCAAATTTAAAAAAATCTCTCATATTCACAGCAGATAATATTCTTTCAAAGTAGATAAATAGAATGGATACATCACTCGAATAGTAAAATTTCGTTCAGCTATGGCAACTTTGCACATCGATTTCTGCGAAATTTTGAATAAGGAGATTATAGCATTTAAATGCGTAAATGAATTGAAGTTCTATAACAACTCGAAATAAAATTCAAGTTTCGTGAATAATGATTCGAACATCATGAAGGCTAAGTGGATCCTGTTTATAATGTTTTTCTTGTAGGGAACTCTACTACAACAAACAAAATATCACACAAGAAAATCAGTCTCATATGAACAGAGCTGCTGTGACCGATTTAAAGAGGCCGTATCAGAAAGTCAAAAATTTCATAGAGCGAAATCAAATGTAGATCTGATTGTCAAGTGCCTAGCCTAGGTAATTGATATTTATATAATTGTGCTTCCAGATCACAAAATAATTACCTAAAACATTAAGTATTGCATCCGTACTAGGAAGTGAAAAATCGTTCATGCAAACAAAATCCAGGCCAATTTAATATAATAAAATAGGAACCGTTGATGTATAAAATGTGAGTCTGACCCGTGTAGGGCAAAAAGAGCAACATATATGAATTGTATTTTTTGGGGTCCTTTATTCGCTCAATGTGGCATGAAAAGGTGTGATGAGACAATATTTCACGATTCGATTGGGACAATAATATAATCTAAAATGTCGTTTTAATTGTTTTATTTTCGAGGCAGCTGATAATATTTTCCCTAGACAAAACGCAATATGCTTCAAGAATATTTTAACCAAATTCACCCATTTCTATCCTGCCCGAAGGGCACTGCGCGCCTACAAAAGAATTTAATCAGACATTCCTAGTATTATATGCATAAAATTATTAGAATCCCCTCACAGTTTGTGCTCCTATTACAAAAGAGAAAAAGTTATAAAATTAAAAATCATATCTCTGTATCTCGACCATTAAAACTTCTGGAAAGATAAAATACTAGAAAAAGCCAGGCAGAAGCCCCATTGTATTAGGACATGAGATTAATATCAGGATTACATTAATTAGGAACATTAAATATAGACCATTTCTTTTTATCTTCCATTATATTTATGACAAAGAGCAGGGAGAACAGTAATTTCTTTCAAGGGATAAAAAGGATCGTAAATTTCGTGTAAATACAAGTAAAGTAATGAAAGAACTAAGAGAAATATTAAACGTGATTATACAAGGATAACTTATGAGGGAATATAATTAGAACAGTTAAATAGCAAGTGAATTATGAGAGATTATGAACTCGAAATGTTATTAAATTATCATTATTTATTTTAGAACTGAAATTGCACTGAAATGATTTGAATATAAAAAAAGACGATAAATTATTCCCCATTGCACTTTTGTAGCTTTCGTGCTGCTCCTCAACTTTCCCCTGTTTATCCCAAAGGCAAAAAATATACATATCAACCTCCATTGTTCGGAAGAAAAATGAAATTACACCTCGCAAGAATCCAGGTAACACATAATAATAAAATATATAAAGGGTCAGACTTAAGTACCTTTATGCCAGCTTATAACGGAAACCATGTTTCTTTCGAATAATGCTGGTACTTTGGTACTGCTGCAACTGCTGCAAGCAAGAAAGTCTGACGGTTTAAAATAATTGTTACCTGACTAAACTTATATTGCTAAAAAACCTTAGAGTGAAATACATTTCATGAAGATAACTACGTAAGTGAGAATTCTTTAAAGCGCACTAGCCACTAATCGATTTTCCATTAAATTAATCAACTCTCGATATACGTCGATTAAGATTCTCGATGCCCTCAAATTTCACTGACTGTCGATCGGGCCGGCCAATGGCCATTAACGAGTTCGTTATCATCCCTAAATGGGCATACCTTCGAATTTCTAGGGTGCGTGTCGGTTCTATTAAGTGTGCACTAATAGCGATTCTCCATCGATTTAATTGGACCATTATTACCGGCTCCTCATAGCTGCATGTAATGGGAAATTACTCAATAATTCTGTTTTAAAGAAAATTTACCTCGTGCCTTTAAATAAGCAGTTACTAACACCACATATTACGCTTCGATACTCCAAGAGAGGGGTTGCCAAATTTATGTAAAATATTAATAAGACAAAAGCTGAGGGGCCTTCCGTAGCTTCTGGCAATACAAAGATGAAAGCCGTGCCCAGACACGCTCGCTAATTTTAGTGTTCAAGCGAGCACTAAAGCGAAAATAGCACTGAAACAATATTTATCCAGTCCTTTTGACCGGAGCCAATAAAAAATGCACCCTACGCCACTTTGGTTGTTGGGGTGCATTATTTTGCTCCCCCCTGTAGAATTACTGAGGCTCGCTTGCGTCGGGGAACGAGAAGCTGAGAATTGATATTGAATCCCAATCAGGAGTTTTGTGGCTGCTGTAAATATTCGCATAGAACATTTTTGTCACGAACGCGTGAGAAAATCCAAACATCAATTTTCTGTTATTGGTAATGTTTCTGATCTGCTTCAATTAACGAAATAATTCTTGTTGAGATTGTTGATCAGAAATGCAAATAAGTGGTCTCAAAAAATTCAGCTTTATGGAAAAAATTATGATGATTGGTAGGAATACAAAATGTACAATTAATCGGATCGTGGTTTAGGACATATGGTTTGGAACTGATAATGCTTGGTTAATGTAATTGTTGGTATATGTAGGTTGCTGGGTTATTGCTTATCAGATAGGTGGTGTGTAGTGCAATAGGCAATAGGATAGGTGATCGGTGGGTGGTGGATGATGATGGAAGAAATTATTCATTCATGATTCGAGTTGAGATTTGGTCTTGGATTCTGGGGATTCTCTGCTAACAGATCTCTAAGCGCAAACTTGAAACGTTGGAGAAGCAATGATGCTGTCGGCTCTATTTCCTTGTAGTACCAAAGTAAATGTGACCAACGTTGTCTGGACAGTAATTGTTCTACGTACCTATTAAAATTCTTGGTTCTCTCGTGTGTGAAATTTATGGTTTTAGTACCTACCTACCTACCTATACTGGAATAGGTATCGATATATTCTCTGAAATTCCACCACTATTTTTTAGATCCAAAATTGCGACCATGGTGGAGAGACAAGTTAAGGAAGGTGTGAAAAATAAGCTTAATAATACTTCCTGCTTTTTTTTTCTTCAGGATACACCGCCTCTTCTTTGGACCTACCACGTGATTTAGAGGAATCCGCATACATCATGATTTGCATACATATTCGTTAAGCCCTGAAGATGTGAAGGGGTTGGGAAGTTCCTCTATCAGATCGAGGCGATATCTATTTCACCCTCCTCTTTATCCAGTAATTAAAATTGTCGAACTCCTCTGTAGCCCGAGACTCGGAACGTTTTTTTCCTTTGTTGGCAATAGTCAGCACCTCCTTTACTTTGGTATGTATATTTCATTCATCAAGGAAGCGTTGAAATAAATATAAATGCAGCTATGTATAAAATCTATGGTATACCTATAAGTAGGTAAAATTTCCGATTTTCTATAACGGTCTAACCTTAAACCTCGAATATTGCAATGCCTAGAGGGTCCTTTAATATGCAACTCGAGAATTATCGACCATGACGTGCAAATTAAACGTTTTTCGACATATAACGCCGTTTAAGAGAAGATTAGGTTGCATATAACTGCGGGGCAATGAAAGATTTATGGTAGTCTATTAAGTATTCTTTGCATTTCGTTCGGTTCCTTGATAATTTTCGTGTCGGAATCGAGGGAAGGAATTATTGTTGCGGTGATTCATGGCGGCCCCAGAAGCTCCATCATATCAAAAAATTATAATTAAACTTTTCGATTTTATCTTGATGAAAACAACTTTTTCGATTAAAAATCAAAAGAAAATCTGCTCCAGATGTTGTTGGAGCTTGTGAACACCATTTCAAACAATTAAAAAGTTAACTGTGTTTTCATTTTTCGATATTCTCGCTTTTTTCACGTTGAACTCAATCTGGCGCAAAGAGAAAATGGGGAAACAAGACCTTGGTAATTAGCTTTTAATAACATTTCTTGGCAGAAGATAATTGAGGATTTTCTTTTGGTTATTAGATAACAATTTTTGAAAGATGTTTTTTTTTTTTATCTCCAGCAGAATTTGCACATTTTAAGTCATATACCTACACCGCATGAGATCGTTATTTGCTTTAGGTACTTCACGGAATAACTGTAATAACGTTTTGAAATTTCACGCGACAAAAGCAACACTCTCTTTGAAGTGAAACATCTTGCATGCGCGAGTAGAGACGATAACTATAATTTTACATTGCGAGGAATTTTTAGTGGGAATTTTGCTGTTACTTCTAAGAGGTTAGAGAAGGTACCGCATAAGGAAATTCAATTTACATAATACATTAATATTAGAACAGGTCAGATGATAGCCACAATCAAAATCTAACTTTGTACGAAATTTCTAATAACTGCCTTTTCCTTGTTTAAATTGACTTGTTCATGTTTTAACAATGTTCACTTTCGTCATCATAACAGAAGGAGAAAAAAAAATTCAGGGGAGAAAAAATGCAAAAACACAAAAGCGTTCGGTATATTTGAATCCCTAATACCTTAGTTTATGAGCACAAATGAAAGACCTAAATATGGTTTTATATGGTTTTACACAATACATTTCCATTGATTCTCTTTCTCCAATATGTGTGCGAAAATCACATTTTGAGGAAGATAAAAATTCTGTTCAAAAATATTCAGTATCTCTCACTTTTCCATGCAAGCACAGAATCCAAAGTAAATATTTTTGTCCTTATTTCCAGGGCTGAACCAAGGTATAATGCAACGCCAACAAAAGCGTTCGCCTGAAGAGCCCATCCAGATAGGCCTTAGTAGCCTTTTCTATAGCTAACATATAATTTGGAGCTGTACCAAAATGTATCATTTCAGTCTGATGTAAGTTTCAAGTTCTTCTTTTACTTACTTCCTTTACTTAGGTTATAGTACGTTTCATAGTATCAACCAAGGGGTAGCTTGATTATCGGATTTTGTACACCAAAAGAAATTGCTGTTGCTGATTCCCGAAATTTCCCAGTACTTTACCAAATTTAATGTCCAAGGTACCTACTCTGAGTGATTCCTGATATTTCTCTGTATTTCCTTAATAATACCTAATATTACTTCTGAAAATCCTTTATTGACAGCATTTTCCTGACGTCACGTATTGACCTGGCGCAGTACGATGTTTTTTCTCGTTTATGCCTGAGCCCACTTCCCAAGTAAGTCCTCATGTGCGATTTTTCCCAGTAAATACCAGTTTTTCAGAGTAATTCTTGGCAATTGCAGTTGTTCGCAACTAATTCCTAATTTATAAGGAGCTTTCTCGCATATCTTAATATTTTTCTGTAGGTATTTTCAATAGTAATATAACTAGTGCAATGGAAATTATTGATAATTTTTGGGAAATTTGCCCGAATGCATTTTTAGTTGAAAAAGAGCACGAGTGCACGTAGTGCACGAGTGCCTTTTTCAGTTAAAAACGCATGAGTGCAAATTTGTCGAAAATTATAAATATATTTCCATTGCACGAGTTGTATTTAATGAGAGAATTTCATAAATCAAATATTTAAATTTTTTGACAAAAAATGTCAAAACACCAGTTTTCGCACCAGTTAGTATGCAATTATCTGATAATTTGCACTAGTGCAAATTATCGCGTAATTAGAATCTGATTGGTTCAAATCAACAATCAAAAATGTCAATTTATTGTTGGAATACCAGTTTTGACAGATGTATGAAATTCTCTTAGTAATTCCTAGAAATTCCCAGTTATACCCAATAACTTCTAGTTCTTGTCTATGAACATTACTTTCTAGAATCGTTTCTTGACAGCATTATTCAGAAGTCACTCGTTGAAGCGCTTACGTAGTACGATTTCTTTTCTTGGTGATTCTCGAACTTTCCGGTACTTCCTATTGATTCCCAGTATTTCCTAGTAATTTTTGATAAATTTTAATGGATACTTCCTAGTTATTCCCAATATCCAATTTTACCCAGAACAATTGAAGTTCACGACGAGGTATACAATTTTTAGTGATGAATTGTTACAAATAAATATACTTATTTTGTAATTTAGACAAGAAAACTTATAGGGTCGTGGAATTCAAAAATAAAGAAAATGTGCAAATGAAACCACTTAATTTCCAACAAACAATAATTTTATTTTCACAATGTAAGTGATACTGTAAGTAACAAGTTACTTTTTACAATTTGACAGTTAACAGTTTGGTTGTTCTGGTGACACTGATACGTTTTTGTACCTTTTCAATCCGGAGCTCTTCATTGGATGTTGGGGTTTCACTTCCGTGAACTGGAGCTTCCCGGGTTGTCTTCTATATCCAGGAAAGAGGATAGATTGCTAGTGTGACGTCACTCCAGCTGATCCAGACTCCAAATAGTGATCTTTTATGTGGAATAGGTACCCAGAAAAAAATAAATAGTATCAGGTTCACCAAGGTCTTGCAAAGAAGATTTAATTTGAAATTAGGTAGTAATAAAATTATTATTGAATTGCAGACATTATCCTTCAACAGAATCAGGTATTACTAAGTAAACTATTGCAATGTGGAAAGTTTTATATTTTTATAGAAAACAATTAAATAACCTAAAAGAAAAAATAAAAAAATGGAGTAGTAATAGAGTAGGTAAGTACAGCAAGATTAAATAATAATAGATGCTCGTTATAATTGAGCAGAATGTTGCTTCTCGTGCAGACACGCAAAAATTTAAAAAAAAAGAAAGTAGGAAAAATTAAAATGGATAAAAAAAAAACTCTAGACTTTCCCCAAATAGATAAATTTTCCCTTCAAGTTAGGGTACCTACCTACTTACTATTGGTACTACAAGATAAAGCTGAGGATGAAATAAATGAAGTCCAAGGAGCTGTCAAAATTCTTGAGATATTTTAAATTAAAATTTTTAAATGAATTTCAACCTATTTGGATTTCTATCATAAAATTTCACCCTTTCTTCTTACTCGAGAAGATAATGAGGGTCAAACAATAATTGGCTATATAGTCCTCTGCCTGGATTTGGCAATGTGTTGATAGGGATGGACACACAAATTTGGTTTTCACCGACTCTGTTGAATATCATTGCAACAAACATGAATTTTGTGATTCCATAAAAAATTGAAAATCTAAGTTAATTTTACAAATATGCTTGAATTTGAAGAAATTTATGTAAAATTGATTTGATTTTAATTAATTTTTGAAAGTATTAAGGGCGGAAATAAAAAATAAAAAAAATATAGAAATTATAGATTTTTTTTCGAAAAAAAATAAAAAAAATCTTAGGAGGCTATGTTTTGGTACTTGGGCATAACTTTTAATTCCAAACAACTTTTCTCTATAACATTTTGCTGAATTTTCTAGAATAAGGGCACTTTACAGTACACCTTTGATATTGTTTGAGCTACCCTGTATGCTGTTTGACTTGCAACCATTCTAAGTGCACCTAATATGATTATCAGACATGCACCAACTTTTGGCCTTGTTTGTATTTGGGTTGTGCCATTACTAAAAAAAATCCCCATATGTTGCACACTTAAAAAATCACACTGTATATGAGACAAAACTCTGAATTGACTCTTTCCAGAAAAACGTGTCACCCAATCACAAAATGGAGGCTCACAATAGATAAACAATTGAAATATAATATTTATATTTTAAAGGTAGATAAGATAAGATTTATCAGGTAATTAAAACCCAACAGTGATAGTAGACAATGATGGAGGAAAAAAAAACGAAAAATATTAAGGGAAAATCTAGAAATCTGAAGGAAAAATTACAAAGTGAAAATAGAGTTGCCTGTTTAGCGGTCTGCCAAAGAACAGACCGTTTTAGAACCCAATTCCCCTGAAGAAAACGAGTCTCGTGTTTTCTTTTTTATACTTTAACGGCGTAGTAACCATTGAACCAATCAGAAGACAACACTCAACACACAGAAAAGATCGTGCTCACTTCATTAATGAAACATCACGCTGATTAAAAGGGAATAGATAAAAACACAGTAGAATCATTCCAATTCTTCACAAATTATAATGCTTAAAATTTAAGGTTATGTTAGAAACACAAAACCACTAATTAATTAGGTCATCAAGTTAAAAATAATCATTTCAGAATCAGAAGTTAGAGAAAGACAGAAAAATACTTATTTGCTAGAAGCAAGATAAACATAATTTCTTCAAATAAAAATACCAATGACTGTCAATGAGGAATAATGAAAATAGTTGTAGCCTAACCTATCACAATTTAAAAATAAATTTATTAAGTACTAGATGGCGGTACGTTAGTACCTACTTATCATAATAACAGATATTTGCATTTTTATGCTTATTGTATTTATGGATAGATCGATAGATGGCAATACTAATATTATATTGAATTAATAAAATTATTTTGCTGATTTTGAGATGGCAAAAGTACAAATTTATATTGAAAATAGGAAGAAATGGAACATGTTACGAAAATGATAAATTTATCGTAACAGAATAAAACTAACTGGAATCTCCAGCAACGTTTCTTTTTTTATTTAAATCTGATCAAAAAGGATGATGTCAACTTTGAGCCAAAACCACATTTAAATATGTAGTTTCACCCGCACCTTTAACTTTTCCATCAAAAAATTTACCAAACAAACCATGAAACGGTCGCAGCGGTATGCCAAAATCTTAAAAAGATTGTATCTCTGGTTCTGATGCGACTGTCGCCTATTCATTTCGGCTTCATCGGATCCGAATTAGATTGATATATGCGCCATCAGTTTAAATTAAATCGGTTTCGGCAACATATGGCCACCGAAAATCAATTTGTGATTTCGTGTAGAAAAATTTCGCCAATCAGATTTACGATGATATTTTATTGAGCAAAATTGCAATTTTGGGATTAAATTTTTATCTGCGTTTCACACATGTTTTTCTTTCTGAAAGATATCTTGTCGTATCGTACCACCCCACGTATCACATGTCACATTATTGAAAAGAAATAAAACTACTAAAAAGAGGGGTGGATCACTCACACATCAAGCAAAATAAAAATATACAAATCCTATAGTATACAAATTGGATGATATTTGACACATTTCATGCCTATAAGTTATCACAAAGAAAGGTATTAACAATTGTATAAGCTAATACTGCCGCACATGTTCCGTATATACATATCCGACATGTGCTCTATATAGCACTTGTTATCAAAAAGCCGCAATTAAACTTGTTTCCGTTTCAATTTTATCCGGTCCATTTTTTCCGATGCAGTTAAAATCCTATTCAACTTCCATATATTCCCATAGGATAGGTACCCCATTTTTTTCATTATTCCATTTGAGTAACTTCTAATAATGAACCTTATATAGTATTTTCAAATTCTGAGAATAAAATGATTTTAAAACAAGTTCATAGATTGGAGCAATACTGGTTGTTTATTGAATAGGAATTGAAAGTTTTTGTACTGAAGTTTCACATGAAGTTGTCGTTTGAGTTTTTGCATTTATATTTACCGACCGGGAGAAATATTTCTTCAGTTGTATTGATCCCGCAAGTTACCAATTTTTAACTTTAGTCGGTTTACACTGTCAATTAAATGGTCAATTTATTGATCAAGTCGCTTGTCAAGAAATATTGATAATGTAAAGCGCCAACTTGACGACAATCTAACTTGTCCAAGGTCTTGCTCAATTTATTGACGGATTCGTCAATTTTTTTGTCAATTAGGCTCTCCAAACCACGTGATTTTTCAATATGGCGACCGTGGAAAATTTGACGTTTGTTTGTTTATCTTGAGTTTATTTGGAATATTTTCAAGCTAATTACAGTTTACTTTGTTATAATATACTTTTTGAGATGCAGAGTGAATATTTAAAGACTTGAATGCAGGAAAATCGGGATCTGGGCGAACGGTTAGTTTAAAAAAATGTCCAGATGACATTTTGATCTACAGTTCACATTAATGAGCAACTGAAGGCCTACAAAAGCTTAGATTCTTACGAATATTTCGAAAAAGGCTTTATTTCAGATGCAGAAACAGTGGTAGTGAAAAATTATCACATTTTAATTGGAAAATTTTAAAACAAAGGGCAATGAAAAAAGCCTGACATCATCCTTGTTACCTTGTTGAAACTACTTCCACAATCAACTTCAAGACCCGTTTGTGGCATTTTTAATTGGAAGAGACACTAATGAAGTCAATAAAATAAAAAAATAAATAGAGTTCATTCACAAAACAACCACAAAATGCACTTTAAAAAGCTTTAAATTACATACTCTCATATACGGGATAATGAACTTCTGCCACAACGCACTTTTCGACAGGTCGTTGGAATGCCTAATTCAGTCTTGCAACCTAGAAATGACACTTTGAAAATATTAAAGCGACCTCGCTAGGATGTTTATTTTTATTTATCATTTGCTTGTTGACGTTCAGTTCATTTTACCTTCTTTAGTATCTTCTGGTTGAGTTGGTAGAATGGGCCACTTTCACGTGCCGGGAATATGGCAAATTATGATATTTTTTGACGCAGATACATCAATGCAACCGAGAATGAACAATATTTTGTAAGATTTTAGTCAAATTATTAAATAAATTAATAAATAAAAACTAAAAATTTAAACGAAAAATCACGTCATTGAAAACGCTCTCTGATTGGCTAAAGCCGATTTTGACGTTTTTTTTTTGCCACATGTAGAAATGCGAAAAAATGAGTTAATAAGGATTATAGCTATCCTTTAATTTTTTATAATGTAGTAAAGGACGAAAATAGTTTCTAGCCAGTGAAATGTGTAATAATTTACTACTGAGAAATTTGACATCCTCGCATTTTTGTTGATTTTCTCGTTTGTGACGTCACAAACCAAGTTCGCGTTTTCGCGCCAGTTTAAAAATTCGATTTTTAAATAATTTTTTCTTCAAAAATAAGCGTTTTTTTTTTCGGAAAAAAGTATAGGTACTGATAGTATTAGAATGACTAAAAGAATAATTTAAATATATTTTTGAAAAATGTGAAAGTGGCCCATTGTTCATTGATGTTTATGTTGTCAACAAGTTAATCCGGTGTGAAGCGAAGTTAAGCCATTGTTAAGCCAACATAAATTGGCAAACAAAGGACCCCGCCATATTTAAACGAAAATTGGTTACCCGTGATATTTGGATGAAAGTTAAATATGATATTAGAAATGGCGTAAGCAACATTTTTGATCCTGGGCCCAACCTTGTATATATGACAGATGAAGCGGTATCGGCTGTCAAATATTGGAATTTAATATTCAAAAGCAGAGTAACTATGGCAGATTTTGATGAAGCAATATCCATTCCTACTAAGTCGACCAAGATAAATCGAAAAATGTCAACCATTTTGGAATCTGTCAAAGCCCTGCCAAACGGCAGCACTCATATTTTTTAGTTTTCAATATTTCATGATGTGTCATTTGACAGTTTTAGCTTATGTAAATTCTGAGTTGAAAAATTGGAAAAAAAAATTACAGAACTGTCAAAACCTGTCATTTATTTTAGTAGGAAAAAAGAATCATATCTGGTTCTTTTTTGTTTTAAGGTAGTTTATTGGTAATAAAACATTAAGCAAAGCTCATAGACATCAAATTTTGACAGCTGTCAAAATCTGAAACCTGTGTGTAAAGTTTTTTTATGCTTCATAAAAAATAAGCATAACTTAAATAATTGGAACAGAACTAGAGTTCAGTTATTTTTTCAATTAAAGCTTATGTCAGATTCTGACAGCTGTCAAAATTTGTCTATGAGCTTTGTTCAATGTTTGATCACCAATGAACTACCTCCAAACGAAAAAGTGCCAAATTGTAATCTATTTTTTTTTACTAAAACAAATGACAGGTTTCGACAGTTCTGTATTGTTTTTTTTCTTTTTCAATTTTTGAGCTCGGAATTAGGCAATCTACTGACCTGTCAAAAACGAAATTCAATATGGAAGTTCGGGTCAAGCATTGGGTCAAGCACTGTGTTGTTTATTCTGTATGTCACTGATTCTGTCACATTCTGGACAAACGTCCAGATTTGAATTATCGGATTTTGTGTTTTTTTGTGTGTTTAGGTATTGTGTTAATTAAAATGCCAGCGATTTGCATCGTAATTGGGTGTGGAAGTCGAGGTAACAGGGATAATGTGAAATTTTATTAGGTTCCTGCTATTTTAAATCATTGGCTACAAATATGAATTATCAAAACAACGCAGGGCTTTATGGATTGCTGTAACTAAAAGCTCGATTTTCCCTTAATAATAATACCTTAAGATATTCACTCTCCATCTCAAAATTTATTAATAAATTAAAAAATACGTAGAAACAGTAGAAATACTATAAAATTCACTTTGAAAACAACAAGGGCCAGAACAATAAAAAATACGTAGAAATACTAAAGACTATAAAATTCACAATTCACTATGAAAACAACAATGACCAAAATCAATGAAAAATACGTAGAAACACATAAAATTCACTTCGAAAGCAGCAAGGGCCAGAACACACAAATGCTCTCTTTATGAACGTCAAACGTCACCGGCTTGTCACCGCAATATTTGACCCGAACGGCCATTAGAAAATCACGTGATTGAGATTGCCTAATTTACATAGGTTGAAACTGTCAAATCACACATCATGAAATATTTAAAACTGAAAAATATGAGTGCTGCCGTTTGGCAGGGTTTTGACAGATGTCAAAATGATTAATAAAGTATGTTTTTTTTTTAAAGATAAAAGTCAAAATGACAATATGTTGGCAATACAATGTAAAACTGTCAATGCTTTCAAATTTTTTATGTAGAAAAGGCTTGTGTTGCCAACATAGATACTAAATTTTTGACTTGGGGAATTATCTTTAAATAAAAAACAAACTTTAATTTTCGATTTTCCTTGATTCACTTGTCAGGAATTGATACTTGCTTCATCAAAATCTGCCATAGTTACCCTTTTTTTGAATATCAGATTCCAATATTTTACAGCTGATACCGCCTCACCTGTCATATATTAACCAAATTGGGCGCGTTTGGGTTCACGCTCAGAGCACTCAGAGCTTCCACTTTTGTCTCTCTTCCGTTATTTTTGAAGCTCCGGCAACGCTTGATTGTGTTTGGTTTGACATATTTCGAGCGGTCAGAGCGTGCTCGATAAACTCCGAGTTTGTGGAATGGGCAGCTGGAGCGTGCATGCGCAGTGTAATCTGTCTGTATAACCTAACCTATTTTCCATGATAAGATAAATAAACAATCCTGAATTTTAACATTAAACTTGTTAGGTGGATAGTTTTAGCTATGTTGTTTAAATGTTAACAATCAAATAGCTAGTAAGTTCTGCATAGTTGTTTACTTTCAATTAAATTTTCTCGATAGATCTCATCACTGGTATTATTGAACATATTTTTCCAAGGGAACTTGGCAGCCTCACAGTGTTTAGGTCCGTTTTATTGTTTATGTAGCACGACATTTTTTGCAGGATACAAAAGAAAATGGGGCTGTTTGAAAATTATCGACTAAAATGCAAAACAAACGAGAAAACTCTGGTGCAAATGTGGAATGCGGGCTCGAACTCCAAAAAATATATGCCAATATATTTATATACGATTATGTCAGAATAGAATGTTAAACGGACATATTTCGACGGAAAAACGGATGCATGAAAATCCTCCCTAAGGCCGGAGTTTCATGCATTCGTTTTTCCGTCGAAATATGTCCGAAAAGTCTTCTATTTTGACATATTTATATACGATTATGTCAGAATAGAATGTATTTCGGACATATTTCGTCGGAAAAACGGATGCATGAAAATCCACCCTAAGGGTGAATTCTCATGAGCGTAAGTTGACATTTCTGGCGTAATCACGTGATAAAATGGTTGGCTTTTATTGGTTAAATATTCGCCAAGTTGGATATTTTACCAATCAAATTACACCATATTATCACGTGATTACGCCAAAAATGTCAACTTACGCTCATGAGAATTCGCCCTAAAGCCGGCTACAGACGGTCCGGCAAGCCTGTCAGTTCGAACTGAACAGTTAGCCTGAAGGCCGGTCGCCGGGGAGAATGATGACCCTCCAAATGTTCAGGCAAACCTGAAATATTCTTCAGTCTCAATCATCATGTACTATCAATTTTTTTGAGAACAGAGTAGATTTTGTACAAGAAGGATCGATTTCCTTCCATTTTTCTACCAATTTCAAATTCTTTCTTGTCACGGTCGTGAAATTTTTTCGAATTGACTTGCCAGATATACGACTCGCTATGATAAATCGCGATAAATTTCGATTCTATTCTGTGCGACATGGCGTAACGAGCTTACTACTCACTACTGAACTATAACTGACGCTCCGACAGTCAACCGTGCCATACACACGTTCAGACTTGCCTTGAGTACGTCAGGCCGGCCGGATGGACGAACATATTTTTGATTTTTCTCCGGCTGCCTGAACAGGCTTAACTGACAGATCGACCGGATTATATACACGTTCAGGCTACCGGTCTTCAGTCGGACTGTTCAGTTGGAACTGACAGGCCTGCCGGACCGTCTGTAGCCGGCTTAAGGCTTACTTTTCATGCATCCGTTTTCCGTCAGTCCGTTGATCCGGGACAAAGACTTGAAATAAACTTTCAATAACCAAGGTAAATTTTCACAAGACTTGGTGTACGCATGAAAACATTAATAAGAATGGCCCATTTGCCTTATTATTAATGATAATACATATAAGTAGAGACGCCCTTCCTAACTTCTCTCTGATAACAAGAGAGTATTACGGAAGGTTCGTAGCTCAAGCGCCCGTTATGCTTATATTATTTTCACAATATTAACAGCCTAATGGCCGTTTTCCCAGTACTCGTAAAGGATAGTTTAAGGATACCTTAGTAGTAAGGAAGCCTTAGTGGTAGCTTTTCGTTTGCTTTGCTCGTTAGTTGTCCCTTAAGGACTCCCTAACTTAAGTGGCCAAATTTGGCGTCTTAAGTTTATAAAGTAGAGGTTTCTAGCCTCAAAATTTAATTTGTCATTTTTGGTTTGGCAGTGAATATGAGCAGGCTGAGAACAAGTAGAAGAAAAGATGTGAAACGCAGAATAGGTACTACAGTTAGGTATCGCACTTATATATAACATTTATATGAGTGCAGTAATGACGTCTAAAGTCCGTTTTTTTTTTAAAGATAATTCCCCAAGCAGTGGCGGTTCCTCCATAAGAGCACATGTGCACGTGCACTCCCAAATTAATATCAAACAACTTTAAATTTAATTTTATCATTCTTCAAATTTTAACATTCTACCTGTAAAGTATTAATTTAAAAAATTAGTGGCCAAATGCGCCAGCAAAACAAACGCAACCGGCAACGCTGGAATCACAGCGTCCACCGCGTCGCCTGATCGCCTTGTTCACTGCACATTTCAATATTAAATCCAATTGGTGGAACTATGCCCCCCCGCACTCTTTGTTCCCCGCGAAGGTCTAGCGACGTTCGATGTTTTAAGCTGGCTGGTGTGCACATGTAGTCAGTGCACTTTGGGATCGGAAGAGGTTGTTTTATATTTATTTCGATTTCGAGCGCGATTTAACTGAAAACTGTGTGTAGAATGGCGGGATTTCTGAACCCCGATAGCCTTAGCGTGCAATATTTAAAAACAATTAAATTTTCTTCGCTTTCTTTGGAGGAAAAAATCCAAATCAAATGTGTCGGCCGTCCAAAGCCAAATTTAATAATCACCAACATAACAAAATGCAAAAGTCGTGATTATAAACGAACTTTTAAAATGGAAACTTACGAAAAAACTGACTGGTTGTGCGGTTGTGATGTTAGTAATAGTCTTTACTGTTTTCCCTGTTTGTTATTTGGAAGCGATGAAGCATCAGAATGGACAAAATCCGGCGTTAAAGATTTAGTACATTTATCCGAAAAAATTAAAAAACATCAAAACTCAAAATCACATCTTACTCTTATCTTTCAATACAAAACGTGTCTGTGAGATTGAAAACTACAATACATTTATGTATAAAAACAATTGTTAGACCAGGATGATGTACTCAGCGAGGTAAGTTACTTTGTTACTTAATTTCTAGTTTATTGATATAAGATCCTTCAATTTCCACGATTTGATAGACCGAAAAAAGTATTAAATTGAGCTTAGTTGGTTGTTTGGTAGGGTAGATATGAAATCCCATAACAATATTTTTAATTATTGGTAGGTAAACACATCACATAACTCATCCGATCACTTACAATAAATTATTTTTTTAAAGGCCTAAAATAAACACTTCTGGGCGTGGCACCCCGAAAAGTTTCGCGCCTCCGGCGGTGCCTGCGGCGGGCATCCCCCTTTCGGCATTTATTATGAATTACAAATTATGTGCACCCCCAATATGTTATACCACGAGCCGCCACTGTCCCCAAGTCAAAAATTTAGTAACTTTGTTGGCAGCACAAGCGTTTTATACATAAAAAATTTGAAAGCATTGACAATTTTAAATTGTATTGCCAACATAATGTCACTTTGACTTTTATCTTTAAATAAAAAACAGATTTTATGTGCCGTTATCAAAATTAACTATCATATTTTTTGGCGAAAGTATTTTGAAGTATTTCTCCAGTTCTATTTTTACTACATTTCTTGCAAACTAAGGAAATAAAAGCGCAAGTGCCTAAATTATTGCAAATATTTATTTCATCTTGGGAAAATCGCCCACATGTGTCCCTAATTCTAAGCTACAAATTTTTTTCTATACCGTCATTACGTTCTATTTATGTGGTCTAGCCCTGTACCTCCATTACACGAAAAGGGGCAAACCCCATTGTCGCGTCCGTAACATAATCATAAACATCTGATTAGACGCAGCAAGCAGCAGCCCTTTGGGCTGTTCCTGAGCTCGTATCCAGATGTGCAGGACATTGTCACTTTCTACCCTTTCAGATAAAGGGGTCGCGACAAGGCACTACAGGGTCGGTTAGGCCCTATGTTTGTTTTGACACAAACGCGCTGTCGCCCAATAAAGTGTCTTAGAGCCGATAATCCGTCTTGGTCTTATATAGTTAATGGAAGAATTGACTTAATGGATGAAATAGGGCCGAATTTTGATTGGCAGCTTGGTTTAAAGTCATTTGAAGGGAATTAATTGTAAATAATGGTGCGGAATAATTTCACGTTACTTTAATTTTTCTTGTAAGGGAAAAAACGCGCGGTAAAATTACAGGGTAATCTTGGAACACGGTAACGTGCCTTTTTATCTTCCAAGATCTCGTCGGGGCAGGTGCAAGTCAGGCAGCCAACTCTTCTCATTATTTTTTCTCGCCCCGGTCATTTGCTTCGACCGGATTCCTCTAAAACATTAAAATTGATGATGGGATTTCATTCTGATGCACCTGCAAATAATATTTTTCAGTTTTTACCGAAGATTATGTAAAATAAATTTAGATAGCAACAATGGAATTGATTTATAATGGAAAGTGATTCGTGGGCTAAGGACAGGAAAAAAAATACCTAATTAATTAAAAAAACTGTGGTATTAAAGTTTGTTCTAGCTTTTATTTATTAAAAACCCACTTGTGCAAATGGAACAAAACTCAAGTGTTAGTAAGGATTCGGAGTTTCCCCTCCTTGATACTTTTGGTTAGGTAGTAATTATTCAATATATGTATTTCTAATGTATTTCTTCCCCTCTTTAGCATGTCCAATTTTTCATTGGCATCGCCAATTCTTTCCTTTCAGTGTTTCTGCTCTCCTTATTTCTGAGATTTATTGATTACTATACAGAATTTTTAGGCGGTATCCATTGTCTGTTCGACTTTCTACTAACTTTGATTTGTAGATTTTTTTTTTGAGTTTTGCATTATTTTGTCTATCTTTAATCATCATTCTGGTTTCGATTTTGAAAAGCCTCTTCTGGTCTCTTGATATGTAAGATTCAGAACTCTCATATTTGAATTATCCTCTATGACTCCCCATGAAACTGGTTGTTATAATTTTTCTCCTTGTTTACTCTTTTGCGCAGCTCTTCGAACTTGTGTCTGCTATATATATTCGATGATCTAGCAGTTTCAGTATAAATGCGCTTAGCTTTCAGTTTGTTGTTTTTTTTTTATAAATAAAATGAAATAGTCATTGTTGCTACCTGAATACCACGTACTTATTATCGTTATCGACAGGTTATTATCCGATTTGTTATCGCTAGCTTTTTTCCTGAAATGTTTTGAAAAGTACTCATTCGCGTGTGTGTGTGTGTGTGTATTTTTAGGTTAGTTCTACTGAATTATGTAAGTATCTGTATATGTAAGTTCAGGAGGATGGTATGGCACAGCACTTAGGCCACATTGGGCCCATGTAGCCTAGCGATTCACCGAAGGCGATGACGTAGCCAATAGCGGTGCCTGTGATCTCTTCTAGGGATGACTAGGATTGGCCAAGTCTGGCTCTGCATATTGGCGAAAGCAGTACAGTCATAAAGAATGTGATTAATCGTCTCTTATTCTTGATCACAAGCCCTACACAAGGGTGTGGTGCTAAGATGCAACCTAAATAAATGTTTGTTGATAACTGACAGTGGCCAGTCAAGATTATTAGGCGAAGTCTTTTCCTGGTCAACGACATTTCCTGGCTCGCTGCAGATTTATCTGGATAGCGCAGCAGCTCCTTGGATAAGTTGCAGCCAATCGTATCGTCCCAGCGCTTCTTGAAAAGGATGTGGGAGCGTTCTTTGATCATATCTTTGGACGTCGACATGGTCAGTCCCACGAAGGGCTGCGGTCCAGAAGGCTGTAGCCTGGCGGGGGGTCTATACCCAAGCAGCACTCCCATGTTGGGCCAATATTGGGAAAACAACTACGATTTATTGGCCCAAATCAGATTCTCTATGTTAGCCCAATAAAAGATGTGGACATTCTGCAATATTTGTCCAAGAACGTATGTCAATATATACCCAAAAACAAATATCAACGATGGTACAATAACGTAACCAAATATTGGCCCAAAAAGAAATAATCAATATCATATCATGAAATTTATGCAATATAGAGCCAATTGAAATTACCAATATTGGCCCGAAGACGTATGTAAATCTTGGCTTTATATTATAATTAATTAAGGTAACGGACCATTCATAAGAACCGACTGAGAAGTGTTTTCTCTCTGCCGGACCATCCGTGGACCCGTTTCGCTGTATCACAACCCATCAGCACGGTTAAGTCCCGCCAGGGTCCCGCAGAGAGAAAACAACCTATTTTTGGCTTCATTCCGGAACCAGATTTAAGACAGGTAAAGTGAAGACAGAGTCTCCATCTATTTGTTGGTCGGCACACCAAGTGCGCACATTCTATACCCTATATTGGACCAACATTTTCAATTCAGAAACTCTAACCTTGGTAAAAATTAGTATGGCCTTTCATTGGGCTTTTCAAAAAGTATCAATATTGTGAAAAAATTGAAAATAAATATTGGGTGTACAAAGTGTTTGAAGTGAGTTTGAATATCAATAAAAAATTGAATGCCAATATTGAATTAATATTTTATTACAATATTGTTTCGATAATATAAAATTTGGCCAATATTTCATAAATCAATATTGTCGTGAGAAATCTTGGGCCAATATTCAAATTATTGAAAAGTTAATTAATCTATGAAAACAATATTGGTACAAGATTATTTTTAAATATTGTTTCCACATAGGTAAAACTAGCGTTGCCCCAATATTGGTACTGTGATGATTTAGCAACAAACATGAATAAATATTGGCCCAAATGAAAAACGATGTTTACCCAATATTATGTGCTACTTGGGTATGGATAGAGCTAGTACTGCTTGTCTGGAGTCCGTGTGGATGTGTACGATCTTGTCAGTGATATTGTTGCTGACTATCTGTTCTGCAGCAATACTTATGCCAGTAATTTCCGATTGGCGGACATTTGGCATGAAGCGGAGGGGTTTAGTTTGAGCGCTTTGGAGTATACCTCAAGCCTGTTTCAGTTTCAGATCCATTAGCATAAATGTTACTTACTTCTGCCACTGTGTTGTTACCAATGCCTTTCGTGTTGATTGCGTACTGGTTTTTGAAGACGAAATATGGGCTTGCAGAGTCCACTCTGGCTCCCAACAGTGGAAGCGAGTTCGTTGCCTCGCGCCATATGCGGGCTCTCTGCAAACCGACTTCTGCAGTTGGTTTTATACCAACAGTGCTGAAGTGCATCATTATGGTTAAAACAACCTCCTTGACATAAATATCCAGGAGCGTCAAACATAGAATTGCTTCCAAAGTCCTAATTAGTGTGGCTTTCATTGCACTAGGTATGTTGAGGCATGTCATTCTTTGAGCGTGGTCTAGTTTTCGGCTAATAGTAGTCTGGTCGACTTCATGGCCCCAGACACTAGCCTCATAGGTAAGCATATGCCCAATGGTGGCTGTAAATTGTGGAATATTCGTTCAGACTTATGTTATCTTCTTGGCGTTTATGAAGACCATACTGGACACTCCAAACGTTGGCGAAATTCCCCGAAAATTTGTTTTGACTTCGACTAACCAACTACCTTGAATCATGTAAAATATTTGCACAATCCTTCCTGCGTATAAATTTTAATCAACAAATTCCATAGACTAACTGCATCAATTTTCCATCCTACATACGCAATATTTTGCATGAATAAGTTCGTGTGGCAAAAAGCCCCACTTTAAAATGTTTCCGCTCCGCTCTTCTCCAATTCATTCTTTTTTTTTGCCAAACGCAATTAAATTGTATTCAACGTTCAGCCCCCTTTTCGTTCGCAATTAAATAATTGTAACCTTACCATATTTTGTCGCCTAAATTGTATTTATATAGGGGAGCCTAACGTAGAATTTTTTACAGGACAGGATTTACTTATTTTTCTAGACCTTTAAAAACAAGATTTTCCGTAAGCAGGTGTAAGTCTGGGTTTAAATCAGCAGGTGCTTTAATGATCAACCACTTTATTTTATTTTTTTTCAGGGCACTATTAAATAACAAAAGTCACGCCGACCGGTTCGAGTGTAGCACCGGTATTTTATAGGTGGCTTTTAGATGGAGCTTGGGTAACATAACATTTAACTGCTAGATAACGAACATTGAGGAAATAAAGCTTTAACTTTAATTGGACGACAATAATAATTAACCCTGGTGAGTTTTATCTAGAAGATATATACCAATTTGAGTCAACTGGGTAATTGTTGTTGGTTTGATGATCTTTGAATGGTGGTTGCAGTTATGGGATGCTTGAAGAAATTGAAGAACCTTTTCGAAATAAAAAAATAGAGAATACCTGAATTATTCAGTTTGCTTTTTTATTGGCTGGATAATATACCGTCCAATCAGGCTACTTTAAGATACTTTGAACATTTTTCGTTGGACAACCCGGCAGTAGGAACATCGTAGAAAGTAGTAAGAAAATAAGAAACATGATGATGTCGATGGTGATGCTTTGGTATTGCTGCTTGAATGCACTTATACTTATTAGAAAAAACAGCATATGAAGAAATAAAAAACGTGCTCAATATGTGGTTAAATGATTTGAACTTCATTGTTAGGTACTAGTCTTTTTGGATGCTTTTGGTAGATTTTCAGCAATATGAATATCATAATGAAACCACAGGAGTGATATATCTCCCTACATATTCAACTTTTCTTTGCTGCTCCAAGCATTGTTAAGACACTGTTAGATTTAGCGTTATGATGATTCCTAAGGGATGGCGAGGGTTTTTTCAATAAAGCTAATATTTTTCTAGAAATCGTCGCATACCGACTGATAATGGCTGGCAGCGCTGGAAATGCGAGAATATACAGAGATAAAATTCATACAAACATGGCAGAGAGAAAAATTATTAATAAAAGCGGTCTCTTTTCACCATTTGTAGTATTATTTGGACCTTGACACGTAGCCCGATGCACTTGAGAAGCACGGCTGTAAGTGGAACATTAGAGCCCCCGTCTCTCGACGAAGTGACGCTCGATTATTACGTGGTGCCAAGAGGGTGAAATATTGGTGAAATGATAAAAACTGTATGGATCTATTCTCATTTAATTTTTCTCACAACAATTTTTGCAAAAAAAATCTTTTTTCCGTATTTTTTTTGTAGTATTATCGAGATAAAGAGGAGTAAAGTAAGGAGAGATGGTCCACTCTAAACGTAAATTGGGCAAAGACGTGTCGACGTGTAACGCATTAAACTGTTCCATAAGCGAAAGTTTCGATCGCGATTAAAGCTGGGGATAGAATTTTGAAATTTTTCAATGGTTTAATTACCTACGTATAAACAGGTAATTTGGGTATTCCGAGCAGTTAAACTTTCATTTTGAAATCCGTTGACTAAAATCGCTTCGCAGTACCACTTCAAACGGAGGAGCGTAAAAGGAACACAAATTCAAGAGACGAATGAACCTTGAAATTCAAAATGCGCCACGAATGCAGTGGTATTGGAAGACAAAGGAGATAGTGAACCTGCTAGAAGTTTTGGAATCCACAAACTACATTGATTAGCAGACTTAAAAACCTTCAATAATCGTCCTGGCTCAGATTGAAAGCTTGGTGCTCAGGCCGAAGGAAAGCTTACGAGTCATACTGGATTAACAAGAAACTGGTTGTGTCGACCAGAGATGAAATGAAGAAAATGGCTTACAAATTCGCTGTTCGTCTAGGCATAACTACAAGGCTCAAAGGTAAACAAGGTAAATGCTCTATGCTTATTATATTAATATAGCTTGCAACATATCGCAATTTCAGTTTTTCATTTTCAGTACAGCCTAAGCTGGCTACCTATATATCTACTCTGATGGTAGTTTCTCCAAGGACGTACTCAGAAAAATTACATGGGTTGATTCAAAAAAAAAAAAAATTGTTGAATAACAATTCCGATGATATTGTCAAATGAAACTACAATCTGTTTAATTTAATCAGAGCTTGAGAGTTATTTCTACCAATAAAAAATTGTTGCGACACAAATTTGATTTAACTTAAAAAATAGATATTTTAACTATTGTTTTGCTCACTAACCAGGATTTTTGTTAAATTTTGTCAATCCATACCAGAAAATGTTTAATTCAGTTTTACCCATTATTGGATGGTAACAAATTTAATTGTTAAAAGTGACTATGATATTCTGGGAACATTGAACTATTATTTAGTTCACTAACAGTTTTTTGTTAAAGTTTGTCAAACCAAACCAGTAAATATTTAATGAATTTTCACCTATTAATGCATGGGATATTTAACCAATTTTAATTGTTTAGTGACAATGATATTTTAGGCAAATTTAACAATTATTTAGAGCACTAACAGTTTTTTTTATAAATTTTATGGAAATCAATCAATCAATCAATTCTTTATTGTTTAAAAAGAATATACATTCTTATAACAGTAGGTTCTGCACAATAATAAACTTAATCTAAGTAATGCTACATTTCTCATACTTATAAGCTACACGTTTAAATATGTAAACCCAAATTTGAAATTGAAAAAGAACAAAAAATAATACTCTATAATAATTCAGGTACGAGGAGAATAGGAAGATAAAATTAAAATCTAAAGAATAGGTCTATTCATTTCTTAAGAACGATCTAAGTTTAAGAATACTAGTAACGGTTTGGAAAATAACCCTCACCAGTTGAGGGCTTAGATTGTCCAAATTATGAGCAAAATTCGGTATATCACCCCAATCTGCCGGCCTAACACTACGATATAAAGGACATTCAAAGAGAACGTGAAGAAATGTTTCAGGCACTCTTAGGTTACAAACCGAACAGAGTTCTTCTTGATTAATTCTATAAGCTATGCCATTCCAGAATATATTGCAGTTATAACTCGAACAAAGTCGTATTTGTGTAATAACTCTGATCATGTAAAAAGCACAGTCAGAATAAAGGTACTTCAACGAATGCTTATTTAAATCAAATTGACTATAAAACAAAGTATACGTAGAATTTCGTGCCACTCGATAGTCGGTCTGCAAACATCTTTCACGAAAATGTTTTAATATCTCTGGTTTACTACGTTTTAAAGAAATGTTATTTAAAGACCACAAGTGGGTTATTCCGATTTCTTGAAACCATCTGTAAAAGTTGTAAGCCCAATTAAACTTAGGGGAGGCATTACCACCAAATAAATTGAGCTGGCGATTTAGACAAATTTTGGGCAACCTGTGATTCTCCATGCCTAATAGTTTAATAAAATAGTTTAGCGTTGACTTGAACACGAAATACGACAGAGGCAGACTGTCTGTTTCAACTCTAATTATGGCATGGGAGGTATTCTTTGGGAGCCTTAAAAGGGACTTAAAGAACGAGGACTGAACCTTCTCCAGGACATCAGCATATCGAGGCCCCCAGACTGGTAAACAATTACTAAACGAGTTCATAACGGAACCAGAAAACAGCTTCTTATTAACAGAAAATGAATTGTATTTTATTTTAGATGTTAGTGACATAACCGCACCTGCCGCTTGACATGCACGTAAAATTGTATTGTCCGTCATTATCCGAAATTTTATGGAAATAAACTTAAACATGTTCAACTTGATTTATAACTATTTTTACCTAATTGTTCATTGAAAATAATATTCCTGGCAAATTTAACTATAATTTAGTTCACTAACAGTTTTTTTGTTGAAGGGCTTGATCAAACTAAACTAGAAATTGTTTAAATTGCTTTTAACCATTACTCAATGGTAAATTTAAACCACAATGTTAAGTTACTAAAGAAATTTGTTATCTAACAAAATTTTATATAAAGTCAACCGTCTGATTTGCCACATGTACAAAATTATCGTCCAAAATGCTTTTTTTTTTAGGTTGGCTTTACCTATTATTGCATAAAAAATTTGAAATTTAAATCGGTTTTGCAGACACCAGACAAACAGGTGAAACCTTACGAAATACGGACTTGCTCAATATTTACGTTTTTGAAACGCCGCATTCATTAGTATCAATCCAGATTAATCACTCATGATAAGTGAATAATTCGTTCGGAGTGTTCAGACCCGAAGGGTAACTCAGGATGTGAATTCTATCTACTAATTTGGCAAGAAAAAAATATTTTTGTCAATATCATTCAATAAAATATCTAACAAGTACCTACTTTTCTTATAGATACAACTAGATTTTTCGAACATAAGGGAAAATCATACAATTTAGTATCAAAATGGAGCAACTCTAGAAATCTGACAGTAATGATAGGTATTCAACGAAAAAGTGAAATATAAACAGAACAAAAATAGTTTCTATAACAAAAGATTTTGGATACTGAACAATTATTCAGTTACTCAACTGAATAATTGTTACTGAGCATGAATTATTGTCATTATACACTCTATTTTGTTGCTACAACAAAAAATTTGGTTACTGAATTATTATTCTGGTGAAAATATGTTCAACTATTAATTTCTGGTTGTTATAACTATGAAGGTGGATAGGCGCATTTTCATATGCTCTTTTTGGTTGATTTGACCTATCATTTTCTTTGAGTGCGATTACAAGTGCACGATATTCTAACCAAGCATTCGTTGTAGGCCTGGAAATATTTTCAGTTCCGATGAAACCATAGACTTCAATTTATCTGTAGGGCCCAGGGACGAGTTTCCGTAAAAAGGATCAAACAAACACAGTACTGTCTTGCGGTAATACCCAAAGTTGGTTTAAGCTTGTATTTTTAGACATAATTAATAAAAGACAGACTATCAGCCTCCTCATCGTAATGTTGCATCTGAAACCTCTGTTGACTAGGTAAAAACCTATTTCTTATGGAAGCAACTGAGTAGTTGGAGAAGACGTGAACTGAGGTGACACACGCTTCCCCCATACTAGAAATATAGAAATAGAGTTTGCTGAAAAATATTATTTTTTTCTGTTTTCCATTTCAATCGATCCGTTATTTGCGACTGTTCGATCGTGCAATTTTGATTAACTATTGTTATAGGTCCAACCATTCATCGTATAGTAAAAAATTGAATAAAACCTAATCTGGAGATGCGTTATATAAGATGCGAGATGAGCAAATTATAAACCAATCAGAATGAAGTCTCACCATTTAAATGAACTCTTATTTCACCATTTAACCTAACTTCAATCATCAACGAAGAAGAAGGAGGAGGATTATTTTGCTTCACTTTCGACAAGAGAAGATGACACTCCAAGAAGAAGTAACTTCTGGAATAGTAGTCATCTCTTTCATCTGTTCTAATAATGAAGCTTGTTCTCGGTAACACCCAGGAAGCTGTACTACCAAGCGCCCGGAAATTCAACTGCTCTCCAAAGAAGTAATAAGTTGAAGGTCTATAAATATTTATTGTTTTATTTGTACTTCATCAGCAAGGACATATGGATAGAAATATATTTTTTTAAGGATCAATTTTATTTAGGCTAATGATATGGGTAACGTTAAGATTATTACATTGGGAGAATTTTTTTTTCGTCAAATCTGATGAGATTGTCGAAGCATTCTCTGGAGGTGCTATTAAGAGTTTTTGCTGGCTCAAAAACTGAGATGTCACATTTGTATTAAAAAAAAGGACCAAGAAATGAAAGAGTATTGGCTGATTGGCTGGATAAAATGTAGGTAATACATGTTGAATCACCATGAATAAATTAGTTGTCTGCCTTATAATCTAATGCATAACATTTAAAGAATCATGAAAATGTTCAGGTTTTTGAACTGGTTCCTCAATATACCTGGTTTATTTTTATTAAGTCATAATAGTTTTTTATCTTTTTTTATTTGCAATAGTTCTATTTAAAAACTGATTCTTATCTTAGTAACAATACTTAGGCCCGGTTTATTCATCTTCGGGTAAACTTACTGGTAACTCTCACAAGATAAATTTACCAATCTCTTATTCTATTTGTTGGTAGATGTCTGGCCGACCAATAAATTTATGGATTAAGTTTTCAGATTGCATTACCTGAAAGTTTACCAGGAGGTGAAAAAATTGAGCCTTAATCCAATAAGTTCAGCATAGTTGGAGTTTCGTATCATCAGTTATCCAATTAAGTACCTACTGACTGTTTTATAAAGTTTTGATTTAAACCATTCCAATAATTTTTATGTCAATAAATGACTCATAATTGCTGTTTAGAATTCCCCCAAAATTACTCAACTTTTCCCAGCAATTATCATCCCAAAACCTAAATTGAGTTATAAAAGCGAGACCTATCAAAAAAGTGTACCCAATTTAAGCTTTCATCCTCCCATGTTAATACAAAGTCAATATTTGTCTTCCATCGTGTGCAATAGTGACTAAACTTTTTTCATAATGTTAGGGTAAAACTTTCCCCCTTTGTTTGTCGAAAAGTCAATTTATGGATTCTGAGGAAATGTGAAGTCATGATCAAATTTTCCTCATTTAAACAATATATCTACTCGACGGTTGATATTAGCAGAAATAGGTATACGCCATGTGTATTGATTTTTCCTTAAACGTCAAATTCTTTGTGCCTCTATTGAACAATCAATCATGGATGATTTGTAAAAGATGTATTAAGTTGATAATAGTATTATATTCTTTTTAGCTGAATCACGATTCCTCTGTTTTTTAATGGAATTGATCTGATGCGGTTTGTTTGGAGGGTCGAAATTAACATGTCATGTTGAACATTAGGACACGAACAAAATTTATGATGTAATTTAAAACAAGAATTCATCCGAAAATAATTGGAACTAAATAGTTACCTATGTTAAACTGTAGTTTCAATATAATGCATAACATCGCGATATTTGAAAGTCAAGCACTTGGATGAAATGAACATAAATTAGGAATTCAGTAGATATGATAATTTTTGAGTAAATAATTCAAATTCCTTGCCTAAATACCTCATAGCTTTCTACGTAACTAAAGTCTGGATTGCGATTATTCACTTATAATGTTATATAGGTATTGTCTCTGCGTCAACATTTCAATTACTAACGCAAAAAAAACTGTCTATCCCCAAGGACCCAAATTTTCGTATTTCCCCCAGTTTCGGAATTTCATTTCACTTTTGCGTCTCTCGACCATCATAATGGAGCAAATTGACCATTGACGTGGACCGTCCCTCGTATAAGTTTCCCGAAAAGCCATTCCCTGGGGAAGGCTACTCGTCTTTCCCCCATATGATGACTGGACTTCGGCAAATCAATTTTTTATCTGATGACCCTGGTATATAACTTTCTAAAACATAAATATGCAATTTGAAATTAGAATGCTTTTCATTATCAACAGCACAGAAAAAATAATTTGAGGGCGTCCCTCTCGATTTTATCTTACCGTAGGTATATAAAAAAAGAAGCCGCTTCTCTTCTAGTTTATGAGAAATTTTTCTATTTGTCTTGGCGGCAAAAGGACACTTGACACGTTCAGGAGGGATACAACTCGAGGAATTTTATCAGAAAAGGATCCGAGAAATGTATGCCGAGGCGTGAACGGAATATTTTTACTTTGCGCGACCCTCAGATTTAGCTTTAAGGGTTTGCGTTTGGTTATCTCTTATCTGGAGAAGATGAAAAAGGAAAGTCGGAAGGGCACCACTAAAATAAAAGCTAAGCTTTTTCTTGTTGCGGCCCAAGAATTTCAATCATATTTATTCATCAATACCCAACAAAAACACAAACATACCAATAACAGATGCATTTTCCAATTTCGGCGCGCTTTGGCATTCAGAGAATCCCCTGTATAAATTAATAATAAAGGGGTGCATGGGGTCATGTGTACGACCGGAAAAGAGTTAATGGAAATTTGAGGTTAATGTTTCAGAAGGAAGTTATATTTATGACTGCAATTGATTGCCTCGAACTCTGTTTTCTATAGATAGAAGGGCAGGGCCATAAGTTATTGGCTTAACACCCCCTTTTTATGTTTTCCATTTCATTTGTTTTAACTGTTATATAGATTGGTGCGCTGGTATAGCCGATAGAGTGATTTCTGTACTAATTTAGGTGGAAATACATTCATTTATAGTTTTAGTTGATTACACTATTTTGGCGATTTTCTGGCTAGAAACCCCCGAGGGTTACTAGAAGCTTTGGCATCTAAGTGAATTTATAAAATAAGTTTTCTTATGTATAGCACTATCGGAAGAATATGTTGGAGCAGACACTATTGTAACCCTTTATTTCATCTTTGAAGAATAGAGACTAGAAAAATCCGAAAACAGAGATAAGTTATGAAGTGACCAAAAACTTAAGCATTGCTAATTAAAAAGATAAATAAGAGAAATTCGAAGATTTTACTAAAGAAGCATCGAACAAATGTCTGCTTCAAAATTGGAAAGAATTTAAAAAAAAATTAAAAAAATGGTTATGTGAGGCCACAGTGGAATAAAGGTGCAGTGTTAATTATTTCACATAGTTTTTGGTGAGTGCATCTCTTACTGGTAGGACATAGTTGCGAACTGGAAATTTAAGTTTTCTGTTCACAAAGATGTAATATTCCTCGCGCAGATGATTGATCTAAGGTAGCATCGTCACCGTCCTCAATTTCAACGAAAGGAAGTTCTTGTCAAGAGTTGGTCTCATTATGTCTTCAACTTTGTCTTTGTTGGAAGCTAGTTTAGGTAGGTACCTTTAATAGAAGAGCTCTTTTTCTGTAATACTTTCTGATAAAATGGCAATAGTGGATAGTCTGAGCTTCTCTTCATCTCTTCAAAATTTGGGTAGATCAGAATCGGATTAAAGAAATATTCTTGGTCCAAATCAAGAGAAATATCCTCTTGTAGTTTCTAAGAGGGTAGAGGGTATTCTTCAAGTTGGAGAAGTAAAGCTAATGGCTTCAATGTTTTGGTAAAATTGAGAATGAATGGATGACGGTATATGAGACGGTATCCTGCTAATTTCATAAAACTTCTGTTATCCTTGAAATATGGCCGTGGATCTGGAAAAACGATAATACGATCATATATATAGGTACCAAGCCTATTTCACTGTAAAAGCCATGGCGAATATTGTCCACGACTGAAATGTCAGCAGTCTTTAGTCCAATGACATTCATACGAATTGGCAGTGGCTATTTTCTACGAAAAAAAAACCTTTTCTAGGAACGTCTTTAGGATCTACCTCTATTTCATGGAAGATGGAAGCCGTTGGGAAGAGGATATTACTTATTGTGATCCACAGTAAGATCGTTAACTTTGCGGTAACCAATTACGACGCGCCATTTGGGAGACTTCCAGAAGCTTCCAGTTTCTTAGGAATTCAGACAGGTGAAGAATTATGATCTAGTTCATCATTTTGTTGACTCGATATTAGTGTCTTTTTCTGGATTTGAGAATATCTGTACGATTTGGTCAACACCGGTTTGGCGTTATTGATAAAGTAGTAAATCTCCCTGGAAAATGTGAGGTCATCACTTTCCAAGAGAGAAAGGAAGAAATGTGTCAAGGCATAAATAATTGGTAATTAGTTATTTTTCCTCGACGTTTAAATTGTTTGTGTTAGTTCGTTTTCTTTTGGCGGTTTGGCTATTCGAAGTATCGTCATAATTAGGATGAGTTTTTAAAACTCAAAATCGTTGATTGGGTTTCATGTTTAGAAACAAAGGATCAACATCTAAATCAAAACAACCCACAGCTTCTTCCATAGCATTTAAAATTATAGTTAATTGGGTAAAAAATAGGTAGGGTAAATGAACTCGAACGGACTTTGCCTATTAACCACATGCTCAGAATATGAACTTGTAATAACGATTTTTCATTAAGTAAATTTTTGAAATTTGATTAACAACTAAAAGCTAACACCCACTAACATCCAGAAGTACAGATGAGCGTCCAGAATTCCGCCTCCTATAGGCATATTCTGTGTTTGTGTGGCAGTCCTATTTTTCTAATGTTAATAAAATAATTTTTTCAATCTTCACCTTTGGTAAGTTGAAACTTTGACGTAATTTTTGAAATCGTACTCACAAGCTTCCTCTATTCCAGTTTTGTAAATATGTTCTGTGTTGGATGCGGCTTTAGCCACCAACTTTATGCTGATAACAGCATGAACACTTATATTTTTATGTATAATTATTATACTTAGGCATGTCGTATATGACCATATTTTCCCTGTGCCATTTGGTAAGTTTTTGATGTATACACCCCAGCCCCTCGCCATAACTCCCATATTTTTGTAACTTGTAGAACTTATGCTGATGATGGATCTATGATAGATCCGAAACATGTACAACCCCCCCTTCCAACTGATTATTTTTGTAAAATAGAGAGTGAAGATAGACTGTGTGTTTTACTCCAGTTCTTTAACTATTCTCTTCACTGTGAGACATGGACTACTATTTCAGAATTCACTTTTTCCCCAAAATAATAAATTCAAGACTTCCTGGCAACACTCTAGGTCAAAGCGCTGGCATCTAATTGATTATATAATTGTCCGTTCTAGAGACCGAAATGATGTATGCATTACGAGAGCTTTAAGAAGTGCGGATGACTGGTGGACTGACTACCGGCTGATATGAGCCGGAACGAACTTGCGCATTCTACCAGAGCGAAGATGTCAACAGAAGAAATTCAAACGCAAATTTGACTCTCTAAGCCAGAAGCTTCCGTTAGAGTACCTGGAAAGTATTGAGGAGCACTGAACAACATTAAAGGCCGCAATAACATCTGTCTCGGAAGAAACGGTCTACTACATATAAAACAAACTCCAATACTGGTTTGATGAGGACAACGATGAAATTCAAGACCTTAAAAAAGAAAAAGAACAGCGCATAATGCATGGAAAAGCGACGCCGACTGTAAAAAATAGCAGTACCAGGAAGCAAAAGAAGCAGAAGTTCAAAGGCAAACGCGAGCATTAAAGTTAAAATATCAAACCAAATGCAGCAACTAGCTAAATCCCACAGCACCAGGGCCTTCTTCTAAGCTATTGAGACGATATAGGGACCAACCACTCAAGGACTCAATCCCTCACTATCCACTGGCACAAGACTGCTTGAAGACAGGTCTTCCATTAATTCACGTTGGAAGTCACTTTCCAGAACTACTTAACAGAGAATCACAAATTAATAATGACATTTTCAACAAAATTCCACAGAAACTAATACTTACAATAAGAACTCTGCGAGGACTTCAAATATTAGGGGGTTGAAAACGCAATCAGACACCTAAAGAACGCCAGCTGGTACTGTCGGCATCCCTGTTGAATTCTTTAAGCAAGGAGGCCTCACTTCAAGTGCCCAAACCTACATCCTAATAAGTTGAATATGGATGACTATGAGACTATAACTGCCGAACTTAGAGATGCCTCCATAGTTGCCTTTTTTAAAAAGGGAAACTAGGCTCAATGTGGAAACTACAGAGGAATATCTTAACTTTCTGTTGCGGAAAATATGCTTCCAGGATATTATCAAATCGTCTAATCTCAACTGCCGAAGAAAACCTAAAGATACAGTGTGGCTCCAGACCCAAACGAGGTACAGTTGAAATGATTTTCAGTGCAAGACAACTGCAAGAGAAATCCAGAGAACAAAATCGCCCTCTATATATGGCTTTCATAGATTTAGTGAGAGCGTTTGATTCGATCAATAGAGAAGCTCTTTGGAAAATATTGGCAAAGGTTGGGTGTCCGCAAAAGTAGATCCACATACTCCGCTTGCTACATGATAATATAGGATCCATACTTCACCTTTTCTAGGGTCACCTGCGGACTATTGAACCTAAAAGTATCGACGACATCGGTAATTAAACCTCAATATGCGGATGATAACGTCGTGAGAATCGGTCTAGAGGTCAACTTTAGCAAGACGCAGATTCTGCGCCAACCCGCACTGGGTAGTAATCCCCAAGTCCCAAATATAATTATAAATATGACCATAGAACACTACCTTGGGACGCAACTGGCAGGAAATGCAACCATTGACGCTGAAATCCAACATCGTTTGAAGTGTGCTATTGCAGCGTTTGGGCGGTTGTGAGTTCTAATACCAACACTTACATGGTCAACCTATAGAAAACCTAGAAAAATACCACCAGCGATGTCCACTATGAGAAGGATCCTACGGATTAAATGGCAAGACCGACGAACGAACATTAGTGTTTTAGAGGAGGCCAAAAATACTAGCAGGGAATCCGTTATTATTAGCACCAACTTCAATTGAAAGAGGGAAAAAGAAATCAAGGAGGTCAAGACAAGCGCTACAAAGATGTTCTTAAGGAACATTATGACAAACTGTCATCGATACCAGCAAATGAAAGATGACCGCAAATGATAGGCTCTCGTGGCGTCGAGTAGTCCACGCTGGACCATAAACTTTGAAGAACAGCGAAGCAGACACGGAACTGGAAAGAGGGACCGCAGGAAGGAGCGACAGAACATAGGAAGAGACAATGCTGTCAGAGGCTGGGTGTGCCAAGATTGTGCGGCTTCAGAATTAGTTTATATAGCCATAGGAACACGCACAATCGATCACCATAAGAATAGAATAGGAGATAAACATACTCGGTATCGAGAGATGATGATGGACATTTTGGAAGAAATTATTTGAGAGTTATTGAAAGTGTATTCCTTGTACGAAGGAGTGGTTTTATTATCAGTATTTTTTTTTTTTTTTGGAATTCAAATCTATTGACCATTGATAAGGTTAGCAGTACCGGGTATCGGCCACTTAAGGACAAAGTCCAACTTGAGGGAATTGTGTTTGAACATAGATTATGACGTAAACTGCATTTGTGGTACCCTAGTTTAATTACCTGTAAATCCAATCAATTAGATGTGGAAAGAATTTTACTAGTTATTCTAAAAACAATTAAATATGAAGTACATACCATAAGTACCAATCATCGGACACCCTAAAAATGTAATCTCTGGATTATCGGCCTAAATGTGTCCTAGTTATAGTATATATTAATAAACAAATCCACTCCATCATGAAATAATTTATGATATCTTCAGCAATTTTATTTTGAACAGAAATTACTATCATTAATTTAGGAGAAAATACATTAACCTAAGCCTGTATTGCGCGCTTCATGGCATCTGCCCAATCTGTATTAGAAGTCTTTCTGCGATTTTGATTTTTAAAACATGAAAGGAAAAATAATTAACTCTGTTTAATGGTTAGTTTTTGCGGATTTTAGGAAAATTTTTGAAAAATACAAACAAGAGAAACATTTTTTATACAAGTTATCATAGAGAAACTAAATATCGGTCATATGATTGCCAAACTCCGAAACGGGGAAAGCACCTAAAGCAGAAGGAGAAGAGAAGAGGGTGCAGGTGACTCCAGGTATGTTGCCAGAATATGCAATATTTCGGTAAAGTAACAGTATTTTGTTTATGATTTCTAAAAATCTCATCATTGAATAAAATCTGGTAAAGCGATAAGTAGGACCTGGCCGATAGCACATGTACCTGAATGTTCCAGCAAATCGAATCAGAGTTCTATTAAAATCAATGTCTAAGTAGTGAATGTACACTTTGTGGAGATATTTGAGGGCAAATGAAACAAAAATGTTGATTCGCGGATCTGGACCTTCTGATCAGTGATACTTGGGGTGGTTATATTTTTGAAATTGAAAATCCTTGCATCTGCACAATGAGCAGTCCAAAATATGGTTTATTCAATATATGGGTTTTACATAATTCTCAAAATGTAAATGTGATTGCAATAAGAAAGCGTCTCATATTTTTTCAAATCACCCTGTGCGAGTCGAGTGATTCAAGTCAATAACATAGTAACTTCCCTTATACGTGCATAAATTGTTCCATTTATTCGAACATTTCCAAAAATTGGTTACCACACAGACACTCTCACACACACTCCTCGACCAACCACATGCAACAAGATTTATAACTATATTTATGTTATTACTTGTGCTCCGTGTGTAATAGACACATAGAAGGGCCGTTTAATATTTCATGCCCGGCTGCAGGGGAACTTCTCTTACACGCCAACTCCCTTGGGACCTAGTGCGTTAAGAATACGAAATAACTTTATAAATAATACCGGAAAAAAAGGCGGTGGTGCGGTCCATGTTTTCGAGTTTTGAATTTCAGTTTCTAAGGGGGCTTGATTTTTTTTTGGAAACTTATAGGCAAAAGAGTAGGTATCTAAATATCCTTTACAATCTCCTTGTATAATTGTGCAAGTACGGAAATGAAGCTAATGCAAAGTTTATGCAAGTTTTGTCGTCGGAGTCCAGGTTTTGCAACTAATTCACGCATAAATTTTGAATGACAAATGTTATTAAAATTGCCAGTTTAAATTTAAACAGAAACAAGAAGACCCACACACCAACTTTCAATTAAATTCAATTGCGAGTTAGTTTAGGAGAGTTTGTAATTATGCTGAAAATCACAATACGTTAATATCAAGACTAACGATTCGTGTCACGAAAATTACACGAACCCTCTAAAAAAACTGAAGCACTCGGCCAGCCCAATATGGATCTCTTCTAGTCGCTGTTTTCTCATAGCAGAGCAGCCCCAAGTAAAAACGCCATTATTTCTGCTGGTGAAAAGTGAAAGCAAAAACGACACTTCCAGTGTTTGGCCGAATAATTTTTCTTCCGGAAATTAAGTTAAGAGGTGACAGGTTTGCGAAATTAATTATGGAGAACGTAGGTTCATTAATAAAGACAAATTAGAAGAAAAAATTTACGAAACTCCGGTCGAGTGTTTCTCTTTTGAAACAAGTGGCCTTTGAGTCGATTAATTATCGAGAGGAAAAAATTTTACGAGGAAATTGTATTAAGGTTAAGAGCGGCTTGTTGATTTTTTTATATTCCTTTTTCTATGATACAGAACCTTTCTTTGAAATATTATCCACTCCAAAACAAATGACAGGCTTAATTTCCAGAATTAGAAGACCAACGTTAAGTTAACCTCTGACACAACCTCATATTTTCTAATCCAAAAAGCCCATATTACTTAAATTCACGTCACTTTAATTCGTGCGATGACAACCCGACCACATTTTTTCAATTTAATACAAATTAATACCAATTTTTTTCTAAGAGCTGTGGGGGCACACTCGCCACCCTAACACTTGAAAAAATGAAAAATTGCCGGAAACCGTTATTAAAATTGAGCCCGCTGAAAAAATAATAATAAGGCAACGTGTCACGCAATTAAGATGTTATTAATATTGACATTCCGAAAGGCTCAATATCCGATATAAATTGGGACTGGTGGCGGTTCTAAAAGGCCCACAGGGTCTCCCTTTTTCGAGGACCCTTATAGTATTTTCGCTCCCCAACTTGCTAAATATTATATGAATACACAACCGGGACTCAAGTTCTTTTTTAATTATAAAATATCATTCAAAGGAACACAGTGGGATGGAATTCTGAATTTGGTTGTCTCAAAGATTAACTTGGTCTAAGAAAAACTATACGTAAATGATGATCCCTAGCTTTAACTGTTTACTGTTTATTTTCAATAGCTGACAATGCTGAAAAGTTCAGTTCAAAACCCTTAAAATTAAAATGGCAGTAGTGGACCGCTTGCTCTAAGGAGATTCAATAATCCGTGGAACTCGAGAGACTTTTTCTTCTCTTATGTACTCAACAGCCAAAACCAAATCACTCACAAATCACGAAAGAAGCAGAAAAATTCGCTTCGCGAATAAAACATTTTGACCAATTGAATGAGAAACAAGAAAAGCAATAGGGAAAAATTTATTCCAGA
This sequence comes from Ceutorhynchus assimilis, assembly GCA_917834065.1. Lineage (NCBI taxonomy): Eukaryota > Metazoa > Arthropoda > Insecta > Coleoptera > Curculionidae > Ceutorhynchus > Ceutorhynchus assimilis. The sequence continues at coordinate 38,907,329 of OU892280.1, read as the reverse complement.
AAAATACTTAGACTTCATTTTCAGGTGTCCTTACAGTAAATTTGCTTCAGATTGCAGTTTTTGTTTTATATCATTCTTAATATTTTAGACTACCAGTTCCAGTTTCTGCTCTTGTTCTCTATTTGTGCTAGCTTATGGTCTCACCTGATTTGATGTTTTTCTGTCTATTGCTTTGAAATAGCGATTTAAGTACTTTTAATTATTTATAATAAATTCAGATTCATCAGTTTTCACATAAACACTTTATGTTTGAAAAAAAAAACATAAAATTGGAGTGTAAGCTATAATAATAAATTGTAATTGATTTAAAAATCCATCAGGAAGTTGAAAGTTATTCTTTGACTGGAAAAACCTAATGCTGTCCCACTGTGAGTCGTCTACAACTGCGCCTCAGGGTGGCAGACGGGCATAAAAAATGTCAGAGAAAGGGAGGGTGAGTTTTAGAAAAGACGACGAGGGGTTAAGGCTGTGTTACGATTTGGAGCTCCCGCACTTTGCCATATGGATCGCCATCGCCGCCTCTCTTGGGTGCTTTCGAAATCCAGAACCGGAACTACGCGCCTATATTAAAGCTTCTGGAGGTTTAATTGTTTAATTTAAAGTGTCACGTAGTGTATGGAAGGGAAGATGTTGCTATGATAAGCTTTTTAGGGCTTTATGATGCTTATTTAAAGATCTATTGGGGTTTAAAACACATTTATCTTTTATTTCAATGATTTTAAGGGCAGATCGTATCTATGAGTCTGATATTCCTAAACTTATCGAACATCCTATCAAATAATTACACTTATTGATTCTTTTTTGTATAATATTTTGTGAAGTTAGAATAGAGCCTCAGCTTAAGTAAGGAGTATTCTCGCTTTTGGCGCACTAACTAGAACTAATAGGTTTGTAACTGGGTCTTTATTTTTCATTCTCTATAAGAGCGCAATCAGTATAACATAATAAAACTTGGAAGACGACTTGATTACTTGAAGGCTTGTACTGACCTTCATGATTCTGATATGATAATATCACACTGTCAAGAGGATGCACTTTGGGAATTATGTCCTAGGATATGTTTTGGTTCAGGATATTGAAAACATAGAAAACCGTTGTCAATAAAACGTCTGGTCATAAAAAACTAGGCTTATCGACAAACAAAAAAGTTCCGTTGCCAACAACAACACCTTCCAACTTATGCATAAAGAAAAAACAATACGTCATCGGACCTATGTCTAAATTCTTTTTTTTTCTCCTCATTCCCCCTTTCTCCGCAAGTCTCATTCGGATTTTAGAAAGGCTTTGTTTTTGAGCACGTGCAAAACTGAACATCTTGTTGAAAAGAACAAAAAGCAGTTACAAATAAGAGCGCATATTTTCATAAGGATCTACTCTAGTGTTGAACATTACGTAGAGATATAAATATTGACGCAAATGGTATGAATGCTTTTTGATTAGGTTTTGTCAACCACAGTCCTACCTACTACCGTTGCTACCACGGAAACAAAAACAAATTGCTAGGTACCTTATTGAAAATACTTTCAGGGCTAGTACCGAATTTTATAATTCATTAATCGATAGCGAAAGTACCAGCACTCACGCCCTTTCGCTGTTTAAAAAATAATTCAAATAGTAAAAAGATGATATTCATTTAAAAAGTAATTCGTTCGGCCAGGAACAGTTACCGCATGGTTTACCAACCAAAAACTGTTTCACTTAATGCTTCCAAAATGGCTTTATTTATGAAAAATGTTTGTTTGTTGGATCGGCAGTCCTTGTTTCCGATACACTCGTCGCAGAAGGTAAAACAAAGACTCTCAAAACATGGAAAGGACGAGCGGAAATGCCATCGGCCAAACCTGAAATATTGGCTATCCATTAATCAAATCAATCAATTTAGCTAGAGAGCAGCTCACTCACGTTTACTTTGCCGATAACAATTTATCAGCCTTTCGGAAATAGCGCAAAGGGCTACAAGAGAGAAATTATTAGGACTTTACAAGCAATATTTTGAAAAATAATTGAATTAGGATTTTTTCTTCAATTTAATGAAACCTTTTGTTTGTCAATACTTGTATAACAAGTGATAAATTCCTATTCCGCTATATCGGGATAAGTCTCCAGAAGAAATTTAGACAAGTTATATACCTACATAGAGTGTGATAAAACGAAGCAATTTTGAACTACATAAATAATAAATAACTCAAGATTTTTATTATACTCTAATGACTGCCAACCCCATTTTGAAAACTACAAACATTACACTACCGCATTCAAATTGGCTCTTTAATGCATAGCTACACGAAGCGCACATGAGAAAAGATGTAAAAGTCTCCAAAAAAAATAAATTAAGGGGAGTAATGTAGCGTAGCGATAGCATTACTGTACATAACTCAATTAGATAGTACCACAGGTCAGTTGAATAAATGTTATTTTGTTTTTGAGAGATCAATTTATACAAGTTTTTTTTTTTTAAATTTTTATATATTTTGTTGTTTGTTTGTGACTTTTTTTTGCATGTGTACCTATTTAACAAAAATCATTTCATGCTTTAAACAACGCAGATAAGATAAAAAAAAGGGTAAATTAAAACCTAGTAAAATTATGTGCTGTCTTTTGTGCAGGGATTTTGATTTTTGGTATTCACAACGTGCATTAGGGCCTTGTTGAATATGTTAACATTTTTCTATCCTGACGAGCGGCTATCCTAGCAAACAAATTGAAATATCAATCTTAGTGGTGTCGCGAGACGAGACTAGACGAGACTTAGGGTTGGTCTCGTCTCGTCTCGACATCTCGAGACGAGACCGTGATTTAGTCTCGGTCTCGAGTACCAAAGTCTCGTCTCGTCTCGAGTGGTCTCGTCTAGTCTCGAGTTATACAGGGTGACCAAAAAATAGCGTAAAAACTCTTCTCTACGTGGTGGAGGACCCTACAAGGAACCCCAGAAAAATACTTTAAAAAATCTAGTGACATTCTTAAGAAAGTTATTTGCATTTTAATATTTATTAAAATTGGCAACACTGAAAATATCCCGTTGACAATATGTCAGAGAATTAAATTAAATACCCATGTAACTACCTGAAGAATTCGAAGGTCAAATTTCACATCTACCTCTTCATATTACCAAGAATAATGCTGGAGAAGGATTTTTTTAATTTCATTATTTTTTTAGGGTTTCTCAAAAGGTCCTCTACTACGTGAAGAGTTTTTAAGCTATTTTTCGGACACCCTGTATTTATGGTTTTTGTTTTTATATTATAACGGAAGTCCAAACTGCCACAGTGAAAAAGCAATTAGTGAAAAATCACAGTAAAGAGAAACCCTGATATTTAATTTACTGATTTCATATTCAAATAGCCCAGAATAGTCCAATAATAAAGCTATGAAAGAAAAATGTCTAGTGTAATCTCGAGACTACACGAGACTCTCGCCTAGTCTGGTCTCGTCTCGTCGAGACTTCACGAGACGAGACCAAAAGCCAGTCTCGTCTCGAAAAGTCGAGACGAGACGAGACGAGACGAGACGAGACGAGACGAGACCAGTTTCGAGTCTCGCGGCATCACTAATCAATCTAGAGATATTGGCTCAAAATAACAACGATAGCTGAGTCTGAGTAGTCTCCCGTAACCAAGGACCTCAGTACCTGCTGGTGGAACTGGCTAATTAACCAAAAACTCTTCTGTATTAAATATAGGTAGTGTTGATTGAATGTGGTGTGTGGAATTAAAGTTTCAGCACAAGGACAAAGGACGGTACCTAATTTAAACTTTTATTGACTCACAATTTTTTATTAAAATGACACAGTATGTTTTGATTTTTGAGGAATGTTAGATCGAGGGTTTCTCTGCCGTGCTCTTTCCCCTCGTTAGTTCCAGGTCGAGAACGGTACGATTTACTTCAATAATAAATTAGATGCTTCACAAATTTTTCGTTAATTTCACATCACAACTTCCCTCCAATTTCCCTAATATTAGCTATTGTCGGGCTCTTGTCCGGTAAGTAAAATTCCACCACGTAGATCCTATTTTTTTTATTCATTCCGTTTTCAAAAGATTTTTTAAATGAAGTGGTAATAAAAATTCACACTGTTCAATCTCGCTGAACGAATCCGGGTATGTTATACTACATTATGTCAGTTAATTTTAGATAGGTATTCTTTAATAAACTTCCAAATAATTCCTGCAAATTCTGTTGCTTGCATCAATTTATGCAGAAATAATTACCAAATGTATTATTTCCTCAAAGAGCCTCCTTAACCAAAATCCATCACCTACGACAAAAGGCCATCAAACCAGAACCGGATAATGCAATGATAGGAACTCAAAGAAGACTTTGTATCTATAACAGGATGCTAAAGTGATTTTGAACGAGATTAGCTTTCCATGCACTTGCAGTAATGCAGCTTCGAACGCGCCTGTCTATTGTTAACGTCGAAGACTAAAAGCTTTGGTTTGCTCCTATTAATCAATGATGATAGCTTTCCTCCAAAAACTAGACCATAAATAATGTACATTTAAATATACCTTCGAAAAATATCGTGTACCTCGAACATTGAACATTAAATAATAGAGCCGATATTTTACGACGGAGCCCGCGCTATACACAAGAAATTCTCGTGGGTATTACACGTCTCGGAATTTTAAAGCGACCTCGTCTACGTTTATTTGCAACTCGCAATATATTTCGGCAAGTTATTGGTACACAGCCAGATAAATAGCGACCTATTACCCACAGACATTTTTCCATTACTTGTAATGTAGAATGGCTATGAGCAATAATGGGGTTGTTTTAATTAAATCCTTATGCTTCTGTCAGAAACAAAACCCGAAATCTTGCTAAAATGTTTCTGTAGCTGAAGCATTTTTTTTTCTCAGCCACAAAACAAATTTAATTAGCTTTGCTGCAGCTAGAATAGCATAGCAACGGGCACCGTAGCATTATATTTCGTAGCTGAGTGCACCTTACAGTTATTCCTAATGAAAATTAGTTGGAAATTAAGTTTTGTAATGATAAATAGGAATCAGGGGCTTGAGTGCACTCGCAACTGAGCTCAGGTGATGCTCTAAATTATTCTATGTAGCTTCTTGGTTTTTGAGGGAAAATGGAGGAAGTGTATGGTTAACATGGCTTAATGCTAATTAAGGTGAAATTTACATTAAATAGTTGTTGATATGAGCTATGCATTACTTTGAAATTGTGAATTTGTCATCATTTGCATATGCGGAAGGTTTAAAGCTTCATTCATTACGAAGGTATTTTCAAAGTTAAGCAATCTAGCAGAAGTTTGAAATGAAAGGAGGCATTATTGTGTGGTATCAATCTATTAGTCGGAAAAAAAATGTTTAGTTGATTTCGTGAGCCACTACCCTTTCCATAAGAAAAAATCAACTTTTAAGCATTTAAAAATGTCCAATGGCTGTAGAAGTTGTATTTTGCAATAATAGGCCAGGGCAGTTAGCTGAAAAAATGGCCTTTAGGAGAAGTTTTTGCAATCAAGCTGATTTTTCACAGATGATAGTACCCATCAATAGCACTCTGTAAAAAAAATTTACACCTCCTAGGAGGCTTGCTTTTTCCGCCATGATGAATTGAAGATGGCGGCTGGTGCTATTCTTGAAAAAAATCGTAACTTTCTTATTTATTAACCGATTTTCGTCAAGTAAAAAAAAACCTTTGTTTTGAACTAAAGAATGAGATGAAATTATAAAACCATTTTGACAGGTAGTATTTCTGTCAAAAAAAAATAGGAAAATAAATTGAATTGGTTTTCTTCAATTTTCTCTGAACCGTAGATGTAAACTTTGACCGTAGGTACTTCTTAGCAAAAAAAGTTCAAAAATATGCGCTTTTTTTTCAGATTTTGAAACAGTTTTTGAGTTTGTCATAGGTTGAGTAGTTGGGAGTAGGGAAATATAGTCGAAAATAACTTAAGAATCCAAACAAATAAATTTATGCAGGATGTGAAAACTTTATTTTTTGGCTCGATTGACATAATAACAGTTGCCTTTGGTTTTAGCTAACAATAGTATATTGTGTATTTAGGTGGAAAAGTGACACATTCTCGGCCGACGGTGTAAGTTGACGGGCGAGGCGTAGCCGAGGCCGGCAAACATCGAAGGCCGAGAATGTGCTTTTCCACCGAAATACACATACTATTTTTTCTGCGATCGGTTAAATTTCTGTTAAATGTTTGCCTTTTTGTTCCAATTGTTCAGCAGTACGAGAATCACTTTCCCGGCCTAGGCCGGAAAAGTGATTCCGATATTGTTATTCATTGATTTCTTAGCAACTATTGAAACATAATTAAAATATCAGAATATTGAGTTTTGCGACCTGTCAACCGGTCAAAAATGCTGACATTTCTTGTCAATCGCAGAAAAATATTTTTTTTCTACTACCGCGCGTAAAGTACTTACTTTACGCAATGTTCAAAAGACGTGAAAATAGATTTCACGCACTATTGCGTAAAGTAATTCACAACAGCAAAAAAGTTTATTAGGGGGGGTATTATAAAACTATTTTGACAGATAACTAAAAGTTAACTTCTGGAATTACCACGAGAAGTAAAGTCATTCGAGAAGTTAACTTTTAGTTATTCTGTTAAAATAGTTTTATAATACCTGCCCTAAATTGTATTAGTTTCTTCGCAAAAATGAAATAAATACCCACAAGTATGAAATTTTATATCATAAAGGCCCCGATAAAAGCCTTTGCTGCCCTTTTTCTGCACTGAAAATGTGGTTTTACTTTACACCCTAGGTTGTGAACTAAGTTAGCCACTAGGGCGTAAAGTTGCGGTATATGTTTTCAAATGTATGGCTTTATATTGTCGGTACTAGAGTTTTTTTGGTATAAAACATAAACAGATGTCTAAAGTGAACCTTATTTTTTCACAAATGTATGAAAAAAGAAGCTTTACACACCTGTTGCATACATTTTTTTTTCTACTACCAACAATATTGTAAGCGGGCGATATAGATCAACGCTCGAATGCCATAAATTAAAAAAAAAAACATACCACAACTTTACGCCCTAGTGTCTAAAGTAACAAGTAACTTAGTTCACAACCTAAGGTGTGAAGTAAAATCACATATCTAATGCAGAAAAAGGGCAGTAAAGGCTTTTATAACATAAAATTTTATACTTGTGGGTATTTATGCATTTTTGCGAAGAAACTAGTAAACTTTTTTGTTGTTGTGAATCACTTTACGCAATAGTGTGTGAAATCTAATTCAACGTTTGAACAGTGCGTAAAGTAAGTACTTAGTACTTTACGCAAAGCAGTATAGAAAAAAAAATCAACTAAAACCAAAGGCAACTGTTTTGATGTCAATCGAGTCAAAATATGTATTTTTTGTAACAAACAATACTTTTTTGTAGTAGCTCAAAGATGTGAAGTGAATGTGACATTATAAATTTTGAACTCATTATGCATTGGCAGGTGCGACAGGTACATGCAAACTGACAAGGTTGCTATGACGACTTTTAGGAACTAGTAAAATGAAGCATTTTACGCTGTAAGCCGAAAATGAAGATTTACGGACTAGGCCGGAAATGAAGCAATTAACGGACTGAAATGAGTCCAAAAAATAGCTATTTTTGGGAGCGTATACAAAAAATAGAGTTTTCACAACCCGGATTAATTTTTGTTTTTTTTTTTTGGATTCTCAAGTTCTTTTCGCCTATATCTCGCGAATTACTCAACCTATCACAAACTCAAAAACTGTTTCAAAATCAGAGAAAAAAGCCCATATTTTTATAATTTTTTTACTAAGAAGTACCTACCGTTCAGAAAAATTGGAAGAGAACTAATTCAATTTCTATTCTTATTTTTTATTTTTTTGACAGAAATACAACCTGTCAAAATAATTTCATATTTTCATTTTATTCTTTATTCAAAAATAAAGGTATTTTTTTTACTTGACGGAAATCGGTTAATAAATAAGAAAGTTAGGATCCCCAGTAGCACAACAATATTGGTAAAATATTATATTTACATATTGGCCCAAGAATGGAAACGACAGATTTTTTTTTTTTGCCCAATGTATATTGTAAATATGAATCCGATATTGAAGAAAGATATTGTCCCAATATTGCTTATATATAAACATGTAATATTGCTTTTAGAAATATACCCAATATTTGTTTTTCAGATTGGCACAATGTATACTTTTTATATGAATCCGATAGTGAATATAAATATTTCTCCAATATCACCAATTATTAAATATGAAATATTTCTTCTATAAATATTTACAATATTTTTTTGGAAAAACACATGTATTTAACCAAAGCTCCAACACCTGCAGACTAGACCGGTTTCCGGCTTCGAGCTTGTGAGCGAAGCACACCAACTGAAAGAAACAGGTTTGAAGGAAACTCAAACACTAGGAAAGAGCAAGGCCATCAGTAGCGCGTGGTGCCCTCTCTCGGTAGTCCTGATTGATATGGAAAAGGTACATCTCCTATATATCACCAATATTGGATAAATGTTAAATATAAACACGAATAAAAGATATTGCCAAACATGGATTGGATCCAATATTGGATCAATCTTGGATTCACAAATTATATAATAATAATGTAGGAAAAAGATTAATCTCCAATATATTACCAATATTGGCTACAAATTGCTAATATTGGACCCATATACAATATTTTACCAATATAGAATCAATATTTGGCCAATATGGATAAATATATCACTGTTATATTAGAAAAATTTGTTTTGCCATATTATATCCAATATTGGCTCAATAATGCAAATAAAAACATTATCTGTGCATATTGGTCTATTAATGGATACAATACTATGGTAATCTCAGACTAATAATAAAACTAGAGACCAAACATGCCATTTAGAAATCGCCCCATGTTTACAATCAATCATCTTTTAGTCCCTGACATGAGTAGGAGAGAGATAGACCTATAAAATGGCAACACTGTTCAGTGGCGGTGTGTTCAGTTTCCTCTCAATTTTGCCATTCACAATAAATTACCATAAATATCCTATATCTACGCCAATGTCAAGCGTAAAATGATGTCAAATTTCTTACCGCCGAAATATTAAAATGTGCTTGGAATCATTAAAGATAATACATCGATTTACCATTTTAACGTTCTCCACCACACTTTCCACATATTTAAATCCAAAAATACCACTGATTAACACTCATATCACAAAATTTATCTCTATCACTTCACAGCAACAGTGCGAAATCCATTATGGCTGCCATAAGTCACCTAAAATCATCTGATTGGCTGCTCGTAGATGCAACGTTGCCGATGTGCCGTTTTTCGAGCCATATATTCCTGGTTCTTCCCGAATTTTCACCAATTTAAATTATAAAAAGACTAATTATTTTTTTCAAAAAGGCGTTCAAGTTATGTTTCAACAAAGATTGATATAAAAAAAACATTTATATTATGTTAAAACATATTTTGAAATAATGATTATCAGTGAAAACATTTAATATTGAAAATCACATCGGATTATTGGCAACCAGGCTTTTCATGCAAAAATCGACCTTATGGATGTTGGATCGCGAATTGTTTGTTTACTGTTGTATCTGTCGTTTTTAGTTGTTAATCTGAGATGGTAATATTAGAAAAAGTTGTATTGCCAAGATGTAACCAATCTTGGCTATATGCTGCCGATAAAAATATTGTTTGTGCATATTGGCCCATTCTTGGATAAATATATTATTATAATGATGAAAGAAGTTGTATTGCCAATAAATGTCCAATGTTGGCTAGAAAATGCCAATATTGGGCCAACCTACAATATTGGTCCAATGTATCCGCAACATGGGACCAACATTGTGTGCTACTGGGGTATTTTTTTCAAGAATAGCACCAACCGCCATCTTTAATTCATCATGGCGGAAAAAGCAAGCCTCCTAGGAGATGTAACTTTTTTTACAGACTTCTATTTTTTATAGTTACTATCATCTGTGAAAAAATCAGCTCGATTGCAAAAACTTCTCCTATTTTTGCTAACTGCCCTGGCCTATAATAAAAGCAAATAATAATTTTAACAGTTATTTGAATCCAAAACCTACCAATTAATGCCACTCATGGCACACTAGATGAAAAGTGTCAATTGGTGATTGCGATTTCAGAAATGTCAGAAAATTATATCGATATACATTTCCATATTTAGAATGAAGAGGCGAATTTAAATATCTAAAAATATAGGTACTGGGTGTTCCATTTAAAATTTCAAAAATAGGGTCGTTTCCGGTGAAACCGAAAGTATCAGAAAGGTACTTAATATGTGAAACAATGCAAACCAATGACTTATACCTTCTACCAAAATATGCGATGAAAATAGTTCACGTTGTTTGTTGACACGTCTTAGGACTTCTTCGATTGTTAGTCTAGCCGTCCAAGGTATCTTAAGGATTCTGCAATACAGCCACATCTCAAAAGCCTCTTATTTGTTTATTGCAGTCACCTTTAATGTCCAACTTGCCGTAAAGAAGCACACTGACCAAACGTAGCGCATTTAATGAATCTGAGTCTTAGGTTAAGGTCAAAATCGGAATAGGTAAGCCCTCTTCGGAACTTCAAGAATGCCTGTCGAGCTTATTCAATGCGACATTTTATTTTCTTGTCTGATGTCCAGTCTTCGAAAAGCCAGACGCCCAAGTACTTAAATTTATCTACTCTCTCTATGGGCCTTGCGTTAAATGTGATGATGGAGTTTTCCAACCTATTTGGGTTTCTAGAGATAATCATAAACTTTGTTTTTTTGGTGTTGATATTTAGGCCCATTGATTTGCTCTGTTCTCCTACCTTGCTGACTAGTTATAGATCGTGTATATTATCAGCAATTAATACCGTATCGTCAGCATAGCGGATATTGGTAATCCACACTCCATGAACTTTGACTCATTGACATTTTCCCAGATGGTTTGTTTATCTTAATCCCTAATAACCTTCACTCAAAACTTTGGCATTCAATCTCTCCATCATTCTGTTGACCTGTATGTATCATTGTATCTTGGCCTCGTTTGATCAAATAATCCATAAATACTATGAGCCAAATATCTGCCTTCGAATAAAGGCAAAAGGAATATTTAGAAATTTTGATTCTAGAATCTACCATAACCCTATTTAATTTGTTATTCCACAGTGACCGTACGATATGCTCTATTCAGTTTAACACTTTGAATCTATCAACATTTATTCCCTCGGAAACATTGATAATATAAATGACTTTAATAACCACACAAGAAGGCTGTTGAAATGTTTCTCAACTGAAATATATTCCATATACAGGACTGTCGTTATGTAGGTATGGAAATCGGCTAATATTTCAGAACGCCCTCAAAAAAAAAAAAAAAAGTACAATATTACCTACCTGGGGGTTTGTGGGAATGCCCGATTTAATGGTTGGTATCTGCAATGTTGCCAAGTTAATCGTTTCTGAGTTGACGTATGTAACTTGATTTTTTTCAATGAAAATCCCTCTTTATTTTGATTGTAATTATTTCAGCGTCCCAACATTACTAAAATCCCTAAATGCCAAACCTCCATTTGACTTGGTTTTTGAAATATGACTACACAGTTTTTTGTTGAAATGTCGTTTCTTGAGTTGATCACATTTCTTTTTGCTTCAATAATACTTAAAGTCTGTTTTTTTTTTAAAGATAAAAGTCAAAATGACATTATGTTGGCAATACAATGTAAAATTGTCAGTCATTTTTTATGTAGAAAAGGCTTGTATTGCCAACAGTTACTAAATTTTTGACTTGGGGAATTATCTTTAAATAAAAAACAGATTTTACTTTTCTTTTGATAGTAAATTTTATGAACAAACTTTTGGTACGCCTATGGGCGCTTCAATTTCTCCAATTTTAGCTAATAATGTCATGGACGACCTGCTGGAAACTGTCATTCCCACCCTCTCTTTCAACTTACATTTCATTAAAAAATATGTAGATGACATAATCCTTGCCCTTCCTAGAGATAGTGTCATAGAGATAATGGACGCCATGGACGGATTTAATCAACATAACCAATTCACAATAAAGAATGAAAATGAGGACAAGTCTGTCCCATTCCTAGTTACAAAATGAATTAGAAAGCCCAATACCTCCATCATAATTGATTGGTATCGTAAGCCTTGTAGTTCAGGAAGATTCATTAGGTACCTGTCATACCACAAGCAATCAACGAAAATCAACTTGATCAAACAAATGAAAAACAGAGTCCAACAAATATCTGACACATCTTTTCACAACAGAAATCTCAATATTATTCCCCAGATTTTCAAAGAAAACTCTTATCCTACTCCGATCTTCTGTTCAGCACGTCGAGATCCACAGAAGTTATACATGCACACATCAACCATAACAATTTAACTAACCCCCAGATTCACACTCCTGGCACTAAGTTAATCCACCTCTGGACGCGGTCCTTGTTGAGACCACTGTGCCTTTTGTTCTCTTCCTCACCATTCATTAGGGACATCACACCCAAGCTGACCAGTATTTTCAGTAAAGCTTTCACTAACATAAAAATTGCTAATAAGTCAGTTTTGTCCATCAAGTTCATTCACTCTTACCTGAAAGACAAGGTCTATTACTTGCACAATCCGATGTAGTAAATTGCATTCCATGGTCATCTTGTGATAAAACCTACATTGGCCAGACTACCAGGCAATTAAAAGACAGAATTGTTTCCCATAAAAGTGATAGCAGACTCCATCCCGAAAGGTGAGCTTTTGCCGAGCATGTACATTCATTCCAGCACTAAATGAATTATTATGATTCTGTGAGAGTTTTACCTAGTGAATCCCACTATTCAAAAAGACTTTTCAAGGAGATGGCTTTCATTTCTCACAGAGATGATTGTATGAACAAAAAATCTGATATTAACCACCCCAGTGAGATTTATTCTTATCTCTTGCATTTAGACAAAGTGAGAGAAAATGAAAATTTGCTCTATTTAGAGCTTATTACTCAATCATTTATTAACATATTAATTTTCAGTAGAATGTCAAATATTTTGAGTCATTTCTATCTGTTGTTGTTTCTTGCGTCTTGCAGTGCAGTGAAGTAGGTCTGCTGATGATCCATCGACTGTGCTGGTAACTTTCCTTGAGTGTTGCTACATGACACAATGACGTACCCCACATGGGAATCTGTAGGGCTTCGCGAGACCACAAGACTAGTCTTGGTCTTGTCTTGGTCTTGGTAGCAAGACCAAGACCGAGACCAAGACCAAGACCTAATACATCTTCTCAAGACCAAGACCAAGACTTGACGTTCAAGACCAAGACCAAGACCAAGACTCTCTCTCGAGACTCTCGTCTTGGTCTTGATCTTGAAAAAATATGGAGTTCTGTCATCGACTGAGGATATGATCAAGTGAGTGGTGTTTAAAATGATCACATTACAGTCGCTTCGCTTCCACGTCATGTAGTCTATCTTGTCAACATTATCATCAGTGGATAATAGGAGAAAACTTAATTGTTTTCCCTATTCTGGGTTTTCCCAACAAACTGATTTTTGATCGGCCGATTAGATAGTCATCACTAATTACAGCAAAAATTGCTGTTTAGTGTTGAATCCTTGTCTTAGATGGCGCCACGATCAAATTTCGACCGTCGTACTACTTCTATTTTGCCTACAGGCACAAAACTTGGATTGGTTTTCTTTGCTTTTCCTAGCCATACTGATGAGACCTCATAGGTCGAAACGCTTCTATGGATGGAAAAGCGAAGAAAATTAATCCAAAATTTTCTCGTCAACATTATCTAGTTATTTAATTGAAAAAAGGTAAAAACTGCGCTGATCTTTTCTAACACGTTAAATTACTTTCGAAAAATGGCTCATCCCAAATTTGCGAATATCAAGTTTCACTCCACCAATAATGTTCTTCGTACTAGCGAAATTCTTTCCTTGTTCCTATTTTTTACCACTATACCACTAAAAATTACCCCTTACCTATTTGTAATATACCTACTCACGCTCGCTTCTACATGATTTGTGAATTCTGCAGATACAGCCCACATAACAGTGAAAGAACATTCATATTCTCAGAATATTCCCTCAAAGTGCTTTTTGGAATGTTCTTTTAGGAATGTTTATTGAATATTCTAAGATTATTTCGATTGAAATATTCATTTTTGAACGTTCTATTTATGTACTAGGAATGTTGCTTCTATGCACCTACCTGAAAGATTGTGCTAAGAACCTACTTAATATAACAATCTTTGAATATTGTCATACGAACATTATAATAATGTACCCTAAAAAATGTTCTTTCGGCTAATATCTCTATCAAATATTAAGAATATACCTACCAAGTTGTGCTGAGAAGTTTATGTAGGTAGGTAACCATGATAAGAATATTTTCATATTGTTCACCTAATTAACTGAATGAAGTACCTACTCAAAAATCATAATTTAACAATTAAACAATAATGCTCTATCTAGAACCTACTAAGAATATTATAGGTATATTCTTTTCCTTTTGCTTTGTAGGACTTCCAAGAGAGGGAGCCACGCGCCATTAAAGATCTACATCTTACCTCGCGTTTGAATCACCTTGGAACCTGTTTCTCTCAGATGGCGTGCTTCGACGAGAGCATAACAAGCTCGAAACCGGAGCTTTGGTTAAATACTTGTGTTTTCCAGAGAAGTTTTCCAACAACTCTTTCACTGCCTTTAATATAAAAGGGCTGAAAGGAGCATTATTTGGAAGCGAAAATTAACATTCCAAGTATATCCTTAGAATCAACCAAGGAATGTTATGTCTAGGATGCATATTGAGAATGATATATGTAGATATATTCTAAGAATATTTCAAGCATATTGGTATTATATTCTTTTGAGAACATAACTATAATGTCATAGAAACATTCTTTGGATTTGAGAATACCTATATATATCGAGCATATTTTTAGAATCAAACAAGAATATTCTTTTCAGGATGTACTGAGAATCCCTTAGGTATATTCTAGGAATATCCTAATGGATTTCTCAGGAAGTTCTTGGGTATTGCAAACAGTATTTCTACAATCTTTTCTCAGACCATTCTCAGGACATTCGCAATGGTTTTGGCGAACATTCTAGGCACATTCCTCCTAAAAAAAGATCATTCTTAATACATTCTAAGGATGCAATTTTGTTATGTGGGAGGCACATTCATATAATATCTAGAGTCGTCCGAATTTCCTATCAAACTTATTACTTCCAATATTTCTCGCGTGATATCAGACCCAGCCTCGAGGGTTGACCATCAATGCCAAACCCAATCTAATTTCGTGATAACGTCAATTGTAGACAAACAAATGTCCAACCGTTCCATCTCTTTTGGACCCCCGTAACGATTGTGATTTGTTTCCTTTCGGGGGATGGGCTCCCCGGTATATAATCAAATTAATTTCATTTTATATAACTTTGTATCCTGCGGCTCGTAGGGCCGAGCACCACGAATCACGATTATAACTAAAATATGGCATTGCTCTGAAAATGATTTTTAAAAAAGTTAACAAATTATCCCTATTAAACACCAAAATAAAAACAAACAAATAAACAAAAAAACCATATCGTAACAAAGATTTATAGTAATTCTCGTACACTGGCAACCAAGCCGCTGCATTTTTGTAGCCCTGTAATGAATTAAAACAGACTAATGGAACTCTAACTCATGCAAAATGTTGGCAAAATATGCACAGTGGTTTTTTGTTCTGTATACACTTAGAATTAAATGTTAAGTGTGAATAATGGAAGTAGCAAAAATTAAAAATTACTCTTTTGAAAACTTTTTTTCAAGAAAAGTGATATCTGACACGTTAACTCTTCTCTAAAATGTTAATTTCTTATAGGAAAATGCTTAACGACTCTGGAAAGACGCTCATTTCCTGGCCCAAATAAGACTTTTTTTGCACTTTAAGTGTTCAATCTAAGACGGGGAGCGATGGAAGTTGTGGATATAAAACTTGAGTTGATATTGCCCCATCAATCACCATAATTGCTTTCCCGGTTTTCCCTTTTTTCGAGGCCTAGAGAAGTGGGTTTTAAAAGGCACTGGAATTTAAATTTATCGATTTCAAATATTTTTTTTATGCCTAACAACAAATTCCGCCGATTATAATCCACATTACAATATTCCATCAAAAACAACGATTGTGGGTACTTATAATAAATAAATTCCGAATCCTCTGACAGTTGAAAATAATAATAAATTTCTGCCCTAATAACAGCAGCGCATTAGTGTAATGGGTGCGCCAAAACACAAATTTTATTATTTTATATTAAATTTCGGTCGGTTGCAGCGACATACAATTAATTGTTTTTTATTTATTCATTTTCGACAATAAAAGGATTTGTGTTCGAATATAAACCAAATGGACTAATAATTAAATAATGCATATGAATGAATTGGTGATATATTTTTAGAACAATCTCAATGCGATTTAGGTATTCTTATGATTCGCTTCAAAAATTAATTTTTCTCCTCTACTTGTACAAAAAGATCGTCTTAGGTTACCTACTATACGTTTTCGCTGAGATTGTGTGAATTGTTAAAGATTTTTTTTAATTTGCTGCGATATGTTCTGGATGGGTTTGACTTGAACCTTGATGAGGACTTTCAGTTGATAATGCTTCATCATCTCTAGCTTAATCATAAATTCGGAGTTAGATTTGGCTGGGGAGAAATTAGTGTTCACACATCAGTAAAAGGCAACATCGTCATCATCATTCATCATCATTATCATGATCATCATCATCATTATCATCATAATCTTCATAGCAGGCATTCACTCGTGACGAATATTATCAGAATCTCGGCAGCATCGTAAAGCTGGAATAAGGCTATTCTGGAGCCATGATTTCTCCCACATTGATTTTGCACCCAATCAGCAGTAGATGGTCGCTGTTGTAAACCAGCTCTTATAAGACGTTCTCGTTATATTCTCTTGGGTCTATTCAGAAGCGTAGCCTCCCTACATAAATCTGATTTACTGACATGCTTTCAAGTTTCTCTTGAGAATATATAATGTTGATCGATTCCATCAATAAAATCAGATTTAAACTTATTCTTGTTTCTCTTACTTTAAATTGTGGCCGAGTCACCATTGGCCTAGCAATGCTCTAACAATCCATTCTCCTCTAGATTTATTGTAACAGGTGCTCTGTCTGGTTACATTCGGCTCTTCCTTGAAACCTGTAGCAGGTGCTTAGTCTGATTACAGGTCTTCAACTTAACCCTCGTAGCAAGGGCTTTGTCTGACTGGGGTTTTCTTTCCAACTTACAACAAGTGATTTAGTCTGGTTTCTGGTTGTAAGTTACCTGCCTTATGTCCTATTGCAAGTACCGTGACTTTAAGTCCTGTCTGGTACTAAGGCGCTTCTGCCATCACACGCGTAGATAATGCTTTTAAGTTGTTCGGTAATTTCTTTTCTGTTGATATCCGTTATCAAAGTATGAAGATACGTTGTCGATATGATGTCGTAGATTGTTCCTATGTTAAACTGGATATTTATTATATTCTCGTATTATGAAATTATGATATGACTGGCGCTGACCGAAGAATATGAGGCTATTCCTCAAGGAATAATAAGAAACCTTATACTATTCGAAGCCACAGTAAGCTCTCATTTCTGCGAGAGGAGGAAATACACGTTATTGAAATTGTTTTTGTTAAGGGCGCGTTAATGGCATTTGAAATCTGATCTGATTGGTTGATAAGTTTAGAAATTCAACCAATCACGGCACAGAACTAACAGATTTCATGTGTCATTAACGTGCCCTTAACAAAAACAATTTCAATAACGTGTACCACCTCCTCTCGCTGAAATGAGAGCTTGCAGTCTTCGTGGCATCAAATAGTATAAGGTTTCTTATTTTTTCTTGAGGAAAAGCCTCATATTTTTCGGTCAGCGACAGTCGTGGGTTTTGTAAGGTTTGTGGTTGCACAGGACGAACGGCCCTTCTAAGTTGATCCCAAGGATGTTCGATGCAGACCACATGTGGGCTATTCCAATCTTGAATTCCAACTTTATCCAGATATTTGCTCACTACAATGTGAGGCTTGGCATTATCATGCATTAATGTAAATTGGTTCCCAATGAAAGGATCGAATTTTCTTTTCTCAATGTAACGGTGGGTGGTTAGAACTCCACCAAATACAAGATTGGTGCGTGCTTTGGGAAATACCCGCCCAAATTATGACTAAACCGTCATGATATGCTATTCGTTCGAATAGTTCTAATATGGTGCAGTTAGCATATCTTTCATTTCTAAGTTTGTATACCCGTTCACGACCATCCGGCGACATTAAACAAACCCTGGATTCATCTTTGAATAGTACGTTTCCCCACTGTTCTAGAGTCCAGTCAGAATGCAATCTTACAAACCTCAGTCGGTGTTGACAATGCCGGAGGAAGTAATTGTAGACATATTGATAGCGTTCGTGAATGAAGCCCAGCTTCTGCCAATCTTCGTATAGTTATTTTCGAGGTTATTCCACTTACATTTACCTACTCGACGTATCATTTATTTGCAAATGATTTTTCACAGACACACAACAGTAGATCTCCGATTTCTTGAACAATGACAAAGCGATCATCAGCTGCAGTGGTCATTCTCCTTCTTTCAGAGCCTTGCTGCCTAGTGAAATTTCTCGTGTGTAAACATTCTTTCACGATAATAGCGTTAGCCAACGTCGATAATCTTCAATCGAAGGCTTGACAAACATTTTCTAAAAAATAACCTCGTTTTAATAAAAAATTTGCAGCTCGCAACAGAAACGAGATAATGGAATGAATCAAAGAAACGAAATGTTAAGAATATATCAAAGATAACAAGAAACAGTATGTAAATAAAATTAGACACCCCAATTTTCCTACAGAGTGTTTCAAAGTTACGACCAAGAACAACAGTTTGCTTTACTCCTGTATAATATAGTATAATCGAAAAACGATACTTTATAAAATTATTAGAAAAAAAAAACACAATAAATAGATCTACAAACTGATAACAAAATCACGGAAATCGGATGAAAAATAAAAAATTAATAAATCAAACTTGGCCGAACACTCAGGGTGGCGGAATTTTGTGCCGGCGAGTGTACATTTGCTCAAGATGCTTTTTACACTTCGCTTTCCATTGATAATCCAATATGTTCTTCTAAGGTAAGCCAGCGTTGATTGTTTTCCCGCCATGGAGGTTTTTGTGTTTAGTTTTCTCAAATGATTTTGACTTGGTACCTAGTATTATAGGATATTTCTGACTGTATGGTAACTCTGAATTTTGTGATTTTCCGACAACTCGTAGGATTTGTTCCACATCAATAAACTTCGACAGATAATATTGGTTTTTTGGATCTGTAAATGACTCTTCGATAATAGCTTAATATTCATATCATTCTGGTTAAGTCGGAGAATCATTCGATTGAATTTTCTTTACTTCATTGAAGATCTCATCTACGTTGGAATCGCTTCGCTGATCAATAATAGTTCCTGAAAATGCTCCTTCCATCTAAAGTTAATAGCAGCTGGGGCCCATCTCTGAGGGGATTTGGACGGTTTGTGGAGAAGCCATGTTGCTAAATGCTTCAATTCTATCGATTTCCCAGGCCACCACTGGTTTTGTAGCATTATTGTCCTTCCCCATACTTTAACCTTTACTTGAAGCTAGGTTTGTTTCTTATGAGCTGAAATTATGTCGTTTCGCCAGATATTGTAGGCTTCTGATTGAGGAAGGTCTGATTTTTTTCTATTATTCTCATCAAACCAATCCTGATGTCTTTTTATGGTGGATTCTTCGCAGGCTGTCAGCATTAGGCCTGAATTTAGGCATAAGCTGTATTAAAGTGCGAGGGGCGGCAAATTTCAAGTGACGCAAATATTGTAGGTATATTGAAGAAATATATTGATAAAAATTATTTGTGGGGATACGGCCAAAAATAAAGTAAGACTCTTTTTTCTTGTAAAGCTTTCAAAGTCTATTTAACTTCTCCAGTACAATTATAAAAAACAAAAATTATATAATAGAAAACAATATAAAAACGATGGGTAGGTACTTACAAAAGTGAGTTCAAAATATGTTCTTAGAGTAGAAATATTGTAGAAACAGGTAAATATGCAGTATAGCCCGGTCACCTAAAATAGTATTTTTTTGAATAATAATCGTTTGTTTAACGTTCAAATAAAGCATTTTGAAGTGAATGTTTCAGCGGAAATCTTCAATTGAAAAGTGACAAATTAAAATTGTACTGAAAATACTGTTTATTTGCAACCAAGCTATAATGCACTTTTTTCCCTAAATAAATATGCAGTATAGCCCGGTCACCAAAAGGTTTTTTTATTTAATTAAGAAAATGCAGATTGACCCAAATTAACCCTTACTAACCCGTCCGTATAGTGCTAGTTTTGGTGCTAGTAGTCTGCATAAGTGAAATACTGTTTATTTGTAACCAACCTATACTGCTCTTTAGAGCCCCTAAATAAATATGCAGTAGGTATAGCCCGGTCACCGAAAATATTTTTTTTAAATTCAAAATCGTTTGTTCAACATCCAAATAGTGATTTTTGAATAAAATTTTCTAGAGGAAATTTTTAATTGAAAAATTACACTGACAATACTGTATTATTTGTAACCGAGCTATACTGAACTTTTTCCCCTAAGTAATTATGCAGTATAGCCCGGTCAATCAAAATCAAATTATTTTGTAAACTTTGCTGTAACGTTTAACTAAGACACATCATGATAAAACATACTCGGTGGATAACTCATTAATTTCGTCATTGATTCACTATTTGGACGTTACAAAAACGATTTCCATTGAAATTAAAAAAATGTATAGGTGACCGACTATACTGCATATTTATTATTTATTGAGGGGCGAAAGTGCAGTATAGGTCGGTTACAAATAAACAGTATTTTACTTATGCGGACTAGCTAGCACTATACGAACGGGTTAGTAAGAGTTAGTTTGACTTAATCTGCATTTTCTTAATAAAATAAAAAACTCTTTAGGTGTCCGGGCTATACTACATATTTATTTAGGGGAAAGAGTGCATTATAGCTCGGTTACAAATAAATAGTATTTTCAATAGTAATATAACTAGTGCAATGGAAATTATTGATAATTTTTGGGAAATTTGCCCGAATGCATTTTTAATTGAAAAAGAGCACGAGTGCACGTAGTGCACGAGTGCCTTTTCAGTTAAAAACGCATTAGTGCAAATTTGTCGAAAATTATAAATATATTTCCATTGCACGAGTTGTATTTAATGAGAGAATTTCATAAATCAAAAATTTAAATTTTTTGTTAAAAAATGTCAAAACACCAGTTTTCGCACCAGTTAGTATGCAATTATCTGATAATTTGCACTAGTGCAAATTATCGCGTAATTACAATCTGATTGGTTCAAATCAACAATCAAAACATGTCAATTTATTGTTGGAATACCAGTTTTGACAGATGTATGAAATTCTCAGTACAATTTTAATTTGTAATTTTTCAATTAAAGATTTTCAGATTTCCGGTGAAAAATTTTCTTTGAAATGCACTACAAATTTTAATTTAAAAAAAAACATTTTAGGTGACCGGGCTATACTGCATATTTATTTAGGGGGTAAAGTGCAGTATAGGTCGGTTACAAATAAAAAATACATACAATTTTATTTTGTAGTTTTTCAGTTGAAGATTTCCGCTGGAAATTTTTCTTCAAAATGCAATATTTGAACGTTAAACAAACGATTCTTATTCAAAAAATACCATTTTAGGTGACCGGGCTATACTACACTTTTACCTAGAAACATTCTTAAAAGTGGTCATGAATTAATAAAAAATTGTGTAATGATGATGTTTTTTTTTTTTGACAAAATTTTGTCAGTTTGTGTTCATAACAATTAAAGTTATAAGGTAGATACATGGTACATAAAAAAAAAACGTTTTTTTTTATATATAATTTTTGTTTTTTGTAATTGTACTGAAGAAGTTAAATAGACTTCGAAAGCTTTACAAGAAAAAAGAGTCTTACTTTATTTTTGGCCGTATCTCCACAAATAATTTTCATCAATATACAGGGGATCCGGAAAATAGCGTAAAACCTCTACACTACGTAGTAGGGGATCCTTTGAGTAACCCTGGAAAAATCATTTAAAAAATCTTTCTCGACTATTTTCGGAAATATGAAGAGGTAAATGTGGAAATTCAACTTCCTTATTTTTGATTTTTCTTTCAAATTGCAATATTTTGTACAAAGTGTTAGGTATCTTTTGCTGATTCATTAGATATTAGTTTTAAAAAAATTGTTGTTACCCTTTAAAACGCATTATGAAAATTGCAAAATCTCTAAATTACAACAGGAAAAATGGATCTGACAACATTTTTCAGTTACCTTCGAATTTTCCAGGAAATTTCCCTTGTGCATATTTAACTGGAAATTTACCTCATAATTTTCAAAAATTGACAAGTGGAAATATCCCTGGTGAGAGGGATATTTCCGGGTGCAATTTCCAATGCGACAATGCCGCGCGGCGTCCGTCGGAAACCCACCTTTAGGTTGTCATTTTTGGCAATGAGACCAGCTTCTCCATTTAAAACGCATTGATGTCAGAAATTTGTCAAAGTGTATATTTTTTGACAAACGCAATTTAAATGGGAAAGATCAATAACAATCACTATCACAGAACACATCATTATAATTAAAATATTCGACACAACTTATGGTAAATAAACTTCAAACTCGGGAAATTTCCTATCAAAATATAACACGTGCATAAAATATTTCCTAAGGGAAATTTTAAAAAATGTGGTCTTTAGTCAATTTTTTTAAACAAAACCATTCGTGCATAGCGCCAAAGAAAAAAAAATAAAAAATTCAGGCGCTATGCACTCATGATTTTGTTAAAAAATTGGCTTCAGACAAAATTTTCAAAAATTTCCGGAAATATTTTATGCACTAGTTATATTACTACTGGTAATTACATAGGTATTTAATTTAATTCTGTGACAAATTGTCAACGGGATATTTTCAGTGTTGCCAATTTTAATAAACATTAATGCTAATAACTTTCTTAAGAATGGGAAAAATCTTAATTATTCTTTTTTTCAAAAAACTTTTTTCGGGGATCGTTAGGGCATGTTGGATAACCAAAAAATCGATTATGACACATGTCATGCGATTATGGGTTTAGCGGGAATTTTGAAAAAAGTTGATATTGATGTCGAAAAACGGGTAAATTTGACAAGATGTCAAAAAAAATTATAAGAAAAAGTTGTTCGGAATCCAAAAAGAACTCCACATGCCGATTTTGAGGCAAATCAGAGAAAAAAAAAACTACTTATTTCACTCATATCATTAAATGGAAAATCGAAAATATTAATTTTATTTCAAAAATAGCCTTATTCAACTAAGCTACATAAGTTTGATAGCAAACGCATCGATTGTTTTGTGAAATACACACTTGTAAGTCATAAATTAGAAAATACTGTCCGGTCGCACAGTGTTGCAATTAATGGACAAAATTCAAAAATGTTCGAATTTATTTTTGGATAATTAAATATGGCTATCTGTAAAGAAATGCCTGGTGATTAAACAGGGTCTCAAATCCCAAGGGAGTTAAGGATTTTCATAACTTCCGCGCGGGAGTTAAGGATATCATAACTCTCAAGGGAGTTAAGGATTTCCATAACTCCCGCTTTTACCTTGAATAGGTAAAACTTTGAGAAAACATAGAAATTTTGAATTATGGTTTATTCCTTTATAAAAATAGACAGAATACAGTAAATTCAGTAGTAGGATATAAAATTATCTATGTACCACGGGAATTATCAGGTGTTAATTCCCACGGGCAACGTTGCCCTGGGGTATTAACACCCTCATAATTCCCTTGATACATGAATAACTATAATACATTAGGAGGGTTATGGACAACATTGTAGAGGGTAAGTACTCAGTTACACTATTTGCCTTTTGCAGATAATTAATTAAAATATCTCAAATATACTCCTGGACAAAATTATCGCACCACTGCACATAAGCACCACCATAAGCAGTGGTGCGATAATTTTGTCCAGGAGTATATTTTTATTAAATTTCAACTAAGGATTTGAAAAATATATAAAATTATAGTCCTAAAAATTTTTGAATTTTAACTCTGCAAACCCTCTACTTTAAAATGACAGTTATTATTTTTTGCGAATTTTTGCGATTTTTTTTTATTTTCAGAAGAAAGCGTTGCTATTCCTAATAGAATTTTATATCAACAATGGGTAACTTGCGGCAAGAACTAGAAAATTGTTCTGCTAACATAAAAAAATCCTGGGAGTGCAGCAACAAGTGGGACCCTGGAAATAACATCATGACGCGCAAACATCCTCGTCTAGTTATTAGTTCTTAATTTTCGTAGTTTTGAAAAATGTAACATTTTTAATGGCAAATGTACCATCTTTATATTTTATTTATCTACAAGAATATTTTTTTTTTTTGACATATAAATTCACCCAAGGTTTTTCAATTAAACATTATAATTTTTTGTTTGTGTTTCACCCTGTACAGGGTGGTTGATTTTCGATAGTTTGATAGGGTACAGCCAAAATGGCCGAAGATACTGAGAAACTGATATACGCTTTCCGTCCTCTTTTTCAGTGTGTCATTTGATGGTGTAGTCAGATCTTGGCCAACAAGTTTGATTTGCGAGGTACAGGGTGTTTTTCAAAAGCAGCTGTTTTTTATAATCCTCTACAACTTCTTACCCTACGGAGATATAGAAAAAGTGCAAAAAGGAAAAATACGTCTTTTTTGACGTAGAATCCAGTGGCGTACTTAGAAAAAATATGGGAGCTTTATCTTCTGAGATATTCGAAAAAACAAAGAATTTTCAAATGGAACATCCTCTATCTTATTGATTCAGTATTTTGAGAAAATAATTGCGAGTTCAACGATACATAACACATGATATTTTGTTTTAGTCTAAATGGCGAAAGCAACAAAAAACACTTTTTTCTACTACCGTGTGTAAAGTACTCATTTTACGCACTATTCAGAAGACGTAAAATTCCACTTCATACACTAGTGCGTAAAGTAATTCACTTCACACACTAGTGCGTAAAGTAATGTCAATGACAGATGTTGACACTGTCAATTTAGTATTTTTCTGGTAAATTACTTCACAAACTAGTGCGTAAAGTGAAAATACTCCACGCACTAGTGTGTAAAGTATTTGTCTAAATCTTTTCTGTTACACATATTTGATTGGTAGTAAAAAAAATGTTGTATGCAATACGTGCGTAAAACACATTTTTTCACTCATGTGATTGTCGCACTCGCCTTCGGCTCGTGCGTCAAAATTCACATTCGTGAAAAAAGGTTGTTGCATAAATAACCATTTTCTACTACCGTTCGTAAATTACTTACTCACTTTACGAACTATTCAGAATACGTAAAATTTCACTTCACACACAAGTGTGTAAACTGTAAAGTAATTTACTTCACACACTAATGCGTGAAGTAATGTCAATAACAGATGTCAACACTGTCAATTTGGTATTTTTCTGGTAAAATACTTCACGCTCCAGTGCGTAAAGTGAAAATATTTTCCGCACTAGTGCGTAAAGTATGAATTTGTCTAAATTTATTTTTTTACACATATTTAATTGGTAGTAGAAAAAATTTTGTATGCAATATGTGTTTATAGCACTTTTTTTCACGAATGTGAATTATGACGCACGAGCCGAAGGCGAGTTCGACAATCACATTTTACACACTTGTTGCATAAATAACTATTTCAGGGAAAAATTAGAAACAAAAAAAAAATCTAGAATTTTCGAATTTTCAAAGAAAAAAAAAATCTGGGATTGAATTTTTGGAAACTTAAAAAAAAAAAAAAAATTTAGATGCATTTTTGAAATAAAAATGACAAATTTCAAAAAAAAAATTTGGATTTTTTTTTTTTTAAACATGAGAAATTCTGGAATTTTCTTTCAAAAGATAAAAAAAATTCTTTTTCAAAAAATATAAAAAAATTGCAATGTTTCTTTCAGGGAAAAGAGCTAAAATTTTGATAAAAAAATTCCGAATCTTTTTTGAAGGAAAAATGACAAATTAATTTCTAAAACTTACAAAAAAATTCTGGAATTTCCTTTGAAAAAAAAATTTTGGAAAAACAAAATTCTGGAATTTTCTTCCAGGAAAAAAAAAAAAAATTGGAATTTTATTTCGAAAAAAATTTTAAAAAAAAAATTGATGGGAAAATTTCGAGAAAAGAAAAATTTCAATTTTATTTTTGAAATTAGTCCGAAAGGAAAATTCCGGAATTTTTCTTTTTCGAAATTTATCCTTCAAAAAAGCATCCAAAATTTTTGTTCAAAAATACATATTCCTGAAATAAAATTCCAGATTTTTATTTTCTTTTTTTCAATTTTTTCTGAGAGAAAATTCTAATTTTTTTTCAATTTTTGAAAGAAAATTCCTGATTTTTTTATTTTTTTAAAGAAAATTCCAGAGTTTCAAATTAAAGCAAAAATGACAAATTTCCAAAAAAGAAAAGTTCTGGAATTTTCTCTCAAAAAATAAAAAATTCTGGAATATTTTTTCGAAAAATAAAAAAAAATTGGAATTTTTCTTTCAAAAAATAAAAAATTCAAGAATTTTCATTCAAAAAATGAAAAAATTAGGAATTTTCTTTCAAAAATTGAAAAAAAAAATGGAATTTTCTCTCTGAACAAATTGCAGAAAAGAAAATCTGGAATTTTATTTCAGGAATATTTTTGAACAAAAATTTTGGATGCTTTATTGAAGGATAAATTTCGATCATGGAAAATTCCGGAATTTTCCTACCGGACTAATTTAAAAAAAAAATAAAAATCTGAAATTTTTCTTTTTTCGAAATTTTTCCTACAATTTTTTTTGAAATTTTTTTCTGAAATAAAATTAATTTTTTTTTTCTACTACCGTGCGTAAAGTACTCACTTTACGCACAATTCAGAAGATGTAAAATTTCACTTCACGCACTAGTGCGTAAAGTAATTCACTTCACACACTAGTGCGTAAAGTAATGTCCATGACAGATGTCAACACTGTCAATTTGGCATTTTTCTGGTAAATTACTTCACGCACTAGTACGTAAAATGAAAATTATTCACGCACTAGTGCGTAAAGTATTTGTTCAAATTTATTTTTTTACACATTTTTGATTGGTAGTAGAAAACATTTTGTATGCAATACGTGCGTAAAGCACCTTTTTTCACTCATGTGATTGTCGCACTCGCCTCCGGCTCGTGCGTCAAAATTCACATTCGTAAAAAACGGTTCACTTTACACACTTGTTGCATAAATAACTATTTTTTTGTTACCTAAAAGAAAATTCCAGAAATTTGTTTTTTCAAATTCCATAGAAGTAGTAGTAGTAGAATGGTTATTTATAATATAAGTGCTAAAAGTGACATTTTATTTCGTGAAAAGGTAAGTTTGGGACACGACGCCGAAGGCGGAGTGTTCCATCCCTTTGAACAAAATAAAATCACTTTTAGCACGAATATCATAGACTATTTTTCTACCAACGCACTAAAAGTGATTACTTTTAGCACTCAGTAGGTACTAAAAGTAATCACTTTCAACACCAGTGTCATAAAATGGCATCTAAGACACTGACAGCATCCGTTAAAGATGACACTTGTAGTAACGTTTGTAGAAAAAAGTGTTTTTTGTTGTTTTCGCCATTTAGGCCAAAACAAAATATCATGTGTTATATATCGTCGAACTAGCAATTTTTTTCTCAAACTACTGAACCAATAAGATACAGGATGTTCCATTTGAAAAATCTTTGTTTTTTCAAACATCTCAGAAGATAAAGCCCCCATATTTTTTCTAAGTACGCCACTGGATTCTACGTAAAAAGAGACGTATTTTTCTTTCTTGCACTTTTTGTATATCTCCGCCGGGTAAGAAGTTATAGAGGATTATAAAAAACAGCTGATTTTGAATAACACCCTGTACCTCGCAAACCAATATTGTCGGCCAAGATCTGACTACACCATCAAATGACACACTAAAAAAGAGGACGGGAAGCGTATATCAGTTTCTCAGTATCTTCGGCCATTTTGGCTGTACCCTATCAAACTATCGAAAATCAACCACCCTGTACAATAGGAGCTTTTTTCTTTTGTTCAAATATTCTATATCTGGGTTGTCAACTAAAACGTTTATGTATAAATAAAAACTTCTCACTAATTAATTAAACCCTGTATTCAAGATATGAATTTTGTCCCAATTCCCCTATGAGACGCAACACTGTGGGTCGTGTCGCTATAACTGTACCCATGTCCCTTTTTGCACATTTTCTGGTCATCAGAAAAATAACATGACATGTGCCATAATCGATTTTTTGGTTATCGAACATGCCCTAACGATCCCCAAAAAAAGTTTTCTAAAAAAAGGAATAATTAAGAATTTTCCCATATGTACCCAATTTCATGGCACACACTGTACATATATAATATACACTGCGTCATAATTTTTTTTTGCTTCTTACGTGTTTTATTTTTCACATGTTTTCAGTTGCGACGAAGATTTTCTATTTATACCGGGAGTTAGACATATGAGCATGCAAAATTTGAGGACCCGCAAAAATGCTCAAATTCGTATTCCTGTGATCCTAAAGAATGAGAAAGTACATCTTGCCGGTAGCTGGAGTGGTCCCTAACTCTCCTGCCATCCCTCAATGCAAAGTTATATGGAAAATATCACAATTTCAAGTCATTTCACAATAATTCCTATTGATTGTAGCTAAGGCTTTCTTTTCAAGCACTAAATCACCTACCACTTGTTGCATATCTTTGCATTTCTGCTCCAAAATATACACAAGTGAAAGAAGACTGCTAGATTTACAGGGTCATCCAACGACGTCTAAACAGGGGCTTATTTTTTACCTTTCCCGTTCCTGTAGTTTTGAAAAAATTCAAAATAGCCAATTGGCATATTTTTTTCTGTAAAATTCAAAAATGGCACCGAAAAATCATTTGAACCAAAAACCAAAGAGTTAGGCCATGGGTGAACTGCTTTTCAAATAAAACACCCTGTTTTTGTATGATTTTTCGAAAAGTCGCATTTTATACGTCTGTTGTTGAAAATATTCGATATTCCGCTGTTCTTATTTTATTTTAATGTCTTATGCTCAATAATTTTAGCTTTTCCTTCACAATCTAATAGGTTCATAGGTGATGGAGGTATAATCACCTTTTGCTCAAAGTCGAAAGAAATTTGACATATTTTGTCGCCATCACAGATATATTAAACAGGTGAAGCTAAAATTATTAAGGATAAAACATTAAAATAAAATAAAAATAGCTATCAGAATATCAAATATTTTCAAAGGCGACTTTTCCGGAAATTATATAATAAACAGGGTGTTCCATTTGAAAAACAGTTCATCCATGGCATAACTCTTTGGTTTTTAGTTCACATGATTTTTTGGCACCTACCATTTTTGAATTCTCCAGAAAAAAATATGCCAATTGGCTATTTTGAATTTTTTCAAAACTACAGGAACGGGAAAAGTCAAAAATAAGCCACTGTCAGTCGTCGTTGGATGACCCTGTATATCTCGCAGTCTTCTTTTACTTGTGTTTATTTTGGAGCAGAATTGCAAAGATATCCAACAAGTGGTAGGTAATTTATTTTGATTGCTTGAAAAGAAAGCCTTAGGTACAATCAATAGGAATTATTGTAAAATGACTTGAAATCGTGATATTTTCAATAGTAATATAATGAGTGCAATGGAAATTATCGATAATTTTTGGGAAATTTTCCCGAATGCATTTTTAGTTGAGAAAGAGCACGAGTGCACGTAGTGCACGAGTGCCTTTTTCAGTTAAAAACGCATGGGTGCAAATTTGTCGAAAACTATAGATATTTTTTCATTGCACGAGTTGTTTTTTATGAGATAATTTCATGAATCAAAAAT
Organism: Ceutorhynchus assimilis; assembly: GCA_917834065.1. Lineage (NCBI taxonomy): Eukaryota > Metazoa > Arthropoda > Insecta > Coleoptera > Curculionidae > Ceutorhynchus > Ceutorhynchus assimilis. The sequence continues at coordinate 38,877,407 of OU892280.1, read as the reverse complement.
TAAAATGTTATGTCAAAAATATCGAAACAAAACACCAGTTCTCGCACTACTATGCAACTATCCGATAATTTGTCATGACGAGGTTTTGCTCTGAGTAGGGGAAGTAGCTCAACCTAGGTACGCTTTTTTGATTATAGTTTTTGAAAATGTATTTGCCTAATAGAATTAAAAATATTAGAACTAGGGTAACTTACTAGCAATATGTGTGCTGTGTATGTTTAGGTTATTGGGTATTTATATTCAAAGTAAGGGAAATGATATAATAAATTTCCTTTGGCTACATTTGTCGCTAGGTACATACCATGTATGTACCTAGTGGACCCACTGTATATTACATGCAATAGTATACTATTTGTTTTTTAGGTTTGTTTTATTCAAGCCTCATTTTTAATAATAACTATTTGTATAACAAGTACATAAACTAAGGCTTTTTTGTACGAATAATTTTATGGCCGAGCAAGCTTGCGAGCGAGGCTATTAAATAATGAGTCAATAAAGTCTGTTTATGTAAGCGTTATATACATGATTTTATGTACGATTGCGACTGGTTTTTGTAAGAAATTGAAAAAATTCAATGAAAAATTCAAAATTCGCGTAGGTATACCTGATTCACCTTGGCAGGTTGTTAGGACCTGTTTCACCTTGGGAGGTTGTCAGGTAGTCCAGGTAGGCAATTAAGTAGCACTTTATTTTACTAGTGAAATAAAGTAGAACTTTATTTTACTAGTTATATAAAGTGCTACTTTATTGACGTAAAACTGTTCCATAAATAGCACTTTATTGGTCAATCGGACATAAAAATATTTCTATTGGTTTTTTGTAATGAAATATTGACATGGGACTGCAATGCATTGCATTGTGCATTGTAGTGACATTTCTAATGTAGCAAGCATAATTCATTCAAACTCAAGCTACTCTAGTAATTCAACTCATATTCAGAATGATTATCATTCTCCAGATTCCGTGCATTGTTAATTAAATTAATAATCAACATGGAAAAGCTTGGAAAAATACAAAGCTATTTGAATTTTGTTTTGAAAATTGTTGACAAAAGCCGGGTGGATAATTTGAAAACGGGCTCCGGGCTAATGATTATTTTCCGCATTTAATTGGTCATGTTTACATTTGAATTATTTAATTTATTATAACCTATATTTTGAATCGGCGATCTGTGTATGCTCATTTCAAGGCTTATGTTGGAGCATGAACAATTATTTTCAGTTTAATATGGTAAATATTAGGAAGCAAAAATACCTCTTCATATAATAATTAATTTCTATACATATTTATATAATGATCGGTCCATACCGTTCTACGTTTCCCGTTTTCTGATCCCCAACCATCTCTGTCAATCCAGGCATTCACCTCCAAGCCTCTGTCCTTCATTTTTTTTGTCTACTCCACTTTTCCAGCTTCTTCTCGGTGATGCCACGTTTTTTTCTTCCCCTTGGATTTTACCTAATGATTTGCTTGGGTATTTTTGTATCTGTCATTTTTTGTGCCAAAAGTTGTTTGTCTTCAGCACCATCTATTTTTGTCTGTCTTTAGTTCATGATCTCTCTAATTCTCTGGTTTGGCATCCTTTACATTTCTGACTTACCTGCTACTCTTCTTCAAAAGTCTATTTCAGTTGCTTCCAGGATTTTCGCGCTTCTGTCCTTCACTGGCAAGACTTCTGAACTATGTTTAACTATGCTTTTCATTGTTGACAATAGTGTTGTATATTTTAGTTTTGTTTGCTCTATTTATACTCAGCTGCCGGATTCTATTTCACGAGGCGAGTCGAAATTCGTATCGAATTATCAAAATAGCGATTCTATTTTCCGATTAATCAATACCTTTACACGGTAAGTCCGGAACTGTCGTATTCGATATCGAGACAATTCGACTCGACTCGTAAAATAGAATCCGGGGGCTGGTCTCATACCAGTGGCGTGGATAGCTTTTAACCCTGGGGAAGGGGGGTCCAGGTCCAGCGGTGGATGCAAATTTGCCAAAGGCAAACATTTGTGCCAGAAGAGGTAAACAAAATGGCGCCAATTTGACCAACCGAGACTAATTTAGTGAAAATACATTATCTTTTCCAAAATTCCCATTATTCCCAAACTTTTGAATTTAAATAAAGTATAAAGTTCATATCCATTATTGGCATTATTTTGGAACGGTAAGATATAAAAAAATATGAAATTAAAGTTTTAATCCCGATTGATTAGGTTCAATTTAATGTAGTGATATAGGTAATTTATATTATATGGAATTTATTCTTTAATTCCAGGGCTGAACTAAAAGGATAATTTCCAGTATTCTTGGCTTTTGGCTAAGTGGTCCATAACATCTTCAGCTAAAGGTACAAACTCTTCATTAATAGATAAAGATGCCAAACCATTCAACCTACGTTAAAAAGAAACCAACGCAATAGAACATTTTTCAATTAAAATTCAATTAGTAGGTAAGGTTCGTTTCACCAGGGTTCATACTTGACCTTGGAACTTGAAAAAAAAGGGTTGTCGTAGATTAATTCATATGACACATTCAATTTTTTTGACAAATTAAAATGAATGACTTCTGGTTTAAGAACCGACAAACGTTTCTGACGTCATTGATTTGTTTCAGTCAATTTTTATTTGTTAAACAAGGAAAGCAAATGCTGGTGGCAAGTACAAACCCTGGCGAAACAAACTTTACCTAATATTAATATTTACCTCTGACATCGTATTGCTGAGGTACGTTTTGATCTCTTTCAAACACCTACCGAAGGACACAGATAGAAACATGTACCTATTTTTTTGCACTAAATCTACCAATCGGAAACGCGAATAGTGTTGAGCACGATAGGTACATTAATATTTAGAAAACATCGATATCGAGATTTAGATAGATTTCGATATTCAAACGAGGAGATGAAAACAAAAGTTGTTACAATTTTTAATATATATTTTTTTCTTTCTCTGGGGCTCTGGGGGGATCCAGACCCCCTGGATCCCCCCGTATCTACGCCATTGTCTCATACTACCCCATTTTGTCTGGGCATTGCCTTTCGTCCTTGTACATTTCGACCTTAATTGGTTCGTCTTCACTCAGAAAAAATACAAGGGTTGATTCAAAAAAAAAGTTGTTGAATAACAATTCCGATAATATAGTCAAATGAAACTACAATCTATTTAATTTGATCAGGGCGTGAAAGTTATTTCAGCCAATAAAAAATTGTTGCGACACAAAACTTGATTTAACATGAAAAATAGATATTAAAGCTATTGTTTTGCTCACTTACCAGGATTTTTGTTACATTTTGTCAATCCATACCAGAAAATATTTAATTCAGTTTTACCCATTATTGGATGGTTTATTCAACCAATTTAATTGTTAAAAGGTGACTATGATATTTTGGGAAAACTGAACTATTATTTAGTTCACCAACAGTTTTTTGTTAAAGTTTGTCAAACCAAACCAGCAAATGTTTAATGATTTTTTTCTCTAAACCTCAAAAAAACGTCACCTTGTAAACCCCTGCCAAGATGTCAGAAATTTGATTTCTATGCTGCGAGACAACTCCAGCAGGTTAACACCTGTCGAGGTGGTAGAAGTTTAATTTCTATGCTGCTTGGCCATCCCAGCGGCAGCAAAAGTACTTTTAGTGCCGCTCGTACTTTTACTGCCGCTCAACCATTCACTTGCCCCCGAGCTTACCCCATTAGTTTGGAGAAAAAATAGCGTGTTGCATACGGAGTAGAAGCACTTTTTTGTGCTTCAGCAGTATTGCAAGCCTCACTACGTTCGGCTCGCAAACCTACTGCTTCCGCACAAAAAAGTAAAGCTTCTACTGCTAATACAACAATATACTATTCAATCATTAATGCCAGGGTATATTTTACCAATTTTAATTGTTTAGTGACAATAATATTTTAGGCAAATTCAACAATTATTTAGTGCACATTGATAAACTTTGTCGAAACAACATAATGCTTAACTTGATTCATAACCATTATTGAAAGGTAAATTTAAACCACAATGTTGTTAAGTTACTAGAGAAATTTGTTATCTAACAAAATAATATTTGAAGTCCACCCTCTGATTTGCCACATTTACAAAATTATTGTCCGAAATGCTATTTTTTGGTTGGCTTTACCTATTATTTTATCCAAAATTATAAATTTATATCGGTTTTCCTTTTGATGGTGATCGGATCCAGATCAGTAGGTATATCGCCCTCGTATAGTGCAGACAGTAGACAAACAGGTGAAACAGGCGCAACAGGCGCTTGTTTGTTACGGAATACGGACTTGCTCCATATTTACGTTTTTTTAACGGCGAGTTCATTGAAATTAACCCAAATTAATCACTGATGATTAGTGAATAATTCGTTCGGAGTATTCGGGTTCAAAGGGTCCCTTAGTCAGAATAGATAGCTTTCAAGAGATTCACGTATTCGTTTGCGAATTCCATTTAATTTGGTAAGAAATAGCTATTTACCTAACAAGTGCGGAAAAATATTTTCCGCAAGTGTTAGGTTCAATATTTTTCCTACAGGCGTAAAAATGTAAAATTTTTCTTTTCTTTTTTGACATATCTGTGCGGTAAAATTTTTTCCGCACTGACAGCCGTGCGGAGAAACTTTTTCTGCACTGATGTCAAAAAAAAAAGTTTTACCGCACCGTGCGGGAAAACTCATTTTCCTCACGCATATCTGTGCGGAAAATCGATTTTTCCGCACGGCTGTAGGAAAACATATTTATGTTGATATCATTTAATGATATATCTAATAGACCGGTGCATAACGACCATTTTTTTAAAACGATTTTCTCCCGTCTGCCATTAAGGGTGGGTATTCTTTATGCAATAAGAAGTAGAATGGCTGACATTTCAAAGAGCCCCGCGTGTGACAATACAATGATATGCTAATTTGAAAATGTAATGAAAGTGGAGATTTGGATCAATATTATCCCGTCTGCCACACATTGTGAAGGTAATTTAAACAAAAATGAGTAGAAGGAAGCTAAACGGCGGAAACCCTAGGTTAGTGTAAAGTGTCATATTACTTATTTTAAAATGTCGCCAAAATCGGACATGTGGATCAACGACCTCCCGTCTGCTAGACTAAAGTTTAGCGAAACATGTTAAAAGTTTAACAAAAAATAGTGGAAATATAGTAGTACCTACCAGGTGTCCCACTAAGGTCGGCCAGGTACGATATTATGAAAACCATAGAGCTTTACGGCTTCGGGATTTTTTTTTTCTTCACTAAATCGGCCAAGAGAAATTGATAGAAATTATTTTCAAGTTTCTAGGATGACCGCTAGGGGGCGCAATTACGATGATATTGCTAAAAATTCAACTTTTCTCAAGAAATCGCTATATTAAGATACTGTTTTAACAACAGAAATCAAAAGTTCATTAATTTTTGCGCCAGTTTGGTTATTAGGCTTTTTTTCGTATCTTCAGTAATAAGGGTGGGGGAAGCTGGTGAAGAAATTTTTTTAGAAATTGCTGTATCTTCCATACCCATCATTCAAACTCATTCAATTTGGGTTTATTTGGAAGAGAATTTCATTGTTATTAAGAACACCACTTCGTTCGAGGTCGATAGTTCCCACCGCGTGTGCTAGAGGGCGCTGTTTATTCAAGATCCAGTTTTTCCTAATTTTCATGAAAAATCCAAATGGCATAATATTATTTTTGTATTGCTGTGCTTAAAGAGCAAAAAAATATCTACATTTTGGCACAAACCGCAATTCAATATCTGCATTCGTTTTCAAGTTACGTGAGGTCTATGGTCTCCATAATATCGTACCTGGCCGACCTTAGTGGGACACCCGGTACTATAAGTATTAAAATTTACTTAAAAAATCTTTTATTATTTAATTTAATATAAATTACTGGCAGACGGAAAAAATTGATCTCAACTTTGAAAAATTTTGACATTTTGTTAATATACCTTGGATACATATCTGCCAATACATTTCTTGGATTTTGTCAGCGTCAGCTCAGGTAACGGGTGTACGTCATACCTGAACCAATGACGATGTTAACGTTGTCAGTTGTGCGTCGCGTACTATCCTAACAAACCGTACCTTTGCGACGCACAACTGACAACGTAAACGTCGTCATTGGTTGAGGTATGACATACACCCGTCTTCTGACGTGAGAAAACGGGTGTACGTCATACCTATGGTCATACCTAAACCAATGACCACGTTTACGTTGTCAGTTGTGCGATGCGTACTCTCCTAACAAACCGTACCTTTACCTTAAGGTAGTTTACCTGTACATACAGGTATTGTGCTTATAAAGGTGATCCTTCTAAATATGAATGTCATAATTTAAATTAAAAATTCTGCACTATTCGGAATAAAGATTGTTTGAAAATAAAATATTGTATTTTATTCGGAGTATAAGTATTCTTGATGTGATTTGCATGGATTTGATTCGCCTTCCATGCGCGTGTGGATAGGCGCATTTTCATATGCTCTTTTTGGTTGATATCATTTTCTTTCAGTGTTATTCCCAAATATTTGTATCCGGTGCATTGTTTTATTTCTTGACCTTCATTCAATTTCAGATTTCGTTGTTCTCCTCCTATGGTCATAGTTATATTCTGTTTACGTCAAATTCACTTCCAAGTGAGGAAGGAAACGATTTGTATTCTATGCGAAGTTTAAATTTATTGAAAACTCAGCGCAGTAGAGTGCTTTTGGCTTTCGCCATCATCAGTACTTTATTTTCACTTCTGTGTCGGAACCTGACAAATAGTACTGATGAAAGCGCTCCACACTACGCTAAGTTTTCAATAAATTTGAATTTTGCTCAGAATAACAATTGTTTCCTTCCTCACTAATTTATAATAGACTGTCAGCCAATGACAGATATTGCTGACCGATTTTCTCTCTTCGGGGATTTCAACCACTGAAAATTATATCAGTGCTGAGCTCAAAAATGAAAATTTAGCGACCGGATATCTGCTAAGCGTATGGCAAATCTATTTTCCTGTTGCAGAAGAAAATAGGTTATTTTTTCAATTTCTCTTCCATGTCATTTTAACACATTAACCTTATAGAACAATCTAATAATGAAAAACCAAAGCCATAAGGTTTGCACGTACTGCAAAGGTTGAAATAAGAGCGCGATCTTGTGAAAGAATACTCGGTTGCTGATCGTTTTCTCGCTTATGGCAATCGACAGAATAAAATTTGATAACGTTAGGAACCAGAAAAAAAATCCCATAAGCCAGTCAGCAGTTGAAGTATATTTTACGGCCGCTACAAAAGGAAAGTAATTTTTCCATATGCCTATTTTTTGAGCTCAGCACTGGCATAATTTTCAGTGATTGAAATCCCCGAAGAGAGAAAATAGGTTAGCAAAATCTGTCATTTGCTGACGGTCTATAACTATGTAGATACAAATTTTCGTTTCAAGTGAATACTCTGCGAAAACCGTCGCCGAAAATAACTTATATTTTCTTTAGATAAGATAGCTGAAACGTATCCAAAATAATAAAAATTGGCTCTATTCCTACAAAAAATTCCCATCTTAATAAATCCTTTAAACTGAGAGCAGGAGAAATCGATCTCGATATTTCTCAAATGTCAAACAAACGCTTCAAGCGTCCTTCTTGGCATTTTTTTTTGAAAGCGAACCCGATAAGCGTGAAGCTGGAATTTTATAAAAAAAGTCAAATAGGATAAAAGTGTATTTTGGGGGAATAGAGATGAATGTCTGGCAATTTTTATGGACGGATTTCGATTTTTGATATGCTCCTTTTGGAACGAGTTGGGAAGTAGGTAATTCTTTAAAAGATCCTGATAGTGACAACTTTGTATAATTGGGCCGTTTCTCCTGATGCAGATAGCGAAATGAGATTTTAAGTTTTAGCGGAAAATTGTCCTATATAATTTATACATCATTTACCAAAAAATAAAATGTAAATTTAAATCAGTCTAAAGAAGCTTATTTTATTTATAAAATGGAAAAGTATACCACCAGAGGGAGTTGGTGCGGGACTACTTTAAAGCACATTAATCTTGTTTAAAAAGCGAAAAGAGTCAACCAATACTAAATAAGAATTTATTCAGAAAAGTAACCGCCCGATTTAAATTCAATTTTTCAAGTTGAGAAATTTATTTTTGTATTTTATTAACACTCGGAAATATGTAACTGATTTGCTTAACATTGTTTGTTCGGTAAAATCAGCTTTTATGTTTATTAAAATATTTTATTTTCAATGCACAAAGTATTGGAGTGTTTTTGATGTCAACATTATTGTCATGGCGTTCCAACAAAAATATTCTGGCAATCAAAAATATATTTGCATTTGGTTTAAATTTTAATATTTTTTAAAAATTTAGTTTTCATTTGCTAGACAACTGAAATTATTGAAATGTAAAATGTATAAAGGAAAATAAAAATAAATTGGTAACCTATTATAGACATCTTAATTTAGTGAACCCCTAAACTCTACGGAGTCCTTTAAATTCAATTACCTAGATGCCACGATGTTAATTAACAGAAAACGGGGCATTGTTAATTGTTTAATGCATTTTTAAGGAACCGCAGACGACCTAATTCGATTTCTGCTGTGGTTTGACAAACGGGAGAATTGATTAGATGATAGCTTTCGCAGAATAATGGCCTGGTGCTTTTCGAGAGGACCAATTATAAGAACATGCCATAAAATGATCTAATTTACTTAATTGGTTAATTTCCATCCGCGTTTGAGTTAGCTATATGCACTACTATGATATCTAGGTCTAGAGTGTATTTCGAGCAACCTCTAATATTTTAAAATTCATTTGACTTTTTGCAAAGGAGACTTTTTTTTTTGTCTCAGGCTGATAGGTATTTCAAAATGCATAACGGTCACATTACTTTCGCGCATTTCAACGTCCTACTAAGTTTAATCCTTTTTCTGGATTTCTGACTCAGGTAAGCTAATTTCGAGGATTAGTTATGAAAACCTGGATTAGATATAGTTTTCTTATGCACCGCAAGAAAAATTCGGTTTAAGCTCCAAATTATATCTAATCGGTGAACGATGCGTGGATTAGCGGGACGGTGTCTAACCTTAAGGTATTTTTTGACACCGATTTTTAAGTTTCTTTTACAATTTTCTCATTATTTTGGTGTAAAATGGATTTAGAGGACGAAATATTCATAGATGATGATCTCGCAGAGCCTACAGTCTACGGAAGAAGTGATTTTTTCGACAATATGGACAATTATCACTCGTTTTTTCGAAGATTTGGACTTACGAAACCTACAGATCCCAACTTCCTGGAGAACATAGAAGAAATGAAATTCCAAAATGATTTGTTACTTCATAGATAGAAGAAAGTATGTCTTTCTGTTAATAGGTTGGCTAGCTAGATTACCCCACCTCATGCACCTTCTTGAGTTCAAATCCAACTTATGCTACAGGGAATGCCCTGTAACATAAGCACTTTTTTGGCGATATGAGGTGTAGTGGGTAGTGATATAACAGCTACAGATAATAGCTAGTATTTAGCCTTTCTAACTGCTCGACGGTCCTATGGCAGAGTATAGATGCAATGCTGTTGAATTCTCCTGTAAATCGGTTCTAATCTTGAGACTTTCCGACATGGAAACTTTGTTTGTTTTTTTGTCTTCGATAATATTAGCAAATTTTGAAAGTATCCTTATGAGTCATGACACTCTGCCCTTCTCTCGGGGAAAAGTTGGGGATTCTTTTAGTGTTTTCATCGGTCATTTTAATATTTTGAATATTTTCAGAAAATAAGAATAAAAATCAAGTAAAAATTGAAATTCGAAACTGACAATATTCTAACGTTAATTGACCTTTTGTTTGGACGCCATATTGCGGTGCGCGAACATAGTTGCCAAAAGTAGAAAAAAAAAATCACTAGCGTACTGTCAACATTAAAAACAAAAATTACTGAATAAATTACACTTAAAATTTAAATTTGCTGCCTATTACGATTGTTTTTGAAAAGAAAAGCCATCAATTTTAACTTGTATTGGGCAGAATAGAAATAATAAAATATCTACCTATTCACTTTACCAAATTTCGGTTTCCTTTCTCAAGCCTAGTACTCATAATCGCGAAATTCGCTCTTTTTTGACATTGCATTTATGCATGAATCTGTGGCATGAATTAAACGTCAAATTGTTTAAGTTTAAGTTTAAGTTTAAGTTTAAGTTTAAGTTTATTTTGGTGTTTTCAAAATTTTTTACAATTTTTATCACAAGTCAGCTTACATACTATAGACTACGGACTAATACAAATTCAATTTAAATAATATCACATTTTTTTCATTTGTAGGAACATCATAATAAAAATGGATGATTTGACCAGACATAATGTGCCTTTTTTTTTTCTTTTTATACATATTTCAAATTTACAGTTTAAAATCATTTTCATTAGGTTTATATTTAAGAAATTCATTTATACTATAGAAGGCTTTTGTTATGAGGAACTTTTTCACTGTTTTTTTAAATGGATTTAATTCTCGGGTTCTTATACTTTTTGGGAGTTTATTGAAAAAAGTTGGTGCATAATAATTCCCGCAATTTCTTGATTTTTCTAATCTTAAGAAGTCCAAGTTTATATTTCCCTTCTTTCTAGTATCATGATCATGGCCATTTTCATGATTCTGGTATTTGTGTAAGTTTTGCTTCGCATAGATCAGGCACTCAAGAATGTAGTTTCCTGGGGTGGTAAGTATGCCAAGATTTGCGAAAACATCCCTCACATCTGCCACATCTGCTCTGTATTTCATACCCTCAATCACTCTAATTGCCCGTCTTTGAAGCCTGAATATTCTCTCAGCATGGGGAGAATGTCCCCATACCAGTATCGCATAGTTTGCAACTGAGTGGAAGAGCGTATGATACACAGTGAGCACCACCCTTCTTTCCGTGATCTTCTTGAGGTTTCTGATAAGAAAGACGAGTTTTTTTGCTGTGTTTTCAATGTGTATCTCGAATGTAAGTTTTGGGTCCAAAAACACTCCCAAAAACTTGATCTGTTTTGGATTTTGTTCGTTTTGTCTACGCAGGCTAACGGTCATTCTCTCAGTTTTGCCCATGTTCAGTTTCAGTCTATTTGCAGTGAACCAACTCTCCAGGTCAGCCAATCCTCGCTCCACCCCTGCTTCCATACTTTCTACGTTTTTATGTGACACTAGTGCTGTTGTGTCATCTGCGAACAGTACAAGTCTACTTTGTGTTGCTTCATTTATGTCGTTTATGTATATAAGAAACAGGAGTGGTGCCAGTATTGACCCCTGCGGCACACCCCTTCCCACGGCACCCCTTTCGGAGAGGACTCCTCCCAAGTAAGTTTGCTGGTACCTTCCGTGTAGATAATTTTTTAATAGGTTTAGACTATTTGGTTGTACACCGTAGAATGTTAGTTTTGCTAGAAGGATCTCATGGGAAATGCAGTCGAAGGCCTTTGTGAGGTCACAGCAAGTGATGCCTACATATTCCCCTTCTTCGAGGCCCCCGACAACATGTTCCATAAGCTCGCATACTGCTTTTGTGGTTGATCTGTTTATTCTAAAACCGAATTGTGAATCTGTAAAGATATTATTTGATTCGAAGTATTGGTACAGCTGTGATTTCAGAAGGTATTCAAAATTTTTTGATACTACAGGGATCAATGTGATGGGCCTATAGTTATTCATATCGTCTCTTTCACCCTTTTTGAAAATTGGGATTACTTTTGATAGTTTGATACATTGATTTATTATTTTAAAAAGAGGAAATATTAGTGTGCTTTTTAGTTTTTTAATCAATGTTATGTTCAGGTTATAGATATCTTTACTGGTTTTATTTTTTAAGTTATCTATTGCATCCCTCACTTCAACAAGGCTGACCTCCCTAAAAGCGAAGCCCTGGGGGGGTACGTGCAAGTTTTGTAAATAGTCCACTGCATTTAAATTTGACGTTGGTAGTGAATTTGAGATGGTTTGAGCTATTTCTGTAAAAAAATTATTTAAGTCATCTGCATTTATAACCCCTGAGTTTTCAGTCTGAACATTTGGACAACGATACTGATTTATTATTTCCCAAGCAGCCCTGATGGGGTTACTTGAGCTTTCAATATATGCTGTATTTGCCCTTTTTTTAGAATTGTTTATGGCTAAACGATAATCCCTCCTAGAATTTTTAAGCTCCCTTGCCAGATTTGGGCATCCAGAATTTTTATGCATATCTGATAAAATTCTCAGATTTTCACGCATGTATACTAGATCATTATTAAACCATTCATTCCTATCTTTTTTTGCTTTTTTGTATGTTTTTTCCCTAAAGAACTTATTTACATTTTCTTTCAATACATTTATAAAAATATCACAGTTTGTTTCAGCCAGGTTACTTCCCTGCATGTGAGACCAGTTCGTATTTGAGAGGGCAGCATACATTTGATTTAGCCCTTTTTGTGTTATCGGTTGACATACATATGTTTGGTCTTCGACGGACTGGTTCCCCACACTGAGAAGCACCTGGATTTCTACCGCATCATGGTCAGATGACACTGCATTTACTGTACCTGTTTGTACTATATTCTCCTTTTCCAGGTTTATGAAAATGTTGTCTAGGCATGCATTTTGTCTGGTCTTGTCAAAAATTTGTTGATTGAGGTTAAAGCAGCTCAATATATCCAAGAATCTAGACTTTTTCATACAGTTTTTGCTAAAATCAATATTAAAATCACCATTTAAGACGACACATTTAAATTTTACAAGAATATTAAACATTTGATTTACAACATTTATAAAGACCTCAAAATTTCCACCGGGGGGGCGGTAGACAGTCACAATGGCAAGACTTAGGGTTTTGATTTCTACTGCTGCTACTTCACAGTCCATTTCCTGGGATAGGGATGTTATTTTTGGTATTGCACATGCTTCAAGACCTATTTTGGTAAAAATCACCACGCCTCCGTGTGCCCTATTTATTCTCGAATAGCTGTCTGCTACTTTATAACCTTCTATTTGTAGTAGATCCAGTTCGTCTTGTTTCATAAAATGTTCACTGCAGCATACTACATCGTATGCATTGTTTTGTTTTTTTGCATTTTTTAGGAAAACTTCTAGTTCTCCTTCTTTGTTTCTGAGAGAGCACACGTTCTGATGCACAATTCTCAATTTTGTTTTCGTGGTTGGGGTCTTCTTGGTAGAAGGTGTAAAAAATGGTTTACAGTGATGCCCCGGCCCCATAGCTCAGGCCTCATTATGGTCTCCCTCTTTTCTGTCTCTATCTCCATTTTGAAGGAAGATACATATTTATCCCTTTTTGTGGTCATTTTTTCGCATCTTACGTTGATTTGCGAGATCTTCATAACATACTCTTCGAGTTGCTTGGCGCTAGTCTTTGTGTCAAAACCAGAGATGAATAGGTTGGAAATTTTCTTTGCTATTCCCAGGTTGAAATTTTCGCTGCCTCCTTTTATCGGGCTTGGCCTCACCCTTTTTCCTTCTTGGTTTCGGTATTTAACTGTTTTCCATTTGTTTTGATCGTTTTTTTCACTGTCATTTTCTTCCGTTTTTGACACATCAACGTCTGACAGAGGGGGCGCGTCTGCCGTTTGTTTTTCGTTTGAACTAATCTGTTGCTCTGGAGTAGCTCGCTTGTTCGTTTTCGTGGTTGTCGCTGTCAGTTTGTTTTCTTTTTCTGTAGTTAGTGAAGATTTCTGTTTTTGGGTATCCACTTTGACTTTTGGCTGCTGCTTTTGTTGGGCTAGCGGTGTTGCCGGTGTTTTCTCTTTCTCCTGGGAAATTTTGTTTGTAGTAATGGTACTTAATTTGGAACTTACAGTAGCAAGCTGTGTTTCTATGGGTGTAAGCTTTTCCTGAATAAGTTTTTCCATTATTTCTTTTGTTTTTTCCATGAAAACTTCTAAAAGCTTACTCTGGTCTTGTGGAGAGTGAAAGCTTTCTTTTTGGACTGCCATAGTTTCGGTCAGTTTCACCTTTAGCTCTTTGTTTTGCTTTTTCAGGTCGTTTAGTTCGCTTTGTAGTTCTTTGTTCTTGTCCATTTGTACTTTGTTTTCGAATTTTAATGTTTCAAGTTCCGTCCGGAGATCTTCCTTTGGGTTTTCGGATTCCCGGTCGTTTCTTTTGCTTTGTTGTTTGCTTGCTGTCGCCATTTTGCTACATGGCTCGCATATGAAATTTGCCAATTTTTCACTTATTTTGAGGATTTCCTCTGCTTCTAAACCCGTGCATTCTCCGTGGAACCATAAGGTACACTTTCCCGCCCATCCTACCCTATTTTTATGGGTTTTTGGAACGATTTTATTGCATTTTCCGCAGAGCACTTTACTCATGGTTTTGATTAGACCGACGCGACGTTGCCATGTCAAAAAAGAGCGAATTTCGCGGTTATGAGTGCTAGGCTCTATTGCTTAGCTCTATTGTTTATAGAATCAGAGAGAGAAAGTAAACAAACAAAAAGGATAGGTAGCGAGTTTGTTTGTTCTCTTCTTTTGGCAACTATGTTCGCGCACCGCAATATGGCGTCCAAACAAAAGGTCAATTGACTTGAAAAGTGTCAAAAACTCTTGGGATGCCAAGGTTGCCAAACTTCCACTCCGGATTAGTTAATCCGTTGACGGTGCATAGCTATAGGCCATAGTTTACAAAAACGGGATTGGGGATCTAGGATTGGAATCAACAAACGGTGCATTCGAGCGTGAGTGATGGCTCATATGACGTCATAGGACTTTCAGAAACTTGGCTTTCTGACAATAGCAGCAGTGGTCTAACCATTATTGATTTCAATTTCGTTAGTATGGAAGAGCGGGCGGCGTGGGCTTCTATATGAGAAATCACCTAAAATTTTCTGTCGGAAATGCTCATGGACTTGCTCTTGAGCAAGTATGAGTGTCCCTTAAAATCGTGGGCAGGCGAGACATTCGTTCAGGATCTTTATACAGGCACCCCGATAGAAATTAAGTCCAGTCTCTTGATGAATTGGAGGACACCCTTGTAGGCATGATTCCTCAGCATTACTTTGTTATCTTCGGAGGGGACTTGAACGTTAATTTTCTATGTGCGAATAGTTTACAGAATTCTCTTTTAAATGATTTTAAAGTATGGCCTTCATCAGTATGTCACAAAGCCTATCCGAGTCACTAATTCTTCCTCGACATTATTGGACGTCTTGGTTACGTCAGATCCTCAATTGTAAGTGATATTAGTAATTTGGGCATGGATAAGTTGTTGGAGCACAAACTAGCCTTCAAATTAAATTGTGTCAAAAAAAGAGTGATCCTATCTACTGTTGTTATCCTGATTTCTCTAAATTTGATTACAACAGTTTCATGGGGGACCTGTATCTGGTCAACTGGAACTTTTTGTATTCCTTGTATAATGTAGACGACATGTTGCTTTTTTCTTGTGATAATGTTTTAAAAATGTTTGATGTGCATGCACCTTTTAGGACTTCTCGCTTAACTGAGGCCCCAACACCGTGGATGACTCACAACTTGAAATTCATGATGAACCTGCGTAGAAAGGCTCTCTGCAAGTATAAAAAAATAAATAAAACAGAAGTAGCGTGGAATTACTACAAAACCTTGAGAAACCAGGTGAATATTGCTGTTAGGGCCGAGAACCACAGTACATCGACTGCTCTGTTACATATAGGCAACTGATGATATTTTTTCTGCATGGGACCATGGTCTTTGCACCTTTCTGATTTTGCTGGACTACAGTAAAGTATTTGATACTATAAACCATGACGTTTTGGGCGCAATGTCCTTGAATTTTTTCAGCAGCTATTTTACTGATAGGTCTCAAAGAGTGGTAATTGGCGGACAGGTCTCGGAGGTCACTCACCTTAGGGGAGCATCTTGGGCCCCCTACTATTATCTTTACATACTTCAGACTTCTCATATTTCTTAAAATTTTGTCACAGCCAATAGTATGCAGATGACACCCAAATATATTTTTTTCTGAGATTGACAAGAAATGTCAGCATTTTTGACCGGCTGACAGGTCGCTACTGCTGAACAATTGGAACAAAAATACATACGTTTAATAGATATTTAACCGATCTCAGAAAAATTAATATGTGCATTTCGGTGGAAAAGCACATTCTCGGCCTTCGGTGTTTGCCGGCCTCGGCTACGCCTCGCTCGTCAACTTACACCGTCGGCAGAGAAAGTGTCACTTTTCCACCCAAATACACAATATACTATTTTCTGCGATTGACAAGAAATGTCAGCATTTTTGACCGGTTGACAGGTCGCAAAACTCAATATTCTGGTATTTCAATTATGTTTCAATAGTTGCCAAGGAATCAATGAATAATAATACGGGAAACACTTTTCCGGCCTAGGCCGGGAAAGTGATTCTCGTATTGCTGAATAATTGGAACTAAAAGACAAACATTTAACAGGTATTTAACCGATCGCAGAAAAAATAGTATGTGTATTTCGGTAGAAAAGCACATTCTCGGCCTTCGGTGTTTGCCGGCCTCGGCTACGCCTCGCCCGTCAACTTACACCTTCGGCCGAGAATGTGTCACTTTTCCACCTAAATACACAATATACTATTCTTTTGAACCTGAGAATATCATAAACGTGAAGTTTCTATACGCGTGGCACAAATAGTTTTTTCCTCCTCATTTTTTTGACCAAAAGCTACAGAAAAATGTAAATTTTAGACTGAATTATTGAGTTGGAGCAGGCACTTTTGTAGCGTGTAATAAGGGTCATTTCTACTTATCCCTCTATTGACAATCCTGTGTCATGAAGTTAAGTTGGGTTGAAGAGAAGAGAAGAAGAGGAGAAAAATGAGGTTACCTATGTTATGATCTATACATATGTTCTAAGGTATCGTTTTGATATTTCAATCATGATGAGCGAGATATCTGCTGTTTTCTTTACTTTTATTTTATTAAATTAAAATATTATAAGTTATAAAACTATAGATTATGTGTCGATAGCTGATTTCAATTGGTTTTCGAATATTGAACGTTGGAATTTTGCCAGAATTTTTTGGAGGGCTACTTAGGGTTAGTTGAAGGAGAAATTTAAGGAGGAAAACAGTAAATTCTAAATTCAAATTTGAATAGAAGTGGATAAAGAACAGAATATGTCTTGTGTAAAACCTTCGATAGAAGCTCTTTATCAAAATGGAAATTTCGGATAAAATTATACCTACTAGAACAACAAAGTTTACTTGATGTACCTATTTACAGAAACTCGGAGTCACGTCAGAATCAAATAAGCATAGAAAATAACTCAAATCTCTCGTTTCTGCGGTTTAAAAGTATAAGCGGGAGAACAGGATTTTCTGGTAGTAGGAGTGGGTATGCAGAATAAAAGCAGTAATTTTCCATTAAGATGCAATTTGTGATCATAGCTTACCGAGGTGGTTATTCTGGAAACTAATGTGGCTTCTATAGAAACGAAGGTGCTTACACTGGATATTTAAGATGTTATGCTAGTAACTGGAGGAGCAGCTTCAAGTCGAATAAAAGAAATAGGGGCGGAGACAATGCCCACATACACAGAAAATATGGGCGATGAAGATAATGTTATATCCTTTAGAAGTGGGTTCAGGAAATCAGTAACACCAGATAATCAATATCTAAATATGTAGGTAGGTCGATATGTATACCCCCATGACTTTATGTGAAAATTGTTGACAGCGGGGAAAGAAATCCTTCAGTAGTGGAAGATATTGTGAGGATGTGGGAGGATAAACGTAATCAAAGAAAGGGAGAAACATTAGCAGCGAAAATCGAAAGCCAAAATCGAAGGTGATTTGTGTTTGGAAACAGGTAGGCTCACACAAGTGTATGGGTATGTGAGAATCTGATGAAAGTGCTGTATTATAACTTGCTGAAGATAAAAATTAGAACGAAGCGGAGTAGAAGTAATATTTGAAGATGGAAAAACAAATAAGCTTAGTGAGGAATTCTGTTAAATTACTTGAAGGAACTTTAAATGAAAGCTTGCATGTTTTTAGTGTCAATTGGAATTTTGAAGGAGATACGACAGTGCTTACTAAGGACCTTGCAGGTTTTCAGTCTCAATTGGAATCTTGAAGGACATACGGAAGTGCTTACTAAAGATAATGACATGTTGATGCATCGTTTTTTTTTTTTTTTTTTTAAGGTGACAGGTAATTTTTTCATAATTTCTTGGTCAACCTGTAGTTGGAACTGTTGCCTTCATACCCAGGCCTTAACAATTCAAAAAAATTATTGACGTGGTAAACTGGTTTTGGTTTTTGTTGGGGATCCTACATTGCACTGTGCAAGAACAACGTAACGCCTCTGTAGTTGGATCCGCAAAGAAAACTAAGTACTTACCGGTTTGCCATGGTTTGGCAATTTTTACTTTCACAAGTTGAAGTTCTGGATAAGAAGCGTACCAGGGATACAGTACCTTCAAAAAAATAGACTCACATCTTACAAGCTGACAGTGATATTCTAATAGTAATTTTCGTTACAGGAAGTCGCTTAATAAAGTTCGAGTTATGATGTTTATCGGACTGGAAATGATAACGTAATACCTATAGTATATGCCGGTCAGTATGGTAAAAATGCAGTGTCCAAATATTATGTATGGTCCATTAATCCACATATTCCCAAACTTTAACTATCATATTTCAATTCCTGATGATATTTCGTTATCCTTTAGTTTCATCATCTGAGCTGAGAACAGCCTTTTGGAGTTGCTGAAAAAAAAAAAAAAAAAACATTTAGACATTTGTGGATAGTAAGTATTACACTTAAATAAGGCCTTATTCGAACATCATTTAACTGAATCTATCTGTAGCGAAATTACCTCAGAAATATGACAAGTTATTGGAAACGAACATTTTCGACAGGACCAGCTGGAAACGACTGGACTGGCTGGGAAATCTTGCATCTACAGATTGGCGGATGAATTCCCATACAAGGACTATATGTGATGTCATTGACTTTACGTTGGAAAATACCTGGAAAAACTTTTTTCCTGAACATGGGAAATGGTTTGTTCAAAATAGAAAGGTGAACATTTGTTCCAACTCTATCGAAAAACGTTAACTAACGGTACCTATTCAACTTTTTTACGAAGTCCACCTTGAACACTTTCGGGATTTTTTTTTTCCTAGACTATCAAAATTAGGATTAAAAAACCAAACTTTTTTGTTTCGGTGTTCAAGAACATAAAATTTTTACCTCAATTAGTCGTCCGAAAAGAATCATCATGAGACGTCAGTCAAAGACCTAACGTAGATATTACCGCCAGACCGTCTGGGGGATAAAATAATTAAGCCGAGACCCAAACCCTTCTGATATTCGCGAAAGGTGACACTTTCTACTACACCGATTAGTCTCCCACCCTTGACTATTTTAAACGAATTAATTTGCAGTCATACAAATGTATATTAATCTTATTTAACCCAGCATTTCGAGGATAATGTGGATGTTGGTATAAAATAGAATTATGTGTCTACTCTGCAAGTTTATAAACACATGTGACCCATGCTGGTAGGTAATTACCAT
This sequence comes from Ceutorhynchus assimilis, assembly GCA_917834065.1. Lineage (NCBI taxonomy): Eukaryota > Metazoa > Arthropoda > Insecta > Coleoptera > Curculionidae > Ceutorhynchus > Ceutorhynchus assimilis. The sequence goes on along the minus strand of OU892280.1, from coordinate 38,857,925 downwards.
CCCTATTTTTTTTCTGAATAAATAAAGCTTTACAACACAAAAATTTTCTTCCAACAGACAACGTCCAGATTCGAATTTAATACCATCCAGAGTTTTTTTTTCTCGGCCCCTCTTGGCTAGAGCGCCATCTGCCAAGCGCATATTTGCATAATGTCCAAATATCATGCTAACTTAGTTTTGCCTCTCTCTGGGAAATTATTCCGGGAAAGTTCTTGATGCTGATTGAGATTGTATTACGTCACATTTAAATAACATGATATGAGAAACGGAAGCGATAGGTCTGGATTTGAGGGATATTGATGTATGTATGCATGTATGTATGTATAATCCAGATTAGTGATAATTGATAATTCAGGCACATTGTATATAGCGTAGTTCATAGAGATGCGAATGTGGCGTTTTTCAGTCCTTTCATATAGAGAAGAACTTCGCAATCATTCAGGAATATTTACTTCACTTTTCGATGCCATACTGAGTTTTGGCACTACTATGTTTAGGGGAACCCGGGGCAGAACGGAATAGGCCTTCTAACACCAGTCGCAACCGAAATAGTCAATCGAAATCGCCTTATAACCATACCCTAGACTATACTCTATTATGTTTTTATAAATGCAGTGCGAAAACAACTTTATTCTAACGGAGTTTATGGGTGTCTATATTTGTGAATAAATTTTATAATTTTTTGCGAAATTTAATGAAAAAGTAAGTATTGTACACAAATGATAAGTCATTGGTATTATATTTTTCACGTAGTACATGATGTCAAGCATTAGTGGTGGTAGTTTTGATATTTTTCTTCAATCATATTGTTCTATTTTTTTGAAAATATTTTAAAACCAAATTCGGGATAGAACGGATCGGGGCGGAATGGTCTAGGGTACCATTCTGCCCCGCATAAAATTAGCAAGCATCAGTCATATGAATGTTTTAATTATAAGAGTTTCACGCATGTCGTCTTTAATAGAATGCATTCCAGGTGAATCAATAGCAAAATATAAATTGGCAATAAATAAAAAACCCAAAAATAAAAAAGTTTTTCGCTCGAAGATTATGCAAAAGAATAATTAAAAAAAAAAACAAGGATTCCTGTAAATGTCGAAAGAAGTTCTTGGAGCAAAAGTGAAAGTGATGATGCGCAATGCCTCTACTGTGGAGACTTTTACCCTTTTACTCAAAATCTATAGAATCTTATCAGATATCATGCTCAATCTGCAAAAAATGGGCTCATAATACTTGTGCGGGTATCGATGCTTGTGCGGGTATCGATGCTTGTGCGGGTATCGATGTTTGTGCTTATCTGCGAAATCTGGCAATAAGTTTAAAATTTCCATTAAATTGTGTATTTGATATTTGAGTATTCCATTTGTTCCCAAAAATACGGTAACTTCATTATTTTACCATAATGACCATTCCGCCCCAAGATGGGGCCATTCTGCCCCGTAGTCGGGGCAGAATGGTCATTTTGACAAATTTTTATTGAGCTTCAGAAACAATTTTTTGTTCTGATAATATTCGTCTCAAACTTTTCTTGGATGTTATTTAAACAATGAAGAAGGGCATGAGCCTAAGTTGGTTTCGAAATTTCAAAATCGCTTGAAGAAAAGGCCTCTTAAAGCTTAGGTATGCCGTTCTGCCCCGGGTTCCCCTACATGTTTTCTTTGGTTATAGCCTCGGTTATAGCCTTAAATAATTGTTTTTGTTATTTGTTATTGTGTTTGTTGCAATTCGCAAAAAAAAAATAGGTGGGTAGGTACACTTCGCCAAACATAAAACTGCTACAGGCAATATACAGGGTGTCCCACAATCAGCGTTACAGGTCATAACTTTCTTATTTTTAGAAATAAAAATTTGAAAAAAAAAAATTGACCAATGGTTAGTTAAGCTCTCTTCAAAAATATAAAAAAAATTCCCCTGACAAAATCATCCTCTATTTACAACCCTTTACTTTTTTTTTTTCAAATGGCACCCCTAATTTTATTTTTTATTTTTGAGAAGTTCATGAAATTGCAAATTCAATGATGTATGAAAAGATTGTTTTTCCATGTTTCCTTGGAAAAAAAATCAAAAATGAAAATAATAAAAATGGGGTTCTATTTGAAAAAAAAGGCAAGAGTTGTTTTTAGGGGATGAGTTTGATAGGGAAGATTTTTTTAATATTCTTGAAAAGGGGTTAATTTGCACACAATTAATTTTTTTTGTTATATTTTTATTTTTGTAGACAAAAATGTGATTGCCTGTATAAGACTAAAGGTGGGACACCCATTTTTTTTCCCCCAAGAGACATGGAAAAACAAACTTTTTATACACCATACACATTTGTAATTTCATAAGCTTCTCAAAAATGAAAAAAATAATAGGGGTGCCATTTGAAAAAAAAAAGTCAAGGGTTGTAAATAGGGGATGATTTTTTCAGGGGATGTTTTTTTTATATTTTTGATGAGAACTTAATTAGCGATTAATAATTTTTTTGTTTCAAATTTTTATTTTTGAAAATAAGAAAGTTATGGCCTGTAACGCTGATTGTGGGACACCCTGTATATTTTTCAAATTTGCCTAGTGTGAGTCAGGCCAAACAACAAAAAGTCTCTTCTGAAAAACTTAGGTCAGACAGTTTTTGTCAATGTCAAAGCTGAACAAATGCAACATGTTTTTATGTTATGTTTGGCTCAAAGATTAAAATCTGTTTTTTTTTTTAAAGATAAAAGTCAAAATGACATTATGTTGGCAATACAATGTAAAATTGTCAATGCTTCAATTTTTTTATGTAGAAAAGGCTTGTGTTGCCAACATAGTTACTAAATTTTTGACTTGGGGAATTATCTTTGAAAAAAAAACAGACTTTACACTTTTTAGATGATAAAAAGGTCGATTTACAGAATACAACACAATAGGAAAATGCGTACCAGTTTTATGATTGACCCAGTGTACCTACAGAAAACAGTTTATTATAATTCAATCTAAGAAATGAGACTTTGAGAACTACCATGGAAAATATCGGAATAAACAATAAAAAAACACTCGACAAAGCACAACAAACTGCAAGAGTTAGGAGTAAAGGTCATAAGCATTTATGGAATACGCATGCGCTGACATGAACCTTGCCAATGAAAATCACAAAAAATTAAAACACTTTCAATTTTTCCGCTCCCTTGATTTCAAATTTTACGAATTCGCAAAATATTGAACTCTTGACAGATGTCACTTTTATTGACAGTGAACCGACCAATAGCAGTGATCTCCGCAATTCGAAATTCGTAATTCGCTTCTATATGAACTACACTTAAGACTACACATACTTAAAATATCAATAAAACTGAAAGTCTGGATACTAGGCGGCATCTATTTTCTGAAACATGCGCGGGTATCTATTAAGTATTTATTTATAGGCATGTATTTATTTTTATATCATTCCACTTTGCAAACAGGAATATTGAAATAGTTGAAATTACTTTGATTATGAACTTGTCTGATTGAAAACTATAGAAAAGGTCTCTGAGATTTCATATTGAACGACTCTCAAACTGTAATACCTACAAAATGATTATTACTAAAATATCTTCGATAATATATTATTTTTCTAGAATGTATTCTGGATCCTCAGGTAATTTCCAGAACTTAGATCATATAAACTATAATGATTTAGCAACAAAGTAACCTTTCCAGGATAATCCCGCAGGTATAAAACAAGAAAAAGAGAAATAGTGAGCGATAAATCCTGATGAAATTGCGGCAGTTGGACGGATCACCCGAGGGTCAACGTATCCTGTATAAACTCCAAAACCCCATAAATCTTACCGAAAAGGGAAAAACTAAAGACATAAGCCATCTTGCCATCCCTCTCGGATAGATGATGCAGAGACATTCAAGGAAAAATAAATATTGTATTATTAATCTCCTTGAATCGTCTGGATTTCGTTATTTTCTTCGGTGGTGGGGTGATAAAAAGTTGAGAATTATTACGAGTGGGCTTAGAAATAGGACATCTTGGCTGTCATCATCACCAAAGGGGGGCTTAATAAGCAATTTATGTTGCTGACGACATTAGATTTTTTCCTCTATAAGCTTATTTCCGCCCTACATAGGTAATTGCCAAAAGGTATTTTAAGCAGGGCTGATATTTAATGTCTTGTTGACAATCCTCTTGTAACCCGAGTGCTAATTGGCTTCTAGTGGTTGGTTCCCTTTCCTGTGATTCCAATCTCCGATACACCCAAACAACCAGTAGCCGGCACCATTCGCAGATGTTTCTTATTTCATGGGGTGTCAAGTGGGTTACAAAATTTGAAATATTTAAATTTGAATTTGACGACGTGTTGCATCTGTTTCTGTAAGATGTTACAAGCTAGGGTTCGTGCCAATTAATATAAAGCTCTGACTTGTTTGAGAATATAGACCTTATTGATCCGTCAATATTTCTACTAAAATATTTCACGCTTATTTCCCTTCGACAATACCTTGAACCAAAAAAATATGAAACTCACCAACCGCATATGAATCTCTCCATTGAATATTTTTAGGCTGAAAGGATCAACACAATAGCGGAGCGGTTCAATATTAAACCCAATATTTTTCGGTAATTAAACCTGGGGTTTACTCAACCTGGATAACCAAATATTGTATTTTGCTAAAGACCAACAACAGGGGCAGATGGTAAGAGAACCAAACACTGTCGGGATTCCTTTGGGCTTCCGACAAATCAACACAGTGATTTTTTTATGGTTTATGAATAAAGTGAACCAGTGGTGGCGAGTTTGGTTGTTTCAGATTTATTAATAATGTTTCTTGAGATTTATCGAGGGGGTTTGATTAACTTCCTGTCTCAAACAAATGAGAATCATCAGTATGCCAAGGTACAAGGTCCTTTATTTCTGTCATAATGTACAGAAGTTTGTATACTCTTTTATCGACAACCATCCACACACGAATACTCAAAGTTAAATCAAAACATCTGCGAGATTCAATCATTTTTTATCGTTTTCATTCATAAGTCCTATGCTTTATTTTTGATCAGTGGGTACAAACGGTCTCAGGCATTGAGAAAAGAGAATATTTTAGGAAAAGAACAATTGACTGTTCCGCCACTGGAAGTTGTGTGTGTACCTGGCTAAAAACAATAGAGTCGGCTTAAAAGGATAAGAAAGCAAACATTTTATTGTGAGCAGAACGTTTAACGTCAAACCGCACCTGGAGATCTTTTGAGCCCATACATAATTGATGGCAAAAAGAAACGCCAAGAACGCCCGGAAGACAAAACGAAGGAGTATTTTCTGTTGGTTATTTTCGTAAAACGACAATGAATTATCTATTAACCAATTTTTACTATTTTAACGAACAGTTTTATTCATTTAAAATAGAAATCTTCTCTATCATATACTCGGTAAAACTTCTCCACTATGCTATAGAGAAAGTTTTAGCTTTCGGAGCACCATCTTGTTGAAAAGGTATGCCTATAGACTATAGAGTAATTTATCAAATAGCTAAAACTTTAACGCCCTGGCTAATGGACCATATTATATCCTTCAAAATAGTTCAAAAATTAAATTCCTCAATAATTTTCACATTTTTAAAAGTTTCAGGAAAAATTCATTTGTTGGAACTAGGGCTCCAGAAGTTAAGTTTGTTATGGAAAGAAAAAAAATATTGGTGCAGTCAAGAGATCAATCGTTTTAAAATTTTAGGTTGAAAAGCACACAAAAGCTAAAACAATGAAATCGCAATATTAATTCAAGTTTTATTTTCTAATAATTTACATTGGACACGTTCTACTTTTTTGAATTGAACTATATCAAACTCCAACTCTTGAAAGGTATGTAACTGGAGATGAAATGACAAGTTTACAATGAAGATGGATGGGTGTTCCCTAAACATTCTAACAATCACCTTTATGTTACGGTTTTTATAGAAGGTAGCACCGGATATGCTGAAATATAATCGTTATTTTTTGATACTTTTGAAATTTACCTGATGTTATATTTTTGTGGGTGTGTCTGGGGTGAATTTGTGGCGTAAAAGAAATTTGAACACTGTAATTTTTGTTGTTTTCAAAAATATTTTGAAGCATTCTCTTCCGAGAGTGAACCGAAGGTAATTTCCTATTATCCACCAAAAGAATTCCAGCAGGATTATAAACCGATATATTTCCTACCAAGACCAGAACTAAAGCCAGGAGAGAAAGGAGGAAATGAAATAGCCTGGTGTTTTGGCGGAAGTGACTTAAAAACCCCTCCGACTTTCCGTATAACTTTTATCTCGAACCCTTTTTCTTTTCCTGGCATTTTCCGTCTTTTATTGGCAGCCAGAAATAAAGTTGTTCAAAAATAGCTCGACAATATTGAACGAATTTATTTTGTTTCATATCATAGCAAATAAAATTTATGACGAAACTCGTTGTTAATTTGAACTTAGATTGCAAATCTCAATTTTGGTGAATGACATCGCGCGTTATCTTATCCCCGAACCATAATAAAGATAACACGGCGAAGAGGTTTTAGAACCACTGAAAATTAGTTCTGATAATGATGAGTAATGAAAATATGAAACGAATTTTATTGAATAATATTTTTGGCGCAGTCGATGGAATTTCATTATTTTTTTTTCACACTCCAAGGAACAACCTTGAACTAGTTTGGATACATCAAACACACTATTAAAAATAATTCATAATTTTACGTTAAATTAATATTTAATTATATTACAACCGTAATTTAACGCAATTTTACTACATCGAGTGTATTTTTGCATAAGCTTGCGGATAAATTACACACATAGACGTAAAATTACACATGAAAATTACATTAAAATTTTGGTATCTTAACCGAAAATGAACCGGAAGATAATGTGAGTTAAAGTCAATACGTGAATGTATTTAAGCCTTTACGTAAAATCACGATTAAAAGTCGGAAAAGTAGGTTTAATATATATTTTTAATCTATTCAAAGTAAATTTACAAAATATGTAAGGTAAGTATAACAAAAAAATGTTGGTAATGTTTTCCACGCTTTTTCGAATAGCTTCTAGATAATGTTGGAATTGCGAGATTGTGAGAGTGATCGTTGAGTCTGACAAAACAGGAGGTTCTACCATTACTAGGGCTTCCATTATCGGAGCTTCCTCTTGACTATATTGCGCCGAGGGCTGCTATCCCGACTCTCGAGCGGCGTTGCCGGCTCAAGTACTCTATGCCACATCCACCCTTCCCACCAAGTGAGTGTCTTTTTACCTTAGCACTCGAGTCGAATTAAACGCGACTCCTATTTACACTGGGTATATTAATTCTATGGATAAAACTACACACTAATTCACTCTATACACAGTACAGTGTTCATTCTCAATTTTTTAACTAATCTTCACCACACATTCAATTGCAGGTGCAACGACGTCCCGGCTTAACTAGTCTTCCTGATCTGGTGGTGAATCTCTGGTGAGTGGAGTTATTGACTTCGGTCTTCTGCTCGGAGCCTGGCTCAGATATTATGGAGTTATTATGGAGCTATTGCCTCCAATTTCTGGTCCACTGCTTTGTGATGCGGCTGAACCGTATTCTGTGTTCGTATCATTCCCTCCATCGTCACCCTCTGATTCTGAGCTTGACTCATTATTGCAACTTTCGGGGAGTTTCCAATTGGACATCTCTAGGCGAGTATCTGTCCCTTGCTCTAGTCTTATCATCGCTTCTGAGGTAACTTCTATAACTTGGCTTCTGTTTCGCCTGATGACGTTATTTTCTGCGGCGATAATGGGCGTGTTTGGGTTGATGCTCGGCGGAGCGAGCAGAGCGATTACGGAGTAACGTGACGTCACAGGGAGTACACCGTGTCAAGCCAAATAAACTCGCGCAAAAGTGCTGGGTTGAGCGATCAGCTGATTATTGTTTATTTTTTTTAGGATATATTTTTTGGAGTCTGAACCCGCATTCCGCATTTGCTCCAGAGTTTTCTCGTTTGTTTTTTATTTTAGTCGATAATTTTCAAACCGCCACATTTTCTTTTGTGTTCTGCTAAAAATGTCGTGCTATATAAACAATAAAACGGACCTAAACACTTTGAGGTTGCCAAGTTCCCTTGGAAAAATATGTTTACTAATACCAGTGATGAGGAGCACCGAGAAAATTTAATTAAAAGTAAACAATTATGTAGAATTTACTAGCTATTTTATTTCTAACATTTAAACAAAATAGGTAAAACTATCCAGCTAACAAATATATGTTAAAATTCAGGATTTTGGATTCTTTATTTATCTTATCATGGAAAATAGGTTAGGTTATACAGACAAATTGCACATATCTGGATCTGCGCATGTACGCTCCAGCTGCCCACTCTACAAACTCGGGGTTTATCGAGCTCGCTCTGTCGCTTATTAAAATTCAATGTTTGAACTTCTTTTTCGATGCTTCTGACTTCTTTGAAGTCGTTTATGCAGTTCCACCTAGGGATAAATCTGTCTTTGTTAGCTGGAATTGAATTCCTAGGTTTTCTCCCCATGATCAGTTCTGCTGGTGAAAATCCACTCTCTAGTTTCGCTGTTCTATAACTTAACAGTTCTAAGCTGGGGTCTTTGCATTTAAGAATTATATTCTTGGCTATTTTTACAGCGCATCGCGCCTGCTCATTTGATTGAGGATACCTAGGACTGCTTGTGATGTGACTGAATCCATATGTCTGAGCAAATTGTTTGAATATGTGGATAGAAAAACAAGACCCATTATCTGATCTAATGGTCTCTGGTATTCCCCATCTTGACAACATGGGTTTCAGTTTCATTATGACATCTACAGCAGTTTCTGAATTTAAGTTGGCATCCTCTATAAATCTTGAGAAATAATCGACTGCCACCAGATAATGTTTGTTGTTGGCCACGAATAAATCAACTCTGGCACAGGGGAAGGAATCATTGGTTCAATTGTTATATTCCTGTATTGAATACATGTAAAGCAATTGATTACAATTTCTTTTATTTGATTTGAGATTTTGGGCCATCACACCGTTTCATAGGCCACATTTCGTCATGCCCAAATGACCCTCGTGTATTTTGTCCAATATTTCCTTGCGTAATGTCGTCGGTATGGTTACTCTGTTGTTGCGGGTTACTAAGCTATCTAATATAACTATCTCTCCTTGATATTGGTAGAAAATTTTATCATCGGTTGGTAAATCCTTAATGTGTGGCCAACCATTTGGTACCTATATAAGTTATTATTCTTTTGGTTTGGACATCATTCTTCTAACATTCCAAGAAACTTTTAATGCGCATCTCCTTGATAGGCATTGATTCACGAATATGATTTGCAAAATCTTCCACTTTTTCCAGAAGTTCGTTGACGAATAAAATATCTGCTCCATGATCACTGGATTTTAGTGGAGCTCTGGATAATACGTCAGGCATCATTATCATGTTTCTGCCAGAAAGATACTGTGCATCATACGAAAATTGCATCAGGATTTCATTAGGAAGCTTTGGATTCTAGCTGCTAGATCAGCTAATTGTTTGCTTCCTAGAAGTTCCACTAGGGGTTTGTGGTCAGTCAGGAGCCAATAAGGTATTGGGTGAATTTTTGGCAGGCCCAAGACAATGTTTTTCGCTCTATCTGCGCATATCGTTTCTCTGTGTCGGACATTGTCCTGGTTGTATGTCTAAAATGGCGGGAATTTTCTCTTCATCGATTTCAGTTCAGTTCGCTATGGCCTAGAAATATCACTTTCTTCTTGCCAAATTCGCATTTGTTTCTATTTAGTTTTATATTTTTTTCTTGCAAATGTGTTAGCACGGCCTTTACACGAGAGTCGTGTTCATCCTTGTTCTTACCAAATACTAATGCGTCATCTGCAACATTGACTACTCCCATTAGTCCTTCCAAAATCTCTAACATTTGTTTTTGAAACCTTTCTGTTGCCGAAGTGATTCCCATTGGCGAGCGTTTAAATGCATAGTGTCCAAATGGCGTTATAAATGTTGTTATCAGTTGCGATTCCTTATCCACTGGAATGTGATAGAATCCAGATGTCAAGCTAGACGTCATGATTGCTAATATTCTGAGAGCCTGCCTCAATTTGGGAAAATGCTTCTTCAACATCCGGCAAAACTAATCTTTCTCGCTCCACATTTTTATTGAGAAGTGTATAGCCTACGCATGTTCTGACAGTGCCATCCTTTTTGGGCAACACCACCATTGATGCACACCAAGGGGTTGGCTCTTTAACTTAACCTTGTAGATCATTGATCGGCTTTCTAAGATGTTCAAATGTTCTTTCGTAGCTTCTCGCAAGTGAATAGGAATTCTACGTGGCGTAGAAATTGCAAACGGCTTCGTTCCTTCTTTTAAAGTAATATGATACGTTCCTCCTATATGGAAACTCCTTACCGATAGCATTCGTGTCAGAGATCGTATTTGTCCCAGCTAACATCTTTAGAGATTCTACAGCGTCCCTTCCTATTAAATTTTCATATAAATTTACTGCAATATAAATACAGCCTACGTAATATTGATTTTGCCACGCAATGAACGGTTTAAAGGTGCCTAAAACCTTGATTTTATTTCCAGAGGCAGATGTTAGGATTTTCTGTGAATCGACAAGTTTGATATTTTCCAAATTTGACAAACTGTCGCTTTTTATTACGGTCACATCTGTTCCAGTGTCAATATTGACTTTTACTGGTATGCCATCCATGGAAATCACGGTATGCCATGGACCAGCACTCCTACCAGCTTTTACCAAGCCCAGAATTCGTCATCGCTCAGGGGGGGAGAAGGAGCAGAGCCCTGAGCAATAGGGTACTTGCACATTTTTCAATATCACTTTTAATTGAATCTATATGATGCAAACTATATTAGTCCAGGAGGCAGTGAAATTTCTTGGCACTTATTTTCCCAGTTAGTGTCTATTAAATATTTTGTTCTCCTGGATATAGAAAGCAAGAATTTTTGAGTCTGGCTAAAATTTTCGGATGGGTTCACAAGATTGATGAAAAATACAAGTACGCTTATTTTCCCAGACATAAATATTTCACATTTACTATAATAGAACATAAAGTATATGAAAATAGCAGTTTGGCTTATTTCAGATAGTATAGTGAGTCTGGCTGAAAATTTTCGGATCTTGAATTTTTCACTTGCCAGACATATTATCCATATTCACAAATTAGCCGGACTATTGTTTTACGTAACTTCAATATACTTCTCATTGGTAGACCTATTTTCATCACTGAGAAAAAAAAGGGCCATGCATTCGTAAGCTTTAACGCATTTTGCGCCTCAACCCATCGGAAAACCCCCCCTAAAAATATATGTATTTTGCTTAGAATTACTAACCCTACACTTCTATGTTGTCTGACTGGGAAAATAAGTACCGAAAATCGTCACTGCCTCCTAGACTATATACCCTATTTGTATTTTTTCATAAAAATCTCTTGTTTTTGAGATATACACAAAAGCCAAAATTTCGAACATTTATAAGTGACGTCATTTGCGGTGTTTCCTTATCAATTGTACAATTTCTAGGACAACTCAAAAAATTGGTATTAAAATTTTTACATAAAATCTAACTTCACTATTTTGACAGTGGCTACTAGTACAAATACATGGCTGTACTAAATAACCAATCCAAATGGGGCAATGGTCAAGCAATGAAGTTTGCGATTGGCGCCATGAGAATTTCATCTGCACACAGAAAACCTTGAAGTTTTCTAATCATGAAACTATTTTCTGTGTATTTTGTGGAGTTTTGAGGTAATTTTCCTTAGTCCCTATCTTATCTTAAGTTCTTAGTGTAAAACCCGGATGTTGCGGAAAGGTGTGCTAAAATCGCAGCTCAATCCAGTTTATAAGTAACGGTCCGCCAAAAAAAATTGAAAATTTATTTATTCATACCATAGAGCAGGTAAATATTTTTAGTGGGCAAAAAAACTGCAGAACTGATAAAGACTAACCCAAACTCACCCAAAAAGTTTGGCAATGCCGCCATATTGTGCGGAAAAGTAATGCGGAAAAGTACTTTCCGCACTAGTGCGGAAAAGTGATACTTTCATGACCTCAAATGCGTGCGGAAAGGTGCACTTTTTCGCACGCTCGTAGAAAAAATTATTTTTTTATCCGCTAACCCTGCTATTATTCTTAATTTAATCATTTCTTGCTCTAAATTGTCCCATTCACAATTTTGGATCATAGAGGTTAGATCTGTAATAGAACAGTCACAAGGCTCGTCTGGGTTCTGTGACGTTTGCAAAAATTTCACCCTCTCGTATACAAGATTTTTCTTTTGGACTATTTCACTAGTGTTTTACACTGGCAAAATGTCATAGGACCGGCCGGTAGCCTACTGACAAAACTTCTTCCTGTTCCTACTTGGGCAAAACCATCAAGATGGTTTTTCAGCGACTATTTCACTAGAGTGTTTTACACTGGCAAAATGTCATAGGAACGGCCGGTTTCCTACTGACAAAACTCCTACCTGTTCCTACCTGGACAAAACCAACATGATGGTTTTTCAGCGAAAAAATTTTGTGTGGTTAATGTAAAAAACTATTAAGTTTGACAAGTGTCACCTAAAGAAAATAAATTTTCCAAATGAAAATTTGGCTTATTTTTCTCGTGAAATAGTCAAGCCGAATACCACTCAAGAAAAAATTATGTAAGCAAAATTATTCTCTTGGTTTTATTCAATTCAACTCATTTGCCAAGCAACAAACTTTCATACCAGTCGAAAAATTTAGTAAATAAAATTATTATACAGGGTGGTCACAGAAAAGCTGGACAGGTAGTAACTTAATTTTTCTAAATAGACACCCCTAATTTTTTTTACATTTTCGGATTTCTGATAAAATTCTAAGTATTTTTCATGAAACATGTCCTATACCTAAATTCAACTGTTTCGGAAATATTGACAGTTGACAATTGACTTTTCTGCAACTTTGAGAGGCTGTAAAACCTAAACGGTTAATTTTAGAGGAAAACCTATTTTACATTCCCATCTTAGATTTTCATAAGCTATCATTTGACACCAACCTTGACTTTAATACATGATTAAAAATTCCCATTAAATTTAATATCCCTAACACTCCTACGAAATAGTTTGTAGTTTCTGATCGTTTTAAGTTCATTACTTAGATGGTTAAACATTTTTTTGCTCTCATAGAATATTGAGTGTTTTGCTAAAGTAGACTTTGGTATAGGTAAGCCTATATTAGTGTTCGAACTTACTCTAGTGTTGTACCCAATGACCTATTAACACAGATACACAGAACAATAAACAATAATATCGGTTGATTACATGCCAGGAACCGCATCACTCCCCACTACTTATTAATCCTTGTGTTATTTTGAATCTTTCTCTAACACGTGGAAAGCGATTATTTTTCAATGAAAATTAGCAACGCTGCAAAAAAATAAATCCCACCTCGAATTCCACCTTTCCACCAATCAGCGGCTTCTATTCAATTTTCATGTCAAAATGCGACCTGCAGGTATTTTATGACAATTTCCATTTGTCAATCAGTGCGCAGTGAGTGTATCCGCATCTTTTTCTAAAATTATGTAAAATATAAGGATAAAGATACACTTTTGTAGCACTGATTCTGGTTTCATTTCCAGAGTTGCCAAGTATGCGATAGAAAAATGGGGGCGAAGTTAGCGGAATCATTTGAATCCCTACTCCTAGCCGCTCTCACAGCTCACCCCCCCTGGCCCATAAACATGTAGTCAACCAAAACAAAGCAATGGGATGTTCTGTCTATCTGTGTTAATAGGTCATTGGTTGTACCCAATATCTCGAGTTTCTAAACCTGAATATTTCATGTTCACGCAAGACACACAGTTTCTAAAACGAATAAACATGGTACAGTTAATTTTTTTTCCCTAATAAATAACGGTTGACAATGTTCACGACCTGCATTCTTACACAAATAACGAATTCGAATTGCCCTCTTTTGTAAAACAAATATCGAGTTAAACTGTTGCCTGTTATATTTTTCTATATCTAAAGGCATGTCGCTCAAACACTAGGCATTTCTCAAATGCCGCGTCTAATTCTTATTTAACCAGCAGAAAGAGTTCGTCTCCTAGGCGCCAATATTGTGAATTATTAAAGAATAACATTATGTCACAACTGTTCGAGAAAGGGACACTGAGATTAAGTTTGTCGATTTGAATCCATAATAATATTGCCGTCGTCCAATTCGATTCAGGAGACTCCCAAAATTCTGAACAATTTTTGAGTGTTTCAAATCTGTATAAAATTGATTTAGTATATAAACCAAAGCAGTTTAGTCGGAATTCAGGCACTATTTGCAAAAAATAAAATAAAATTTTCCTATATGCTGGGGCATAAAAAATGTAATTTGCCTAATGAATTTATCTATACTGAAAGTATAATAATGATATCACTTTTGCTAGAGAATTATTGCTGATTTGTAGTCGAATTATTATTTAGATTTTGCCACAACTGTAAATTTTGAATTTTATGCATGAAGTCCAATGCCAATAACGTGCTAAGATAGCTGTCTGGTGGATGGGGCTATCTTCTTACATTGGATAGATGGTACGAGGCTATCCAAAGTATCCAGGAAAGAGTAGATCCAAAGACATCATTTCTTAGAGAATTTTTCACGACCCAAGTGAGGTGAAGTGATTGCTGCTTACTTCTTTATTTGATTTGTGACAAATCAAGGTATTTTGAGAAAGTACCTTCAAATAAATTGGACGAAGAGACTTATTTTGGACACAAATACTTTATTCGTATTTTACAGAGGCGCTTTATGTATTTCCCACAGGCAATCGGAAGTATTTAAGCCGCAGTGAACATATGACTAAAAACTAAAAGCCTACTTCAAAAGAACATTGATTCTCATTTTGCTTTATTGGCCTGGGTCAACTCCTTTAGAGTGTGGGTTTCGTTCATTTGAACTTTTGATTTACCGCAATCAGAATTCAAGTTCCACTTTTAGCAGGTAGATTAGAAGAAGTGATGAGTTCAGTTGGAAATTTTTCATCGGCTGAGAAAAAGTTTCATAGATTCTCAAAATAATTTCAAATATTAAGCAACTTGGAGAGACTAATTCTGAAAATAATTTGTGGCAGTCTGGTGCAGTAGTTATCCTCGTGATATTTAGATAGACGTTTGATCTACCTTTATCACCTAGACGTTTACCTGCCGTTTAAATCACTATTTATCAAAATAAATGAACACATTTAAATCATTTCTGAGATTATAATATATTCGTAATAAAAAAAAGCGTATGATATGCGTGTATAATAGCTATTTATACAATAAGTTGCGAAATGAGCGTCTTTTAGGCACGCGACGTGAAAATTGTCCAACGAGGCAAAGCCGAGTTGGACAACACGTCGAGTGACTAAAAGACTTCGTTTCGTAACGTATTGTATACAAGATTTTTTCTACTGGCGTTTCATAATAAAAAAACAGAATTTTATTTCAATGTTTGTCACCTGCTTTTGCTTGACACCTTTCATGGTGGTGACTAATATTCATAATAAATACAAAACAAAATTCAAATCTGTGTTTAGTGTGTTTTTTATTTCTGAACAATGAATGACACTTTTAGGCACTAGTGCTTAAAAGTTACTTTTACGCACTTGAAAATCACTTTTACGCACTTGAAAGTTACTTTTACGCACTTGAAAGTCACTTTTACGCACTGAGTGCCTAAAAGTCACTTTTACGCACTGCGTGCTTAAAAGAATGTCGTTTCAAAACTAAAATGACAATCGAAAAGTTGCTTTTATGAAACGTCAGTAGAAAAAATAACTTTTTCTCCAAACGTCAAAAAAACGTCGCTTTGTTAACCCCTGTCAAGACGCAGAAATTTAATTTCTATGCTGCTAGGAAAATCTAGCGGGTTAACACCTGTCGAGGTGGTAGAAGTTTAATTTCTATGCTGCTTGGCAACCCCAGCGACAGCAAAAGTACTTTTAGTGCCGCTTGTACTTTTACTGCCGCTCAACCATCCACTTGCCCCCGAGCTTACCCCATTAGTTTGGAGAAAAAATAGCGTGTTGCATACGGAGTAGAAGCACTTTTTTGTGCTTCAGCAGTATTGCAAGCCTCACTACGTTCGGCTCGCAAACCTACTGCTTCAGCACGAAAAAGTAGAGCTTCCTAATACAACAATATACTATTATTTACAACCACATAGGTACGTAATGTTGACATTTTTGACTTTTCAAATGTTTGAAAGTGATACTTTTTTGAATTTGACTTTCCTCCCAGGTGGAAAGTGGTCCCGGGTGGAAAGTACTGACTTTACAAACGCGTTTATCACAAAGAGAAAGGCAATTACTTATTTCCGAAAAATCGTCTTATACAATCATACACTGAAAAAAAGAATACTTTGCCTCAAAGGAAATTCACATTCAATCAAACGAATGGGGACTTTGATATGGGCCAAATGAATGAGGGGTTTAAATTAAACATGGCAATACTTTGAGATAAGACTGCGATATTTCCTTGTTCTAACATTATTTGCATTTATATCAAGCTACTTCGTGATTTTATAACAAATGCATGCTTTTAACATTAAACCAGCAAATATTTGTTTCAAATGCTTGTGGTTTTTGAGTCAATTGATTGGAGGCTTGCTGCAAAATCTTTGGACCTTCTCTCGAAACTCGAAAGCCTAGTACTTTAATCCAAATATATTAATCTTTCACTTTAAATCTGTTGGATTTTGGGTAAAGGATTTCTTAATTTGAATCAAAACTCCCATTTTTGATTTTAAATCCACTGGCATTTGAATTGAGGAATTTCGGAACTTGTAACAAAATACGGATTTTTTTATTAAAATCACTGAAATAAATTTAATAGGGATTTAAAAAAAACAAAATTTTCTCAAAAAATTTATTTTGAGATAGGTACTTATGGCCGTTTCTACCAACTATTTTAAGGAAGCCTTAACGATAAGTATTGCAGACTGACATTTCTCCATGGAAGACTGTCATTTTAAGGAGTACTTAATACTAATCATTAAGGCTTCCCTAAAATAGTTAGTGGAAACGGCCATTAATAGAACAACTTAATACATATTCAGACGAAGTTGAACTTGTGCTTGCCACATCGCTACACATAGAATCTGTTATTTCCAATCCTGAACAAGAAGCTGGGGAATCAAACCGATCCTTCGCATCTCCAGTAACTATAGGATCCACAGGGATATTTTCAAAATCCAAGGTTGATGGTCAATGTGTATGGTGCTAAATACACTTTGCTGCCCTGTGTCAATCACTTCCTCACCCTCTGAATTTACCTTTTTTTTTTTGATGGCGCTGGATCCTAAAAAACACCAGCAACAATAAGAATAATCTTAAACAACACTTCAAACAAAAAAAAAAAGTTCTTATAAAAAATTGGATTTAACAGACAGTTGTATCAAAACTATTATGCTTTTGAGATAAAACCGGGGAATTCACTACAAAATTTAAAAACTTCTCGTCAAATAACGCATTATTTTGTCAGAAAGTTGCTGCTTTTGGGATGAGTGTTTATCATCAATTTTATTTACAAGACAAGTTTATACAAATCTAAATCAGGACGCCATGGGCCATGGGGAAACTAAGCTCCTTTTTTTTTAATCAGGAATATGTAATAATTATAGATTGGCATTTCTTAAAAGAATTTTTTGGCATGAATAAAGTTACTAGTTAAACTATTATTGTTTGGGTAGGTATTATTGTTAATGCAAATCCTGGTTAATGGCAAAAAGCGTCGAAAAGTTTACAAAAACTTACCTTCAAATTTCGTCAGTAAATGGCTTATTTTCCACATCTCCAATAGTGCTTTCAAATCCATTTTCAACTCGAACTGCAACTTCGTGTCCCTTTCAAAAATTTCGGACCACGAACGCCTCTCGACGCGACCTCGACCCTCGACCTAAACTCAACTAAACTATAAACCCAAGGGGCTGAAGGACGAAAACAGAAAGAAAGAATGGCGGAGTCAGCGTGTAGCACAAGCACTACTTATGGACTCGGGGAGAGTCGGGTCAGTTCGTGTCCCCATCAGTGGCGGCTCTTCCTTAGGTTTGCAGGTTTGCGTAACCCCCAAAACAAAACTTAAAAAATATAAAACAAAAATAGTACAACTAAATTTTAGTACCTAATTATATTTAAAAAATAAATTATACCAAAATTTGGGACCTACATAATACGCAGTCAATTAATAAAATAATTTTTTTTTTACTACTAACCTGAGAAATTGTCATTATTCAATCTATTTTTCTAGGAAAAAATTGAATTTCTCTCCCTAGGTGAATAATGAAAATAATGAAAAAATACCTAGGTTAATAATGAAAATGACGTCATGACGCAAGGATATTGTCATGTTTCTAATGGTTCAATTTCATTTTCATACGTCAATTTGAAAAAAAATACAGGTTTCTGTAGGTACATAGGAAGTTATCATAAGCTGTTGATAGAGGGTAGCACTTTCAAGAGGGCGTTCAAAAAAAATAATTGGAGCACAGATTTTAAACAAATTTTTCATTTTCTACTAGCAGTAGTAAAAAAAATCTATACCGGGTGACCACGAGATTACTGACCAAGCTCTAGTTCAGGCATGAATATCAATATCGATTTCAAGTTTTGAGGATGTATATTATTGATATCGATGCAGAATTTCGCTATAAAAACAATCGACTATCGCTTCTGGTTTGACCGCAAGTGCCATCAACTTCTTTATTTCAACTAGATCACCCCCTATATTATTACATTTTTGGATTCTATGAGAAATTCTAAGCATATTTTATGTATAATATCCTATACCTAACTTTAAGAGTTTTCAAGAAAATCGCGATTGAAAATGTCAAAAAATAATTTTTATTTTAGTTTTGACAGCAAACAATGGAAAGAAGGTTGAAGCTTTTACGATATTTTTAACTCATTTTAGAAGCACTAAAGGGTCCCACAACAAAAATAAAACTTCCGGTTCAATCGAAGGTTTTCGGTCGATCTACTTTTGAGGTTATGTTACTGCAATAATTTCAATGGTATACCATACTTAGAACTAAAAATTCGTATTCTAAGAACAATTTTGAATATTTTTTGTGTACGCTTTCCTATACCTAAAGTCTACTGTTTTTGAGATATTTGACACTTGATGTAAGGATGTCTTCGGAACAGTATAGCATTAATTTTAATCCTTTTTATAAATTTATTCAAATAGACAGCTGCAATCACACAGAATGCAGGTTAAAAGATAAGTATCATTTGTTGTGTTCCTTGATTCCCGATTTGCACTGTTACATTACAAATACAACAAACAAAACCGTTAAAAAATTAATTAAATTAATTAAAATTAATGCTATACTGTTTTTGGTATTCGTTGTTCCAAAGACATCCTTACATCAAGTGTAAAATATCCCAAAAACAGTAGACTTTAGGTATAGGAAAGCGTATACAAAAAAGATTCAAAATTGTTCCTAGAATACGAATTTTCAGTTCTAAGTATGGGATACCATTGAAATTATTGCAGTAACATAACTTCAAAAGTAGACCGACCGAAAACCTTCGATTGAACCGGAACTGATATTTTTGTGGTGGGACCCTTTAGTGCTTCTAAAATGAGTCAAAAATATCGTAAAAGTTCCAACCTACTATCCATTGTTTGCTGTCAAAACTAAAATAGAATTTATTTTTTGACATTTTCAATCGCGATTTTCTTGAAAACTGTTTAAGTTAGGTATAGGATATTATACATAAAATATGCTTAGAATTTCTCATAGAATCCAAAAATGTAATAATATAGGGGGTGATCTAGTTGAAATAAAGAAGTTGATGGCACTTGCGGTCAAACCAGAAGCGATAGTCGATTGTTTTTATAGCGAAATTCTGCATCGATATCAATAATATACATCCTCAAAACTTGAAATCGATATTGATATTCATGCCTGAACTAGAGCTTGGTCAGTAATCTCGTGGTCACCCGGTATATTCCTCGGTAGAGAAAGTCATTATATACCTCACTCATTATAAACCTCGGCGCGAGCGCCTCGGTTTATAAAAACGCTCGGTATATAAGGACCAACTTCTCTACCTAGGTATATAATATACTATTTTTTTTTTTTACGGATATGCGCACTCGCAAGGAAATGTCCTATTACGCCCGAGAAGCGGCAAGTGCGCGGAAATGTCGGTGTATGTTGGTCTTGAAACGGTTCAGGTTGTAACCTGCAGGGAAAACCGTCGCAGGGAGTTTATTCCACAGCGATGCTGTTCTCCAGAGATATGAATTCTGATATAATGAGGTTCTTGGTGCCTCTAGTTTGACAGTAAATTCACGGTTACCGTCTGTTTGACGGGTTCGCCTGGTAGGCACTACTCTCGGTGGAATCATACGTGCCAACTCTTCAGAGCATTTTCCGTGATAGCACCTGTAGAAGAGAGATAAATCGCCCACAGATCTGCGATGTTCGAGACCATCCAAGTTACGAGTAAGTGCGGGGTCATTGATCAGCTTGATAGCTCGTTTTTGCACGGTGTTCAAAAGCATTAAGGTATGTTTGGGTGCTGCACTCCATATATGTGAGCAGTACTCCATAGTTGGTCGAATCTGGGCTTTGTAGAGTGTCAGCAATTGGCTTGGTGTGTACAGATGTCTTGTACGAAATAGCACCCCCAGCTTTTGGGACGCCCTTTTAGCAATATCTGCCACGTGACTGTGCCAAGACATGTTGGTCTCTGCAGTAACCCCCAAGATGTTCAACTGACTCTGTAATTTGACAGCACTTCCAGATAGCATGATGTTTGGCTCACCGGTGCTGGTCTTTTTTGAAAACATAGCTGCTTGGGTTTTCTGCGCGTTGAACTGTACAAGGTTGTTGTTACCCCAGTCCTCTATTATCTCCAGGTCGTTATTTATCTGCGATGTTTGAGTTAGTCTAAGATGATGGAATTCACGTGCGGAAAGACCTGTGGGTGGTATGAGTGAGGAGACTACATTGCCATCGTCTGCAAAGCAATAAAGTGGATTTACTGTTTTATCTATGAGGTCATTTATGTAAATCAGAAAAAGAGTTGGCGACAGGATTGCTCCCTGTGGCACACCAGAATTTATTTGGTAAGAGTTGGAGCTCTGGCCATCCAGTGCAACATAAATGGATCTGTCCTTTAGGTAACTTTCAAACCAAGTGCAAAGTTTCGGCGATAATCCCATTGCTTTGAGCTTGTTGAGCAGATTTTCATGCCAAACTTTGTCGAATGCTTTAGATATATCTAAGGCAATTGTTCTTGTTTCACCCCGCAACTCAATCGCTTTTTGCCATAAGTGAGTGACGTATGTAAGTAAATCGCCAGTTGACCTATATTTTCGAAATCCGTATTGCTTATCGTTGATAATTTTGTACTTTTCCAAGTACTTGGTTAGGTGGTTGTTCACAACTCTTTCCATTACTTTTGATATCACCGGAAGTAGAGCAATTGGTCTATAGTTTAACGGATCTGTCTTTTTTCCTTTCTTTGGAATGGGTTGTACTGCGGCAGATGATGATGGATATACTCCTTGCCTGTAAGACAAATTGAATAATTTTGCGAAAGTTGGGGTGAGTTCGTTGGCGCAATTTTTGAGTACTATTGCGGGAATGCCATCCGGACCCATTGCTTTGTTTGTATCTAGCTTTTTAAGGGATTTTCGTATTTCTCTGTGACAAAAGGGTACCTCTGGCATACTATGGGAAACCCTTTCAATGAACGGTGGAGTTTTTCCGTTTGGCACTGTTAGGTTGGAGTTGGAGGAAAACATTTGGGCCAGCATATTGGCTTTTTCCTCTGATGTTGTGGCTTAGTGATTATTTTTATCTGTAAGTGGTGGTATGGATGACTTGGTGAAGTTAGATCCAACAGCTTTTGCAAGAGACCAAAAGGACCTAGAACTACTTGGACAATTCAGCAACCTGTTTTTTATTCTTTGGTATGTTTCTTTAGCGGAGTCAATAGTAATTTTGCAACTATTTCTGGCTTCTATAAATTCTGTGTGGTTTTGAGCGGTTTGTTGTCGTTTCCAAAGGTTATATGCTCTGTGTTTTTTCTGTACAGCCGTTTGACACTTGCTGTTGAACCAAGGTTTTGCATTAGCTCTACGTTTAGTTGTATGTGGGATATATGCATCCATTCCAGATAAGATTACTTGACAGATTACTTACAGAATTTGACCAACTTCGCCAAAATATCAATAACTGACAGGCCGCCGGCGACTTCGAGTAGCGGCGTCGAGTCGCTGCCCACATAACAGTGAAAAAACATTCATATTCTCAGAATATTCCCTCAAAGTGCTTTTTGAATGTTCTTTTAGGAATGTTTAATGAATATTCTAAGATTGTTCCGATTGAAATATTCATTTTTGAACGTTCTATTTATGTACTTGGAATGTTGCTTCTATGCACTTACCTGAAAGATTGTGCTAAGAACATACTTTAAATAACATTATTCGAATATTGTCATACGAACATTATTATAATGTACCCTAAAAAATGTTCGTTCGGCTAATATCTTTATCAAGTATTAAGAATATATCTACTAAGTTGTGCTGAGAAGTTTATGTATATGTATATAATATTTTCATATTGTTCACCTAATTATCTAAAGTCCCTACTCAAAAATCTTAATTGAACAATTAAACAATAATGCTCTATCTAGAACATACTAAGAATATTATAGGAATATTCTTTTTCTTTTGCTTTGTTAGACTTCCAAGAGAGGGAGCCACGCGCTATTAAAGATCTACACCTTGCCTAGCGTTTGAATCAATCACCTTGGAACCTGTTTCTCTCAGTTGGCGTGCTTATCGCGACGAGAGCATAACAAGTTCGAAACCGGAGCTTTGGTTAAACACTTGTGTTTTCCAGAGAAGTTTTCCAACAGCTCTTTCTCTGCCTTTAGTATAAAGGGACTGAAAGGAGCATTATTTGGAAGCGAAAATTAACATTCCAAGTATATCCCTAGAACCAAACAAGAATGTTATGTCTAGGATGCATATTGAGAATGATGTATGTAGATATATTCTAGGAATATTTCAAGCATATTGGTATAATATTCTGTTGAGAACATAACTATAATGTTATAGAAACATATTTCTTTGAATGTGAGAATATACATTTCCATCATATTTTTAGAATCAAACAAGAATATTCTTTTCAGGATGGACTGAGAATCTCATAGGTATATTCTAGGAATATCCTAATGGATTTCCCAGGAAGTTCTTGGGTATTGCAAATAGTATTTCTACAATCTTTTCTCAGAACATTCTCAGGACATTCGCAATGGTTTTGGCGAACATTCTAGGCACATTCCTCCTAAAAAAAGAACATTCTTATTACATTCTAAGGATGCAATTTTGTTATGTGGGTGGATTGCAGCTCCAAAGCAAACCGATCTATTATATGACGGCGCACATTTGGTTGCCTGTCTTTGCGTGGATTCGAAATTCGCTCCATAAGCTCCAGCAGGTTGCAAGCTAAGTGCAAACTTTGTTTATTTTTTTTGATCGCAGCGCAGATTAGGTTTGTTTTGTGAAGTTTTGTCGTGTGGGGGGTGAAAAAAAAAGAATTCTGTTCAAAATTTAATTGCCGAGCCATTCTGTGTTCGTTCATCAACCGATAAGGCTGAAATAAAAAGACTTGGAAGGCCTACTCCAAATTTAAAAATTGAACAAACTGTAACTAGCAAAAAAAGGACTTTCACCAGGACATTTATTCTGGACCTTCACGAAAAACATGCATGATTGTACAATTGAAATTGCAACCCCCACATTTTTAATATACGAGCCGCCACTGGTCCCCATCTCGATACGAGTGCCAGGAGGTGCTGTAGCGAAACGCCTCGATTTTCCCTGCGACTTGCAGCAAGTGCATATTACTTTAACACAAAATTTCGAAAAAAGGGATTTATAGTTAAATGCAGTTATTTTCAGTCAAAATAATTATTAGCCTAATGAATCGAGAGGTAGCCGCAAGCACACGCAATATCTTATCCGAACGTCAATTGATTTAAAATAAATGAAATTTATTTGAACTGAAAGCATATTTGCCAAATGAATGCAATCTTTTGTCACAAGGTGACTATTTTTATCAGTGTATTTGTTGACTGTTAAGTCCTATGGCTCTCATCTCTAGACTAATTACAAAATAGTTCTAAAGCACAATAAATAATGTATCAGATATTGTTAAGGAACCTTTTCATATTCTCTTCCAGAAAAGCTACAGCAAAGCCCCTCTCGGGATTCGCATTAAAACACATGTTCCGTGCCATTTTACGCTAAAAGGGATATTATTTATTTTTCCTTAAGACGTTCGCTCGGTTTCTAAAGTGAAAAATCGACTGTGCGCCTTTAATCCGTTTAAGCCGGGCGACTTGAATTTATATTTTCAAGCCCCAGCTTTTTTGCGGTGCAAAGAAAAAAAATGCTGCAGGATTTTTCTTAATCGATTAGGCGAATAATGGATATGGAATAAAAAAAAAATACTTACGTATAATGATAAATTTTCAGTTTTCGCTTTTTCTCTAAATCCTCCATTTATTTGTCATCGCAACAGAAACATTTTATTGTAACTCTCATGTGCGACCACTTTCGAGAGTGCATTTGCCGTTGTTTACTGCATTTTCGTTTTTCGTACTTCGCTAAATCCAACACCAGAACTATCATTAGAACTTTGAGAAATAATACGTTCAAACTCCCTCAGTAAGTGGTAATTGCCAACTATGTTTCGAGAGAATGGGTGCTTTTTTTTTCCGGTAAATATTGGGTCAGTTTTTGTGGTGTTACACGTGTGTCGTCAGATTTTTCGTGTGATTTAATGAAATATTTTCAAGTAAAACATCAAAAACATAAAAAATTTAAATTATTGGAACTTAACCAGAAAGTATCTGTCTCAATGTAACGAAGATTTTGTATTCATAATTCCCACTACAAACGCAACTTCATATAAATTTGTTCATCTTTGTTCAGGAGAATTGGGTCTTCTCTTCTTTCTATAGCCAAGGTGTTGAAATACTAAGCAATTGCAGAGCAAAAATTTAAAAAGTTTTTGAATTATTAAATTTGTCCAGATTAGAGCGACACATTTCAGCAATAGTACAACGGTTGATGGAACGAAAAAAAAAAAAAAGAGGACAAAAATGTCCATCACCCAATTTGCGCAAACCGAAATTTCTATTCAAATTTAATTCCGCAGCAATAAACAGCAGTCAACAACAACTGGTAACGCCAAAATTAAATAAATTACGTTTTAGATCCGGTCTATCCATTTCTGGGTTAATGGAAAATACGATTTTGTAGTTGAGTGTACGTTAGTGGCGCATCCAGAGAGTTTGTGGACACAGCAATTCCAATTCTCGGTTTGGTTATTTTCGCTTTGAGCAATTTTTAGGCTGGATGCAAGCATTTTACTGAAACAATCCTAATGATTAAAAAAAATCAAAAGATCTGTATTTACGTTCAAAAATTTCTAGTTTATTGAAATTAGTAAATTAATTTTTGAAAGTTCAAATAACATTTCCAATAGCAAATCAAACTTTCGGGTTAAAATTATTTATCTACGTTTCAACTCGGCTTTCAAAAGTTTCGAAAACATTATTGCAATTACATTTTCCAAACTAGCTGCCACCGGTAAATTTCTGGCAGCTGATTTTTAGTCAACGTGTTTAATTTCCCAAAGTTTCAGGGTGATCGTGCGTCGTTTTTCATCCCTATAGTAAACAGCGGAAAATGCACTTCAAAGCGGTTAGACACCAAAAAGTTAAAATGGAACTGGATGCGGGTGAAGCCAGGATCATGCATCAACGTATGATTATGGGGAAAATGGAAAAAGTTTAGCGCCGTGTATTTAAATTGGGCCAGAGATGGGGATGATGTTTTAATAGTAATTAGATTTATAATGTGAGAATTTTATGTAATAAGGACTGAAAAATATCGTTGAAAATGCATGATGTGTTTGTTGTTATTGGGGAACTGTAAAATCAACCAATGTCAAAAGCTAGTCGACTTGAACCATTCTACGCCGGCCGTGAACTAGACAAGCACAACATTTGGTTTTCTGGTGGCGTATCTTGAACTCACTGTGGTTTGTAATGGTATGTGTGCGTTGGAAGTGTCTGTTACACTGGGACATAGGTTGCTCTGTTGTATCCCTCCTTCTGCTGCTAAGTCCTGGCTGTTCTACCCATTGTTTGTTTCTTAGCAGGTTCTCTTCCTTATTGAGGATTCCTTGGAAGGCCCGAGGCTAAAGAATAGTTTTGGCCTAGTTAAGGGACGAAAAGCTCCCGTTCTGTGCATTCGTTTCCTTCAACCCTTCGGGTCCAGGCACCCAGAGGAGGGTTGTTTTGTTTCCTTTTCCTAACTCATAGATCTTGTAGCTTGTAGATCCATGTGTGCACAGTTTGGGAGATTAAAAGTTTCGTAAAAGTGCGTTACCCGTTGAAAACCGATCTTCGCCACACTCCGCACTGGCATCCCGCTTCACTATTATGTGAAATGGTGTGAGGTCAAGGATAACTTCTAGTGACGTAGTTGGACATGATCTCATTGCTTCTGTTAGGCGTACAATCCTACTTGGTTCAGGCTACAAGATAATTTAATTGAGTTTTTCATATCTCCTTATGGGTCGGGATTATGAACATAATGCGGATATTCGATGAAAAATCACTGACTAATTGTTTTAGCCCCCAGTATGTATTGGTTGCTCAGGACTGGTCATCCTTCTTGGTAAACAATATCTGAAGCTTGAAGATATTGTAGAAACCTACTGGGTGTTCATTGGATATGGATTTTGAGATATTGCTTTTTTTCAATCAGGATTTTTATATTTCATAATTTTCTGCTAAGAGAATGTCCCAGAAAGTGAACCAGACTTCTTACTGGCATCAAAAAATGGGGGCCTAATTCGAGGTTAATTGAAATTGTATAATTTCTGAGTTTATGTAGGAGTTTGAGTCTTCTAACCATACCTGTTGCTCTCCAATTCTACTAGGATTGTCTCAAATTGATTCTCGATGTCTCATTTCTTTATTGGTCCAGATAGTTCCTGTACTTGTGCCTCGGTGTCTACCTCGAAGAAATTTTGAGATTTTCTTGTGTACCTATATGTTGGTACACTGAAAAAAAGGATCTCTTTCACGAAATGAATATGACTTTTACTCAAAAGATTCGCACATTTGAATAGGTCCAAGAGCGATGTTTCTTGATCCAAAGCATCAACTCTTTTCTTATAGATTGTCTTAAATTACTTCAGGCAAGATTTTATTCTTTTCGTTCAAAGCTATTACTGTCTTACTTGCAACACAAAATGTAAGAGAGATTTCGAGGAAAGAGCCAAAATATCTCTTCGGAAGATATTTGTCTTTTGAGTCAAGTTTCATGTTGCTCAGTTGAAAAATTAAGTTGTTCTGATTGGATTCCGATCTTCACAGAAGTTACACGTTATCTGTTTCTAGCAATAAAGATTATTGAAATTTGTCAATTGTTTTTAGGAAACTTAGGGCGGGTATTATAAAACAACTTTGAAAGTTAACTTGAAGTTAACTTCCGGAATTACATGTAATTCAAAAAGTTAACTTCAAGTTTACTGTCAAAGCAGTTTTATAATACCCGCCCTTAGTGCCATTGACAATTCTGTACCTAAATAGTAAAGTCAGATTAATATTGGGGTGTTGCGACCCAAAGATCTATTGTGCCCCCTGCTGAGGCCGATTTGATGTGGATCTCAAATCATAGTACTTCGTCCAGTCCTATGGCCTTGATGACGGTTAGTAACTGGTACGGTGTCAAGGATGGTATGTCTCCTTCTAAAACTACATAGTCACCGAGATGTGTAGCCCGGCTTCTAGCGACGGCTTCGCATACGGTTAGTAGGTGTTCTGGAGTTTCTTCCTCCTCCCCGCAAAACCTGCATTCACTTGATCTCTCGAGTAGCATTTTCCTGCGGTGTTCTCGAAGGTGGCAGTGCCCTGTCATAAACCCTGTAAGAATTCTTAGTTCAGTTTTACTTAAATTTACTAGAGCTTTAGATTTTTTGGGATTGAAGTTTCCAAGGAATATCTTAGAGTGTCTCAGTCCCGGAAGGTCGTCCCAGAGGCGAGCTCTTAGGTCGTCTTCCATTTTCTTAAGCTCCGCTGTATAAGTGTTTTTGCCTTTACCGCAAAAAGGCTCCGGTCCTACAAACGGGGAACCGGATCCTTTCTTTACCAAGGTATTGGCTTCCTCGTTACCTTCCACTCCTGTGTGTCCAG
Source organism: Ceutorhynchus assimilis (assembly GCA_917834065.1). Taxonomy (NCBI): domain Eukaryota; kingdom Metazoa; phylum Arthropoda; class Insecta; order Coleoptera; family Curculionidae; genus Ceutorhynchus; species Ceutorhynchus assimilis. The sequence continues at coordinate 38,829,709 of OU892280.1, read as the reverse complement.
GCACCCATAGTAAAGTGACTTTATTTTTCTTTCCTACCTCATTTAGTTTTCCTAGGCAATCCCGTACTATCTTAGAACTTATGACATATGAACTCAGTGCCATTATGGCCGATTGACTGTCGGTGAATATTGCAATATCTTGCTTGAGATAGTTCCTGTTCAGGATCATTTGAGCACATTTGTCAATGGCGTGTATTTCCGCCTGAAAGACACTGGTGTATTTACTCAGTGACTCGAAATATTTGGTGCGAGGCCCAAATACTCCAGCTCCTGATCCTTTGTCGGTTTTCGAACCGTCTGTGTACCATTTAATGGTGTTTTCTTTGAGAGATTCGGTGATCTTGCTGCTTTCCCAGTCGCTTTTATTATCAATCCTTGTGAGGAAGTTTCTCTCAAAGTGATATTCTTTGGTTATATCGTTTTTAGGAAGATCGAATAAGGGAATACACCGTGTCTGGGATGACCATGCTCCTTGATCGATGATGTCTTCAGCCTCGGTCCCATTCCTAGCTAGTCTAAACATAGCCCTTTCTGCAGCTCCCCTCACCGACAAGTGCAAAGGTGTGAGGTCAAGTATGACGTTCAACGCTGATGTTCTCATGGCTCCTGTAATATATACACTTGCCAGTCTTTGCAATTTATCAAGTGCTCGCCTTGTAGTGCTTTGTTTTGCTATGCCATACCAAACTGCTGCCCTATATGTGATTATGGGTTTTACCATCATAATGTACATCCACCGCAGTATTTTTGGTGTACATCCCCAGTTTTTACCCGCCAAGTTTCTGCACACCATAATGGCTTTAGTAGCTTTGTTAACAATGGCTTCTAAGTATTTTTTCCATAGAAGTTTACTATCCAGTGTTACGCCCAGATATTTGACTTCGATTGCTTGATTTACAACCTCTCCACTTGGGTGAATTTCCCTAGTAAGTTGAATTTGGTACAATAGTGGTTTTTGCTGAGTTGATGCTCAGCCCCATCGATGTGCACCATTCTTCGGTAGTACTTAGGCCTTTTTGTATAAGGTCGTATAGTGTGCCCTCAAACTTGCCTTTGGCAATACTGACAATATCATCGGCGTAACCTATACAAGTTAGATCCTGATTTGTCAGTCTGGACAGGAGTTCATCAACTACCAGGCTCCACAACAGGGGTGAGGTTACTCCCCCTTGAAGTGTACCACGAATGGTTCTGATGCTTGTGGTTTGTTCACCCACAGTTGTCTCAGCTGTTCTCGTAGTCAGCATTTCACAGACCCACCGGACTATGGTTTTATTCACTCCTCTCCTCTCCAGAGCAATTTTTACCGCCCCATGGGACGTGTTATCAAAAGCCCCCGATATATCCAGGAAAGAATATATGGCTGTTTCTTTTTTCTTAAGGGTTTTTTGGATGATTTCTGTGAGTTGATAGAGCGCTGTCTCTGTCGATCTGTCTGCTCTGTATGCATGTCGGCACGAGTGTAGAGGTGCCTTCTCCAAAATTTCCTTTCTGATGTAGTTATCTACAGCTTTTTCTATCGTCTTTAGTACAAAGGACGTAAGACTAATAGGTCGAAAAGATTTAGGGTTTGTCTCATCCTTTTTTCCTATTTTGGGTATGAAGGTTACTTTAGCTCGTCGCCAGATACTCGGTATATATCCCGAGGCTAAACTAGTCCTAGCTATTCTAAGTAGGTGAGGGAATATTTCCTTTTGCCCTTTTTGTAAAAGGGCAGAAAATATTCCGTCCACTCCTGGTGACTTAAACGGTTGAAAGGCACTTATTGCCCATTTCATCCGTTCCGCAGTAAGAAGCCTCTTTGTAGCTTCCCAGTCCTCCTTCTTCGGTTTACTGGTGTCGACTACCGTGGTTATTTCTACTGGTACGCTTCCCTGGAAAGTGCGTTTGAAGTAATAGGATGGCCTGCTCCTCTTCACCTTTCGTGTAGGTGCCGTCCGGCTTTTTGAGGTCCATCACTGGATTTGTTCCTCCTTTGGCCATGGCCTTATGTAGCCTTGCAGCCGTGTCAGTAATTTCCTCACAAAAGGTCCTGAAATGTTGCCTTTTGGCTTTTCTTATCTCTTTGTTATACAGAGTAAGCACTTCTGCGTATCCCTGCCAATTTCCGTCACTTCTTGCTGTATTGAAAAGATGACGGACTCGAAATCTCAGTTTTCACAGGTGTCTGTTCCACCATGGTGCATTTTTTTGGATCTCGCTGTAGTCACTGGGCAAGTGGATTCAAAGGCTTCCATAATTGCCTTTGTGACTTCCTTAGTGTCCTGCTCTAGGTCCATGTGGTGTCTTTTCCCACCTGAACTTAAGGAGTGAAGGTTGTTCTGTAAATTGGTTTTGTAGGCTTCCCAATTGGTTTTTATCGGAACCCTTCGTATGGGTCTATTGTATTTTACATTCTCTAGGTTCAACTCAATTATCCTGTGATCTGACAGGGATGGTTCGGTTGATACTCTCTAGTTTTTGATGAGGTCTTTATTACTGGAGCTGACTAAAGTTATATCTAATACTTCCGACCTTGTTCTAGTCACGAATGTAGGCATAGTGCCAGCATTCAAGACCTCAAGGTCGGTAGTCATAAGAAATTCAAGCAAACACTCACCTCTATAGTTGATATCCGTGCTTCCCCAGATAACATGATGTGCATTTGCGTCGCAGCCTAAGAGTAGTGGCAGGCGCTCTCTTCTGCAGTATTGGATCAGCTCTTGTACCTTCGGCGGTGGTGTCGTTAGCCCATCTTCAGGAAAGTATGCTGAAGCAATTACTATGTTGCGGTTGCAGCCCCCAATGTCGAGTTGTACGACAACGGGTGTCAAGTCCCGTGACATAAATTCTGTAACACACATATAATTAATGTCATTTCTTATGAGAAATCAATAATTTTCTTATAAGACTTCGCACTCAGCTATAGGCTACAGAGAATCGATTGCAAATAGCATAGAGTGTCCATCACCAAACAATTAACTACACACATTTCATTTTTTTTTAACAACTTATAATTTCTGGTGAAGATATAAAATACCTAAAGTGTGTTTTTTTTAAAAGATAATTCCCCAAGTCAAAAATTTAGTAATTATGTTGGCAACACAAGCCTTTTTCTACATAAAAAAATTGAAAGCTTTGACAATTTTACATTGTATTGCCAACACAATGTTATTTTGACTTTTATCTTTAAAAAAAAAACAGATTTTATATTGGATAGTTTTTAAAAATTAAGTATGACTATTGCAATTTAACTTTTCGCACAAACGACCAATTTACGGCATGAAACTCAGGAAAGTACTGGTGTGGCGTACCTGGCGAGGCCGCTCTCCGCTCTTGTCAATCGTTCACCTGGCAGAACCTTTCCCATAATTCCCATCGCGTTGTATTTAGGTTCTGAATAACAAGATTGTCAGGCAATTGAAATAATTTTTATGTCTCTCGAATGAATAGCTTCCATATCTATAATTTCCATAGCTCTTGAGAGAACATAAATTGCACGTAGTTGAAAAAAGGAACAGTCAAGAGAATTTTTAGATTTTTTCAAGAGAACCATTTTACTTGAACTTAGAACATTTTTCTCCAAGCAATAGATATTCTTTTATAAGAACATATATTCTCTTGTCGCTAATAATTCCTTATCAAGAGAGTTGACTACTTTGGTTCAAGACTAGCATTTTTTTCAGTGTACCGGCTGCTATAGATTTAGTCAAATTTAACTCAGCCCTGGCTTGTGCTGAAATCTTGCTAAGTTGATTAAGTCGGTTTTCCTATTCCTTTAGACGGCTTGGGAATGTTGAACGACACAACCTGCGGAAGATGACACTATTCTTTATCTCAGCCCATTTGATGGATTCGTGGCATTATTGTAGATTCTGCTGAGCTGATCATAGTACTTGTGGATAAAATTTCAGTAGGTTTGGTTGGTTGATTGGTTTAATATTTGAACTGTTTCTGAAGATGGCTTGCCTTTGTCCTTTTTTTTATTTATCTTATTTCAACGGATTTACCATTAACATTTTTAACAATAATTATAATAATGTAAAGCAATACCATGTAGAAACTTAGCAAAAATAACAAATACAATTTGATCAGAATTTAATAATTACAAATCCTAATTTAGGTATTTGGAATTTTCATATCTCACGCTCCAGGAACTTTTTCACCATTCTGTCAAACTGTCCAAGAGCGACATTAGATATATCAATCTTCAATCTGTTCAATGAACTAGACATTTTGTTCAAAGGCGAGTTCATTCCATAATTCGTTCGAAAACCAACATGCAATAAGAAGAAATTCCTTGTTATCCTTTGAGGAACTTCTAGAGACACCAGTTCAAGCAATCTGAAACTATCCACACTATTATTCATAAGTTGTAACAACAATCTAACATCCAACATAAATCTTCTATTTTCTGAAGAGTCGATATTTAATAAATTTTCAGGGAGACATAATCAATGTCCTCTTTTGGTTTTTTAAGTTTGTTATTAACATTTCGCAAAAATCTTTTTTGTACCTACCTTCTCCAGCATTTCCTTGTATTTAAAATAATGTGGATTCTAAACTGGAGTTGCATATTCAATAATAGAACGAACTAAGGAACAGTATAACAACTTAAAACAGTATATGTTGTCAATTTCCTCCAAAGTGTGAGATATAAACATCGACAATCTTAAACATTTGTTGTAGCTGTTTTCAATGTGAACATTAGGGTCAATTTTATGGTCATACTATATTACTCCAAGATCTTTGATTTTGTCGACACTTAGAATAACACTCATATTGTTGACAGAGTAATTGAATATTATAGGATTAAAAACCCTAAAAAATGGCATTATATTACACTTTGTCTACGTTCAAGAGTACACAATTATTTGCACACGAGAAATTAAAACGGTCAAGATCTTGCTGAATCTTAAGACAGTCTGTAATATCTTTAACCACCAAAAAATCATCTGCAAAAAGTAAAAAAGTGGCATTTTCTATGCACTCGCGGCATATATAATCAATGAAAAGATTAAACAATAATGAAGATAGGTGACCCCCCTGTGGTATCCTTTAGCAAGCTCTAATAGAAAAGGATTGACAATCACTAATAAATACAATCTGAGATCTTTCGGAGAGACAACTTCCCAACCATTCAAGAAAACTTCTAAATAAGTCATATAGCGATAGTTTCAAGTAGATAGTCAAAGCGGGTCCTAGCACAAAAATCCGACCATAACCTCAATCTTTCATTCTTGACACGAAGGTGGATGCGCCGTCGTTGACACGAAGGTGGATGCGCTGCCATGGCCCCATCTTGTTGACAGATGGCGCCATGGGCTCTGCCCCCCAAAAAGGGGGCCCGCAGGGCTCTGCCCCCCAAAAAGGGGGCCCGCAGGGCTCTGCCCCCCAAAAAGGGGCCCCCGGATTTTATTATGGGTACCAGAAAAAGGGGTGGGGGGAAATGTTTTCCCGCCATCATGTCAACCGTCACCTGTCAAACGTCACCTGTCAAACGTCATCTGTCAAACGTCACCTGTCAAACGTCATCTGTCACATATGATGACGTCATACCGGGTTATTGCGGTGAATTCTTGTAATTACAGGTTCCTGTAATATGGAGTGTGCGTGGAAGGGATTGTTCCGAGTCGTTTCGAAATCGCTACGTATATGTAATTATGGTTCAGGTAATTACAGGTTCCTGTAATATGGAGTTTGCGTGGAAGGGATTGTTCCGAGTCGTTTCGAAATCGGTACGTATAGTTAATTATGGTTCGGGGAATTACAGGTTCCTGTAATATGGAGTTTGCGTGGAAGGGATTGTTCCGAGTCGTTTCGAAATCGCTACGTATATTAAATTATGGTTCTGTGATGACGTCATAGCGACCTGGGTCACGTCCGTGGAGTCATTTAGAGTACATAGTGCAAAGTTTGATTCAGGGTTCAGGTTCTGTGATGACGTCATAGCGACCTGGGTCACGTCCGTGGAGTCATTTAGAGTACATAGTGCAAAGTTTGATTCAGGGTTCAGGTTCTGTGATGACGTCATAGCGACCTGGGTCACGTTCGTGGCGCCATTTAGAGTACATAGTGCGAAGTTCGTTTCATGGTTCTGTGATGACGTCATAGCGACCTGGGTCACGTGGGTTACGTCAGTGCGGGTCCGTGGCGCCATTTAGAGTACATAGTGCAAAGTTCGATTCATGGTTCGGGTTCTGTGATGACGTCATAGCGACCTGGGTCACGTCCGTGGCGCCATTTAGAGTACATGTGTCAAGTTTGATGTGTCTTATAACAGGATGCTGTGGTGGTGACGTAACTATGAGGGTCCAGCAGCTAGCTTCATGTTGTACCTGGTAGAGGGTGTTCGAACTTAAGGATGATACACACCTACAGTATTGCTCATTGACCTCGTGTGTTACCATTTACGACGCCATAACTAAGTCATCAGCTGTTTAAACAACCTACGTCAAGGCGAGAAATAACATGCTGCTTACGTCACAACTGGTGATTTAACGTTGGGGAGAGAGTGGATTTGTTCCACACAGGCTTTATGAGGATAGGCTATCCTGTAGTAGTAGTGTGTATTATCCTTGGTTGGAACCAACGTTTGATGGGAAAGGGGCCTCGTTTTTTTATTAAAAACATACATTTTTTAAGACAACGATTTCAAATAGCGAATATTTTCCATCAATAAACTGCTTAATATGATCCAATCATTTTGGTGGTACGTCTTGGGAGCAACACTGCGTTATCGTCAAATTCGACGAGTATTTCAAATCCATAGCTAAAAATATGCCACAATTGTATCGATTACCTAAGTATATAAGATATTTACTTACTAGGTTAAAATAATAATTTCTGTACAATAGTTTTATGATCTACCTTAATTTGTATAGTTTATTGGTTCCAGTAAAGATTTGCAATTATTTTGAGGTCTCTATCGTAGAAAATATTGGGAACTTTCACTTTATACCAGATCTTATAATTTTCTCAGTGTTTTTGATCCTTTGTTATAAAAAGACAGGCCTTGTTGATTGATTTCAAATCCATATCTAAAATATTCCATAATTCTATCGATATCGATATTCACTTACTTGGTTAAAATGATAATTGTTGTGCAATAATTTTATTGTTGTTGACGAGTCTCAAACAAGACTGAAAGAGCTTAATTATTATAAAATCCGATTCAAACTTCGAATTAACAACATAACATACAAAAAACGCTGTCAAAATATTGGAAATTTCACTTTCTATGCGGCTTCAGGTCTTGTAATTTTCTCAGTGTTTTCAATCCTTTGCTAGGAAAAGACAGGTCTTGTTGTTGATTGATATTAGTATATAAGATATTTACTTACTTGGTTAAAATCAAATTAATTGTTGTACAATAATTTTATATTTTTCACTGGTGACCAGTTTGAGCGAGACTGAAAGAAGCTTGTTATTATAAAATCCGATTTAAACTTCGAAGTATCACATACAAAAAACACCGCTAAATGCAAACGCTTAATCTGCAGTTTTTTTATCTGAATTATATCAGGACCGTTCGCAGAAATCGCCCGAGAAAAACAACAACACATTTTAAAGATAATTTTTTAGTTTAAGGCGTAATTATTAAGTTAGATAGGTATTAATATGTCCATTTTTATTTTAAAAGGTGACAAATTCAAACAATTTATCAAAATTTAAAAGAATAGATTTAAATTAGCATCGTTGACATTTTATGAGCCAATACCCTTATGCAATACAAAATTTCAGTGGATACATTGTTATTGTTACCTGTAAAAGATGAGGATTCAATTTTTATTCTTTGTACAAAAAACGCAGCATCCAGTACCAGTACTTTGAACCTGGATTTTCAAAGTTTAGTTTTTTGGGCGATAAGTGTCGGTTTCGAAAAACTGTAAGTACTATTTTTAAATATCTAAGTGATGTAGGATAAATCATGCCCCGAGACATATTTTGAATTAACACAAACCTCGATTTTTGAATTATTTTTATATTCCTTAACACATAAATATATTGTTTGTTTTTTAAAAATACAGACAACCCTGAGTACCTACCTATTTCTTAATTTAATTCCAATAGTTTTTTACGCAGCAACTTGAATTTACTTTTTCTCTTACATTTGCACAAAACTCAAATTTCTTTTTCTAAAATTTAGGTAGGTTCTTTAACCAATTTAAACTGGTTTTATTTTTTCATTTACTTTAAAACAAACCTCCATAAACAGCGAATTTTTAATTTTGTGTACAAAATGGTTCACCAGGAAGGAGATAACCTGAAACATCATGAGGATTGCTAAACATCTTCCAAGATCTGTAACCAATGTGGTGGGATTTTTGAAGCAGAGGGGGCTATCCAACACCACCAAAACACCCAGCTCCAAGAGAGCTTCCAAACGAAAGGCTGGAGATCCCGCCGCCCCCATGATGAAGCAAGCTAGACTTTTGCTGGTAAGTTGACATTAATCGAATTTTTTAAATATAATTCAATTATTTTCAGGACTTTCAATATCAGCCACATGCCGGTGGTGTGAGAATTGCGACTTGGAGAATCCGATAAATCAATGAGTTGGTCATCTTCGGTGTCTCTAGCACCGAGCCAACACCTGTTGAAGCAGGAGGAAGACGTTAGTCTTGTCAAAACATCTCTTCAAGAACCGAATTGCAGCATAGCCGCTTTCATCAAAGCAGGACCCTATCAGCGTGAAGCACGTTTTGAAATTAGCTGTGGCATACCTATTCAGTATTAGGACGGACGGAGGACTGAATGATTTTATGACACACTTACCAGGATAGCAGAAAATGCGTTTGCGAAAAAATAATTTAGAGCAAACAGTTAAATAGCACAAGGATATGAGAAAACCAACTTCGCACATTCTTGAGCAACCGACCCACCGAATTCAACAAACTTGCGTACACGTAAATGAGAAGAAGGGGTTTTAAAACTAGTTTTTCCTTCAACAAATCACGGTAACTATGGAATAACATAATAGAGGACTAAAATATGACACAACCCCTTTCAAGTTGAAACTGGAAGTAGCCTATAAGGGGCCCAAATAGCCTCAGTAAAGTGCTAGAAAGATACCGGTTGCCACTACCACCCCCTGCTCATAAATAAATTTGGTCATTTGGGTTTTCAGGCATCCTGAACAAAAAGTTCACAGAATTCCAGGAAAAAGAAAGCGGTGTGTATCATTTCAATTGCAGTGTTATATACTAAACAATGTCTCTTACAGGCTGGACGCTCCAACAACTTTAAGCTCTAAATATGAGTATCAATAGGATCATAACCCTTTAAAAGCCTATTCATATCTGCCAGTACCAGGATAACCTGTAACGTCATGGGAGTTGCCGAACATCTGCAATCAATGTGGTGGAATTTTTAATTCATTTCATCCACAAATAACATGCGTTGAGGAAAAAAGTATGCGGAAATTTGGGATCTGTTTCTATTTAAATACTCAATATCTATTGAAAAAAAAAAAATATTCAAGGGTGACGATAAAGACGTATTTCATTTTTATGATTATGAATATTGCTACAATTTAGATGGTAGTCGCACTCACAGTCCTATTAACCATATTGGCAATGATTGTTGAGAATAAAAATAAGCTTTAGTATAAACTATGTTTTATTCTCCTGAGAATGACAGAGATGAAGCCACCATTGATTGATCTCTGTATACCACCAACTCACAGTCAAATAGCGGCAGCACACACTTAACATAATATCATACAACTTTTATTTATGTTCCAAAATTGTATCAAGATTATTTTCATTTCAATAATTTTTGAAAAGAAACTTCTTAAACGGCTTTCTGCTATTTGGACGACAATGGAGAGTGATTTGAAAAACGCGTCACGGGCAAATTTCGTTACTCGAGAGAGAAGAAAGATGTAACGTAAAGGAACAGAGAAAGACAGCTATTGATTGACACAAACCAAGGATTATAAGCGTCGAGAGGAGTAACCATTATTGACAAGCGCCGATATTGACGCAAACCAAGGATTATAAGCGTAAGGAGGATTGCCTATTATTGACAAGCGTTATTGGAAAAATAAAATCATTTCTGGCGAATTTCGAGGTTTTCCGGATATCTCTGGACAGCACTCGGAATTTTTGAAATATCAAAGCAGCATAATAATGAGCACAAAGTTGCACTATACTTTTTTCTGATTCAACAGACATCGGGTCTCTTTCCGTAGGATTCCAATACAGGATTCGAATAGGATTCAAAATAGCTAGTATTCGAATGCTACCCAAGTCTCCCAAAGTACCAAGTGTTATCACAGGAGTCTATTCAAAACATGCCACAATAGTAACAATTATCAAACTTCAAAATTGTATAACAGGAGACTTTCTCATTGAAATGAAGCATTACGTTGATAGATTTGATACTGTTTACAATGCCAATCCCCATTAAGTATACATGCCCCAGATGTAAGGGTGAAACTGATATACCTAATCGACTTTGTTTGCCTTGCGAATTTTCACAATTTGTTGAACAAAAAAGGATACCATCTCATTATTTTGCAAAACCCGAACGTAGAACCTAAATTATGTAGTTGTAAATTTTCTGCTAAATAAAACTTTTGTTATTATATTTTTCTGCTTTTTATTTATGACCTCTAGACTAGGTTAGGCTATAATAATTTAAAAAAAATTCAACGAGAGCATTGTGCTCAATATTAGGATAGGCCATCGAATACTATATTGTTAAGCTTTTTTAAGTCGACACTTTCCGTATGGGGAGCAAAAGAAGGAAGGATACGTTAAAAAACAGGTGTGAGATCAGGTGACCATTGACGTACAATCGTAGGGAGTCACACCAACTCATATTGGAGTATCAGCTAGGGGATTCTTATCTTGTCACAAGTCGCTATGGCTCGCTAGCTGTCATTCGATACCTATTTCGATATCGGATGGAGAGTGATTCATATGTATTATTGTCGAATTTCGTATCGACATCAAATAGACGGTGGTATGAAAAACGAGAGAAAAATCGACCTTCAAATTTGAATGATAGATGATAGATTATGTTTATTATTTTATAATTTATTTTTCGCTTCAATTCAAACTATTTTTACTTCCAAAGATTCCTTTCGCGTTGAAAATAATTTCAATTTTTAATTATTATGTTGCAACGAAATCTTAAGACAGCACCGTCAACAGCAAAACCTTCACTTTAGACGCACGACTCGTAGGGTAGGAGAAACTTAAATTTACATTTTTCTTCTCGTCTCTCAACTCCACACTCCCGTCTTCCTTATGTGAGAATGACAGCGTTCACCAGCACTCAACATGTTGAGTGATTAGTCAGCGGCTTTGTTGAAAAAGATGAAATATAACGAAGGATTACATACACAAACGACAAACATAAAACATAAACACAACACATGACACCACAACTTGTCACTTCAAAATAAAAAAGGATAGCCAATTATTCGAACAAAGATCAGCAAATCGAAAAGCCGAAACGGGACCTCTTACTTACGTCAGAGAGTCGATCCGAACTAGCATAAGAATCAGCAATTCGACATCGAATTGGTCTTAAGAATTCCGCAGGATAATAAATGATGGACTGTATACACATGCAATTTAATTCATTTTACCTACTTATCAATAACTGATAGACTGTGCCTGACTCATCCATATAATATTATAGGTCCTGCAAAATATTAATGAAACCGAACAAACACACTGCATACATAAAACGTCCATTTTATGTCATATTCACGTTCATACGTCCATATGACCTATTCACTGATCTCGAAAATAAATGGATAAACAAAGAACGCTACTAATGCTGCTAATTCACGAGGTCAAAATCTAAACAAAAACAACTGACTGGGACAGCTGTGAGCATGCGCAGTAGATACATGTATTGTGCGTACACAAAATCTGGCCAATGAAAATGAAGGAATTTCGAAACTTAGAACAGTTGTTCGAAAGATAAGACACTGCGCAGGCGTAAGGCTGTTCCGTTGCACAACTGTTCGTAGAATATTGACCCCAAACTTTCGCACAAATTATGCAAATCAAGCCGTATGAATTGTTTATCCATTTATTTTTTAGATCAGTGGACCTATTCAGAACGTACATAAGACGTACATTTTAGTAAAAAAATTCATATTACGTACATTTACATCCACCATTTTGGTTTTATGTTAAAGTGTAAAATACAAACAGGTCACTGTTTATTTATTTAATTCCTCGTGTCTAAGTTTAACTTTGTTTGAATCTCTGTTAATCCTAGTAATTCAAATCATTGGCTTAGAAAATCGTGTGTTTATTTTAGTGGCAGGCAGACGTAATAATTAAAAATTGATAAAAAAATTTCTTGCCTCGACTGGAATATAAACCCAGGACCCCTGAATTTCCAGTGCAACGCTCTAACCAACTAAGCTACCAGGAGCTGTTTCATTTCTACCTTTTCGAATGTCGATCAAATCTGGAACGCGAAATAAATGAAAAATAGTATAGAAGGACTAACCACACAGCGTTTTTATGCCTAGGGAGTTTATCGATACCGTGGGAAAAATCTAGATCGACGATGCATTTGATCTGAAATTTCGGGGTTTGACCCGAACCAAACCCAAATTTTTGGGGAGTTTCCCGGAATTCGACCGCAGCTCCTTATCTCATGCTATCATCCTCAAAACACAGTTATCGTCCCGCCATCGAGCGTCATCTTCGTCGTCGTCTCGTCATCGATCGATTGCAAAAATTCTAGCCGGGGAATCGAGTCCTCAGACCATCACACCAAAATCCAGCACTGTAGACAAGGCACTAGATCCTTGAGTAATTATTGATAAAAAATGTTTGTAAGTAAAGTCTATACCAAGTCACTTGGACTAGCATAAAAACTAACTAAATCCCGGCATCCATCAGCTTTTTCTTTGTCACACATGGGCGGCGTAATTTCAAAAAACAGTACTAAAATTAATAATCAATAGACAGTATGTCAATCAATCATGATCGGCAATGGCCAATCAGATCTATTGAGTCCACGTTTACTGGTATCGAACGTGTACATGGAGGATGAAGCCAATCAGATAATATACCTATCCATTCTTACTTGTCTGGCTTCCAACGGGTACGAGGATCAATCAGTATAAATTTTGCTATATTTTTCAATATGTGATGCAGTATATTGACCATACGTTTATTTTAGGCTTGGTCCAAGTAACTTCGTATAGACTATAAAACGTTCTAACTATACAGGTCCAGAGACAATTATAAGTGTGTAGACAGCTATACAGGTCCAGAGACAGGTCCGATACAGCTTTTCGAGACAGATCTGTCTACACAGACTGCTTTTCGAGACAGCTTTTCGAGACAGGTCTGTCTACATAGACTCCTTTTCGAGACAGGTCTGTCTACACAGACAGCTTTTCGAGACAGGTCTGTCTACACAGGCAGCTGTTCGAGACAGGTCTGTCTATACAGACAGCTTTTCGAGACAGGTCTGTCTACACAGGCAGCTTTTCGAGACAGGTCTGTCTACACAGATAGCTTTTCGAGACAGGTTAGTAGTAACGGGGGCACCTGAGCCTGAGAAATTTTTCGATACCGTGGAAAAATCTCTAAATCGGCGGCGCCTTTGATCTGAAACAGCTATACAGGTCTAGAGATAGGGTTGTATACACCTATACAGGGCTAGAGACAGGCCTGTATACAGCACTGGTAAGCAAGGGTTAGTTTGGGTTAGTTATAGGTTAGCATAGGACCCCCCACGTCGTTGGGTCAGTTACGAATCTTCCCTAACTGACCCAACGACGTGGGGGGTCCTATGCTAACCTATAACTAACCCAAACTAACCCTTGCTTACCAGTGCTGTATACAGGCCTGTCTCTAGCCCTGTATAGGTGTATACAACCCTATCTCTAGACCTGTATAGCTGTTTCAGATCAAAGGCGCCGCCGATTTAGAGATTTTTCCACGGTATCGAAAAATTTCTCAGGCTCAGGTGCCCCCGTTACTACTAACCTGTCTCGAAAAGCTATCTGTGTAGACAGACCTGTCTCGAAAAGCTGCCTGTGTAGACAGACCTGTCTCGAAAAGCTGTCTGTATAGACAGACCTGTCTCGAAAAGCTGCCTGTGTAGACAGACCTGTCTCGAAAAGCTGTCTGTGTAGACAGACCTGTCTCGAAAAGGAGTCTATGTAGACAGACCTGTCTCGAAAAGCTGTCTCGAAAAGCAGTCTGTGTAGACAGATCTGTCTCGAAAAGCTGTATCGGACCTGTCTCTGGACCTGTATAGCTGTCTACACTCTTATAATTGTCTCTGGACCTGTATAGTTAGAACGTTTTATAGTCTATACGAAGTTACTTGGACCAAGCCTAAAATAAACGTATGGTCAATATACTGCATCACATATTGAAAAATATAGCAAAATTTATACTGATTGATCCTCGTACCCGTAGGAAGCCAGACAAGTAAGAATGGATAGGTATATTATCTGATTGGCTTCATCCTCCATGTACACGTTCGATACCAGTAAACGTGGACTCAATAGATCTGATTGGCCATTGCCGATCATGATTGATTGACATACTGTCTATTGATTATTAATTTTAGTACTGTTTTTTGAAATTACGCCGCCCATGTTTGACAAAGAAAAAGCTGATGGATGCCGGGATTTAGTTAGTTTTTATGCTAGTCCAAGTGACTTGGTATAGACTTTACTTACAAACATTTTTTATCAATAATTACTCAAGGATCTAGTGCCTTGTCTACAGTGCTGGATTTTGGTGTGATGGTCTGAGGACTCGATTCCCCGGCTAGAATTTTTGCAATCGATCGATGACGAGACGACGACGAAGATGACGCTCGATGGCGGGACGATAACTGTGTTTTGAGGATGATAGCATGAGATAAGGAGCTGCGGTCGAATTCCGGGAAACTCCCCAAAAATTTGGGTTTGGTTCGGGTCAAACCACGAAATTTCAGATCAAATGCATCGTCGATCTAGATTTTTCCCACGGTATCGATAAACTCCCTAGGCATAAAAACGCTGTGTGGTTAGTCCTTCTATACTATTTTTCATTTATTTCGCGTTCCAGATTTGATCGACATTCGAAAAGGTAGAAATGAAACAGCTCCTGGTAGCTTAGTTGGTTAGAGCGTTGCACTGGAAATTCAGGGGTCCTGGGTTTATATTCCAGTCGAGGCAAGAAATTTTTTTATCAATTTTTAATTATTACGTCTGCCTGCCACTAAAATAAACACACGATTTTCTAAGCCAATGATTTGAATTACTAGGATTAACAGAGATTCAAACAAAGTTAAACTTAGACACGAGGAATTAAATAAATAAACAGTGACCTGTTTGTATTTTACACTTTAACATAAAACCAAAATGGTGGATGTAAATGTACGTAATATGAATTTTTTTACTAAAATGTACGTCTTATGTACGTTCTGAATAGGTCCACTGATCTAAAAAATAAATGGATAAACAATTCATACGGCTTGATTTGCATAATTTGTGCGAAAGTTTGGGGTCAATATTCTACGAACAGTTGTGCAACGGAACAGCCTTACGCCTGCGCAGTGTCTTATCTTTCGAACAACTGTTCTAAGTTTCGAAATTCCTTCATTTTCATTGGCCAGATTTTGTGTACGCACAATACATGTATCTACTGCGCATGCTCACAGCTGTCCCAGTCAGTTGTTTTTGTTTAGATTTTGACCTCGTGAATTAGCAGCATTAGTAGCGTTCTTTGTTTATCCATTTATTTTCGAGATCAGTGAATAGGTCATATGGACGTATGAACGTGAATATGACATAAAATGGACGTTTTATGTATGCAGTGTGTTTGTTCGGTTTCATTAATATTTTGCAGGACCTATAATATTATATGGATGAGTCAGGCACAGTCTATCAGTTATTGATAAGTAGGTAAAATGAATTAAATTGCATGTGTATACAGTCCATCATTTATTATCCTGCGGAATTCTTAAGACCAATTCGATGTCGAATTGCTGATTCTTATGCTAGTTCGGATCGACTCTCTGACGTAAGTAAGAGGTCCCGTTTCGGCTTTTCGATTTGCTGATCTTTGTTCGAATAATTGGCTATCCTTTTTTATTTTGAAGTGACAAGTTGTGGTGTCATGTGTTGTGTTTATGTTTTATGTTTGTCGTTTGTGTATGTAATCCTTCGTTATATTTCATCTTTTTCAACAAAGCCGCTGACTAATCACTCAACATGTTGAGTGCTGGTGAACGCGGTCATTCTCACATAAGGAAGACGGGAGTGTGGAGTTGAGAGACGAGAAGAAAAATGTAAATTTAAGTTTCTCCTACCCTACGAGTCGTGCGTCTAAAGTGAAGGTTTTGCTGTTGACGGTGCTGTCTTAAGATTTCGTTGCAACATAATAATTAAAAATTGAAATTATTTTCAACGCGAAAGGAATCTTTGGAAGTAAAAATAGTTTGAATTGAAGCGAAAAATAAATTATAAAATAATAAACATAATCTATCATCTATCATTCAAATTTGAAGGTAGATTTTTCTCTCGTTTTTCATACCACCGTCTATTTGATGTCGATACGAAATTCGACAATAATACATATGAATCACTCTCCATCCGATATCGAAATAGGTATCGAATGACAGCTAGCGAGCCATAGCGACTTGTGACAAGATAAGAATCCCCTAGCTGATACTCCAATATGAGTTGGTGTGACTCCCTACGATTGTACGTCAATGGTCACCTGATCTCACACCTGTTTTTTAACGTATCCTTCCTTCTTTTGCTCCCCATACGGAAAGTGTCGACTTAAAAAAGCTTAACAATATAGTATTCGATGGCCTATCCTAATATTGAGCACAATGCTCTCGTTGAATTTTTTTTAAATTATTATAGCCTAACCTAGTCTAGAGGTCATAAATAAAAAGCAGAAAAATATAATAACAAAAGTTTTATTTAGCAGAAAATTTACAACTACATAATTTAGGTTCTACGTTCGGGTTTTGCAAAATAATGAGATGGTATCCTTTTTTGTTCAACAAATTGTGAAAATTCGCAAGGCAAACAAAGTCGATTAGGTATATCAGTTTCACCCTTACATCTGGGGCATGTATACTTAATGGGGATTGGCATTGTAAACAGTATCAAATCTATCAACGTAATGCTTCATTTCAATGAGAAAGTCTCCTGTTATACAATTTTGAAGTTTGATAATTGTTACTATTGTGGCATGTTTTGAATAGACTCCTGTGATAACACTTGGTACTTTGGGAGACTTGGGTAGCATTCGAATACTAGCTATTTTGAATCCTATTCGAATCCTGTATTGGAATCCTACGGAAAGAGACCCGATGTCTGTTGAATCAGAAAAAAGTATAGTGCAACTTTGTGCTCATTATTATGCTGCTTTGATATTTCAAAAATTCCGAGTGCTGTCCAGAGATATCCGGAAAACCTCGAAATTCGCCAGAAATGATTTTATTTTTCCAATAACGCTTGTCAATAATAGGCAATCCTCCTTACGCTTATAATCCTTGGTTTGCGTCAATATCGGCGCTTGTCAATAATGGTTACTCCTCTCGACGCTTATAATCCTTGGTTTGTGTCAATCAATAGCTGTCTTTCTCTGTTCCTTTACGTTACATCTTTCTTCTCTCTCGAGTAACGAAATTTTGCCCGTGACGCGTTTTTCAAATCACTCTCCATTGTCGTCCAAATAGCAGAAAGCCGTTTAAGAAGTTTCTTTTCAAAAATTATTGAAATGAAAATAATCTTGATACAATTTTGGAACATAAATAAAAGTTGTATGATATTATGTTAAGTGTGTGCTGCCGCTATTTGACTGTGAGTTGGTGGTATACAGAGATCAATCAATGGTGGCTTCATCTCTTGTCATTCTCAGGAGAATAAAACATTGTTTATACTAAAGCTTATTTTATTCTCAACAATCATTGCCAATATGGTTAATAGGACTGTGAGTGCGACTACCATCTAAATTGTAGCAATATTCATAATCATAAAAATGAAATACGTCTTTATCGTCACCCTTGAATATTTTTTTTTTTCAATAGATATTGAGTATTTAAATAGAAACAGATCCCAAATTTCCGCATACTTTTTTCCTCAACGCATGTTATTTGTGGATGAAATGAATTAAAAATTCCACCACATTGATTGCAGATGTTCGGCAACTCCCATGACGTTACAGGTTATCCTGGTACTGGCAGATATGAATAGGCTTTTAAAGGGTTATGATCCTATTGATACTCATATTTAGAGCTTAAAGTTGTTGGAGCGTCCAGCCTGTAAGAGACATTGTTTAGTATATAACACTGCAATTGAAATGATACACACCGCTTTCTTTTTCCTGGAATTCTGTGAACTTTTTGTTCAGGATGCCTGAAAACCCAAATGACCAAATTTATTTATGAGCAGGGGGTGGTAGTGGCAACCGGTATCTTTCTAGCACTTTACTGAGGCTATTTGGGCCCCTTATAGGCTACTTCCAGTTTCAACTTGAAAGGGGTTGTGTCATATTTTAGTCCTCTATTATGTTATTCCATAGTTACCGTGATTTGTTGAAGGAAAAACTAGTTTTAAAACCCCTTCTTCTCATTTACGTGTACGCAAGTTTGTTGAATTCGGTGGGTCGGTTGCTCAAGAATGTGCGAAGTTGGTTTTCTCATATCCTTGTGCTATTTAACTGTTTGCTCTAAATTATTTTTTCGCAAACGCAATTTTCTGCTATCCTGGTAAGTGTGTCATAAAATCATTCAGTCCTCCGTCCGTCCTAATACTGAATAGGTATGCCACAGCTAATTTCAAAACGTGCTTCACGCTGATAGGGTCCTGCTTTGATGAAAGCGGCTATGCTGCAATTCGGTTCTTGAAGAGATGTTTTGACAAGACTAACGTCTTCCTCCTGCTTCAACAGGTGTTGGCTCGGTGCTAGAGACACCGAAGATGACCAACTCATTGATTTATCGGATTCTCCAAGTCGCAATTCTCACACCACCGGCATGTGGCTGATATTGAAAGTCCTGAAAATAATTGAATTATATTTAAAAAATTCGATTAATGTCAACTTACCAGCAAAAGTCTAGCTTGCTTCATCATGGGGGCGGCGGGATCTCCAGCCTTTCGTTTGGAAGCTCTCTTGGAGCTGGGTGTTTTGGTGGTGTTGGATAGCCCCCTCTGCTTCAAAAATCCCACCACATTGGTTACAGATCTTGGAAGATGTTTAGCAATCCTCATGATGTTTCAGGTTATCTCCTTCCTGGTGAACCATTTTGTACACAAAATTAAAATTCGCTGTTTATGGAGGTTTGTTTTAAAGTAAATGAAAAAATAAAACCAGTTTAAATTGGTTAAAGAACCTACCTAAATTTTAGAAAAAGAAATTTGAGTTTTGTGCAAATGTAAGAGAAAAAGTAAATTCAAGTTGCTGCGTAAAAAACTATTGGAATTAAATTAAGAAATAGGTAGGTACTCAGGGTTGTCTGTATTTTTAAAAAACAAACAATATATTTATGTGTTAAGGAATATAAAAATAATTCAAAAATCGAGGTTTGTGTTAATTCAAAATATGTCTCGGGGCATGATTTATCCTACATCACTTAGATATTTAAAAATAGTACTTACAGTTTTTCGAAACCGACACTTATCGCCCAAAAAACTAAACTTTGAAAATCCAGTTCAAAGTACTGGTACTGGATGCTGCGTTTTTTGTACAAAGAATAAAAATTGAATCCTCATCTTTTACAGGTAACAATAACAATGTATCCACTGAAATTTTGTATTGCTAAGGGTATTGGCTCATAAAATGTCAACGATGCTAATTTAAATCTATTCTTTTAAATTTTGATAAATTGTTTGAATTTGTCACCTTTTAAAATAAAAATGGACATATTAATACCTATCTAACTTAATAATTACGCCTTAAACTAAAAATTATCTTTAAATGTGTTGTTGTTTTTCTCGGGCGATTTCTGCGAACGGTCCTGATATAATTCAGATAAAAAAACTGCAGATTAAGCGTTTGCATTTAGCGGTGTTTTTTGTATGTGATACTTCGAAGTTTAAATCGGATTTTATAATAACAAGCTTCTTTCAGTCTCGCTCAAACTGGTCACCAGTGAAAAATATAAAATTATTGTACAACAATTAATTTGATTTTAACCAAGTAAGTAAATATCTTATATACTAATATCAATCAACAACAAGACCTGTCTTTTCCTAGCAAAGGATTGAAAACACTGAGAAAATTACAAGACCTGAAGCCGCATAGAAAGTGAAATTTCAATATTTTGACAGTCGTTTTTTTGTATGTTATGTTGTTAATTCGAAAGTTTGAATCGGATTTTATAATAATTAAGCTCTTTCAGTCTTGTTTGAGACTCGTCAACAACAATAAAATTATTGCACAACAATTATCATTTTAACCAAGTAAGTGAATATCGATATCGATAGAATTATGGAATATTTTAGATATGGATTTGAAATCAATCAACAAGGCCTGTCTTTTTATAACAAAGGATCAAAAACACTGAGAAAATTATAAGATCTGGTATAAAGTGAAAGTTCCCAATATTTTCTACGATAGAGACCTCAAAATAATTGCAAATCTTTACTGGAACCAATAAACTATACAAATTAAGGTAGATCATAAAACTATTGTACAGAAATTATTATTTTAACCTAGTAAGTAAATATCTTATATACTTAGGTAATCGATACAATTGTGGCATATTTTTAGCTATGGATTTGAAATACTCGTCGAATTTGACGATAACGCAGTGTTGCTCCCAAGACGTACCACCAAAATGATTGGATCATATTAAGCAGTTTATTGATGGAAAATATTCGCTATTTGAAATCGTTGTCTTAAAAAATGTATGTTTTTAATAAAAAAACGAGGCCCCTTTCCCATCAAACGTTGGTTCCAACCAAGGATAATACACACTACTACTACAGGATAGCCTATCCTCATAAAGCCTGTGTGGAACAAATCCACTCTCTCCCCCCAACGTTAAATCACCAGTTGTGACGTAAGCAGCATGTTATTTCTCGCCTTGACGTAGGTTGTTTAAACAGCTGATGACTTAGTTATGGCGTCGTAAATGGTAACACACGAGGTCAATGAGCAATACTGTAGGTGTGTATCATCCTTAAGTTCGAACACCCTCTACCAGGTACAACATGAAGCTAGCTGCTGGACCCTCATAGTTACGTCACCACCACAGCATCCTGTTATAAGACACATCAAACTTGACACATGTACTCTAAATGGCGCCACGGACGTGACCCAGGTCGCTATGACGTCATCACAGAACCCGAACCATGAATCGAACTTTGCACTATGTACTCTAAATGGCGCCACGGACCCGCACTGACGTAACCCACGTGACCCAGGTCGCTATGACGTCATCACAGAACCATGAAACGAACTTCGCACTATGTACTCTAAATGGCGCCACGAACGTAACCCAGGTCGCTATGACGTCATCACAGAACCTGAACCCTGAATCAAACTTTGCACTATGTACTCTAAATGACTCCACGGACGTGACCCAGGTCGCTATGACGTCATCACAGAACCTGAACCCTGAATCAAACTTTGCACTATGTACTCTAAATGACTCCACGGACGTGACCCAGGTCGCTATGACGTCATCACAGAACCATAATTTAATATACGTAGCGATTTCGAAACGACTCGGAACAATCCCTTCCACGCAAACTCCATATTACAGGAACCTGTAATTCCCCGAACCATAATTAACTATACGTAGCGATTTCGAAACGACTCGGAACAATCCCTTCCACGCAAACTCCATATTACAGGAACTTGTAATTACCTGAACCATAATTACATATACGTAGCGATTTCGAAACGACTCGGAACAATCCCTTCCACGCACACTCCATATTACAGGAACCTGTAATTACAAGAATTCACCGCAATAACCCGGTATGACGTCATCATATGTGACAGATGACGTTTGACAGGTGACGTTTGACAGATGACGTTTGACAGGTGACGTTTGACAGGTGACGGTTGACATGATGGCGGGAAAACATTTCCCCCCACCCCTTTTTCTGGTACCCATAATAAAATCCGGGGGCCCCTTTTTGGGGGGCGGAGCCCTGCGGGCCCCCTTTTTGGGGGGCAGAGCCCTGCGGGAGCAGGTCCCATGGCGCCATCTGTCAACAAGATGGGGCCATGGCAGCGCATCCACCTTCGTGTCAACGACGGCGCATCCACCTTCGTGTCAAGAATGAAAGATTGAGGTTATGGTCGGATTTTTGTGCTAGGACCCGCTTTGACTATCTACTGTTTCACTAAAAAAATCGGATGATTAACCCTATCAAAGGACTTGGAGAAATCTGTGTAGATTGTATCCACCTGACTGAGACCCTCCAAAGCCCCCGACATGTACTCAGTATATTCCAATAGGTTACTCATAGTGGACTTCCCCCAACACAAAAGCCATGTTGACTTTGATTGATGTGTGGCTCTAGAAGAA
Source organism: Ceutorhynchus assimilis (assembly GCA_917834065.1). Lineage (NCBI taxonomy): Eukaryota > Metazoa > Arthropoda > Insecta > Coleoptera > Curculionidae > Ceutorhynchus > Ceutorhynchus assimilis. The sequence continues at coordinate 38,807,236 of OU892280.1, read as the reverse complement.
GAATAATTTTATAAGTGAGAATCTGTTCAAGAATCTTACCAAATGAACATATTTTTGAAATTGCACGATAGTTTCCAATTATATCCCTTGCCCCACTTTTAAAGATAGGTGTAACAAAACTTGCTTGCCATTTCTTAGGAAATATTCCAGAGCTTAAAGATTTAGAATAGAATCGGAATAAATCGAAAATTAAATTTGAAATCATGTGGGTTACCTTCCATCTGGACCCTTACCTGATGTTTTTTTCAGCTTCCCAATAGCACAATATATCCATCATTTCAACATCCAAGCAATGAATGTTCATTGTTTCTGAGAAAATATTATCTACTACGGCAAAAAGGCCCATGTGCTCCCTTGCATAAGGAATTCCTATCAACGAGTGCAGAGTATAGGTCACACTCGATATAACAGTAGCAGCATGTTTAATACCACCTTTTTAAGTCGAATAAAACCTCAGTTGAAATAATTTCGAATTTACTGAACAAAGTTGATGGCTATACAGGCCGGATCGAAGTCCTAGACATATAGGGAGTAATAAGACGAATTAGCTTGTACCCGGTTTAGGCAAAGTTTTGCAGGAACGCGACCACTACAAAACTCGTGTGATTAGAACGACTCGGTCTACGACCTCGTCGTTCTAATCTTTCACAATCGTTATTGTAATCATGTTCATAAACGCACTTGTAATATAAATATTATTTTTAACCATATATGTAATGTTGACTTTACAAACTTTCTAAAAATTTGAAAATGTCACATTGCTGCTAGTACGAGTAACAATATTCCACGGGAAGTCGACCGTCATTAAAAAATCTTCATTATGTTGGCTAATAGAAGAGGCAACACAGAGAGTAAGTACTGATCGGTGCGAAGAATTTTCTCAACAAAGTCAAAATCGCTAAGAAAAAGCACTATTCATGGTTCTATCAAGCCCAAAAAGAAGATTTCACCAAATAGAACAAATATTACAAAGAAGCGACTGTGCTCATCTATTCGTAGCAGGAAGACAAATAAAAAATCAACTTCTAACTCCGCAACCTCAGACAATTACCAAACGAGTGTCAAATACGATGACAGCACAGACATCTTTTTCTGATGAAACCAGTGAAACAATAACCGATTGGAATGTCTTTCATCAAATTTTCCTGATTCAACCAATATGACATCTTCGACTATTGAATCTTAGATAGAAACCGATATTAATGCTGTTCAGCCTGAATGTAGGAAATTATATGCCATATAAAAGTCTTTCTGCGGATTTTTGTGGATTTCTGTGGATTTCGTGGATTTATTTAAAAATAATGTATTTCTGGTGTACACCTGCCTTTTGGTCAGCTGTTTATCCCTCGATTGAAACTGAATTTTTGCTGAGTGGATATTTTGATACTTGTATGCGTTTGGTTGCGATTAGCACCACGATTGGTGACTAATTTGATTGGTAAGTTGAATCACGTCTTGCTGGTACCCGCGTATATTTATGTAATGGCCTCTATTGTTGGTCCGACAACCACCTGAACAAATTTAAGGGCGGTTACACGTAATTAATAATTATTAGTGATGTTATAGGTACTCTTTGGCCTCATGAGGTGAGAAAAAGCAAGTTTTTTTCTTCTCGGCTTATTGGCATTCGTTATAAGCTAACGTATGAATCATCAGTAATTAACTTTATCTACAAGCGTTTGGTTATGACGTTTTTACATAACCATTTTTCTAGTATTTGAGTTATGTCATGAGACTCATAACAGAACAGTGGTATTATGGACTAGGTTATGAATCCATAACACAACTAGTGGTGTTATGGACTAGGTTATGAATTCATAATACAACTATTTTTGGTCATTTGACAAATGTCAAAGTTAAACCTGTAAAGGTAAAATGAAAGTAGACAACGACTAATAAACAAAAATAATTGAAAAAACATTCTTATTTTTCGTTTCGTAGATAAAACGTTGTACATCACACGTGCGTTTAAACAAGACTACAAAACTCGTGTGATTAAGGTACGGTTTGTTAGGATAGTACGCGACGCACAACTGACAACGTAAACGTCGTCATTGGTTCAGGTATGACATACACCCATTACCTGACGTCAGCGTCAGAAAACAGGTGCACGTCATACCTGAACCAATGACGACGTTTACGTTGTCAGTTGTGCGTCGCGTACTATCCTAACAAACCGTACCTTTAGAACGACTCGGTCTGCGACCTCGTCGTTCTAATCTTTTACACTTGTTATTGTAATCATGTTCATAAACACACTTATGTAATGTTTACATTACAAACTTTTTTACAATTTGAAAATGTCACTTTGCTGTCTTTTCATTTCCCTGCTCCACTTTCCGTCGTCATTTGCCGTCCTCACTTCTGGTCCTCATTCCATTATATTCACTTCAACTTCAAAATTGATTACAATGACATAAAATTTAAGCAAATATCATGAAGCTACGTTGATAGTCTAAGAGCCAGCGCCGGAAAAATTCTCTGAATTTGCCTAAGCTAGCTTTTAGACAGTTGATTATAGTTACGTACATAAATAGGTATACCGCGGTCAGTCAAGCGATCTTTAGAACTAGGAACTAGGGTGTCTTGTTGAAGTTGTCGAGATAACTTGGGTAGGGCAATGAATTTACTATAGCTAAAAATCGTTATACAGGGTGTCCCAGGGAAGAGAGTCCACCCCGATTTCAACCCCCTAGCCAGGGGAGAACAACCCCCCAAATTTGAATAGGGGACAGGGGTCGTGCCATACCTCTTTTTGAAGTTCTCATCGAGCTCCTTATGGCCCTAGAATTTTGTCTTATTATTTTCATCCGTAACGCAAAGACAGCTTGTCAAAATCTTGGAAATAGACTACCTATTGTTTTAGTGGGAGTAAAAGCGATACTTACCTCCCTTAATAAAAATACTTGAAATTGAAGTTTTTTTATCATTATTATTAATCAGGAGTACATGTGAATAATTGTAAATTGAGGGAATTTTTATTAAGGGAGGTAAGTACCGCTTTTACTCCCACTAAATCTATAGTCTGTTTCCAAGAATTTGACAAGCTGTCATTTCGTTACGGATAAAAATAATAAGACGAAATTCTAGGGCCATAAAGAACTCGATGAGACCTTCAAAAATAGTTATGACCGTTGTTCTCCTCCTGGCTAGGGAGTTGAAGCTACGAGGATGAAAAACACTGTAAAATGTTTCCCCCTCAAATCAAAAATCGACGTGTCCGAGCGTTTTTCCGGGGGTCGATTCCCAAACAGGGACTCTTATGTCCCTGATTTCACGTTGGTCATTACCTGAAAAAACTTTCTAACATCACTGTTATTTATGTGTAATATACAGGATGAATCTGAAAGTGAGGCTTTTCTTTAACTTTTTTAACAGGGTGTATCTCGCCAAAATAAGTTGTCTGGCAAAAAATTGTTAAGTTAAAAAATTTGAGCTAACGGAGGTACAGGTATTTAAGGATATTAAAATTAATAGGTTGAAAATGAAAAAGGAGTTTTTGATTGACTTTTCTGATGAAATAATGCATCTGTAGATTACCTATTATGAAATAAAACTCATTATGCTGGACCAATAGCGGCTTTTTTGCGTTTTTTTTTTTTGAGAAAATATAAACAAAATGTTCTATAGTTGGATGCCTATTCTTGAAACTGGGGAACCGGGTTTCCATGAGACCGATTGATATGGTTTTTGTCAATGTTATGCGAATATGAGTATGGGCGACTAGGGCGACAAAGATAGGACCTCCATTCTCATAAGAATGCCTTTCCCCTGTTTCGAGAAAAAGGAACCTGGAATCTTCTTCAAACCTTGAAATATCTGTATTTCCGTTTTCTTAACTTTTTTATATGAAGGATTTCGTACAATTAAATTTTCGAGTTTTTGCCTCAGAAATAAAGGGTCGAAAATAAAATTCTACCTATATGAACCTCGACGTAAAACTTCATTGCTGTCTCCAGGTTTAGTTTATCTCGACGCTACGCATCACGATAAACTAAATAGATAACCTCTTGACTAGCAATGAACCATTTTTCGTCTCGGTTTGTGATATACTGTTCCTCGGGGTTTTTCTTTTTTGGCTTCACATTCCAAATTTGCCCTATTTATCCAATTGCTTAATGGCTCGACCTGAAAATTGAGCTCCGCTAGATTTCAATATTCTGACCCTTATACCCCTTTTATTGCACCATTAATTCCTTCCTGTGCCTTCTGGTTCAGCTCAGTGCACGCGACTGCAAACTAACTTCAGGTTTCAGAGGAATCATGTACAATGTAGCCTATATACAGTGAGGGGCAAGCTACTAGGTATATAGGATGTAACCTGACGAATTTGCAGGCGTCCGCATGTCAGAAAATGACAAATCGATTTAGCGCTAACCTAGTGACAACCAGGTAAAAAGTTTCTACGGTTGTTAATAATTTTCAAAAATACGGTTGCGTTTCTCCTCGAAACCATAAACGAAATGACGCCCAGGAAAATAATGAGGATCAAGAAGCCGAATAAATTATGTTGTTGGTTGTTGGCATTAGTTAACGAAACTCCAACTATTAAACTCGTGCACTTGCGCACGAGATTGACTCAAGTACAAGGATGGTGAGGAAGCCACAGAAAAAAGGATCGTTCGTACAAAGTACGAAACTCCCAAACAATTTATCCTGCGAGGACAACATCAGGCGAATGGGGTTTTGTGAAACTGTCATTAATGATGAGATAAAAAAATGAATTGAGGAATTTCTTAGAAAAATTGTCTTTACAGATGAATCGAAATTTCAACTCCATGGTCGACATAATCCAAGTCACACCCGTTATTGGTCTGGGCTAAATCTATGGTCTGTGCCGTACTTCATTGACCCTAACCTAAGTGGTCCAAAATATTTGGATTTTTCGCAACGGCAGATAATTCCAGAAATTAGAAGATTATCTGGGTCTAGATTTAATAGAATATGGTTTCAACAAGATGGATGTCCAGCCCAAAGCACGGGTTTCATTCTGGACCATTTGAATAATACTTTTCCAAACCGTCCCATTGCTAGGTCGAGAGCTAAAATACTGTGGCTAGCCCGCTCTCCCGATCTTGCAACCATCAACGATTATTTTTTCTAGGGTTATTGCAAATGAAAAATGTATGGTGTTCAGGAGGATCGCGCCGTGAACCTAGAGCAGCTGCGTTTCAAAATTCGAGAAATAGGTATATCTAACTGTCACTCCTGTGATGCTGAATAATGTTTGTAGAGCCTTCTATGATTGTTTAGGTCATTGTTTATCTCAAGAAGGTGGACTGTTTGAACATTTGCTACATAATATTATCTGTTTAGAACTTTTGTTTTTATTTTACTTAATTTTTTTTCTATTTATTATGTTGAATACATTTTTAGTTTTTCCTGGATGGCTTTTTTAAAATACATGTTTTCTTTTCATAGAATATGAACAATAAAGTATGTTTTTTTTTAAAAGATAAAAGTCGAAATGACATTATGTTGGCAATACAATGTAAAATTGTCAAGGCTTTCAAATTTTTATTTTGTAGAAAATGCTTGTGTTGCCAACCCAGTTACTAAATTTTTGACTTGGGGAATTATCGAATTATCTTTAAAAAAAAAAACTTGTTTCGGTTCGAAAAAAAATCTATTCTTAAACTTAATTATAAGTAAGTGCGGTGTCACACTATGCGTTTCTAACGCTGCGGCAAGAAGGGATGAGTTTTGATCGGATGAACTGTACTTGTCACACTATCCCATCGGGATCCATTTAAACGGGATTTTGCCTCAGTCGAATTTTGGTAGTGGTAGTATCATGGCAAATTAATCGAAGATTGTGTGTGCTCTAGAAGCGGAGGGTTTATTAGGAAAGCTGGTGGATTCATCCTTTCAATTTGGAACGAGAGTAAAAGGTTTGCAAAGTTCTACGACAAAATTAGAATGTACGATTGTGTATACGTTCTAATTTTTCTCCTTTAATGCTTGTTTACCGTAGAAGCACTCAATGAATAGATTCACGTCAAACATGATGAAATTCAATCAAACAACAAACCACGAACTCAAAAATTTCTTTAGAATTCTAGAACCGCTGCGCTAGAACCGTCAGGTGTGACTACAAAGATACAACTGAACGTGTTTTCGTTCTATTGCGGTCGTCCGGTCGTGCGGTGCCGCCGCAGCATGATGCGGTTGCATCCGGTTTGGGTGCGGTACAAGGCTATGTGTGACAGCTCTCATTTGATACAATGGGTTCACACCATCCCGGCAAACCGGAGCGTTCTTGCCGCAGCGGTGAAAACGCTAAGTGTGACACGACACTAAGTGAAGCTCGACGAATCGATACATCTAAAAGCACGGTCCAGATGCTACGTTTTGCATAACGTTTTGTTTGCACAGTTCAACACGTGATCAGTAATCAGTAACGCAGCATCTAGGCCGGGCTTAAGTCTGTAAAATCATAAAACGTACTGATGTGAACCTGGCTTGTGAACAAACTGAACGAACGTCAAAGTCATCGAAAAAACGACAGCGAACCGACAGCGACAGGTGTTCAAACGGCTGCGGACGATCGTAAATTCTTCAAGTTGGATCCTATATATACCTAGTAGCCTGCCCCTTACTGTATAATTCTGAGTCATCCAAATAGCTAGTGGCGCCTACACCAACCGACCTACAAACAATTTGAAAAAACAAATTTGTTTTCATACCATTCAATGTGTAATTTTTACAATTAATTAAGCATTAGCACGCATTTTAATTAGAAAACGTGATAAATGCTCTACAGTACGAATACTTTGGTAGAAAGTCTATCTAGCCAAGGAAAGGCAAACATAATATAATAATAAATGATGGCTTAAGTTATTTCTTCAAGTAGCTACCTATGTTTTTTATTAAAAATATTTGGTTACAACTTTAATTTCCGTATAGCTATTATTATTGATTTAATTCCCCATTTCATTATCACTTTAAAGATATGTTTCACTCGAATAAATGACGGTTACTAAATAAAAAACAAATGTTGAATAAAAAGTTGTAAGCCTTATTAGAAATGGCCCCTAACTCATTTTGACTAGTTAATTCATGGACCTGGCAAGAAACCGTAGTAAACTATATTATTCGGGTATAGTATATACCACCATTGCTAGGCAAATGATCATAACATCGCATACAGTGTTCAAAACATCTACGTTCCGAAACAAAATTACGTTTTCGATCAAATAGAATTGTCATCAGCCACTGGTATACACATTCAGTAATCCGTTTAAATAGGGTGTTATATTTGTTGTTGACTGCTGTTGATTGCGGCCAAAATTATATTTGAATTTGGACGATGATGTGCGTTCGGGTTAGTTCGGTAATAACGTGTTAGTTTAATGTTTATTCGTGCGTTGATAAAATTACCGCCTTGTTTAGTTTGTTGCTCTATATTTATCGCTAATATTCACGAATTGGAAATATAGAGACAAACGACATGGCTGAATTACTATTGAAATACCCTGATAATAATTCCAGGTTTAATTGAATTATTCGGTTTCAAGCTCTTGAAACAATTCAAGTCAGCTGGTAGCAATCACTAATTCCAATGGAAATATTTGATGTTTTTGTTTGTTTTGTAATATTATTATTGTTCATTTGAGGAAATTAGTTTCTCATTTGGCATTGTTAGGCACTCCTACAAAGTCACAAGAAAAATGTTTGTATAACGAACTAAGTTTCAGCCCTTTTGTTGCCAGTGTATTTTGAGAGGGATAAAGTAGTGTTAAAATTAAAGTGTCAAATGCGCCCCTGTCTGAACATTTTAAAGGATTTTGTTCATTGTATGTATACTTGGCGCCATTTCGCGTTAACTAAACGAACCGGTAATAAATTCGTTAGCAGCTTTTACAACTTCGCGAGAGAATGGCACTTTTGTGTTTGTTCTTTTCTAAAAATAATTAGGACATGAACAACATTCTAGCCGGCACTTAATTTGTGACGAACTTAGCAGTCAGCCCTTTGTCTATTAGCTTCCGTTCTAAATTGATGGATTATCTTTTCTGCCATGTGCATTAAAACTTTTATATTTTTGAAATATCCTGTGGGTATCCTCATGAATTACATAATAAAATACACCCCATCAATAATAATTATCCCAAAAATGTAAAACCCGGATATACGGCCATTTTCCCTATATACAGAATCTCAATTTTATTGTCCGAAAATTGTCCAACTTTGCGTCGCATTCAACAAAAGTGTCGGGGGACACATTACCTGGGCTAATTTCCGGCCAGGTCGCATAATATTGTAAAGGCACCCGTCTAATAGCCGTGCGTCAAAAAGGTTATTTTGGACGCCTTTCGGGTTTTGTCAAATGTCGGATGACTTTGGTTTGGGTAAATATTGGATTATAATACGCTTGTAATCTTATTATGCTGTTTTTCGATTATTTGGTAAAATTTCTTGTAAAGTGTTTTTCACGAATTAGGTCGAAACGGTTTTAGATATGGCTTGCCATGGTTCTCCATGGAGACTTTTGAACTTCATTCTCGAAAAATACGAAACACAACTCAAAGAAAGAAGCACGTTTAATATTGAAAATAGGTCCCCGTCAATTTCAACTAAATTTCAATATTTTAAAGGTATCATCATTGCAAAAAAGTTAAAATGTAAAGAGGATCGTATGTCCGTGATAGCAGATATATAGCTTGTCAAAATACGTAGGTCCTGCTATGGTATAGGGTTGCATAGCTACAAAAGGACCCCAAAAACGCCAAAATCGGATTAGTATTGTTCGAGATATTCAAGACAATCTACGTAGGGATATTCCCTCGGATATTTCCTATACATAGCATAGCAGGACCTACGTACTTTGACAAGCTATATCTGGCTATCCTACGATTCTACGATCCTCTTTACATTTTAATTTTTTTTTGGCAATGATAATACTTTTAAAAAATTGAAATTTGGTTGAAATTTACGGGGGCCTATTTTCAATGTTAATCGTGCCTCTTTCTTTATCACATATTTTCTGCTATACACTCTGGTAAATTAGTCTTCAAAATTGGTTGTTAGTACTGGGATACACGTTAATATGGAACGGCCTAGAGTAAGCTCACCTTACCTAGACGCTTCTTTTCGACTCCTTGGTAAAATTAACGGCGACGCATACTTGGGAGCCTTAAAGCAGCAGAAATAAAGCGTATGTTTTCTACTATACATGTCGTAACTCATTCTTGGCAGACGTAACACAAAATAAAATATAATTTTCCACCAAGTAATTAAGATCCCAAAATTAATTTTCAGCAGAGAGTAATTTATCCTGAGATGCACGTTAAGTATGGCGTATACACAGGCTGCTTGTCTGGGACAGGGCTTTTCGTTGGTACGAGCAACGAAACTTATCTTATGTAATGTACGTAGATTGGAAATGCACTTGAAAATGTAGAGTAAGAAAAGTTTTAAAGTGGAACGAAAAGGCGTGCAAAAATAATATTTCAAGCAGACGCTAGGTATTTTCTAATCTGGTGGCTTTTGTTTGTTGTTTTATTAGATAACTGTGATAAATTACTCTAAACCGCATGCCTTATGAAGATTCTTTTGTATAATGAACATATTGAGTCCTAGGATTCTTCTGATGCAAAATACAAATAAAACTTCTGAATCCAGCAAATCGGGAGAGATGGCCTAAATGAAAATAGAATCAGTGAAGAAGGTTCGAACACAGAGAGTGAAGATCGTCCAAATGACCTAAGAATTTCAAATAACTTAACATAAAGATCAATCACGTTAAGAATTGTGCTACTTCTGTTACCTCTTACAACCTTTTTTCCAACAAAATAATTGAAGTGGACCACAGGATCTTCTCATGGAGTCGAATTTTAATTGTCCCAAGACACTTTCTAGGCACTGCCCCTTAATTTTGAAATATTAAATCTCGGTAATATTTTAGAGGTTCAAAAGCATCAATGATTAGGCTCTAATCTGTTCCAAATAGTGTCAACTGCAACTACCCTGTACACAGAAAATCTACATGAGTACCTAAATTAAATGTGTTCTATTATTAATAAGCAGTTCAAGTAGATTCTCTTTCTCTTCTTCTTCTTCTTCTTCAGCCTGTTATCATTAATCTTTGAATATGGGCCACCTCCGATTCTCGCCATTTTGAGCCACTTGTCACTTTTCACCAGAGCATAGGTAGATGGATTCGCTGACTTTTTTCAAAGGCAAATTCTGAAGGATTATTCGTTATCATTTTTATCGTCCCCATATACATCAACTGTAGCACTTTCAAATTGTTGGGAACAAGTACCAGCGAACCGTAGGTGATTTAGTGATTTGCAGTTTATATTTATACCAAGTTCCATTGATATCATATTTCTGTCTGACTCATCTCCTGAATGAAATTGTATTCATTGTATATTATATTGTATCCTCTTCCAGCTGTACTGTCAATGAATCATTTTTGTAGGTGTAATGAATAAGCGGTCTGTAGGTATCTTGAGTCAAGTCAATAGTTGTTGCTACTATGGCCTAAGAGCACAATTCCATCGAATGCCTTCTCATAGTTCATAAGAGCGAGATAGAGGAAAAAAGGTTATTCGTTGGCTTTCTTCTGTGAGAATTTTTTTGGTGAAGAGAGGTCAGAAGAACTAAAACCTTGGCCAAAACCACTCGGTTCAATGGGTTGGAAGCTATTCATTTTAGGTAATAAAAGGTTGATGATGGTTTTCATGAACACCTTATGTAATCATAATAACAACGAGATGGGGAAGTATCTTCTGATGTCCGTCCCAGCACTTTTTTTTTAACAGCAGAGCTAGGAGACTGCCATTTTTTTTTTGAAATCCCAAATTCTTCAACATCTGCTATATCCTCCGAACCGACTATTTGTTCAATAGATTAATCGATCCAAACATACACGACAGATCGGTATAAACTAGTAGACTCTGCCCTCTTCAGGATCTCTTTACCACAAGAAGTAGCAGCCGCCCAACCTCCAGGTCACCTAAATGGAGGGTCGATTCGAGACATTCACAGGTCACTGCTAAACATCAATACGGATACCAGTTTAAACTATAAATTACCTACAGTCTACAGTGATGCCCTTTGATGAAAACCACTACGAAACTGTCATACACACAATAGTAGTATTTCAAGAAGGTTCCATCGGACAAAAACAGAACAAACCAATCCAACCAATCAACTCTGAGGATTTCTGGTTCAATTTTATGCGTCAAGCAGTCCTGTTCTGCGGATAAGGACAAATAAACCAAAAAATAGGAAAGGCGTGAAAAGATCACGAATGAATTGTGCGGTATGGTAAAGTTTAACCATTATTAATTGAAACTTCATAAAAAAGGCGGCTCAGTTGATCTCTTTGAAGTCACGTAGGAATCCATAGGCGTCTAAATATTATTATCATGACAAATGAAAACAAATTGGTTAACAAAGAATAAATATACTCCAGATATTTCCATAAAAACTGAAATGACGAACGCCAATGCCCCGAAATTCTAGCTGATTTACTTCGAGAATACAGTGGAGTTGATACATTAAATAAATGGGCAAAATTCATACAGTAGGTAATCCTTAAAATTCCGTTTTAATCTATTGAAATAAATCAAATATAAATATTTGAATGGGAATATTATTCCTTTATTAAAAATTCAAATTTGAAATTGATTTTTATTCAATTATCTGTGTAATTTTATACTTTTGTTCACTTCTAAAGAAAATATCTCACACTGTCAACAAGAGCGGCTCACCTTTGTCGGCAAGCGATAAAGCCCAGCGGCATCGCCGACAATTTTCAAGTTTTTTTGCCGGCGTGCGGTGTCTCTGTTATAGTGTACCAGGACTAGGCATAAAAATATAAAAATTATTTTATATTATTATAAGGGATATTTTTCTAATTTTGAGTAGTCACCATAGAGATGCGATTTTCAATTGATAATGGTAATACTTCACGCATGAAATTGTATAAATTAGGGAAAGTCAAAACAAAATAGACAACAGCGCATTCTCTTTCTTTAATAGTAAGAACGTCTGTAGTAAGAACTGAGAACCAGTGTATACCTTAAAAATGAAAGTATGGTAATATTTACGTGAGTATACCTCAGGGAAATAGAGAACTCTAATACCCCAAGGGTAAGTCGCTCACGGATTATGCGCTATCTGTCAGTAGTTTGATTTGTAGCTGATATCAGTAAGTGCAGTTTTATTCAAAAGTATTGAATATACGTAAAAATCTAATTGGATGGTGAATAACAAGAACGCATTGCTACTTCAACTGGTAAACTTTTTCTGCTTTGTTTCGATATAAACTAGATTTTTACTGCATAACTTATTTCCATTAAAAGAGAACAAATCAAGCCAAAAAACTCCATTTACGCTTTGAACCTTTGTCCTACATTGCAAAACGAGAAAACACTTAAACTTCATTTAACGCCATTCGCATATTGCCCTTTGTGACAAAATTACAATTGCCATGCATTTCTGGGTTAAACGCTTCGCATTGTAAAAGTTTTAATGACAATCTCCCATGGTATAGTTCTGAGGTTTTGTCGCTGTTAATAAATAAATACAAACTTCTACCTTATATTCAATCAAATTCTAATTATCAACAAATTTATATTAACTCAAATAAGTATACTTCAACTGACCATCAGTAGTAGAGTAGTTAAATCCATTTCGAAAATGCCACTGGTTGTAATTAGAACTCCCGCGGCCAGAGTCCAATGTGTTTACCCAAATTCCCGAATTCTCAAACTGCAACTCCAGGATAATGGCTACTATACAATGCAACTAAGTGAAGTTTAAATATCCTATTGCCATACTCTGCGTGCAAAGTTTTCAGTAATAACTAGGAATTGTAATGTGAGTTGAGGGTGAGAAAGTTTTAGATGGACATAGGGCATTATTTGATGTAGAAAAAGGAACGTTGGATGTTAAAAAAATAGTTATTTATGAGTGCGACAATCACAGGAGTGAAAAAAGGTGCTTTACGCACGTATTACATACAAATTTTTTTCTACAACCAATCAATTACCTATGTGTAAAAAAAATAAATTTAGACGAATACTTTACGCACTAGTGCGTAAATAATTTTCACTTTACGCACTACTGCGTGAAGTAATTTAGGTACCAGAAAAATACCAAATTGACAGTGTCGACATCTGTCATTGACATTACTTTACGCAATAGTGTGTGAAGTGAATTACTTTATGCACTAGAACAAAAGGGCTTTTATGGACTAAATAATCTTCTCTTCGAACATTGAATAATACATTCATTCTTGCTGGATAATAAACTGATTAATGATACGAATTCTACACACCCCGTGGATTCCAAGCCGGAATCCACGACCTATTGACCAATCAAATTCTCCGTATCTTCAGAATATACGGGCCGCAACGAGACAATACCAACATAACATGACTGACGTCTACTCTCAGATCACGAAACTTCCGTTTTGAAATAATTGACTTTTGATTTTACTTGTTATTTCTTACAAAAACGAACGATTTTCTTCCAAAAAGTTCGAAGAGGAAGTATAGTCTTCTACTCGCAAATAATGGCTATTGGAGGGTAGACCACATTGGGACCGCTTTCACAGTGGGACATTACATTTTCTCTAAGACCTTAGAACATATTTGTGATTTGGCAACCCTGCAATAAGTCTAAGATGGATGACAAACGTCACCAGCCATATTGCCGCCTACGGCGCAGTTGTTTGTTGATAGTATGTGATCAACGTGGTTTTAAGAACCTCTAAGTAACTTTTACCTGAAATATACACAGTTAAAATTCGTCAATTGTGCAGTCTCTTCAATTTGCAAGTAGGTAAGTATATTTAAACATACACTTTTAGCAATATATTTGCGTTCGAAGAGATTTATTAAAACATTTGGTTAAGAAACTACACTAATTTTATTGTTTGCCCAGCGGATCTGAGTCTACGGAAGGAATTCGGACGTAAATCTGCCATGTTGTCACGTTCAATTATTAAAAAGCGAAAATACCAGGCATGAAGTATAGTTCATTTGAAAATCCATGAAAAATGGTAGGTGGTAGACGCTTTTTACTCATTGGGCGTCGACCGGTGAGATACCACCATGCCAGAATTGAGTAGCGCTAAGTGGTATCACCACGTTCCGCTACTGCGCTGGCAGTCCGGTTCCAACAATGAGTAACAGATAGCATGATGGCGCCTCCAGGATCAAAATATTCCGGAGGTAAAATACCCGACCACTCGGATCTCCGGGCGTCGGGTGATCCTGGGGGTCCTTCATGCAAAGATATAAAGAGAAGATCAAAAACTCAACTCAGAATTGATTTTAGCAATATAAGAGGAATAAGTACAAATATGAATTCAGTTCACCAACATCTTGAAGAACAAAGACCTGACATCCTTGTTCTCACTGAAACTAAAATCAGTTCTGCAACACCTATTGTGAACTATCTTTATCCCGGCTATGACCTACACCACCGATTTCGACATAATTTTGGGATCTGTGTGTACATTAAAAATGACCTTTCATTTCATCGAGAGGAGAAGCTAGAACCAGCGAACCTTGATATCATATGGCTAAAATTCACCTCAAAGTCATCGACCAAGTTTATCTGCTGCCTCTACCGACCGCCAAGTAACACCGATTACCAAAACTTTTTCGCGACATTATCCGAAAGCTGTGATAGTATACAGTCAAACTATCCACAGGCGGAAATTGTCTTTTTAGGCGATTTCAACGTCCACAATATACCCTGGCTGAAACACCACAACAAAACAGATAACGAAGGCAGAGAAGCAGAAGCTTTTGCCATAAGTTGTGGTCTAACGCAGCTTGTCGATGAACCTACCCGTATCTCAGAAAGGGGCGAATTTGCAGCGCTTTTAGACTTGTTCCTAACTACCAATCCTGACTCGTACACAATTCAAGTAGATGCTCCACTTGGTTCGTCCGATCATAAACTTATAATAACAAAGTGCGAAATGCTCATCCCACCAAGCCTACAACCACTTCCTCGTAAAATGTGGCACTATAAATCGGCAAAATGGAATGACCTAAAACAGTATTACCTGGATTTTCCATGGCAAGAGGTTTGCCTTAAAACAGCTGATCCCACTATTTGCTGTAATGAAATAACACAAGTAATCTTATCTGGAATGGACGCATATATCCCACATACAACTAAACGTAGAGCTAATGCAAAACCTTGGTTCAACAGCCAGTGTCAAACGGCTGTACAGAAAAAACACAGAGCATATAACCTTTGGAAACGACAACAAACCGCTCAAAACCACGCAGAATTTATAGAAGCCAGAAATAGTTGCAAAATTACTATTGACTCCGCTAAAGAAACATACAATCAAAGAATAAAAAACAGGTTGCTGAATTGTCCAAGTAGTTCTAGGTCTTTTTGGTCTCTTGCAAAAGCTGTTGGATCTAACTTCACCAAGTCATCCATACCACCACTTACAGATAAAAATAATCACTTAGTCACAACATCAGAGGAAAAAGCCAATTTGCTTGCCCAAATGTTTTCCTCCAACTCCAACCTAACAGTGCCAAACGGAAAAACTCCACCGTTCATTGAAAGGGTTTCCCATAGTATGCCAGAGGTACCCTTTTGTCACAGAGAAACACGAAAATCCCTAAAAAAGCTGGATATAAACAAAGCAATGGGTCCGGATGGCATTCCCGCAATAGTACTCAAAAATTGCGCCAACGAACTCACCCCAACTTTCGCAAAATTATTCAATTTGTCTCACAGGCAAGGAGTATATCCATCATCATGGAAGTCTGCCGCAGTACAACCCATTCCAAAGAAAGGAAAAAAGACAGATCCGTTAAACTATAGACCAACTGCTCTACTTCCGGTGATATCAAAAGTAATGGAAAGAGTTGTGAACAATCACCTAACCAAGTACTTGGAAAAGTACAAAATTATCAACGATAAGCAATACGGATTTCGAAAATATAGGTCAACTGGCGATTTACTTACATACGTCACTCACTTATGGCAAAAAGCGATTGAGTTGCGGGGTGAAACAAGAACAATTGCCTTAGATATATCTAAAGCATTCGACAAAGTTTGGCATGAAAATCTGCTCAACAAGCTCAAAGCGATGGGATTATCGCCGAAACTTTGCACTTGGTTTGAAAGTTACCTAAAGGACAGATCCATTTATGTGGCACTGGATGGCCAGAACTCCAACTCTTACCAAATAAATGCTGGTGTGCCACAGGGAGCAATCCTTTCGCCAACTCTTTTCCTGATTTACATAAATGACCTCATAGATAAAACAGTAAATCCACTTTATTGCTTTGCAGACGATGGCAATGTATTCTCCTCACTCATACCACCCACAGGTCTTTCCGCACGTGAATTCCATCATCTTAGACTAACTCAAATATCGCAGATAAATAACGACCTGGAGATAATAGAGGACTGGGGTAACAAAAACCTTGTACAGTTCAACGCGCAGAAAAACCAAGCAGCTCTGTTTTCAAAAAAGACCAGAACCGGTGAGCCAAACATCATGCTATCTGGAAGTGCTGTCACATTACAGAGTCAGTTGAACATCTTGGGGGTTACTGCAGAGACCAACATGTCTTGGCACAGTCACGTGGCAGATATTGCTAAAAGGGCCTCCCAAAAGCTGGGGGTGCTATTTCGTACAAGACATCTATACACACCAAGCCAATTGCTGGCACTCTACAAAGCCCAGATTCGACCAACTATGGAGTACTGCTCACATATATGGAGTGCAGCACCCAAACATACCTTAATGCTTTTGAATACCGTGCAAAAACGAGCTATCAAGCTGATCAATGACCCCGCACTTACTCGTAACTTGGATGGTCTCGAACATCGCAGATCTGTGGGCGATTTATCTCTCTTCTACAGGTACTATCACGGAAAATGCTCTGAAGAGTTGGCACGTATGATTCCACCGAGAGTAGCACCTACCAGGCGAACCCGTCAAACAGACGGTAACCATGAATTTACTGTCAAACTAGAGGCACCAAGAACCTCATTATATCAGAATTCATATCTCTGGAGAACAGCACCGCTGTGGAATAAACTCCCTGCGATGGTTTTCCCTGCAGGTTACAACCTGAACCGTTTCAAGACCAACATACACCGACACTTCCGCGCACTTGCCGCTTCTCGAGCGTGATAGGACATTTCCTTGCGAGTGCGCATATCCGTAAAAAAAAAAAAAAACATTTTTTAATAACAAAATATAGATACCAATAAAACGCTAAATATTTCAACGTGGTTGTTAGATCTATTCTTATTCTAATAACTGATTTCTTCAATTTTGTCCATTGTAAAAAATAAACATTTTCTAAAGATACCATGAATTTTTGACAATTTGGCAAGCATCCGGCATGGATGAACCTGATTGGTGGAATTTTTGGCAGGATGGCCGTTGCCACGGGAAACCATGTCGTTGTCAATGGGCTAACGTCACCTTACGTCTCGCTATTGGCCAGGGCTTCCGTCATTGTATCCTCCCATCTTGGAATATCGATTTATATTGAAATATCCAGTGGCGGGGTTTTGGTCATTTTCGATTTTCGTGTAGGAGTTGCAATACGATAACACTTCCAAAAAATTCCGCACGCAGCTGGGTATTTTATGAATGGAATCAGCCATTTTTTTTACAACTGCATTCCCCTAACCGTTGCCCCGTAGACACAGAGTCGCTGGGCAGACATTATGTTGTTGATGCTTGTTTACACAGTGGGACGGCATTAGTAGTACACACTCACTGTGTACTACTCATGGTATATCATGGCATTTTGTTCTAGTAAGGAAAGGAAGACACAAACTTTAAAATGGTGAGATCTAAAGACAAGCCTAGAAAAATGAGGAAAGCTTCCGGAGAAGATATGGTTGCAGCTATCAAGCTAGTTACAGGTTACAGAATAAGAGAAGCTGCGAGAACTAGTGGAATTCCACTACAGACATTGCATCGATATGTGAAAAAGGCCCAATCACATCCAGGTACTGAAATAAGAACGCAGCCGCATTATGAAGTCTGGCAAATATTTAGCAGAGAACAGGAAACTGATCTTGGAGAGTATTTACAAATAAATACTAAACTGGCGTATAGATTATCAACTGTAGCTTTAAGAAAATTAGCTTATGATATCGAAAAAGAGAACAACATTAAAATTCCACAATGACCACAATCGTGGGTAAAACAAAAAATTACTGGCAAAGAATGGATGAGAGGTTTCTTATATCGCAACCAGAAACTAAATATTAGAAAATCTGAAGCTTGCAGTCTATCTAGACTATCATCGTTTTAACAAGCACAATGGCACAGATCACCTAATGCAGATGCGTAAGTAATGTCTGCCCAGCGACTCTATGTCTACGGGGCAACGGTGAGGGGAAAGCAGTTGTAAAAAAAATGACTGATTTCATTCATAAAATATCCAGCTGTCTGCGGAACTTTTTGGAAGTGTTATCGTATTGCAACTCGTACACGAAAATCGACAATGACCAAACCACCGCCACTGGATATTTCAATATAAATCGATATTCTAAGATGGGAGGATAAAATGACAAGAGCCCTGGCCAATAGCGAGACATAAGGTGACGTTAACCCATTGACAACCGCATGGTTCCCCCTGGCAACGGTAATCATGCCAAAAACTCCATCAATCAGGTTCGTCCAGTCCGGATGCTTGCCAAATTGTCAAAAGCTGATGGTATCTTTAGAAAATGTTTATTTTTTACAATAGAGAAAATTGAAGAAATCAGTTATTAAAATAAGAATAGATCTAGCAACTACGTTGAAATATTTAGCGTTTTATTGTTATCTATATTTTTTCATTAAAAAAATGATTTTCAAATGATTTCAAATGATACTTCATGCCTAGTATTTTCGCGTTTTTATAATTAAACGGCGCAACATCGCACATTTACGGCCGAATTCCTTCCGTAGACTCAGAACCACTGGGCAAACAATACGTATACTTTTCGTCGACGATATTCTGTGACAAAGCCGCGGGCCAGCCCCCGGACGCATAGATACAGATCGCCCGCCTCAGGACCATTAACGTGGCCGAGTGCGTGAGCGTGTTTCAGCCTGTGTGTTTACATATTTTTGCGGGTAAAAAAGAATATTTTTTTGCTATTTGTGAACCAATTAAAGAAATAATATTATATTATTGATCTTCCGCATTTATATAATAAATATGTTCAAAATACATTGACGCGGCATTGGTGCGGCCAGCCTATGTCCATCAAATTAATCTTGAACCACGAATTCGCCGCTCTTTCGCATCTGTATGTAGGTGATCTGTGACAATGGTACAGTATTTTTTAATAACCTGGAGTCCATTTTGAAACGATTTCCATAGTAAGCAGATGGATCACGAGTCGTCAACTTGGACGAAACCGGCCTGACTACAGTCCAAAAGCCCAAAAAGGTCATTGCACACAAGGAAGTAAAGCAACTAAACCAGAGCACTAGTGGCGAGAGGGGAGAACTAGTAACTCTCTTGGTGGGTATTTCAGGTGAGGAACATTTATACCTCCAGTAATGATTTATCCTAGAAAAAATTTCAAACAAAATATTATTAATGGGGCACTAATTGGAACACTTGGCATAGCTAATTCATCCGGGTGGATGACAACAGGACTATTTGTTTCTGCAATGGAACATTTCATCAAATACACAATTAGTACAAAAGATAATCCCACTTTACTCATATGTGATAACCACGAGTCCCATATGGGTATTCAAGTATTAAACATGGCCAAGCAACATGGAGTCATAATGTTAACACTGCCCCCGCACTGTATAAGATGCAACCATTAGATGTAACAGTCTTTGGGCCATTATACAATTATGATGGGGCAAATATACAATTACGATGCTCCCAATGTAGCTTATTTGCCGTGGCGCCATCTACTTGAAATTGCTTGCTGTTTTCACCTTCAAAATTCGTTTTAAGGTCATCTCAAAAAATCCTCAATAATTTCCAAAATCCTTTGGCATAAACATTATTTGATATATTATCTACAATCTCTATACAATTAGCTTTTTTTAGTTTTTCGTGGTTATCAATAAAATATGCTTTTCACGGATCCGAGCTTGATAAACTGCAAATATGCAACCACCAACACATTTAGTTGTTTTGGTGGCTGCGAACCTAATTTTTGAATTTAAAAAAAAAAAGGCAGAATATCGAAAAACCAAAATAAGGAATTGTAGATAATCGATTAAATAATGTTTTTCTACAAACGTGTTAAAAATGCAATTTTTAACACCTCCCCGAAGCATTAAAAATGTTACTTTATCGCACTAGTGCCATAAAGTCTTTATAGCACTAGTGTTAAAAATGAAACATCAAATTTTGAGAGCGAACGTCAAAAAAAGTTTGTATTTTTAGTTATTTATATTGATATTAATGGTGAAATTTGAACAATTGAGGTAGCCCGATTGGCCGCCTTATTTATATTTTTCAAGGGATTGATGCAAACCTCTTTTTGTTCTGTATTTTGTCGCATTTTTAGCAAAAAGCATTACTGACCACGACAGACTTTCAAGAAACTGACAAGACATTTCATTACCTGTAAAACAAGGTGCTAGTTGTTTGGATTTTTTGACAAATGTCAAATTCAATGATTTTATGTAGGAAAGATGCTTCCAATTTATTACCTATTCATATAAAAATGCAATTTGTTACTGGTTATTGCTTTTTATTGCCGTTTGTAGAAAAAATATTGTATGATATTTGTGTTAAAAGTATTTTTAAGGCACTTATGTGAAAACTTTCACATGTGTGCCTTAAAAATGTACTTTTAAAACTTATATCATAAATAACTATTATTTTTCCAAATTTGAGCCAATTCTGAAGTGACGTTTTTTTAAAGACCTTAAAACAAGTTTCGAAAAATCAACCAATCAGAGCACTGCATTCTCATCGTTGTTGCGGCCTTAAGGGCATATTTATGTTAGTTTTGTGTCTATACAGGTCCGAGGAGTAACAGCGGATCTGCTGTAGATCAGCTCCTCATTTGCACTGCTCAGTCCTTGCTGCGTGTCTAATCCACAGTTCCTAAATCAGCAGAAAGGACTGTCGAGGCCTCCTTTCTGTGCTGGAGGTTGATATGAACCACCTTTATCGCCATCTTTTTTCTTTCCGATGGCGTCCGAGTTAGCCTTTAAACTGTGTCCTCTCCAGGATCTTGGATGGGTTTTCATTCATACAGAAGAAGAGAAGTTCAGGAGCGACCCTTCCTCCATTTTTCTGCTCAGCAGGAGCCATTCTCTCATCCTTAGTCCTGGATTTTGTATCCCAAGGCGAGTCTTGATGACTAACTCAGGACGTTTCTAGGGCGAAAATAAGATATTCTGGCCTTGCTGGAAGATTCTTAGGGTTAAGAACCCTCAGTTGTGCACCCTCCCAGGGTTGACCTAAGGATGCTTCGCTTCTCCTGAGCCAGTCTGATGTCTGCTGGGTAACGCATCTCATCCATAGGATTCCTGCGCTGAACGATGTCCTGTTGAGGGGCGGGTTGGTGATGTTTGACGGAGCAGCAAGCATCGCATCTACTAGGGCATTTTGGATCAGGTCAGCTCGGCTCCGATCCAATGTGGTAGATGAACTAGATCCAGGCGCATACGGCAAACATCCAACAGACCTACTTCGCCTACTGCAGGGATCCAGAGTTTTGGAATGGCTGCATTAAACAGGAGTTTATTCAGACGACAATCCCACCATCGTCCGTGAATCACCGCCAGTCGGATTCCTCTAGTCACGTCGTTATAAGAGCCAGTCTCTGGACCTGATGGAGCACTTCTAGGCTTCTTAGCACTGGTATCTTTTTTATGGCGTCTGAGACTTAAATCGAGGCCTTTTGTGCTTTCAGTCGTTTCCATCTTTTCCGGCACCGCCTTGCTCTTTGACTGTAGACCATGGCCACGTCCATCTTCCGCGTCTTTGTGAGCCTTCTCTTTTGAGCCCCAGAGATTTGTTTACTCCGATATTCCTAATCTTCTCGATGAGAAACTCAGCGTCTTTGGATTTGTCCTCTGACGTTTTTTGTACGGAGTTTTTGGTAGGTTCTCCGTGAATCCGACTATCATAGTCTGTTGTTTGAACTTCTGTGATAGTTGTGCTAGAAGGGTCAGAGTCAGAACCTAACCCCTCCGTTCCCTCGGTTTTCTTTTATTTTTCTTTATGGTCCGTTGTTGTTCTAACAAGTAATCGGGAAGGAGAAATTGGGGAAGGAGAAACTGGTTTCCACGAAAGCGGCACCGATCGTCATATAGCCGTGGAAATATTTGTCATTACGTTTAACGGTGACTCTCACCGTTACCAGGAACCGCTTGCAATGAAAAAAATTGACAAATTGACGTGCTCCGTAATACCTGGGTCCTTATTCTAGAAACAGGAGAGCAATGTTCCCAGGAGAACGAGTGTTCCGTCTTTCTCAATAATATGCAAATGATAATATGAGTAACAAAGTCGGAGCACTCGTTCTTCTGGGAATGCTGCTCCCCTGTTTCAAGAATTAGCACCCTGGTGTGCGGGCGCAACTCGTGGGTTGCAGGTGAGCGTCCAATGAGAATCGAGTTTGCTACGAGCTTGTGTCATATTCGTATTCAGGGACGAGTACAGAAATTATCGTTCCTTCTTTCTTTGTAACGTGTAATTCGACAAAGAGCAAACTAATACTTTACGTATTACTTGAACTTACCGCAGTGTTCTTTAAGGTTATGTTAGAATATACTTGACATTCCTTTGCAATTTCATGGTGCGATGTTGCCGGATGAAACATTTATCAAAATAAAAGTGCAAACGATGTTAATATACACTTTAAAGCTCTTAGGCCAAGGCACTTAGCGAAATAACAGCCATATTTTAACATAAAATTTAACAGCAAACTATCGATGCAATATTGTTAAGGATCATTTATTCTTCTTTTGTCTGATTTAAGGCGTTGTAAAACACTTGACAATATATCCCTTCTTCAATGTTAAATAGCCGTGTTCGTTTTTGTCATCTTTTTCGTCGATTTGCTTCGAAATTTTGACAGGCACGTGATTTGTAAATTGAAACTGTCTGATCGAGTCACGTGCCTGTCAAAATTTCGAAGCAAATCGACGAAAAAGATGACAAAAACGAACACGGCCAATGTTTGGTTTGTATTGATTGTTTACATTTGTTCTGAAACAATACAATCTGGCTACACTGCCCACGAATTGCGGGCGCGTGTCATTTTTTATTACTTTCTAACCTGTATTTATTACAATTACGCTCTCTTTTTCTATTTATGCGAGACACGTCAATTATTTTGTGACGTCATTTGTCATAATATTACGCTCGCTATTTGACGTTGCCGCTTTCGAGGAAAACAGGGCTTAATTCCCACTCAAATGGTTGCGTTCCTAAGCACTCAACATGTTGAGTGATTAGTCAGCGGCTTTGTTGAAAACAGATGAAAATCAGCGCTAGGCCAATCAAAACTTTTCTATCTTGTGCATTCCACTAGCTGGAACAAAGCCGCTTACTAATCACTCAACATGTTGAGTGCTTAGGAACGCGACCATTGTCTCTATTGTGAATAGATAATTGGGATCATGTCATAAAGAACTTCAAACAAGCTATAAACATAGTTTGGAAGATGTCCTGCTTATGGATACTTTACGTATATATCATAATATCATGAGATAGCGGACATGACAAATCAATGTAACGAAACACACGCTGTCCGTTGCCACATAAGTGAGTAGAAAAAATATCCGCATCAGGACCGATGATTCCATCATGGAAGAATAAGCTTTAACTATAATTAACCACGAATTTATTTTAGTTTTGCAAATTGGTACCAATTTACCCTTGTTTTCCAATTTTACCCAATTAAAAGTTTTGATTATTTTGACCTTTATTTTAATAAAAGTAATTTAAATGAAGCCCTCTGAGCAGTCCCACATTATAACTTGCATATATTTGCATATAAAAAGGATACGAGAAGGAAAACCTAAATAATTTATTTATGTTTTGAATAGTCATAAAATTCAAAGCGTTGTTGATGAAGTTATCTTTGGTTCGTCTTCCTTTGATTTAGATCAAAAAAAAAAATGACAGAGGACCCTTTTTCTTTTATTCTTATATTTTCAGATGTTTTGCAAAAATAATTTGCATCTCTAGGACACTAGAATAAATAGCAAAAATTAACATTATTACAGGTTCTTATATGGTTATGGTTATGATGGAATTTACTACTGCTACTGCTTATTATCAATTGACAAATTAGGTACTTACTTAAACTACATTGTGAGAAAAGAATATCATGCACTATGATATGATTTCATTTCTTTTTTTACCGTGGATTTTATTTTTGAACAGAATCATTTTTTCATTCATTCATACTTTGGATTGATGCTGCCATTTAAACCTTTTCCTTCATTTTCGATTCTAACTTAGCATTCATGCTAGGACAATGAAAGATGATTTATATTTATTCAAAATTTTTGTTTCTATCTAGTTACCTATGATATTTTTCGTGAAATTGGTTTTGGTAACAGTGATTAGTGACAGTGCTCTGCTTTAGAGGTTATTGATAATATTGATATTATATTTAAGGTATTGCATTGCAATATAATGCATCCAGCATCAGCTACTGTTGGTGACTTTCTGGAATAAAATAACAAAAAAAAAATCTTTGGATAGAACATTCCAAAATGCATTTACCCTGAAACTTTTTAAAATTAAACGCCAAGACATAAAATTAATGTCGCGAGCGTTTTCATTACGCCGGAGAAGTGCTGATGCTTTTTTCGTAAGTCCAACCCAGGAGACCCTCGACTCCTTCGAAGACGACTACGTCGTTTTTTTGTTTTCTTGTACTCTAATACAATTTCCGGAAATGAATAGAACATCGGACAAAGAGGCAACAAAAGAAAATTGATTCCTGAAGTCGCAAGCGAAAAACTTCCGAATAACGGCTAATAATGCAAATAATGGACCAAAAGTTCGTTAGAATGTGGTATTTTATTTTTGTTCTAACGAGCATTTTTTCATAGTATAGTAAAATTAAAATTGATCTTATTAATGGGAGACGCAAAAAAATACATTTTTTAGTAAGTTGCATTATCTACTTTTTTCAATTCGAGTTGGGCTTTTTTGTTTTCGAATTAGAGATAGGCTTTCAAAAAAAGTACGAATAGTCTGGATTCGTCCTGCTTGCGACAACTTCATTTGTATATCTCCAAACTTAGTTCATTTTTTCTTCAATAATTAATATGTTCTAGAAAATTACTCAAACGTATGTGTTGTATGGCAACTTACTCTAATTTTTGATTATCTCTAGAAATTTTGTATTATTCCATTTATGAAAGAAAAATTAATTAGTTTTACGTCCTAAATAATAAAGACCTGCAAGCACTAAGTAAACAATTTGCTGGGATATAAGGCCTTCGGCGTTTTGGTGATCAGCAGAGGTTGCAAAGTTAATCGAAGTCGGTTTATCTAGGAAAGTTTTCCTATAGCCATACTGTTCATGCATGGAATATTTATCCAGAAAATGAAAATTGGAAAGCAAATTGTTAATTTTGTGGAGATGAAAATAAGTGCATATATAAAAAATTTAACGAGCTTTCTCATTTCATATTTCCAAATTGTTACAACTTGTATCGGAAAGTTTAGATACAATTGAATAAGTTTGGCTTTTCTCATTAATGTGATGACCGGTCCAGCAATAGAAGCCGAATATCTTGGAAATGCAAGGATATAGGACATGGATTTTATTAGAAATTTGTATAGACATCGTTTTTATTCATAACTTTTTAATACAAATTTCGTATATTTTTGCCGTCCATTCTTGTTGATATACGAACTAGTCACGTGTTCAGTTACTCTATACCCGAGTTCAGCCCAGAAAATTGACCTCTGGTCAAGGTTTGGTTCATTTTATTATCAGGCGAAAATAAACAGGACGACATTTTGAAAAATAGCAATCGGAAATATCTATTAGACAAAAAATACTATCAGGAAGATCTCAAATACGTATCAGAGGATCTGAGGGGGAACCAAAATGAGGCACTTTCTGAGTCTGACCAGACCTCGCCCTACCCCTTATAACTAACCTTGTGTTGCACATCGTTGGATAGCTCGTTATTTTCTCTTTACCAGTCTTACAGCAAAATCTTAAATCGAATGATTAGTTTTTGAGATATCGGTGTTTAAAAGTAAGCAACATTGACCATCTCTTGACAAAAGAGTTCTGTCATGAAATTCTCAAATATACATCGAAGAAACCAAATAATGTGGTTACTGCCTAACGCTTACCCTTCTTGCTTTTGTCTGGAAATCATAAAAATTACTAGTTTGCAAAAATTTTGCTTACCTACTTTTAAACACCAATATCTCAAACATTATTCGTACGATTTGAGATTTCGCTATAAGATTGTAAAGGGAAAGCAAAGAGCTATCCAACAATGTGCACATACGCAGCTACCTTCGTATTAAAAAAAAAATAAGTTAGGGTAGGTAGTAACCCCCCAAAGGGTGACGCGGGCTGACTCAAAAAGTACCTCCTTATGGTTCTCCTTCCAATCCCCCCATAAGTATTTTGGATCTTCCTTATAGCAGTTTTTTTTCTAAGAAATATTCCCGATTGCTATGGGTACTTTTCAAATTGTCACCTTGTATACTCTGTTAACTTTCAGGCATGGAGCCAGCCCTAAGAAATTGCTCATCCTCATAGAAAGCTGCTGTATCACAACATCTTTTCTTCAACGATCCTACAATTTTATCTAGAAGTATCTCCATGTCCTTCTCTCTTACTATTCAGACTTTAATGATAGGTACTTCACCTTTTCCATATACAATTTGGTATTATTAAAAACCCATTTCCAAACAACCATTTTCAATAAGATTACCATCCGATTCAAAAATTTCTATACCTGACCCAAAACGCTTGAAACAGTTTACGGCCTCTTAACACTCTAATTATAGAGTAATTCCCACTTGAAAAATTTACCTTTTGATGGCAAAACAGAGCTTTTGTCAAAAATTATAAATTTAAATCGCTATTTGTCCGGTAATGTTACCTTACCAAGCTACTATTATAGGAGGGATATTTTCAAGAAACAGACATGCGGTTGGTGGTTTAAACTATGAATTTTTAACTGGTTCACCTTTTATGGGTGGATGATGGACGGTTTATGGAAAAAGGTTCGATATTTTTGTCTGCAAGAAAATTATAATACCGCAGATTTATAAATTTGAAACTTTTGTCCAAAGTTTAGGTTAAATAAATATATTCAACTAACCTAAGCTTTCTACCAGTTGTTGCATATTTTGTGCTAAAATAGTTATTTATGATATAAGTGTTAAAAGTACATTTTTAAGGCACGCGAATTCTGCAATTCACATAAGTGCCTTAAAAATACTTTTAACACAAATATCATACAATATTTTTTCTACAAACGGCAATAACCAGTAACAAATTGGATTTTAAGAATGAATAATAAATTGGAAGCATCTTTCTTACATAAAATTATTGAATTTGACATTCGTCAGAAAAGTCAAACAACCAGCACCCTGTTTTACAGGTAATGAAATGTCGTGTCAGTTTCTTGAAACTCTGTCGTGGTTAGTAGTATTTTTAAGTGCTAAAAATGCATGAAAATACTGGAGAAAAAGAGGGTTGCATCGATCCCTTGAAAAATATAGATGGGGCAGCCAATCGGGCTACCTCAGTTGTTCAAATTTTACCATTGATATCAATGTAAATAACTAAAAATACAAACTTTTTTTAACGTTCGCTCTCAAAATTTGATGTTTCATTTTTAACACTAGTGCTATAAAGACTTTATGGCACTAGTGCGATAAAGTAACATTTTTAATGTTACCGGGGGGTGTTAAAAATTGCATTTTTAACACGTTTGTAGAAAAAATCAATTATTAAGGAAAAATAATTTCCGTTTTTATGGAATGTTTGTCATATCAATAGTCATACCTAATTGAAATGTTTTTTTTTTATTCGTTTTAATTTGAAGAACAATCTGAGAATTTTTGTGACCAAATCCAACTTATGGATTTCTTATCAATTATTATGGTTGAGCTTCTGTCAAAGGATAAACCTGTCGTAACCACGTGAAGTTGTATTTTTTTCCCGAATGTATGGCTTATTAGTGCTCAAATCGTCATTGTTCTGATTAATTTAATTCCGGATTTAGTTTATTCTGAATATTAGGTATGTTCCTACATCGGCCTTGGCTACTAGGGATGGCAAAAATATATCGATATTTTGTAAATATCGATATATTACTCAAATATATTGATATATTTTAATCGATATTTTACATTCGATATTTCGGAAAAAATATCGATAAAATCTTTTCTACATATCAGAAATTTTAAAATAATTCTTGGCTCGTGCGCATAGTTCATTTGTTGACTGTGACAGTCTGACAGTTGACAGTGTCGGCTAAAATAAAAGAAGAGTCAGTTAGGGCGTGTACGTACCAACTGAATGAGGAAAAGAAACTTTTCGCATAATTAAGGAACGTTATTTTTCTACGATCGTGTGGAAAAGTACTTTTCCGCACGCATTTTAGGACATGGTATCAGGGTGACCTAAAATTGTATAATTATTTTACTTTTCCACACTAGTGCGGAAAAGTGATCTTTTCAGGGCCTAAAATGCTAAAATGCGTGCAGAAAAAAAGCACTTTTCACACGCTTGTAGAAAAAATAGAAAAATAAAATATATATCGATATAGGTATTCAAAATATCGATGTTTTTTGTACGATATATCGAATGTATCGATATGTTATTTCGATATATCATATGATTCGATATATCATATGATTCGATATATCGATATATTTTTTTATTTTGCCATCCCTATTGGTTACTGCCTGTTTCATCTTTTCTTTGAACTAGGTATTAACTTATTTACCTATTAGACTCTCTGCTCATGTTGTTTTTTTTTCAGTTTTTTATTGGTTCTACGTTCTCGACCCCAAATTCTAGGCAGACTTGATCA
Organism: Ceutorhynchus assimilis; assembly: GCA_917834065.1. Lineage (NCBI taxonomy): Eukaryota > Metazoa > Arthropoda > Insecta > Coleoptera > Curculionidae > Ceutorhynchus > Ceutorhynchus assimilis. The sequence goes on along the minus strand of OU892280.1, from coordinate 38,778,243 downwards.
CTTAATTATTATATTTTCCTTTCTCAGCAACTACGATTTGCATATTGATTAAAAAGAGATTTTGTCTTGATAAACAATCTTTTAATTCTGATTTTCTGTGTTCCTCTAGAAGCCAGTGGCGCCCACGAATCACCCCTCCAAAATTTTAATTTTTTTACTGAGCTAGGTCCATATCCTGACTCGCATTTATTCTTCCTGTTACAGTTTCAGTAATCTGCATACCAATCTGCCCATATTATGCACGGTAGCTGATTTGATCGTATAAAGGGTTAAAAGTTTACAGCAAAAACTATTTAGAGAAAACCGCAATCTCAGTGTCTCGGAATCTGAATTTGTCCCAGAGCCTGTTCTTAGTTTCACAAAACGTATATAACTCGTACAGACATAGAGCCATGATATTTAGTTTCACTATTGTTTAAAGTAGAGCAGAAGCTTTAGGAAAGTGTGAGACCCAAACCGCTACTTGGAAACTTTATCCGCCACGGTCTAATTGGGCAGTTGCTTTACGTGTATATGCCAAACGCCATCTCATGCATAAATAACGAGATAAATGGAGAGGATCGACCGCTGGATCACTTTATTTTGGTCACACAAGGGGCTTAGAGAAATTTATTGCTGGATATGTTAGTCAAGTTTTCCACTTCCATCAAACAAACAAACAAACAAACAAAGTTGACTCCTTTCGCATAAGCAAATAAGAATTCTCCAGGCAGACGTACCTAAGTAATAACCATTCTCTCTCGTTCAGTTAAAAGTAATTAAGCCCTTTTCTTTTAGAACTGACTATTTCTATGGTAATGTTAAATTTCATATCCGACCGTTAAACGGTTTGTATTCATTGTTTTATTTCCATTTCGCTAACTTCGCAACTGTTCTTATCCTCTTACTCTCCATAAACAGTCCATAAAAGCTTGTCCATGAAACGTTTTTATTACGCATAAAAGCTTAACTTTTTCCAGAGGTTCAGTAGATCGTTAAATACCTACAATTTGAGTTTGATTTGCCTCGTGCTCGTGTGATTAATAAACTTAATTTGTCTAGAAACAGGGCACCAAAATCCCTAGTCACTGTAGCTTGCATGCTAGTCATTACAATAATAGTCAAAATACGCATATTTTAGGCCCCCTATAGTTTAGTTGGCAATATCGCGTGACCAAAAAGCCATTTTATGTCAAAATAAATATATTTCGCCGGCATCTGTCAGAGCAATACCGTCTAATGACGAGACGCAAATTATCTTTTTTTTTTTTTTTCATAGAGCTAAGAGGGTGTGTCATTGCCAGTAATAATTATGCTGGGAGTTAGAATAAGGAATATTTAATTTGTTTTTGAATTAATATTTTTTTTTTTGGTCACTGTAAAGTAGTTATTAGAAAGAAGTATCAAATGCAGGTCAGAGATTTTTCGAAGGGTTGATCATAATAATTATTGTTCATTGATTTTTATTGTGCGAGCACAGTCCAAGATTGTCATAATTGATCGAAAAAACGAAATTGGAATTCATTAATTATGCCAATTCTGATACTCGTTCGCATGAGAAACACATCAGTTTATTTGTAAGACATTCAAGATTTATAACAGAAGAAATTTGCTGAACTTGGATATTGAATTGAATATCGAAAATCCCATGTGCTTCTCGTTAATGGAGGAAGCAAATGTAATTTCTTTTGTTTTGAAGGTAACGTTTAGCCATTATTTTCAAAGAACAAAAGCTGCAGTTAGTTTTGACTAAAGGATAATCAATGTGCCTCTCATAACGTAACTGCGATATCCATTAGTTTGTCTAGGAAATAAGGCGTATGATATAAAATGGCTGAGGCTTTCTAGGCCGGCATTTAACCTAGGGATCTTTTCTACCGGAGTAATGACCGTTGTGTAAGTTGGATTTCTTCTTCATTCCGCTAACATGATTGGATCGACTATTCAGAGGTCCTTCCCTTTCCGACTCGTGATCAGACTCGAGTGCTCCCGATCGCAAGTTGTATTTATAACAATTATACCTGGGCCCGTATTCTCGTTACCGAGGAACAGCGTTCTGTCAAGAGAACGATTGTTCTGTCTTAGTCACCCATATAGTTATTTCCATAATACTGACAAAGACAGCAATCGTTTTCTTGAGAGAACGCTGTTCCCCGGCTACGAGAATACGGGCCCTGAGCGAATATGGAGGGGTAGCGGAGGAAACTTGTAGCGCATGCGTGGTCATCATTCTTGAAGTGCTTCTTGTGTTCCGAAGGATGGGACTTGATTGAGCTTCAGTTTCTCTTCTTTTCTTCGTATGCTTATGGATTACTTCTTGCCCAAGGCGACTATGGTGGTGGAAGTGGTGCAAGAAGCTTAACCTCCCCAAAAAGTAAGTCGCGATTACCTTCACTGAGGGCGTTTTCTACAACTGCTGGTTTGTCAGTTTGCTCTGCTCTGCAGTTTCTTCGTTGTTCTCATGGATCCTTCCATTGTCGCTATGCATTTTTTCACATGTATATGAAATACGCTAGACCCAGCGGCTGACAGTGGATCCTTGGCTGATCTGAGGGATACTGTATATTTCGATTCTGTCCGCCACCGGAAAGAATATTGGTTGATAGGGACCGATGATCATCGGCTTGTAAGCTGAAACTTGACGTGAATAAGATTGAGGTTCCATAGCTTGATCAATTTCTGATGCACTGTTCTTCTTGGATTGAAAGTCTTGAGGTGGATCATTTCTTCCAGATGTTACTTCAGATCTGCGCAAGCTGGATTTGGAGATAAATCGCATGTCAGGTGCGCAACGTCCAAAGTATGCTATAGCGCAAAGGTGAGGGGGGATCCTAAAGGCCGTATCAGACGTGCCGTTGCCGATTACTATTAACGATTACGATTGGGAATTCGACCAATCAAAATATACCTGCTTCTGGTTGCGATTGCCGTTGTGTGTTTAGGTTGGAGTCTAAATTTTACGGGGCCGTTCTGAACCGTAGCCAATGAAAGCGCTTTATGAACAGAATGTGGCATGTGTCTAAACGTCACCTTTTTTATGGCGTTTCCGATTGGTAGATTTAGTGCAGAACTAGTGCAATTTTTTCTATTTCTCTCTTTATCTTCTACAGGTCGATTAAAAAGATGCAAATACACTCAGTGCGCACTGAATCTACCAATCGGAAACGCCATTAGTTTTGCAATTTATCGCTTCTGGTACTGCACCCAAACCGATTTTGTTTGGATCTTTCTCTTTTCTCTACGACATTTTGACGTTATAAACATTTCAAGTGACCAGTAATCGGTAACGGAACAGTGTCAAGTGTGATTGCAACCGCGACGGCAACGGCAACGGCAACGGCTAACGGAATCGGCAATGGCACGTCTGATACGGCCTTAATAAACCCAGAAAACCGCGGGAAAATATGAAAACATAAGGCCAACTACTGTGGAGGCTGAAAAACTACCTAGTAGCCAAAAACAGGTAGAGAGGGCTGAAAAATCCTTCCCAGGTAAACGCAGGCGTTCTGATATCAGCACTCTATCTCGAGCCAGAGCACAACAGGCCTAAAAGAGCAAGTGTGATCCGTAGAATAGACCCAGTACCTCAACTGGGGGATAAACCTTTGAACAGGCTCTCAAAGTTCTCAGAATGGCTGTGACCCTGGACAAATAAAAGAGGATACACTTAATCCCGAACAGCCCAAGCTTATTCAGCTGGCCTTAACCCGGGAGATTTGAAAATCTCCATCGGGCAAAGGACTACAGGTAACCAACAGCCACTTCCTAGGAGGAGAGAGGATCTGTTCGTAGTTTGTGCCAACAAGGAGTCCAAGTCTTGGCTCTACATAAAAACCCTGGGGGGCACCAGCCCTTAGAGGTGATGATGCCAGGAACGTGACCAAAACTGCCAGAGTCATATTATGGATCCAAACAGGAGTCTACCAAGATCTTCAAATTCCTCAAGATCCAAAACGAGATCTTAATACCGACGAGATAGTGAGTAGACGGACTAAAAAGAATGGCACTACACTTGTCCATACGATGGACGAAAACGTCTTGCAGAGTTTGGAGAAGAAAGGCTTTGAAGCCTTTCTAGGATTAAGCCAAGTCTCTTTCAAGGCGACAAAACAACAGATAGGCGATGCAAAAGCTGCGGGTGCTCCAAGAAAACCTGCAGCACAAAAAGGCGGCCGTCCTTTGCAGGACCTTTCTGACAGAAAATATCTACGTAGCCATGATCCAAGAACCCCGGCTATTCAGGGGGGAAGGTTGGGGGTCTGGGCGAAGCCAGAGGTGGTAAAATCATTTGTGATCATAACTCCAACGACGCCAGAGTTTGAATATTTGTTAAAAACTAAGTACATGCCTTAAAACTAACTGATCTCTCTTTTAGGGACCAAGCGGCTGTTAGGCTGGAACTAAATATGGCAGGTGCACGGTTCGAAGCTGTCCTCGTTTCAACCTACCTACTAGATGACTCAACCAACCAACACCATCCAACGAACTCTGCACGCTGGAGCAATACTGCAGCCGATCAAACTGTCAGATGATAGTAGGGATAGATGCACAGTGTGCAAGGTAGCAGCGACGTCAACATTAGAGGTGAGAAACTGTTGGATTATATCATTTCTAAAAATATAGAAATGCTCGATAGGAAAAATGAAAAGAGCTTGTAAAGAGGTACAAGATATTTTTTTGGCCTCTCGCCGCATAAGCTCTCAGATAACCTTGTACCACGTGTCAGAAGAATCGTCCTTGTCTGATCACAGACATACTCTGCATGGAAATCCCACAAGATAAGAGACCAGCCAGTTTCGTGTAATAAGTCTGCTTATTAACTGCAGCGAGTCAAGACCGATATTAAAAACGCTACTGATTTAGAGTTAACGGCCAGTCAACTGCAGGATAACCTCATTAGAACAACTAACTGTCCCTCCCAGCTAGCAAAGTAGTTCTGTAAATTTAGGGTAATAGGACTTTTATGTTCTATTAGTGTTTTATAGTTGTATCCGGAACACTAAATTGTTGTATTGATGTCGCACATAAGCCCATTTTGCCTCAAGAAACCGAATTTTGTTTAAACTTATTGCAAGAACGTTCTTAGAGCATAATTAGAGCATATATAAGATAAGTTTCAAAGTTGTTGTATAAGAGTGCAAAGTAACATAATTTTACAGCAACAATGCTTATAGAGTCAAATTACTGTGAAACCGATGTCAAGTATTGCCCTATAGAATTAAACTATCCCATGTGGAACTTTTATAGAATGACTCTATAATGTCGCTTATAGTTCTTTTAATAGAACTATTGGGTAAGGGGTCGCTAAGTGACAATTCTGCTGCGAAGTACAAAATTATCAATATTGGAGCCGCTAACGAACTCAGGGAAAAAAGCTCTCTAAAGCTGTTATAGAGGATAATATTGTGGTAATAATAGAATCATTATAGCGTAAATAAGTGATAATGGAAGCTTTTTTGTTCAATCAAAAACGGTATAGAACTATTATACCTCCTTTGATGACGCCATATGTTTAAATAGTTTATTTTCTTGGTGTGTATGTGTTGGACAACATTTATTTTGGAAAATGCCATTAAATAAATTGAAAAAAGTTAAAAAAAGTGGAGCGTTTCGTAGGAAAACAAAGAAAATCTACGAAACCTTGTTACGCGATAGTCGCGATAGTATATCTTTAAATAACACTAACACTACTGCTATAAATGATGTCCAGGAGGCGACAGCATTACAAACAGATGGAGCCGTATTGGTGGGCGAGGAAGAAAAAAATGAAATAGATTTGGACCTAGAAGAGCAAGAAGATGACGAAGATATAATAAAAAGAAATGACTGGCTAATAGAGCTTCAAAACAATAACGAAGATGATTTTGTAATATCAGAGACAGAGAAAAATGCAGAATTTACAAAGGATCTTCGGATATGGGCAGTAAAATACATCTCACATTCGGCGTTGAGGGACTTATTTAAAAGTATCAACAAACGTTTACCAGATATTCTTCCTGAAGATCCAAGAACGCTTTTGAAGACTTGCCAAACTGTAATTATGATTAAGGTTGGAAATGGCGACTACTGGCATCATGGTTTCGAGGTATGTTTGAGACAATTAGTCTTATCACCAATGCTCAAATTACCCAGGAGTATTAGTGTGAATATAAATATAGATGGGTTGCCTATTTACAAAAGCAGCAGAATGGAATTTTGGCCGATACTTTTTAATATTTTTGAACTACCTGAAGTGAAACCTATGGTCATTGGCATATACTGCGGCGCAGGAAAGCCGTCCAGTTTAACAGCATTTCTGCAACCTTTTGTTAGTGAAGCCCAAACAATATTTTTGGAAGGACTCCTGATAAATGAAGTCATTATGGATGTCAAGCTGAGATGTTTTATATGCGATTCACCAGCCAGAGCCTTCATCAAAGGTAAATTGGAGAATATCCATTACATAATTGTCTTATCTACATTTCCGAAGTGAGAATAGGTAGAGGTACTTATAACTTTACTTTGTTTTTGCAGGTGTCTCAAATTTCAACAGTAAGCACGGATGTATAAAATGTACCACCGTTGGTGAGTACTCGCATACTTCTCACACTGTGTTTTTCCCCAGAGCCGGCTGCGAGAGAAGAACAAATGACAATTTCCGTGCTCAAAATTATGGATCACATCATAAACAGGATTCTCATGTAACGTTTTGAAAACGTTCTTAGAACAAACATTGCTCTATTAAATTTGCTCCGGAAACGTTCTTAGGACTTTTATAGAACATGGAATTGTTAGCTGGGCTTGAAAGAGCAAAACACCAGAAAAGATAGGTACCTCCTGGTGGAATAAAAAACTATTTTGTGCAACCGTCCGCGAAATGAAATTCAATTTCGCGGCCGCCACACCTGACGTACAAAATGTGTCAAATCCATACAGTTTTTCTCTAACTTCACATAATTTTTATAGTTGCACAAAAAATAGTGTGTATACCATGACCGCGAAACTTTTTAGCGTCCTCGAGATTATCTTATCTCTGCCGCAAGCGGCCTCGGCGATAACTTTTCTCTACGTACGCTAAAAAAACATTTCGCGGCCTTGGTATACAAATAAATATTAGATCTTTGGACGAAAACACGCAAGCTGTATAACAGAACGAGAGAAACGGGCATGTAAGACCTCGGCGATAACTTTTCTCTACGTACGCTAAAAAAGCATTTCGCGGCCTTGGTATACAAATAACTATTAGATCTTTGGACGAAAACACGCAAGCTGTATAACAGAACGAGGGAAACGGGCATGTAAGACGACTACCTTTCCACCTTAACCACGTATATTAAAAAGATCCGGAAGGCAAAAACTGAATCATGTAGGAAACACTATAAATCAAGTTGGTACCCTTAAAAAACCAAATGGCACCTACACAGATTCTATTAGAGAGTGCAGATCCTACTGTACACTCACCTCCAGAATCAGTCGGAATAGAAACGTTCTTACCCACCAATTCATAGTAATTACAAAATCAAGACTACTCAAGCGAACTGGGACACAGTAAAAGAGATCATAACCTATGAAAAAATAAAATGGGCTATAAATAATCCAGGGCCCGATAGCATCATATCTGCTTTACTCCAGCAGGGCAAATTCACCATAATACCGCTACCCTGCAGACTACTTAGAGCTAGCCGGGCGACAGAAAATAAACTGCTGGACAAATGAAACGGAACAAGCGAATGTTTAGGTTAACTCCAAATTCCGATATTACGCAAACTAAAAAAGATACCAATCAATGAGCGGTTTGCGGAATTTTCTTTTAAATTATGCAAACGGCTCATTGATTTCTGTTTAAGTTCGCGTAATATTGGAATCCAAAGTAGAACTAAAAATTCCCTTGTCCGCCTTATTTGTCTAGCAGTTTATATCCCACACATGGAGAAAGGCTAGAATGGTATTCATTCCACAACCTGGGAAAAACTGATCGCAGGCAAAAGCATATTACACTATCGTCCTTCATTATGAAGACGATTGAAAGAGTCAGGGAAACTTTTCTTGAAGAAAAGCCAGTACACCGAAACCAAAATCTTGCGAAACGGCCTTACACCAACTAGTGGCAGGAATAGAGCGCGCAAATGTTAAAAAGGAGGTAGCCCTTGCAGCATTCCTCGACATAGAAGGGGCCTTTGACCGAACCTCATTTGAATCTATGACCACTGCTTTGTATAAACACGGAGTCACACACACCATCAGCAGATGAATTGATAACATGCGTCGTGGCAGAGAAGTTCAGGATACTCTTAATAATGATGGAGATATCAGTATCAAAAGGCTGCGCACAGGGTGGGGTCCTATCCCACTTACTGTGGGACCTGGTCCCAGACGAACTCCTAGTAGAACTTGATAAGAGAAACATTAAGCTCGCAATCGATCTAGATCTCCGTTCGAAAAAAAAAGTTGCGGTAGGTAAAGGTAACTTGTTTGAAGGCAGAGGAATGATAATATATAAAAGAAAATTAAATAAGTTCAAAGTGATGAGGAACTTTACTGATTTGTCCAGAATATCCTTGAAATAAAAGACTAAATTTTATCTTTTTCCATCTACAAAAGTAAACGATTTCTTCTCAAAACGGAACCTGTTTTATTATTTCATAGATGCCACAAAGTAATAACAACAGCGTGAATTATAAACGAATAAAATTTCAAGCAAAGTGCGCGCCGCGCTCGTCTTAAAATTAAGGCAAACAGAAAATTTCCCGGACCGGAACAGACAAATCCCTGGGCCTATTAAAAATGTATTCAAAGAAGTTCATTTTCTTTGCATTTTTCAAGCGTTTAAGTCAGACGCAAATACCCGGATGAAAACAATCCTTCCGAAACAAGGCTCAAAAGGAGAATAAGAATTTTTGTGTGGAAAATTATTTTTGCTAGCTTTTGTCGAGTTTAATTTTTGAAAAGCTCTCTATTTTGCAAGTACAAATTGTCAATTTTTCTATAATCAGTCATTAAATATAAATATTACACTCAATTTGAAGGATACCTACTCTATTTTTGTAAGTGATAATATAGGTAATTCAACATGTCTCAATAAAAAATAAATACTGCGGATTCGTTTGAACCATGATGTAGATAATCACAGATCCAATTGTAACAACCATATATTAACGTATAATTTTTTAATATCTGGCTGCCAAATCAGCTTTTTCCAAATATTAAATTTATTAAAAACGTGTGGTGAAATTATCTTAATTTTTGAGTGTATGACACACATTTTGATGTGGATATTTCATATTCTCATTCTACAGACTTTGATTCTACAATTAAAATCAGACACCGACAAATTACCGGTTGTCTTTCAAAATTTAACAAGATCTTAATGTCAAAGAGATAGGGGTGTTATTTGATGCCATAAGGGTTAATTCCAAGGGCGTCTGTATACGCGTCACTTCCCCCAGAGGAAGCCTCCAACCTCCAAGTTCGGTATAGTAATATAATATATGGGGGGACAAGGATTAATCGAGACAGGAGTATCGAAGCATTATTAAGCCTGACTATATTGGTGTAAATATTTCCGGTAATAACCTGTCGACAGGTGTCTATGTATAGAATTCTAATTGGATTATTATTATATTGGAGAATTTCTAATAAGCTAGATATGTTTTTTTTTTTTTGGAATTTTACTTTAAGCAGAACAAAATAAAATACAGTTTACTTACCTTCCCTGATCGCCTGATACTTAATAAATGGTCTCAAAAAAGTTAAGATTAGTGTGATGGTAATTACCTAGTAAGGTAGGTATATTCACCGTACAGGAAATTAAATACACGAGAATATGGCTACGTTCACCTGAACCAAAACGGATTGTGAACAGTTTACAAATACAAACAGTTGAGGAAACTCTTGGTTCTGCTGAACGATTCAACTTTTCAATGATAGAACGTCACCTTCTGAATGACAGGTCACCACACAAAACACTTCTCAAGTTTTTAGCTTTTTGGTTTCAAGGTTTTATTCAAGTTTGTAGCTTTTTGGCAATTTCGCTCATGACATTTTTGATAAAATTTTGCAGAGATGTCATTCGCGAAATTGCCAAGCAACAAACTTTCATACCTTTCGGAAATTTTGCCGACAAATTTTTGTCTCTTGCGATATTATATGTGATAAGTTTATGTCAGTCGAAAGCAGTTTGCTTGGTAAGAACCCGACAACGGAGGACGAAGGCCAAGGGTTGTTACCAACAAAGTTTCTTGAAAAATTTGACATCAAATTTGACTAATTTTCGGTTGTATGATTGGCTGATTTGTGTCACAGAAAATAACCAAATTCAATTTGCCGTAAGAGCTGTTTTTTCGCGCTCATTTTTTTGAAATTGGTTCGAAATCCAATCCAATCCACATTTTAAAACCATTTTCTCACGCTGAGAAGTAATGACATCCGTTCTGAAAAATGTTTCAAAATTTTGAGACGCGGGAAAACACCTTGGAACTGCCAAAAAAAATAGCTGTAAGAATTCTTTAGTCTTGACGTTCGAAATTCTCCTTGATTCCTTATACTGTCTCCGAGCCCCAACTATATCATTGTTGTTTGGACTAGTGGTATTTTATAAGTTCCTTTTTTTACGTTTGTGTTCCGCCATAATGTTGTCATTTATTGTCGGTTCTCATATTTTCGAGAATATCCGTATAAGAGGAGTGGCGCCTTCAATTATTGCCCCCCCCCCCCTTTTTCAGCACCAGCCTCCTACTCAATTTATCACTTTTCTCTTGTATGTGAGCTTCAATTTGCCGAACATCAAGTCTTTTTTTATGTAACAAATTGACACCTAACATGGGGTTAAATTGCTTTCTTCGGATTGCAGAATTGTCAACTGCCACAGCTTCTTTATACGAATTGGGAATATCAATTTTCACCAAAAAAACCATAATGCTTGTGGTGTTTTTATCAGTTTTGAATAAGGAGGAGACCTTTACAATAATTTCAGTATTTTTAAATTTCACGCCGTCCTTGTTACTTTTATTTTCTCTCAGCTGATCCCCATTTTTGCAGTTTGTTCTCTTTGTTTCAGACATATGCTAAGATTAGATTTAGCTTTTTGTTCCAAATTTCTTCCTCAACTGGTTGGCTGGATGTGCATCAGCTGATACATTACATTTTAATTTGCAAGATGAGATTTCTCACCTGCCCTCATAAGGTGTTTTCCAAGATTGTATTCGATTAGAAAACTGCCGCATCGCTTGATCAACATGGTTCCTAATTTTTCTATGTTCACTTCTTCCATTTGTTTATAGTTCTATGCCTTCTTGCTTCAAATAAACTTATCCTTCATGTTTTTACATCCATTTTCGTCATGTTGTGCTATAACTGAGTGAATACATGTGACGAACCAATGACATCAAAATACAGATAGACGGATCATCCCATTCACAAACTGATATTTGTTGTGTTGACAAGACCACCCATAGGCCAGGGGAGGTGAGTTGCTCGCGGGGTCGGGCTGGGGAGACATCATTGCTCAAAATGGCGTAAAAAACACCCGCCCACACATATATATATCTCAATTGGATGAATAAATAAAATGACAATTTGACAAATAAACTGAAAATATTCGATACGAGCACTTTATTCTGGGAGTACCAATATCGTATTGTTCGTTTCTTGTTTAACGCTAATAATCCCTGTGTGCGATAAAGATAGTTAGCTACCCCAACCAACACCTGCCTGTCATCGAACAAGCCACTTGTGGGCAGCGTTTTGCTACAATCCGCAGTTGCCAAATTGAGTTCAGAATTAAAATTGAAAACGTTAATTAGAAAAAGAGAAAAATATATTATTTAGGGATTCAAGACAAAATTTGGCATTCTCAGGGGTGGGGCTAGCACAAAGGCCCAAAAGAGACAGAGAGATGTTGTCATACGAAAATTTTGTTTATTGTTCGGTCTATCTTTGTTTTGATGTCATTGTGACGAACTCATCAAACTGACGGTGATAAGAACGAAGCAGATTATTGCACACTAAGGCTTAAAACACACGGAGCGGTTTCTGCCGAGTCGGCACCGATTCGGCGTAGGAGCGGCTCGAAATACACACACAGCGTTACCGCGCCTGACGGATCAGCTAATTAAAAAATGCATAATCTCGCTGTTGCCAGTTGTTTGCGTACAGTCACACCATACGCAATGGCGTCTTCTAGTGACGACGATTTTTTTTTGGATTTTGTTAAAATATTCCTCTAAGCCCATATCCCAAATCGCTGTCCCTATGTGAATTTCATTAATTAGCCTCTCAACGTTCAAATTTTCCATAATTTTATTCTAACTGACAACACTGATGTTCACGAAAATCAAAAAACCATACTAAAACCGCTCGACGTGTGTTTCCTTCTATAAGCGAACAGGGAATGATGCGCCAAGCGTGTGCCGACTAGAGTCGTAAAAACGCGCGCGGCACATGATAGCCAGCAGGGTACGCTCGGCCGCCGCTCGGCATCCGCCTCTGACGCGACACCGTGTGGTTCATACAATAGAAGTGTCATAAACGGGACGCCGCTTCGGTGGCCGACTCGGCGGCCGACTCGGCAAAAACCGCCCCGTGTGTTTTAGGTCTAATTCACATTGGAAACTTTTATGACTTCTCATCGTGTTTTTGAAACTTTCCGATGTTAACCAAATACATACAGGGTGGAATTTTTAAATGGAATAAATTCAGTATCCGAAAGCCTGTTTATTTTCTGGAAAAATAAAAAAAAACAGGTTCTTTTATTTTTAGTCTGGAACATTTTTTCGGCTTTTTCATGGAATTTACCCCTCTCTTAAGGATAGAAACCACCCCCAACTTTTTTTTTTTCAAATGTAAAGATATGTATTGTGATAGCTTGTTGGAATAGTGCGTTAATGTCAAAAATAATTACATAACTAGGTCACCAAAATGCAAAAGTAAATAATGGGTCATATTCCTTTTTTAATGCCCATTCCAACGAGCTATCACAATACATTTAAAAAAAAAAAGTTATGGGTGCTTCTACCCCTAAGAGAGGGGTAAATTGAATAAAAAGGCCGAAAAAATTTGCCAAACTAAAAATAAACAGACCCGGTTTTTTTTATTTTTCCAGAAAATAAACAGGCTTTCTGATACTAATTTTATTCCATTTAAAAATTCCACCCTGTATACATTGTCCACATGCAAAATATTCATAAATTGTCCCACCATCTTTCTCAACAACCAAACAACTTAGTTGCACAACTCTCCATAGCCCAAAGTTGGATTCTTTCATTTGTAAAATGAAGTCAGTATAATTTTTTTACTGCCATTGTTCCGGTTGTTCCGGGATTCTACAGTCCTTGGCCATGTACCATTGTTGCAATAATTATTGTAACAATTGGAAGGAAATCATTTAATTTAATTTTTTTCCTTCTGCTGGTATGATTCTGCTATCTGGGCTGCTAGAGCCAGAGTTGTGTCTTCTTCTGCAACATTATGATTTTCTTTTCTCCGAGTTAATTTCTGATTGTCTGACTACGTATGTAGGCTTTTCCTTTGTTCGTCTATGGTGCAGGAATTGGAGGTGGAATAAAAGGTTCTCCAAGTGAATTTTATAACAAAAAGAGTTGATTTAATTGATAGTGATGGGTGCAAATATTTTTAGATTTAGAAAATGTCTCAAGCCCTCAGCCTCAGACCACGTCATCGTCTTATGGCGGGTATTATAAAACTATTTTGACAGAATAACTGAGAGTTAACTTCTGGAATGACGTTACTTCTCATGTAATTCCAGAAGTTAACTTTTAATTAACTGCCAAAGTAGTTTTATAATACCCACCCTTTGAAATTGGGCAATGGGTAAGCTCACGTCTTCGTCTTTTCGTCTTTCGAAAAATGCTATCGGAGTGACACGGCTGTTCACTGCCGACAATCTGCAATTATTGCACATGTCTTCCGTCTTTATAGTATTTATTTTTACTGCCCCCACCTATATGCTAGGCTAGACCCTTTCACTGATGAATGACGAATGATGAATCAATGACAATAAATAACCACCTGCCACACTGGTACCCCCACTGTGCGGCCTTTCGCGCATGCGCCTGCCATTTCTCTTCTTTTTCAGGGACCCGACTCTGGCACCAGATATGTGATCACTTAATTCTAAAAACTGCACCACTGATAATATTGACACCTACAGCTATATCCTCTAGTTCTTAAACGCCATGCAATATCTGGCTCACATTTTGTTAGTTGTCTGGCAAGATACTCAGATATTTGGTTATTATGCCGGTGACACTTTTTTTTCTCCCTTGTTCCAGGCCTGTCCGACTTGTCCCAATGCAGCACTGAAGTATTTTTGTGCCTTGTACGAGGTTGTACAAGTCCTTTACTGGGTGTTGTTTCATTATTGTTCAGAGGTCTACGTTTAGTTGCCTGAAAATGCTGCATCTTCTGCGATCCAGTGTCTCGCAGTTCACCAGGATGTGTCTGGCTGTCTCAGGTTCCTTATTACAGAGTCTGCAACTAAGGTCTCCGTCGTACAGGTTCATTCTGTTCAGGTGTACCTTTACTGGTGTGTAGCCAGTCAAGAGTCCCGTTATGGTTATCAGTCGGCTCCTGCTCATTTGTAGCACTTATACGGCCCTTTTGCTGCATGGTTGGTCGATGAGTTCCCTACCATGATTCTGCCTGGAAGTTGTCCAGTGTCGCCGATGTTTTTTACGAATCCAGTCTTTGATGTAGCTTCTGGTCATACTTTCTGGTATCAATGGAGCCGGTTCTGGCCCGATAAGTTTTGTCTCTGACCTTCTCTTTGCGAGCTCATCAGCTTTTTCATTGCCTTTGATTCCTCTGTGTCCTGGCACCCAGATAAGTTTCACCTCATTCTGGTCCACCAGGGCCCTGAGTTCTTTCTGGCATTCCCATACTAGTCTTGATGACACTGTCTGGCTCGAAAGGGCCTTCAGTGCCGCTTGACTTTCAGACATTATAAGGATCTGCCTGTTGGCTGTGGCTATCCTGTTGTTCTCCGCTGCGCATTGAAGTATAGCGTAAACCTCTGCTTGAAAAACAGAGGCATGTCTCCCCAGTGCATAGTGATCGCTATAGTTGGCGGAATATACACCTGCTTCGGTACCAGACGCGGTCTTCGAACCGTCTGTGTACCAGGTCTGGTCTTGCTTTTTGTTCTCCGGTTTGCCACGTTCCCATTCAGTTCTGCTTGGGAAGCTCACTTCGAATGGTTTGTTACGGCAGTATCGTCTTGGCATGTAGTCGGTCTTCATGTTGAAAGTCTTTCCCCCCACGAGTTCTATGATTGCCATGTGTCCCGTCCTTCTGTTGGAGGTGGTTGGCGGCTGCAGGCTGTACGTTCCCATCCTTGCCTCCCCTGTATCACTATGTGTAGAGGTGGGAGGTCTAGGAGGGTCTCCATGGCTGCTGTTGGTGTGAATCGCATTGATCCCGTTATTCCTAAGCAGGACAGTCTTTGCACTTTGCTAAGTTGGCGTATGGCACTTCCCTGCAGTGTCTTGGGCCACCACACCAGGCAGGCGTATGTCAAGATAGGTTTGACCATCATGTTGTATGCCCAATATAGCATGTCCGGTCTTAAGCCCCATAATTTTTCACGCAACCATCTGGCTATCATGAGTGATGTTACCGCTTTTTTGGCGCTGTTTTCCAGATGTTGATTCCAGGTAAGTTTCGAGTCCAGTGTTACCCCCAAGTACTTGACATGGCTCGAAATCTGTATATTTTCACTCCTTGATCTAAGAGGTCCCAATTCTTGTATTTTATGCCTTCGAGTAAATGCCACGTTGGTAGATTTGTTGGGACTAATTTTCAGCCCTTCTCTATCCACCATCCACCCATCTTGTTGTTCGGTCTAAAGCGTCTTGCATTCGCTCACTAATTGTAGAGTTAAATTTGCCCCGTGAGATGATGACTATGTCGTCAGCATAGCTGAGGGCACAGTGTCTTCCGTGGACCGTCAGTGAGCACCTTAAGCAGGCCGTCCGCCACTAGATTTCACAGGAGTGGGGATAATACCCCGCCCTGTGGGAATCCCCTGTACACCCTGGCCTCCAGTGTCTCCTCTGCGATGGTGGTTTCTACCATTCTTTCTCTTAGCATGGAGTTGCTCCACACCCAGCAGATGTCCTCAACTCATTTGTGCTTGAGAGATCTGGTTATTGAATCGAAGGAAGTGTTGAAATTGCCTCGAGGGCCCGGCCGGAATCGAGTTATTTATGTCTAGCGCGACTATTCGGGGAATATTTCAGTATGCGAGTAGGGTGCCGGGTTTTCCTAGTCTTATGTGCCTTGTTTAAGTTGATTTTTTAGCAATAAAACGTCATTTGGAAGCATGAAGAAGACCAAAATACATGGTCGAAACGCCGCTGAATGAATAACAATGTCTGATTTGTTCTTCGGAAATAAGTGTCGAAATAATTATTTACAACCAAGGACCCAATGACAAAAAGAATGATCTCATTTTTCTTAATTTATTTTCGTCTTTGTGTTTTCTGCTTGAACGTCGTTTTCATCCGGGTATTTGCTTTTGACTGTCAAAAGAGAATACATTTCTTTGAGCTTATATTTCAAATAGGCCCGATCATTTTACCCCCTTTTCCTTTCCCTGGTGCTTCGGTCAACTGTGAAATTAACATAAAGCACGCCTACGTACATAAAAGGAAAATTTCGTGTTTTGCTTATTTATATTTTAATGAGAATAGTTTAAACCCATTCTGCGGAAAGCAAGCAAACGTATTCGCGTGCACCAGTGTGTACCCTTCACGAACCCCAAAAAATATTTCACCTACGAGCGCGCGGTAAAGTGCACTTTACCGCACTTATTTGCATATGGAAAGTAGCCCTTTACCACACTATGCGGTAAAATTACTTCATCGCATGGTTGGTATTTATAATCAAAAATCCCTCTACTTTCAGCTATTCCAATAATGCATTTATTTGGAAATGTGTATGCTCGTAGGTAAAAACATGCGGGAAGTGCCTTTACCGCACGCAACGGCATTTGACGGAACTCCGCTTCGCGTCGTTCGGTCAGGCCGTTAGGAATACATATTCATTTCCGCATTTGTTAGGTAAGTAAATAATTATCAACAAATGTTTATTTTTCGCACTTTATCCCTGTTTTAAAATTATATTTCATTTTAATATATGCACTGTAGCACTGTAGTGATAAACCCTTGAATAAGCCAGGTCACGTAGATATTTTCATAACAGCTTCCAGTGATTTTATCAAAAATGTCATGAACGAAATTGCCGAAAAGCAACAAACTTGAATAAAACTTTGAGAACAATTTTGTCTACACAATTTTTTCTCGAATGGTATTCGTCATGACTATTTCACGTAAAATTTTGAAAATAAATTGAATGCAGAAATATGAATAAAAACTTCAAATTAAAAATATCAGTTTGACTATGTCAAAAAATGGTCGCTGAAATACCATGTTGTTGGTATTTTCCAGGGGCTTATAACACAATGCTTACAATTGTAACAAGTCTACAAGTTATTAGTAATTCACTTATTGCTACAACTACCCCGATTTTTTGGCAACACAATATCATTTCCCAGACTTGTAGCTACTAGTGAAATATTCTACACTTGTGTCGTTGCTTATAGACAACTGGGTTATTTCCGTTTTTTGTAATATTACACAATATCGCACAACATTTAAAAATGTGGGCTACGAAGACTGGATCAAGCCGTGGGTGGTTCAAACATGGAAATTTTTCCTTCAATACGCCGAAAGCGTTTTCTATAATACGCCGAGTCCGTTTGTGAGCTCTGTTGAAAGCGGTTTGTGCTGGGTTCATCGGATCGTCATAGGTTGGTGGAATTTACCATTCACGTAAAGGATAAGCGTGATCTCCGAGAACCGTTTTCCATTCTACGACTCAGAGAACTATTACGAAGGACCCGCGCATCGTTCACACTTTCGGCAGTTTGCACTTACATAATAAAACTTCAAGTCAGGACCACACACGGCCATGCAATTGATTGAATGTTTTCCATGGCGGTCGACGTAAGCAGGTTCATTGTTCGTGGGGGATCGATATTTATGATGATTCCATCATAGCTCCACAAAACTTCAGGAAATCCTGCCAAGCCATGAAAGCGTTCTATGACGTTCGCTGTATTGTCAGGCCATCGAATTTTTTGATCAAATTTTATTTCGTTCACGGCACCAACAACTTCGTAAACACACCTGCAAATGGTCATCTTTGACACCCCATGCATATCACATACTCCATGGTAGTGCCCTCCGTTTCCAAACCAATGCAGAGCAATAAGCAGTTTCTGTAATGATGACAATCCGTACCATCCATTCATTAGCGATTGCTAGGCCTATATCTTGAAGAAGAGTTTCACACTGAATTGGATTGAGTCTAAACCTTTCCACAAATTCTCCGTCTGGAGTATGCCAAAGTTAATTCTCTCTCGGTACCGATACACTGCACGATCATTTTCGTGGTCACTCTGTGAATCACTTGACCACATAATATAGACAGTAAAAGTAAAATGGTACGTTCACGTTGGAAGACCTCACTACACTGAATCTACCCAGCATTTAGGATAGGTAGGAAATTCTTTACAATTGTTGACAATTCTGTAACACAAGTGTACAAGGGTGGTGGTTGTGTTATAGAAAGATTCTACAATTGTGCAGAAAGCTCCGTAACTACCCAGTGCCCCGCTAGTAACTACAAATTACTTTGTGTTATAGAATATCTACACTTGTATTATTTATTTGTACACTTGTTCAACTTGTAGTGTTTCTGTTATAGACCCCAGGTAGCAATATTGTCAGCTGAATACCGAATTTATTGCTGGTGTAATACAATCTAGTGAAATAGTCTTGTATATTTCACACTAGAATAGCAAAATTTGTTATATAAAAGCCTCAAGTGGACTAAAGATCCAATAATAGAGGCGTAGGTCTTTGTGAAAAGCGAATTCAATCAAAGGTTGACGGCTGTGTGCACGCTTGGAAATGAGGAGGAATGAAAGTTGTGTATTTTTGTGCAAATATTTAATTATTCAAAAATCAGTGCAGAGCGCTTTCGGCCTTAGGCCATCATCAGTGCTACTTCGTCAGGTAATCAAATGCAGAAAAATTCATTAAAATCGGGACGACACATTGGACAAGTACGTACGTAACAACATCACTTTAAAATTAGAATATTATATCACATTTTTTATATAAAGGAACTAAGTTATAGACATTACTCTCACAACGCTGGCTTTAGGGTCCAATCTGTTGAACTTTTAGAATTTTGGTCAATTGTGCCTTAATTTTTCGTAGTTTTTGAAATTAATCTTTATGTTAAATCATAAATTTAAGATTTTTAGAATTTTCATTAAAAAAGCGTGTCGTTCGGAAACCAGAACCAAAGAATATTATAGTTAACTATAGAAAACCTACGCTTATGGGCGACGGCAGACCGGTAGAGGCGCTGCTCCGGTGTTACAAATTGAAATAATTTATATTCGCGCTAGCTTTTCGACAAACAAATTTTAACAGCGTCGCGCGCTCCTCTCGGGCATTTAATATTTTCTGTGATTTTACCTTGTAAGATGATAGACTAAGGGCGGGTATTATAAAACTACTTTGAGAGTTAACTTGAAGTTAACTTCTGGAATTACATGTAATTCAGAAAGTTAACTTCAAGTTAACTGTCAAAGCAGTTTTATAATACCCACCCTAACTGGCGCTGCGGTTTTAGAATTTTTTACATCGACATATTAGATGTTATGTAAAAAAAACCAAAAGTTACAATAAATCATATAATAGACATTCATAAAATAATACAGTTGCTGTTGCTACTGAATACCTAGTTGCTACGTCTAATTTGCTGTATAAATAGAAAATATATAAACTAAAACAAAATTATGCTCTGCGTGAGATAGGGAATGATGAGTGGAGTCATTTTTGAAGTGAAAACTTCTTTAGAATGGTTGGGACTGTTTTGAGACTCGATGAAACGAGAAAGAGACCCGATGAAACGAAACGAAAAAGCAACACTTTTTTAACACGCTTATATTAACACACAACACACAACAAGAACCTGGAACAAGCCAAGTGAGCTGGAACAAGTCTGGATAAATCTGGATGAAGTCTGGAAATATCTGGAAACGTCTGGAAAGAGCCTGGAAATTTCTGAAAAGGGTCGGAAAAATTCTGCCAGAGGTCCCAAAAGACCTGGGGATCATTTTCCAGAATCCGGATCAGTCTGTACAAGTCTGGATAAGGTCTGGATAAAGTCTGTAAAACTCTGGTTATTGTATGGAAAAGTCTGGAAATCTCTGGAAACGTCTGGAAAAGACTTGGATATTTTTGGAAAGGGTTGGAAAAAATCTGAAAAAGGTTCCAAAAGACCTAGGGATCATTTTCCAGAATCCGGATCAGTCTGAACAAGTCTGGATAAAGTCTGCATTAATCTGGATGAAGTCTGGAAAACTCTGGAAAGCTCTGGAAACCTCTGGAAAGAGCCTGTAAATTTCAGGAAAGGGTCGGAAAAATTCTGCCAAAGGTCCCAAAAGATCTGGGGATCATTTTCCAGAACCCGGATCAGTCTGTACAAGTCTGGATAAGGTCTGGATAAATCTGGATAAAGTCTGTAAAACTCTGGATAAGTCTGGATATTGTCTGGAAAAGTCTGGAAACGTCTGGAAAAGACTTGGAAATTTCTGGAAAGGGTTGGAAAAATTCTGAAAAAGGTCCCAAAAGACCTGGGGACCATTTTCCAGAATCCGGATGTCTGAACAAGTCTGGATTAATCTGGATGAAGTCTGGAAAACTCTGGATAAGGTCTGGATAAAGTCTGTAAAACTCTGGATAAGTCTGGATATTGTCTGGAAAAATCTGGAAACGCCTGGAAAAGACTTGGAAATTTCTGGAAAGGGTTGGAAAAATTCTGAAAAAGGTTTTAAAAGACCTGGGGATCATTTTGTCTGGATTTATCTGGATGAAGTCTGGAAAACTCTGGATAATGTCTGGAAATCTCTGGAAAATGCCTGGAAATTTCTTGAAAGGGTCGGAAAAATTCTGGAAAAGGTTCCAAAAGACCTGGGGATCATTTTCCAGAATCCGGATCAGTCTGTACAAGTTTGGATAAATCTGGATGAAATCTGGAAAACTCTGGAAAGCTCTGAATAAGTCTGGAAAAGTCTGGAAATCTCTGGGGCTGACACGCTTTTAATACATCGAACTAAAAAGTGAAAAATATAGTATATTAAAGTATAAGTGGATATTAAGGTCTTTAAAACACGCGCGATTTTTCGAGCACGACGGCGCAGCCGGAGTGCTCGAAATAGAGCAAGTGTTTTAAAGACCAGTTATCCACGAATACTTTACACTATTTTTTTTTATTGATATACGTTCAAATCATAAATTACTAATAATAGACCTCTTGCACTCAGTCAAAATTAGGTATATAATTTATCTGTAACGAAAGTGTATTTTATGTACTACATAACAGTATGGTTGGTTAATTTTTTTTTGAAATCTTGAAGCCAGAAATTGAAAGGAAAAAAAGCAGATTATTTGAATTTTGCGCTATATTTTTCCACCAATCAAAAATTACTGATTGTCAAATTTCCATCTTCCAAACGAATCTTTTTTTTTCTTTTTGAACACATCGGACAAAAAAGGAGGCATATATTTATCAAAATCGCTTTGCGTATCGACTGGTACAGCTCTACTTTTCACTTGAAACTTGAAAGAGGAGAACGACATCTATTAATTGAAGTATCGACTAGTATTGACAAATTTTTTTCCTTGTCTATAAATGCGAATTAAACAAAGAAATCGATATCTGTACCTACTAATCCGGCACAGTATAAAGTACGAAAACGATTAAAGCGATTTTTGTTTACCATAGGTCAGTGACCCCTGGCAAACTGTGCCCTGGCTGGCCAATTTACCTCTATCATCACAAAATAAACAATAATTAACAACAAAAAACAGTAGGCTGGGGCAGTGTAATTTGAAGAAAAAAGAAAAATGATGTTTTTCCCTGGGAAAATTTGAAAAGGTCTTTAGGGAAACTGGAAGGTATGGAATACAGACACATAAAAAGTATACTCGTGTTTTATTTCCCATAAACCACTGAGAAAAATAATAATAATTTTAATAGTTAGGTAATTATTGTTTATTTTGTTTGTGCGATGGAGGATGGAAGAGTTTGTAAAAACCGATTCCGGAAACTGGCCAGAGGTGAGCATAAAAATCTGTTGTTTTTTTTTTTTTAAGATAAAAGTCAAAATGACATTATGTTGGCAATACAATGTAAAATTGTCAATGCTACAATTTTTTTATGTAGAAAAGGCTTGTGTTGCCAACATAGTTACTAAATTTTTGACTTGGGGAATTATCTTAAAAAAAAAAAAACAGACTTTAGGTACTCGGTATTATTTGAATGCAGGTAGAGTAGAGAAACCTTCTACAAATAATGATTCCCTTATCTGCTTATTAGGTAGAAACCTCTAAAATTTAGAAGCACACACTAGTAAATGAGTACCTAAAGTATTCAATTATGAACGATATAATGGCCTTATGCTCGGGTTTATTGTTTGTTTCTTGATGGTTTGTGTGCCTTCTCTGCCTTCTGTCTGTTTTGGAGAGGCTGATAATAAATAAATAAAAATAAATAATGATTATAATGAAATAACAATGATGAAATAATGACTTGAAAAGTTGGGTTAAGTTTTCCATAGGGATGAGAATCGATTCCATATCCGATACTTACAAATTTGTGAATTCGATATATCGATTTAGTTGTCGCCCATAGGAAAAGTTTACATGAAATTCTTGACATCTGGGCAACACTGAATAAAATTGACCAATCAGAAATTTGGTGCCGTGACGTCACGGCACCAAGAAATTTGAACTTCAAATCGAAATTTAGAGCCTTTGCAAGTCCGAAAAAAATCGGAAAAAAATACAGTTGAGCTTTATTTTGACTCCTCTTTCCAATAAGCAAATAAAAAAAAATTCATGCAAGAGGTCCATTGTAGAATGCTAAATTCGTGCTTGACATTTTGTTACATTTTATTTGAGGTTATCTACAAGTACCTACTCCTGACAAATCAATAATTAAAAAGTTGACATTTAGACATTTCTCGGGTTGTTGATGTTGGGATGTTGTCATTGGTAACTTTAAAACACGCGCGTTTTTGAATGTTGGATTTAAACACGCTGAGGAGTACTTTAAATAAGTGAAATAGGTTATCAATAAAAAAAAATATATTTTGAAAAAACTAAACAACACGCTTTTATAGTAAATTGAACTAAAAAGTGAAAAATAATTTTTAATATAAACAGAAAATATTAATGAACAAAAAATATTAAAATTATTGTCAAAAAAGCGTGGGGTGCTCAATGTATGAGAAATGTGGAACAAAGCACCCCAGCGTGTATTTTAGTTTTTTAAACTGTATTTATTTGCGTTCTTTCTCAAGTTTATTGGAGGGGGGACGCCACTGTGTATGTTATTATGTGTGTAATTCATGCGGTTCGATGAAGGTTTCACTTCTACCGGGTGTGAATTGCTCAGGATTTTTTTTGTCTGGCATTTTCAGGATGTGCATAAGCGCAACTAGGCTCGAAATTCTAGGGGTGCTGACGAAATGAGACGCGTAAAAAAAAGTTAGTTTTACGAGGGTTTGTAGTTACGTACGTCATCATTTGCCTTTTTGAAAAATAGGTTTTTTTATGTCTGAAATTTCAACCAAACATAATGTATAGTTCGTTGCACGGCACGAGGGTTTTTACTTACGTCATCGATGACGTCATAACAACTTAAAGAAAATATTAAGTCATAGATTATTTCAAAGAGCACCTTCGGAGTTATTGTTTTGTAATACATTTTTTCTACGAGCGTGCAGAAAAGTGTACTTTTCCGCACGCATTTTAGGTCATTTAAGTATCACTTTTCCGCACTAGTGCTCTTCCGTTTTTTTCCGCACTGAGTGCGGAAAAATGATTACTTTTCCGCACGGAGTTTATAAAAATCTAAGATAGGAATGTGAAATCGGTTTTCCTCTAAAATTAACCGTTTAGGTTTTACAGCCTGTCAAAGTTGCAAAAAGTCAATTTTCAACTGTCAATATTTCCAAAATAGTTGAACTTAGGTATAGGGTAAATCACATGAAATCTGTTCAGAATTTTACGTAGAATCCAAATATGCAATGCTATACAGGGTGTTCTATTTAAAATAGCGATGTTGCCACTGGTTTAGAGTAGAAGCGGCAACACCGCATAAACAAAAATATTTTTGAAGTGTAGATTATGTTCATTTATCCCGGTTGCCAAATTTTCAAAATGATCGGCTTTTCAGTTCTCTATAAACGTCTAATACGCCATCCACCGTGGGACTATACCAAGAGTCACATTTAAGATCCGAAAGTTGACGTCACTTGATCGAAATTGATGCGAAAGTTATGAAATTTGATGACAATGGTAGGAGCGACACAAAAAGTTACCCAGATCCTCAAAATTCCCATTATATTGGATGACGCGTTCCGAAGTTATCACCTGAGAAAAACGTTGTGGGACACCCTGTATAATTAGTTTGTTGCAGGTGCATTCTTAATTAAAAAAAGATAAAGGATTTGTTAAGTTTTCACTTTTTAGAAAAATATTTTTTTCATTTATGGGCCAATAATCGGTGTTTTTTTTTTGTAGCATATAGCTCTGTATTTTACCGGAATTTTTTTAATAGAAAACATTTTCCCCTCTCGATGAAACCCTATATATACTTGTATATATACTTGCATATATACATGTATATATACTTGTATATATACTTGTATATATACTTGTATATATACTTGTATATATACTTGTATATAAACTTGTATATACATGTATAGGTATTTTTCTTTGGAAGGCTTCCTATATATATATTTATTATTCACAACCAACTGGTATGACATAAAAGTTTGTATGTACCACGGGTACTAATAAATATATAAACCCTCGGGCGGTTACGAACCCTCGGGCCAGAGGCAATCGGCTTTGTAAGACTGTCGCCCTCAGGGCATAATCATCTACTTAGTACCCTTGATACATAAATAACCATTGTAATTGAACGATTTCTTCAATAATATATCGCTTTGAATTTACTTAATTTTTATTTTTATATTTGAACGCGCTCGTAGAAAAAATAATGTTCCTTACTCATGCGGAAAGTGTCTTTCCCGCACTCGACTGCTTGCCCGAACTCCGCTTCCCGTCGTTCGGGTCAACGGCAGTCGCGTGCGGGAAAGTATCACTTTCCGCACTTGTAAGGAAAATAACTATTTTCCAATAAATGCGATACGTCATAGGTTTTGGAACATCAGAAGCTCTCAAAATCTGAAATAAAAAATCCAGGGTTGTATTTAAAAAAAATAAGTTGATGATGGTGGCCAAAAGACGAAACGTCAGATATTAAATTTGATGGTAGCATCTTGTAGGGGAGAAAAAGTGGCTATGATGAAGTGATATTTTTCTCGAAATATCACTCCAAATAAAGTCAGGAAAAAAATTAAAACAATTTCGCAGAATTTCGAAATTTTTCTGGATATCTCCGGAAGTATTCGGAAGATCCTAAATATCAAAGCGGCATTTTGTTGAGCATCAAAATGCGCAACTTTGCCATAATTCAAGCGACCCTGTATCTCTTACGGTTTCCGAGATCCCAATGATGAGGCTCGAATTTGGGCCACCCTGTACAGATAAACAGGTATGATAATAATAATAATAATAATAATAATGCTTTATTGTCAAAAAAATTATAACATAATTTGTAGACAAAGCCTTAAAGTTAAAAATACATATTATATACATCTACATGTATACAAAGTCAAAATAAAATGATATAAACATAAACAAATATAACATGAACAAATATAAAAATGAACAAATTACCTATAAACTATGATCCAGTGTGTGGAACGCTCAAAATTAAGTCAGAAAAAAGTCATTTACTTTATACAGTGACCGCCAAAAAGTTTGCAACAAATGGGAAAATATTTTATTATTAAGATATCAAAAAAAATGTTTCGTGGGATCAATTCAGCATACCCATCAACAAAAAAAATCACTGTGACAGATGTCAGGTGACCACAGTCATGGCGGCAAATTTAAAAAGTTCGCCTTAAATATGTGAAAAGTGGGGTAAGACGACCAGAAATCGAAAAATTGTAAAGAGAAAAGTTGTTCAGGAACCGATTTTACGTCCATGTGTCAATTTTTAAAAAGGTACAAGGATTTTTAATAAATATCAATTTTTTGGCCTGTTTTCTGGTAATTTGAAAAATATCAAAAACTTTCCGTCTGGTTCACATAATTCAAAGTGAAACTAAAAAAAAAAAAATCCAGTGCAGTAATTCTGCTCAATTGTCCCGCGAAAAAGTGTAAAAAACCAAAAATTCATTTTCAGACCACTCTGATCTTGTTGCAATGACCTACAGAAAACAAAAATTTGGAATAACAAATTTAGAATTATCATGAAATCTTTCTAAATGATCCAATACTTCTTTTCAAAATTTAATCAAGCCAATATTTTTGTGAAATGTTTTCGATATTTTTCAAATTACCAGAAAACAGGCCAAAAAATTATTATTTATTAAAAATCCTTGTACCTTTTTAAAAATTGACACATGGACGTAAAATTGGATCCTGAACAACTTTTCTCTCTACAATTTTTCGATTTCTGGTCGTCTAACCCCACTTTTCACATATTTAAGGCGAACTTTTTAAATTTTCCGCCATGACTGTGGTCACATGACATCTGTCACAGTGATTTTTTTTGTTGATGGGTATGCTGAATTGATCCCACGTAACATTTGTTTTGATATCTTAATAATAAAATATTTTCCCATTTGTTGCAAACTTTTTGGCGGTCACTGTATAAGGCTCTCTCTGATAAATAAGATTTTAGGGCTATGCGAAATTTAGGAAGAGATGCTATGGACTTGATGACTACTGGCAGATGATTGTGCATTTTTTTTGCGTTGTATAGAATGGAGCTCTTAATTAACTCGGAGGATGGAGTTGGCAGATAAAGATCATGCTCCGCGTTTCTAAGTGGATAGTTATGCAATGGCCTTTCTGAAATACTGGGTAGGTGTTTGCGGATAAGGCAGACTGATTCTAGTATGAAAAGGGAAGGAAGTATTAATATTTTATATTTTTTGAAAAAATCTTGGCAATGAGCTCTATTTTTTAATTTTAGGGAATATCTAATAGCTTTCTTTTGTAGTTTAAAAATACGGTCAAATTGAGTCGCACAGCACGAACCCCAGAATGGAAGGGCGTATCGAAGATGTGATTCGAAAAGGGCAAAGTAGACTGTTCTAGAAGTTGACAAGTTGAGTTCCTTGGAAACTGATCTTATCGCAAAGCAAGCGGAACTTAATTTCTTTGATAAAGAATCGATGTGCGAATTCCATTTTAGGGATTTGTCTATAATAAGGCCCAAAAACTTTACGGAATCAACGACGTCAATAGTATTAAGTACAATAGGTTGCATCGTACTTCTATATGATAGAACTTTTGTTTTCGCAGCATTGAAGCAGAGGAAGTTAGAGTCGCACCATGTTTTAACCCTCGGGCGGGCGCGCATTTGAAAATCACATTAGCAGGCGCGCTGCGGCACTGCGTGCCCCCTGGAGAAAAATGTACGAAATGATTCAAAATATCAAAATTTATTTTTAAATAGATTAAAAAAATTAAGTAAATTGAAATTCTAGGCAACTAAATGAAATCCTTAATACTAATTTCGCAAGAACATAAAAATAATATTTATAATATTTGTACTATTCCCCTTTCAATTTTACTTACATGACCAGGCGCGCTGGCGGCACAGAATGCCGAAAACTCAACACCTGCAAGTTCAAGTACTCACTGATATCTGAACAAGCGCTCTAAGGTCGTAAATTGTGCGTAGTAGTTTTGGTAGTAGGTTTGCTGATATAGTCATTTGAGCATAGCTAGACGGACAATATGATAAAATCCAAAATATTTGCGAAATCCTTGAATTAGTGAAAAGGCGGCATAAAAGGCCGATAGCGCGCCTGCCCCAGGGTTAATTGCCAACAAGTCGATGGACATGGTTCTATGAAGAGCTACAATATCCGGGTTGCTCCAAGGGAAACTAGTATCATCAGCAAAAAGACAGATTTTACCGCTGATGTCTAGACTAGCAATATCGTTGATAAACAGCAAAAATAATATTGGACCCAACACGGAACCCTGTGGAACTCCACATTCTATTGGCTTGCATGAAGACATCGTCGTATCAACCATCACAAGCTGTTTTCTGCTGTTAAGATACGACTTGAACCATTCCAGAGGAGAGCCTCGAATTCCATAATGCTGCAATTTGTTAATTAGGATATTATGACTTACACAGTCGAATGCTTTAGAAAAATCACAGAAAATTGATGCTGTGGAGTGCAAATTGTTCAAGCTAGAGAAGACATTATTGAAGACAGAGAACATAGCATCAATAGTGCATTTGTTGTTTAAAAATCCAAATTGGTGGATAGTTAGTATATTACGAGGTATATTATATTTATGCAGAAATGATAGAAGCCTTTTCTTAACCCATCTTTCAATGATTTTGGATAAAGTAGGAAGAAGTGCAATTGGACGATAGTTCGACTCTTAGTCCTTAGCATCTCCCTTGTGCAGATGAATAATTATAGCCGTCTTGAGGCAATCTGGGAACACTCCTTGTTGAAAAGATTTATTTATTAAAGCAGTGAGGAGATTTAATGTACACTCCGGTAAATTAAAGAACATTTTTCAAGTTAGTCCATCAGTCCCAGATGACACTTTGTTTTTTATGTCTTTAATTGTGCTGAAAAGCTCTAGTGTTTCTA
The DNA here is from genome assembly GCA_917834065.1 of Ceutorhynchus assimilis. NCBI lineage: Eukaryota > Metazoa > Arthropoda > Insecta > Coleoptera > Curculionidae > Ceutorhynchus > Ceutorhynchus assimilis. The sequence goes on along the minus strand of OU892280.1, from coordinate 38,749,415 downwards.
CGGGTGTTAGGAAGAAACTGTGTAAATTCATATTGGTACTGGAAAGATATGAAAGCGGATCGCGAGAAGGAGCTATAGTGGTCATTATATTTTTTGACACATTTACAAAGTAGTTATTCAGGTTCTCAGGGGAGGTAGAGGTTATACTGGAAGAGATAGCCTTATTTCTCAAGTCGTTGACAATAGACCACGTTTCTTTGGCAATATTTTCAGTTCTAGCGAACCGGTTGTTATAATAGGTGTCTTTGGCGGCATTTATAGTTTTATGATAAATTTTTCTTTAGAGTTTAACGTAATTTTGAAAGCAGAGACTGGTGTGACAATGAGCGCATGTTCTTTGCCGATGTCCGCAAGCCTTTAGTAGTCCAGGGTTTATGTTGCTTATTTTTGATAGGCCTGAGGGGTAATGCTTTGAAAGCCAAACCAGATAATTTATTTGAAAATGTTGAAAATGCATTATTGATGTCATCAGAGAGGCAACCCCAGTCAATTGTTTGACATGAGCGATTGAAATTGAGGAATTTTTTTTCCGAATAAATTCGGCGAAACTTACGTAGGGCAATCCTGCTATTGCTCTTTAGAGAAAAGTTTGTGAGTACTGCTTCATGATCTGAAAACCCTAAACTTAAGTGGAAAATTTCGAAATTTCTCTGTAATAAGCTCCTCACTTTTCTCTTTTGCCTGGAAAATTTTCAAAATTTTCCCTTTGCCAGTTTTCCAGAAAAAAATTAAAATGTAAGAGGGTAAATTTTCCTTAACTTTGCTTAAATAAGTCAATTTTCCAGAATTTTTCCTCGAGTGACTTTTCATTAGAAAATTTTAAAAATTTACTTTAATGAACTCGTCGCTTTCCTCTTTTTTCTCTGGAAAATTTTCACAATTTTCCTTTTGCCAGTTTTCTAGAAAAAAACTAAAAAGAAATAAAATGAATTTTACTTAAAAAAGTCAATTTTCCAGAATTTTTCCTGAAATGATTTTCCACTGGAAAATTTTGAAATTTTCCTATAATAAGCTCCTCATTTTCGTCTTTCTCCTGCAAAAATATCACAATTTTCACTCTGCCAATTTTCCAGAAAATAATTGTAAAATAAAAGAATGAATTTCGCTTAAAAAAGTCAGTTTTCCTAAATTTTTCCTGGTCACTATCCTCTTTTTTCTGAAAAAATTCCACAATTTTCCTTTTGCCAGTTTTCTAGGAAAAAAATAAAATGTAAGAAAATTAATTTTGCTTAAAAAAGTCAATTTTCCAGAATTTTTCCTGAAATGATTTTCCATTGGAAAAATTTGAAATTTTCCTATAATAAGCTCCTCACTTTCGTCTTTCACCTGAAAAAATTGCACAATTTTTACTTAGCCAGTTTTCCAGAAAAAAATTGAAAAACTTTGATATTTCTGTAAGAAACTCGAGTTCGAACTGCGATTATCGTCTTGCAATTTTTCAGCGATATTTTCAAGACAAAACCTTCCATTTTTTCCCGCATATCGTGTTTTTTCACTTCAGCGCGGTCACCGTTTTAAAGTTATTATACATATTTATATGGACATATGGCAACGCCGAGTAGCCATCAACTAGAGCCACGTTGATTACGGCGAGCCTACCACTTCGATGGAGCTCGGCTCGAAAAGTCTAGCTCCATTCAGGGGGTCAAAAAATATACATGGAATAGGTTTCCTATAAGTGTTAACTATAATATTCTTTGCCAGAACCCATCGAAATCATCATTTCGAAAGCGCTCTGCACTGATTTTTGAATAATTAAATATTTGCACGAAAATACACAACTTTCATTCCTCCTCAAAAGCGAATTCGCCTTATATCAATTTAAATAGTATCATATTTTTAAGTAATCCTTAAACTTATCAGAACATGAGTTTGCCTTATTTTAAGATTAACAAATATACAATCTAAAAAATTTTAGATTACCCCGAACAAAAAAGGCTTTTATGTTTCAAGAAAATTGTACTTTCTAGGTAATTTTGGCTGTATAATTTTTCAAAGAGCTTTCAAATTTTCCAACGATAAAAGCACTATTTGGTAAACTTAAGTAACATAGCTTGTTGCCTATGATCGACGATGCATGCGGTTTAGTGCAAGATATAGTTGGCGATAAGAAACGCTATACGCTCCATTATCGTGTACTAAATATTTACCGATAGTCTTGGAAGATCGGCCTGTTCCCTTTGATAGTAAATTTTCCTTTGAATAATCGATACCTCATACACCTACTACTAAGAAAAATTTATTTTAAATGCCACAAATTTAAAACTCTTGAAAGTTTCACGGATAAACAAAAAATTAAGTTATTTATCAACATAAATTCAGATGAAATCTAAAATTCTATGCACTAGAAGCTCATATTTTCCAACTTTAAGGAATTTAATAGCTACAACTTTATTACCATCATTCATTTTGAATAACTACCGCACTGAAATCCATAAAAACTTTCTTCGAACAATATTTTTCATCTCGTGCTAACACTAAAATTAAAGTCGTTCCACTAAAAAGAATGGAGGGATGGAGGAGAAGTAAAACTGGCATTTTAAAAGTTTTCGAAAACTTCTGACGTTGTTGGCGCTTTTCAAAAACGTATAGACAAAGGAATAAAACTAACTTTTTAGGAATTTTTGCTGAAAAAGTTGCCTTTTTCCTGCTGCTGAAACGTTCCAATCGCTGCATACCTTTTAAAAGAGAGTAACTCTTCGCGTCAGAGTTTTACTCCCGAATATTCATTCCGTGTTATTAACTTTAGTTTTTAAAAGTTCAAAATTATTTTTTTGGAATATCTCTTTTCAACATTTTTAAAGCGATTAATTTAGAACTTTCCGAAAGAAAGAGATTTTCTTTCAATTCAGTTTAATATAATCGTATGGTGCGCATAATAATTGAAGAATAATTTCATTTGTGTTTGATTACACCTTCTCAGCCTTATTTTTAATTCTATTTACTTTAGCTCTATAAATGATCGCTTGGATTTGGATTTTGCTGTTGTTTTTAGTCCTCATACATATTATACAGACTGTCCCACTAGGAAACAAATCCATCTCTATATTACAAACGATATACAGAAAAATTGTGGAAATTTGACAGTGTACTAATGTCTATGGAGGCAACCCGGCTGAATATTTTCAAGATGGAGATGGTGGTACTTTTGGTTATACCAGAAGTAGACGTTAATTTGCCTATTTTGGATGGGACATCCTGTATTACATATTTCATTTTTCGTTTCTACTCTTGATGTCAAAAATTGCGTTTGCAGGATGGCACTAATAGTTATTTATGTACCCAGGGCGCAATTAGGGTGTTTGCGGCCTGCCGCGTGGAAATTAGAGCACGAGGCGCAGCCGAGGGCTTTAACCATGCGAAGGGCCTCAAACACGCTGTTGCCAGCTAGTTCGGAATTCAAACTAACCTTAGCTAAGTTTCCTTTACGTAAAGTTGGTGCAAGTCAAAGCGATCAATGCAAACTTAAATGTTAAGATCATGCTTAGCTAAGTACGTGCTAAGAATGAGGAGTAATTTTTTTTGTGCAATCCACCCTAAGTGGTTGCAATTCGCTCTAGGAGATAATTGTCTTTTGTTTAAGAAAATTCTTACACGTGTTAATACTGTCCCTGATAATCCAGTGTGACGTCACAAAAACCTAGTTGTAACTTTAAACCGCCCTAACTCAAAAACGGATCATCGTAGCACGATGCGGTTTAAATATTTATTCTTAGATTTTTTTGCACTGAAACTTTCATTTTTGGGTCACACCCCCTTTAAGTAGAAACCAAAAATGAAATAATAGCTTTGTTCCAACCGACATGAGAACCGTTCCAGAGCCAGCAATTTCCAGTTGCCCACCTATTTTTCAATAAGTAGGATAAACTAATTGACAAATTAATCGATCGACTGGAAATTACCGTTCTAGAACGGTCCTCATGTCGGTTGTTGGAACAGAGCTAATATATTGTGAAATAAGCTAGTTGACGTCTATTTCCGCAAGTTGACGTCTACTTTCGGTATAACCGAAAGTGCCGCCGTCTTGAAAATATTTTAGCAGGGTAGCCCTCATTGACATAAGTATACTGTATACCGGGTGTTTTTCAAAACCCGCTCACCCCTATAACTTTTTTATTTTTCCAAATAAACAAATGGAATTTGGTGTGTTTATTTATGACCCGGATGTGCATTATTTGACGTATTCAATTATTTATTATCACTTCCGGTTTGACCGGAAGTCACCGTAACTTTCTTATTTCAAATATGACGTCAGTTATATTTTCTCTTATTTCAATAGAAAACTACATTACGAGTACAATGACACCTCATTTGTCACTTTTTGACATTTCATCTCCAAATTATTTAAATTTTTACTTTTTAATCTAGAGCGCCAGGTATTAGTTAAAATGCTCAATTTTGCTCCAAGGTACCTGGGAAAATTTGTTTTGATCTTATTTTGTATTTTATATCCTCAACAGACTCATTCAAAGATAGTAGAAGCGCATTTTTGGAATTATATCAATTTTTTCAAATGGAAAGGGTATGGCTCATTAGCATATTCCGATAGAGCATTTTCTAACGAACAATTTAGTACCACACAATCGCTAGTTTATTCAAATATTAAACTAAAATATTTAGAAAGCTATTTGCAGAGATGAACTAGCGATTGTGTAGTACCGAATTGCTCATTAGAAAACGCTCTTTTGGAATATTGTAATGAGCCACACCCTTTCCATTTGAAAAAATTGAGATAATTAAAAAAATGCGCTTCTACTATCTTTAAATGAGTCTGTTGAGGATAAGATCAAAACAAATTTTCCCAGGTTCCTTGGAGCAAAATTGAGCATTTTAACTAATTCATGGGGCTCTAGATTAAAAAGTAAAAATTTAAATAATTTATAGATGAAATGTCAAAAAGTGACAAATAAGGTGACATTGTACTCGTAATGTAGTTTTCTATTGAAATAAGGGAAAATATACCTGGCGTCTCATTTAAAATAAGAAAGTTAAGGTCACTTCCGGTGAAACCGGAAGTGATAATAAATAATTGAATACGTCAAATAATGCATATCCGGGTCATAAATAAACACACCAAATTTCATTTGTTTATTATGAAAAATAAAAAATTATAGGGGTGAGCGTATTTTGAAAAACACCCGGTATACTGTATACAGCTTTTGCTTTTCATATAGGTTGTTACGATAAATTTATCATTTACGTAACATGTTCCATGTCTTCTCATTTTCATTATAAAGTTGTATTTTTTTCATTAATGCAAATATCTAGAATTCATTTACCAGTGCTGCCATCTAGTACCGGATGAGTTTATTTTTGGTGGATATATTTCCGCCTTTCCCTAACTTCTGATTCTGAAAATAATCCTTTTTTGGCTTAATGACCTAATTGACGTTATCAATTAAAAGAGATGGACGATAAGTATGAAAACATTCATTTTCCCGCCAACATTTGCTTGCTTGTCAATGTCAATGTGTATTGGGTGTTTAGGAATTCCCTCGTTTTTATTCGAATCGGTGACTTCACCGATGAGTTAGTTATCTTTGTTAAGTGAATGGAAAATGACAATGACCGACATTTGATAAGAATAAAAACGCAGGGTTTGAAATTGGAAAGGAAATGTGGGAAAAGTCACTGCTTCATTCGCAGAACTTCGCTATAGAGACGGTGGTGGATTTGGAAGCAAACAGCCTCTGCAAACTAAACTTAAACGTCGATTACTTTGTATACTTGATGGGCCGTGGATTTCCCTTTCTTTTGCTAGTATCCTTTCTGATTTTGTGTATCCAAATTTTGACAAACGTAGGATTTGATGGAAACTTATGGAAAGACACGTCCGCCGGTGAATAGGAATTATTTTTATGAATAGGCAGGCACACTACACACAATCACCATTGATAGGAAAAACCCTTGAAAAACCCGAGGAAATAATAGTTCCTTTCAAAAGTCTTGTCTACAAACCACTGTCAACGGCTGTCGACCATTGTTTCCATGCTTTTTTGGCGTCTGACAGTTTGATGCCAGAGAGAGAGGCTTTTAAATTGAAAAGGTCAATTGACGTGTCTCGTAATACCTGTGTGCGCGCGCAACTCGTGGGTTGCAGGTGAGCGTCCAATGAGAATCGAGTTTGGGTTAGTTTAGTTACGGGCTTACGTCACATTCGTATTCAGGGACGAGTTCAGAATTAATCGTTCCTTCTTTCTTTGTAATGTGTAATTCGACAAAGAGCAAACTAATACTTTATGTATTACTTGAACTTACCGCAGTGTCGTTTAAGGTTATGTTAGTTTATACTTGACATATTCCTTTGAAATTTCATTATGCAATGTTGCCGGATGAAACTTTTATCAAAATAAAAGTGCAAACGATGTTAACATACACTTTAAAGCTCTTCTTTTGTCTGATTTAAGGCGTTATAAAACACTTGACACCATTTCACTCCAATAATGTTATAATGTTCGATTTGTATTGTCTACATTTGTTCTGCAATAATACAATCTGGCTATACTGCAGCCACGAGTTTCGCGCGCATGTCATCTTTTATTACTTTTTAACTTTTTCTATTTCTGCCAGACTCGTCAATTAATAAGCAGTTTTTTATTTTTGACATTACCTCAATTTAAATTATTATAATTTGTAAACAATTAAAATAGTTCTAGTGGATTTTTATCTTTTTTATTCCACGTGGTTTTTCATGGTGATTTCATTGTAAAGTGAATATGATCTTTTGGGTGTACTCGTCTGATTGGTTGAACTGGTTAAAATGCAGTTAAGTATAAAAAACACAGGATCGTTTTCCTGTGGGGTTTGGTTTTTAAAACGTCCTCTTTTCCTCGATAGTAGTCTAGGAGGCAAGTCATTTTTATCTTTAATAATTTTTGCTTTACATTTTTTAGATTCTCTCTCATAGATTTTTCAATATATTTTGCTATCAATTCATATTATCATATCATTGTTAAGTTTTTACCTGATAAATCTTATCTTATCTATTCTTGAGATATAAATTATAATTATATTTTAATTTTTTTTATCTAATTGTTGGCTTCCATTTTGTGTGAGTGCTGATTGGTTGTGCCACGTTTTTTTTTTTGAAGTAAGTCAATTCAGACTTTTGGACTAATATACAGGGTGTCCCAAATTCGAGGGTGACCATTGGGACATCGGAAACTATTAGAGATATGAGGTCGGTTAAATTATGGCAAAGTTGCGCAATTTTATGACCAATAATATGCCGTTTTGAGATTTAAAAAATTCCGAATACTTCCGAAAATATTCGGAAAAAACCGAAATTTCGCAAAGTTATTTTTATTTTTTCTTAATTTTATTTGAAGAACAATTTCAAAATAAATGTCACTTCATCATTGTCACTTTTTCCCCTTTACAAGATGTTGCTACCAAATTTCAGATTTGACGTTTCGTTTTTGAGCGGCCATCATCAACTAAATTTTTTTAAATACGGTCCTGAATTTTTTATTTCAGATTTTGGGAGGTTCTGATGTCCCAAAACCTATGACGTTTCGCATTTATTCGAAAAATTTACATTATTGGCACTTTCCGTAAGAACTAAATGTGTTAGAGAGAGACAGATAGGAAAATTTTGGTAGGAAAAAATTTTGGTAGGAAACAATTTTTTTCGAATAAATGCGATACGTCATAGGTTTTGGGACATCAAAAGCGCTTAAAATCTGAAATAAAAAATCCCGGTCTATATTTAAAAAAATAAAGTTGATGATGGCCGCCCAAACACGAAACGTCGAATCTGAAATTTGGTAGCAACATCTTGTAAAGGGGAAAAAGTGACAATGATGAAGTGACATTTATTTTGAAATTGCTCTTCAAATAAACTCAGGAAAAAATAAAAATAATTTTGCGAAATTTCGGTTTTTTCCGAATATCTTCGGAAGTATTCGGAATTTTTCAAATTTCAAAACGGCATGTTATTAGTCATAAAATTGCGCAGCTTTGCCATAATTTAACTGACTTCGTATCTCTTATAGTTTCCGATATCTCAATGGTCACCCTCGAATTTGGGTCACCCTGTATAGGTACTGCTGCTCTGGTTTCCAAAATCAATTGTTAGTGTGGGAATATTGAACCATTTGCTCTAGAGTCGGTGAAAACCAAATTTGTGTGTCCATCCCTATCAACTCTTGAATCCAGGCAGAGGCCTGAATAGCTATTTTCTGTTTCGATTCCGTCAATTATTATCTCGAATAATGGGGTTAATTTTTTTTAATAGAAATCCAGACATCCAGACAGGTCAAAAATTCAGTTAAAAAGTTCTAACTAAAACATCTCAAGAATTTTGACATATTCTGGATTTGATTGATTTCACCGTCAGATTTATCTTGTAGTATCTATAAAAGCTACCTTAATTTGATAGGAAAATTGTATCTATTTGGGAGAGAATCCAAAGATTTAATTTCTTATTGTTTTACCTTATTTTGTTCATATTTTTGCCTACTAGTGCTACTGTCAGAAAAGCAGCATTTTGCTCAATCATAACGAGCATTTTAATTTAATCTTGTTATTATTTTAATTTTATTATTATCTTATCCATTATTCTCAATTATTTAATTTTATTTTTTTTATATTAAAATATAATTTTTTTTTTAACTTGCAATAGCTGTTCATACCTGATTCTGTTGGAAGGGAGTGTCTGGACAACAACAGTTCTATATTAAATTTCAATTTAAATTTTCTTTGCAAGACACTCACTTTTTGACAGAATTCAGGGATTTAATATTCCAGATATTGGTGAACCGGATACTGCCTTATTCTTTTCTGGGTACCTACTCCACATAAAGATCACTGTTTGAAGTCTGGATCAGTTGGAGTGACGTCACCCCAGCAATCTATCCTCTTCCTGGATACAGGAAACAACACGGAGAGCTCCGGATTGGAAAGTACATGGTATCAGATTCACCGGAACAACCAAGCTGTCAACTGTAAAATTTTACAGAAAGTAACATTGACTGTATTGTTAAATATCAAATAAAATTATTGTTTGTTAAACTTTGAGTGGTTTCATTTGCACATAAAGGGACTACACGTTATCTTAATTTCTTGAATTCCACGACCCTAGGTTATCTTTTCTTAAAATAACAAATTTCAATTTAATTTGTAACAAGGTATAGATCGATTTGGTTTCCGCTGGGACACCCAGTATATGGATGCTTTGGTAAAGTAGAACAACAATCTGCAATACCTAGAGCTAGGTAGGACAACATACAGAAGTATTATTTCTAGGATGGTATACCTATTTCAGTACCTCTTGGATATATTTGAACCTTTTTGTAAAAATCATGTACCTACTGAATGAATTTTTTCGTGTTTTATTTATATTTCAACCGTTAAGCAGAAGCCTAATTAAAAAATTCCAGACCTTCCGGCAACGATTTACCTAGCCGTAGACAAAACCAACATTTTCCGTCATTTAAAACACATAATATAAATCCACGACATGTTCCCGAGGCAAACAAGTGAGAAGCACATCTCCGACATTTAATTCCAGTCAAAATACTAAAAGTTTCATTATGCTGTCAACTTTTTCACTTGTGCATTGTGCCAGTTTTCAAGGAGCCAGCATTCATCTGCGCACAAAGCAGTCATTACGCGCCAGCTTGGAATAATATATGGCGCACAATTAGAGTGGTAAAATACTTTGAAAAGCGAAGAGAACTACGGCTGGGATAGCTTCAATATAGGTGAGAATCTGGAAATAGGAAAAGTACATTTTTTAGATATTTGGCAAATCTTTAAAAGGAATTTTTAGAAATTTTATCGTCTGTTATATAAGTTATAGTGTAATTATTTTAGTGGCCTGCAGACGTATTAATTAAAATTGATGAAACATTTTCTTGCCTCGACTAGGATTTAAACCCAGGACCCTCGCATTTCTAGTGCAACGCTCTAACCAACTGAGCTACCAAGACCTGTTTCATTTCTTCCTTGTCGATCAAGTCTTTCATCAATTTTAAGTTGTTAGTTGTGAAGACCACCGGCAACCTTGCCCTTCATACAAATGAAGGGCCCATTCGCAATTAATGGTTGAACGGATAATGGATTCCAAACAACCATTAATTGCGAATGGGTCCCCCATACCTTCTAACTCACGCCAATACCAACGGTAACCGCCGAAGGTTGCCGATGGTCTTCACAACTAACAACTTAAAATTGATGAAAGACATGATCGACAAGGTAGAAATGAAACAGGTCTTGGTAGCTCAGTTGGTTAGAGCATTGCACTAGAAATGCGACGGTCCTGGGTTCAAATCCGAGTCGAGGCAAGAAAATTTTTCATCAATTTTAATTAATTTGTCTGCATGCCACTAAAATAAACACACTATAATTAAGGTATAAGGAATATTAACGAACTTTTCAACTTGTTGCTTTATTTCAGAATCCTGTATCCGTTACAAGTGTTCAAAATCTAAATCAAACAATATTTGTAAATATAAATTATAATAAGTTAACCAGCTGCCGATGAGCGGAAATTATTAAAATTGGTCTACAGTACAGTACAGTATACAAACAAATTTGCCATCTTGTTATACATTTTTATTAAGTTCACGACTTGGTAAAGAGGTTATAGAAAAAGTAAACTGAGGCATTCCTTACTTGCCAGATTTTTAGTTCTATGGCTCTAGGGAAATTATATGTAAAATATATTAGAATAATTTTGAGAGAAAAAACAAATCATCTTCCCGACAGTCTGATGGGATAAAAATTAAAAGTATTTACGGCAGGCACGGCCTGAGTATACAATGCGTGCGGTTGTGCCTTACAAAATAATGAAGAGATACCGAACTTCCATTCATTGGATGCAAGACTCTAAGTTTGGTTGTAAACAGGGTATTAACTCAATCGCAGCTATTTCACCTTTGACAGTTCGCAGTAAAATTAGGAGAGACGTTATTGAAACAAATAAAATAATAAGCCCTAGTAAAATAAGATTGTTCCATTCTATTGATAACAATACTAGAGGACACAACCAAAAACTTAACAAGAGTTTAACAAGCTGATTTGGAGAAATTTCTTGACAAACAGAGTGTTAAAAGTGAGTGCAACCAATGGACTCTCAGAGATTGATATTGAAGCTCTCGAGACATGATGGAAGTAGGTAACTTCAAATGCTAGAAGTAAGTGACCTTATTGTATTTCAAAGCAGCCTACCAGTATGAATCCTAATAATAATATATTTGTATCGGTATATTTATATACGTAACTGCGTTATTATAGTTTCAGAAATACATTAATACAATTTTTGTTTGGATTTGAACATGGCGTTAATTTTCATACATTCTTTAGAAATTCAAATAATACCTTCAAGACATTTTTCGCGCAAATAATTTTTCTAAGACTGGTAGAACCACAATGGCATACATTTCGACTTAACATTTCATCAAAGTAAAGCCCACAGCGGAAAATAATGAAAAGGAAACAGACGATGTGAAGTAGGTATTTTGCAGTTGAAAGTCGAACAAAGTTGACGGCAGCGACACCAAAGAAAAACATATTACTTTAAAATAGGGAAAAGCGTTACCCTAAATTAGTGTTATTCTTCTTCTGGATATGTAATTGGCAGAACGGAGAAAACTCGCTTCTTTTGTGCACATTTTCCAAAGTTTTTAGACCTTTGTGTCGTATTTCGACACGCTGTTTTTACAGACTGGGTACCTATTGTATTTTATTCCCGCTGGTTAGTGAACTTGTTCAAAAATATTCTGGCCGCTCGAATTTGAAACCAGGTCAAAATCTGGCATGACAAAAAAAATACAAACCGCATTCCTATAAATAATTCAAACCTCGTGGCGTCGAATCGGAATCGAATTCAGCAACATTTAATTTTCCAGATATAAATTTTGGTCCTAAAATGAACTGGCCACCGAAGCTTGACGAGTTCAAAATATATCGAATTAAAATTAGGAAACTTGAATCGCTAGGAGTTCTCTTGAATCTCTTGTATGGATGTATTGGTTGAAATTTGGAAGTAATACCTCAAATTTAGAATTGATTAGGGCTGCTTGAAATCCTTAGACAGAAAAAAAAAAGAATTCATCCTACGGAAGTATTTGTTCGACTTGCATTGGCATTGTTTCTTTGACAAATTAGGCAAGGATGATAATGCTGTCAACGTTAAGATTGGTTTTAGGTCTCTTCTGGTGTCCATTTCTCGTAATTATTGATTAATTCATACATAATTTAGGCAACCCACTTTTGAAAGTGTTCATCATAAACCGTAAGATGGTGTTACGGAAATTGTACCTTTAACTCCATTGTTTGTAAAATGAAATGCAAATTGCGAAGAAGTGTGAAGTAGCTTTTAAGGCAATTTCGAAATAAAAGTACTGATATTTTCCACAGTATAAAATAAAAGCCACTTAGCGTAATCGCAACAAGAGATAAAGCAAACATTTTCTAGTAATTTATATCCAGTTAACTAAAACATTATCGTACCCACAGCTCGCAACATAAATAAATGGTTTTCACTCCCCGAGCCGCGGCGGCAGGGCGTTTATGTTTATTCATTTCCGTTGCTAACCCCCATAAAACATAACACGCAATTTCTAAAAGCAGCAAATCCTCCACTCCCCCCTCCTTATATTTCTTCTTTGTCTTGCTTTAGTTACATGTTTACAATTAATCTCGCCCACCCCTAGACTATAATATTATCGCTACGACAGGCTGTGCCTACGAGATATCGCACGCGACCTTATTTATCCCCCTCGCGGAAAATATCCGCACCATGATTAACAATTAGCGTGCTAGTCGTTACGACTAACTACCCTCTGGAACCGTATTAGATTACATCTTAGCTTCGGGCTCGAATTGTTTGCATTTAGTTTTGAGGATAATCTCTAAATATAAATAAATTTATTTTTGGGGAGTTTGTTCCACCAACAACTTGTAATCTATGGCTGCCAGGCTATAATAATCAGGTAAGCAAATCTTAAGGAGAAATATCAAATTGCCTTAATTTAAAGAAGTTTTGGGTATAAGTAATGTTTAAGAGCCTCTATAACATTTTGAAAGAGTCTTTAGTGTAGCCTTTACAATAGGGAACTTGCACATTAAATTAAAAATGGAATAAATAATAAAACACAATAACAAACATCCTAATAATTGATGCAGTAGGAAAAAAAAGTATAGTTCATACCAAATAAACTTATAGTCGGGTTGTCAAGCTCGGCCGGCACAGCGTTACCGTCTCTTCCATATTTTCCTTTGGTCAAAATATTTTCAGAAACAATAATGGATTGTATTATAATATAATGCAAACATTTATTACTTAAATTATAAACATTGCTTCTAAGCTTGGTTTTATGGATATTTAATAACAACTCAATTTTCAATCATCACATAAAATATAATAATAACGCTCAGTACCTATTTTATTTACAGCCACTCTAAATACTTAGAAATACTATAAATATCTTATTAAATATTATGAATATTTGATCCATCAAGAAGATTTTCAATTATTCTGGATCACTGAAATCGCTGAAATCGCTAGAGTCTTCATCAATATTGATAAGTGAAAGGATGTATGCTATTGAAGTGGAAGAGCGTATGCCATATGAGCATTGTCTATAACAATGACAGATGGTTCACTCAAGTTCTTCAACAGCTGATTTTCGAACCAACATAAAAAGTTTTGCTGATTAATTTCTTCATGATAGTCGTTAAGTTGAGTTTTCGATGAATATACAAGCGATGTACCTTCAATGAATCCATTTTCAGTGCCAGCATGAAGTAGGTATGATATATCTAGAAAAAGCATTTCTTTGTACATATAATACACTGCTCTCTGTATTCATGTTTAAATTTACCTATACCATCAACTTTGGTAGTTTCAACACTTCGCTTGTTGTTGTCTTCCCACGGTTAATAGTACCATTTTGAAAAATCCAAGTCTCGTTCAAGAAAACCAACTGGTACAAAGCCTCCTGTTTCAGTCTTAGATAAGACCTTAAAAATGATATGCGTTTAACAGCAATATCAGAGACTTTATTCTTGAAACCGAGGAACAGCGTTCTCATGAGAACGATTGCTTTGTCATTGTCAGTGTTATGGAAATATGAATACGGACGACGAAGACAGAGCCTTCGTTCTCATGAGAACGCTGCTCCCCTGTTTCGAGAATAAAGTCCCAGGAAGTTCCATGAGCCCTCGTCATCTTTTTTCCATTGGAAGCCTATTTCTTTTAAGATTCTACTCAATGGCATGCTACTGCCATCAAATAATTGTTTGTCTTTCAATTGCTCCCATATACAGGATAATGTTACATGTTGTTCTACAAGAAGAAAAAAGGCGATTCATAGATATCTATATGTACCTTTGTCTCAAACGATTTACTTTTTATACACATATCGTAAATAGTGTTATGTATAGCACTGCTATCGAGCTTTGAAACATCACAGACTCTCTTATTCGAAGTGCATCGTTTCTTAGAAGGCGATTCCAAATCTTCATTATTTTTTACTGCCTTCGAAATAGCACAGACAGTGGACATACTTAAGTTCAAAGCCTCTGCTACTCGCTAAAAATGAGAGAAAGTTTAAATTAAAAATTCGTATTTGGTCACACGACATCAACGACTTATAAACTCACCTTCCTAACAGCATTTAAGGGACATTAAGGGCCATTATTATCGCGTTCTCGTTCGAAATATTGTAAAAAGGATGCGATTAGTTCTTTGCAACGGCTGTTAAGCTGCTTCGGCATCTTGTACACTTCGCACTACAAGCTGATTTCAAAAAACAAGGTCACAATTAACAGCACAAACCAAAAACTCGTAAACTGCCAAAATGCAATCAAAATGTCAAGAATTTAATTTGGCAACGTTACATTTTTTGACATGGTGTTACCAACTGAATGGCCAGCGGGAAATTCAAATTCCAATTAAGTCAATCCGACGCCGAATATTTTCACGGTTGGCGATATCGATTTTAAAAATGGCGTCATCGATGTCACAACAACAAGTTTATTTGGTATGAACTATAATACCTTATCTCTGGTGTCTGAAATCTTCAATTGAAAATACCAAATAATTCGAAATTCATGACGCGATCGAAAACGTGTTTCTATGGGTCGTGACGTCACAAGGCAGTAATAATCGGATCGCGCCGCCGCCACGCCACGTCCTGCTGGTATCGCCATTGTCAAATCTATCGTAAATGCATACATAAGAACATAACCATAATCTAAATCTACCTGCTCGAAGTTCGAAGTGCTCGTCACTGTCAACGGAATTTTGTTGCCGAGTGACGTCACACTAATCGGTCGTTTCAAATGGCGATGTTTCGAGCGTAACTTCAAATATTTATAAAAAATTAACGGCTGATTTTTAATGCTTGATATTTGGCATGACTATGTCTTTAGTGTAAAAGAATACATTTTTGAAATAAAAAAAAATGTGCAAGTTCCCTATTGTAGGTTGTATTAGCATTCCAATCTTGGTTCAGGAGATAGTTCAGTATAGGTGACATTCTATCCCTTTTAAAAAAACATTCAAACAAAAATGTTGTAAAAAGCATTTGCTCTTGGCTGTGGATTATTAGTGGAGAAGCTAATGGGTCCTTTTCCGCTTTCTGATCCTGTCAAGGTGCATCACCTTCACTTCTACGTACGTCTATTTCTCCACTTAGATCCAAAATGATTCCATGTAATAATTTCCACCTCTCTACTAACAGCAGTACTATGCCCTTCAAGGCACCTTAATTGAGTCATTGGAATTAATGTACTCTAGCACTATGTTCTTGTATTTGTAATGACCCCATCTGTCCACTTGCTCAATATCTCTTTGCCTATCAAATGAATTCTCTCTCAATTCAGAAAAGAGATTTCGCGCAACAGTATGCCCTGGGGACCGATTCTCGTCTGAGGGAGTAGAGCTTCCCGATAGAACGAATGTTTTATCCTTGTCAACGTAATCGAAAAGTAAACGAGAATGATAAAGAAGATTTCTTCTCTCGGGGAGCTCCACTCCGTGAGATGAGAATCGGGCCCTGGAGGGTACTCGTCGATTAGGAGTCTGCGGGGGCCTCTCTCATGTGGTAAGAGGGCCCAATGGGAGTCTTGTATGGTCTGAATGGCGTGAATCCTGGCTTTCGAGATGGGTTCCTGTAGCGTCTTTAGTTCGAGGTGTCGGTGTACCGTCATATTTCTTGTATACTGAGATGCGTCCGCGATGCTTTGGAAAGCAGTCTTTCCTTTGATATGGCTGGCTTCGGCAGTGGAACATATCGGGGATTCGTAAATGAGGAGGAACTTGCTTTTCAAGGTTGATCAAAAATAGTCTAAAGCTTTTTTCATGTTTTGGTCCTGGGATGAGCATGCGTTGTTGTGATGCTTTGGTTGTAGTGGGGTCCGGGGTATGTTACCGTGGTTCTCGAATTGATGTTCTGGTTGATAATCCTCACGTGTCCTTAAGATGTGTGAGGATTCATCGGAACAGTATGGCCTAAGTCTTGATCGGCTACATTTTTATTTTCAATTTCTACATCTATTTCTCCAGAGCGTTGGTGTAGTTCAGTAGTCGGTAGGATGTAGGTCTGGGGCAACTGCCTTTTGCGAGGACCGCGATATCATCACCTAGCGCTGAGACGTCGTGGATGTTCAACAATGTAGGGGATAGTGTGGAGCCTCGGGAGACTCCGTCGACGGTCATCCTTAGTGGTGCCGCGAGACGAAACAAACTTAAGGTTGGTCTCGTCTCTTCTCGACATCTCGAGACGAGACTGTGACTTAGTCTCGGTTTCGAGTACCAGAGTCTCGTCTCGTCTCGAGTGGTCTCCTCTCGTCTCGAGTTATACAGGGTGTCCGGAAAATAGCGTTAGTCTTCACTACGTGGCGGAGGACCCTTCAAGAAACCCTAGAAAAATAATTCAAAAAATCTAGTGGCATTTTTAACAAAGTTATTTGCATTTTATTGTTTATTAAAATTTGCAACACTGAAAATATCCCGTTGACAAATTATTAGAAAAAGTAGGGTTCTAGAACGGTCCAAAAGAATCGCACAGTTTATTATTGAAATTTGTGATTTATCATTTTGTTGATCAATAAACTGTGTGATTGTTTTGAACCGTTCTAGAACCGTCCTTTTACCAAACCCGAATAGGCTTATATGTCGGAAAATTAAATTAAATACCTATGTAATTACCTGTAGAATTAGTAGGTGAATTTTCACATGTACCATCGTCACCAAAAGTATCTGGGACACAAATAATGCCTAATAATTTCCTGGACTAATTCTACTGTCATTCATTTTAATGCATTATACTCATGGTTTGACAAATATTTGACAATAAAATTCATATAATAGGACAAGAGCTAATGTGATGCTTTCCCAGTTACTTTTGGTGACGATGGTACCTCTTCATATTACCAAGAATAATTCTGGAGAAGGATTTTTCAAATTATTTTTCTAGGGTTTCTCAAAGAGTCCCCTGCTACGTGGAGAGCTTTTGCGCTATTTTCCGGAAACTCTGTATTTCAATCAATCAATAAATCAAAAGGTCTTTATTTGGTATAATTAATAATAAAAATTACAGAGTTTATAGGCAGCCTTGGTGTCGAGATCCAGCAATGCTGTTCATATCTAAACACCTCTAGTAAAAAGACTTTCTAAAACTATCATATTACTAGTTAATTTAAACTAAATAAGAACAAAAAATGTTAGGAAAAAAAAATAATAAGAAAAAAAAAACAATAATATTGGGAAATAACAAAAAAAAATGAAAATAAAAATAGAAAAAATAAAAATAAAATAATAATGGAATGATAATATAATATGTAATTATAGCCATATAAATATGCAGGTATGTACATTACAATTTTACAAAGAGCGTAAAGAAAATAAATACAATTTTAAATGTTTCGTGAATGATTCTAAACTTGGACACGACTTGATGTGATTGGGAAGAGAGTTAAACAGTTTAGTTGCACAATATGAAAATAATTAAACGCAGTTAACGCAGGCCAGAATACGATATCTCCATAGCCAACACAAGAAAGAATTAAACTGTCACGCAATCGAAGTCTTATCTTAGTAGAGAAGATATCCCTGTACATATAGAGAGTTCTTAGCTTAGCATATGACTTCTGCAGTAAGTTAGAAACATGAGTTTCGTAACTAAATTTCTCATCAATGTATATACCCAAATTCTTGCAAAATTCTGTTGCTGTTAGTCTAACGTTATTTAAGGTAATTTTAAAAGAATCACTTTGCGAGATAGATAATTGATCTCTACCAAAAATTAGCATTTTAGTTTTATTTTCATTTAGTTTTAAACAGTGTGCTGACGAGAATTTGAAAATGTTTGCAAGATCAGTATTTATAGCCAAGGCCGCGTCCTCTAGGTTATCAGAAGTAAAGTGACAATAAAGTTGGGTATATCATCAGCATATTGGTGAGAAACACAAAAATTAAGAATATGGCAAAAATCTGCAGTATATAAAGAAAAAAATAGAGGACCGAGTATGCTACCCTGTGGCACACCCCTGTTAAGAAGGGTGAAATTCTAATATTTGCCCTTAAAGGGGGTGTGCGCCAAAAAAACAACTTCATCTAAAAAAAAGACAAAAAAAATCTTAGAATAACAGTGAAAACGGCACTCCTCTATGACAAATAATACCGAAGATATGACTCTATAATGGTACCGCATCTCACCCTATGACGTCACGAGAGCTCAAGCGACGCACGAAATAATGAAGTGCATCGAATTTACATATGTTTTTCCTGTGTCACCTGCAATAATCTGAACAAAAACGACTGACCCGTTCCGGGAATAAACAAATGAACAATGCGGAGCGTGGCTGGACGAAGCTCTCGTGACGTCACACATACTTCAAGGCGGTATATCTCAGCGATGGTTTATCGTAGAATAACGAGGTTTGGACAGTTATTCTTAGATTTTTTTCCTCTAAAACTTTAATTTTTGGCGCACACCCCCTTTGAGAAAGACTCGCTGATACCTGCTCTCAAGGTAACTACGCATGAAGTTGATTGCAGAATCTCCGAGGCCAAAACAGTTTAATTTTATTAAAAGAGTAGAGTGACAAAGAGTATCAAAGGCCTTACTGAAGTCTAATAATATTAAACAAGATTTTTTTTACATCTTGAGCTCTCAGCAAGTCATCATAAACCTTGAGTAAGGCTGTAGTTGTACTATGGCCTGTACGGAACCCCGACTGCGTAGGGGGAAGCAAATGGTTTTGATTTAAATAGCCAGTAAGTTGCTCCTTACGGAACCCCGACTGCGGAACCCCGACTGCGTAGAGGAAAGCAAATGGTTTTGATTTAAATAGCCAGTAAGTTGCTCATTAACGATTTTTTCCAATACCTTGGAAAACGTGCATAAAATACTTATAGGGCGAAACTCTTCACGCACCGCCATAGTGACGTAATTTCTAAGTGCCTTATACTCATTATGAGTTGCTACTGTTTTCTTTTTTTTTATACTGCGACAATGCCCTTTTTCGAAGCTTTATTAAAAGTTGAAGATTGTCAGTCAGCCAAGGGGCTGGTGGCTTAGTAAATCTACAGCTTTTAACAGGCATGTGGCAGTCAAAAAGTTCGGTTAAATTGGCATTAATAAAATCAACAATCTCATCAACATCATTCAGATTATATATATAATTCCAATCGATTTGTGAGTGGTCGTGTGAGAATGAATTGTAATTAAAGTTTCTATAGTCGCGAAAAGTTCGAAAATGGACGCCAGGCTTCGGCTTTTCGATAGTGAATACACAGGATACAAGACAATGATCCGAGATATTGCTCATATCTACAACATTAACCTGAGTTGCAATCTCTTTATTCGTAGTAACTATTAAATCCAATAAAGTTTGTGAAACATTTGAGATGCGCGTTGGTTCAGTTATTAATTGAGATAATTTATATTTATCAAAAAATCTCTTCAGAAGGATGCAGCCGTTAGAGGTTGGATCAAGAAAGTTAACATTAAAATCGGTGCCAAAAATAACGCAATCATATTGGGGGAATAAATCAATAAAAACATTATCTAGACTGTTAGACTGTATTTATGGTTTTTATTTTTATATTATAACGGAAGTTCAAACTGCCAGTGAAAAGGCAGTTATTTAAAGAGTGAAAAATCACAGTAAAGAGTATCCGTGCTGTTTGGAAAAATATGAACGTCAAATTAAAGAAAAATGTCGGACAAAACAGTTTTTGAAAAAAAAATCACCCTCTAATTTTTTTGTGAATTAATGGGATGCTTTCTACATACTTTATCTTCAGATCTAACTCTCAGTTTAGCCGAACGTGCTTATGCTTTAATTTTTTTTTTGTTGAAATTGATCTCACTACTGGCTAAACCGAAAGTGGAATCAGAAAATTAGGTAGGTATGTAGAAATCAATTGTTAGTATAAAAATTTACCGATTTCATATTCAAATAGCCCAGAATAGTTCAGTATTAAAGCTATGAAAGAAAAATTTTAATTGTAATCTCGAGACTCCAGACTACACGAGACTTTAGCCGAGTCTGGTCTCGTCTCGAAAAGTCGAGACGAGACTGATCTGGAATGACTGCCGCCTATAATCAGCAGCGTCCGGTTGATGGTGAGCGAGTGGATAAGTCGAGTGTCGTTGTCTGGCATTTGTATCAGTTAAAGTTAGAAGATGAAGCCCGAGTGCCACCTTTTGTCGAAGAAGTTTGCTCGTTTCGATCCATTTGTTGAACCCTCGGTGGAACCTGTGTCTGATATACCTGGCGAGACAGATGTTTGTTGAGTAGTGAATTCGCTGGCTCTTAACCCAAACTGTTGCACTGGGATCACGTTACTCTCGTCCAGGTGATTGGTTCATTGTGTGGCGAAGTGCCGAGTATTCAACATGCCGTTGTTGGTTAGCTCCATGGCCTATGTGACCAAAAAGCGGCGCAAACAATGTTGTTGCTTCCTGCAACGGTTCTGAAGATTATACACACATCGACAAAAATTTAGTACGATAATGACCTCAGGAATTTATCTCCTCATGATTAACTGCACTATATTCCAAACAGACACGAACACCCCAATTATGCTGTTTCAATATTTAATGTGAGAATTTCTTCCTGCGGTGAAGCTGCTTGAATGCTTGCCTATTTATTGGGATAAGGAAAAAAATTGAATTACTAATGGAACGTGACATTCAAGAGCTCCACTCAGTTATAAAGTGGTGTGTTGATGATTTGAGTTCGAGGTATCAAGGGGAAAATGTCAAATCCATGGTTCTCCTTTGCGTTATTGCCGAGGAAAATTAAATAAATTCAATTAGAGATAGGAATAGATTAGGTCAAACAGTTATCGAAATTTCAGAATAACATACTTTTTCTGCGATTGACAAGAAATGTCAGCATTTTTGACCGGTTGGCAGGTCGCAAAACTCAATATTCTGGTATTTCAATTATGTTTCAATAGTTGCTTAGGAATCAATGAATAACAATACGGGAAATACTTTTCCGGCCTAGGCCGGGAAAGTGATTCTCGTACTGCTGAATAATTGGAAAAAAAAGACAAAAATTTAACAGATATTTAACCGATCGCAGAAAAAATAGTATGCGTATTTCGGTAGAAAATCACATTCTCGGCCTTCGGTGTTTGCCGGCCTCAGCTACGCTTCGCCCGTCAACTTACACCGTCGGCCGAGAATGTGTCACTTTTCCACCTAAATACACAATATACTATTTTCTGCGATTGACAAGAAATGTCAGCATTTTTGACCGGTTGGCAGGTCCCAAAACTCAATATTCTGGTATTTCAATTATGTTTCAATAGTTGCTTAGGAATCAATGAATGACAATACGGGAAATACTTTTCCGGCCTAGGCCGGGAAAGTGATTCTCATACTGCTGAATAATTGGAAAAAAAAGACAAACATTTAACAGATATTTAACCGATCGCAGAAAAAATAGTATGTGTATTTCGGTAGAAAATCACATTCTCGGCCTTCGGTTCACACCGTCGGCCGAGAATGTGTCACTTTTCCACCTAAATACACAATGTGCTATTGTAGTATAGGTTCTATTTAATTTTATTTGGCGGCGTACTAACTCAAAACATAGTAAATAGAATGGTTGAAGGTATAATATAGATTAAAATCCGAGATATAAGTAAAGCAATTATGCACTTCTCTATTCGTGCGTGATATGGTTGGAATGGCGACAAAAGAAAATTGAAAAACTCGTACAAAAAACTACCAAACAAACATATAGAACGATTTATTTACGCACTGCAGATATTTATATTCGAGGCATAGGAAAAGGGAATTATTAGCCATTTGCTACGGGATTTAGTTTGCTCCCTGAGTGTAAGCAATGCTTAAAATATGGCCCGTACACATGATCCGGAAACGCAACGGGCTCATTTGTTATCAGATTCTGTCAGTATGGGAGTTTGAATATCAATCTGGGATTATTTTGAAATCTAAAATTTACATATATGTATATCTACTTTTTTCGAAATGGGAGGCATTGCCAACAATGTCAAGTTTTGAATTCTAGACTCAGCACAACTTGCTACTTTTTTGTCTGGTAATTTGACCTCCAGCTTAGAATGAATGCTATGAATAAAAAAAGTGCACCTAAGCAAAATTTTCTTCGGAATCAAGGCTTTAACTAAAAAAATACCTAGGTCATAAGCTTCATACGTTTAAAAACATCGTTGATGATGTGAGGAATTGTATTTTGCAGTAAGTTTATACAATTAATTTTTGAAATAATGGAATAAATTTCATTTTAGCAAAGCAAATCTCATTACTTCGAAAAACTATAGAATCCACTTGACAATCAATAATTTAAATAGAAATTCATGGGGCCCCAGATTTGCATTTCTAATAAATCTCTCAGACAAAATTTACGACTAGGATGTCTCCAGCTCTTCCATTAAGTCAATTGGTTTTGATAAACCTCGTAAACAATACACTGTATCCAAATGGAAGATCCCGTTACAGAAAAGAACCCACATTATACAATCTATACCAGCCCCTTTTCTTTCTAATAAATTTAATCTCTACAAGCGAAAATATCAATTTCGATATTCATATCAGCATGACAGCACGTCGTCAATAAGGTCAAAAGACCAGGCATCGACGGGCGTCGCGACGTTATAATATATGAATGTAACTTTCCAAAAGGGCACTATCGACATCACGGAGTATTGACGCGAAGGCGCTTCATCAATCATGATGTCAGTCACATGACTTATTATCAATGATTCCTGGGGTGGCATTTCTAAATAGCCGGGGCTCGGATTTTGATGTCCTTTTTGTTTTGTTTTTAACTCCTTAGGGAAAGATGTCAAGAACTAATGATTTATTATTGGTTATTTGATGAGATATTCGAAAATAGTTTTTAACATTGAAAATGTTTTCTATTATCTTACTATGGGGGCCCGAATCGCGAAAAAGTGCATGCTACATTTACCACATGACGTCAAACGTCGCATAAATAAATCAAATAAAATTTTTGCAAAATCTAAATCACAAATTTTACATTTCACTTCATCATTTTCAACAGCCCCTCGTTTGCACAAAAATAATAATGATTTAATATGAAAAGTGATGCGATAAGTTATTATCGTTTTAGATACGTTTCTCTTACCTACGCCAATAAACGTCTGTAGACCAGAAGCCATTTCATAGAAAATATTCTCCAATCGTCGTATCTAGCACATGCGTTCATGGCATTTAGGTTTCCTACATGATTACAAAAAATCACTAAAACGTTTCCGTATAGTCGAACATCCAGGATTGAAATATGTTCTGATTTGCTCGACTAACTTTGTTCGAGCTGTATTTATTGATCCTTAGGGAAATACTTGATAACTACTAAGAGAGTTGGTATGCAAAAATGTTTTAGTTTATTCGGGGGGAAAAGTTTGTATCACAAACAAGAGGAATAAACTTTAAATTATTTAGGATTAGATCCGAAACATAAATAGTGAGGAAATTGCTGGTTGAAAAAATTTGCTTGATTACTGCCAATTCTAATTAAAAATAGCCCCCCAAATCCCGGATAGAACCAAAATCAAATTGCAATAAAAACCTTCCTTGTCAAGTCATTAACTTTCCCTCCCCTGGAAAAGAAACTTAATTCAATTTCGCCAATGGAGTTTTTTTGAGAGAAAAAATACTGAAGAAATAACGGGCCCCTCCTGCCAATTTTCTTTTCTCTTTCTTATTTCCTTTATTAACGAATATTCAGATTAAAAGGATAATTGACTGATTTATTTGTGCAAGCTCTTTCCTGGGTTAATCTTCGCGTGATATATTGAGTTTTAAATGTGAATTGTGGCCAGATTTAGGAATTCAGGGCCTTCCGAGAAGAAATATTTGTTGGTAGGTAGTGATCTTTTTTTAAATTGGTTTCAAATTCAATCACCACGGGATTTTTCCATACAATAACTTCAAAAAAAACAAAGTGTTTCTCCACGATGAAATGTTACAATTTATTTGTTTTAATTTGAATATTCTTTCGTGATAGTATGATGCATCTTTTTCAAGGATGCAAATTTTACAGCTATAGTTATCATGTTATGTTCTGCTATTTTTATGACGAAATTTATACATCCGAGCCCAATATTTTTATAGCTCTGGCAGAAAATATTATACTAGCACATAAACGTGTTTTATTGAAAGCCTCCATATCGAACCAACATTACTCTTGCATTGATGCTGAATTTTAGAATAAATTTCGATAATACAGGGTGTCCCAGCCAAGAGTGACTAGTATTTTTGAAAACGCATGCAACTACATGTTAGAGGGAATCTTGGATGAGATGAGATCTATTTTCAGCAGGATGGTGCCCCACCTCATTATTTTTTATGCTCCCCTGACTTGACAGTTCCAGACTTTTTTCTCTGGGGTTATGTCATGGAGAGGTGCAATAATCCTTTGCCAAATAGCCTTAAAGTCATTGAAGCGACTTTCAAGGAAATGTTACACTCCAACTCCATAAATACTTGAAGCAAAATGGCCAACATATACAGCAATAGATGTATTTTTTTCACCTTGACTGCGCGCGCAACTCATGGTGAGCGTGATCGACTGATGAGAAGTGAGTTTGTTACGGAATTGCGTCATATTTGCATTAAAGGAGGTGTGCGCCAAAAAAACAACTTCATCTAAAAAAAAAAGAAAAACAGTGAAAACCGCACCCCTCTATGACAAATAATACCGAAGATAAGACGTCACGAAAGCTCAAGTGACGCTCGAGAAAGTGAAGTAAATTGAATTTACATATGTTTTTCCTGTGCATGAAACTATTTGCCAAAAAGGAAAATTATGCAAAAAATATTTGGATAGTTTAATCCATTTAAATTTATAGGTCGAGTGGTATACGGCTAGATTATTTCCTGAATAATTAGGACATAATTATTGGCGTCAATCCTATCCAAAGAGTTCTATTTATTATAAAATGTCAGAATATTTCTATCAAAATTCTGTCAAAAAAGGTAAACAAAAATTTAATCGTAGGTAATACCATAAGAGCTCAGATTTAGCCGGATATTTTTTGGCTTGGTCCCGAATACTTACTTTTAGGAAATTTAACGAGAGCTGTTCCGACAAAATCACGAGAGCGCAGCTCGAGTGATTTTGTGGAACAGATCGAGATAAATTGCATGAAAGTAAGTATGAGAGAGCAAGCAAAAAAATATCCTGCTCAAAATATGAACATATTCTTTTGCACTTTCATAGTGCGATGTTGCCGGATGAAACATTTACCAAAATAAAAGTGCAAACGATGTTAACATATACTTTCAAGCTCTCATTTTCTCTGATTTAAGGCGTTGTAGAACACTTGATACTACATCACTTTTTCAATGGTATTATATTCGATTTGTATTGTCTACATAATTTGTTCTGCAACAAATACAATCTCGCTACAACGTACTTATTTTGGCAATTGCCTAATTATACTGCTACGGCTAGTCAGCTTCAGTTCGGAGGCCATGGGTCTATGGGTTCCTTGTATACATCTTACCTTTGGGCGCCACCAAGTTAATTGTGACTTAACTAGGAAGATAACTTAATGATGTTATAAACAAAACCTGTGCAATTGGAGAGCTTATCAATAAAACAACTAATTAGGTACAATAATGTATCTGGCTTCTTTATTAAAAATAGTAACAAAATATAGGGATAGCCAGGAGGTTATTAAAAATGTGTATACATTATGGCTTGTACCAATTTATAAATATTTGATTATCAAAAAATGAATGTAAATAATGCATATATAAATATGAATTTTAAATAAACATGACTAAAAACCTTTTGGTATTTACACTTGTGCGTGATAAGAAAAATACAGTATGGGTTACACTTTACCATCAGGCAAATTAAACACAGAAAGGTGAAAGTTATAGTTAGGGCAACCTCAGGGTAAAATTCTAGAATTTTATTTAAGGGGCACTTACCGAACCTGATTTAGTATCAAGTGATTTACATAGGATTTGCCTAAATAGTAAAAGGAGTAACTTACATGGGATACAAGTGTTAGTTATCTTCAAATGTATGTGTAACTCCAGAAGTTTTGAAGGGAGATTATCTACAGGTTTGGTCTCACTGTAGATAGACTATGGTATGGTAAGTGAGTCATGAGTCCTATCCACGTTGTATCTGTTTAACGTAGAACTAAGGGCAATCTAGATCTAGTCCAGAATTTCTTTCTAGGAGCTGTCCAACTATAGCCTAAGACTGTCTAGCTACAGCCTAGCACTAGGATTGTCCAACTATAGCCTAAGAGTAGGACCCTATAACGATGTTCGTATAAAAAAACAAATCGAGCCCCAAATATTAGAAATAATCTTACCTCAAATTGAGGGATCCTCTAGACCAAAGGTGAAGTCTTAAACTTCCAAAAGCTGCACGGAACAGTCCTATTGAAGAAACGAAACACGTGTTGTAGGTTAATAATCCTGAAGAAAATCTCAAAAACTTACCGAAACAAAATCCAAAATGACCAAGGGACGACTCCAGACAATTATCAATAAGAAATTAGTCTAAACCTTGAGTTCCCTGGCACAAAATTCCAAAAAGTCTCGCCCAAAATCAAATAGGCCGAGACCAACCTTTCGGTATCAAGTCTCAAGATCAAAAGGGCTGATTCTTCCTTTAGATTTCGGAAGAAGGCTTTCACTTGTCAAACTTCTAATTTTGACATTGAAGAAAATTATAGAAAAAAGCGTGTTCAATTTCACTCCAAGAATACGAACTGAAAGTTTGGTTGTATAAAAATGACTGGTGAATATTGAAGAATGCCTATAGAACATATATCAAAAAGTAGAACAGGTCTAAAGAAAACGCCTAGACAAAACAGCTGTTCAATGACATGATGGAAATGAAAAATCAAAAAGTAAACAACAATTATTATCATAACCTCAGATTATTTATTTATCAATTAGATTTGCAAACAGAGATGATGAAAAAAATCTCTCCTTTTCCTAAGATTCTAATCAATAACAGCGGGCCCTGCCGTACTGAATCAAACCTTCCTAGATCAATCAACAAAACTTGCAAACCTGCACAAAAAAACTTTCAGTAGAAGGCAGTAATCTAGGTAACAAAATCTGGGCACAGAAAAGACAGTTGTTTATTCATTTATCTCATTGTAGTTCTATATAGAATCATATCTACTAGAGCAAAACACAGTAGCATATCAAACAAGAAATTGAAAATGCTACAACGCACTAGTGGCGCGCGCATGCCATCTTTTATTACTTTCTAATTTGTATTTATCACAATTAATGGGAAGGAAATCACACTCAACATATCACAATTAAGCTATCTTCTTCTAATTATACGCGATAGGTCAATTTTTATAGTTTTTTGCAGTTTACCTTCCTATTAGAAAAACATAATTTCGAAGCTTTGTAAATATACTAATAAAAAATGCGTTTGCAAAAAAAGCAGGATTTCGATTTTCATTTTTTACGGCTAAAACTTCAAGTTTCAAGGACGACGATTATTAGTACATGGACACCTTGAACATAATTCTTTTTTTTTTTCGACATTGTGATATACCTACAGGGTGTTCCATTGAAAATAATGGAGAATTTCGATGTTGGAAAACAGCAATTTTTTCTGCTGGCCCTGTATATAGAAAAATTTAAACCAAGAGAAGTCGAATGGCGCAAACCGCAGGTAGCTAGCACACCTGGTTTGAAAGTTATAAGTATTTGAAATGGGTCACTCTCGGCTGGGACACTTGTATTATGCTCAATAAACTTTTTAGTGGCTGATTGGTTGAAAAATAGCGGTCACCTACCAACTGATTCTCGAAAATTTTGCACTTCAATAACGCACTCTTACCCTAAATAAAGAGCGCTATTGTTAAGCAACGAATCAGTGTTGGTTTTTAACTTGGCAACTCTGCAATGGGAAACAGAATATTAGACCGGAAAACTCACCTCATTTATTCTCGCACCACTATAAATGTGATCTTGAAGGCTTCTCCGGTCTTTTTTTGGTTTTTTAGTAAACAAAGTATCTTGACAAATTTAGACGGGTAGCCGCTTAATGTATTTTTTCTACTTGCGTGCGCAAAGTAATAACTTTGCACACTCATTTGCGTGCGCAAAGTTGAACTTTGCGCACGGAAACTCTTTGCGCACTCATTTTTGTTATGCATAATTGCCATAGTTATACTTGATTTTTCAATGTTTTGATGGTTTCTGAATAAACTAATATTCAAAATGAAAGCTTTTAATTGAAATTAACTCTTAGTTAACATGATGTTTCTTATCAAAGGTATCCAAATTGGACCAGTCTGTACTGCTAGAAATTTGTAAAATTTTTGATATTTAAGAGACTCTCATGAAAATATTCTTGCTGATTCTAGAAATTCCAGAAGATGTGAAATGATTTTTGGGTATTTAATTTTAAAAACATTCTGAGGAATTCCAATGGATTTTAAATGATTTTTGAAGATTTTGATTTGATTGATTTTTTTAATATTTTAACAATTCAGAGTCTACTTTTTCAAGATACTGGTAGAAAAAATATTGTTCCTAACACTTGCGCAAAGTGTCTTTCCCGCACTCAAAGCTTATCCGAACTCCGCTTCGCGTCGTCCGTCTAACTGCTTTTTCGTGCGGGAAAGTATCACTTTGCGCACTTGTTAGGAAAATAACTATTCCAGAGAGCCTCTGGATGAATAGGGTTATATTTTTCCTAATGATATGCACGAAAGCTTTTTAGATTCAGTTGGATTTGGGCTTCAGTTTGCTTCGGATTACTTATAAAGTCCTTCAAAATGGTTAGTTTTTTGAAAGTGATTCCCCAAAAAATCACTTTTACACTTTGAAAATTCTTGAAAATTTGAAAATGTTCAGAGTTGCCTTCAGAACATCTTAAAAGCTCGGAAGTTTAAAAAAAATGGCTCTAGATTTCTTTAAAAGTAAATTTTAATGATTCTCACATATTTTGCTTTACTACCAGCACCCTCACCTTAACGCTCCCAAAGGAGATAGACCAACAAATAGTGGAATATGAGATGTTTTAGGATTAGGAATAATTTTTTTTTGGTCGAAGTTGCTCAGAAAAGGTATAAATACAAAATGAATTTCTCATAAAAAAGGTACTTACCTACTACAATTATTTATTTACGTCTCGGTTGTTTCGGTCAGTTTCGGATTAAATTATCATTTCATAGTTTTTGCATAATAATAATTATAACAGCAACAATAATAATACATAAAATATATTTTTTCTACTGACGTTTCATAATAGCAACTTTTCGATTGTCATTTCAGTTTTGAAACGACATTCTTTTAGGCACTGAGTGCGTGAAAGTTACTTTTAGGCACTCAGTGCGTAAAAGTGACTTTTGAATGCGTAAAAGTGACTTATGAGTGCGTAAAAGTAATTTTTAAGCACTAGTGCCTAAAAGTGTCATTCATTATTCAGAAATAAAAAACACACTAAACACATATTTAAATTTTGTTTTGTATTTATTATGAATATTGAAAATGGAATTACTGAATTGAACGTTTGGGTTACTCAAAACAGAAGTTTGTGTTATTACCTACTTTCTAGGATTTTAATTATTGATGTCGAATTTTGAAAAGAAAATCGCATGAAAAGTGTCAGGTGTCAAGTAAAAGCAGGTAACAAAGATTTTGGGTGTAATCGACTTATTCACATGAAATAAAATTGTGTTTTTTTATTATAAAATGCCAGTAGAAAAAATCTTGTATACAATACGTTACAAAACGATGTCTTTTAGTCACTCGACGTGTTGTCCAACTCGGCTTTGCCTCGTTGGACAATTTTCACGTCGCGTGCCTAAAAGACGCTCATTTCGTAACTTATTGTATAAATAGCTATTTTCTACGAGCGTGCGGAAAAGTGCACTTTTCCGCACGCGTTTTAGTTTGGAAAGTTTCACTTTTCCGCACTAGTGCGGAAAAAAGTTTTGTCACTTTTTAAATTATAAGCTGACACACTTAAACAAATATCAGCATTAAGGCCATGTTAATGGCCGCCATGTTTAAACTGTGATTGGTTGATTTTTCGAAACTTGTTTTAAGGTCTTTAAAAAAACGGCACATCAGAATTGGCTCAAATTTGGCATAAACATTATTTGATCGATTATCTACAATTCCTTATTTTGGTTTTTCGATATTCAGCCTTTTTTTTTAAATTCAAAAATCATGTTCGCAACCACCGAAACAATTAAATGTGTTGCTGGTTGCATATTTGCATGTTTATCAAGCTTGGATCCGTGAAAAGCATATTTTATTGATAAGCACGAAAAACTAAAAAAAGCTAATTGTAGAGATTGTAGATAATATATCAAATAATGTTTATGCCAAAGGATTTTGGAAATTATTGCGGATTTTTTGAGATGACCTTAAAAGGAATTTTGAAGGTGAAAACAGTTCAAGCAATTTCAAGTAGATGGCGCCACGGCAAAAAAGCTACATTGGAAGCATCATAATTGTATATTTGTCTTTCTCTGTCACTAAGTGTTTCACCGACGCAGTCGTCATTTTCAAAAACTAAATTTTAACATGGCGGCCATTAACGCGGCCTTAAAAATTATTGAAACAATAATATCACTTATTAAATTATTTTGGTTTATACTTAACTTTTCTTGTCAAGTTACTATACAGGGTTCCAACTATTTCGTAGGGACAGCATTGATTCCTGAATCGGAAACGGTTAAAGTTACGAGGGCGTTTAAATTAGAAAAAAGTTGCCATTTTCGAAGAATGTTAAAAATATAATACTTTTGAATTTGAACTATGTCTCTAAAATCAATAGATTTTAAAATATTTGATAAAATTGTTTTTGCAAATTTTCAAAAATCACCCTGTTTTTGTGAAACTAATAGAAATTTGGCAACAACGAAAATATTTTTCTAATATTCTTCAAATATTACAATTTTTTTCTAATTTAAACGCCCTCGTAACTGCAACCGTTGCCGAGATAGCAATACTGTCTCTATGAAATAGTTGGGACCCTGTAGAATGGTTATTTATGCTTAAAA
The DNA here is from genome assembly GCA_917834065.1 of Ceutorhynchus assimilis. NCBI lineage: Eukaryota > Metazoa > Arthropoda > Insecta > Coleoptera > Curculionidae > Ceutorhynchus > Ceutorhynchus assimilis. Next base: position 38,717,920 of record OU892280.1, on the reverse strand, counting down.
ATTTCGAAAATTTCATAGTGGATACATCAAACCGAGCATCAAACGTACAAATTATTGTTAAAAGTTCTCGATTTTGTTGTCTTCAGAATAAGGCACATTATTATTTTTTTTTTATTATTAAAAAAATAAGTTTTATTTGTACATGGTTTAAGTTGGGTAAGTTGGGTTAAGTTGGGTTAGGTTGGGTTAACTTGCGTGAAAAAGTGAAAATCCACTTATTTTTTACTTTGCGTTACTCATTTGTTCATTCTAATTAAAAATTCTGTCGGTTCAGATAAAATGCTACAACTTTTGTAGTTACACCTTTTACCTATCACCTATAATTACGGCTGCAGGTGGGTGTCAAAATATAGTGAGGGTGAGTCACCATATTTTGACACCCACCTGCAGCCGTAATTACAGGTGGTACGTAAAAGGTGTAAATAGAAAAGTTGTAGCATTTTATCTGAACCGCCAGAATTTTTAATCAGATTGAACAAATGACCATCACAAAGTGGACGAATATGTCAATGTTCGCTTTTCTTCAATGGAATGCACTTCAATTTCTTTCAAGTTCTTGGAGCTCTCGTTTTTCTGATTCGGATTATATAATATGTTAATAATTCTTTCAATAGTTTTCGAAATATCTGCAGTTTAGTTTTTCAAAGACCTATTCACGTATCCCAATATTTTGTGGACAGGTGACAGGTAAATCAAGGTAAAATATATTCAAAAAACTACTCTCTTTGAATAACTAAACTCTAGATATTTCCAAAACGATTGAAAGAAACACTAGCATATAAGATAATCTGAATCAAAAAAACGAGAACTTTAAGAATTTGAAAGAAAATAAAGGGCATTCCATTTAAAAAAAGTGAACATCGACACATTATTCCATTTTGTGTTGCTCATTTGTTCAATCTAATTAAAAATTCTGGCGGTTCAGATGAAATTCTACAACTTTTGTATTTACACCTATCACCTTTAATTACGGCTGCAGGTGGGTGTCAAAATATGGTGACCCACACTGTTTATTAGCTATGTTCCAAACCAGCAGGAAACCGTAATATTGCCGTCAGGATTCTGCGCAAAACCTAAATACTTAAGAGTAGGTACCTAACCTATATTAAGAAAAAATTACTCGATTTGTTTTTGATACCAGGTGTTGCAAAAGAAATGTCAAATATTGGTGTCAAAATTCACATTACGTAGGTACGTTCCTTCTATCTCGTAGAAAAAATAGTGTTCCTAACTCGTGCGGAAAGTCTCTTTTCCGCACTTAATTGCTTGCCGAACTCCGCTACGCGTCGTTCGGCAAACTGCAATCGCGTGCGGAAAAGTAGCACTTTCCGCATTAGTTAGGAAATATACTATTTCCTACAGCCGTGCGGAAAAATCGATTTTCCGCACCGATATGCGTGCGGAAAATGAGTTTTCCCGCACGGTGCGGTAAAACTTTTACCGCACGCATATAAGTGCGGAAAAAGGTTTTTCTACTTGCGTGCGCAAAGTAATCACTTTGCACACTCATTTGCGTGCGCAAAGTTGAACTTTGCGCACGGAAACTCTTTGCGCACTCATTTTTGTTACGCATAATTACCATAGTTATACTTGATTTTTCAATGTTTTGATGGTTTCTGAATAAACTCAAATGAAGGGTTTTGGTTGAAATTGTGGAATTTTTGATATTTAAGAGGCTCTCATGAAAATATTCTACCTGGTATTCTAGAAATTCCAGAAAATGTTAGAAGATTTTTGGGGATTTAATTTAAAAGACATTCTGAGGAATTCTAATAGATTTTGAACGATTTTTGAAGATTTTGACTTGATTGATTTTTGTAATATTTTAACAATTCAAAGTCTACTTTTTTAAGATACTCGTAGAAAAAATATTGTTCCTAACACTTTCGCAAAGTGTCTTTCCCGCACTCAAAGCTTATACGAACTCCGCTTCGCGTCGTTCGTCTAACTGCTTTTTCGTGCAGGAAAGTATCACTTTGCGCACTAGTTAGGAAAATAACTATTTCCTACGAGCGTGCGCAAAGTAGTACTTTCCCGCACGCATTTCCGAGCTCAAAGTTACACTTTTCCGCACTCAGTGCGGATACAGGCCTTATCCGCACTGAGTGCCGAAAAGTAATTATAATTGTCAAGCAACAATAAGTGCACCTGTCGACTTTGACACATGATGACAAATTTTTCCTCTGTTTCTATATCAGCCAACATCTATACAAACACCAAATATAAATTAACTTTGACACATTGTCAGATTTGTTCTCTATTTATATGCAAAAATCTACAAACTTTCTCATCAAATTTAAACGCTTCAAGATGAACAGCTCTGACGAGGATTTTCTGTTAGTTTTTTTTGTTATGTAATTTTTTGATAAATGCATAGGCTCCCTTCAAGTTAATTAAAAATAATTAAACAAATTATCGTTTTTTTTTAAAATTTTTGTTATTACCTGCCTGATATGAAGCTCGTAGGAAAAATTTTGTTCCTAACACGTGCGCAAAGTGTCTTTTCCGCACGCAAACACGTATCCGAACTCCGCTTCGCGTCGTTCGTATAACTGTTTGCGTGCGGAAAAGTAACACTTTGCGCACTTGTTAGGAAAATAACTATTTCCTACGAGCGTGCGCAAAGTAGTACTTTTCCGCACGCATTTCAGTTCTCAAAGTTACACTTTTCCGCACTCAGTGCGGATACAGGCCTTATCCGCACTGAGTGCCGAAAAGTAAAAATAATTGTCAAGCAACAATAAGTGCACCTGTTGACTTTGACAAATGATGACAAATTTTTCCTCTGTTTCCATATCAGCCAACATCTATACAAACACTGAATATAATTTGACACATTGTCAGATTTGTGTTCTCCATTTACATGCAAGAATCTACAAACTTCTTCCGTATCAAATTTAAACGCTTTAAAGTGAACAGCTCTGACGAGGATTTCAACTTTTTGTTCTTTTTTTTTTGTTATGTAATTTTTTGATGAATGAATAGGTTCGCTTCAAGTTAATTGAAAATAATTGAACAAATTATCGTTTTTTTTTTTTAATTTTTGTTGTTACCTACCTGATATGAAGCTCGTAGGAAAAATTTTGTTCCTAACACGCGCGCAAAGTGTCTTTTCCGCACGCAAACACTTATCCGAACTCCGCTTCGCGTCGTTCGTATAACTGTGTTTGCGTGCGGAAAAGTAACACTTTGCGCACTTGTTAGGAAAATAACTATTCCGCACGGCTGTCAGTGCGGAAAAAATTTTACCGCACGACTGTCAAAAAAAAAGAAGAAAAATTCTACATTTTTACGCCTGTAGGAAAACTATTGTACCTAACACTTGCGGAAAATATTTTTCCGCACTAGGCTGCTTCACCGAACTCCGCTATTAAGCGCATTCAATAATTCTTCTTGAACGCTCTGAGACCTGAAAAGGGATTTGTCTCCAATTGGCATGGTCTATAACCTGCCATAGACAATGGCTTATACTTATTTTGTTCTCTTGATATTCTCTGCATTTGCTTTGCGCCGAAGTTTATGTCCACCGTCCCTTGGTTAGGTCTAGAGCTACATGGACTACTGATGGAGATGTCGCTTTAAAAGAATCCTGGCAGGCATTTCTCCGGCTGAGGGTAATGATATTTCTTGGTAACTTCCGCGGTATGCTTTGTCGCCAACGCACATTCGCCTACCTTGAAAAGCTCAACAGGGAATTCGTCTAGATCATCAGCTTCAGTTGGTTGGTAGGCTTTTCAACCTCTTAATGGGAAGGATCGTCACTTAGATGTTTTTGAGTGAGGCCTATATTGAAGACTGTAGGTTTTGTGGAGGGACTGTAGATCGCTTTTGTGGAGTTAAAAAAGACTTTTGTTGTTGCAAGACGCTGCTAATTTTCTCATTTCGGTATTCACCATCCGGTTTTTAAAATTTTTTGTTCTTCTTCGTACTAAGGTCATTTTGCCAGATTTTATAGGCTTTCCTCTCCTGATCCATTTGCATATTAATTTCTTTGTTGGTCTCATCGAATCAACCCTGATTTTTCGTCTCGATAAAGTCCGTTAATTCTTAGCAGGCTGTCAGCATACACTGACCAGTGCGACTCCAGAGTGCCGGGATAGTCAGTAGGCAATTTCTTTTCCTATAGAAGCTAGAAGTTTCATTTGCTATATGTTTATCAGTCATTCAATATTCAACCTGGATTGTGAACTTTATCGTTTTTTCTGTGCTTGTAGCGATCTTACAGATCGGAGCTTTTGGTGCCCATTTCAGCAATCATCAACATAGATTATAGCTCTGCTTCGTTTCCCGTCACTTTGAGTTCTAGCGTAGTTGATGAGATGCCAGTACTAATTTCAGCTAATTCTTTTGTCGGAAGATTGTGTTTGTGATGACGAGATCAGAGGAATTAATTAGCAGTCTTTGATTATGTTGCTATTCGAATTGGTCTCTCATACAATAACTGTTAAGGATAAAAGTTCAACTCAAAGACCCACTTAGGAGCTGATTCAAAGTACAGCTCAGAGATTCGATTGGGCACCAATCCAAAGTTCAATTTTAGGAAACGTCTTAGCGCTCTATTCAAAAACAATTCCGAGACTGAATAAGCTGCCAGTATCTGGAACCATTCCGAAAATCCTCTTTCATTAATGCTTCACACTACGTCGAATCCTAGCTGATTGGGCTTATAGTTCCATATAAGTTACGCATTGAGGTAGGCATCAAGTCATTCTTCTATTTTTTGATTGAATTTTCGGGTAATCAGTTACTGCTGCAGAATGAAACTCTGGAGCTCACCCTGTGCGCTGATTAGGTACATTTTTACTTATTCGATAAAATGAAAGCCGCGAAGCTGTCAAGATCCGGTGATTTGATGTGCATGAATTCTTACGTCTTTATCCAATGCTTCACGTTTAAGATGAACCCAGTTCTGACTGAGGCGTTGACAAACTTCTTCCGTTTTCATTATAACTCTTCAGTTACAGTTATTACTCCAATACAAGTTCTATTGTTTAAATTTCAAAAGGAATTCCGCGAAAGAACAAAGATCTCGTCATCAGCTCAACTTCACAAAGCATCTTCGATCAAATGACAGAGCTGCGTGGCAGTCAATATCCGATTTTTTGATGTGCCTGAATTTGAATTTTGTTTATCCAATAATTTATGCGATGAAAAGGAAATTCCTCTCGGGGGAGCCTGTAACCCCTAGAGAGCGCGTCCCCAGGTGGCGGATAGGGGAACGCCTCCCAGATATGGGTGGTAGGAGGGAAATTAAATACCTCCCGCGGACCAACAGGTGGGGTAGGTAGGACTCCAGAGCTGCAGTGAAAGCTACCTACCAGAGGAAGGAACCTCAAATGAAAAACCTGGCCCTCCGGAACGGGGTTTGAGGCATCGGGCTAACTCCTCGATACTTGGAGAAAACCATAAATGTTAAAAAACCCTGTCAAAAGCCTCGGAACGGACCGAAACCTATAAAACGACAAAAGCAACGAAAACGGATAATGAATTTTGGAAAATGGAATGTGCAAGGTCTATCCCGTAAAATGAACGAAGTCATATTCGAAATGGACAAACTAAAAGTAAAAGTGGCAGTGATAACAGAAACTAAAAAAAAAGGCCAAGGATCAGAAAACCTTGGAAAATACGACCATTTCTACAGTGGCGTACCAAAGGAAAAAAGAGCACAGCAGGGAATCTCGATATTAATCTCTAAGAACCTTCGAAGGTTCATAACATCATGGCAACCTATAAGCGAAAGATTAATCAAAATGAACCTGACATTACACGGAGTGAAAATAACAATAATTGGAGTATATGCGGTAAACGACGACACTAGAGTAAATAAAAAGGACGACTTCTTCGAAAATCTACATCAAGAAATAAGCCAAATTGGGAAATCAAGAGAAATAATAATATTAGGAGACTTGAACGGAAGAACTGGTTTTAAACTCCAAGACAGTGTTGTAGGTCGATTTGGAGAAAATGTTATAAACGACAACATACACAGAATAATAAACCTATGCGAACAAAATGACCTTAGGATAATGAACGGATTCTACCCCCACCGTATGATACACAAATTTACGTGGACTCAAAACACAAGGAATCTTAAATCTATAATAGATTATGTGATTTTAAATCAAAAAACCGCCCTAAAAACATATGATGTCAGAGTCTATAGAAGCGCAACTTGCGGCAGTGACCATTATCTGCTAAATGCAAAAATAGGATTTCCCATACGAACTAAAACAAAACACATCGACCAGCCGGAACAGTGCGATAAAATAGAACCAACACACTACAACCTAGACAGCCTAGAACACGAAAGCACCAGAAATCTTTACGCAAAAAGACTCGATGAAAAACTAAGAGAAGCACCATTCGAAAATAACAACGATCATTATAATCATTAAAAAAATGCTTAAAAGATGCTGCAAATGAAGCTTTGGGTGTTTATGAAAGAAAAACGCAAGGGAAACCCTATTGGTGGGACGAGGACATTGAGAGAGACATTAAAGAAAAAAGAGAAATTAATCAAAGATTCTTAACAACAAAGAAACAAAAGGACAAAATTATATTTAAAGAAGCCCAAGCAAAAGTCAGGAGAAAGATCACACAAAAAAAGAATGAATCTTGGGAAAGAAGATGTACAACAATCCAAACATACCTTGGAGGAAGAAAAAGCACAGAAAGCTGGAAAATATTAAAGTCACTACGTCAAGAGAGAAAGACAGATATAATATCTCCTATTTCATTACAAAAATGGGACAAATACTTCAGTGAACTATTGATAGAAGATCGAGACAAATTTAAAGAACCCAAACGGAACGGAAATAACATATCTGTCTCAGCCTCACCCATCAGAATATCCATAAAAGAAGTCAAAGACGCATGCAAAAGCTTAAAAAACAGAAAGGCTCCCGCACCGGGTAACATATACCAGCTGAATTATTGAAGTTTGTAACACAAGCACTATACGAACACCTAGCAAAGTTATTCCAAAAATGCATTAATACCGGTGAGATTCCAGAAGAATAGAAAGAGTCCTATCTTACCCCAATACATAAAAACGGTAGTAAAGATGAATGTGGTAATTACAGGGGCATTGCAGTTACGGGGTCGATAAGTAGATTATACGATAAGGTACTTAAAACCAGAATAGAACAAGAATTCGCCGTCAACGAAGCCGAAGAACAAGCTTGTTTCCGGGCAGGAAGATCAACAGTTGATCACCTTTTCTGTATAACACAAATTCTAGAGAAAATGTCAGCTGTTAATAAAGAAGTCCACCTATTATTCGTAGACCTGAAAAAAGCTTACGACAGCGTTCCACTGGTTAAACTTGTTGTGGGAAGCCCTGGAGACAACAAACATCAATATAACGATAATTAAAGCCATTAGGGAAATTTAAAAAAACTCTCATTTAAAAGTAATAGTTGGAAACACACTCTCTAACGGTTTCTTCACAAACAAAGGTTTAAAACAAGGTTGTTGTTTGTCTCCTACACTTTTCAAAATATTTTTAGAAAAAGCGTTGCTACAATGGAAACGTAAATGTAGCAATATGGGTATTCCGCTTAACGATAACACCATCTATACACTCAGCTTTGCAGACGGTCAAGTGGTAATGGAGCAAGACATTGACGATCTTGAATATATGACCAGAAAGCTAGTTGAAGAATATAGCAAATGGGGACTGGAGGTCAACATATCTAAAACCGAATACATGTGCGTCGGCGGACCCCAACAAAATCTGCCACTGGATAATGGTCAAACTATTGAAGGTTGCGGAAAATACAAATATTTGGGAGTGAAAATCTCAAGTACTGGAACGCTTGATGAAGCTATTAAAGATAGAAATGCCCAAGGAAGAAAAGCAATACTATGCTAAACAGTGTTCTATGGGACAACCATATCTCTAAAACCAATAGACAACGAATATACAACACAATTGTAAAAAGCATTGTCTCCTATGGAAGCGAAGTATTGCAGTTAAAGGATAGAACCGTACGTACCCTCGAAGCTACAGAGATGGATTTCTGGAGGCGTGTTGCAGAAAAATCTAGAGCGGAAGGAATCACTAACAACAGAATTCGAGAAATCATGGGTATAAATAGGACAATCGTTGAGGACATAAGAACACAACAGCTAAAATGGTATGGCCACGTGCAAAGAATGTCTAATGAGAGACTGCCAAAACAGATTCTTGATTGAAAGCCAGAAAGAGAGGAAGACCACGAAAAAGCTGGAGAGAGGGATTAGACAAGGAGATAAGAGACCGGGGACTTGAAGAGGATCTCTGGCTGGATAGAGATCAATGGCGACTGGGCATCGGAAGACGTCGAAGAACGTTTTGAAGCCGATTTGTATATATATATATATATATATATATATATATATATATATATATATATAAGAGGAGGACAGTAACGGGGTACTGGTAACAACAAAGGATAAGTTAATAGATGAGATTCCCCAAAATGCTAGAGGTAGCCAAAGTAAAACGATGTAATGTGCTACTAAGTGTTTGTTTATTCAAATATCAAGCTTTCGTCTACCATTGCAGACTTCATCAGGACGCTAAAAATAACAATGAAAACTCCTTACTAAGAGACAAGATTAACCCTTTACTTGGAGGCAGAAGGCCCAATAAACTTACTTGAAACTTCAAGACAGCTCTATTGCAATAATAACCACTGTATAATAGATAAATGCATAATGCACTTTCACAGAAGACTTAAACCTTGAGGATGTCATGTAACAATCTAGATTTCAACTAAACGCTTATCAATATAACAGAATACAACATTTAGGTAAAAGGACGGACATAATTAATTTGTAAAAAACAATTATCCAATAGGGGATTACAACAGATTAAAATAAAAAGTAGTAAAAATTAATTAATAAGTCTTAAAACGTTTAATTGAAAACACAAAACAGCTGGAGAAAGCTGACAGTCGACAGAAATGAAGTAATGACAACGTCAAAGTCTATCAATCTCCATCTGCCTGGAAACCAAAAAAGAGGATTGAGGTTATGTTTCACTCTGTCATTCTTAACACAAAAATATCAACTGATAGTTAGCTATTCTCCTAGATAAGGGGTATAGGATATTCATACTATTTAACAATATATCGCTCTTTACTTTATATTATACAACTCAAAAATTCAAATTACCAATCACAAAACCAGCAATGTAAGAGAGGCAGGCTTCAAATTAGTCAATATTATTAAAAAATAGTAACATTCCCAGAAATTTCGTCTGTTTGGTAAAGACAATCAAACAAAGACTGGTAAACTAGCCCCAATTCTTTCTGACGTACTCTTGTGGATACTTTTTATTGCTGTTAGTTAACTTTTGAGAAAGTAAATAAGTGTAAATTGAACTCAGGCCCTCGACATCTTTTTTATGATTTAGACAGTTATCACAATTATAAATGTAACACATCTCCAGAATCCTCCTTTTATATGAATTCTTTTCAGAATGCAATATAAAGGCATCTTTATAGTGGACCATATGGTCATTGTTGTTCACATGTATACTGAGACTCGTACTCAGAGGTTTATGCCTACAATCACTTTTATGTAGAGCTACCCTTTTTGTTAACTTTTGTGAAGTTTGACCAATGTATATTTTTCCACATTCACATTTGATACCATATACAACATCAGATTTCTGGAGTGTAGGTGCATCCCTTCAAACAGAAGATTAATGCAATACTAGCTCTAAAGAACAGAATCCAAAAGATTGTACATCCTACTTTGTTGGATAAAAATCTGAGATTACTCAAAGATATCCTTATTAATAACCAATACCCACCGAACTTGATTAATAAATTACTGTTTAGCAACGTTACACTTAACCGTCTCCAACCAGTCAATGATGTTGAGGGTGAGCTTCCTGTTCCTAACAAAAAATATGTGAAATTACAATTCATTGAGAACTTATCTCCAATCATTTCTAGACTTTTATCTCAACATAACATTATTGTGGCTAACTATAATAAAAAAAAACTCAGTCTCTTTTATACATCATTAAAAGACAAAACTCCTACACTCCAGAAATCTGATGTTGTATATGGTATCAAATGTGAATGTGGAAAAATATACATTGGTCAAACTTCACAAAAGTTAACAAAAAGGGTAGCTCTACATAAAAGTGATTGTAGGCATAAACCTCTGAGTACGAGTCTCAGTATACATGTGAACAACAATGACCATATGGTCCACTATAAAGATGCCTTTATATTGCATTCTGAAAAGAATTCATATAAAAGGAGGATTCTGGAGATGTGTTACATTTATAATTGTGATAACTGTCTAAATCATAAAAAAGATGTCGAGGGCCTGAGTTCAATTTACACTTATTTACTTTCTCAAAAGTTAACTAACAGCAATAAAAAGTATCCACAAGAGTACGTCAGAAAGAATTGGGGCTAGTTTACCAGTCTTTGTTTGATTGTCTTTACCAAACAGACGAAATTTCTGGGAATGTTACTATTTTTTAATAATATTGACTAATTTGAAGCCTGCCTCTCTTACATTGCTGGTTTTGTGATTGGTAATTTGAATTTTTGAGTTGTATAATATAAAGTAAAGAGCGATATATTGTTAAATAGTATGAATATCCTATACCCCTTATCTAGGAGAATAGCTAACTATCAGTTGATATTTTTGTGTTAAGAATGACAGAGTGAAACATAACCTCAATCCTCTTTTTTGGTTTCCAGGCAGATGGAGATTGATAGACTTTGACGTTGTCATTACTTCATTTCTGTCGACTGTCAGCTTTCTCCAGCTGTTTTGTGTTTTCAATTAAACGTTTTAAGACTTATTAATTAATTTTTACTACTTTTTATTTTAATCTGTTGTAATCTCCTATTGGATAATTGTTTTTTACAAATTAATTATGTCCGTCCTTTTACCTAAATGTTGTATTCTGTTATATTGATAAGCGTTTAGTTGAAATCTAGATTGTTACATGACATCCTCAAGGTTTAAGTCTTCTGTGAAAGTGCATTATGCATTTATCTATTATACAGTGGTTATTATTGCAATAGAGCTGTCTTGAAGTTTCAAGTAAGTTTATTGGGCCTTCTGCCTCCAAGTAAAGGGTTAATCTTGTCTCTTAGTAAGGAGTTTTCATTGTTATTTTTAGCGTCCTGATGAAGTCTGCAATGGTAGACGAAAGCTTGATATTTGAATAAACAGACACTTAGTAGCACATTACATCGTTTTACTTTGGCTACCTCTAGCATTTTGGGGAATCTCATCTATTAACTTATCCTTTGTTATATATATATATATATATATATATATATATATATATATATATATATATATATATATATATATAAAAGGAAATTCCTTATTGTAGCCCTAATGAAGATGCTTACTAGACATCAGAATGTTAGCAAGGATATTCTACAAATTCGTTATTAAGGATATGCCCAAAAGCTCAGCAACAAAAACCTCAATGGACGAACTATCCAAAAAATTAACAAAGTTGTGTTCAAGTATTTTCAAAAACCATTTTCTTGAGGTACGTATAATATACATAATCTTGTGCCGCTGGTAAAAACTTAGGTCTTGACGTCAACTTTTCGTTAAACTCTGAAGGCCAATTTATTCTGTGTGTCTTATCGAGATATATTTTCGGCATCGTGTTGTTCACTTTCCCACTTTTTAGGCTACAAGATCGCGGAGAATATTTATTTATATTTTCACCCCCAAGTATTTTTCCCACCGTAATTTATCGCTTCCCGAGAGTATTTTGAATTTTGCAAGAGGCTTTGAGAAAAATTGCTTTTTGGTTTGCCATGGATTTTTGCTCTAAGAAATATTTTGTCTTACGATTATATAGACTCAAAAGTTGCTGCTTACTTTTCATATCATCAGCATTCCCGAGCGAACCCCATTGCAAAAGAATAGAAATTTCTCAACAACCACTCCTATACCGATTCAGGATTAAGAATATTCTGTGTGAATAACAATTAACAAAAACTTTGGAGAGCGCTCTGGATGACATCTCAATAAACCGTTGGGGACATGAGACGAAAGTGGAAAAAACGGACTAAAGAAAAAACTGATGAAGCAAAAGGACCGAATACTTTATTTGATTAAATACCGAAAAGAGTGGCAGCCACTTGAGGGAAATTAAAGAATTGAAGTAGGGTGGCGACACAATGCGATTTTGGTCATAATTGAATGTGAAAATTCAATACCTAATCTACCTTTTTGCATGTCAGAAAAAAAAAAAGAATTTAGCAAATTTGAGTAAGTATTATTGTGTTCTTTTGCTGAAAAAGAAGAAGGTATTCTATGAGCATTAAATAATATATTAGGTACGCATATTATGCATCCATGAAATAAAGAATTGGAATTTGATTTATATGAGTAATAACTCATACGGTGTACCCAAACGTTGGTACTTGCTGATAGAGGACGCAAGTCGCCTTACGCATGCCTAGCAACGTGGTGTCGGGATGGAGATTGGATGGGTGACCGTATGTATGTGCTCGAAAGGGTAAAACGAACCACAACAATAACAACTCATACGGTGAGTTTTTTTTACTCAACTATTCAAGAGCCAATTAGAAAATTCTGTTGCTACACATATGTACGTTGAAGGTTGACGTATGTTTTGAAACAACTGATTTGGACAAGACTGGGGATAAGCTAACCTCATTCTGTTCTCCAGCTTTCAAAATAATTTTGTAAAGAAAATGAAGTAAATTATTGCATAACTCGTGTCCATTATTTTAATAATCAAAAAAAAAAAGTATAGTATTCTACCGGTCCCTGAATAATATACTATTTCCATATTTTAAAAGTAACTGAAGCAGCAAAAACCGTTATATTTTAGGTATATCAAAGAGACTGCCATCAATTTTACGACGCAATTATTTTTATTTTCAGGGCGATTTTATTCTTTCCCTTCCATAGAAAAAGAATGTCTCGCCGCTACCCAAAAATGTTTTTTTTCAGAAATCGCTTTTTTATAGTGACTACCGAAACCGCGCTTCAAATAGTCTTATTTCCCTTCACTTTGCATGTATACTTTTTGTATTTTAATGAAAAAGTTTATGTATAAAAAAAGCTAATGGCTCGAATAAGGGAGTCTGATGTTGTGGCTTCTTTCAAACTTTGATAATATTTTTTATGTGTTTGATGGTAAGTTTTTAAGTTGAATTCACGTTTAAAATATAAAAAGAGCTTGGCCTAATTTGGTTAAAAATAAATTTACAAGTTTTAAAGACCCATTAGAATTTAAATTTAATTTTAACCAAGTGTCATACCCTGGAATAGTTTAGCAGATTCTGAGCACGAGAAGGAACATTTCAAAATGGGCTAATTGATATTGTGCATTTTCTGGTTTATTTAACTATTTTTAAACTTATCCTGTCAGAGTTAAATTTGGAATGATTGAGCATTTGGTTTTCGAGGATATTCACCTTGACCTGCCCTAGTAGAGTAGAACACTTTATCCAGTTTGATATGGGCAATAAATAAAGTCTGTGTTTTTTTTTTAAAGATAATTCCCCACGTCAAAAATTTAGTAAAGTATGTTTTTTTTTTAAAGATAATTCCCCAAGTCAAAAATTTAGTAACTATGTTGGCAACACAAGCCTTTTCTACATAAAAAATTTGAAAGCATTGACAATTTTACATTGTATTTCCAGCATAATGTCATTTTGACTTTCATCTTTAAAAAAAAAAAAAAAAAAACAGACTTTACAACGGGCCTAATGGGCCTAATGATAGGTAAAAGCAATGTAAACTTAACTGTTGAGGATTTTTTCAAATCTTCTATCGTAAATCTATATCTAATAAATAAAGTCGTATTAGTTACATTGTAGCATGTGAAATGCTACTGTTATGCCCGTATAACATCCTTGCATTCAGCGTTCAGGGCATAGAGGTTCAGGGTGACAACCTAGATGACAACCGAAAAACTTCAAACGCAACATAAATCAGCATTATGAGAAATAAAATAATGTTGGAACCCCGAACTGCATGAATAAATACACGGAAAAATACACAGATCTGATACCGGCATTAGTAATAATTGTTATTTTTTCTTTAAAATTTAATTTTATCAGTATAGATTATTACCTTTAGGCCCAGTTGTACAATCTCGGTTCAAAACAAAGTTCAACTGAACTAGACTGGTACTTGAGCTTTCCCATTTAAAATACATTGCTGTCAGCTATTAATAGACCGATCTCCTATTACCTGGGCTGCGCGCGTCGCTTGTAGGCTGCAGGTGAGCGTCCAATGACAAGCAAGTTTGGTACAGGTTTGCGTCATATTCTTATTCAGGGGCCAGTTCAGAGTGAATCGTTCCTTCTTTCTTTGTAACGTGTAATTCGACAAAGAGCAAACTAATACTTTACATATTACTTGAACTCACCGCAGTGTCGTTTAAGGTTTTGTCAGATTATACTTGACATATTCCTTTGCAATTTCATTGTGCGATGTTGCCGGATGAAACATTTATCAAAATAAAAGTGTAAACGATGTTAACCTGAACTTTTCAAGCGCTTCTTTTGTCTGATTCAAGGCGTTGTAAAACACTTGACACTATATCACTTCTTTAATGTTATAATGTTCGATTTGTATTGTCTTTATTTGTTCTGCAACGATACAATCTGGCTACACTGAACCTACGAGTTGCGCGCGCATGTAATCTTTTATTACTTTCTAACTTGTATTTATTACAATTAAGCTCTCTTTCTCTATTTATGCGAGACAGGTCTATTAAATTCTATCAATTTTGATAGCAATGCATTTCAAATGGAGAAGTTCAAGAACCAGTCGAGTTTAGCTGAACTGGCCTTAATGTTGACAGACTGGTGACTAGCATTAAAAAAAAAAGTTTCTGTTGCTAATAATGTTAGCAAACTAGAGGGCACGATTTTCATTTAGGTTTGAAGTACCAGTTTAGTAACAACACTTTCTGTTGGCTATTTTTTGACGGAAATCTCCGCCTGTTCAGTTTGTCCTTTTCTTATTCCCATTTAAATTTTGCCGTTCGAGCTGAAAGGTCGATCCTGGCATAGGGGCAGCCATCTTCCTCAAGTGTGAATACCGTTCTCGTAGAAAAAAGTACCTCATCGGCCATCAGGCACTATTTTAACGAAATAAAGTTGCCTAAGGCATCCATTAATTATTGAACTCCCTCGTGGTACAGTCCATTTTTTCCCAAGAAAGATTCTGACATTGAAAACTTTGAAACATAAACAATAACGCTTGGCCCTGATTAGTCGCAAAATGCCGTGTCTTTGCAGGTTGGAATCAGTTTTATAATGCATGTCGTGCAAATGACATCTTGCGACCAATAAGCGGCATTGTTTATGTTTCAAAGTTGACAGTGTCAAAATCTATCTTGAGATAAAATACAGTATAAGCCCTTTTTAATCTCGCCGTTTCATATGAGTTTGAATTTCGAACCCCCTCGTGGGTTTTCTGAGGAGCTTTTTTTCTGAGGAGCGTTTTTACGAGGAGCCGTTTCTCTCAAAAAATCCATTTTCAACAAGCCCTAAAGATCACCGTTTTCGTGCAGCGTGGGCACAGAGTTTTTGAAGTGATTTCCTAGAGGAATCAAGTCCCTCACATGTCGATACCTGTGCCTCTACATTATGACAAAGAAAACTGAATTTCTAGCCCCTATCTACCTTGATTCCAGGCTAGAATCTGCAACTTCCATTTGCAACTTCCTTCGTCAAGTGACAAAAAATGGATGGCTACCGTATCTACCTTTTGTTGGAATTAAGGCTTGTACAGAAAAAATAGTAGATGAAGTAGTACTTTAACTGCAAGGGTAGATTAAATGATACTTTAACAGCAAGGAGAGATAAAGACGTTTATTTTGTCAAAAATATATACATATTTTGTTTTTTATTTATTTGTCAAAGTTTGTCAAACGAATTTCTACTTATGCAAAAGTGTTCGACTCAAATAATTTCTGAATATTTTTGATACTACAGGCGTCCATAATTAGGCTATGAAAAAACTTTGTTTTACACACGACGATAAAATGCCATTATCGTCTCCCGGAATTAATTCACTCGCGATTCCGCTCGTGAATTAACTTTTCCGGTCAACGATAAACTACCATTTTATCGTCTTGTATAAAAAATAACTATTTTTCCATAGCTACTGGTAAACTAGCTTTTAATCTACTAAAAATAGTAGATAAAGTAGTACTTTATCCGCAAGGGTAGATTAAATGATACTTTAACAGCAAGGATAGATAAAGACGTTTATTTTGTCAAAAATATCTACATATTTTGTTTTTTATTTATTTGTCAAAGTTTGACACACGAATTTCTACTTATGCAAAAGTGTTCGACTCAAATAATTTCTAAATATTTTTGATGATAAAGGCGTCCATAATTAGGCTATGGAAAAAAACTTTGTTTTACACACGACGATAAAATGCCATTATCGTCTCCCGGAATTAATTAACTCGCGATTCCGCTCGTGAATTAACTTTTCCGGTCAACGATAAACTACCATTTTATCGTCTTGTATAAAAAATAACTATTATTCTATCGTGAATGGTAAACTATCATTTAATCGACTCAAAACTCGTTGTTAAAGTAACACTTTATTTGAAGTAGTGAAATCTAAAAATTTTTACCCACTTGTTCAAATCTTTTATAATAATTATAGTGTTTTTGACAGAAATCTGTTATGTTGCATGATTGACAACACCAGAAATGTCCAGTTTGTTAGGTACTTTGTCAACTTGTCATAATCTATGTAAAATTTTAGCACATTTTAGCTTATGATTTTAGTAATTGTGATAAATAAAGTTACTCAAGAATAAAATAGAATATTACACACGACGATAAAAAAGCTTTACCTTCGTCGCTCGTGAATCAACATTTTCCACTCACAGGTAAAGCATCTTTTTACCGTCTTGTATAATAATAGTTATTTATTATACAAGACGGTGTGACCTGTGAGTGGAAAATGTTGATTCACGAGCGACAAAGGAGCGAATGGATTAATTTCACGAACAGGTAAAGCTTTTTTCGTGTGTAATATTCTATTTTATTCTTGAGCAACTTTTTATTTATCACAATTACTAAAATCATAGACTTAAATGTGCTAAAATTTTTCATAGATTATGACAAGATGACAAAGTAACAAACTAACGCACACCTGACACATTTCTGTCAATCATGCAACATAACCAACAGTTTTCTGTCAAAATCACTATAATTATTATAAAGATTTGGACAAGTGGGTGAAATTGACGTATGAGTGGGTAAAATTGACGTATGAGTGGGTAAAATTGACAAATGAGTGGGTAAAAATTGTTCGATTTCACTACTTCAAATAAAGTGTTACTTTGACAAAGAGTTTTGAGTCGATTAAATGATAGTTTACCATTTGCGATAGAATAAATAACTATTATTACTTTTTTTTTATGAAATCTGATCAA
Organism: Ceutorhynchus assimilis; assembly: GCA_917834065.1. Classification (NCBI taxonomy): domain Eukaryota; kingdom Metazoa; phylum Arthropoda; class Insecta; order Coleoptera; family Curculionidae; genus Ceutorhynchus; species Ceutorhynchus assimilis. The sequence continues at coordinate 38,700,483 of OU892280.1, read as the reverse complement.
TTACCATAATTGATTATTTTTACTGACATTTCATTTAAATATTTAAATTTTCAATTTCACTTTCTTGACAACGAAGTGAACTTTAAATAATTATTCCTGATTTTCAATTTATCGAGTTTAATAGAGATTTATCTTTGCTTAACTTTTGGTATTGCCATGATTAAAAAATTTATAATTTATTAATCATAATCATTAATCTGAACTCAGGTCAAGGTTAGACAATATGTTCTAAATTTAAAATTATTGAGTAAAGGTGGGTTCTAACAGACATTTAATTTAATTTAGCATTTAATATAATTTAATTTAAAAAGTTTACCATACAATACCATATGACGGCGTTCATAAAAAAATTTAATTTAAGACATAATTTAACTTAATTTAAAAGTTGGCCAACTTTTATCTTTCAAAATTAATAGTATATTACAATCCGAGACGGGAAATGCTTCATTGCTGATCAAGAGGTTATACATATATTATATAGTATAGTTTATCGAGACGCGTAGTTTCGAGATAAACTGAACCTCGAGACTGCAATGAAGTTTCCCGTCGAGGTTTGTATACTATTTTATTTTTAACCATAATTTCTTGAAAAAAAATAAATAAATTTGTGATAACCAAATAAATGAGGTCGTGAAATGAGGATGGAGAATGAGGACGGGAAATATTTCCCTGCTCCATTTTGAAATGAGGATGGAAAAAATTTCCCGTCCTGGGACAGGTAAATGGACCAGGAAAATGAAAAGACAGAAATGTGACATTTTCAAATTTTTGGAAAAGTCAGTAATGAAAATATTTCATATATGGTTAAAAATAAATTAAATTAAATTTGAGGTTGATCATTGATTTTCATCAGTTTGACAAGGCAGATGACGGATAATGACATTTTTCTATATCAGTTAAAAAATTACTGTATGAACGCCACAAAGTAAAATTATATTAAATCTTAAATAATGTTAATATAAAATTAAATTAAATTTCTGTTAGAACCCAGCTTAAGTACCTATATCGTCAAAAATTGATCAATTTTTCATTTGGGTTCCATAATAGCTTCTATACTTGAGGATTCTGGTTATATCTCCTCTATACCTTCAACGTTTAACCTTTGATTTCATACAGTTTTATTTTAATTTTAGTGATTTTATTTTTCTGGCAGCAGCTGACCATATTTATCCATGTAATAATATTATAATTTTCAATCATTCATTTTTTTTTAGTAATTTTCTGGAATCTTGAATCGAGCGACTGCAAATGAACTTATGTGGCAAGTATACTGAGGTACAATGTAATATATATATTTTTTTTTTGTTTGAAAGGACATCGCACACATCTTATGGGTTTTCGGGGACCGGTCGATTTTTTTAAAAAATTGGTATGTTGTAGTACTAGCAAAAATAAGCATTTTTCATCATTGCGCCAAATCTCTAACTATACAGGGTGACCCAGTAAAGTAGGTCCGAAAATCATAAAACAAGCCTTTCCATTATCGGTATTAGCGCGCCCTGCAAGCTAAATATCGAGATTTTTGTTTTCGATTTCGCAAATAAATAGTTAGATAAGCCTAATATACTATACAGGGTAGCTGAGCTTGCGTATTTTTTTAGAAATCCTGCCCTATTTTTAGAAATAGTGTTACTAAAAAGGTCGCGCTGGATTTTATTTAGCCGTAACTTTTTTAATTTTTGTCCGATTTAAAAAAATGTGGTATCAAAATGAAGCTTATATCACAGGGATGTCATGAAATCTAAAAAAATTAAAATGTGATAAAATTCGAGATGGTTGAACGTGATAACAATTATGGTCTTGAATACACCTAAAGTAAGGGGCGGTTCCTCAATTGCGAGGGGTTAACTAACCCGGTGTTAATTTCAACCTTGGCTTGGGTTAACTGAGGATTGTGTTTCTCAAGCATCCACTGTAGGGGGAGTTAATAAACACTGGGTTAGGCAATAGTTGGTAGCATTATTGTTTACCAGGATGGTGATCTCAACATATTTTTGATTGGTCGAAAGCAGTCACGCATGAGTCGATCGTCAAATTAGCCCATTCACAAAACTTTTTGGAGTTTGTTGTTAAGATGTTAAGTTAATGATAAGTTCGAGAATTCTTTTTGGCGCATCGTTTTTCATAACAATTTGTTAATGTTTGAAGAGCGTGGTTAATGCAGTGTGTGTAGTCAATAGTCATGGAGAAGAAAGATATCGCAAGAGGAAAAAACTTCCTTGAATCAGAAAAAATAATAATAATCAAGCTATAATATAAGCGAATTATAGGGTGCAAGAGGTCAGACATGAACTTTTAATCCTTTTGTAGAGAAATCCTAGTCATCGTATTTCTCGAGAGAATCAATCCTTTGGCAGATTATATGAGGCGTTTTTGCTATGAAATTGTAGAAATCTTCATCTTCATCAATCAGTCCATATATTTCTATTTTGGAAAAAAAAATATTACCACAAAATTGACAAATCACTAGATTACGAAAAAAAATAATGTTTTTTCAGGTTATCTCAAGGGGTAAATCCATAAATCGCTAAACCCACATTATCATCAACAGTGAGCCAATTTAACCCAAGGTTACACCAAGAGTTATAGCTAACTCGCTGTGGAGAAACGTTTACCCTGGAGTTATAATCAACCCGGAAATGACTCGCTATTGATAAACCGGCCCTAAGTAACGTATTTGATGGATACTTCACATTGTTCTCATGTCGAGCGTAGCTAAAGTATAATACCTAACAACGCAATAGCTATAACTTTGCATGTACAGTATGTGCCCAATACTGGATTCCCTCCATCCAGCACAGGGGAGAACAAAAATGATACAAACAGAAAATCTCTCCTTACTTATCTTGTGCGAACCCCGAAAATATTTAGATATATTCGGAAAGTTTCAGTTCATGAATACTCAACAGTGAGAATAGAAAAATTAATATAATTTTCATGTAAATCGACTTAAGGCCCACCCCACCACCCCTAAGTGGGAGGTTTTCTTTTTGAATCCATTCATGTAGGGCATTTTCAATATTTTGCACTAGTCACAACATTCTGTGTTAAACACAGATTTCAAATGTCCATCCAACATGTCTTTGTAATCTTACGCGTATTATTTGCTTCCTCAGATGTAAATTATTAACGGTTTCTAGCCAAAAAAGGCGATATTTCACACGAAATCTATGAGATTTGTCATTTTTTCAGATTTCATGACATCCCTCTGTGATGTAAGCTTTATTTTGAGACCAGATTTTCTGAAATCAGACAAAAATTGGAAAAGTTACGGGCAAATTAATTCCAGCACGACCTTTTTCGTAACACTATTACTAAGAATAGGGCAGTATTTCTAAAAGAATACGTAAGCTTAGCCACCCTGTATAATATATTAGGCTTATCTAGACTATTTATTTGCGAAATAGAAAAAAAAATCCCGATATGTAGCTTGCAGTGCGTGCCAACATCAATAATTAAAAGGCTTGGCAATGATTTTCGGACCCACTTTACTGAGTCACCCTGTATAGTTCGAGATTTGGCGCAATGATGAAAAATACTTATTTTCACTAGTACTACAACATACCAAATTTTTAAAAAAATCGACCGGTCCCCGAAAACCCATAAGATGTGTGCGATGTCCTTTGATGAATCTGACTGAGAGTTAACCTCTGCTATGAAGTGTTTTACCATCATTTAGGCATTCCAACGACCTGTCAAAAAGTGAGTCGGGGGCGGAAGTTCATTATTTCGTATATGAGAGTATAGAATTTAAGCTTTTTAAAGTGCATTTTGTGGTTGTTTTGTGAATGAACTCTGTTAATTTTTTTATTTTATTGACTTCATTAGTATTTTTATCAATTAAACATGGCACAAACGTGTTTTGTAGTTGATTGTGGAAGCAGTTTCAACAAGGTAACAAGGATGATGTCAGGTTCTTCAGTGCCCACCGTTTTTAAACTTTTCCAATTAACACGTGAAAATTATTCAGTACCACAGTCCCTGCATCTAAAATAAAGCCATACTCGGAATACTTGTAAAAATCTAAGCTTTTGAAGGCCTTCATTTGTTCATTGCTGTAAAAACTGTAGGTGAAAATGTAAACAAATGTCAACTAAACATTTTTTCAAACTTATCGTTCGCCCACCTCCCGATTTGCCTGCATTGAAGTCTTTATATATTCCCTCTGCATCTCGAACAGTATATTATAACAACGCAAAGTGTACCTAATTAGCTCGAAAATATTCCAAATAAACTCAAGATAACCAAAAAAACGTCAATTTTGACAATTTTCCCCCAGCGCCATATTAAAAAATCACGTGGTTTGGAGAGCCTAATTGATTTTATATTTTTAAATAATTTATTTCTTGATTTTTAACCTCACTGTGAAATATACACTGATTTAATTTGAAACTTACTAATTGTTTCATTGGTTTACCTATGTCAAGATTTGGTTGAGTTATACGCATTATTTATTTTACCGACTTGCTTATGTTTTTTTTTTTTTAGGTGTGTTTCTGAATTTTCATCCTTCAATATTTTATGTAATTTAATTAGAGCGGGTTTCTCAATAGCAAGTCATCCCCGTGTTAAGCATAACTCGAGGGTAAACATAGCAACTAGACACGCTTACCCTGGAGTTAAAACCAACCCGGAGGTGACTCGCTATTGAGAAACCGGTCCTTATTATTATTATTATTTTTAATTCAGTAGCACCCTTGCCATTCTGTACTTATCAAACTATTAATCTACCCTTTTATAATTATTCGCTGAGCAAACTGAGCATATTATGGCCTCTTGTGTGGTTTGGAGAGCCTAATTGATTTTATATTTCGAAATAATTTATTTCTTGATTTTTAACCTCACTGTGAAATATACACTGATTTAATTTGAAACTTACTAATTGTTTCATTGGTTTACCTATGTCAAGATTTGGTTGAGTTATACGCATTATTTATTTTACCGACTTGCTTATGTTTTTTTTTTTTTTAGGTGTGTTTCTGAATTTTCATCCTTCAATATTTTATGTAATTTAATTAGAGCGGGTTTCTCAATAGCAAGTCATCCCCGTGTTAAGCATAACTCGAGGGTAAACATAGCAACTAGACACGCTTACCCTGGAGTTAAAACCAACCCGGAGGTGACTCGCTATTGAGAAACCGGTCCTTATTATTATTATTATTTTTAATTCAGTAGCGCCCTTGCCATTCTGTACTTATCAAACTATTAATCTACCCTTTTATAATTATTCGCTGAGCAAACTGAGCATATTATGGCCTCTTGTGTGGTTTGGAGAGCCTAATTGATTTTATATTTCGAAATAATTTATTTCTTGATTTTTAACCTCACTGTGAAATATACACTGATTTAATTTGAAACTTACTAATTGTTTCATTGGTTTACCTATGTCAAGATTTGGTTGAGTTATACGCATTATTTATTTTACCGACTTGCTTATGTTTTTTTTTTAGGTGTGTTTCTGAATTTTCGTCCTTCAATATTTTATGTAATTTAATTAGAGCGGGTTTCTCAATAGCAAGTCATCCCCGGGTTAAGCATAACTCGAGGGTAAACATAGCAACTAGACACGCTTACCCTGGAGTTAAAACCAACCCGGAGGTGACTCGCTATTGAGAAACCGGTCCTTATTATTATTATTATTTTTAATTCAGTAGCGCCCTTGCCATTCTGTACTTATCAAACTATTAATCTACCCTTATAATTATTCGCTGAGCAAACTGAGCATATTATGGCTTCTTGTTAATTTGTTAACAAAAGGGGTTACATCATTTATAACGGCTGGACCGATTTTTATGATTATTGCTTTGTTGGATTTATCTTTGCTCCGACTAACCTAATAACTATTGAAACATAGAAAAAAATCACGAAAAACAAATGATAAGGAAAATTCATCAAATCCGCATACGGCGCAATATCTGATAACCGATACGAAGTTCGCCGCGTCAGATTGCGCGGTCCTTTTAAAATTAAATAAATACAAGGTTATGTTGAATGTTAACATCAAGTTCGAAGCAAACTGGCAAAGAAGCTGCTGCCTTGTAGCTGGATGTTGGATCATCAAAAGCTAGAGGAAAACAACCTTGATCACAAATTATCTGGTCCTCCTGGTAGGGGGTTGAGGCATCGGGCTAACTCCCCGTTACTCGGAAAAAACTTTAGACTGTTAAAAGACCCAATCAACAGCCTCGGAACAGGACCGAAAAACGAAGACGAACTAGGCAACGGAAACGGACAATGAGTATCGGTACATGGAACGTCTAAGGAATCTCTAGAAAAATACATGAAGTGATATCAGAGATAAAATATCAAAAACTAGACCTGCTTGTCGCCACAGAGACCAAAAAGAAAGGACAGGGCTCAGAAAATCTTGGAGAGTACGATCATTTCTTCAGCGGGGTTCAAAAAGAATTCAGAGCAAAAAAAGGAGTCTCGATCTTCATACACAGAAAATGGAGAAAACATATAACATCTTGAGAAGCAGTGAACGAAACAATAATAAAACTAAATGTATGTATGTTCGGAAGGAAAATAACAATTTTGGGAATATACGGTGTGAACGACGACGAACTTGTTAATATAAAGGATTTATTTTATCAACAATTAAGTGACCAAATCATAAAAGTAGGAACTTCAAGGGAAATAATATTGCTGGGAGACTTTAACGGACGAACAGGAAGGAAAATCAACGAAAGAAGTAGTCGGAAAATTTGGAGAGAATGTAACAAATAATAATGGAGAAAGGCTCATAGCAATATGCCAACAAAATAGCCTAAAAATCCTAAACGGTTACTTTCAGCATAAAGAAATACATAGGTACACATGGAGAAATGAAACTAGACAACAAAAATCGATCATTGACTACACTATTGCAAAACAGAGCTCGAACATAAAATTTCAAGATGTGAGAGCATATAGGGGAGCGACCTGTGGTAGCGATCACTACCTCCTGAAAACAAAAATCTTTATTCCGGGCAGAAACACCGAAAAAGAAAATGGAGTGGAAAAACAAGAAGAAAATAATGTGCCTGAGAAATACAACCTAAAATCTCTAGAAGAGCAAAGCGTAAAGGGGTTGTACATGAAGAGATTGGATAAAAAATTACAGAGTAATATAAACTTCCAAAACCTTGAAATTCATTACCAACATATCAAAGAGAGTATTCACAGTGCAGCATTTGAAGCCCTAGGCAAATATGAAAAGAATGGAAGAAGGCCCTCACCTTATTGGTGCGATCAAGAAATAGAGCAAGATATATCAGATAAAAGGAAGAAATACCAACAGTATCTAAGTTCAAATAAGACACGAGATAAAGAAATATATAAAGAAGCACAAGCAAGAGTACGAAATAAAATAGTACAGAAAAAAAACGAGTCATGAGAAAGAAACTGTGTGCATATTAATACTTATCTGGGAGGTAAAAGAAACACAGAAAGTTGGAGATTACTAAAAAATATGAGGAAAACAAAAACCACGGATATTATCAATACAATAACCCCCAGCAATGGGAAGAGTACTTTGAAGAATTACTGACAGAACAACGAGCAGAGATTAAAGAAGAAAGGGAACAGACACGAACCATAAAAACTGCAGGATCACCTATAAGAGTTATGCAAGAAGTTAAAAAACACTGTAGCTTTTTGAAAAACGGTAGGGCACCAGGTCCAGGAGAAATATATGGAGAACTGATAAAGTATGGGGCCGATAAACTCTACAAACATTTAACAAAACTATTTCAAACATGCATAGATAAACATGAAGTACCGGAATAGTGGAAAATAAGCTATTTAACAACGATATATAAGATAGGAGATAGAAGCAAATGCGAGAACCACCGAGGAATTGCAGTAACAAACACACTGAGCAGAGTGTACGGAAAACTCATAAAAGCCAGAATAGAGAACGAGTACAGAGATAGTGAGGCAGAAGAACAGGCCGGTTTTAGAGCAGGAAGATCAACTGTAGACCATTTATTTAGTTTGACTCAGGTAATAGAAAAGAAACTAGCGTATAACCAAGAACTCCATTTACTCTTTGTAGATCTAAAGAAAGCATATGACAATGTGCCGCTGAAACAGCTTTGCGAAGCACAGGAAAAGACCAATATAAATTTAGAACTAATAAAGGCAGTAAAAACGCTCAATAGTGATTCAAAGACCAAGATTAAACAGGGAAACATGATCAGCAAAGGCTTTATAGCAACTAAAGGACTTAAACAGGGATGCTGCATATCACCAACACTTTTCAAAATATACTTAGAACAAGCGCTTAAGGGGTGGAAAAACAAATGCAGACACATGGGAATACCGCTCAATGAATACAATCTATATAGGTACTTTAAGCTTTGCAGATGATCAAGTAGTAATTGCACAGGACTATGATGACCTAGAGTACATGACACGAAAACTGATAGAGGAATACGAGAAATGGGGTTTGGAAGTAAATCTAACTAAAACAGAATATATGACTATAGGAGGCGAACAGCAATCTCTCAAATTGAATAAGGGACAAGAAATAAAACAATGTACTGAATACAAATATTTGGGCATGAAAATCTCACATGAGGCAACCCTAGACGAAGCAATTAAAGATCGGAATATAGGTACAAGGACGCAAGGCAATATCCCTACTAAATGGTGTAGTGTGGGACCAAAATATCAACAAAACTAACAAAACTAGAATATACAACACCATAGTCAAAAGCATAGTCACATATAGCTCAGACGTCTGGCCACTAAAGAACAGAACCGCAAAAATGCTGGAAGCAACTGAAATGGACTTTTGGAGGAGATCGGCAGGCAGTTCAAAAATGGAAAGGATAACAAATCTGAGAATAAGGGAGATTATGGACGTAAAACACACAATAGTAGATGATATAAAGGACAAATAGCTGACTTGGTTCGGACCGGTACAAAGAATCGCAGATACAAGGATACCCAAGCAAATTATTGAGTGGAGTGGACGAAGAAATGAGAGATAGAGGCTTAGAGGAGGATGCCTGGATTGATAGAGATGGTTGGAGATCGGGAATCGGAAGACGTAGAACGTTATAAACCGAGGATTATATATATATGGTTGAAAGTCTGGCATAAGTGGCACGCCAGTCTGAGCGTTCGCACAAGGATATCACAAACTGCAAAACAGAGAATTTCTTATCGGCCTAGATTCTTCGAATCAGTTTAATGGTGTAATAGCACTGTTGCTGACGTTATCAGATTTTCCGTTAATTTTTTGCAGTTTGTACCAGCGGTAGTAGTTTAAAATATAAATATTTGATGGAAGATATTATTATATTTTGGTTAACCAAATAGGTAAAGAGTAAAGCGGAATATGCAAACATCTAGAAAAATTTTGTTTTAAAATGTGGTATAATTTACTAAAATCCAAGGGCGGCCGCTCGACGAGAACAACGAAATTTGTTTGAGCATATGTACGTTGTTTTTAGATACATTGTTATTTAAAAATATTGTCTGAAGTACTCTTGAATATTTATAGATAGTCCGATTTTTTTTTTTAAATTTAACGGTGGGTGAAACCGCGAGGAACAGCTACTAATTATTATGAAGTCAGCTTTCTCAGAAGTGATACCATTTTTATTACGGGCATTTCAATTATTTCTATGGGTACTGTATAAAATTTTCAGAAAATATATTCACATTATAAAACATTACAAAACAAACTTTATTGTTCCTTTATATTTTATTACGAAAACCATATAAGTGAGCAACTTCAATGAGATCGCAAATTCTCAAACAACCCAGGGAAGTTTACTTTAAATTTAGAAAATAAAATTGGAAAAATATTGTATCTTTGCGCTCATTTTTCTCGATAACGAAAAATCGATGCATTCTCAATATTATTAAAAAATAGGGAAATAATATACTGTAGATAAAAAATGGTTATTTTAAATTAATTTTGTACTTCTACTAACAATAAGAAATCGTAAATAGTTACATACACTATCAAAATGCAACAATCAGAGAATCCAAAAAGACGACGGAAAGTTCATTCAATTCAGCTGTTATCTATTAACCAAGCACAGGCTGCCATAACCTAGATTCGGTCTTTGACTTCCTAATGAGACAAACAGAAACCTCCGGAGTTTCCGGTCACATCTCCAGAGAATCCAGAGTCTATTTTACTTGGCAATGGCTTCGAGACGGAACAGTTCGTGCCAGACATGATGGCGCAATCGGACCAAGTGTTGATTATTTTGCTGATGTTGTGTGCAGTTGTTGCTACCACTTGGGGAATCGTTGCGTCTGATAGGTTTTTCATTACATTTTATTTTAGAATTCCGTAATGCGGAATAATTAGTCTATATTGACCCAAAAATGATTTATTCATGATGTTCGAGCGTGAAAATTGCGATACCGGTCCTGAATAGAACCGGCGGGAGTTTCTAATCAATTTGAGAACCTTCTTTGGTGCTATAATTTTGCCAGCCTAGGGTCAGAACTAGTCAGAAGCGTTAAAACTGGAGCAACTTAGTTTGGGCCGCAAATATTCAGAAACAAATGGATTTGCTTTCAAAATCATCTCCAGTTGTCAAATATTCATTTTATTTAAACGTCTTTGTTTTAATGGCAAAACGATCATCGTACCTTATTAGCATATTTAGCAAGGTTGTTGGAAATAGTAAATTGTTATATTAGGAGTAGAAGCTTTACTTTTTTGTGCTGAAGCAGTAGGTTTGCGAGCCGAACGTAGTGAGGCTTGCAATACTGCTGAAGCACAAAAAAGTGCTTCTACTCCGTATGCAACACGCTATTTTTTCTCCAAACGAATGGGTAAGCTCGGGCGCAGCTGAATGGTCAAGCGGCAGTAAAAGTACGAGCGGCACTAAAAGTACTTTTGCCGCCGCTGGGGTTGCCAAGCAGCATAGAAATTAAATTTCTACCACCTCGACAGGTGTTAACCTGCTCGATTTGTCTACCAGCATAGAAATTAAATTTCTGACATCTTGATAGAGGTTAACAAAGTGGCGTTTTTTTGACGTTTGGAGAAAGACTATATTATTCATATTTTTTAAAGTAAAAACTACGTTTTTTAGTTGGGGAGTAAAGTGCGAAACTTTTGAACAACCCTTTACATTTCTGTCTTCACAATTTTTCATCTTCAAAAACTCTACGTGCAACTATCTGAAATAGGCCTGAGAAAGTAGTTTGTAGGCTAAGATAGAAGATTGAATTTGCATATATTCTGTTATTCCTTTTTTTAAATCTATTCAATACGACATTCTGTAAATGCATACGTCTGACATCAAATTTATAAGAGGTGCTTTACGTTAGGGCATTCAATAGCTGAAAATTGGATTTGCCTCGCTCTGTCACCACAAAAGAAAAATATTTCCTTAAAATTGGTGGGCGGTTTGAGCGTGATGCTGATAAATCCTAAGCAGTATATTTAGTATATGGGTTTCGATTCTTTTTCGTTATTTTATATTTTGCTCTCACTAAAGACTTGTTTGTTTATTTAATTCCACGATTCCCAGCCTTTTTCGATTTTAGGTCAAGAATTGGAATCAAAATCAACAAGAGGAAAAATTTATACGACTTTTAGCAAAAGCACGGAGAACAATAAAGGCAGAGTTAAGAATAATAAACACTTTTAATGGAAACCAGCCTCAAAATATAAGAGAAACAACAAAGTGATAATTGAATGGAGCTTGGATAGAAGGATAATTTATTATACATTGGTTATAGCTTCAATGTGCAAAAAGATACATAACATTAAAACATGATGGTACAGTAGAGAAGTTCGATTGTTTTATTTAACGTTCAATGTGCAAAGTCTACGGGTGTCTACGAGATTAGTTTCGCGCTGGCATTTGCTGGTTTTTTTTTTCAATGGCAAAGATTTTTGGTATAGAGTATAGGTTTGAGAAATGTCATCTTTTGACATATGTGTCAATGTTTGGTAACTTCCGGTTTGACTGGAAATGACCCTAACTTCGTAATTTCGAATGACATCCCAAGAATTTTTTCGCATTTTTGGGATCTGCGGATCATGATGTGTATGAAAACGTCAAATTTGAACATTTTTGAAGAAACTTAAGAATTCTGGATAAAAATTTATTTTTGAATAGAAAGTGACAGAATGGTCTTTAAACTGTTTTCAACTCGCACGATCGTAGAAAAATGCGAATGCCAAGTTGTTATCCTTCGCTTGTTCTCCAAAGGCTTCCAAAGTTGAAAAAATCACATTTTACGTGATAACTCAACTATGCATTAAAACTTTTCATTTATGCCAGTTTTTAATTATTTTCTCATTATTTTTATTATGCACTACTATAAATGATGAAACTACTTATAAATGAACCCCTGTATGAAAAAACGCTGTCTAAAAGGAGCTGGCGGTCTTTTTTTACTTGTCAAGTCATTGACAAGATCTATGGACAAGATATGTTTGTTTGCATAGACATTTGTCATTGTTTGGCATCTCGAGAATTTGTAAATACATAGTTTGAATACAGGGGCTCAATTATAAGTAGTTTTATCTTATCATTTATAGTAGTGCATAATAAAAATAATTAAAAAATAATTAGAAACTGGCATAAATGAAAAGTTTCAATGCATAGTTAATTTTATTATGAAATAGGTAAAAAACTCTTGTTGTGAAAGTTGGGTGATTTCACTGATTTCATTGAGATATCACGTAAAATGTGATTTTTACAAATTTGGAAGCTTTTGGAGAACAAGCATAGGATAACAACATGGCATTCGTATTTTTCTACGATCGTGTGAGTTGAAAAAAACAATTTAAAGACCATTCTGTCACTTCCTATTCAAAAATAAATTTTGATACAAAATTCTAAAGTTTCTTGAAAAATGTTCAAATTTGACGTTTTCATACACATCATGATCCGCAGATCCCAAAAATGCGAAAAAATTCTTGGGATGCCATTCGAAATTACGAAGTTAGGATCATTTCCAGTCAAACCGGAAGTTACCAAACATTGACACATATGTCAAAAGATGACATTTCTCAAACCTATATTCTATACCAAAAATCTTTGCCATTGAAAAAAAAAACCCAGCAAATGCCAGCGCGAAACTAGTCTCGTAGACACCCGGGGTTTTTAATACCCATTAAAAATAACCCCATCCCTATTTATCAATCACGAATCGGATGAAACAAAAAATTACCAACAAAAACGAACGTCGATTGCTAATACGTCAATTTCATGCATGGCCCTTGAATGGAGCCTGTGCAGTTTTTTTTCAATTACAGCTCATTATCGAAATTGAATATGCTGTGTGGCTGAATTCTACAAACAGCCTACCATCTCATCCCGTCTCCGTAGCTGCAAAGTAATCCAAACGAAAATACTCACCTCCATTGTATCCCTTCCGATTTCGTGGTACCTATCCGTTTTCTTTTTCAATGTTTTAATTCCTCTTCCGCCTTTGGTTAGTATTGCTGCAAACCAATAAGATATTTGCGATACTTATCAAAATAAATATTTTTTTAGCTTTTCGCGCTTCAAATTTCTATTGTTTTTCTTTCAACATTGTCTAGGTATATCATATTGTGTTTTCAGCTGGACACAGACACATAATAGCTTCGTTCGCGGTAAGGGTTCAGAATCAGTTCTGAACACTAAGGTACCAATCACAATAGAAATTGGCAATAGGTGACAGTCTAACAAAAGAAATGTTTTATTGTGATTTCTTCCTTAGCGTTCAGAATTGGTTCTGAACCCTTACCGCGAACGTAAACACAGACAAATCTAGTTAATTGAAAAGTTATCACTCATATACCATAATAGGGCTTTTCTATTATTTTTGAGCTATCGATTGCGTCGATAGACCATTTTACGGATTGATTAGGGGTCAGAGTTGTAAACATGAGTGAGAAAAGTACAGACTTGATACCCGATTAAATTTATTGAAATAAGATTTCATTTTTGTGTACCACTGTTCAAATCCAATCATTCAAAGTCGCGTACAAAAATGTCTGTTTTCTCAAGGATGAGCTCGTGTCACCAAACGTCCGTTCGGCCAAAATTGTATTTGAAAGTTGTAGGGGTCGTTTACGAAAACGTTTCTTTCCGTCGGTGTGTTTTGTTTTCCTTTTTATAGTTTGTTTTCTTTTCGGATCGTCTTTGTGAAATGGCATTCGTGAAACCGGACATCGGCTTGACCGCCGCCGGCTAGTTTAAAGTTCGTTGAATTTCGAGCGCTCTTCTAAGGCTTTGATACCAGAATTATTAAGGATTCTGGAAGAAAATATATGAAATTCAAGTGGTTTTAATCTAAAATAAAATGCAGGTACTTTTTTTCGGTTAACAATCTCTATGCGGTACTAAATTATGTATTTAGTAATATCAATATGCTAAATTCTGTATGACGTGATTGTGCAACCGAAAATGTAGTGTTAAAAATCCCATACGTCCCGTAGTATAACATACCCAGGTTCGCTCAGTAAGATTGAACCATGAGAATTTTTATTACCTTTTAAACAACAAATCTTCTGAAAAATGAAATGAAAAACAAATAGGACCTACGTTGTGGAAACTTACTCAATTTTACTTATAGTCTAAGAGCCCGTGACACAAAAGCCTCCAGTCATCTGTTAGAAGGCCGTTTTTTGGTGGCCCGGTATGCCAAGTCCTCGGTCAACTAAAAAACGTAATGGTTGGCGGGTTTTGGTGTGCAGAAGATGAGGAGTGGATGAATTTTCACTACCCCAAAATAAGGCTTTCTACCTTATGAGTCAGAAGCTTTTTTATTGTTGTGAATAAATAATATGGACCTACTGAGGCCTGAACAGGAACGGTTAGCCGGCCTTCCCCCTCTCTTCACCATGCCCACCACATTTTAAGTGAGACTCCCAAGGGAAGTTTCTACCTCACAAGTCAGAAGGACGAAAAAAGGTGGAAATTATACATTTCCACCTCCTCGTCCGTTCTGCGCTGGGTTGGCAGCCGGTTGGCGCTCTATTGCTTATTTAAACATATGTTTTTGCGAAATTGAAGTTGTTTTCTCCCTCGCTATAATTTGAAGACATAGTGGAGGTTCTTTCAAATCAAATCAAATCAAACACACTTTTTGATTTAACTGCTAAATATTTTGGGAAATTGGAGAAAAAAAAAAAAAAAAAACATCAGAATTGCCTCAAAGTGGACATAAACATACTTTCAGGGGCGGATACAGGAAGATGGCGCGCGCCTTCCTGAAAGTCTGAAAATCTACTCGAAGGAGATTTGAGTAAAAAATTTGAAAAAAAAGCATACTTATTCAGAAAAAATTTCCAAGAATTTTCCAAAAAAATTTATATAAAAAATTTCCAAAAAGAATGTTTTAGAAAATTTTTCGAAGCTGACACCATTGTTCAATTTTTCGTTTTGTTCTTATCAGATAAATTTGTATTATTTTTATTTTGAATAGGTATTTTTATTATTTTCTGTTTTTTGATATTATGTACTTACCGAGTACAGGGTGGTCCAATTTGATATACCACCAACCGTTCTGTCGCTAGAGGGCGTTTCTCGATTTTGAGCAAAACTGTGAAAGCTTTATAACTTTTTTAAGTACGTCATTGGATTCTGCTTGAAAAAGTACCTCTAGAAATTTTATACCTACATAAATCAATTATTTTCATTATTAAAAAAAATATATATATATTTGTGCAGTTCACACCCAGTAGAAGTCAAACCTTCAATAAACTATGCTGAGAGAGAATGAAATACACAAACTAGGTACAACGCTTAGTAGACAAGAGTGGGGCGACTACGAAGTACCGCACACAAAGGAGACGAAGAATAGGGAACGCTGTACCAAAGTATTCCATCTTATCCTCTAGCTGGCTAAATCCCATGGATCTATATGTTTGTCTTTGTCTCTTTTCAGTGTCGCTTTTTCGTTTTATCGAGTCGAGTCTCAAATCACTCCCAACGATTCTGAAGAAGTTTTCACTTCAAAAGTCATAGGGTTTCACAGTATTGCTCAAAATCCAGAAACATTCTCTATGATGAAATTTTATCCCCAATGGGGGGGTCATTTTTTTGTATTTGGTCTCAGAAATTTACGTTTCTTATCAAAAGTGTCCAAATTGGAACACCCTGCACATTCTCACAACGTATAAATAAAGTAAAAATAAATGTTTAAAAAAGTATTTTTCATAATTCATAACCTGCGCCAGCCCTGACCAAAGTATGGGTATAGTAGATAATCGATCAAAAAATTCTGCCGAGGTTTATGCCAAATTTGAGCCACTCTGATGTGGGTTTATTTAAGCCATTCTGATGTTTTTTTTTCTCCTTGCAGAAAAAAATTATGTATGTAACCTGCGGATGAAATCGCATTTATCAGTTGATAAATGTGTGTATTATTTTTTTTTATCCATGTAAAATTTATAAAAACCCCCACTAATTCTTTAGATTATAGCTAGGGAAAATACAACTTCAATTTCACGAAAACATAATATGTTTAAATAAACAATAGAGCGCCAACCGGCTGCCAACCCAGCGCAGAACGGACGAGGAAGTGGAAATGTATAATTTCCACTGTTTTTCGTCCTTCTGACTTGTGAGGTAGGAACTTCCCTTGGGAGTCTCACTTAAAAAGCGGTGGGCATGGTGAGAGGGGGAAGGCCCGCCAACCATTCCTGTTCAGGCCTCAGTAGGTCCATATTATTTATTCACAACAAAAAAGAAGCTTCTAACTCATAAGGTAGAAAGTCTTATTTTGGGGTAGTGAAAATTCATCCACTCCTCAGCTTCTGCACACCGAAACCCGCCAACCATTACGTTTTTTAGTTGACCGAGGACTTGGCATACCGGGCCACCAAAAAACGGCCTTCTAACAGATGACTGAGGCTTTTGTGTCACGGGCTCTCGTAGTATTACTGGACATGCGCCCGACATAGCAAATATTTGGGAAATTTAAGGGAAGTTGTGATATGTAAAAGAAACGAAAAATTTATGAAACGTCTACTTTATTTTTAAAGTAAATCGTACCGTTCTCGACCTATAATTCTCAAGGGGAAAGAGAACGGCAGAGAAACCCTCGATCTAACATTCCTCCAAAAATCGAAACATACTGTGTCGTTTTAATAATAAGTGCGAGTCATTAATTCAATAATTTAAGTTAATAAAAGCTTAAATTAGGTACCGCCCCTGTTCTTGTGCTAAAATTTCAATTACACACACTAAATTCAATCAACACTACCTATATTCCAAACTGAAGAGTTTTTGGTTAGTTAGCCAGTTTCCCAGCAGGTACTGAGGTCCCATACGGGAAGCTACTCAGCTATAGTTGTTTTTGAGCCAATATCTCTAGATTGATTATTTAAATTTGTTAGGATATTCTCTCGTCAGGGTATGAAAATGTTAGTAAATTCAACAAGGCTCTAATACACTCTCTGAATACACAAAATGAAAATCTCAGCACAAAAAGACAGCACATAATTTCTTAAGTTTTAATTTACTCTTTATCTGTGTTTTTTACAGCATGAAACGATTTTGGTTAAATACATAAACAATGCACATGTTATAAAAAATGTTATAAATAAACAAAAATACATAAAAATGAACAAAATAATAGTAACTTGCATAAATTGAACTCTCAAAAACAAAATAACATTAAATCCACTAACCTGTGAACTCTCCTTACACACACACACACTAATAACAAATTGGATTGAACATTCAATTTTAATGCAAAATAGAAATGAAAATTGAATAATGAATAATTACAGACACGCGACTCGTTTTCTAAGGGACCAGGCCAGCGCGTTCTCCATTCTAATGCCTAATCGCTTTCTCTTTTCCTACCGTTCGGTTTGGTACCCTCGTTGTCCCTTAAACCTAAACTCTGTGGCGCAGTACATGGTTGCAATATTTACTTTTATTACGTAAAAGTTTTTTTTTTTTTTTTTTTTTAATTTAAGATTTAAAGAAATACTATTTTAAATAGGTGGTTTTCCTCAGTCCCAAACCGGTCAGATTTACAGCTCGGTTTATATTTAGAAAAACGCGAGAAGATCGCGAAATTTATCCAAAAAATCTTCTAAAAGATAGATTACTTCCATAAAAGTTCATTGAGGTATTGCGATTCTAAGATACAGATGTATGGCCTATTTATAAAAGAAACCAATAGCGTTTCATAAATTAAATAAATAATGCGCATTTTTTCACAAAAAATTGAAAGAAATAGTATATTACACACCGAGTAGGGAAGTGTTTGATTACTGTCGAGAGATTGACAATTAAAATCTCGAGACATAAATGAAAACTTTTCTCCGACGTTTGTATACTATTTTATTTGCAACCACAACAATAATTAATGTGTCATTTACTGTCACAGATAAATATTTACTATTTTGACGTTTTTACCTGACATTCTTTCATTGTTGCCACCAAAGATAAATAAATGAGATTGAGGGAAATCAGTGAGGGAAATCGAAGAGGAAAGTAGAGAAGGTAATGTGACACTTCCAAATTTTTGAAAAGTCAGTAATGTCAAGATTACATATTATGGTTGCAAATAAAATATGTTTCCAGGGTACTAGGTATTCACATGCTAAGCACATATTTGGTTGAAAAGACCATTAGTACACAATATTAAAAATATTGAGCTTTTAACAACTTACTAACGGGAATAAGCAGACCCAAAAAATCAAAAACATATATGCCAATAATAGTATATTACATACCGAGGTGGAAAGTGTTTCATTACTGTCGAGAGATTTAAGTTAGACCGAGGCGCTGCCGAGGTCTAACTGAAATCTCGAGACAGTAATGAAACTTTTCACCGAGGTATGTATACTATTTTATTTACAATCATTCGAATTTTGAAATTTTCATTTGGATTAAAGCTAAAAAATACAATAACTAACAATTTCATTTACTTTCGACCCACGGGTCGAAAGTTTACTTTCGACCCGTGGGCCGAAAGTAAAAGTCAAAAAATACAATAAATTTTAAAAATTTCATTTACTTTCGGCCCGCGGGTCGAAAGTAAACTTTCGACCCGTGGGCCGAAAGTAAAAGTCAAAAAAGTGACATTTTCGAACTTTTTAAAAGTCAGTAAAGTCAACATTACATGTATGATTGTAAATAAAATGAATTCCCATACAACTGGGAATCATAAGGTGGAAATCTTAATTCGAAAACCCGAAATTTTGAGAGATTGTAATCAAGGATAGAGATATGCATTTCACTTTGATTTGTTTTCAGGAACAAGCTTTTATGGGATCAAATAAATTGAATAGCATAAGGTCTACAGAGTAGAATTAAGCAATTAAATTCGGACAACGGCATACGTGCTGCCGTATTCTAAACTGAAACTTATCTCTCATATAGAGGTTGGGAAAATACTGAGCAGTTACATTAACAAATCCCCCTGATGAATTATTTTCCTCCCTAATTTCATTGATGTCTCGTCTATCTATATATTAGGTACTTCCCAATCGACAAGATACCATCTTCAATTTATTTCTGTTTCATTAAGGCCCATCATCGAAACTATTCTTGCACCGAACGACCGACAGTTATAGTCTCTTATCGGCTAACCAATTTCCTGTCTCTCTCACACACTCTTCGAACAAATTGTCTCTGTGGCCAATTTGGCCTTTTTGCACAAGAGATTTCATCTTCAAACAACTTAAAACCCAATAAAAATCCAGCGTCAATATAGCCCGGGCCAACCGCTCTTCTAATTCGCGAGATAAGGTTAATGCGAGAGAGCTTAGGAACGCCGTGAATCGTGACTTAACTTGCTAAAGGCCCTTTGGATCGAACGTTTTTTGCTCTTTTGGTTCATAACGGAGTTTGGTGGACAGAGGCGGAGAAACTTGAACTATTTTGACTATAGGATATTTTCAAATTATTTCATTTAATAACTGTAGCATTTATGGTGATTTTACTGATTTGATCATGAATGGCTTCACACATAATGCTCTTTCTTTCATGTATTGTAGTCTATTTGAGTTTCAAAGTCGAATTTTTCGGTCGGGTTCAACACGAGCTTTACAAAATTCAAAAAGTAAACAAGCTGGCGTTGACTAGGATTTTGAGGCAACATTAGCGACGGAATGACACCTTTTGAACTGAAGTAAAAATCTTGAGTTTGCCCTTTATTATTGATGTTGTTACCTGATATAAAATGTTAAGCAGGGTTTTGTGAATTTAGGTTTCGAGCATATCCCGCGATCTTCAAATGTACCACTTTGGTTCGATAATTAATTTATTTCATGTCCGGTAGAGGCGCCACCAATTGACTTGCGCATGCATTGTTGATCGTATCTCCAAGGTATCTCCGTTTGTGGGGAAGAAGGCTATGGTCCGAATCCTATAACCAAACCTTAACCAAAGTAACCGAATCGGTTGACAGATGGATACTGAAAATTCCGGAGTGTTTTACTGACTATTTCACCAGAGTGTATAACATTGGCAATAAATTCGGTATTCAGCTGACAATATTGCTACCTGGACAATACTAACAACATGGTATTTCAGCGACCATTTTTTGACATTGTCAAACTGATATTTTTAATTTGAAGTTTCTATTCATATTTTTGCACTCATGCACTACGTGCACTCGTGCTCTTTTTCAACTAAAAATGCATTCGGGCAAATTTCCCAAAAATTATCGATAATTTCCATTGCACTTGTTATATAACTATTGAAAATTTGATTTGTTTTTCTCGTGTAATAGTCCAGCCGAATACCACTCAAGAAAAAATTATGTATGCAAAATTATTCTCTTGGTTTTATTGAAGTTTTTTGATTTTTGGTAATTTCGCTCATGAAACTTTTGGCAAAACCACTCGCCTAACGGCTCGTGGTTTTGTCAAAAATGTCTTTCGCGAAATTGCCAAGCTACAAACTTTCATAGCAATCGAAAATTTTGCCAACAAATTTTTTACTCTTATATATGATAAAACCAACAGTACCGACATCCGATAGCCTGTATCTATTTTGACATTTGGTTAACCAGATTTCAAGAAACCACGGTCCAAAAGTAACCACTTTTCCATTCATGAACCAGAGTAATTTGATTACTTTCGGACCGCGAAACCACAATCCTGGTTATATTCGGACCACAGCCGAAGGGTGACGTCATTTTGAATTTTTAAGACATGACATGAACTCTTGAACATGACAAACAAGACAAATGATGACAAAATGATAAACCGGAAAACGTTATGCTTTTTGTTGTTGTTTTAATATTTCTGCTTGTTAAAGAAGTATTTCGTATTGTTAATAGAGCGTTATCTGTGTGTTTTGTTAGGTGCTGACTTTGTTGGCAAGTTGAGAAACGCCAACATAACTTTCTTGTTTCTGTGTAATAAACCATTTGTTTAATTTGTATAAAATTGTGTCTTTATAATGAAATTAATGGAAAGCAAATTTCGAAAATTAGAAGGAAGCTGATCTGCAAGCTGCTACAATGAGTGAGCTCATTTCATAGACAACAGATGGCACCACGAATGGTTGCTCGACCCGTATAACGCGAGTGTCCATTCTATCTCCACTATAAACTTTATCCTGTGGTTTCGAGCTACTGTTACATTGCAGATTACCATGTTCTATGTTCGTAGCTCTGATTTATTTTGCAATAATTTACCTTTCTGCTATAAGTCTTTCTTATTGCAGCTTTCTCATTGAGCGGCGACCGCATCGGTGGAAATGGAGGTGAAAACCAAAGAAGACACTGAGGCTGAGTCTCAGTGAGAACAAGTACAACAAGTCGACCCAGATAGCACGTACCTGGCAAAACAAGACAAGGAGCCACACTGACGAAACAATCGCCACAAAGGAGAAACCAGCCATGATCAACCAAGGCACATACAAGATTACTGTAGTCAAAATGCTCGAAAAGAAGAGAATATTTTTCGACTCCACCAGAGTGTGAGGTGGTGAAAGCACCAACATCTACTCTTGTCTGGTAGAGACACCTGTTAACAGTCGCAATGATGGGACCCTACCTGGGTACCCGGAGAACATAGAACAGGGGGTTAGCGACTGACCCCAGGTTTTCTTGAATTCGGAGCAGGGGGGTTAGCGACACACCGGGTACGTGATTTGTAAAAAAAGTAAAAAAAATCAGTATCTTATTTAAAACTAATTTTCAAAGTAGCTATATATTTATTTTGAAGTCCTCTATAGCTTGAGCGATTACCCATATCAATTTGACACAACAGCTTTCCTAAGCATTTTATAGAAGAACTTTTTTCCTAGATTTTTGTTTTGGATTATCTCTTGCCCAATTCTCATTGGCTTCTATAAAAAGCGCGTAATAAAAACGTCTGGCGAAGGTCAAAGATTTTACCAATCCCAACAAATTTTATGTCTACGGGTTGAAAAAACACGTGAAATAAAAGTCCTAAACGGTTTTTGTAAAGAAAGTAAAAAATGAGTAAGTAATGCTAAAAAAAAGTAAACTGGGGTCATTGCCTGACCCCCCTGTTCCAGATGCGACTGTTAAGAATATGCCTCCGATATGCCAAAGTTAGTCAGCTGAGACAAAAAAAAGAAAAAGCATCTAATGTCGCTCTTCCTCGTGAAGACGCACAGCCTGGCTATCTGGACCGTCAAGCGCACTATGAGAATAAATTTCAGAAAAGAGCGTAAATATTCGCTCAGGATAAACAGTAATGTTTAACATGTCAGGTATTCGGGCACACTAAATACCGATGCAAAAGTGTGTCAAATGCGCTGGGAGCCACCCTTCTAAAACCTGTAAGTTGCCAAGAGTAAGTAGCAATTTCAAGTGCTTGAATTGCAATCAGGTTGGATACTTCATAAATTACCTACCTCGGTTCCCCTAGATTTTCGAAGCCTACCTCCCAGCAGGTCGATGAGAACATTAGGAGCGGCAACCCGACCGACCAAGAAGGTGAAGAGAGAACCTGCAGTTTATGTCGCCATCAAGGCGACGTTTCATAAGAATGCGGCAAATGGAGACTTGAATCAATTTATCATGGCAGTAGATCGAGAATATCATCGCTAGCCGAGCTCGGGTAAGGGGGTGAGCTAGATCAGCATCATGGCAATGCAGGAAGCCGCCTAGTAAAAAATACCATTTAGAGCTGACGTATCGGAAGAATAGGCAAGTAGCGTTACTGATCAAAAGAGCATTGGCAATTTTTTTTCTTTGACTGAATGAAGTTGGGTTCCAAGCTCAAGCTGTGATCATCAAAATCAAGAGATATGAAGGAAAGATGACGTTAGCTTCAGTATAAGTCACCTATCAAAGATCAAATAATGGAAGAGGACATCCAAAATTTACTACAAGGAATAACTCGCACCATCATTATTTGGGATCTCAACAGCAAATTTCCATACTGCAACTCCAACATTGGACATGAGGACAGAGATTGAATAATATATACAAAAGCAAAAAAGTTTTCAATAAGAACATGACATCCACATAGGAGCACAACTCAGTACAGCTTATAATAGAAACAAGAATAAAAGATGAAAACACCCAAAAGCTATTAACCAGCTAAGACAATTATTCAAGAAGATATTCCAGTGACTCACTACGTGGGTCTAATTGAACGGGGATCTTGGAAGCTCACCGAGAAAGTACCATCATCAGGCTAATCATTCAACCCAAACTACAGCTAGTCAATACTAACCACTTCTCGAAATGTGAATTAAATGAAAGGAATTTTTGCATTACTATATGGGTTGGTTTTCTCAACTTTATTTAAATACTAAAGCAATACTATACTAATATTTCTTGGTATAATCGGAATTTAAAATTCTTTATTTCCACCAATAATTGCAAAATTATCCTGTGTCACGATCACTCCGCTATCGTATCAATCAAAAGACGGATTGACCTGACAACCACTCTAGCTTATCTTAGACGTCTCGTGTAGCTGCCCCTGCAATTAACCGCATTTAAACAAAATGTAAGCCGCACGGAAAAAGACTTTTCCTATCAGATCGGAGCGTGAAAATTACCTTTTCCCTTATCTGTGAAAGTGGCGCTGTAATAGCCTGTGAGGCGAAAATATTAATATGCAAAAAGAGATTTAATAGAGTTGTACTAATCTGATTAAAAAAAATAGTAATAATACACGGCATATAAAGGAGCATGCAATATTGGCTTTTGTTTGCTTTAATTAAACTGCTTCTCTCACAACATAAGGCAAATGAATAAGAAAAAAAAAAGGAAAACCATATTGACTAATATATATTTTTTCTACTACAGTGCGTAAAGTACTCACTTTACGCACTATTCAGAAGACGTGAAATTTCTCTTCACGCACTTATGCGTGATACTTCACGCATTAGTGCGTGAAGAGAAACACACTAGTGCGTAATGTCAATGACAGTGCGTAAAGTGAAAATACTTTACGCACTAGTGCGTGAAGAATTTGTCTAAATTTATATTTTTATACATATTTGATTGGTAGTAGAAAAAATTTTGTATGCAATACGTGCGTAAAGCACCTTTTTTCACTCATGTGATTGTCGCACTCGCCTTCGGCTCGTGCGTCAAAATTCACATTCGTGAAAAAAGGTTCACTTTACACACAAAATTCACATTCGTGAAAAAAGGTTCCCTTTACACACTTGTTGCATAAATAACTATTATTATATCACTTTAAAAAAAATCCAAAAACAATTGACAAGTAATTGATTTATGTCCGATTAATTTTTGAAAACAAATTTAAATAATTTGATTTTTTTGTCTTCCGGAAGAACAACATATAGCGGAAATTAACTGAAATAAGTAGGTAAACTGTTTAGTAACTCTACAAAACAGGGTAAAATGTCACCATTGATGAGATCAAGTGTTAAGAAGATTATCTATGACCCAAATTATTGTAAAAATACCCTTCAATTCCTCCCGTTCAAATCATGAAAACGCAATTTCGTGTTGAAAAGACATTAATAATCGAAATCCATAATCCCTTTATTTGTCAAAGAAATAGAGAGGGTTGGATACCATTACAATAGAAAACGGAACACCTTCTCCTCTGTTGGGTTGGAAATTGATAGGACGTCACTTGCAGCACGTAAAAATCTTATCAATCAACTTCTAGGCCACGCGAGGGGGAGGTTTTTAAAGTTGTAACAGGTATAAGGAATAGAGTTCTGCGTGTCCAAGTGTTCACCCGCCCATGGAGTAATATGTTGCACGACCAGGCCTTTCGATATAATACTACAGATAGGGCACTCGACTGGCAATATTTCGCGAAATTAACCCAAGGGGATTTGCATAATTGGTGGTTTGTAATTAAAATGCATTGTTAAAGTGCGACATAGTGGATCTAATAATTTAATGGAAAATTTCGTTGCAGATGGGTTAGTAATATTGCTGATAGCTAATGTAGTGCAGTTGATAGAATTTGACACAGCTAAACGAAGTAGCTTAGAAGTAAAAAAAGGGAAATACGTTTCTACTGGAAAAGAGATTGTAGAATGTATGTTAATGAAAACTTTCAATGAACTTAATCGAAACGTTACTTACAACGGCTGCTTGCAAGGTTAATGATTTTGCAGCGAAAAATAGTTGAAATCCATTAGAGGATTCCAACGAGTCATCCAAATAACTGCTGTGATTTTTCGGATTTGGCAAAGCCAGTTTTGAACAACGAATATTATTCGGAAAAAAATGTACTTTCATTACAGTCGTGAGTTGTACGAAATTCGTTTCGAATGACCAATACATACTTGTTCCACTTATTGAAGTGAAACTTCTTTACGCACGGTAGGGCAAGTCCGTTGTTGCGAGTTGTTATGGAATGAAAACATGTAATGCTAGACATGCCCTCTGCTGCCACGTAGTCATGTTAGTAGTAGGGATCGCTTAATATATCCACCAAGAAATCAGGAAGCACAATAGATATTCAGAAAAATAAAAATCACAAATTTTTATTTGATATTCCAGTTATCATGAGCCTATTATTTTATGCTTGGAGAATGACTGACGAGTTCCTTAATCCTTTCCTGGTATGCTTGTGTGTTTGAAGTTTGAAGAAGTTTTACTTCAGTAGCGTGTTGTATGACCAGGTACCTAGACGTTATTTTTTTATCCAATCAAAGACAAAAAGTGGCCTTACTACATAGAGAGATGCGAGGCAAATTTCTTGAAAGTTGATTCGCAACCCACGCCGTCGCTCGTGATGGATACTATCCTTATAGTCCGTCGGATAGCTTCTTCTAGGATGCATAAAAAAAAAAATCGACTTCCAACCAAATGGGACCTTCCCCATTTGAAAAAGCATGTTTTTTTACATAGGAAATGGGAATTGACGACACTCTCCATTGGTCCAGATAAAAGATATAGGCAAAAAACTGGATAAATATTGAATATAGTTTTTTTTACTTTGAACCGGCATAACTTTTGTTCAAAGCAAGATAGAAACAAGTATTTTTTTTAGTTCGATTCCTCATTCAATTTTCTTTCGTTTGGTATATAATCAATTTCAAAAATTTGGTCAACAAGTTGAGAAAAACAGCAATATTAAAAAAAAGGCAACAAATCGCAAATATTTTTTCAAACTTACCTTGCGTAACTTCCTTATGCATAATATTATTGCACTTTTTCTTTAACCAAAAACTGCGCAATTTAATAAGCTTCATTTAGTCTCGATTAACATTGGGTCTATTTTTTTAAATAAAAGCAGTAGAGACATTTGACCGTAAAGGCGCGCGTTACGAAAACCGGCTCAGCGGCCGTTCCTAGTCTTCCTCGCGTTCTCCGCGGCCACATTAAAATTACGAAAGAAAAACTTTGATAATATTTAAAATGAAATGAAATAAATAAATTAACAATATTTTTCATGATTATGATTTATATATTTAAAAAAGTAGTTTTATAGTTAACAACCGTGCAATTTTCTTTTTTTTTAATATATCAGGATGAGCTCAATTGAATATTCGTTGTTTCTTTTGTATGTTGTTATATTTTTGTGTTTTATTGTTTATTTAGCCCTACTTTATAATTGTTTGTTATTATCAAGATATTTATTTGTGTTTTTATTTCTTCCTCTATAATAGACAAAATATCAATTATTGCTACTTCTTATGAAAAGCTACAGATAGGTTTCAGCGTAGAACAATTTTTATGATACATTTCCCAGTCCATTTTTTCCATTTAAGAAAAATGAGCTGTCAATATCATTTCCAGTAATGCTGTGATACTTGGTAAGCTTTCGCATCCAAATTTGCCAATGCTTTTTGAAATAGTGTGAATGGGAATGTATCGTTTTTTATTAGTGGTGATATATTTGTGAGACCGGTTTCCATGAATATTTCATTACCTATTAATTATTATCAAAAGCTTATATGTATAAATTTAAATAAAATAAAATTTTCAAACATTTTATAGGTACCATTAAAGTTTTTATAATTAATATCTTTAATTATTATTTACTTATCATACGTACCTACTTACCTACCTACAAATGAAACAAAGAATATTCAATTGAATTCATAAGTCCTGAAGAAGAAACAAAAAAGGTTCCGAAAGCTTGACATTAATATAAGAATCATACAATATAATTATTTTTGGCCAATAAGTATATCCTGTTATTATTGAAAAAAATGTGTAATTAAAAAAACGTATCCAGAAATAAATCTTCTTCAAGTTCAGTAGAATTTTCACTCAGATGGAGACTCAGATTCACATTAATAGTGTCGCTATTCATATTAATGCAATTCATTTTGCATCTGCAATTCACACTACAAGAAACCCGCTCTTTTGCACTGTTACTTAAAAGTATTGCAAATTTTGTCATTGAAAAATAGGGAAATAAAATAATTTCCCTTATATCTTCCGGAATTGGAGCTTGCGGTTCATCACTTTTGAAACCATAAAATTTTGTTCATCCATTGAATTTCCAAATAAAAATTGATCTTTTCACATTTCAACTTCACCAACATGACTATTGGCACATATAAATGTTTAATAATTGCATGGGCAATGGGTATTGAGATGATTATGTTTTTTTTTATAAATTTATCTTAGCACATGTAGATTGGAAGTACCTATCTTGTCCGAGGCAATTCTTGGGCTTGTTTCTGGCTATTATTAGTATTATTAGTATTTTTGAATAACAAACTTACAATTTACAAATTTTCTGGAAATTATAATTCCTTCTTCAGGTGGCATCATTGAAAATTGGTGGAGAATCTGAGGTGGAGAATAAGCGTAGACCAATTTTTATAATATAATTCCCAGGCTATTTTTTTCCGATTTCAAAAATTGAGTTAGTAAGTATCATATCCAGTAATGCTGTGGAAACTTGGTAAGCCTTCGCATGCAAATTTGCTAATGTTTTTTGAAATAGTGTGAATGGGAATGTTTCGTTTTTTATTAGTGATGGATATTTGTGTGACCGAATGTGAATATTTCATTATTATTGAAAGGTTCGTGGGTAGAATAGAATAATAATAAATTATTAATCATCAGTACTATAACATTTAACTACAAGCTTTCCATTTATATTTGCCGATAACATGTGAAAAATAATTCTGGTTCCAGCTTCTTTCTGATTGCAATGACGATTTGTAATGAATTTGTACCTATGTATGTATATATTTGGGGTGAATCAAAACCACAAAAAACATACAATTTTCTACAAAAATCATGATAACAATCCCTGAATCCCTATTCAAATAAAAACACTTCAAGAATATTGAATAATAATATTCTTAAATTATTAATAGTCTATCCATTGGATAGACGCGGGGGTGCGGGGTAAAGCGCTAGTAGTCGTCGAGTACGCTGCCGCCGCACGTGTTTTTCTACGTTCAAAAGTCTCCACAAGGTTTATTTTAGAGAATAGACCCAACATTAATCGAGAACTAATGAATTTATTAAATTGCGCAGTTTTTGGTGAAAGAAAAAGTAGAATAATACCTTGCATAAGGAAGTTACGGCAAGGTAAGTTCAAAAAAATATTTGCGATTTGTTGCCTTTTTTTTAATATTGCTGTTTTTCTCAACTTGTTGACTGAATTTTTGAAATTGATCATACACCAAAAGAAAGAAAATTGAATGAGGAATCGAACTAAAAAAAAAAACTTGTTTCTATCTTGCTTTGAACAAAAGTTATGCCGGTTCAAAGTAAAAAAAATCATATCCATTATTTATCCAGTTTTTTCCCTATATCTTTCATCTAGACCAACGGAGAGTGTCGTCAATTTCCATTTCTTATGTAAAAAAACATGCTTTTTCAGATGGTATAGATATCATCTGGTTGGAAGTCACTTTTTTCAACTCGAAAACTAGAAGGCTTTTGGCGCTCCATCCGACGGACTATTAATATACCTCCTCTACACATTTATTTGGAGAAGGAGGCGGGGAATGCTACCCACCGACTTCTCGGTGGGTCACGTTCTGGGATCACGGGTCTGGGATCACGCGGGTTTTCTGCCACATCCTGAACATGATCTTAGACGCCATTCCTACGGTAATAAGCATGCACAAGCCTTTCAAAGTCCTCTTTCCGGAGAGGTACGAATGAAAAGAGGGTAAAATCGCCTACTACTGTCTACTGGAATAATAACTAGTGGAATAATGAAATTAAGAAATACGAAATTTTTATTTTATTTATTGATATTAACATTATTATTATTATTTATGATAATTTCCATCAGCTTGGGAACGCACGTTTATGGGTGTTTTGACAGAATTACCAGGAACAGGAATAATGGGTGTCTCCTCTTGTAAGGGACACCTATTTTCCCCTTGGATTTTGTTTGCAATACTAAGCTTATTGGAAATGGAATCCTCGATATAACTTTCAAAAACAGAGGAGCGCTTTCATCCGCCATGTGTATGTACAGGATATTTGATTATATTTGGACCCATACCTACAGCCTTTATTTATTTAAGATAGAAAAAAATTTTAGATACAAAACTTGGTGGTTTTTTTAAATATTTTCTTTTAACGTTTTCAGAAAAAAACAAAATCGCATCGGAAAATGGAGAAACGTAGACAACTTCGACTTTTTTTAATAGAACACCCTGTATATTTTGCGATAAAATGAAAGATATTTTCTTCCTGATTCCAAATAAATTTATATTGATCACATTTGAGTTAGCCGTTTTTGATATATTTTAGCTTAAAGTATAAATAATTTGCGAAGAAATATCATAAGGATATCAAGGCATTTGAATATTTATAAAATTTATTTGGATTTTATTTATAATTTAAGCTAAGATATATCAAAAACGGCTTAACCAAATGTGATCAATATATACATATTTGGAATCAGGAAGGAAAGATCTTTTATTTTATCGCATAATATACAGGGTGTTCCTTTAAAAAAAGTCGAAGCTGCCTACGTTTCTCCATTTTCCGATGCGATTTTGTTTTTTCTGATACAGTTAAAAGAAAATATAGAAAAAAACTGTCAAGTTTTGTATTTAAATTTTTTTTCTATCTTAAATAGTAAAGGCTGTAGGTATGGGTCCAAATATAATCAAATACCCTGTACGTGTGATTGTGGATAAAACGTTGTATAACATTCGTGTTTTAGTTGCATTTTATCCACTTGAGAAAATTAAACGCTCGAACTTCGTTCTCGCGCTTAAACATTCTTGCGTGGATAAAATGCTTCCTAAAACACTTACGGCCAATTTAATAATCAACTTAAAGTAAACTTTAAATTTAAAGCTCCATTTGAAGTTGAAAAATCCTATCCTAAAAGTCTATTTAGCTAAAGTAACTTTTAATTCTCTATTATGAAATTGGCCGTTATACAATAAATAACTATTGTTTTGAGAGTTCAATTTATACAAGTATTATTTTTTAATTTTTATGTTTTTTTATTTGTTTATACCATATTTTATAACATGTGCATTGTGCATTTATTTAACAGAAATCGTTTCATGATGTGAACAACACAGATAAAGAGTAAATTAAAACTTAACTTAATATCCACTTATACTTTAATATACTATTTCAATCACAGGTGTTCAAATTCTCTGTAAGTCATTGACTTATTTAAGAGTAGATGGCGAGATCTTCAATATTAATTTGTTTACACGGTAATTTACAGTGGACTAATAATTCTATTCAGATGCAAATGAAATAATAGTATCTCACATTTTTAGCTAGGTTAAACAGTTTTTACTGGCATTTGAAAGAAGTGACTACCCTTCCCGAACTCTGCGACATCTTTAAGAGAAGGCTGAACACGCGTTTGGTTTGAGTCTCTGCTGAAAATGACAGCAATCACCTTCTTGTTTGGCACTTTTGGCAGATTTTGATTAATTTTGGAATAAAAACATCAATTTTCGGCAATAGGGCACTTGTGTGAAAAATTAAATTGATTAGTGCTTATTTACAAACTGTAGGAATTCGGAAAAAAAAAACGATACATATTTTTTTATTTTGCCCTAATATGATTATTTCGGAAGTTATACCAATATTAAGTTTTGTATTATATAGATATACTGAGCATGTGCGACGTCACTAATTTATATGATAAGTGACGTCACAGGCATATTTCATAGCGTTGTATCTCCGTCAATTTTTGACTAAGGCCGTGTTTATGTTGGAGCTGTGATACTATGAATAAGTATCGTTGCTTTTATCGTGTATCACAGCTCCAACATAAACACGACCTTAGAAGAAAAAGAAAAAACACGTTGACTTATTTTTTATCCACTAACGGAATCAGCGATAAAAAAAATTGATGCAAGTATCCTATTCTGTTCTATTCATTTGTTTCAGCAATTGACGATCCGAAACTTTGGAAATTTATTGTTGGTGTGCTACTCTATGTGTTTATCCCTTTTTCATTTGAATCTGTGACCAAAATTTGCATATAGACTGTGACATAGGGGCTGTTTAGTGGAGTCATTTTTTTTTGTCTGGCATTTTGAGGGATGAATGTGGCTACTAAGCTGATGAGAATATGAGTGATTTTAATGCCCTATCTCAGGGTCTAATACTGTTAATAAAATTGGTAATAATTTTACTATTTACACTGCATATTTTGCAACAAAAATGAAAGAACTCCTACACCAATCTATTATTGTTATGGACATAACTTCATTTTACTGAAAAGTTGACTAAATTTGGAATAAAACAGAAATTTGTGAAGGTCTTTAAATGACATTTTATTTAAACGCCCCCCCTAAAATGACACACTATTGTCGGGCGCATGTCAAGTAAGTGAAATTGAGTTTCCACAATGTAGGTCCTATTTATTTTTCATTTCGTTTTTTAAAGAAGAGATAATAAAAATTCTAACCATTCAATTTTGCTGAACGAGCCCGGGTATGTAATACTACACTGAAATGGAGCAGAAAAGACCTGCGTATTCTCACCGGACTGCTAACCGGCCACTGTCGTCTTGACTACCACTTAAACAAGCTTCTCCGGACAGCCGCTTATGCTGTGTGGAAGACGAAACAGCAGAGCATATCCTATGTGTCTGCCAGCATTTGAGAGGAATAGGCTGGCGATCTTCGGATACGCCCAGCTAGAACCAAACGACTTCAGGCAAGTCTTGTCGTTTACTACCATAGACTTTATCAAGAGTTGTGGCTTGTAGGACAAACTATAACCATCAAATGATTGTTAGAGGTATGAGCCACAATAGACCCTGTGAGGGTCGCAGTGGAGGGCTGAATAATCGGCTGACTAATTTTAAACCTAACCTAACCTATCATTCCTATCAATGATATTTATAATGTATACATGATACGGGACGATAGTTCGATGAATCATTTTTGCTTTGTAAATTGGTACTACAACCGACGTTTTCGGACATTTGGAAATACTCCTGTAATTAGTGAATTACCCAATGCATTACTAGTCATCGACTTTCAGGAGGAGTAGAACTGTAGTACCTACCTAACACCTGAAGTGGACTTTTAACATATGTAACGCAGGAATGCATTGATCTTCGATAAATTCCCGCAATATGGAAATAAGCATTGGGCCACTGAGAAGGCAACAAGCAGCTGAAAACAACCGCCCTGTTAGCTTATTATGCAATTCCTATGGTACATGGAAAAAAGCTATACTTACCTACTCCTTTTTATCTAAATAATAAGGTTATTTTCTCTTCAACACCTAATTTTTTAACCAAAAAACTCGAAAAATATATGCTTGTTAGGATGCTTTATTCATGTTTTGTCGGAAAACCATCATTTGTCCCAACCCAAGAATAAAGTTTACCTTGAATATAACAACGCTTTTGACAAAGTTCCACATAATTTGCTTGTCCATGAACTGCAACATTATGGTGTTGGATGCAAGCTTCTGTCTTGGATCGGTGATTTTCTACTGGACAGGTTTAACAAATTAAGAGTGAATGGAGTTTTTGATAACCAGCCTGCCACTGAACAGTATACTTTAAATAATACCTCGCTTTCTCGCTAGTTGGAGTTAGAGCAGAACGACTTAATTTATTCTTCTTTCTAATAAAATAAGGCAACATTTTTGATTGCTGGCGGAGGATATCAGAAGCTTGATTGGAGGCATTCCAGAAAGCTTCAACTTGGAATAAAATAAAAGTATTCGAAGATCGACTAGAACGTGTACTTCGACTCCACCTACTTTCAAGGCTGAACAGAAAAAGCCCTGCGATGTAATGTTGGTTAAACCAAAACCATTAGAGATAACTGAAAGGAATTACATAATAAATATTTTTTTTTTTTTTTTTTCGAGACAATGTATGAATACATTGCTCCTCTAAATGCCAAAGCAAGGTGTATTGTCTGGGATGAAATTTCACCACCAGCATATAAAATATATCGATAAAAGAGCTCATCCAAATCGTCCTTTTCTATGACAGTTGTCGCACTTGAAGAATAGGTATATAAAAAACAATACCTATATTTTTTGAAAAATAAAAACAAAACATTGTACCCTACACCCTTAATGGACACAGGCATAATAATTCAAGTGCTAGCAAATCCGCCCCCCTTTTTTCGCGGCTATCCCCGAACAAACTTCTCGTCTAAATTACACCTTGCGAAGATGTAATGAATTGTAAGTACGCTTTAAATTTATGGGCCCACTTTAAAATACTTTCGGAGGATTTTGCTTTAAGCATGGTAAAATATAACACCGGCCAACAAAAAAAAATCACTCTGGGATGGGTTGGTCTCTCTGAGAACTTGAAGATTAATTTCTCGAGTCTTAAGTAATAGCTTGTAGTTTCATAAGAATAATTTCAGTCTAGAGCTCTTTAGTTTCTTCCAGTCACAAAATGATCCAAGTTTTGGCTAGAGAACATGTACCTCTATGTGTTAAAATTTTGGAAAGAACTGGATACTTGAAATTGCTGCTCAACTTCAAGGCTTGCCGTAATAACTATTCTTCTGTGTATCCAAACTAGATAATATAGTGTATCTTTTCCCAAGATAGATTTTGACATTGGCAACTTTGAAACATAAACAATGCCGCTTATTGCTCGCAACATGCAATTTGCACAACATACATGTAAAACTGATTCCAACCTGCAGGGACATGGCATTTTGCGACCAATCAGGGCGAAGCGCTATTGTTTATGTTTCAAAGTGTTCAATGTCAAAATCCATATTGGGAAAACATACACCATAGATAGAGTTATCTATGCGTATATTCTTTGGGGCTCTAGCTGTTTCTCCCCTGCGGGAACTTAATATTTTGATATTCAGAAGATAATCTATCGGGTAGGTTATACTTACACTGTCTACTTGTGACGTTAAAATGCGTTAGAATGAGAGTTGCAGCTTGTCTTCAAATGTGTAGAAAGTACGACCAATCTTGGCAGTTGGTCTGATATGAGTAATGTGCACAGCTTCGGGCGTCTTTCAAAGAAACTCAAGATCAGTTTGCCGAACAAATTTTATATTAGATTTAATTTTCTATTTTAGTGTCCTTGGTTGGCTCATTTCTACTTTTTTATTAATTAAATACATTGTTAAACATAAATAACTTATTTGTAATTTAGAGCAAGAGAACCTATAGGGTCGTGGAATTCAAAAATAAAGATAACGTGTTATGTGCAAATGAAACCACTCGAATTCCAACAAACAATAATTTTATTACTATAAACAATATTAACTATGTAAGAAACAACTTACTTTTTTGAAATCTTGAAAGTTAACAGCTTGTTTGTTCTGGTGATACTGATACGTTTTTGTACCTTTCCTAGTCCGGAGCTCTTCAAGTTGTTTCCTTTATGTGACGTTACTCCAGCTGTTCCAGACTCCAAATAGTGATCTTTTGTGTCGAATAGGTAGGTACCCAGAAAAGAATAAAGCAGTATCAGGTTCACCAAGATTTGGAATATTAAATTCCTGAATTCTGTCAAAAAGCGAGTATCTTGCAAAAAAAGATTTAAATTGAAATTAATTAAAGGGGGTGTGACCCAAAAATGAAAGTTTTAGTGGAAAAAAATCTAAGAATAAATATTTAAACCGCATCTTGCTACGATGGTCCGTTTTCGGGGCGGTTCAAAGATACAACTAGGCGTTTGTGACGTCACACCCTATTATCAGGGACAGTATTAACACGTGTAAGAATTTTCCAAAACAAAAGACAATTATCTCCTAAAGCGAATTGCAACCACTCAAAGTATAGGCACGGTTCACTGACGACTGAACGAACAGAATACTGCGATTTCGGCGGTTGTGACATCACAAATTCCTGCATAATTTATCTTCACAAGGAATTTTCTCGGAGACTATTTTGAATATAGGACTGCGGTTTTCACGAGAGATCTTAGATTTTTTTTCTTGATTCAAGTAGCTCAAGTCGTTTTTCAGGGTCACACCCCGTTTAATAATAAAATTATTATTGAATAGCAGACACTTTCCTTCAACAGAATCAGGAATCAGGTATTACTAAGTAAACTATTGCAATGCGGAAAATTTTATATTTTCATAGGAAAATAATTGAATTACTTTTGAAAAAAAATAAAATAAAATATGTAAAATAAAGTAACAATAATTAAATAGGTAAGTAAGTACAGGGAGATTGAAAATAGATGCTCGTTAACATTGAGCAGAATGCTGCTTCTCAAGCAGCGGCGCCGAACAGGTAAATTTAAAAAAAAATACATATAGGCAAAAGCGAACAAGATAAAAAATTAAATAGACCTCTAGATTCTCCCCAAATAGATGAATTTTCTTGTTGAGTTAAGGTACCTACTATTGGTACTACAAGATAAAGCTGAGGGTGAAATAAATCCAAGGAACCGTCAAAATTCTTGAAATATTTTAACTAAAACTTTTTAAATGAATTTCTGGCCTATCCGGATTTCTATTCTAAAACTTCAGCTTTCAGCACTATCTTTCTTGAAAAGATAATGAGGAAGTCAAACAATAAATGGCTAGATAGGTTTCGGCCAGGATTCAGTAAAGTGTTGATAGGGATGAACACACAAATTTGGTTTACACCTACTTTATTTAGAGAGAATGGTCCAATAATCCCACACTAACAAGTGTTTCCGAACACCAGAGCAGCAATACCTATTCTTTGCCAAAACTTTAAATTGACTCTCCTCAGAAAAATGTGGTCCCACACAAAATGGAAGCTCACAACAGATGAACAAAATATAAATATTTATATTTTCAGGTAGATAAGATAAGATATCAGGCAATAAAAACCCAACAGTGATAATAGACACTGATGGTGAAATAAAACGAAAAATATTGGGGGAAAATCTAGAAATCTGAAAGAAAAAAAATTACAAAGTGAAAATCGACTTGCCTGTTCAGCTATCTGCCAGAAAAGAGACCTTTTTAGAACCAAATCCCTTGAAGAAAACCAGTCTCGTGTTTTTTATACTTAACTGCTTAGTAACCATCACCAATCAGAAGACATCACTCAACACACATAAAAGATCGTGTTCACTTCATTAATGAAAAACCACGCTGATTAAATGGGAATAGATAAAAACACACTAGAATTATTTTAATTGTTTACAAATTATAATGATTGTAATTTAAGGTTATGTTAGAAACACAAAACCACTAATTAATTAGGTCATCAAGTTAAAAATAATTATTCCAGAATCAGAAACTCACAACAATTTTAAAATAAATTTATTAGGTACTGGATGGCGGTATGTTAGTACTTTTCCTAATAACAGATATTTGAATTTTTATGCTCATTTTATTTATGGATAGATGCCAATATTGATATTATATTGGAATAATTAAATTTAGTAGGGATTCTGAAATAGCAAAAATACAACTTTATAATGAAAGTTAGAAGAAATGGAACTTGTTGTGAAAATGAGAAATTTATCGTAACGACATACTGGGCTGTCATTGCAAAACTTGCCACCCACGTTAACTGCGTAAAAAGGCATATTTGCGGAAATCGCTAAAACACATCAACCAAATTATTGAGGGGAAGGTTTTTCGCGTAAAACTGGACTTCGCCCCTTCAACCCCCTAAGCCCTAGGACTACCTCCCCAAGGCCAAAAATTTTCAAATGAGACAGGGGGTCGAGTGATGGATTATTTTAAAGGGCTGTTCAATCTGTACATTTTGCCGTCTTATTTTTCAAATTTGATCTCAGTGTTGCAAAAAAACACACCTGCTTAATCACCTGTTGCTGTAATGAAAAGGTAGGTAAAGAAGCAGGCGTGTTTAAAAATAAATAGGCATTTTTAAACATTAAATGGGTGTTATTCTATAACACTGAGGTCAAATTCAAAAAAAAAGAACGGCAAAATGTACAGATTAAACAGCCCTTCAAAATAATGTATCACTCGACACCCTGTCTCATTTGAAAATTTTGGGGAGATAGCTCTAGGGCTTAGAGGGTTGACGAGGCGAAGTCCAGTTTTACGTGAAAAACCTTCTCCCTAAATAAATTTGTTGACGTGTTTCGGCGATTTCCGCAAATATGCCTCTTTACGCAGATACCGTGGATGGCAAGTTTTGAAATGAAAGCCCTGTATATGCATACGGCTTCCTTTTATTGAAAAATAGCGGCAGTTTTAAAATTAAATTTAAATCCTGATATGAGTTTTCGAGATCCAAAAAGTCAAGCTCAAAAATGAAAAATGGTAATTTTTTCAATATCCATTTTCATTCAAGTAGATAATATGTCCTCTTTATTGGGTAAATTAAAGTGATTCCTTTTATGTGTGATCATTCAGGATCGTATAACACACAATTTTTTTTCTGTAGATCTATCGAAACATTAAAACATTTTCTCTGAAAAACAAAACCTAGCGAGGCATATTAAACTCTACCGCCTGTAAGTTTCAATTGCGTTAAAATCTACATCGTGACTAGGCTGGCTTAGTTACACGTCACTTTGCTTTACAACCGAAGAAAGCAGCGTAATAATTAGATTTCTCTCGACACAACGCTTC
Organism: Ceutorhynchus assimilis; assembly: GCA_917834065.1. Classification (NCBI taxonomy): domain Eukaryota; kingdom Metazoa; phylum Arthropoda; class Insecta; order Coleoptera; family Curculionidae; genus Ceutorhynchus; species Ceutorhynchus assimilis. The sequence continues at coordinate 38,662,225 of OU892280.1, read as the reverse complement.
AAGATTAAAAATACTGCCGGGTTAAAGCCAAGAAGGCGACAGATCCGATCTTTCAAGCCCGGTTTCAGCTTCAGCAGGGCTTCAGGGGGAGCCAACTTGGCGAAAAGAAATAATGAAAACGTTTTTGTTCTCAACAGGCAACCCGGGGTCTACTTGCCTCGTAATTACGTAGAATTGTTTGAGATTAAAGGGATAATGTTTTGATTTCGGTGTAGCGACTGTGAAGGAAATTTTCTTTATCGTTGTTTATATGAGAATGATTGTAGTAAGTTTTTAATGGGTGGAGTAGTTAATAGCGAAACGTTTTCAGCCCATAATAGTAGCTAGCTTACACTTATTTGCATTTCAGCATTTTACAAACAGCTCTAAATTAACAGAGGTTATTAGCAGCCAGAGGTTAACGAGCACTTAGGGCAGCTTTTAAAAATGCTGGGGCAGATTATAAAACAAGAGCAGAGCCATTTTCACCGCCAACCTCTAACGGGTAATTTGTGCGCGCTACAGAATCTATAATAGAGGTTAGCGCGTTTTGCGTAGTTTGCCTTGGCTAAAATCCATTTATCTCGGGCTATTATATAGTATAGTATAGGAGCCGCCATCCTTAAAAGTAAATGGGCGCTAAAAGACTTTTCGGATACTTCGTTTTAACACGTTTAGAGTTCAGCGGCGGAGAAAACTTTACACGAGAAAAATAATGCAAAGGATTGATATGCTGGTTAATCGGTTTATTCTAGTACTGGGGCAAAGTGGAATGTTTTCTTTGAAAATAAGAATTTAATATATTCCACATTTGACCACTCGTTTAAATTTTTTCGCAATTTATTAGCGCAGGATCAAACCAAAATTATATTTTCCTACGAGCGTGCGCAAAGTAGTATTTTTCCGCACGCATTCCCATTCTCAAAGTTACACTTTTCCGCACTCAGTGCGGATAAGGCCTGTATCCGCACTGAGTGCCGAAAAGTAAAAATAATTGTCAAGCAACAATAAATGCACCTGTCGACTTTGACACATGATGACAAGTTTTTCCTCTGTTTCTATATCAGCCCACATCTATTCAAAAAACACTGAATATAATTAATGGCTGGTTTATACAACATTTGCATAGTCGTAATCATAATCATAGTCTTAGTCATAAGAGTTAAAATAATATTTTCTTATGGAACCGTTTATACACAAATCATAATCATAAGCATAAGCATAAGCATAACTCAAAGTTGGCAACTTTTAACTTTTATGATTATGACTAAGACGAGATCCAAACTGCGCAAGCGCCATTATCAGCTGATACAGAGGAAAACAATTCAAATCTGCTATTTTAGTTCTGTTTGTATTTAAATTGATCTTGAGTCATTCTAGAGTATTTAAAAAAAAGGGTCTCCATCCAGCTTCTACATGTCTTTGAATAATGTGGCAAAATGCCCTTCCTTCTGCCTTTTTTCATTGATGGGACTCACTTTCCACCTTCTTTGTTTATGGTTTGCGTTTGTTGAAGTGTTTATTAGCAAAACTCAAAAATAAATAGGACAGACCTATCACTTGTATGGTGTTCTTTCGCAGAATTTTAATTTCCACACTTTTTGAAACTTTGAAAAAGTATTAAAAGTGAATAGACGAGTTCGATTCGCAAAAAGTAAACAAATTCTCCCTACAAAAAGTCGGGTTAGAGTTGATTTTATTTTATGCATATGACATTGTATAAACGCCTTCTAAAATTGTGATTATGATTAAGACTAACACTAAGACTATGATTATGATTACGACTATGCAAATGTTGTATAAACCAGCCATAACTTTGACACATTGTCAGATTTGTGTTCCCCATTTACATGCAAGAATCTACAAACTTCTTTCGCATCAAATTTAAAGGCTTTAAGATGAACAGCTCTGGCGAGGCTTTCAATTTTCTGTTCTTTTTTTTTTTGTTATCTAATTTTTTGATGAATGAATAGGTTCGCTTCAGGTTAATTCAAAATAATTGAACAAATTTTGTTTTTTTTTTTTTTAATTTTTTTTTTTACCTGCCTGATATGAAGCTCGTAGGAAAAATTTTGTTCCTAACATGTGCGCAAAGTATCTTTTCCGCACGCAAACACTTATCCGAACTCCGCTTCGCGTCGTTTGTATAACTATGTTGCGTGCGGAAAAGTAACACTTTGCGCACTTGTTAGGAAAATAACTATTTTCGCACTTCTGCCCGTTAACTTGACCACTATTTTTTCTCTCATGACACCTCTATTTTGTTAACTATAACAAGGTTTCTCTGCGTGAGTGGTAGGACCAGCTTTCAAAGCGTCTATGTAGCAACTCATTATAGCTGTTCCTTAGTGTTGAACTAGCCTATACAAAGCCTGAATGTAACAATAGCTTGTGATGGCTGTCAGTAATGAAACACCGCACAAACGCCTCTTCACCTTAGTGTTTAACAACAGCTCGTGATAGCTGTCCCCTGGTGTTCACCAGCGTACAAAGTTTCTCTGTGTGAACAGCTTGTAATAGAAGCTCCTCAGTATTAGCCAGCTTATAAAGTCCCTAGCTTCGAATCTGTGCAACACGCACCTCATTTATCACGTAGTTCGGCGTACTACAGCCGCGACTACAGCGTAGAAGTAAGACCGTCTTATTTAAATCTTATATTTTGAATTTGACTCGATATCCCTATCGTGTTACAATAACCTGAAGATGAGTCGTTCAGTGGCAATTGTACAAAACACCTCTAACTTTATAAATATAGGGTGTTCCAAAACAAACCGGAATTTTGCTTTTAAGCTGTAAGTTTTTTATTTGTTGACCAATTTTCTTTTGTTTTGGCTTGTTTGAAAGAGAAATGAAGAGGCTTACGAATCAGGGTGAAACTTTTGACATTGGAAAAAAATCAAAAATGGCGGACTCCTTCAAATATTGCCTAATTTTGGATAGCGCTGGCACTTTTTTGTGACACCCTGTATAAGTTTTTCTAATAAATTCTTAATGTTCATCATTTTGCGAATATTTTAAGACCTCGACAGAAAAAATCGGTTGAAAACTAAGTAAAATATTGAATTTTTTGTAATATCGAATTTCAATTTTTTATATTGACAGCAAAATCTAGGATATGCTATTTCAGCTAGAATTTTTTTTTTACTCGAAATATTTTTTCTATTTCGGGCTTTTTCGAAAGATAAATAGATAGGATAAGGCCAAGAATCGGGATAAGGCTTCGAAATGAGGATTTTGACTGTTGAGAAAAAATTAAAGATTTCCCAGTTCCTATAATATAACCAATTTTGAAAAAGTTAACGATAAGTTTTTTAAGAATACGACTAATATTTTTATTAAACACATTTAAGGGGCAAGAGGCGATATGCCCTCCGTGGGCCTCAACAACCCATGCTAGACGTCTACGCCAAGAATCGATAAAATTGGCAATGTTACGTTGTTCCAACAGTTCTCCCCAACACTCAATGATTCGGTTGCGCCGCTCTCCTAAATTATTGAACGTAGCCCCATTTCCGTGGACTTTTTCTTCCAAGTCGCCCTATAAAAAGTAATCGCAGAGAATTAAATCTGGGGTATTAGGCGGCCAGTCAACGGGCTGTATAAAATCCGCAACTTGCTCTCTTACATATAGACCCTGAGATAGGGCCTGTTTAGTGGAGTCATTTTTTTTTGTCTGGCATTTTGAGGAATGAATGTGGCTAGTTAACTGATGAGAATATAAGTGGTTTTAATACCTGCCCCCTGTTCGAAATGTCCACAGAATGTTTCGCCAGAAAACTCGGATTTCGAATTGTGATTACCGTCTGGCGATTTTTCAGCGTTATTTTCACAACAAAACCTTTCATTCTCTCCATTGCCAGACAAAAAGTAAACGCGGAATAGTATATTACAATCCGAGACGGAAAATACTTCATTGCTGGTCGAGAGGTTATTATAGTTTATCGAGACGCGAAGCGTCGAGATAAACTCAACCTCGAGACAGAAATGAAGTTTTCCGTCGAGGTTTGTATACTTTTTTATTTTCAACCCTTAATTTTCTGATGCAAAAACTAAAGATTCTGTTATACGAAATTTTCATATAGTGTAAAACTGGCCTTAGAAAAAAATATTTCACTTTTTTTGTCAATGTCATCAATTTTGACGATCTCAAAGGCCCTGTAAAGGCCAAAACAAAAGACGAAACCACAGGAAACCGCAAAATCAACAACCATAGATAAGATCAACAACGCCTTAACGACGGTAGTTTTCGCTCAGTATTTTTGCGGAAATAATAGATTTTCACTAGATTTCTCCCCGTTCTCCCCAAAGAAATGATTTCGGAAAGTGAAGATGAAGCGATGGATTGTACCCCACCTGAATTAAAAGAAGCAGCAGACAGGATTGGAGAGAGTTTGCTTCCAGCAAAAAGCAAATTTCGGTACGAAAAGGCTTTTCAAATATTCGAAGCATGGTGTAGCCAGAAAGGAACGAGAAATACTGCCTCGGAGACCGTTTTGTTGGCGTATTTTGGCGAATTATCTAAGGAAAAGAAGCCTTCGACTTTATGGTCGACTTACAGTATGTTGAAAACCATGATTAAATTGAAAGAGAAAGTTGATATCTCCAATTACGCAAAACTTATAGCTTTTTTGAAGCGGCAAAATCTGGGCTTTCAGCCGAAAAAGTCGAGCGTTTTTTCCAGAGAAAACATTAACGAGTTCCTCACGAAGGCAGCTGAAGAATTCATTAGCATCAAGGTAGGTTTTCAAAAAATATACAAAGAAGATAAAAATGCGAAAATCAAAATGATTTTCTGTATGCTATAGCTAGGTTACCCATTTTATTTTTATCTGGTTTCAGGTAGCGCTAATTGTTGGTGTGTCGGGTGCATGTAGGAGCGATGAACTAGTCAAGATGAAAATGGAGCACGTCAACGTTTTGGAAGGAAAGATCGCTATAGAAATTCCACACACAAAAACTTACACAAGTCGATCGTTTATCATAAGCGATCCAGATTGGGTTGCTATTTTCCACAAATACCTCACTTTGCGGAAAAATTTGAAAAATGACAGGTTATTTGTTCAATGGCGAAATGGGAAATTACATAACCAAGCAATTGGCTATCATTCAATCTCAAAATTTCCACATAAAATAGCTGCTTTTTTGAAGCTTCCAAAAATTGAAACTTTTACAGGGCATGCTTTTCGTCGTACTTCCGCAACCTTATTGGTTGACAACGGGGCCGATCTATTGCAACTCAAAAGACTGGGAGGGTGGAAATCGAGCACGGTTGCTGAAGGCTACATAGAGGCATCTTTGGAGAACAAAAGTAAGACTGCTCTGATGCTATCCTCTACTTCCAAAGGTATTCAGTTGTCCAGTGCATCCACAAGTACATCACATGCGGAAACTCATCCGCAAGCGCAAGAGATAATAGTTCCAAACGAAACACAATTCCAACAGGATGGTCTCAAGATTTCCATTATAAACAACAATGCTAATTTAACAATTAATGTAAATAAGTGAATATATTTAATTAGTTCCATGTAATACATGTGGTTTTATTATTATATGTGAGAGCTGTATGAAAATTATCAATTTGGAACGAGCAGGGAAATGGGGACGGAAAAGCATTTGCCGTCCCGGACGGAAAATGCTTTTCCGTCCTAGGCAGGCATATGCATTACCGTCCCGATAAATGTCAAAGTCCAGAAATGTGACACTTTCAAGATTTTGAAAAACCTGCAATGTCAACATTACATATGTGGTTGAAAATAAAGTTCTTTTCTTTTCTCTTGGAAGTTGACACCCATTCCCACTTTTTCAGCTATTGAAAAGCATCTGGTATTTTTTATGGGTGAATTATTTATCAATCTCAATCCCTTATTTAAAAACCAGGAAATTTGAGATCATTAAACAAAAAATCTTCATGTAATTCAATTTTTTTCTTCTGCAAATTTTCGAACGGGAGGCAGGCATTAAAATCACCCATATTCTCATCAGCTTAGTAGCCACATTCAACCCTCAAAATGCCAGACAAAAAAAAATGACTCCACTAAACAGTCCCTATCTCACAGTCTAATAGTTGATGGTAAAGCGGCTATTATGTCACCTGGCTCCATCTTATACAGGGTGATTGATGGTCGATGGTAGGTTAGACGTTTATGGAAAACGGAATGTAGGATATTTTTGAAAATTTGCATGCCCAAGTAATTGCTCCTGATCTATCATTCTAAAATAATTTCAACGATGTGACGTTGCCGCTTATACCAAAAAGTAATATGAATTTTGAAATTTTAAATGAGATACCCTGTATATTATTGCATTTTTCGCTCCGCTATTACTTTCTGATCATTTTTGTATAATACTGTCCTATATCTATCTCCAGTGATTTTCGACTTATTAAATAATTTCTTTATTTTTTCTTCAAAACATAGCTCTAGTTAAATTTGTATTACTACGTCCCTGAGATTCGTAGAAAGTTTAAATTTCGGAGATTACTTAGAGAGGTCCTGCATATTACTTTTGAGTAAGAAATTTTTTTCTACATTAACAGGGTTGGTCAAGTCCAAGCAATAAAGGAAGTTTACCTCAACATAATTAGAAGTTAACATTTTTTGGGGGGGATCGGTTCATTTTCATGTGCTTAATAACATATTAAGTTTGCGACCTTGTACTTCCATAGGGTTTTCAGTTAGGGGTGGTTTTTAGGGTTAATTTGCAGTTTATGGAGAACGCTGCTCAAAAGGATGGTCCAATAGCAAAAAGTTTCAAATTAATGTTGTAGCTGAAGCTTTTTGCTATAAAAAACTCAGCGACAGCACCCCTCTATCTTCTATAGTTTTTTTTCTGCAGCGTCTTGAATAGCAGCATGTTTTTGTTCAAGGTCACTGAATCAACGTTTTGCCATTTTGCGCACATTTGTTGCAGCAGCGGCCGAATGCATAATCCGATTTCAATTTTTCAAACACCACATTATTTCTAATGAAACGCACTCTCCAATGCTTTTTTGGTCGAATTTTTTGCTTGAAAATTAAGCGAGCACGGACTTGTCTAATGTGCGAGGAAGTTGTAAATTGCATCGAAAACTACCCCTTTCTTGCATTCACTCTAATGTCTAAACGGGGCCAAATATTTGGTGACAGTTTTCGACAATCGGCAGCCAATTTATTCCTCTCATAATGCCCCAGCGGATTTTTTTTTTCGTTAATCACTTAATGACTTATTGGCCTGAAAACGTCGCGCGCGATTTTTCAAAAAGTAAAAAAAAATTAAAATTGTCGCATAGCGCTGAAATTTGGTACGATGGTTTTATTTATTGTTCTCATGATTATACTGCAATTTTATATCATGTGAAGCAATTAAAATTGCAGTATATTCGTAAGAACAATAAATAAGGCCATCGTACCAAATTTCTGCGCTATGCGACAATTTTAATTATTTTTTACTTTTTGAAAAATCCCGCGCGACGTTTTCAGGCCAATAAGTCATTAAGTGATTAACGAAAAAAAAAATCCGCTGGGGCATTATGAGAGGAATAAATGGACTGCCGATTGTCGAAAACTGTCACCAAATATTTGGCCCCGTTTAGAAATTAGAGTGAATGCAAGAAAGGGGTAGTTTTCGATGCAATTTACAACTTCCTCGCACATTAGACAAGTCCGTGCTCGCTTAATTTTCAAGCAAAAAATTCGAACAAAAAAGTATTGGAGAGTGCATTTCATTAGAAATAATGTGGTGTTTGAAAAATTGAAATCGGATTATGCATTCGGCCGCTGCTGCAACAAATGCGCGTAAAATGGCAAAACGTTGATTCAGTGACCTTGAACAAAAACATGCTACTATTCAAGAAGCTGCAGAAAAAAAACTATAGAAGATAGAGGGCTGCTGTCGCTGAGTTTTTTATAGCAAAAAACTTCAGCTACAACATTCATTTGAAACTTTTTACTATTGAACCATCCCTTTGTGCAGCGTTCTCCATAAACCGCAAATTACCCCTAAAAACCACCCCTAACTGAAAACCCTATGGAAGTACAAGGTCGCAAACTTAATATGTTGTTTAGCATATTAAAATGAACCGATCCCCCCAAAAAAATTTCAACTTCTAATTATGTTGAGGTAACCCCTCTTTTCAGATCTCCGTTTCTTGGACTATACCTAAATAGTAAGGTATCGGAAATACAGGCAAGTTTTTGTTAGAATTGGATTATTTTGGGATATTTGTCTAATGGTGTCTCCAATTGGTAGATTTAATTCACACTGAGTATATTTTCATCTCTTTCTTTCAGCAGGTTGTAGAAACAGATAGAAATACTTTTTCTTCACACTCATTTTACCAACACGAATCGTCATTAAATAGCTATGTCACGATGAAACATATTAGGTAATTCAAACGATACAAACCATATGATTGGCAGGTGATTGGAACCATGGTTATTATCTAGGATTAAAAACAAATGCAGAAGATGATCCACTTTTTACAATGTGTGATATGCAAAAATATTGTCATTGTTTTGTTTTTGTCTCTTTCCTACTCACGGTGTTTTTGACAGTTCAATCCAATAACGTCATAAAATTCTTAGGTATTATAGGCATCTATGGATGTGGGCCATACATTTTACCATGACTATTTCCCTCCTGTTAATTTTGACCAATCAGAAGTGATAATTTTGGTGTCAAAAATAATTTTTAATTAAACAAATTGCCTGCCATCAGCTGTCAGCAAGTTTATTTGGTTTTTCCCACAGCAAAACTTTTCAAAACGTCAAAAAAAAGAAATCTGCAAAAAAATTGTAGCAAGAAATTCAAGAATATGCAAAACGTTCAACGAAATGTACCCTGATTTACGACCAATGAATGAAAAAAAATTTGTTCGGACACAATAGTTATTTGTATACTAAGGCCGCGAAATGCCTTTTATTTTATTTAAAATTTATCGCCGAGGCAAGCGGCCGAGGCAAGATACTCTCAAGTACGCTAAAAAGTTTCGCGGTCATGGTATACACACTATTTTTTGTGCAACTATAAAAATTATGTAAAATTACAGAAAAACTGTATGAATTTGACAAGGATTTTACCCATTTTGCACGTCAGGTGTGGCTACCGCGAAATTGAATTTTGCGGACGGTTGCACAAAAAATAACTTTATAGAATTTGGTTCAAAACCTAAGAATGAACCAAGCTTACCTAAGCCTGTAACGTCTGAATTTTTAACGATCATAATATGCATCCCTTTAAATTCACAAAAGTTCAACAGCTGAAACCGGATGATTACCAACGTCAAATTCGATATTATGAGACACTTCTGACACACACTTATGAGTATCTAAACTTTCTAAAAAAAATTAATATGGACCGATGAAGCTAAATTTTCTAGAGAAGGTATTTTTGATAGGAGAAATCAACACTTTTAGGCTAATCAAAATCCATATGCGGTCAAGGCAAAAAAGATCCCAAGCCCCCAGTTGCAACAAAATAGGTTGTGACAGTATTTTTTCTACTACCTCACGTAAAGTACTCACTTATGGCCAGAACTCCAACTCTTACCAAATAAATGCTGGTGTGCCACAGGGAGCAATCCTTTCGCCAACTCTTTTCCTGATTTACATAAATGACCTCATAGATAAAACAGTAAATCCACTTTATTGCTTTGCAGACGATGGCAATGTAGTCTCCTCACTCATACCACCCACAGGTCTTTCCGCACGTGAATTCCATCATCTTAGACTAACTCAAATATCGCAGATAAATAACGACCTGGAGATAATAGAGGACTGGGGTAACAAAAACCTTGTACAGTTCAACGCGCAGAAAACCCAAGCAGCTCTGTTTTCAAAAAAGACCAGCACCGGTGAGCCAAACATCATGCTATCTGGAAGTGCTGTCACATTACAGAGTCAGTTGAACATCTTGGGGGTTACTGCAGAGACCAACATGTCTTGGCACAGTCACGTGGCAGATATTGCTAAAAGGGCCTCCCAAAAGCTGGAGGTGCTATTTCGTACAAGACATCTGTACACACCAAGCCAATTGCTGACACTCTACAAAGCCCAGATTCGACCAACTATGGAGTACTGCTCACATATATGGAGTGCAGTACCCAAACATACCTTAATGCTTTTGAATACCGTGCAAAAACGAGCTATCAAGCTGATCAATGACCCCGCACTCACTCGTAACTTGGATGGTCTCGAACATCGCAGATCTGTGGGCGATTTATCTCTCTTCTACAGGTACTATCACGGAAAATGCTCTGAAGAGTTGGCACGTATGATTCCACCGAGAGTAGCACCTACCAGGCGAACCCGTCAAACAGACGGTAACCATGAATTTACTGTCAAACTAGAGGCACCAAGAACCTCATTAAATCAGAATTCATATCTCTGGAGAACAGCATCGCTGTGGAATAAACTCCCTGCGACGGTTTTCCCTGCAGGTTACAACCTGAACCGTTTCAAGACCAACATACACCGACATTTCCGCGCACTTGCCGCTTCTCGAGCATGATAGGACATTTCCTTGCGAGTGCGCATATCCGTAAAAAAAAAAAAAAAAAAAAAATGCACTATTGCGAAGACGTTAAATTTGACTCACACACTACACCTTTTCCACATGTAATTGCGAATATAGCAATTTATATTGCGAATTCATCAATAGATTTTGCGAATAGTCAAGTGATATTGCGACTATATTGAATAGTAATTGGGAAAAGTTAAATGTAATTGAGAAAAGTCAAGTGTAATTGGGAATATATCGGATGCAATTGGGGATAATCAAATGAAATTTGGAATATATCAAATGTAATTGCGAATTATTCAAACATAATTAAGACCTTATCAAATATTTTGTCTGTCGACTCTTTCTAGTCATCGTTGATCTGAATATAGCACAATTATTGCGAAATTCCATTTTTGTGGTATATGTATGTAAACAAAAGCTTTCTTCAACAACAGACTTAGTTATTTTAGCAACAACATACAGATGTTGATTGAAAAATTAGAAGGCTCAATTACATCTGATTTATCACTAATTTTATTTGATTATCCCCAATTACATATGATATATTCGCAATTACACTTAACTATTCTCAATTACATCTGATGTGCTCGCAATTATATTTAACTTTTCTCAATTACATTTGATTTATTCGCAATACTATTTAACTATTCCTAAAATTAAGTGATATATTCGCAATAACACATGGAAAAGGTGTAGTGCATAAAGTAATGTCAATGACAGATGTCGACACTGTCAATTTAGTATTTTTCTTTTTCTGGCACTAGTGCGTGAAGTATTTGTCTAAATTTATTTTTCTCACATATTTTATTGATATTAGCAAAAATGTTGTATGCAATAAGTGTGTACAGTACCTTTTTTTACTCATGTGATTGTTGTATGTCACATTCGTGAAAAAAAGTTCACTTAACACACTTGTTACTGCTATTTAATAAGACAATTTTTAAATATAGTTCATACCAAATAAACTTATAGTTGGGTTGTCAAGCTCGGTCAGCACAGCGTTGCCGCCTCTTGCATATTTTCCTTTGGTCAAAATATTTTCAGAAACAATAATGGATTATATTATAATATAATGCAAACATTATTTATTACCTAAATTATAAACATTGATTCAAAGCTTGGTTTGATAGATATCCAATAACAACTCATTTGTCAATCATCACTTAAAATATAATAGTAACGCTCAGTACCTTTTTTATTTACAGCCACTCTAAATACTATAAATAATTAAACATTATGAATATTTGGACCATCAAGAATATTTTCAATTATTCTGATTCTGATTTTCCCATGATAGTCGTTGAGTTTTCGATGAAAGTACCAGCGATACACCTTCAATGAATCCTATTTTCATTGCCAGTATGAAGTGTGATATATCTAAAAAAAGCATTTCATTTATACATATAATACAACTGCTCTCTGAATTCATGAAAGAAAACAAACTGGTACAAAGCCTCCTGCTTAAGTCTTAGATAAGACCTCAAAAATGATATGTGTTTAACAGCAATATCAGGCAGTTTTATGAGCCCTCGTCTTCAGTCATCTTTTTTCCATTTGAAGCCTATTTCTTTTAACATTCTACTCAATGACATGTGACTGCCATCATATAATTGTTTGGCTTTCAATTGCTCCCAAATACAAAATAATGTTACATGTTGTTCTACAAGAAGAAAGAAGGCGATTCATAGATATCTATGTACCTTATCTCAGACGATTTACTTTTTGTATACATATCATAAATGGTGTTACGTATAGCACTGCTATCGAACTTTGAAACATCACAGACTCTCTTCGAAGTGCGTCGCTTCTTAGAAGGCGATTCCAAAACTTCGTTATTTTTGACTTTCTTTGAAATAGCACAGACAGTGGACATACTTAAGTTCAAAGCTTCTGCTACGCGCTAAAAATGAGAGAAAATAAAGTTCAAATTGGAAATTCCTATTTGATCACACCCACCTACCAGCATTTAAGGGCTATTATTATCGCATTCTCGTTCAAAATATTGTAAAAAGGATGCGATTAGTTCTTTGCAACGGCTATTAAGCTGCTTCGACATCTTGTACACTTCACACTACAAGCTGCTTTGAAAAACTAGCTCACAATTAATAGCACTTGAACCAAAAACTCGTAAACTGTCAAAACGCAATCAAAATTCAAAATGTCAAGAATTTAATTTGGCAACATTACATTTTTTGAAGTGTTGTTACCAACTGAATGGCCAGCGGGAAATTCAAATTCCAATTAAGTCAATCCGACGCCGAATATTTTCACGGTTGGCGATAACGATTGTAAAAATGGCGTCATCGATGTCACAACTACAAGTTTATTTGGTATGAACTATAGGTACCTAATCAAATTCTTACAGAAACTTGCCTGTATTTCCGAAACCTTACTATTTAGGTATAGGAACACGATACATCATTTGTAAGGGATTTTAATTGCCTTTCATAATACTTCATAATATACAGGGTGTTCTATTTGAAAAAGTGCACTTTTCATCTTTTTTGTACCTGGCAGCACAATTACTAATTTTGACCAACCCTGTATAATGTAGAACAAAGTTACTTGCTCAAAAGTAATATGCAGGACCTCCCTAAAGGCGCGTTTTCACGGGTCGATCTGAGTCGGAAGATATATGTCGATCAATAAATCGAAAGCAAATTGAACATGTAAACCACCTTTCGGCTTGGCCGTTCGACGGAGAGAGTCGATTCGACCGAAGCAGAAAGGTTAATTTTCTGCCTTGCTGGTAATGCTTCATGCATATTTGTATCGTTCCTTTGAATTCTCCCTACAGTTTTTTGTAAAAGTTCTTCAAAGTGAGCATTATCCATTCTGAGATGATTTCTATATGCCTCTGGATCTTCTACAACCAATTCTCGAAGGAGATTTTGTGATGCAATTTGGGTATTTGGTTTTAAAATCTATGGCCGGGTCCAACACCTTCGTTTATTTCTCTTTTTTTTTCGATTTAGTCATTATTTCATCCCGAACCGCACAACAAATTAATTGCACACCTACATCAAAAATTTCACTTGACGCCATTTTGCAATTATTCAACATACATCGTCTATGGTGTAAACCTTTTTGCTTTCAACACAAATCGAACGATGGTAGAACGACCCGGGCCGTTCAACTCAGATCGACCCGTGAAAACGCGCCTTAAGTTATCTCCAAAATTTAAACTTTCTACGAATCTCAGGGACGTAGTAATACAAATTTAACTAGAGCTACGTATTGAAGAAAAAATAAAGATATTAATTAATAATTCGAAAATCACTAGAGATAGGTATAGGACAATATTATACAAAAATGATTAGAAAGTAATAGCGGAGCAAAAAATGCAATAATATACAGGGTGTCTCATTTAAAATTTCAAAGTTCATATTACTTTTTGGTATAAGCGGCAACGTCGCATCGTTGAAATTATTTTAGAATGATAGATCAGGAGCAATTACTCAGGCATGCAAATTTTCAAAGATATCCGACATTCCGTTTTCCATAAACGTCTAACCTACCATCGACCATCAATCACCCTGTATACAAACAGTATTTTTATCACCTTTATCTCATAAAAAGAAAAATACAAAAACGTGAAATTTTATCAAAGTTTTTGTGAGACCAAAATTTGAACAATAAATGTTAACTAGGTAAGTTATAAAATTACCTGCATAAGAGTGTAGTCTTGAGGTGTGAGCTGTTCAATTTCGGATCAAGGTTCCTAAAGTTAACAAGTTGTCTAGTAATGGGTAACTGGATGACGCATCTAATCTAGAGTGCCTTATGGAGATTTGCATTATGTTCAGGCATACAGATGACGCCATAAAAGTTATCAGGCAACCTACCTCTCTCAAACAACCTTGATTTCGGATAGCATATGAAACAACCTTGATTTCGGATAGCATATGGCGAACACAAGCTGACAATACTTGCGTGTATCCCAAGCGAACTCCTTGGTCGATAACAATTAGTTGTGCTTTGTGGCTTCGAGAAATTGCTGCAGATAGATACCATTAAATAACTGCTGAATTTTTCTCTTCCTTTATCTGCTTTTCGAGCTTGGAGGGAAATTCGTAGTTGGTCGTTTTGCGAATTCTTTACTCTGGATAAGGTGAAAATTTTCCCATCACTGAATCAAATTTTTCGGATTTTAGCACGGGCTCTAAATCTATTAAGTAGGACAGTTTAACCTTCTGTTAGTCGCGCCCGGTCTGTGAGACCGACCATACACCTTATTTCGCGGTATTCTGGAAATAGAGGTAGGAAACTACAGTACCCAAAGAGAACAGGAAAAAAAGGAAGAAAAGCAAAACCCTCAGTCCACCAAGTACAAGATCAACCAAAAAACAGCGATAAACCGTACATTTTATTTTTTATTTATTTTTTTTTTCTCTTATTTTTTTTTTTTTTATTTTCTTATTTTCCCAAAATTTGTATCTACTTCATATTTTTAAATAATTTTGTTAAAACTGTCTAATAAATTAAATTCATTCCAGCTTTTATTAATTGCGTTTGTGAAATCTTGACTTGAGCTGAATAGAATAATTTTATTATTATTATTATTTTTTTTTTCTTCTTGTAGTTGAATAAGCAGACAATATCTATTTTGAGGGTAAGGTAATTAATAATGGATCAATATATCCAGGATTTTGAGTTGAATAATATAGAAACACAAATTTGTAAGACTGTTAAAGACTGTAAATACATATTATCAAAGACTGAAAGAAAAAGAACGTTTGAGATTTTTC
Organism: Ceutorhynchus assimilis; assembly: GCA_917834065.1. Taxonomy (NCBI): domain Eukaryota; kingdom Metazoa; phylum Arthropoda; class Insecta; order Coleoptera; family Curculionidae; genus Ceutorhynchus; species Ceutorhynchus assimilis. The sequence continues at coordinate 38,647,001 of OU892280.1, read as the reverse complement.
ATAACAATATCTCTAGTTTAACGAAACATTGCAATGAATTGAAAGTCACATTGTCTTCATTAAATAGACAATTCGACTGCATAATATTGTCCGAAACACATCAACTTCAAGCTCTTTCACTCTTAGAGATAAACGGCTATAAAATGATATATAATTACGGAGATTTTAACAAAAATGATGGGGTCGTTGTGTACGTTTTGCAGGACCTGGATTTTACATATGAAGTTGTTGACTTTTGCCATACGAAATTAATTAAATTAATTATAAGAAAGGAAAGTAGACAACTACGCCTAATCGCTTTTTACAGGTCACCTTCTACGGACGTAATGGATTTTAACCATTGTCTTTACAGATACCTAGGTGAATTGCAGAGAGACAAGTTCGACTATGATTTATTTTTGGGCGACATTAATATAGACTTATTCGAAACAACAGCATACAGAAACGAATACTTGAATATTTTGGAAGAATGGGGCTTCTTGTCAACTATTAATGCTACAACAAGAAAATCTATAAATAGAGAAACATGCATAGATCATATCTTTTTCAAGAGCCAGAATAAACCAATAAATGCTTTGTGTTTCCACTCCACTATATCTGATCATTATTCTCAAATACTACAAATAGAAACTTGTTTTAATTTAACGGATACTAAGTGCCACAAAAAAAGGTACAAACAATACTTGGACAAAAATCGATTGAATAATAAAATTAGGGCAGTTGACTGGAATATAGTATATGATCAACGAACAGTTAACGGCTCGGTTTTAACGTTTTTAAACATTTTAAAAAAAGCTGTGGAGTCTAGTACCCAAACAAAAAAACTAAACAGAGACGAAATTCAAAGAAAAGACTGGATAACATCTGGCCTTATAAAATCTACTGAGAAAAAAAATATATTGTACAAGAAACTTCAAAAAAATCCAGAAAATGCAAAACTAAAAGAAGATTTTAAAGTATATAGGAACAATTTGACTGACTTACTAAAACTAGCAAAAATTAATTTTTATAAAAACCAACTTGAACAAAATAAAAATTGTAAAAATAAATTGTGGAATTGCCTTAAAAATATTAACAATAAAATGACAACAAAAACGAATACTGTAAAAAAAATAAAAAACACTAACAATAACGAGCTTATAGAGAGTAACGTGGGTATGGCTAATATCTTTAACGACTACTTTTGTAACGTCGGTAAAAATCTTTCTAAAAATATCACAATAGACAAAAACGCAATATTTGAAGAAACCAAATGTAACACAAAAATTAAGATAAAACATACATCTCCAATAGAAGTATTGGAAGTTATAAACTCCCTTAAACAAAAAAAAGCACCAGGACCTGATGGATTGACTTCAGAAATTTTAAAAGAAATTGCAGAAATTATAAAAGTTCCTCTGGCACATATTATTAATAAATCAATCACGCATGGAGAATACCCTTCCCTTTTTAAGGAAGCTATTGTTAAGCCACTGTACAAATCAGGTGAAAAGTCCGAAGTTGCGAATTACAGACCTATATCTCTGATAAGTAACTTATCGAAAATTTTCGAGAAAATACTTAAAAAACAAATTGTGGAACATTTAGAAGTAAACAAACTTCTTTCTGAAAAACAGTATGGCTTTAGGAATTCAAGATCAACTGAGGATGCAATATCGGACTTTGTTACAAAAGTAAATAATTCACTCGACAATGCTGTCCCATCTATTTGCATCTTCATTGATCTTGCAAAAGCATTTGATACTATTTCGCATACTTTAATGGTGAAAAAGTTGCAGAACATCGGCTTTGCAGACAAAGATTTGAAACTTATGGGAAGCTACCTGAGTTACAGAAAGCAACAAGTTGAGGTGAATGACGTTCTCAGTGATCCCTTGGAAGTAGATTGCGGCGTCCCACAGGGAACGGTTCTTGGCCCTCTCCTTTTTATTATATACGTAAACGACCTTTTTAAAGTTATGGGAGAGGCTGAGGCGACGGCCTTTGCGGATGACGCTGCCTTCTATTATAAGGCTGAAACATGGGAGCAGCTTCGAGAGAAAATAATACAAAATTTTGGAAAATACATTAAGTGGTTTAACAATAATATGCTTACAATAAACTTCACTAAAACAACTTTTGTACCATTTAGTAGTTACAGTAACACACTACCCCCATACCAATCAATACAACTTTTAGTCGACTCAAAACTTATTCAAATCAACAGCTGTAAAAACTATAAATACTTAGGTGTTTTTGTAGATTGTCATTTAAGATGGAACCACCACACGGAATATATCTCGAAAAAAATAAGATCACTTTTGCACAAATTCCGTTTTTATACGAAGATATTTAACTTAGAGCAGTTGAGGGTATTGTATTATGCCCTTGCACAATCACATTTAAATTATGGTATTTTATCTTGGGGTGCTGTAACAAACAAGCATTTAGAAGTACTTAATATCTCCCAAAAGTGGCTTCTTAAAATAATTTTTAAAAAAGACAGACTATATCCTACCAATTTATTATACAACGAAACGGAAATGCTTGACACAAGGCAACTTTATTTCAAAAAAATAGCAATTGGACTCTTCCTTAATAAAATTCCTATCACAAATATTGAGCATGGATATGAAACAAGAGGCCGCATGAACCAAAATCGTCCTAGGCCTAGAGTATCTAAGGCCATAGGTCAGCGTTGCTTTCTTTACGTAGCGCCCAAAGTTTTTGAAAAAATCTCCAACATTCTCCTCCAAAACATCTCTTTACTCACTTTTAAAAGAAAATTGAAAATATTCTTTATAACAGGAATATCAAGAGAAGAAATTCACGATATTGTTGATGTCATGAATAACTGAGCAATTGGACATTATCCGTCCAATTAGTAATTAGTAGTTAGCATATTTTTTTCTTATATGATAGGTACATAGCTTATATTTGCATTCTCATTTATGAAACATTTTTAGATTAGGTAATGTAGCATAGAATTATTTTTAAAGTAAATTCACAACATTGTTGATGTCAAGAATAACTGAGCAATTGGACATTATCCGTCCAATTAGTAATTAGTAGTTAGCATATATTTTTTTTTTTTTTTTTTTTTGTTTGATAATATGATAAGTATATAGCTTATATTTACATTTTCATTTATGAAACATTTTTAGATTAGGTAATGTAGCATAGAATTATTTTTAAAGTAGATGTATTATAGTAATATTTTTCCCCACGCGCGAGGTTTCTCTTGTGGGAGAGAAATTCTGTATTTATTGTCAAATTATAAAATGATTGTAAAATCTATATTGTACTAAATGCCAATAAATGCCATATAATAATAAAAAAAAAGCCACCTTCCCCTCTATCTACCTTCTCAAGTGGTCACGACGGAACAGCAGTGCTAATGGGAGTGTTGAGAGTGGTTGTTTTGCCGAAAATATTTCGTCCTACGGTGTCTATTGTGCTTAAAGCATATCATTGGAATTTGTCAAAAGTGCCGAGAAAATACTCTTCACTAACTTTGAACATGTTTGTTTAGCTTTTTTTGTTATAAAAAACTTATATTTTACTTTATTTCACTCTTCGTATTATATCCTGTTTTTATTTTCTGTATGTGACTAAATAAATTTCAGTAATAAAAAAAAGCACCATTTTCAAAGATTTTGTGGTATATTTGGACAAATTGGCCAAATGTATTCCATTTTCTTTTCCATTTCATTTATTGTGTTTGTTAAAGCATCCCTACATGTATTTTTTGAAAAGTACATTCCGCTATTTATTTGGGGGTTAATTAAGTTGTACGGTCTATGAGACCGACGCGACTACTCACTTTTAAAAATTTGACGCCACTATCCGAAGGTGTGTAGTCCCGTTTAACATGCTTCAGCATTAAATCACTTTTAATTATTCTTTACTATCAACTATCTAAGATAGCAAGTTCCGAATTTTATAGAGCCCGTTGACTGGCCGCTGGCCGCCTTATAGCCCAAAATTGAATCCCTGCGATTACTTTTTATAGGGTAACTTGGAAGAAAAAGTCCACGGAAATGGGGCTACGTTCAATGATTTAGAAGAGCTGCGCACCCGAATCATTGAGTGTTGGGGAGAACTGCTGGAACAACGTAACATTGCCAATTTTATCGATTCTTGGCATAGACGTTTAGCATGGGTTGTTGAGGTTCACGGAGGGCATATCGCCTCTTGCCCCTTCAATGTGTTTAATAAAAATATTAGTCGTATTCTTAAAAAACTTATCGTTAACTTTTTCAAAATTGGCTATGTAAAGGAACTGGGAAATCTTTAATTTTTTATCAACAGTCAAAATCTTCATTTCCAAGCCTTATCCTATCTATTTATTTTTCGAAGAAGCCCGAAATAGAAAAAATATGTCGAGTAAAAAAAAATTCTAGCTGAAATAGCATATCCTAGATTTTGCTGTCAATATAAAAAATTGAAATTCGATATTACAAAAAATTCAATATTTCACTTAGTTTTCAACCGATTTTTTCTGTCGAGGTCTTAAAATGTTCGCAAAATGATGAACTTTAAAAAAACTTATAAAGGTTGTCACAAAAAAGTTCCAGCGCTATCCAAAACTAGGCAATTTTTGAAGGAGTCCGCCATTTTGGATCTTTTTCAAATGTCAAAAGTTTCACTCTAATTCGTTAGCCTGTTCATTTTTACAGAAGAAAATCGGTCATCAAATAAAAAAGTTACAGTTCAAAAGCAAAATTCCGTTTTTTTTTGGACCACCCTATATATTCCCTCAGTGTTCAATGTTATTTGAATTTTTCATTGTACTGAGCCAAAGCTACAAAAAATACTTTTTTTACTTTGTAGTTTGATTGTCTCCACGAGAGACTGTTTATGAAATTTAACGAAACATTGAGCCACGCTCAAAAGGGAAAATTATGAAATTGAGATTTCAGGTCTAATAGTTTAGTACTGTTTGTGTCACGAGGGTTTGCACTTTTGCCTTCTTTTTTAACAAATAAAAATTGACTGAAACAAATTAACGTTCATCGGTTCGTGAAATGTACCTCACATGTAAATTATGCTCTAGCTCAAAAATTAAAGAATTCGGAGAATGCGACGGAGGGTTATACTCCAGGGCGCCACTTACTTGGGGACAGAAAAGTCAGATTCTCTAGGTTCTTTTCTGGTTCTCAGGAACCTTGCAATTTCAAATCAATAAGAAACAAAAAAAAAAAAAAATGAAAATATAAATATTACTGATATACTGATAAATAGATGTTAGTAGGTCAATTAATAGTTGGGTATTAGTGATTCACAAAAATTATTTTCCTGAATTATTGCAGGCGGATTAGTAGAGACACAATTTCAATATAAGTACCTAATATACCGATTTGAGTAGATTTTTCTTCTGCAACATGTTCTCTATTTTCTTCAAATTTTAAGTTTTTATCCTAGGAATAGCCACAAATTTTCAATAGTATTAGAAAAGGATAGTTCCTGCTCTTCCAAGTTGAATGACATTTTAGCCATACAAGGTTTCTCTGTATTTTCCTAAGCAAAATACTAGCTTTTCCACTCATGCAAAATTAATTCATAAATTATGTTCGCGTGAGTAGTGATAAATTCATTTAAGGGAATTATTACCGGAAATTGGAGCAATCGGTTGGATTGGAAGAATAGAGCATTTATTAGTATGTAGTCGTATCGTCAAACTATGTCTAGGTAAAAGGTTTCTCGATAGACTCGATAATTTATTCATAATTAGCTTTTATGTCGCAACTCCATTGATCATGAAATTTGCCTTGTTCCACAACTCTTTTTTTCAATGCTAAAACGAGTAATCTCTAAATTATCTTAGATGTCAATAAATTAATCTCATATACTACATTCATATATTGTTGAAGCATAAAAAAATAATCCATCGATGATAGAAAACCAAATATATATGAACAAATACAGAATGTCCTAGTGTTCGATTACTCAACTTTTTCCAATAAAACAAACTTTATTCGACTAATAAAAACAGCTCTGCGTGTTAGAGCGGAATATATTGAGAAAGGCTGACTGGTGCAATATAATATACGAAAAAGTTCGACGTATCAGTTTAGCAAGTTTGATTATAACCTATTTATCGTCCGATCAGAAAGATGAAATTGTGTCCGAGTTTTCTTCAAGAGGATTCTGTTACGGAGCTCTCTTTTACTATTTCTATTATTTATAAATAGATTTCCTTGCATAGAATTTTATTGCTCCTAAAACATTTTTATTATCATGGAAACTACTTCCTCTAAATTTTATAATAAAATAATAAAGCTCATGCAGAAGGCGCCCCCATTTTGAGCGCAATAACATTTTCTAAAGAAATTTCCTTGAAAATCTTTATTAAATAAATGTGAAACGACGTGTACCTAATCCGTGCAGACGTTAGGAAATTTAAATTTTTTTTAACTCGTATTTTTTCCGAGCCCAGAAAAATGTTCCTATGTGAAAAGTGAAATCGTTTTATTTGGAATGGAAAAACTTTTTAGTCTAGACGATCAGAAAAAAAATGTTGCGTGCGAGGTTTTTGGCATGCGATGCCTCAAACTGAATTATGAAATTTTGTTTGTTATTTCTTAAGTTTGTCAGTCCTAAATAATTCCTTTATGAGAAATATTCCTTACGAGACAATCGAGAAATTTTTATAAATCCTTGACGAAAAAAACTTTATTCGCTTGTAGCAAAATGGACATGACGTTAACCCCCTTTCGTAACGAAGATAAATGACACGTGTTGAATTTAAAGAAGGAAGTTTTTTAGGCCGTAACAAAGTAGCTTTTTAGCCCACACTGGGTTAAATGACTTGTTAAAGTGTCTGGGAAGGATGGTCGGGAGCGACACCTAAAGTAAAAATGTCGTTTTAGAACTTTTTCATATTTAATTTATTTATTTTTTCCATTCGAGAATACAATTCTAAAAATTATTGAGTCCACTAACAAGCTTTAATTTGAATTTTCTTTGTTAATTGGCAAGGCGCTGCAAAAAAAAAAGTGAAAAATCAAGACTGTTAAGTTTAGAGCCTGCTAAGTTAATAACTTTATCTAAAGAGAAAAATCGAATCGTAAGGTTTATTAGTCGTCAGCTGGATTTAATTGGGTTTGAAATAAGAAAATCATATTCTCTCGTATGCAACCCACAGTGTTTTTTCCTAAAGCTGACATGCAAATGCCAAGAATCTTATTTAAATCCCCCGAGAACCATAACAACTGTAATCTTAATAGAGCCCAAGGGACTCAGAGGGTCGAGAATCGCTTGAAAAGATGTTGTAGTCATTATCGTTAACCAGTTTCTATGGTATTTGGGTGATTTGAACTAGAAATGCGTGGATTCTTGAGATAATTTTTTTGAAGGATTTCAAGATTTACGAGGCTTTTCTCACACCAATCGTTATTTACAAAATATATCCGTTGGCTTGAAACTTGTATTTTTTGGAACTTATGAACACATGATACACATTTTCCAGTTTTTGATTAAAATATCGCTTCTAATAGTGCTAATAGTTAAAGGCTCTAAATTTGGCTTCGCTTACAGGCTAGTGAATAATAATTTAGTGAACAATACTTGCTAATCCAAACATCAATAAAGCTTATTTTGGTATTAAACGGTTTTAGGTGTCCAATGTGGCAAAATCAAACAAGATTCCAGAACATATTATATCTTGTATATTATTTTGCATCAAATACAGTCCTGTCAGAGGGAGGGTAAAGAGGATTTTAGGCTAAAACCAAATGCGGTTTGTCAGCTCCAAACAATTGCCTGTCGCGTTTACAGACTGATAAATATTAATTTTACAAACAATGGGTGCTAATCCAATTATATATAAAGATAATTCCGGAGGCTTTATCATTGACGCCCGAGCCTCGTTCCATAAAACACTTTAGGTGGAAACATTCTCGCAAAATGGGATCTATTTGGGAGATTTTATGATAGCTGGTGAAAAGTGTTGCCAAATTAATGGGATGATTTCAATTGATGAAAAAATGCATAAACAGGAAAATAATAAAAAGTTTAAAGCTCAAAGAAGCTGTTCTAGAAGTCTGGCAGCATATTTTGTAATTTAAAAATAAATATTTCTTACATGTCAGGCACAGAGCTGGGAGAGAGAATGAGAGAGAGAAAGAGAAACCGGGTCAGATATACAAGATTTTTGATAAATTGCAGCAAATTCATTCGTTTTGCAATTTTTTAGCACTTGCACGTGCCTTTTGTAGTTCTAGTGATAAACTACAAAATAATTTCAATTTATAAAAGCCTGATTGTACGTCGATAAAACTTAATTTACAAAATAATAAATTCTCGCTCGTTTTTTAAAATTCCTTGTGGCGTATTCTCGTGGCTGGCATTCTTAAGAATGGGTTATTGAAGTTTCGAGAGAATCTCTTTTCAGCATATTGCTTGCAATCCCGCACAATAAAGTCCCATGAAAGACCGACAGACTCGATTCCGTAGTTTGATAGCAATATTCTTAAAAGATTTTTATTTGGAGTCGATTTGAACGACAGAGCACGGGAATAGTTTGGGATATATTCGAAATAAAATGGAAAAAAAAACTTGCTCTCTTTCTTATAAAAGCTTCGGGCTGAGTGGGTTTTAGATGAAAGTAAATAAATGGAGTTTTGTATAGGAATACTTTACTTTAATATTTTTCTGAAATGGAATGGTAAAAAATGATTTTCAAATAGTCTGCCCTATTGAAAGAATTTTGTTAGTAGAGTGATTTCACTACAAACAAACCGCGAAGATACTCTCAAAACAAATATTATTTTATTTAGAGTCCAAGCTTTTTGATTTTTTCTTTCGAGTTACTGCAGTTTTATAAAAAAATCTAAATAATGTTGAAATCTAAACTGAAATAAAGCAATTGGGAAAAATATGTTTGAGAAGCTCCTTAATATCATTATGTTTGTGAATAGACAAAAAAAGGCCGACGATCAACTTCATCCTCCTCAACATAAATGTTGTTTCCTAAATACCGCATCAAACTACCTGTATCTCAAAAACTAGTCATAGCATTAAGTTGTGCCCATGGTAGATATTAATCAGAAAGGAATATGCTAAAATTTGGTTAAAGAAGGAGGCAGTTTATTCTTTCTATAAGTGTAGGCAATACCGCAAAAAGGATGGAAAGTGCGGGGGCAAGTGCCAATAAGAGAAGGTCCGGATTTGTTACCAAAAAACAAAAAGAACTCTTGGTCGAATTTTTGCAGAAATATCCGGCCCTTTTGTCGGGACAATTTTCGAACTGCTTTTCATGGAAGGAATCTCGAAACATTCTTTTGAAAGTCGAAAGTTTTTTATAAATTCCCCGTCATTACCTAAGCATTGTTATTGCATGCATCTATTCTTGGATTTCTGAAGCCTTTTCGGTTATGGTTATACAATTCGGCCCTTTCTAGAGCATTTAAATTAACAATATTTTCGAATTCCATGAGGCCAAGAATATTCTTGGTCGACTAAACTTAAATTTTTAATAAACTTTCGCGTGCAATTTGGAAATGCACGAGCTCTAGAGGTGACGCATATCAAATGCAATCTTGCGTCGACGAATTTAGCGAAATGCGTCGACGAAAGTTTCAAATAAGCCACATGTGCATTTTTTTGTATTTCACCGGTAAAAATTGCGACTTAGGCAGACGTATTTGAATTGCACGTTTCAAATAAACCCCCCCTGGATTGAATATCCTGGAGTGAGTGAGATTATTCTCTACTCGTTAGGGCAGCTTTCAACTAATAATTGAATGGAAAAAGTCAGAATCTACTATGAGAAAAAAACGTGTAAGCAACTTGCCACATGGAGTTGTAGAAATCCGAATTAATCGGCGAAAATTATAACACTACGAAAACGTAAGGCAAAAAGGCAACTAAATGTGTTATAATTTCAATTGAGAATATAAAGTCTTCAAGATACCTTATTTCTCCAACGTCCAGATGTGAAAAGAAATGTGCTACACATAGGAATAATAAGCTAACCTAAAGGCATGAGTTCAGAGATGATTCAGAATAACGACACACATCAAAAATTAATCGATAGAATTCTTACTTACCAAAAATTGCACACAACAATATAATCCGAGAAAAATGACAACGGCTGACGAATAATGATATTAACAACAAATAATTATCACATAATAGTAGATTATACCACGAGTCAATAATGATAGCTATTATTCCCGAGGATTATTACGAACTGAGCCGCGTTAGCGGCGAGGGAGTAACATTCCGAGGGAATAATAGCCATTATTGCGAGTAGTATACTCTACTTTATTTACGACAAATTAATTTATTTGAGATTTTCATTGAACAAATTTCATCCGTCTCATAATTTTCAATAAAAATCCACAAGCACTACACGTTTGACACTGACACTTTTGTGGAATAATGACCATTAATCCCGCTACTCGTCATTAATCCCTGGAGGAATAACATATGTCATTATACTGCCAAAATCACAAATATAATACGCACATTATACATTAGTCGTAAATAAAACAATAATAACTTGAATCCAAAATCGAGTAAGTGATCTGTTTGCAAAATTAGAGGGCTTAAAAAAAAGAATCGACGATACTAAAAACATTACTAATCGACCGCCGGTTGACAGAAATAATTGACAATCAAAAGTCAAAAATACCGAAAGCAAGGATAATGCAGAAAATCTCAAAAGGCTATGGAACCAATGATCGACCCGAGGTTCACTAGAGCTTGCACCGATATCAATAACTCAATAACCGACAGAGTAAGTACGAACGGAGTAGTTCTGTACATACACTTGAAAACGGGTCATTATGATTTCGGAACATAACCCCACGAAATATTTTTGACACATGAATTATTTTTGTTATGAAAATAGATGGTTTGGAATCAAAATATTGATTTGTTTTGATTTTGAAGTTGAATTAAAATATGGATTAAAACGAGGAAAAACCATTACAGCAAATAGAATTTGACTATTGAAAATTAGGAAATTTAAAGGATCTACAACCGTTGAGATTATTGATGAAATTTTATAGAGAGAAAATGTTGACAAATTTAGGGAAATCTTGAATATAAAATTGAAAGTAGGTAAGAATTAGTTATGCAATTTTAGCCTGTTACAACTCCCCCTCTCCTACGATAGGAGGGAAAGTTAGAAAGAAACTTTTCCGACGATAATCTAAGCAAACTCGAGAACTAAGGTACTATAAAGAAAGTAAAATACGTGTATTTATAATTTAAACTTAAATGAATTCAAAATGACTAACAAGATACAACAATTAAAAAGGTAGGTATTAAGAAAGGTAGTTGTATCCCTCCAGAACGAACATCCACTTACTTTGCCTTGAAAAACACAACGGTAAGATAAAAGATAAGGTAACTGAAGTCAACGAAGTTAAAGGTAAAGGCAAAAATAAGCAAAGTCGTGCAGGAAAGAAAAGAGAAGAAGTAAAGGAAAGAAAAGAAGTTATTGACCACTTAGAGGGGAACGCCAAAAAGGTAAAAGGTATACGTAATAATCAAGGTAAAAGGTAAATGCAGCCAACAAAAGATAAGCTAACTAACTTCAGGGTAAGGTCAGGTACGGGGTAAGGAAATATCTAAACAAAAGAAAGGTAGGAGCATCATCCTGAACACAAGAATCAAACGGAAAGTCAATAAACTATTGACAAGAGCAGTAACGGAGAGCTCAATGGACCGAATGACATGAGACTGTCCCGTTTCGCGCCAAGACAGTAACACGCAACCAAGACAACGAGCTCTTCACTCAGTCAACAAAACAATCAAGTGTTTCAGGAGTCAACAATGGAGGTAAGGGAATTAAAACAAAACAAAAGGAATTAGGAATAAAAAAAACTATGAGGGACATAGGCCTGCAAAAAAAGGTAGAAAAACCACAAACCTATTCCTCAATAACCTAACATATCCTATTCCTAAATGACATGTTAGGGTGATGCTAAAATTGCCAGTGAGATGTTACTGGTTAAGGCTACAGACAGTATGGCTTGCCGAGAGTACCATAGCAAGGGGTTTGAATCATGATTGTTGTTGATTAGCATCGAAAGTTGACCCTTGGTCTGACGGGAATTTTTCCAATATGATGTTAATGGGAGGGCTACAGACTGTATGGCTAACCGAGAGTACCATAGCAAGGAATTTTCCTTGGCCTGACGGGGTGACATAAAGAAAAGGAAGGGGAAATGATAAACAAATCAGTTGATTACTTAGTATCTGAATGATTGGTAGTTGGATCAAGGAATGGTTTGAGCTCCTGTACATGCCAGACACCCTTCGAGTTACCATGATCGTCCTGTAGTTCATACGACCAAGATCCACATTTACGCTTTATAGAAAATGGACCAACATACTGTGGTGCCAACTTAGCAGTAATGTAATTCGCAGCGTCAGAAAGGATTTTGTTCTTTCGCCAAACCTTATCACCTGGATCAAAAGTTACAGGACGCCGACGAAGATTGTACCTATTAGCATTCTGGGTTCTTGCGGATTTATTCTTGCTTTCGATTTGCTTGTACAATTTTACAAAACCTTCCTGTCGGGTTTTTAGATGAATATCCAAATTAGGTGAAGAGTGTGGAAGTTTGATGGCATGGTCGTTTCCATACAAATGATGTTCTCTCCCAAACAAAACAAAATATGGACTATACCCAGTAACTTCGCTGGGCGAGGTACGAATAGCGCAGCCAATCTCTTGGAGATGTTCGTCCCAAGATCTGTGATCTTCTTGACGCAAATAGGTACGCAACATAGTCTTAATGACACGGTTATGACGTTCTGTGGGATTTGCACGGGGATTGTAGTTGGCTGTATAGAAAATGTGGGTCCTATAACGTTGACACAAGGCCTGAAACTCCTTAGACTTCATCTGAACACCATTGTCACAAGTCAAAAATTTGGGGGCACCAAAAAGTAAAAAGAAATTCTCTACATGTTCAACTAGAGATTTGGCCTTAGCGGCACGACATGGATACAGGAAAACTGACTTACTGAAATAGTCTGAGATGACAAGAATATAACAATGTCCCTTTTTAGAACGAGGTAAGGGTCCTATATAATCGAGGCTAATTGACTGAAATGGTTCAATAATGACTGGTCTTTCTCCCATTAATCCTGCAGGTTTCACCTGTTCAACCTTACTCTGAGCGCAATGACGACAAGACTTGATATAGCGAACTATGTCGGCTTTCATCTTGGGCCAAAAATAATTTTGACGGATTTTGCCAAAGGTCTTGAGACACCAACATGACCAGAGGTTGGAATGTCATGACAGCGATTTAGAATTTCGGCCCTTTTATCTTTCGGAACTTTCCATTCTTCAGATGGAGAAGAAAGTTCCGAGAAAGGAGTCTTGAGGAATTTATAAAGGATGCCACCTTGCACACGCCACAAAGGAAATTTCAGAGGATTTTTCTCGATTCTCTGGATCATAGATAGATACCATTTATCAGTAGTGTTAGAATTAAAATCAGGTTGAGTGAAAATTTGAATGGACTCGATGGAAATGGGGACGGATCTGGAAAGAAAATCAGGGACAATATGATCTTTGCCTTTGCGATGGATTAAGTCAAAATCAAATTGTTGCAAACGAAGTTGCCAACGACCCAAGCGACCTTGAGGATCCTTTAACCTATGTAACCATAAGAGAGAACCATGGTCAGTTGTGACCGTGAAGTGGACATGGTCTAAATAATGACGAAGTTTCTCAACGCTCCAAATTACTGCTAAGCATTCCTTCTCAGTAACGGAAAGTTTCATTTCCTGTCTGGAAAGAGACCTGGAAAGATAGCAGATGACCTTTTCATCTTCGCCAAATTTCTGAGAAAGGACGGCTCCAAGTCCGAAAGATGATGCATCCGTATGCAAATAGAATGGCTTCTCAAAATCAGGAGCTGTCAAAACAGGGGCTGTGGCTAAACATTCCTTCAAGGCAGTGAAGGAGTTTTGACATTCTGTGGTCCAGTTCCACTTGACGTTCTTTTTGGTAAGATTCAGAATAGGTGACAACAAAGAGGAAAAATCAGGAACAAATCGACGATACCAGGAAGCGGTTCCTAGGAAACGACGGACTTCATTGATGTTTTGAGGCGGAGGAAGATTGACAATGGCCTCTACTTTTTCGGGATCAGGACGAAGACCCTTACGGTGAACCAAATAACCTAGATACTTCAATTCTGGTTGGCAGAAATTACATTTTTCCATGGAAACGACGAGACCAGCCTCGCGTAGTCTATCAAAGACAATTCCCAAAAGTTTAAGATGATCCGAAAAGGAGTTGGAAAGGATCACGATATCATCTAGATATACCATAACATTCGGCTCGAGTTCAGGGCCTAAAATAGTGTCGACTATACGTTGCCAGGTTGCAGGGGCATTAGATAAACCAAAAGGCATCCTTCTAAATTGGAACAAACCTCTTCCAGGAACAGTGAAAGCTTTGTACTCACGGGAATTTTCGGCTAAAGGGACTTGCCAGAAAGCTGATTTAATATCAATCGAGCTGATGTATCGAGTGCTACATAAATTGTCCAAAATTGAAGATATGTAGGGAATTCGATAGGCATCCTTTTTCGTTTGAAGATTGAGTTTGCGAAAATCGAAGCAGAATCTGAACTTTCCATCCTTTTTCCTAACTAAACACACAGCGCTTGACCAAGGGCTATTTGATCGCTCAATGACACCAAGTCGCAACATTTCCTCAACTTCCTCATCTATGACTTGTTGTTTGTATGGGAAAACAGGGTAGTACCTCTGTTTGATTGGTCTTGTGCCAGGCTCGAGAATGATCTCATGTTCGGCGACTTTACAGTAACCCAAGCCAGAATCTATTTGAGACATTTTGTCCTTGACCAAGGCGTCTAAAGCTTGTCGCTCAGAAGGATTCAAGTGTTCGATAGCTTGAACGTTACAAATTTGTGCCAGTTCTTGGGCTTCGGAAAAATGCCAAACACTTTGACTCATATCAGGGATGATCTCCATTGATTTCCAAGAATCTATACCCAAAATTAGCTGATGAGAAAGTTCAGGAAGTACTAAAACATCAATAATCTTGGTTTTGTCCATTAAAGTGATGGGAACCTGAATATAACCAATGGTATAACATACTTGGCCATTAGCTACAGTACACGGATTATGTTGTTTGATTAGCTTGAACCCAAGGCTTAAAAGAACTTCGTACCCAGGCAATCCGACAAGAGTTCTACTAGCACCAGAGTCTAATAATCCAAGCAAGGAAAATCCCATAATCTGAACTTCAAGGTAAGGACGTTGGTCTCCATGAGCATGCGAAATGATGTAATCTAGAAGAATTTTATTTGGAAACACGGGAGGATTGGTCGTTATACTAAAAGCATGGGAGGATATAGCACGACCTAACTATTCCTCCGGAGGTCGTTTCCCGAACACTTAGTGCAGTTCCTGACTGTCACACCAGGGTTACCACATCGATAGCAATGTGTCTTTCGAGGTTCCGTACAATTGCGGTTTAAGTGACCACTACTTTGACAATTCCAGCATTTGAGGTTTGCTCGACTAGAATCCTGTTGGGGTGAAATTTCATTGACAGGGTAAGTCAGGGTACTTTGAGATTCAGTGCTCGAAGACGATTCATTCACTGCTACGAATGCGAAGTCGGGTTCAACAAACTGTTGACGCTTCCTAGAAGGTGGAACGTAATGCTCAACCCGATACTTTTTGGTCTCTAACTTATGACATTCTTGCTCAAGTTCCTCAAGTGAAGTAACAACTGGAAGTTGGGTAGTGTAAAAGGGTGACAAGTTACGAGATAAGATATCCAACTGTGTTTCCGGTGTCAATCCATCATAACGCCTAAACAAAGCCTGCATACACGAAAGGTAATCGACAATACTTTCCGAGGTATCCTGAGTTCGTTCTAAAATTTCCCTGAAAAGTCTAGGACGGTAATCGGGTGGTTCGAAGTGACGACGAAGCAACTCGCACAAAGTTTTCCAGCTATCGAATCTGTCACGGTTTGCTCTATACCAATTTAGAGCTTTGCCTGAAAATAGGTCTATCCCAAGTAGCACATAATATGGGGTAAACATCGTTTTTCAGTTGGGCCAATATTTAATCATTTTTGTTGATAAATCAACACAGTACCAACATTGGGGCAACGTTAGTTTTAACTATGTGGAAACAATATTTAAAAATAATCTTGTACCAATATTGTTTTCATAGATTAATTAACTCTTCAGTAATTTGAATATTGGCCCAAGACTTCTCACTACAATATTGATTTATGAAATATTGGCCAAATATTACATTTTATATTATTGAAACAATATTGTAATATAATATTAATTCAATATTGTCATTCAATTTTTTATTGATATTTAAATTCACTTCAAAAACTTTGTACACCCAATATTTATTTCCAATTTTTTCGCAATATTGATACTTTTTGAAAAGCCCAATGAAGGGCCAATATTTACATACTAATTTTTACCAAGGTTAGATTTTCTGAATTGAAAATGTTGGTCCAATATAGGGTATTCAATGTGCGCACTTGGTGTGCCGACCAAAAAATAGATGGAGACTCTGTCTTCACTTTACCTGTCTTAAACCTGGTTCCAGGATGAAGCCAAAAATTGGTAGAGGTGGGCCAATCTGCGATTTTAATGGAACTGTGACAAGACGTGACTGCTCCAGTCGTGTCACTGTGACAAATAGCAGTGATTTTTTGGAGCAGTTTTACCTTGGTTGACGGCCGTACTGCTAATATTATGGTAATGCTACGTCGCAACATGGCATAATCACAGTCATCAGTCACGGCCGAGAAAGATGTTCCAGTTTCTGGCCTGTCCTCTGCAGTAGCAGTTTCTATTTGGCGTGACTGCGATGCGATTTTTAATATTATATTATTTCGTTCGCATCACTTAGCTCGAGTTTTGTCCGCGCTGCATCGGTCGGAGCTTGAAGCAGGCAGTGACAAAATGTCACTGCTACTGGACTGGGACTGGAGCAGGCTGCGACTGTGACAGACGAGTAGCAGTGACAAAGTCACAGTTCGTGAAATCGCAACCCACCTCTAAAAATTGGTTGTTTTCTCTCTGCGGGACCCTGGCTAGGGATGCGCAAAATTTTGAAAACATCGATGTTGACATCAAATGATACATCGAATATCCACAATCGATGTTGTAAAAACATCGGCTTGAAAATATCGATGTTTCTAAACATCGATGTTTTTGAAAATATGGTAAGAAAAAATTAAACTGTTAATGAGAAGAATATGATTTTTACTTAACCTACTTATGTATTTTTAATTTAGTATACATACATGCACTAAATATACGATTTTTAATGAAGAAAAAGTACATTTGAAAGCAAACAATAGCAAGAACTAAGCACTAGGGAGTAAATCTAGTTAGATACTCAACCTAAATGATATGAATACGAGTAACAATCATATTAGAATCACAATTATTATCCAAGAACAGCAATTTTGACTAATCTTTTTCCTTTTCCATATAATTCTTGTGTTGTGTCAAAATTTGTCCTTTTATTTGAAAATAGTCTCCCATTTGGAACCGAAGCTGCTACAAAAAAGTATTTTGAAGCTATTTTCGATAGTCGCAGATATACACTCTTTATTTCTTCCCAATGTTTAACAAATAGATTTTCATCAAATTTTGCTAAGGGACTGAAAGTACTGGTGTAGTATTTTGAAGAAAACATCGAAAAAACATCGCAAAAAAATATCGATGTTCTCTAATAATATCGAATAAAAAAACATCGATATAAACATCGAACATCGAAATAAGAAAATCGATGTTTTTAAAACATCGATACATCGTGCGCATCCCTAACCCTGGCGGGACTTAACCATGCTGATGACTTGTGATACAGCGAAACGGGTCCACGGATGGTCCGGCAAAGAGAAAACACTTCTTAGTCGGTCCTTATAATTGGTCCGTTACCTTAATTAAATATAATATAAAGCCAAGATTTACATACGTCTCCGGTCCAATATTGGTAATTTCAATTGGCTCTATATTGCATAAAGTTCTTGATATGATATTGATTATTTCTTTTTGGGCCAACATTTGGTTACGTTATTGTACCAACGTTGGTATTTGTTTTTGGGTATATATTGACATACGTTCTTGGACAAATATAGCAGAATGTCCACATCTTTTATTGGGCCAACATAGAGAATCTGACTTGGGCCAATAAATCGTAGTTATTGTCCCAATATTGGCCCAACATGGGAGTGCTACTTGGGATGGCACAATCAAAGAGTTGGTTTTCCGTGACACGACGGGATTGAATCAATTCAGCCACTCTCTCCGAGAAATTATGGATCGACAATTTGTGGTCGCCAGAAAATTTGAGGTTCCACTTTTCTAGATTTGGAAATTTAGAATTATTGTGAAAGATTGGTACTTGTGGAGTGAATCTGTTGGTGGAGTTATGCACTGGAGAAGATACATGAAATTCATCAGCATCAAGCTGTCGACTAAGTTCAGGATCAGCTTTAACAACTCTCTCTAAATGATCCAAAGCAGAAAAAATGTCAATGAGGAGTTCAGTCCTCTCAGACTGTTCTTCCGTTGACAAAATAGAATCAGGTATTCGTTTTACCCGCTCAAGCAAATGAACTAATCGTGACCGGGTGGAAATGAATTTATTTTGACTTGCCTCACCTGATATGGTGGGAATGACAGTATTAGCTTCGTCAAGGATACAAAGACTGTGGACGAATTAAGGTCTATATTGCGACCACTTTTAAAATTGGAAAAGTCTGGCGCATGTTCTTTTGCCCCATATTCCCTTCTCATCACTGAAATTAAGGGAATATGGGGCAAAAGAACATGCGCCAGTCTATTCCAATTTTAAAAGTGGTCGCAATATAGACCTTAATTCGTCCACAGTCTTTGTATCACTAACTGAGACACCTCGGACAATAATCTCATGAATAAGCATTTCCTTTTTAAGGTACGAGATAGTCATTTTGTAATCCATTTTGTCTAGCAATCAATACGTTAAGTAATCAACAATAACAATAAAATAAGAATAAAGATAATAATACACAGGGATTCGTAATACCTGTTACCCAAAAGTAATTAAAAAAAAAAAAAAAAAATTAAAGATAGAACTTGAAATTTGATTCTATGCACTCAAAACATCCAAAAGAGAAGTGAATTAAATTTTCTTTGGGCAGCCACGTTGGGCGCAATTAATTTGCCACGCTTTTTCGCTGATTAAAAAGTTTATAAAAAAAAAATAAGAAAAAAAAATAGAAAAATAAAAGTTGAAAACAAAAAAAAATTAAAAAAAATAAAAATAACTGAATGGAGAACTTGAGATTGTAGGACTGAAGGTCGAAGTGCGTGCAAATTATCCCCTAGCTCAGAACTAAACAATTCGGAGAGTAGGGGTGGGTTTTTAGTTTTGGGCGCCACCGATTCTGGACAGATGAGTCGGACTCTCCAGGATGGTATCTGGCTCCAGGTCCTTACAATTCAAATAATAATAAAGAAAAAAATATATATATTAACTAAAACCAGGCTGTGCGCATAAAACCAAATAAAAGTCAATTACTCAAGTGCTATAGTATACAGGGTGTCCCACGGTGGATGGCGTATTAGACGTTAATGGAAAACTAAAAAGCGGATCATTTGGAAAATTTGACAGCCGGGATAAACGACCATAATCTACACTTTAAAAATATTTTTGTTTATGCGGTGTTGCCGCTTCTACTATAAACTAGTGGCAACATCGCTATTTTAAATGGAACACCCTGTATGAAATTGCATATTTGGACTCTACGTAAAATTCTGAGCAGATTTTATGTGATATACCCTATACCTAAGTTCAACTGTTTTGGAAATATTGACAGTTGAAAATTGACTTTTTTCAACTTTGACAGGCTGTAAAACCTAAACGAGTAATTTTAGAGGAAAACCGATTTTACATTCCTATCTTAGATTTTTATAAACTATCATTTGACACCAACTTTGAACTAAACCGTAGATTAAATTTAACTGGAATTTTTAATCATGGATTTAATTCAAAGTTGGTGTCAAATGATAGTTTATAAAAATCTAAGATAGGAATGTGAAATCGGTTTTCCTCTAAAATTAACCGTTCAGGTCTCACAGCCTGTCAAAGTTGCAAAAAGTCAATTTTCAACTGTCAATATTTCCAAAACAGCTGAACTTAGGTATAGGGTACATCACATGAAATCTGCTCAGAATTTCACGTAGAATCCAAACATGCAATCACATACAGGGTGTTCCATTTAAAATAGCGATGTTGCCACTAGTTTAGCAAAGAAAATTTGTGGAAATTAAAGTCAAAGGAAAATTGAAAAAGTTGGGGTTTGTGCAGGATTTGAACCTGCGACCTCCGCATTGCTAGTACGACACTCTACCAACTGAGCTAACAAGCCCGCCTGGTAGAGATCGGCGAATACATGATCACTTTCATTCTCCTCCCACTCACCCCAAACGTTTTTCAATTTTCCAATGGCTCACGAATGTGGCATAGTTTAGAGTAGAACTGGCAACACCGCATGGACAAAAATATTTTTAAAGTGTAGATCATGGTCGTTTATCCCGGTTGCCAAATTTTTTGAAATAATGCGCTTTTTAGTTCTCCATAAACGTCTAATACGCCATCCACCGTGGGACACCCTGTATTTATTACCAAATGGCCGCAGTCCACAATGAACTATATGTATTGTGATAATAATTTTGAAACAAAAATAATCAAGAAAATTTTCGGGGATAATACCACGAGAGCTTCAAAATTACCGATAATGTTTCACGATTGCGTGTTTTCTATAATTTTGCAGAGAAAACACGCATGAGTGAAAAATTATCTGGTTCATTTCAAAGCTCAAGTGGTATTTAGTGGATTATTTCACGTACGAGAATGCAAAAAATATGGAAATAAATATGTATTAAACGATTTAAACATCTTAACTATCAATATAAATAAATGGTTGCTATCAGGAACCGTTTGTTTGTATCAAAAATTAGCATGACAACCATGTATACAATAACATGGGAGAATTATCGCTGTAATTCTCTCTAGTTGAACAAATGGAAAAGAGAATTCTCGCTGTAATTCTGAAAATCGTCACTTGCCTTATGAGATTTCTCATGAGTGGAATAATCAATATTATCTACGAAAACTATTTGAAAGAAACTAGGAAAAAAAACTATTCAAGAGAAAGAACAATCACTGGAGCTATCATTAATTAATAAATGCAGTGACCTTTTGAGGAAGGGTCAATCGACAAATTCAGTACGGCTACTATTGGAATAATAGCTATAGTTATAACAATCAAATTTAACTGTGAAAATGTTATTGAAACTCAATAACTAACTGCGTAATAAAAAAAAAAGTATATATGAAAAGTAAGGTTTAAAATCCAAAAAAAAAAAAAAAAGAAAATAAGAAAAAACCAATAACAAAGAATTAGTTCTCGGAACGGTTATCTTACACTTACGTAACCAGAACTACCAGTAAGTTGACCTAAATTAATCAGGTTATGTCTAGTTAAGTTACCTATTTATTTAGTAATATTCTAAAGTTAACGGTTTATGAATTATTGACAAAAAACAAAATTGGCTATTTTCAGTTTTTCTCGGATTTCTGGGAAACAGAAAACTTTGAAGCAAATTTAACAAAAGGATATAAATGAGCAATAAATTCTCTAAAACTTTCCTAATTTGAGCTACCCTGTATCTCTCATAATAAGCGAAATCCCCATGTAGAGACTCGAATTTCGGACACGCTGTATAGGTTAACTAAAACTAGTACGATACCAAAATGTTCCAGGTGATGGTGGTTCATACAATTAACCAGATTAGTCCTGGCTACTGGTTGTGGTTAAGTGGATTGAAGACTTGAGTAACCGTCCAACCACTTAGGCTGGTGTCTGAAAGCCTTTTAGTTCAATTTCGGTTACGATTGAACGTCTATTGTGGTAACCGGGAGTAAAAACTCGGTGGTAAAATAAAACCCCTCGTAAGAAAAACCCTAAGAGAAAAATTGTTATACACACTGTATTTGTAATTGAACCAATAGCGAAGCACTTCATGAATAGATTGAATTAGAAAATGAAACTATAGTGTAACTCAATTAGTTTCCAATAGCAAATTTACCTGATAAAAAGACTATAGCTCTTGAAAATTATTTTCATAGAAAAATTGAACAATAAAGTATTAATTAATTAAATTAGATGAAATCATAATAAAGCTTTGATATTAATTAAGAAAAATGTGCCTCGAGTTTGCAAAAATTGAAGTAATAAGCTTATGTTTTTAGCTATTGGAAAAAGGGTTTGTTTGCCTCGAAAATCTCTGGAAATCTGGATCGAGGTCTGGATTGAATATTCTGGAGTGAGTGAGATTATTCTCTACTCGTTAGGGCAGCTTTCAACTAATAATTGAATGGAAAAAGTCAGAATCTACTATGAGAAAAAAACGTGTAAGCAACTTACCACATGGAGTTGTAAAAATCCGAATTAATCGGCGAAAATTATAACACTACGAAAGCGTAAGGCAAAAAGGCAACTAAATGTGTTATAACTTCAATTGAGAATATAAAGTCAAAATCCCACAAGGGCGAAGACAATCTTCCAAGAGACCTTATTTCTCCAACGTCCAGATGTGAAAAGAAATGTGATACACATAGGAATAATAAGCTAACCTAAAGGGATGAATTCAGAGATGATTCAGAATAACGACAAACATCAAAAATTAATCGATAGAATTCTTAATTATCAGCTGACGAATAATGATATTAACAACAAATAATTATCACATAAAAAATAATAACTTGAAGAATCCAAAATAGAGTAAGTGATCCGTTTGCAAAATTAGAGGGCTTAAAAAAAAGAATCGACGATACTAAAAACATTACTAATCGACCGCCGGTTGGCAGAAATAATTTACAATCAAAAGTCAGAAAAACCGAAAGCAAGGATAATGCAGAAAATCTCAAAAGGCTATCGAACCAATGATCGACCCGAGGTTCACTAGAGCTTGCACCGATATCAATAACTGAATAACCGACAGAGTAGGTACGAACGGAGTAGTTCTGTACATACACTTGAAAACAGGTCATTATGATTTCGGAACATAACCCCACGAAATATTTTTGACACATGAATTATTTTTGTTATGAAAATAGATGGTTTGGAATCAAAATATTGATTTGTTTTGATTTTGAAGTTGAATTAAAATATGGATTAAAACGAGGAAAAACCATTACAGCAAATAGAATTTGACTATTGAAAATGGGCCACTTTCACGTGCCGGGAACATGGCAAATTATATTTTTTGACGCAGATACATCAATGCAACCAAGAATAAACAATATTTTGCAAGATTTTAGTCAGATTATTAAATAAATTAATAAATAAAAACTAAAAATTTAAACGAAAAATCACGTGATTGAAAACGCTCTGTGATTGGCTAAAGCCGATTTTGACATTTTTGTTGCCAAATGTAGAAATGCGAAATTTAAATGAGTTAATAAGGATTATACCTATCCTTTATTTTTTAATAATGTAGTAAAGGACGAAAATAGTTTCTAGCTAGTGAAATATGTAATGATTTACTAATGAGAAATTTGGCATCCTTGATTTTCTGGTGTGTGACGTCACACACCAAGTTCATTTTTTCACGCCAGTTTAAAAATTCGATTTTTAAATAATTTTTTTTCCAAATTAAGCGTTTTTTTTTCGGAAAAAAAGTATACCGATAGTATTAGAATGACTTAAAGAATAATTTAAAAATGTTTTTGAAAAATGTGAAACTGGCCCATTAGGAAATTTAAAGGATCTACAAACGTTGAGATTATTGATGAAATTTTATAGAGAGAAAATATTGACAAATTTAAGGAAATCTTGAATATAAAATTGAAAGTAGGTAAGAATTAGTTATGCAATTTTAGCCTGTTACAATCAGTTGAATAATAGGTGTATTATCCATTCACCTAATCAGGTGAATACCGTTTAATTTTGTTC
This sequence comes from Ceutorhynchus assimilis, assembly GCA_917834065.1. Lineage (NCBI taxonomy): Eukaryota > Metazoa > Arthropoda > Insecta > Coleoptera > Curculionidae > Ceutorhynchus > Ceutorhynchus assimilis. The sequence continues at coordinate 38,623,024 of OU892280.1, read as the reverse complement.
TTACCAGTCGTTGTGATCACAGAACACGTTGTGATGATCATTGTCAGTGGCCGAGTTCACCAGATACAAACGTTGGTAAACGGTTTGCGATTGTTCTGCTGAACGCTACGTTGAATTTGTGTTAAAATCAAACATGTTTTGCAAACAGGCGCCATTTTTGCAAGCATAATATCGGAGTGTTTATAATTTTCAACACTGTGTTTTATGTGGTGACCTGTCATTCAGAAGGTGACGTTCTATCATTGAAAATTTGAATCGTTCAGCAGAACCAAGAGTTTACTTAACATAATCTGTTGGTATTTGTAAACTGTTTACAATCCGTTTCGTACCGCCTCTGAATTATTAAATACCTATTAAATGTTGTGTTAACGTATCTAGTATTTATATACTATTATTATTAATAGCGCTTTCTAAATACTTTTGTCTCAAATCTGCTCCCGATTAATCAAAATGCGATCCGAAACGGATTCACGTATTCGACTTGGGCAATAAACGCTCTCAAATCTCGCACGGAGCGCTATTCCTTGCTCCGTCAAATTCGATGGATCAATGATTGATCAAAACAAAACAATTAAAGTACGTTCGTCTATTGATTTGAAAAAGGGGGCCCTCGTTTGGATCATAATCGCTCTCGGAGCACTTCCGCAGTGATCTGTGACGTCACCGCCCAAATAGAGAGCGCTCTGGGAGCAGTAAAGCCGAAAATGCTATAAGATAATACTCTCACGTCGGTTGAATGCTCGGTTGAATGCACAAACAAAGATAAGTTGGGTTATGTAGTGGTGAGAAGCAGAAAAAAATTCAAAAATTTTGGGGTGGACCACCCTTTTCACTTAGAGGTATAAAAAATAGCTTAAAACCTATTCTCAGACCTACCGAATATACATATAAAATTTCATAAAAATTGGTGAAGCCGTTTCGGAGGACGAAGGTAACTAAAACTGTGACATGAGAATTTTATATATTAGATATAGAGATATAAGTAAAGTCCCCGCCACAGATAATCGAGATTCCTACAAAAAATGATTTCTTTGTCGGCGATGCCCGGATAAACAAAAACAAAAAATTGATGCTCATGGACTAAAATTATTCTCAACCCTTATCTGTAGAGTTTTTGCAGCGGTTTTTGTTTATCCGGGCATTGCCGACAAAGAAATATTTTTTTGTAGGAATCTCGATTATCTGTGGCGGGGACTATAATAATGGTGTCAGAAGTGGCATAGTCGTACGACCGACACAATGAGCGAGGTTCTTCCCGAACTTCTCCACGCTCTCTCAAACATGATTATCAATGCGATTCAAAATGCAGCAACAAATGCCATTCCGGCAGCAAGTGATGCATCTGCTCCAAACACATTTATTAAAACCCCTGCATTTTCAATACGCGAGTACCGTTTTGTCGAGGAATTATTGGTAGAATATTATTCCAAAAGATTCGATTGGGCGTTACAACTTTCAGAATTCCTGATGATGATCACGGTAATTAGGCACGAGTTGACATGGGCGCGGAACTTATTAGTGTATTGAAATTTTTAATAAGCCCCCGTTCTCTCGAAATTCTTTCGTACGCAAAAATCAAAAAGACAATGATTGAACGTTTTGATCACAGTAAAAGTAAATACGCCGAAAGTATTAAGTTCCGGCAAATCACCGAGCAGGAAAACGAAACTGTCGCATAGTTTACTCTACGTTCAAGACAAGATTCGGCTCATTGCGAATATGGTGGATCTTCAGATAGAATGCTCGTCGAGCAACTCCTACATGGACTTAGATCTCGAGAAATGTATGATGAAGTTATTGCTAAAAATCCTACAAGCTTTACAGACCCTAGAATTGTACACGGGCTGGAAGCGACACGTCACATAACAAATTAAATGAAACTTACTGCAGCGGAGCCCGCTCCATATTCGGTAGAGTCCATGGACAAGTTAGGATACGCAGCACCTCATACCAGGCGCGACCATAAGCCGTCCATTCACAAATCAATGTTGGGTGACTGAGCTCCACAATGAAGTACAGAAGGACCGATTGAAAACGGAAAACCTAATTGTAATGGCTGTGGAGGTTTCCATTTACGCATTTAATGTTTTTTCTGCGACAAAATTTGTAAAATTTGTAAAAAAAAGGTCACATAGGTCGGGTCTGCAAGTTAAGACTGACACAAGCTATCTCTCAAATTCCTAACTCGGAGCAACCTGTCGAAGGTATTAATTCCGAAAATAATAGTAAATTATACCACGAGTCAATAATGATAGCTATTATTCCCGAGGATTATTACGAACTGAGCCGCATTAGCGGCGAGGGAGTAACATTCCGAGGGAATAATAGCCATTATTGCGAGTAGTATACTCTACTTTATTTACGACAAATTAATTTACTTGAGATTTTCAATGAACAAATTTCATCCGTCTCATAATTTTCAATACAAATCCACAAGCACTACACGTTTGACACTGACACTTTTATGGAATAATGACCATTAATCCCGCTACTCGTCATTAATCCCTGGAGGAATAACATATGTCATTATACTGCCAAAATCACAAATATAATACGCACATTATACATTAGTCGTAAATAAAGATTTTTAGTTATTTTTTATACAAGAAGATAAAATGGTAGTTTATAGTTGACCGGAAAAGTTAATTCACGAGCGGAATCGCGAGTGAAATAATTCCGGAGACCATAATGGCATTTTATCGTCGTGTGTAAAACAAAGTTTTTTTCCATAGCCTTATTATAGACGTCTGTAGTATCAAAAATATTTAAAAATTATTTGAGTCGAACACTTTTGCATAAGTAGAAATTCGTTGGACCAACTTTGACAAATAAATAAAAAACGTCTTTATCTATCCTTGCTGTTAAAGTATCATTTAATCTACCCTTGCTGTTAAAGTACTACTTTATCTACTATTTTTAGTAGATTAAAGGCTACTTTACCAGTAGCTATGGAAAAAATATAATTTCATCATAGCCACTTTTGCTCTCCTACAAGATGCTACCATCAAATTCAAAATCTGTCCAGCCTCCATCTTCAATTTCATTTTTCTAAATAGGAACCCTTATTTTTTATTCTAGATTTAATAAGCTTCTGATGTCCAAAAAGCAATGAAGTATCGCATTTATTTGAAAAAATATTTTTTTTTTTTACTTTTTAGTAATTCCCTACCAAAATTTTCTTCTCTGTCTCTAACATATTTAGTTCTTATGGAAAGTGCCAATAATATAAATTTTTCGAATAAGTGCAATACGTCATTGGTTTTGGGACATCAGAAGCTTATTAAATCTAAAATAAAAAATAAGGGTTCCTATTTACAAAAATGAATTTGAAGATGGTGACCGAAACGTCAGATTTTAAATTTGATGGTACCTACATCTTTTAGGAGAGAAAAAGTGGCTATGATGAAATTATATTTTTTTTGAAATATCACTTCAAATAAAGTCAGGAAAAATAAAAACAATTTCTTAAAATTTCGTTTTTTTCCGGATATCTCCGGATGTATTCGAAATATCCTAAATTTCAAAGCGGCATTTTGTTAAGCATCAAATTACGCAACTTTGTCCCAATTTAACCAACCCTGTATCTCTCACCGTTTCCGAGTTCCCAATGATGTGGCTCGAATTTGAAATACCCTGTACAGGGTGTCCACATTTATAGGGTCAAATTTCAATAAGTACTTTTAGGGATTTTTTAGAAAAAAATCTGATTCTTTTTTAGAATGGTCTAAAACCCAAATATACTAATTTTTGTTCCAATATGATACAGGATGATCAGAACAAATTTTCAAAATTTAATAGACCAAACCGTAAAACTGTCATATTTTGAGGACAACAACACTTGATACAACAGAGTTTTAGAACATCCTGAACTAAAACTTGTAGTAAGTTTGTCTCAGAATATAACATTTCTGCGGTTTGAATCATTGAATTGTGAAAATTTGTTGTCATCACCCTGTATTGTATTGAAACAAAAATGAGTACATTTGGGTTTTAGATCATTCTTAACAAGAATCTGCTATCAGATTTTCTCTAAAAAATCCCTAATAGTATTTATTGAATTTTGAACCTATGAATGTGGACACCCTGTACACCAGTAAAGCCGCAGAAATAAAATTATTAGCCAAATAAGTGCCAAATTCGAGTAGATATAAGACCAAAAAAAAATTAATTAAATCGGTAAAAAAATAAAAGTTTTAGAAGGGTGATCAGTCCTTAAGCGGGACACACTCTATACAGTGTGTTTCACGAACATCGAAACAGAGGAGTTTTAGGGTATTCTAAGGTCGATTAAAAAAAAAACGCTCGTTACGTTATTTTACGAAACTTTTTGACCCCATCGGTATTTCGCTAGGGTGCACCCCCTGGGTGGGGTGATTTTCAGCCCTCTTTTTTAAACAGGGAAGATGGGTCGAGTTGTACCTTGTTTAAAAGGTATTTTGATTCTCGTCACAACTGCGTATTTTTTTGAAAATCGAATGATTAGTTCTCAAGATATTCACTGTCAAAGTTGCCATGGGCTTAATAGGAAACAATCTTCTGGTCCTCGACACGTCAATTTTTATTTTTTGTGTGCTTCTGAAAAAATGAAAATTGACGTGTCCAAGAGGAAAGTCAGGAAAGTGTTAATTTGAGAATAACAAATGACGGGACTCTTCGTCATTTGTTATATTTAGACCGAAGTATTTGTATTTACTGCACGATTTTAGTGTGCGTCCATCTTCCAGCGTCATATCCTGCTGTGTTCCTCCTATGCACATGTATTCAGTTTTTGTTGTGTTGACTTCTAGCCCTCACCTTTCATACTTTTCGAGAATCTTTCTTGCCATAAATTCTAGATCTTCCATATCGTGTGCCAGTTCTATTTGGTCGTCTGCAAAACTCAATGTATATAGAATATTTTCATCTAGGGGGATGCCCATTCCTTTGCATTTTTGTTTCCTTTTCGATGGCGGTTTTTCGAGGAAGATTTTATAGCTATTTATGTACCGAGGGGATTATGTAGATTATATTGCCCGAAGGCGAAACTAGCCCGAGGGCCTCTGGCCCGAGGGATATATTTCGCCTGAGAGGCATTATAATCTAAAAATCCCCGTGGTGCATACAATGCTTTATTTTCTACTCAACATCAATTTAGTATCAAACAAAATCAGTTAAACTTGTGTGACAGCATATTGTTTTGTATTTTGACATGTACCTGTACCTAGAAACGAAATAATTTAATATATCTACCTATAAACATCTCAAAAGGCAAGGCAACGGTGGTCGTGTGGGTCAACGCACTCGACTACATGGGAAACGTTGATGGTAGACCGGGTTCGAATCCTCGCCAGGACCGAAAATTATTTTATAAAAAAGTTTAGGGACAAGCAACATCCCTGTTTTAAGTTTTATTCGGGAAACAGTTTTTGCGACATTGTTGCCAATTTTTATTTATATATGACAGATTTTATATAAACTACCCACATAACAGTGAAAGAACATTCATATTCTCAGAATAATCCCTCAAAGTGCTTTTTGGAATGTTCTTTTAGGAATGTTTAATGAATATTCTGAGAATGTTTCGATTGAAATATTCATTTTTGAACGTTCTATTTATGTACTAGGAATGTTGCTTCTATGCACCTACCTGAAAGATTGTGCTAAGAACCTACTTTATATAACATTATTTGAATATTGTCATACGAACATTATTATAATGTACCCTAAAAAATGTTCTTTCGGCTAATATCTCTATCAAGTATTAAGAATATACCTACCAAGTTGTGCTGAGAAGTTTATGTAGGTAGGTAACCATGATAAGAATATTTTCATATTGTTCACTTATTTATCTAAAGTACCTACTCAAAAATCTTAATTGAACAATCAAACAATAATGCTGTATCTAGAACATACTAAGAATATTATAGGTATATTCTTTTTCTATTGCTTTGTAGGACTTCCAAGAGAGGAAGCCACGCGCTAATAAAGATCTACATCTTGCCTCGCGTTTGAATCACCTTGGAATCTGTTTCTTTCAGTTGGCGTGCTTTGACGAGAGCATAACAAGCTGGAAACCGGAGCTTTGGTTAAATACTTGTGTTTTCCAGAGAAGTTTTCCAACAACTCTTTCACTGCCTTTGATATAAAAGGGCTGAAAGGAGCATTATTTGGAAGCGAAAATTAACATTCCAAGTATATCCTTATAATCAAACAAGAATGTTATGTCTAGGATGCATATTGAGAATGATATATGTAGATATATTCTATAAGAATATTTCAAGCATATTGGTATAATATTTTTTTGCGAACATAACTATAATGTCATAGAAACATTCTTTGAATGTGAGAATATACATTTCGAGCATATTTTAAGAATCAAACAGGAATATTCTTTTCAGGATGTACTGAGAATCTCATAGGTATATTCTAGGAATATCCTAATGGATTTCCCAGGAAGTTCTTGGGTATTGCAAACAGTATTTCTACAATCTTTTCTCAGAACATTCTCAGGACATTCGCAATGGTTTTGGCGAACATTCTAGGCACATTCCTCCTAAAAAAAGAACATTCTCAATACATTCCAAGGATGCAATTTTGTTATGTGGGTACGCATCAATCGAACTCGAACACCCCAATTTTTGGTCTCTTTTTGTAAGACTATAACTCAAAATATAGCAGGCCGATTTTGTACATATTTAGTTTCTCTGAAAGGATGCTCCAATTGCTATTTAATTTCCAGTTGCTAACAGATTTCCAGCCACCTGCTAAAAGATACAGGGTGAAACATAAGTTGACAATTTTTTTTTGTGAAAGTTTGGGTTTACCCCATTCTGCTGAAGGGAGGGTTGAGTAGATTTTTGGTATTCAGTTTAGAAGAGTACCTTAGTACCTCGGGACATTTTTGAGATTTTTTGAATATCGCAGCCCACTACGATTTTTTCATGAGTTATGCGATTTTATGCAAAATATAGCTTTTGACGTAATTTTTTCCTTTCGAAACAAACACTACAATTATGGCGCATGTGAAAACGCACTTTAGAACATATTATACAGGGTCATACAAAAATATACAGTGTGTCTATTTTTCTAATCAGAGGGATCTCGGTTATTATAAAAGATACGACGTCGCGAGATCGCTTAAACTAGGGCAGAGTCGCGCAATTTTATATGGCCAATAAAATGGCGGTTTAACACTGGCACCGCTGCTTAGAGACATTGTAGGTGGTAAACCAAGAATTACTTCGGCTCGGGATGACAACAGAATCCTTTTACCAGTGCGTCGAAACAGAACTCTTTATTCTTCGCAAAAGGATCGCAGTAGGAATTGAAGCCTCAAAATCGACAATTCAAAGACGTCTCCATGAGAGAAATTCAAGACCCAGAAGGCGAGCAGCATATCCATTATTAAAAGCATTCCATCCAAGAGCACGAATAAACTGGGCTAATATTCATAGATACTGGGGGGTAGCTGAATGATAGAGATGTTTGTTTGTTGATGAATGCAGATTCACGTTGTATCAGAACTACCTACAAGTGCCTACAGAATATTTTTTTCCGCACGAGTCTGCCGTTTAGTAAGGCAAGAGTTGGTTATTCCCCAGAATTTAATAAGGTAACTTTTTTTAATAGACAGTATGCCGAGAAGACTGGTAGATGTGATTAGAAATCGGGGTGGGTCTACCAAGTAACTACTAATCTTTTTGTCAAGTCCATGTTTTTATGCTTGTTTTTGTTAAATTGTATTTAATGTGTTGTTTTTATTTCATTTCAATTACCTATCCCTACTTATAATTTGTTTTTTATTTATTTATTTATTACTAGCACTCTACGAGCCGGTAATTTAATATCACTTTAAGGTTCAGAATAACGTTAAGTCGTCCCTAATACAAGTTTCACCGGATATAACAGTTCCCTTAATTTAAGGTGGATCTTGAGCTACCTAAATGAACTGATTTCAAGTTCACCTTAACGTTAAAGGTACCTTAGGTAGGTACCTAAGTTTTGATTTTAAGGTAATATGGAAATACCGGCCCTAATAAATCTCGCTAAAAGTGGCAATCCTGATGTGGCCATTGTTTTTCAATATCATATCAACTCAACTTTTACAAAATTTCGGTTTTCTTCGGATTCCTCTGGAATTATTCGGAATTTTTTAAATTTCAAACCGCCATTTTATTCATAAAATTGCGAGACTTTACCCTAATTTAACCGATCTCGCGGACCTCGTATCTTTTATAATAACCGAGATTCCTCTAGTTAGAAAAATAGATACACTGTATATTTTTGTATGACCCTGTATAATATGTTCTAAAGTGTGTTTTCACATGCGTCATAATTGTAGTGTTTGTTTCGAAAGGAATTAATGACGTCAAAAGCTATATTTTGCATAAAATCGCATGACTCATGATAAAATCGTAGTGGGCTGCGATATTCAAAAAATCTCAAAAACGTCCCGAGGTACCTACTAAGGTACTCTTCTAAACTGAAAACCAAAAATCTACTCAACCATCCCTCCAGCAGAATGAGGTAAACCTAAACTTTCGCAAAAAAATCGCCAACTTATGTTTCGCCCTGTATCTTTTAGCAGGTGGCCGGAAATCTGTTAGCAACTATAAATTAAATAGCAATTGGAGCATCCTTTCAGAGAAAGAAAATTTGAACAAATCGGCCTGCTAGATTTTGAGTTATAGTCTTACAAGTGTTCAAGTTCGATTGATGCGTAGTTTAGTTGCTGGATCGTTTTTATTAGATTTGTATTTATGTTTGCAGTTTTAAGAGATTCCCATAATTTGGTTAGAGGGACACTGTCATAGGCTTTTTTCAGGTCTACATAGAGGAGATATAATTCCTTATTTACTGCCGTCATTTTCTCGCTAAGTTGCGCGATACAGAATAGATGGTCTACTGTGGATCTCCCTGCCGTTGTCGGCATATTCTCGTTCGATTTTTCCCTTTAAGATTTTTCCGTATATTCTGCTAATTGTGCTCGTTACTGCGATTCCTGTGTAATTGTCACACATCCCTTTGCTCCCTTCTTATAAATGGTTGACATAAAGGACAGTTTCCATTCGGACGGTACTTCTCCGATGTTCAAGCAGTTTTGGAAGAGTCTCGTTAGGCTTTCATATAGTTCTGGCGTGCCATCGTGCCATGCTTAACTAATTCTGCTGTTATATCACCGGGTCCTAGAGCCTTTCTGTTTTTTGGTTTTGTACAGACCTCCTTCACCTCCCCAACAGATATTCTAATAGGTGAGGCAGATATTTATACTCTGTTGTCCTAGGGTTCTTCTGTGAACTGTTCGCGGTCTTCAGTGAGTAAGGTGGCGAAGTACTTATCTCAATGATTTAGAGTAATCGGAGATATGAATTCTTTGGTCTTCTCTTGCCTGAAAGATTATAGAAATCTCCAGCTTTCTGTGCTTTTCGCTCCTCCTATATAACAGTTTAATCCATTACAGCGTCTTAACCTTTTGTCGATTTTCTTTTGCGTGATCATATTACGTACTCTCCTTGGTGATAGTTCATATAATTCTTTGTGGTGTTCTGTTTGAGTACTAAGATATTTTCCATAGGTTTGTTTTTGTACTTCAATTTCCTTTTCTATCTCTTCATCCCCCCAATAGGGTTTGTTGCGGCCGGTGTTTTCAAAGTATCCTAATGACTCTTTTGCTGCTTCATGTAAGCAACTTTTGAATCAGACGGAAAAAATCTAGCCAAAAATATACAGTGTTCCATTTGAAAAAAGTGTTTGTCATTATGACAGTTGGCACCTTGCCCTTTTTGACACTTGCAAAAGATAATAGAGACAAAACCCTACAACTTTTGCATTTAAATTTTTTTTTCAAATTATTTTTCGTTTAAGCTGTAGAAATTATAAGGAACAGACCCGGTACAACAAAATTGGACACCCTGTGCATGAACCTATGGTTCGAGTACAAATAACTATTGGTATTTTACTTAATTTCTGTGCTAGTTATAGGATTATGTTGTGCCCATGGTAGTTATTGATCAGAAAGGTCAGATCTATAACATACTAAAATTTGGTTAAATTTGACCGCGGTTAGAAATCCCATAAGAAGTGTGCAGGGTCCTTTTACCAAACTTTTCCCAGAAACAAAACAAGTGCACAGGATATCTACTGGGACACCATGTTTAAGCCAAGATCAAAAAAAAAAAAAAAAACGTTTGGATCTTCTACTAGCAAAATATGAAAGCGTCTTCAACCAGACAGCAGGTGAAGTCAAAGGGCCACCTGAAGAATTGCTCCTAAAACCAAGAGCTACATTCCCGTCTTCGCAAAGGCAAGAGAAATTCCACTGGCATTACGCGACAAGTAAGCCAAAGAAATTGAAGCGAATATTGCAACAGGACTCTATAATTACTCAAAATAGGCGTCTACGACACATGCAGTAGTTAAGAAAACCGAAAAAATACGCATTACAGGAAACTATAAACCTATACTCAATCCTCAAATGATAATTGATGAATATCCTATTCCTAAACCTGAGCATATTTCCAACTAAATGAAGAATGCCTGACCTTCAACACTCCAACTCACGGACTGGTTCGACCCACACGACCAGTTTATGGAGCGGCAAACATTCCTGCAATTTGGCAGCGACGCATGGAAATGGTGCTATATGAGCTCCAAATGTTAGACATTTTTTCGACGATGTGGTTGTCTATGCAGGGAATTTCCAAAATATTCTGGAAATCTTAGACCGGATCATGGATAGAATTAAGTTCTACGGGCTACGCCTCAATCATGAAAAATGCTTCTTTGGAGCAACTTCGATAGAGTTTTTGGGACATAAAATCGATGCGCAGGGTATTCATAAATCAGACAAAAATATTCAAGTGATTCGCGACGCACCGGAACGAGCCTCACAGGAGGATATGCAACTTTTCTTGGGTAAGGCCACTCACTACAGTTCATTTATTCCAGACTTGTCTGCAAGGAATCGACCTTTGCGAAATATGCTTCTAAAACAATCTTTTGAATGGACTCCAGATGCCAAAAGAGCACATAAGGACATTAAAAACTTGTCGACTTCACGCCAAGTCACCATGCCTTATGATCCATCACTTCCCTTAATCTTTAGCAACACATGCCAGCAAAACAGGTCTGGGTACTGTTCTCTCACATCGACTTATAGACGGGCGCGAACGACCCATTGCTTACGCCAGCCGAACTATGACTTTTACAGAGCAGAAATATCCTCAAATCGACAAGAAGGCACTTGCTATTGTGTATAATATATAAAATCCATTATTACAAATTTTGCACTCAGAAAAGTCACTTCCCGTGCCCTGCATCAGTCGCATGGCAAATTATGCTGATTACCTCGCACACTTCAACTACAATGTCAAGTTTAAACCAACAAAACTAACGTCAATGCCGACTACTATTCACGTGCACCATTGCCGACCTCAGTTAACCGTATTTGCAAAGGTTTTTCCTGTGTAGGAATAAAGAAGGATGAATTTGATGCATTTCATTATAAGACAGATTCAGCAACTTCCGATTCGCGCAGAACATAGTTCGAGAAACAGCAATTGATCTTCATTTGGGTAAAATCTTTCGTTTATTAGAATCAGGACAAAGCCTCGCACGTGCCGTATACAAGGCACAAGGCACCCGAACTTGAGTACAAGCTTGTCACAAACTGCCTGATTTGATGAGCAAAGAATCGTCATTCCTCCCAAATTACGTAAAGCAGTTCTAAATGACCTACTTCTCATTTCGGCATTGTGAAAATGAAGGGCATTGCGCGTTCTTTCGTTTACTGGCCCGGAATCGACTCGGATATCGAGCATATTGCCAAATCCTGTTAACGACTGTGCCAAATGCTCACACGCACCACCGAAATGTCGTGACCACCATTGAGAATATCCGCATGGGCCTTGGGGGCGCATCCATATTGACTACGCAGGACCCTTTGCTGGAAAAATGTTGCATTATTATACTAGGAGTCAACATTACAAGCAGTACAACAACGGCAACTAGAGTAGCAATTCTTGACAAAGTATTCACTGCTTATGGAGTCCCCAATAGGGAACTTGCAAGTGAACTAAAATTTTCCATTTTTTTTTAAATCGATAGTTTATACTGCACAATATTTATATGACCAGTTTTTATTTAACTGATACCGCCCTTGTTACACAAAAAATAATACTAAATTTGAAATAAAAAATTTCCCGCCAAAACAATAATTCCATGATGACTACCTTCTTTGACGTCACGATTTTGTAAACAAAAATGAACCTGTCAAAAAGTGTCAGTGCAGTGACGTACTGTGTTTAGTGTGCCTATTATCTTTGTGCAGCTGAAAACCCATATTAAGTATAGGTATATTATATAAAATGGAATAATGGAATCAGGAATAAAATATTATTGTTGCTTTGTTCCTGGCTGTACCAACACCTCCATAAAAACTAACGACAAAATCTTTATAAACGTCTCAAAGGACCCCAAGACAAGAAAGTTGTGGTTAAGCGCTGTTAGAAGACACTCAGATGTTTCTTCTCGAAGTGTACTTTTTTGCTGCGAAGACCATTTCGATTTTCCGAATAATATGGAGAATTGGATTCAATTTGTTATGATGGGTAAGTCAACACAGAAAAGAATGAAAAAGGATATAGTGCCCCATCGGTTTAACTGCCAAAAAGACAGAAAACGATCACATTCAACCGCATCTACACGAACAGCACCGGTAAAATGACAACGGTTGGAAACTCAAAGCCAAATAAAGCACAAAATCAAGCAAAAAATAAAGCCATCAGCTGCCGCAAGTAATGTTAGATGAGGTTGAGGTTGAGAATGTGGAAGAAACCGGTGGTACATCAACATCTTGGAGGCCTTCATTAGTTAACGTTGCTGCCCAGGTTAATATTAAACCACATTTTCGAAGTAAAGGCGTTCAAGTCGTGCCTTCTTCTTCTACAGTTGCTGTATCAACTATACACTCCTAAGAGTGCCTATAGCACCATCAACAAAGAACAGTCCTTCGTCTCAATTCAAGTCATCTCCTTTGCCAACAAATAAAAGTTTAAGTGTATCACGTGCTTGGCAGTTATTCTCGTTGCCAAAAAGCGAGTCAGTTAGTGAATTTTCTCTTAAATCAGGAACATCGTTCGAATATTATGAACCTGACAGTTCTTTTTCATTGGCAAGTGATAGTGATAGCGTCGCAAAGGAGTCACTTCAGGAAATGTCCTTATCGAGAACTCTTAAAATTATTTGAAAAAATCCACGATTTTATATTGGAGTACCTGAAGATTTTTACTTCATGATAGACCTTTTAAGTATATAATCACTTATCAGTGTAAATAATATATTATTAGTGTTGAAAAAAATTTCTCTTGGCACAAAACGTTGCGAAAAACTGTGACGGTACATTTTCGATTTCATGTTTTTTTGACCTAAAGTTGTTCGTCTTCACATATTTTAGGCTCGCTCCCACTTTGGATAGAGAAGATTTCTTCCAATAGTTCGTAACAGACGTTGAGGCAGGTTCTTCGCTTCTTCGATGGAGCCACATTAAAAAAGCAATGGCATGCTTGCAGCTCCCTAAAAATTGACGTATTATTTGGACGACCTTACTTTCTTATTTTGTTATAGTACCTGCTGAGGCTGCACAGTCCATGCATTGTACACTCTCCATAGTCTCCAGCTCCTCATCGACGACAAGTTCTACGCTATATTGTTTATTTCGTAACTTATACTCCGGACAAATTTTGCATTTTGATATGCATTTTGAACAGTTCCTTTTTAATTGCACATATCTAATGGCAGCATCTCCGTACTGCTCTCTTCCAGCACTAAAATATGTTTATTTCAAAATCCTATTGCATTTTTTTTCAAGGGTATATTAAACGTTAACATTAGGTAAATGGGTATGTATAGGTCTCTCTAGTCTGATAGAGCTAACAATAAGATAGTATCTTTTTCTGACTTACCTACCAGCTTTTACCCCTTTAATTTCTGCCAAAGTAAAACAGGGATTATTTTGTAAAAAAGTGACCACCATGAAGGAATCTATCCGTGGTAGATTATCAGATTGGCCTTTACAATAGGATTCAGTCATTGCAACAACTTTCACAAAAGAAACACACTTGAATAATACAAAAACGGCAGTACGACGGCACTGCGTCAACTAACTGTCAGAAGTACGTTTGTTGGGAATGCGTTTGTTGTTTACAAAATCATGACGTCACGTCTCTAAACCACGCGTTTTCGCGCCAAAGTTTTTAATTTGAATTTCAATTTAAAAAAAATTGTACAAAAAATTAATTAAAATGGAAAAAAAAGAAAACAATGCAATATCTGATCACTTGAACTATTTAAAAAAAAAATTGAGAAATATGAAAATCCCCTCTGGGTACGTGTCCACACACTTGAGCACCTTTTTGGCAATGCGGCGTTAAAGAGTTGTAAACTGATAAGGATTTTGTAAACTCATCTTTTCCTGATTCATTATGACCTTTTATCCTTAGGCGTATTTCCATAATATACAGGGTTTGATCAAAAAAACTAATTGATAAAATTACACAAAAATGATTAAGATATTGTGGAGAACTCACATTGCTTCAATTTACTATTAACTGGCTGCTAAGCAAGTAATGAAACATGCGATCCATTTCTGCTATTAAGAATTAGCTATTCACATTCCAAGCTGCGAAAGCATACTTTTAGGTGCGAAGTGCTGCGCTTCGCTTCGCCTAGGCTATTTGAATACCTCCGTCCACCTAGAAGAGCTCCGTTAAGCTGCCCCCCCCCCGAATTGATTTTCATTACCAAAATGCTGGCACAGGTAAAACATAGCTAGCACAACCTAGCACACCAATTTTTAACGCTAGCACACCCATAGTATAGCAAAAAATTGATTTCGAATTCGGGGGGGGGGGGGGGGGGCAGGTTAACGCTAGCCCCCCCCAATTGGATTTACTCAGCCAAAATGCTAGCACAGGTGCAAGATACCTAGCACAACCTAGCACACCATTTTTTAGAGCTAGCACACTCATAGTTTGGCAAAAAATTGCTTTCGAATTCGGAGGGCATGGTTAAGGCTAGCCCCTCCCCGTTCGATTGGATTTTCTTCGTCAAAATGCTGGCACACATTTAACAAACCGGGACGTAAAGAGATTTGCTGTTCCTACTCTACGTAGGAATGCAAAGATTGCACTATCGGAATATTCCGGGAATAGCTTCTACATGGGTACAACTCGCCAGTATCCTTGCCTTAGACAAGGAAAGAGAGAGAACGCGTAACATCCTTTAGGGCGAGCATTATAAAACTTCTTTGTGAGTTAACTTAAAGTTAACTTCTGGAATTACATGTAATTCAAAAAATTAACTTCAAGTTAACTATCAAAGCAGTTTTATAATACCCGCCCTTACCTGCACTAGCAGCTGGTTGTGACCGTTTGCCACCAAATAATGGCGACAATTTTTCATGGTGTCACTATGTGAATTTTACTTCAGACTAACATTTTTGTGAATTTCAGCATGGTGGATTGCTAGCATATGGCTGCAAAACCCGCAGAGAAAAAAAAGTCGACGGGATTACATTTAACAGGCAAAAAACAATATGCTTTCTAGGTTATGTTATGAAAAAAGCAGACATTTTTTGGTGGCAAACTGCTTCATTTTCACCTGCTGTGATACGAGTCCCCTCTCTTTCCTTGCCTAAGATTCTCTTGCTAACTGCTCTTCCTCATTACGAACAGGTGTTTCGTAGACTAAACTTTTCAGTCAATGTCCCGACGGTGCAATCTTTTCATTGAGGTAAATGGTCAACATTTTGAATAATTATTGTAAACCTCAGAGGAAACCATAATTTATTTGTTAATAAAGCAAAATTAATAAGTAGGTAAACAGTGATTTAATTATTGCGAAGAATAAGAGTACCAAACAGTTTTTTTGCTCTGCAGCCCAAATGGATTATTTGCGGACATATGTTTATATAAACAAAAATGCTTGTTTTGATGTTCCTTACTACCCCTCAAAGTTTGTCGGTATCTTTTTGGGACACCCTGATGTATACAAAAATTTCAGGTATTCTACTTTTTCGCCTTGAGTGCGGAAAAGTAATACTTTCATGACCTCAACGTGCGGTAAGGGTAAGGTGCACTTTTCCGCACGCTCGTAGAAAAAAATTATAAAAACAGCTGCGATTAGGGATGCCACCTTTGAAAGTAAGTTGAACCGGAGAAAAAAAACCATTATTGAAAGAAAGCTGAAAAAGAAAATCTGCAGCTCTACAATGCAACAGATGCATTACACTTTACTATCTGTCTATATGTATATACACAAGTCCCCCCTCCCCAGCAACACCGGATGTTGCTTGGGGAAACTTTGCTTGAGGTTGGGAGTTGAGACGGTTGGAGAAAAAGGTTCAAGAATATTACACACTAAACAGAATAGCCTATCTTCATAACGACACTACGACCGCTGACGCAAACAGTTAACGACACTGTTGATGACTTCGATAACGGTGCAACACTATAGTCTTGATTCCAAAAATCGAGTCCAATGAGCGGACGTGTAGTAGTGTTTAATATCCTTGAGGGAGATTATGAGGCTTTGAGGTTCGTGGGCTGTCTATTCTATCGCCAAACTGCATGTCGGAGTCGGAGAATTTCTCTATTTCTCCGAGAGAAACCGTATTTGCACAAACAGGATTGCGCGGTTGCTAAATTCTATTTTTCTTTTTTAAATGCGTTTTTTTTTTTGTGTTAAATGCGGTTTTACCCGGAGAAAACACCTAGTAATCCGGAGACTGAAGACCATGTAAAAACCAGTAGACTCCGGGTGAAACCCGGAGAGGTGGCAACCCTAGCTGCGATTTAATGAAACAACAAACAACCAATAATAATTGGAATAATCAAATCGATCAGATTATTCATTTGATGTTTTCGCGCTCCGAATCTAAAAGCAATTTTTGGCTTCTCCACAGATCTGCAAGCTCTAAAAATTGGTGTTCTAGGTATTTTTCTATCAGTGCCAGCATTTTGACGAAGAAAATCCAATCGAACAGGGAGGGGCTAGCGTTAACCACGCCCTCCGAATTCGAAAGCAATTTTTTGTCAAACTATGAGTGTGCTAGCTCTAAAAAATGGTGTTCTAGGTTGTGCTAGGTAGAGTGCCTCTATACAAGACAGTGGCGACAATAGCGCCTAAGCTCCGCCCACCCGCCATGTTTTGTCGAACTCATTCAATAATGTATTTGTTCTTCCTTTTCTTTCTGTTCTAATTTTTTCTCACAAAATAGTCAATAACAGGCACAAATAACAAAAACAAAAATATATTAACACAAAATTGCATAAATCTCCATAGAATCAAACTGTAAACACAAATAACTTTCGACAAAACATAGCCGATATTCTGCAGCCAATCAAAAATGAGTCCCTCTATTGTCGCCACTGTCTTCTATAGAGGCACTGTAGTGCTAGGTATCTTGCACCTGTGCTAGCATTTTGAGTTGACTGAGTGAGTCCCCTCCCACCGAATTGGAAATCAATTTTTTGCTAAACTATGGGTGTGCTAGCTCTAAAAAATGGTGTGCTAGGTTGTGCTAGGTATCTTGCACCTGTGCTAGCATTTTGGGTGAGTAAATCCAACCGGGGGGGGGGGGGGGGGGGGGGCTAGCGTTAACCTGCCCCCCCCCCCGAATTCGAAATCATTTTTTTGCTAAACTATGGGTGTGCTAGCTTTAAAAAATGGCGTGCTAGGTTGTGCTAGGTATCTTGCACCTGTGCTAGCATTTTGGCTGAGTAAATCCAACCGGGGGGGGCTAGCGTTAACCTGCCCCCCCCCCCCCCCGAATTCGAAATCATTTTTTTGCTAAACTATGGGTGTGCTAGCGTTAAAAATTGGTGTGCTAGGTTGTGCTAGCTACATTTTACCTGTGCCAGCATTTTGGCAACGGAAATCAATTCGGGGGGGGGCCAGCTTAACGGAGATACCTAGAAGGGCTTTTGCAGCGTGTAATGTATTAAACTTTTCATTCTTCCTCTTCAAAAATCGTGAATAGTCATGCGAAAATGAAACATGCTAGTAGCGAAAGTGAAAATAACAACTAGCATGTTTCACTTCCGCTTTCGCTCGCCTATACAAGATAAAAAAAAATCTACTTTCGTAGGGGGAAGAATGAAAACTAAACGGAATTTTCATATTTCTCAATTTATTTTTTTTTTAGATACTTCTAGTGATCAAATATTACAGAGATCAATTTTTTTCCATTTTAATTTATGTTGGACGTAAACAAAATTATTGAAATTCAAATCAAAAACTTTGGCGCGGAAACGCGAGGCTTCAATATGACAGCGCTTGTGACGTCAAGATTTCGTAATCAACAAACGCAGCAAACGAACTCCTGCTGACGCAGTGCTATTTTTGTGTTATTTAAAACTGGGAAAGCTTTCTTTTCGTGAAAATTGTCGCGATGGATGAAGAACATTGTATCGAACTGCTTTTGTAAATTTCGTTCCACTTGCAAGTTCCCTTTTGACAATTTTGTTTACAGAATCATGGAAGCACTGTTATGGCGGGAAATTTTTGAAGTGAAAACTTCTTTAGAATCGTTGGGAGTGATTTGAGACGATGAAACGGAAAAGCGACCTGAAACGAAAAAGCAACACTTTTTTAACACGCTTATATTACCACACAACAAGAACCTGGAACAAGCCAAGTGAGCTGGAACAAGTCTGGAAAATGTCTGGATAAATCTGGATGAAGTCTGGAAAAGTCTGGAAATCTCTGGAAACGTCTGGAAAGAGCTTGGAAATTTCTGGAAAGGGTCGGAAAAATTCTGCCAAAGGTCCCAAAAGACCTGGGGATCATTTTCCAGAATCCGGATAAGTCTGTACAAGTCTGGATAAGGTCTGGATAAATCTGGATAAAGTCTGTAAAACTCTGGAAAACTCTGGAAAAGACTTGGAAATTTCTGGAAAGGGTTGGAAAAATTCTGAAAAAGGTCCCAAAAGACCTGGGGATCATTTTCCAGAATCCGGATCAGTCTGAACAAGTCTGGATAAAGTCTGGATTAATCTGGATTAATCTGGATGAAGTCTGGAAAACTCTGGAAACCTCTGGATAAGTCTGGATAATGTCTGGAAATCTCTGGAAACGTCTGGAAAGAGCCTGGAAATTTCTGGAAAGGTCGGCAAAATTCTGCCAAAGGTCCCAAACGACCTGGGGATCATTTTCCAGAATCCGGATCAGCCTGTACAAGTCTGGATAAATCTGGATAAAGTCTAGAAAACTCTGGATAAGTCTGGATATTGTCTGGAAAAGTCTGGAAACATCTGGGAAAGACTTGGACATTTCTGGAAAGGGTTGGAAAAATTCTGAAAAAGGTCCCAAAAGACCTGGGAATCATTTTCCAGAATCCGGATCAGTCTGAACAAGTCTGGATAAAGTCTGGATTAATCTGGATGAAGTCTGGAAAACTCTGGAAAGCTCTGGATAAGTCTGGATAATGTCTGGAAATCTCTGGAAACGTCTGGAAAAGGCCTGGAAATTTCTTGAAAGGGTCGGAAAAATTCTGGAAAAGGTCCCAAAAGACCTGGGGATCATTTTCCAGAATCCGAATCAGTCTGTACAGGGTGTCCGAATTTGGATGGTTTTAATAGGAAACGTCAATTTCTGAGCGAGATACAAAAAAATAAACCCCCCACTCCGAGGCTCAGATTTCTTGAAATTTTGATTGGTGCAAACCGCATTTTGATATCTTCAACCGTTTAGCCGCTAGAGGGCGATTCTCGATTTTGAGCAATACTATGAAATCTTCATAACTTTTTTGTTTATGAAAATAACTGATTTCCGTAAAAACTTCCTAGAAGCACTTTTTCAAGCAGAATTCAGTGACGTTTCCAGTTTTTTTCTATTCGGCCTCGATTTCAAGATATTGACCAAAATACGATTTTTTTCAATGGGATACCCTATATATTAATAGTTCATTAGAAAGCTCTGCTTTTTCTGATTTCAATGATACAAATTTCGATAGGTTTATCTCTAACAGTTTTCGAGAAAAAAATATTTCGGCTTTTGTCATAAGAAAAAATGAGTTAGAAAGAGACCTTTCTCAGTTTCCTTACAGATATAAAGTCCTTTTCTTACACATTGCTTCTTATGACAAAAACCGAAATAATTTTTTTTTCTCGAAAACTATTAGAGATAAACCTATCGAATTTTTATCATTGAAATCAGAAAAAGCCGAGCTTTCTAATGAGCTATTAATATATAGAGTGTCCTATTGAAAAAAACCAGACTTTGGTCAATATCTCGGAGTTGGGACCAACTAGAAAAAAACTGAGAACGTCACTGAATTCTGCTTTAAAAAGTGCTTCTAGAAAGTTTTTACGGAAATCAATAATTTTCATAAACAAAAAAGTTATGATGGTTTCACCTTATTGCTCAAAATCGAGAATCGCCCTCTAGCGGCTAAACGGTTGAAGATATCAAAATGCGGTTTGCACCAATCAAAATTTCAAGA
This sequence comes from Ceutorhynchus assimilis, assembly GCA_917834065.1. Classification (NCBI taxonomy): domain Eukaryota; kingdom Metazoa; phylum Arthropoda; class Insecta; order Coleoptera; family Curculionidae; genus Ceutorhynchus; species Ceutorhynchus assimilis. Next base: position 38,602,545 of record OU892280.1, on the reverse strand, counting down.
AATTTGAGCCTCGGAGTGGGGGGTTCATTTTTTTGTATCTTGCTCAGAAATTGATGTTTCCTATTAAAACCATCCAAATTCGGACACCCTGTACAAGTCTGGATAAATCTGGATGAAATCTGGAAAACTCTGGAAAGCTCTGAATAAGTCTGGATAATGTCTGGAAATCTCCGGGGCTGACACGCTTTTATAATACATCGAACTAAAAAGTGAAAAATAAATATATTTTTTCTGCGATTGACAAGAAATGTCAGCATTTTTGACCGGTTGACACGTCGCAAAACTCAATATTCTGGTATTTTAATTATGTTTCAATAGTTGCTAAGGAATCAATGAATAACAATACGGGAAACACTTTTCCGGCCTAGGCCGGGAAAGTGATTCTCGTACTGCTGAATAATTGGAACCAAAAGAAAAACATTTAACAGGTATTTAACCGATCGCAGAAAAAATAGTATATGTATTTCGGTGGAAAAGCACATTCTCGGCCTTCGGTGTTTGCCGGCCTCGGCTTCGCCTCGCCCGTCAACTTACACCGTCGGCCGAGAATGTGTCACTTTTCCACCTAAATACACAATATACTATTATGTCCAATTGACCAATAAAGTGCTATTTATAGAACAGTTTTACGTCAATAAAGTAGCACTTTATTTTTCTGTAAAATATTGTGCTACCTTATTCCGTACCTGGACTACCTGACAACCTGCCAAGGTGAAACAGGTATACTCGAATTTAAATTTTTTCATTCAATTTTTTTAATTTTTAATTAAAACCAGTCGCAATCGTACTTAAAATCATGTATATAACGCTTACATAAACAGGCTTTATTGACTCATCATTTAATAAAATTATTCGTACAATAAAGCCTTACTTTATGTACAGGGTGAGTCACTATATTTTGACACCCACCTGCAGCCGTAATTACAGGTGATAGGTGAAAGGTGTAAATACAAAAGTTGTAGCATTTTATCTGAACCACCAGAATTTTTATTTAGATTGCAAAAATAAGCAACACAAAATAAAAAAATATGTCAATGTTCCCTTTTTTCAAATGGAATGCACTTTATTTTTTTTCAAATTTTTAAAGTTCTAGTTTATCTGATTCAGATTATATAATATAATAATTTTTCCTTCAATAGTTTTGGAAATATCTGGAGTTTAGTTATTCAAAGACCTATTCACGTATCAGAATGTTTTGTGAATAGGCGACAGGTAAATCAATGTAAAATATATTCAAAAAACTACTGTCTTTGAATAACTTACCTCCAGATATTTCCAAAACTATTGAAAGAAACATTTACATGTCACATAATCTGAATCAGAAAAACGAGAACTTTAAGAATTTGGAAGAAAATAACGGGCATTCCATTTAAAAAAGTGAACATCGACATATTTTTTTACTTTGCGTTGCTCATTTGTTCAATCTTATTAAAAATTCTGGCGGTTCAGATAAAATGCTATAACTTTTGTATTTACACCTTTTACCTATCACCTGTAATTACGGCTGCAGGTGGGTGTCAAAATATGGTGACTCACCCTGTACAGTCGTGAGAACAAAAAGTGGCACACCCGACTGACAGGTCTTGTCATTTTTTGCTATTTTGCGTAAATCAGTGTTTTATGTACAATCGATTTTTTGTCAAATATGAAAATCCCTGTCATTGCCGTAGGTATAGCTGGTAAGCCCGTTTTACAATAGGAAAAAACGGGTGTACAACTTTTTATGCTCACGATTGTACTTGTTATATAAATAGCTATTATCTATCCTTGCTGTTAAAGTATCATTTTATCTAGCCTTGCGTTAAAGTTCTACTTTATCTACTATTTTTAGTTGAACGAAGGCTACTTTACCAGTAGCTATGGAAAAAAAAAGATTTTGCTATTTTTGAATTAATTTTTCCAAAGTTCAGAGATATTATATGTACATCCTTCTGGTTTTAAAAATATAACCTAAACCTATTAAACCAATTATTTTGCTGTCCAAATAAGCCATAAATCCATGAGCCACGGAGGATAGTCATAAATCCCGGTAGTGTTTTAAACAGACGTCATTTAATTGATTTTTTTTTTCCGATGGAAATTTATAGGGCTTTCAAACGCAAAACAAGGGACAGCGCGGTCTCCCGAAATAATAAATTGAATAGCCAGAAAGTGGTGTACGCTCCGGAAAAATTCCAGGTAACCGTATTTTTAATCAAGTGTGGGCCCATTTTTTTGGGAAATGTCCTCGGGACATTTTCGGATAGGGAGGTTTTGTCATTGTCCAGAACGACGTTATTGATAGAGAGGGAGGCAATTTTGTACAGCTTACGCAAAGTGAAAAAATTATCCAGAATTCAGGCTAGATCCAGTTTTGACAAAACCATTTGAAATCGAGCGCATTGATTTATTTTCTCGTGTAAAGATATGAACGATTTTAAAATTTCTTTCATGATAACGTAACATACATTATCTCATGCACCTCTCCAAAATATTCAAACCCGTTATGGCCAAACCCAATATTTTGACAACCATTAAAAATAATAAATCGATTCTCTCAACCCATTACACAATGAATTAACTCAATTACGTCAACTATACATGGAATGCATTCGCCCTGATAAAAATCCATTCGGGAGATAATTTTCATCAATCACAATAAGAGGTGATGGTCAACATTTTTATGATCCCTTCGGCTTTAAACGATTTGAATAAAGAGTAATGATCATTTTTCACCGTGTCATTCATGGCGGCCCAGATGCACAAAGGCATTTATGATGACAGCCGAAATTATTAATTTCTTTTTTACTTGCCCGTATCTAATTTAATTACGTGACTATAGGATTTTATTGTGGTTTGATTCACAGACGATTGTTATTTATTGTGCTTATACCAGGTGATGCAATATAAGTATAACACCACTGTAGGTAGGTACGTTGGATTACCTACTCTGTAAACTTCAGGGGATATTAACAAGTTTTCAGACTTCCATTATATAAATCATACTCATTCAACATTGTACGTTGGATTTGCTCTGTGAACTAGTAAACTTCTCTTACCAGGAAAAATACATACCTATTCAAAGTGAATCTAGAAAAAAATAATTGAGCATCCAATATATTGTGTGCTTTAATCAAAATATTTAGAAAACATCTAAACCTTATGCTCCGGTCAAGTTTCATGAGGAGGTTTCTCTCCTAAATTTAAATTTTATTTCATTGAAAACCTAATTTTAGACTGATGTACCGGATTCACGCATACCAGATAACCACGAGATTACTATTAACCAAACTCTAGTAATGTGATATCGATGTAGAATTTCAGCAGAAGAGACTAAATGTAATGTACGAAAGACCTGTATAATCAAAATAATTAAAATAAACAAAACAATAATACAATAATTTTCGACATCAATGAAGGTTGAACTCGAGGTTGAACTTCTGAGCCTACCGGTAGGTTCACAATAATTTAATAGGTTCCCATTTATCCAACCAGTGCAAAAAAGATGTATCCTTATCTTTACATATTACATGCTTTTAGAAAAAAATGCGGATACCTACACTCAGTGCGCACTGATTGACAAATGGAAATCGCCATAAGAATCCGTCGCCTACCTATTGTGCATATACAGGGCGTTTCACGAACATCGAAACAGGAGCATTTTAGGGTATTTTAAGATCGATTCAAAACAAAAAACGCTCGGACACGTCATTTTTGTATTCAAGAGGGAAACTTTTTGATTCCATCCGTATTTCGCTAAAGTGAACCCCTTGGGTGGGATGACTTTCTCCCCTCTTTTTTATATAGGGGAAGATGGGTCGAGTAATACCTTGAAAGGTATTTTGATTCTCGTCACAACTGCGTATTTTTTTTTTTGGAAATCGAATTATTAGTTCTCAAGATATTCACTGTCAAAGTTGCCATGGGCTAAATAAGAAACAATCTTCTGGCCCTGTTATTCTCAAATCAACATTTTCCTGACTTTCCTCTCGGACACATGAATTTTAATTTTTTGTGTGCTTCTGAAAAAATTAAAATTGTCTTATTGTCCACCCTGTATGGTATAAATGATGTTTCTGTTCATCAGCACGATACCATATACTTTGAAGACCAAACAATGCGCCCCAATGTGCTTCAAACCGCAATCAAAAATCTATATATATATATATAAAAATTAATGCCACTTTTCGTTGTAATTTTATAACTCAAGAACGGGCTCACCTAGCCAAACCAAATGTTTAGGCTTTGTTTATATTTAGTAAAATTGCCGCCGGGTTAGCTAGTCTCTTATAATTTCTGAGATAGGTACTTGACTTCAAAAATAGGCAAAAAATTTCTTCATGCGTATCAAACTTTCAGCAGTTTATTTGAAAAAGGCTTTCCACGTTTTTAGAGGATTTACGCTTTCGAGAATCTTCTCTTTGAAGTTTGGCGAGCAATCAGAGATTCAAAAAAAATTTAAATTTCAAGATGTTATATACTCCTGGACAAAATTATCGCACCACTGCTTATGGTGCTTATGTGCAGTGGTGGTGCGATAATTTTGTCCAGGAGTATATGTGATAAAGGTTTTTTCACGTTTTTGGTGGGAGGTTTTTCATGTTTCTGGTGGATTTACCTTCCCGAGGATATTCTCTCTGAGATTCGGCGTCCAGCGAGCTGCTGCGAGCAGAGCGAGCAATCGAAGATTTAAAAATATTTTGAACAAGGAGGTGATATATTTGAAAAAGGTTACGTTTTTAGTGGTTTGCGCTCCCGAGCATTCTCTCTTTGAGGTTTGGCGAGCGTAGAGAGCAATCTAATACGCAAAGCAAGAGCTGACTGGTAAGATATACGGATTCTAAAGTAACAAAACACCTTCAGTAGGCGCTTGATCAATTGACGAAAAAGGACCTACCAGTAGGCGCACAATCGGTGGATGAAAAAGGACCTACTGGTAGGCGTAAGATCGTTGGATAACAAAGGACCAGCCGGTAGGCGTAGGGTTCACTCCCGATAAATTATAGTAGAATGGCTTTTCAACCATTGACGCCACATACATACCATATCGTAAAGCTTTTGGAGCAACATGATAAATAATGTACTCAAGTCACTGAATACTATCAAACGAAGCCTCAAAACGCGAATATCATAGCACAAAAATAATCCGAGTTAAGGCCAGATAGATAAATCAGTAATCGCAGAGCAAGCGCTCTCGGGAAAACTAAACCAAATATTGTTCAACATCGCCGAGGCCTCGGACCTAGTACCAAACTGCTATCAAAAAGTTCCCATAGAAGCAATAGAAATCCAAAAGCACCACCAGAATTTTGAGAAAGGGAATCCAGCCTCAAAGAATATCACGTGTCCGAGGGATCAATCACGTAGCAGCAACGGATCACCGCCCTTTTTCCCCAATACAAGCACCTCAATAGGAGTATTAAGCGCAGAATCAAATGGCTTAAGTTCAAGTTTTGAATCTCGAAAAGTTTACCTCTAGTAAAATAGGAACTCGATATAGACTGAAATATTTGAAAGATTTCTGCTTCTTTACAAATCGTCGAAGTGATGCCCTCAGGTATTTTCCTCCAATTTTCCAAAAGAGAGGACATATTCATTCTACTTACATAAGCTAAAAGATCACGACGTACTTGACTTGGTCGAAAAAAATCAAGATGTAGGTAAGGCGAGAGCACAGCACAGACAAATCTCCTACAAGAAATGTTGACTGAAACTGCTGCACTCAAGAAACAAATAGATGGAGTGCTGCACAAAACTGCGAAGTGTTTAATTACAGCTTTCTCTAAACAAAAGATTTCTTCTTCATTCTGAATCACCCCTATGGATACGGAGATACCCAAAGGGACATCGACACCGTTCTTTGGAAGACCAACGTACCTACCAGTAGGACGAGGACAAGCTACTCCACTAAGCTGGACAGAGCAATTTTCACAAATGTTTTAGAATACTTTAAGAGCCGTGACAATGCTATCAAATAGGGAGAATGGTGACACGAACCACATGCCCGTACAATTTTTGATTGAAGCGGCACTTAGGAGAGGTTGAATAGCTTCAGCAAACCACCACCAGGTAAAAAAGTTACAAGATAAGATTCAAGATTAAGAATAGAAGCATTCCAGAGATCTGAGAACGTGGAACTAGCAGTTTAATCTCTACAGTCTGGAGTCTTGAAGCGCATCACGCTGAAATGTATAGTAACTAGCCCAATGCCAACAAGGCCAAACGAAGAACTTGCCAGGGAACTTGGAGCTTGGGTTACGGAAAATGAAGAACTAAGGTGGTAATACCTATAGAGTCCAAAGAACTGAAAGTAATATGATAGCACCCAGCCAGCATATAACAAGAGTAAGTAAAGAAGATAGGATCAGCTGGTGGGATCAAAAAATGCAAGGACTGAACATTAATGATTTTTTTTTGCGTGGCAAATACAGAAGTATCTAAGAAGAGACATCTTTCCACAATTACACCGAGTCAATGCTATGGTACTCTGATGAAAGTAAAGCTGAACATTTGGCAGCTACTTTGGAGTAGGAAGGCATAACCAAAATGATTAACCGCCAATAGATTACTTTTACTGGTAAAAGCACAACGCAGCAGGAATTGCGTCAATGCCTAGGTAATCCAGAAGATCATCAGAGATCCTAAAGCCCGGAAGGTACAAGGCTTCGAAGCAATTTCCAGCCATAGATGATTAAGAAGACACCTAAGAGGGATCTTATGGCTTTGACCAATTTGAGCAAATCTAGAACCAGACGGAAGTGATTAGGGTTGGGGCAAAACTACTACAAGCACTCAGAACAGTAGAGTACATCACCACCGTATTTCAAGAGCTATCGGCGCAGTTCTGCTGTATGTCGAATGAGTCCTCAGTCGAGTATGGTACAATGATGAGCTAATATACAATATGAAACAAACCTTACTACGAATCAAAGACTTGCAAGTTGAAGCCTACCCCAAGGGATAGTTCACAGCTATACTCTATCTTCAAACTACGACATTCCAAAGACCGTATAGACTATAGGATTGCATTTAACTCAGAACCCCTGGATAGAACAGTCGGAGACAGACACTTATTAAGGCCGTATCAGACGTGCCGTTGCCGATTACTATTAACGATTACGATTGGGAATTCGACCAATCAAATTGTACCTGCTTCTGGTTGCGATTGCCGTTGTATGTTTAGGTTGGAGTCTAAATTTTACGAGGCCGTTCTGAACCGTAGCCAATGAAAGCGCTTTATGAACAGCATGTGTCATGGGTCTAAACGTCACTTTTTTATTTTTCAATTTATCGCTTCTGGTACTGCACCCAAACCGATTTTGTTTGGATCTTTCTCTTTCCTCTTCTTCCAATATAACCATATAGCACAGCAACGCAGAAGAAACTTTCCGACGACGTTCGGCGCTGTACTTTGAATATTTTAGCTGCGACATTTTGACGTTATAAACATTCCAAGTGACCAGTAATCGGTAACGGAACGGTGTCAAGTGTGATTGCAACCGCGACGGTAACGGCAACGGCTAACGGAATCGGCAACGGCACGTCTGATACGGCCTTAACACAGAAAAGTCAATCTATCGTATTGTCAACTGGTGAAATGTACCTAATCACCCTGTAAATACAATTAACATAAATATCTAAGCTATGGCTGACCAATTTGGTCAGTATTGTTGTAAACGCGCGTATTGTTGACATCTCACAAATATAAAATATCGAAGCACAGCCAGCAACGATATCCGTTTGGATCAAGCCCATCAAACATTTTTCAGTCGGCGGTCAGTCGGCCGAGCGCTTCTATGCCGATATGAATTCTTCTTCCCATTGTTGACATCTTGCGCTGGCCCGATTCGTATGTGTACCCGCGGCCTTCAGTCTTTAGCATGAATCTTCGTAGGAGAGGCTCATAAACGGGCGTTTGCTGGCAAGATAGCGGCAATTGATGTTTAGACGGACTAGCCCTTGATGGCAAGACTATTTTTCCAGTACCAATCAATCGACATATCGGGTCTTCAAAAAAAAAAACCTTTGACTACGAAAACGTACGTCGCATTATTGTTTCTTCATTGGTCTGGTTTTTTGACATACCATTTTGACATTGAAGTTCATTGACAAAATTAAAGAAAAATATTGCTGAGACATACGTTCAAAAAATCATAGCAATCTTCGATGGTTTTTTTTTTTTGAAGACCCGATATTGGGTCCTATGATTGAACGTTTACGTTATCCGTAACGTACATGTTAGGCCGAGTTTTAACAGTAACGATGCAAGTTCGTATGATGGAAAGTTTTTCATAACAGATTACTGTTATTTCCTTCCTGTTATGTTCTAATTTAACATATCTCCTCAACAGCCCCGAAAAACATGCCGTTAAGTGCTTAACGTTCATGTTACCAATGTTTTTTTATTTTTTTAAAGATCCTATTTTGAATGACGGGGTAATTAATTTACATAATACAAGAAAAGAATCAAACTAGGAGGTACCTAGGTTATAAACTTCATTACTATTTTATGTTAATCAATTATGAGGTACATAACTTTAATATTAATTCACTATTTAAGAACTGAATTGAACACTCAAAGAAGGCATATACCAGAGATCAATTGAAACTCCTGATAAGGCTTTATTACTAAATATACTAGACCAAAAGAATCGGTGCAGTTTATAATTGCAAGAATAAGGCCCCATTTTGATATTCCTCAAAGACCAAGGATTTCATCCATTCCGGTTGAACTGAAGGTCTAAATTCTAAAAGTTTATTCTGAATTCTTAGTATAATTGCAACTGTTTTTCATTTTATATAAGGCAGTGGTTCTAGTAGTGCTTTTATTTTCGTGTACAAATGATGTCCACTCATCAGAGGTGTTTTCTCGCGTCTCGAATTTTTGAAATTTTTTTCAAAACTGGTTTGAAACAGTTTCACAATGACATCATAACTTCTCGGCGCTGGACAATGATTCAAAAACATGGATTGGATTGTATTTCGGAACGGTTTGAACCAATTTTGTATGACGTCATGGGTTCATCGCGAGAATATACTATATTTCCTTCGACCATTCAAAGCTGTTTTGAATCAGTTTTAAAAAAGTGAACACGAGAAAACAGCTCTGATGTTTTTTGGGGTCCAACACCCAGGGCATTTATATGATTTGGAAATGCTAGCTAGGTCCCCATACTGTTTCACAAATATTTTAGATATTCTTTTCACCCTAATAAATTGAATAAAATGTAAAATGAGCTACAAAAAAATGTAATTTAATTGTTTGTTATTGTTGTTTCAAGAAAAACGTCACTTTTGAAACCAAAGTGAAGCTAGGTACAAATACCTTCTTCCATTCTTAACAGCCAGCTTAACATTTTCTGTTATCGATTTCGTCAATCATACCAAAATAACATCCACTGTTATTTTATATGTTATCAATTCCCTGTTAGCATAACATAACAGGTTTGTGTTAATTTTAACGTAAATGTTCAATCATAGGACCCATTATCCGTTCGGGAAAGTAACCTAACCCACAAAAATGTCAAAGATTTAGCAAACATACTTATAATGAACGCAATTGTAATTAAATAAGAATTTTTCTAAAATTTAAAGATTTTGAGTAAAAGAAAAATTTTAATTCAATTACTGCGCTGATAGCTAAATTCCTTGAAATTTTTGTTTATTAGGTTATTGTAGCAAACCAAGTGTTTACTTATAAATTATGGGTAAAAAATGTCAAAAAATTCCAAAAAAGAACTAATAACTTACGAGGGGTGTACACGAGAGAGCGTTTTTAAAAAACTTTATTTGACTAATACAATAGAACTGACTTAAATCTAAAAGTTACTCCTTTTATAATATAAAAAATAAGCTGAATAGAACAATATAAATGCTGAATTGGAGTTCTCACGGGATATAACTCCTCCATCCTAAGTTAAAAGCATACCAAAAAAGGTATGGTTTTATACAATGGAAAAAATAAAGAAAATGCTAAAAGAAAAATATGATTAAACTAAATAAGTAAAAGTAAAATTGTTAAATTACAATATCGTCTTCTAACGAGGCTTTTTGGGCACGTTTAAGGCGATGTTTCAAAAGTAATCTTGATCCGATTCGACCAATGGTATTTCCAAGATGAAGGTGATAATCAGGCCCTTTGAATAACCTTTAATCTCGATTATTTTTTCGTAGTTCAATATGTTATCAATATTGGCTTCTAATGGTAACACGTCATCCACTAATTGATTTTTGAATCTACAAATTTCTTTTATTAGCTCTAATGGATCGATTATTGAATTATGGAGCGCATTGATTTTAGCAAATGAGATAGCTACTGTTGGGGCCTTCAATAAAACTCTTTTTAGTGGACTGTAAACTCGTTAATTTATTATTTTATAAGGATTGAACTAAAGTACAACTTTGTCTAGCCGCCATGCTGAAGGATGAGAGAGAGGCGTCTCGTGCAACGTGCAACGTTGCCATCTCAAAAACGAATACATATTTTTAGGTACGCCTTGGCATACCGGCCGCCTTGAAAGGACATGGCATGTGAACTTTCAAAAAAAAATCAATAACAAATATTATTAAAGCTAGATGGCTAACATAACAAATAACACCTAACCCTACAAAATTAAACATAACATTTTGTTTGCAAAATATAAAAAATATTGCATAGTTATTTCACCCATAAAGCACAGTATTTTCTAGTTAATACATAATATAACAAAAACAATAAACTAGCACAAAGATTCAGTGCCTTGAAATTTCCAAAAATAAATACATAATTCTATATAAATAAATACAATTCATTCAAATTCAAAAACCTGGAAAAATCACTTACTTAATAAAAAAATAGTATATTGTTGTATTAGGAGTAGAAGCTTTACTTTTTTGTGCTGAAGCGGTAGGTTTGCAAGCCGAACGTAGTGAGGCCCCAAGTAGCACATAATATGGGGTAAGCATCGTTTTTCAGTTGGGCCAATATTTATTCATTTTTGTTGCTAAATCAACACAGAACCAATATTGGGGCAACGTTAGTTTTAACTATGTGGAAACAATATTTAAAAATAATCTTGTACCAATATTGTTTTCATAGATTAATTAACTCTTCAGTAATTTGAATATTGGCCCAAGACTTCTCACTACAATATTGATTTATGAAATATTGGCCAAATATTACATTTTATATTATTGAAACAATATTGTAATATAATATTATTTCAATATTGGCATTCAATTTTTTATTGATATTTAAATTCACTTCAAAAACTTTGTACACCCAATATTTATTTCCAATTTTTTCGCAATATTGATACTTTTTGAAAAGCCCAATGAAGGGCCAATATTTACATACTAATTTTTACCAAGGTTAGATTTTCTGAGTTGAAAATGTTGGTCCAATATAGGGTATTCAATGTGCGCACTTGGTGTGCCGACCAAAAAATAGATGGAGACTCTGTCTTCACTTTACCTGTCTTAAACCTGGTTCCAGGATGAAGCCAAAAATTGGTTGTTTTCTCTCTGCGGGACCCTGGCGGGACTTAACCATGCTGATGACTTGTGATACAGCGAAACGGGTCCACGGATGGTCCGGAGAAAACACTTCTTAGTCGGTCCTTATAATTGGTCCGTTACCTTAATTAAATATAATATAAAGCCAAGATTTACATACGTCTCCGGGCCAATATTGGTAATTTCAATTGGCTCTATATTGCATAAAGTTCTTGATATGATATTGATTATTTCTTTTTGGGCCAACATTTGGTTACGTTATTGTACCAACGTTCGTATTTGTTTTTGGGTATATATTGACATACGTTCTTGGACAAATATAGCAGAATGTCCACATCTTTTATTGGGCCAACATAGAGAATCTGACTTGGGCCAATAAATCGTAGTTATTGTCCCAATATTGACCCAACATGGGAGTGCTACTTGGGGCTTGCAATACTGCTGAAGCACAAAAAAGTGCTTCTACTCCGTATGCAACACGCTATTTTTTCTCCAAACGAATGGTGTAATCTCGGGGCAAGTGGATGGTTGAGCGGCAGTAAAAGTACGAGCGGCACTAAAAGTACTTCTACTGCCGCTCCAGCGACACTAAAAGTACTTTTGCTGCCGCTGGGGTTGCCAAGTAGCATAGAAATTAAATTTCTACCACCTCGACAGGTGTTAACCCGCTGGATTTGCCTAGAAATCAAATTTCTGACATCTTGACAGAAGTTAACAAAGTGACATTTTTCTGACGTTTGGAGAAAAAAACCTTTACAAATTTCTTTAGGGTTCTCAAAATCACCCGAGGACTATATTATATGTATTTTGAGTTTACAAAGCAACAACAAACCGACTAAAAGGGAAAAAAATACCCAAATAAATTGCAAATATAGGTACATTAGATTCAAAATTGCATCACCCAATCTCCGAAATTACTTCTTTACAGAAAAAATAGGGTGATGCAAATCTTTTCAATCTATGTGCATATTTCATATAGATAAATCGAGATTAAAAAGTGGAAAATCAATGTTTTTATTTCCTTGAAATTGGCTGGAATTATTTTTATAAACTTACCTTAATAATATAAAATTTCCAGTTAGGTTCCCTTTCCAGTTTGGTGATAGCGGGGGCGATGGCCCCAAACGCCAAACTAAAAACAGTGATGCCGCCTGCCTGAGCCTCTCAAAAAAGACACTCACAGTCACAAATATCACTGCCACACAGTCCGAAGTTCCAAATAAGTTTAAATTATTTATTTCCAGTCCAAAAAACAAATTTTTTTGTGAATTTAATTTCTCTAAAATGGCGGTCGGCCGTCGGCAACTTACATCAAAAGAGGAATAGAGGAGAGGACGCCGGACTCGGACTGGCTTGGCTTGACTGGATCATCTAATTCGAAATATCACCACGCGCGGCGTTAAGAAAATAGGCGGCAATTTCAAAATATGTAAAATCATCTTTATGCTAGCAACTTGCCGTATCCCTGAAGATGCTTGAATTTTATAAATTCCTCGTGAACTAAATACTCGGCGCAGATATTACTTGCCGTATTGGGCAAGTAGGAATAGTACCGATGCCAGCAGATATGAGACGATGCCAACGATCGGCCGATAGTATGCAGACGGATTATTTGCTGGGAGCTCCTCTCGGAAATACCTTATCCCAGGAAGAGTAGCGAACCGTCCCCAGGGATACCTTACGGGGACCAGTCAGAGTATCGCAATAGTTGAATCGAGCGATTGCCTACGGAAGCCCGGTCGTGCAATCTGTCTTCCGAGTTCTTAGTTCATAGTTCGGTCATAGTCAAAACTCGGAATTTCTGATTTATAGGCTTTTTACGTTATATTTAGGATGACGTCACATTTAGTAAATTTCTGCTGCCAACCTAACAAAACTAAAACTAATTTACAACGCATTTAAAGTAGGGCAATTTCAGATGTTTTTGGTTGGCAACGGTGCGCGACGTTGCATGATTTATATCGAATTTTATAAACATTTTCAAATAATGCGTGTCGATTCATTTCGTTATTTTAAGCTGTCAGTCGTCTTGATAAATTATTATTAACTATTTTGTATAATTCTAATTAAGTGCCAAAAATACGTTACAGTTAGAAAAAAGTTTTTTCAAGAATTCAGTACTTCTTCGTAGCGTAAACTTACTCAGAAAATGCCAGCAGGTTTGTCGGAATCGGCCTCAGAAAAAGGTGTATACATAATAACGTATTTCCAGCAGGAACGCGACCATTTTTGCTTCTTACTGCTGTGAGGCATGTAAGTAGATTACCTATTTTCCGTTTCGTTTGACAGAAAAGACCTATCTATTTTTACCTGGTATGCGCGCGCAACATGAGGCAAGTCTTTTTATTAGCTAACTAGTACAGGTGTGAATTCTTCGTTTTGCACGCTGGACATCTCCTTGTCCTTGTTCATTGCTAGTGGTCTGACAAAAATAAAAGTACGGTTGATATTCAACTTGACATAGCTTGACAAGTGACACTCACTTGAAATTTTCATTGATAAATACGTTGCAAAACACACGGTTTTTCTTCTTCTCTTTTTATCCCGTGCAAATAAGGAGGATGGATTGCCATACGTAAGTTTAACAAAATTTGGTACATTTTGCCTCGTCTTGTGCAATGAGCGTTCTGTGTCTTTTTTTATCTAATGAAGTTTTCGTATTATTACCTCTTTGGTTGGTAAAATAGAAAGGTCTACTGTCACGTGACATTCTGATAAATTATAAGAAAAAAAATAGGCATTGACAACATTGTCTCTTTTTGTTCTATGACGTCATCCTAAATATAACGTAAAAAACCTATACTACGTCATAACTCGGAATTTCTGATTCACTACGTAAGAAGTCCGTTATCGATGTTATCGTTGAAAATTGTAAATAGGTAGTAACCTAAAAATTAGGTGTCCGGCTGGATTATTTTTATTTGCATTAGCGATGTGATTTTTAACAAAAAAAAACTGCATAGCAAAACCTTAAACATTCTACATGAAGCAGATAACCATTATTTTAGAGGCTTGTGTCCTCTGTCTCTCAGATCTTTGAAATACTTGATCCACCAATTTCTACCAAGCCGTCTTATTTGGGACCATCAACATTCAATTCTTTGATTAGATATAATATGTTCTTGCCTTGTATAAAGCTTTTTTGGCGTACAAGTGTATCGGCGTCAAAATATCAAAAATAGATTTGTGATAGAGAGCAACCATCGAGACCAACACACATATTTTCTGTTTCTAAAATCAGTTCTCACAGATTCACAGACAAAAAATATTGAAAGATATAACTAGTAGTAGGAAAGTAAGCAGTTCATTATTCGACTAACCCGTTTCCCACAAAGCTAGAAATTTTTTAAATGTTTTATTATCCGTCAATTAAGAGAGTAACGTTCTGGCAGGCATCTTGTGGTTGCGTGATAATCCCACAAGTGTGACGGTAGCAAAGTTGTTAATAGGGTCAATGGGTCAATCATTTATAACCTGCTTCCACAAGGCTGAAATTTTGAGGGAATCTCTTCCAAACTAGCAATAAATGAGCATTTCCGAGGTATGATGTAGTAAATCAGAAATGCCGAGTTGTGACGTCAGAACTATGAACTATAAGAACTCGGAAGGCAGATTGCACGACCGGGCTTCCGTAATTGCTCCCCATCAGCGCCGTCCTGATGCAGAGGCCATGTGGCGGGTCTACCTAATGGCTCTTTGGTAAGACAAAGACCCTGTAAAGAAACGTAGTCAATAAACGCTTTATTTGTCGTGTGTGTTGATGCCCCTTGACTAACCTATTCCCCGACGTCACTACATGAGCAAGCCCTATGTGACAGTATTATAAAGAAGACAACGCATTTTGCATATGTCAATATACACCGAAAAAAAGCATTCCTCAATTCAAAGTAATACGCACTTTATTCAATGAAATTGCGACTTTGGATATGGCCAAGTGAATATTCTCTTCAAAAAAGTTAAATATTTTCTTGTCATAGGATTGCTCGAATACTTTACTGGAAAGAAATAAGTTCTTGTCTCAAGAACACTATCCCAATGTATTGAACACAATTTCCTTGTCCCAAGGTAATTAATTTTCCAATTTTCTTGTTCCAAGAAATTTATTCGATTTCATTGAAGATCAAAGTACTTAGCTGAAGATCTCAATTTTTTCACTAGAGGTCATCAGCGCTTGAGTGAAGATGAGAATTTTTTGCCTAAAATCCATAGGTATTTGATGATAGGATTATTAGTCATAAAGAAACATCAGATTTTGTTTATTTTTGAAAATATTTATTAGCCTAAGAATTCAAACAATTTTTACAAAATATTGGCCCACTGACTAAAAGATCATTATTAGGTATACCTACTACTTATAAAATTTACATTAAATTATATACCTTCAAACTTTTGCAACAAGTGGGAGTAGTGGAACAACTTGTTTGCCTCCAAAAATTCTTGTATTGGGACCATCACAAGTATTTTCCAAAATCAAACTGGATTGCAAGATAATTTTGGTCCCCTGACGTTGACGCACTGATATCCTGGGCAACACCATAGGAAACGGGATATAACTGTTCACATTGAAAAGTAGTCACACGTTCGAGTAGGTCGTAGGAAGCACGTTACACTATACTGCTAGCACTACACAACTGGGTTGGAGGGTATCGGCAGAAACTTGAATTTTGAATAAGATTTTGGAATATTCCATCAAAAAACAAGATTCTTGGCCCAAATAACAAGGAGCTTAACAATTATGCAATACAAGATTATTCTTGGTATAAGAGAATATAATTTCGCCTGAAAGAAATGTCATTCAAGAGTAATTTTAAAAAATATCAAGAACCACGAAATTCTCAACTCAAAGTAATTTTTCTTTATGCAGTAGATTAACTCTTGATATAAGATAATTTATTTCAAGATCACTGAATACCTTTGAGGTAAGGGGAGCTGTTTTTTTCAGTGTAGATATTGAGGCAAGGATATACGATGGGGCACCGAAATTGAGTACCTAGGTATGGATGCTAGCTACACTATTACTGGGAATTGTCATACAGAGAGAATGGAGAAAAACCGAAGCGGCAAAGGCCCCACGCTATCCAATACTTTTTCAGAAGTCTAAATGGACACTCGGCTCAGGAACAGATACATAGTATATCACAAGAATCCATCCCACACAGACTAGGGACATGAAGATCACAGAGGGACTTGGTTGGGTTGAGTTAAATTGCCTTCCTGAGAAGTTTATTTTCCGTCAGGATTAAACCTGATTGATTGGTCGTTAAATGGTTGTAGCTATTGGTTATTATTCTATTAGAAAAGTCTCATTACCTTAGTTCTTTGGGACAAGGTGTAGTCAAGTCGGTTTGGGCTGGTATTATTTTCGATGAAAGGATACATATACTTACATACCGGTGAAGGTGTTTTGACATTATTATCTCTTTAAAAGAATCCACCATCTACAAAAACAACATTACTCTAGTTTAAAACTGCAGGAGACAAGACGGCAAATACTTCTTGCCCTGCCTTATTGTTTTTGACAATACCGAAGTCCTGGTCCAACACCATCCTGGAGAACTGAACAAAAAAAACTACGCAGTTTTCATATTATGATTTGTTATTATTGGGTTTTTTAACATTATTATAGAGAATTGCTTTACATTGCGAAAAAGCGGAAAACAACATTTTATACGGAAATCACGGTCCAAAAACTAACCCATAAAATATGTAAACATTTATCTTTGTCCGATTTCGGCGGCGTTTTACTTTCGGGAAGTCGCGATCATATTTTCCAGCGGGTTACAGAGGGTGGCAATCGCCTTTATGGGGCTGCCCTCGCCGTTTATTTTCTATTTGCTACTGCGCCCTCTATAATAAGGTTAGCGAAATTGAAAACGAAATAAATCGCTTACGTCTGAGTCCCATAAATTGTTTTGCCTTTGCGAGTGAAGAACAAATAAACCAAATGACATAAATATAGTAACAATTGGTAAAACAGAAAGGCTACGTGTTAAAAATTATAGTCACTTTTGTGTGTGTTTTTTTTTTGATATGATAATAGTACGGGATACGAGGCCTATTTCATCAAATCATTTTACACCGTCTTGCATTGTTATCATCAGTTAGATAAAATGGTACTGAAACGCACTTGTGCAGGGAAATAGATGGGAGTGGGGGATTTAGCTGAAAAAAATGTTTCAGAAAATGTCGTCATAAATTAGGAAAATATATAATTATACACCGTCTTGCATTTATTTATTGAGTCAGTTTGTACACAAACAAAATTGAATTACCACATGCAAGACGTTTTTATGGGGGTTTTAGGGTTGCAATAGAAGATGGAAATTGTCAATTTGTGAGAGGGGTGGAAAATCATTTTACACCACTCCATTGTTGATTTAGATTAAAGCTTGAATGTAGAATAGCTACTGGATACTGATATAAGACGTCCTGTGGAGGGATAACGGGCTGCAAGACGGATGTCAATGCGTTGTCTCATGAGGGAGTGAAAATTTATTTTACACCACTTCATGCTTATGTCCGCCGGAAGAATATATGTTAAAAAATGGTAATACATCAGTCCAAGACGTTTTTTCGGGGAAAAAAGTTAATAAATCCGTTTTCTTTTTTTACTGAACTTTTGAGTTATTTACTGAACCGTTCACTGTTCATTCTTTTCTAAATCATACAGATGGAAAAGGACAGTTGACATAGCGGCTCAACAGGGGAGTCTGCTGAATACAGGAATTATAATTTCTGTTTACAATTCCAGGCAGATCATTTTTTTGCTGCTTTAAAATCAAATTTCTCAAATTTACCTAATACCTACTTACAATCCGTTAGGTGTTATGACATATCCACCTCAAAAAAAAAAATAAAATGATTATAAGCTGTCAGAAAAAGAACAATTTTCAACCTTTTTTTTTTGATGTCCGTAGAGTCATTCAAATATACATATTAAGAGAATTTTGCAAAATAGAATTATTCTACGTGGTAAAAGCAAAAATATCTAAAATTATTGTGCGTAATTTGTAATTTGGAGTAGTATTCACATTTGTACCTGATGGATTTACCCCCGTCAAAATTAGTCAACTTCATCACCGTCTTGCAGTCCTTTCTTTCCATTTAGAACGTCTTGTATTTTTTAAAATGTTATCAATGTGTTCTGTTTTTCCCATTAGTATCAGTGCAAGACGGTGTAAAATGATTTCTCACTCCTTCATAAGACAAGACATTGACCTCCGTCTTGCAGTCCGTTATCCCTCCACAGGACGTCTTGCATCAGTATCCAATGGCTATTCTACATTCAAGCTTTAATCTAAATCAATAATGAAGTGGTGTGAAATGATATTTCACCCCTCTGAAAAATTGACAATTTCTATCCAATATAACAACCCCAAAACCTCCATGAAAACGTCTTGCATGTGTTGATCCAATTTTGTTTGTGTACAAATTAACTCAATAAATAAATGCAAGACGGTGTAAAATTATATATTTTCCCTGTTTATGACGACATTTTCTGGAAATTTTTTTTCAGCGAAATCCCCCACTCCCATCTATTTCCCCGTACAGGTGCGTTTCAGCATCATGTTATCTAACTGATGATAACAATGCAAGACGGTGTAAAATGATTTGATGAAATAGGCCTCGTATCCCGTACTATAAAATTGATAAGAAAGTTATCCATTAAATGGCAATTTCTCTTAACTACACAGAAAAAACTTGCAATTTTTTTTCTTTCCAGTTCTCTTTCGGAACGGGTAACACGTGCTACGGGGCTATTCCCATATTTCAGGCCACCTGGTCCTGATGATTTTGTCGTAGCTTTTGTCCCGCGCGACAGGGCCCACCCTTTCCAGTTCCTGCTACTCGGTCCTGCTGCCGGTAAATCGCTT
Organism: Ceutorhynchus assimilis; assembly: GCA_917834065.1. Classification (NCBI taxonomy): domain Eukaryota; kingdom Metazoa; phylum Arthropoda; class Insecta; order Coleoptera; family Curculionidae; genus Ceutorhynchus; species Ceutorhynchus assimilis. Next base: position 38,583,199 of record OU892280.1, on the reverse strand, counting down.
TTTATTTTCTGCTACGGCTTTGATTAATGTTATTACTAGTCCTCGAAATTCGAAAGGTTTTTGCCCGAAACTATTTTTTGTCTCAAAATTCTGTATACCTTCGGGAACATTTTTTAATTACTCAACTACAAATTCGTGATTTTGGTGATCGTGCGCCTAGAAGAGCCGAATTCAGCCTTCTTACATTATTGAGGTGAGGTCACTTTTTTTTTTAAGCTGTAACTACTCTTTTTGTATATCAGATACGAAATTTGCAAAATATACACCAATATCTGAAATTGATAGAGAAAAATTTGAAGTTATCAATCTCAAGCAGGAGCAACGCACGCTGTGTTGCTTCTAGTTTCTTCACAATGCTTTTGCTAGAACTCCAAAGAAAAAAATAAAAATTTTGTAACTCTGAGCAGAAAGCATCTCAACTAGCATTTCGTGACGTCCGTTGGCAGAGTTGTTTTTTGGACTATTTTAAGGGATTTGACCCGCAGCACCTAAAATTTCAACCCTTAGGAGGGTGGTTTAACCCTTATTTTTTCTTAAGGGTTCAAATTATAAAAAATGTCTATGTCATCTTATTATTTCAATATTGATGTCATTTTAGACTAATTCGAATATGAGAAATTAAAAAAAATATATATCTCATTCCCATAGGACCCAACGGTAGGGCTCTATTGCTGCCATATTTGACATAAGTATCAAAAATATCGTTTTTCTGAGATTGACAAGAAATGCCAGCATTTTTGACCGGTTGACAGGTCGCAAAATCCAATATTCTGGTATTTTAATTATGTTTCAATAGTTGCTAAGGAATCACGTATCACTTTTCCGGCCTAGGCCGGGAAAGTGATTCTCGTACTGCTGAACAATTGGAACAAAAATACAAATGTTTAACAGATATTTAACCGATCTCAGAAAAAATAGTATGTGTATTTCGGTGGAAAAGCACATTCTCGGCCTTCAGTGTTTGCCGGCCTCGGCTACGCCTCGCCCGTCAACTTACACCGTCGGCCGAGAATGTGTCACTTTTCCATCTGGAAAAAATCTATGGCGATTTATATAGAATTTGGCATGAGAAACCCATAGCACCTCAAATTTCACCCCTCAGGGAGGTTGTTCAACCCCTATTCGATTTTTGAAGGGTTAAAATTATTATAAATGTCTATCATATGATAGGTGGTAGACGCTTTTTACTCATTGGGCGTCGACCGGTGAGATACCACCATGCCAGAATTGAGTAGCGCTAAGTGGTATCACCACGTTCCGCTACTGCGCTGGCAGTCCGGTTCCAACAATGAGTAACAGATAGCATGATGGCGCCTCCAGGATCAAAATATTCCGGAGGTAAAATACCCGACCACTCGGATCTCCGGGCGTCGGGTGATCCTGGGGGTCCTTCATGCAAAGATATAAAGAGAATATCAAAAACTCAACTCAGAATTGATTTTAGCAATATAAGAGGAATAAGTACAAATATGAATTCAGTTCACCAACATCTTGAAGAACAAAGACCTGACATCCTTGTTCTCACTGAAACTAAAATCAGTTCTGCAACACCTATTGTGAACTATCTTTATCCCGGCTATGACCTACACCAACGATTTCGACATAATTTTGGGATCTGTGTGTAAAATTTTGGGATCTGTGGCTAAAATTCACCTCAAAGTCATCGACCAAGTTTATCTGCTGCCTCTACCGACCGCCATCTAACACCGAGTACCAAAACTTTTTCGCGACATTATCCGAAAGCTGTGATAGTATACAGTCAAACTATCCACAGGCGGAAATTGTCTTTTTAGGCGATTTCAACGTCCACAATATACCCTGGCTGAAACACCACAACAAAACAGATAACGAAGGCAGAGAAGCAGAAGCTTTTGCCATAAGTTGTGGTCTAACGCAGCTTGTCGATGAACCTACCCGCATCTCAGAAAGGGACGAATTTGCAGCGCTTTTAGACTTGTTCCTAACCAAAAATCCTGACTCGTACACAATTCAAGTAGATGCTCCACTTGGTTCGTCCGATCATAAACTTATAATAACAAAGTGCGAAATGCTCATCCCACCAAGCCAACAACCACTTCCTCGTAAAATGTGGCACTATAAATCGGCAAAATGGAATGACCTAAAACAGTTTTACCTGGATTTTCCATGGCAAGAGGTTTGCTTTAAAACAGCTGATCCCACTATTTGCTGTAATGAAATAACACAAGTCATCTTATCTGGAATGGATGCATATATCCCACATACAACTAAACGTAGAGCTAATGCAAAACCTTGGTTCAACAGCCAGTGTCAAACGGCTGTACAGAAAAAACACAGAGCATATAACCTTTGGAAACGACAACAAACCGCTCAAAACCACACAGAATTTATAGAAGCCAGAAATAGTTGCACAATTACTATTGACTCCGCTAAAGAAACATACAATCAAAGAATAAAAAACAGGTTGCTGAATTGTCCAAGTAGTTCTAGGTCCTTTTGGTCTCTTGCAAAAGCTGTTGGATCTAACTTCACCAAGTCATCCATACCACCACTTACAGATAAAAATAATCACTTAGCCACAACATCAGAGGAAAAAGCCAATATGCTGGCCCAAATGTTTTCCTCCAACTCCAACCTAACAGTGCCAAACGGAAAAACTCCATCGTTCATTGAAAGGGTTTCCCATAGTATGCCAGAGGTACCCTTTTGTCACAGAGAAATACGAAAATCCCTTAAAAAGCTAGATACAAACAAAGCAATGGGTCCGGATGGCATTCCCGCAATAGTACTCAAAAATTGCGCCAACGAACTCACCCCAACTTTCGCAAAATTATTCAATTTGTCTTACAGGCAAGGAGTATATCCATCATCATGGAAGTCTGCCGCAGTACAACCCATTCCAAAGAAAGGAAAAAAGACAGATCCGTTAAACTATAGACCAATTGCTCTACTTCCGGTGATATCAAAAGTAATGGAAAGAGTTGTGAACAATCACCTAACCAAGTACTTGGAAAAGTACAAAATTATCAACGATAAGCAATACGGATTTCGAAAATATAGGTCAACTGGCGATTTACTTACATACGTCACTCACTTATGGCAAAAAGCGATTGAGTTGCGGGGTGAAACAAGAACAATTGCCTTAGATATATCTAAAGCATTCGACAAAGTTTGGCATGAAAATCTGCTCAACAAGCTCAAAGCAATGGGATTATCGCCGAAACTTTGCACTTGGTTTGAAAGTTACCTAAAGGACAGTTCCATTTATGTTGCACTGGATGGCCAGAACTCCAACTCTTACCAAATAAATGCTGGTGTGCCACAGGGAGCAATCCTTTCGCCAACTCTTTTTCTGATTTACATAAATGACCTCATAGATAAAACAGTAAATCCACTTTATTCCTTTGCAGACGATGGCAATGTAGTCTCCTCACTCATACCACCCACAGGTCTTTCCGCACGTGAATTCCATCATCTTAGACTAAATCAAATATCGCAGATAAATAACGACCTGGAGATAATAGAGGACTGGGGTAACAAAAACCTTGTACAGTTCAACGCACAGAAAACCCAAGCAGCTCTGTTTCCAAAAAAGAACAGCACCGGTGAGCCAAACATCATGCTATCTGGAAGTGCTGTCACATTACAGAGTCAGTTGAACATCTTGGGGGTTACTGCAGAGACCAACATGTCTTGGCACAATCACGTGGCAGATATTGCTAAAAGGGCGTCCCAAAAGCTGGTGGTGCTATTTCGTACAAGACATCTGTACACACCAAGCCAATTGCTGACACTCTACAAAGCCCAGATTCGACCAACAATGGAGTACTGCTCACATATTATGGAGTGCAGCACCCAAACATACCTTAATGCTTTTGAACACCGTGCAAAAACGAGCTATCAAGCTGATCAATGACCCCGCACTTACTCGTAACTTGGATGGTCTCGATCATCGCAGATCTGTGGGCGATTTATCTCTCTTCTACAGGTACTATCACGGAAAATGCTCTGAGAAGTTGGCACGTATGATTCCACCGAGAGTAGCGCCTACCAGGCGAACCCGTCAAACAGACGGTAACCATGAATTTACTGTCAAACTAGAGGCACCAAGAACCTCATTATATCAGAATTCATATCTCTGGAGAACAGCATCGCTGTGGAATAAACTCCCTGCGACGGTTTTCCCTGCAGGTTACAACCTGAACCGTTTCAAGACCAACATACACCGACATTTCCGCGCACTTGCCGCTTCTCGTGCGTGATAGGACATTTCCTTGCGAGTGCGCATATCCGTAAAAAAAAAAAAAAAAAAAAAAAAAAAAACCTAATTATTCCAATATTGGTGTCATTTTAGACTAATTTGAATATAAGGACTTTGAAAAAAAAAAAAAAAGTCATCTTCATAGGACCCAACGGTAGGGCTCTATTGCTGTCATATTTGACATAAATGTCAACAATACCTTTTTTTTACATTCATACCTATCTGGAAAAAATATATGGCGATTTATATAGAATTTGGCTCGAAAAATCCAAAAAAATATGTTTCGAACCTGTACAAGTCATTGATACAGCTCTACAGCAACGTTACGCAGAAAAAAAACAACATCTAAAATAAGCTGTCAAAAATCTTGTGCAAAATCAGTGCTTATATGCTGTGATGACACTGACATGTTGGTTTTGGCCATATCTTTCTATTCTCAATTGAAACGCCTAGGCATGGAAATTCTCTGACTGCTTTATGGATGCTCAAACTTCCTACGATACATTCCCGTTCACTGCATTGGGGAGGTTCTTGGTGATACTAAAGCAGAAGTGTGTAACACCGTCATTTCTATCATCAAAAGGGAAACCATCGGCGTGGAAAGCTTGGACTCCAGAAACAACATCCGCATTTCGTGCAATATATTTCCCCTTCGATGAGTTAGAAGACTATGTCCATAGAGCATTCGAAAAATATGTGATACGACTTTATAATGTTCAGGAGATTAATGGGCTAAGTAAGGCCAGAAAATATTTATTTGCAACCGAAAACCGCCCACTAACGCTGATTCCACCAACTGCAGCGGCTCTACATGAGCACACATTAAGGGCAGCTTACCAGGCGGGTCACATTTGGGGTAGAGCAGATCAGGTACACCAGCATGATCTCCCTGCACCAAGTAGCTGGGGATATAAAGATAATGAAAAAACCAAATGTTTGGGAGGCATGCAGATCACTGGATACATGTGGGTGCAACACGCCATGTGATACAATGCGTTGTTCCTGCAGAAGAAGCGAATTGCCCTGTACGCTTGCCTAGTTAAACTATTCGCTCAAAACGACTAATTCTATTTTTTTTTTCTCTCTTGTAGCTTAAGATATCAATGAATTATCCACCCAGGAAGGCAGCTTATTTATGATGTTATTTTCTGTGTAACGTTGCTGTAGAGCTGTATCGATGACCTGTACAGATTTGAAACATATTTTTTTGGATTTTTCCATCCAAATTCTTTGTAAATTGCCATATATTTTTTCCAGATAGGTCTGAATGTGAAAAACGATATTTTTGACACTTATGTCAAATATGACAGGCCGGGACACATCTATCATACATTCCGGGGGGGGGGGTCCTGTCTTTGGAATTAACTATGGAAGAGCCGAGGGAGTTCTGAGTTTTGAAGCAGATATTAATGTTATATTTCAGGAATAGACTTTTGATACTGTGTGAAATGGGGCCTAGGAAGGTATAGAGAAGAACTTTTTTGTATTTTGGTCTGATGGTGAATAAATTTTTTTATTGAGCACTGATTTATTAAAATGTTCCTCATCTCCATTACATACCTACTCCTCGTGTAGAAAGCACGAGCTCAAAAAATTTTTTGAAGAAAGAATTTAATTAATTCATAACCAAACACCCACGAACTTCCAGAGTCCAGATGAGTGTCCAGAATTCCGCTTCCTATAGGCATATTCTGTGTTTGTGTGGCAGTCCAATTTAATATTCAAATGTTTATAATAGAATAATCACTCTTTTTCGATCTTCACCTCTGGTAAGTTCAACTTTGACATATTTTCGAAGTCGGGCTCATAAGCTTTCTCTCTTCCAGTTTTGTAACTTTATGTTTTGTGTTGGATGCGGCATGAGCAACCAACCTTTTGCTAAATACAGCAAGAACACTTATGTATTACTATTAATGCTAAGGCATCGTAGGTGACCATATTCCCCTCTACCATTTTGTAAGGTTTTTATGTATACATCCAGGTCTCCCTATCCCCTTTGTTTCTCTGATCACATATTGTTTGAATTCGTTGCGCACTATATAACGACCCCAGCTCGGCTGTAAAAAGAGGGAATACCAGGAAGCAAAAGCAGAAGTTCAAAGACAATCGCGAGCATTAAAGAACCAATAGGCGATAAGAAATTTAAACGAAATGCAGCAACTAGCTGAATACAACAGCACCAGGGGCTTCTTTCTGGCCACAAAGATGGTATACGGACTAACCACTCAAGGACTCAGTCCTCTACGATCCAAAGATGGCAGAAGACAGTTCCACCATTAATTTTCGTTGGAAGGAACACTTTCAGGAACAACTCAACAGAGAGTCACAAATTATTTAAACGAAATTCCACAGCATCCAATACAACAATTACTGAGCGAGGTTCCTAGATTAAAAGAGGTTGAAAAGGTAATTAGACAACTAAAGAACAATGAGTCAGCTGGTACTAAGTGCCCAAATCCACATCCTAATAAGTGAGATAAGGATTACTGAGACCATACCTGCCGATCTCAGAGATGCCTCCATAGCCATTTTTAAAAAAGGAGACAAGGTTCAATGTGGAAATTACAGAGGAATTTCACTTTCTTTTGCGGGAAAGATACTTATTGCCAGGATATTGTCAAATCGTCTGCCGAAGAGCAACACCCAGACACACAGAGTCGGGCACAAAGTAGAGTTTAATCGAGACCGAGGCTCTGCTGACATGAGTTTTAGTGCAAGACAAATGCAAGAGAAATTCAGAGAACAAAATTATGTTTTATTATATTTTCATTAAGCCACAATACGACTCTGGTCCATGGTATGGTGTTCAGGTCCCTTCTTTTGCGAAGCCTTCTGCTTCTTAGTTTCCTAATCGACGTGCGATCTCTTCGCACTAGATTGTCCTTTCAATATCTTTAACCATGCAGTGTAAAGCACTTGTTGCGAATTTGCCTTGCTGATAGGCAAATTGCTTTGACTAGAGCGGCCTTATCAATAGAGTTTGGTTTCTGATGTACTAGTCGATTGCTTTCTCCATTGTTTTGAGGAGAAAGGAGGTTAAGCTAATGAGACGATATGATTTTGCTTCGTCCTCAGGTCGACGACCAGTTTTCGTATGAATATAACATTAGCTTTCCTCCAAGATACTGGTATGTCTCGTAGGACCAGGCTTGCTTTGGAAAGTTTTTGTAAATGTAACCTTAAGTACTCGTAGCCTTTTTGCAGTTATGCGGGAAAGATCCCGTGTTTGCCTTGAGATTTGTAACTACAGGCCTAAAACAGGGCTGTGTTATTGCACTCAGTCTATTTTCTCTAATTATAGGATCAATACTTCACCTTGTTGAGGGTCACCTGTACAGACTTGATGGCGGCTTATTCAAACTAAACAGATTACGAGCAAAGACGAAAGTATCGACGACATCGATAATAAAACTTCAATATGCGGATGATAGCGCTGTGATGGGCTTCAGGCAATTATCAATGCATTCAACCAGGCATACAGGATAATCGGCCTAGAGGTCAACTTCAATGAGGTGCAGATTCTGAGCCAACTAGCACCGGGCACTTATCCCCAAGCCCCAAATATGACTATAAATGACCATTCGTTGCAGAACGTAGAACACTACGTACAATCGACGAGATTAAGAATGTTATAGGAGATAATCATACTCGGTATCGATTGATCGCCTATGATTAAATTTGTTTTTTAACCATTCCATCTTTTTCTTCTTATCCCGTATTCCTTTCTGTTGGTGGTTTCTTCTTTCCTCTTCGATAATAATACTTCTTTCGATATAAAAATCAATTATAACATAAAAATTAATTACTAAATTACTATTCGTAAAAATAAAATAAATAAACTATGCCCTATCCCTGTTTTTTCCATATAGGTTCCTCTTTTATTAACATTAAAGTACCAACGAATACGTTTTATCATCAGGTCAGCGAATTTGCTTTTAACGAAGGATCTCCGGCTCCCAAAGCCAAAAGTAAACACGTTTGAGGCAAAGAGAGAAGCAGGAGGAAAGCAAGAAATCCTCGAGTAAATTCCTTTATAACAGTAAACGTTTCGTGCTCTCATTCTTGGCGAATCAATTTAGAGAATGATTTCTCTGAATCCCAGCCAGTCACTCGTAAATACAACTGGTTATTTAAATAGTTCGAGGGATAGAGAGCCTTTAGAGTTCAGGAATGAAATCTCTTTTAAGTTTCTTGTCTGGCACTGCGGTGTCGGTCTGTTTTATTTTCCAAGTTGAGGATTGTTTGAATTTCGTATTAGATGGTATAAAATGCATTTCGCTATGATGGAATTCGAAACGCAAAAATGCCAGAGATGACAACTATTTTAATTAAAATATAAGGAATTTTCGAAATAAAATATAAACTTAATTTAGGTAGTATTAAACAAAAACTTTTATTTTACAATTTGACCACTGAATACTGAAAGAGAAGTGATAGATGTCCTGAGCTCCCAAAAAGGGCCAGCCAGCGGTCTAGTAATTTTATCAACGGCCATTTATTTTTTCGACAATTCTAATGCAGTTCCTGTGTAAGCCGGCATCGGAGGCTGGATTATTTAAAAACCACAAAAAAAAATGAGAGACAAAAGGAAACAAACGAGAAAACGACAAAGGGATTTGTTTCGACCAGAAATAAAAGGGATTTTATTTTCAGAGATCCAAAAATAAACAAAACTACCTTGGAACATTGGCTTAAGCACGTTATGTAAGTACGAGTAGGTACAGTTCAACTGAACCATTTATTGAACATGGAATATACAACGGGGCCTTAGAGATCTACGATAATTATATTTTGAGATGAAGGTAGGTACTTAAAAAGCTTACGAGCACGAGTGGTCCATTACAAAGAACTCACAAAAATGAGTAGGTTCAATGGAAGCCTAATTTAAACAGAATACTATATCCACCATTCACCAATATTTCATAGTACCAGTAGTACAATCAAACTTTTGCAGTATCATCCCCTTTTGAGGGACTTATTTATTGACAAAGCAGTAGAAGTCGGTACCTATAAAATATTCCTCAGCCACATTTTTTGCAACTTTTCAAAACCTTTTTCTGTCAATGTACGGACAATTACCTCCACTATTTTCAATAGAAGATTTCATTATGAATGACTTTGGCAGAAAGTCGACAAACAAAGTCACATAACCTATAAATAGCATTGTCAATGTTATTAATTTTTTTTCAATTTTGGGCGTAAATTTAATAATTATGACAGTTTTGGGAGAACGTGATATGTTTTATCGAGAGGCGATGAAGCGATGTGTGTTTGGTGATTGTAAAAGTGATAGTCGAACGAGTTCCATTAAATTAACGACCTCATTTGCCTCTACTGGAGTTTTAGGTAACACAGCACCTGTCACATCACTTTCTGTTAATTTTATCAAACGTTTTGCAACCAAAGAAGCCATAGCGAAGGCACCGAATACTTACGAAAGCGTAGATTTGACAAGATGCTGTGTTACCTTAAACTCCAGTGGAGGCAAATGGGGTCGTTAATTTAATAGAACTCGTTCGACTATCACTTTAACAATCACCAAACACACATCGCTTCATCGCTTCTCGATATAACATATTACGTTCTCCCAAAACTGCCATAATTATTAAATTTAAGCCCAAAATTGAAAAAAAATTAATAACATTGACAATGCTATTCATAGGTTATGTGACTTTGTTTGTCGACTTTCTGCCAAAGTCATTCATAATGAAATCTTCTATAGGTATAGTCCAACAAATACCTTTTTAAAGTCACGTGATTTTTCTCTATCCTTGTTGAATACATCTCAAACAGCGGTGATAGTAAAATTGACAAAAAAATTGCTGTCTAATTATTGTTCATAATATTCTTACCTGAAATAGAATCCGTCACTGCCATCAATTAGTTTGTCAAAGTTATTTTCGAAAGTAATACAACGAACAAACACAGCTAATAATTTTGACTATATTAACCTTTTTCCAACTCGAAAAGAAGCAAATAGAAAACGGGTACCCAATTCAAGTTCAGAATGTATTACAACAGACAGCACATGCAACAAAAGTGAGTCTCGCAACAATTGCAAGTATTAAAATTGCCCTCTGATTGGTCAATACTACTTCAGAAACGCGTTTGTAAAATGCTAGTGGGAACATATATTAAAATTCAATAGTAATTAACCACCAGTAGCTTTTTGTAGGTGATATCAACGACATAATCAATGGACATACGTTTTTTGCCACCAGTATCACGTGACTTTAAAATGGTATTTGTCGGACTATATCTATCTATTTATGTCATTAATTCGCGTCATAACAGAGCCCAAAAAGCTCATTTTGCCGTAATAGAAAAGTGCTCCAAATCGTTTTTGAAATGCACAACATTTCGAACATCAAAGGCGCGTGATAAAACCGTATTACAGGAAGCACTGCCAGCGAGCCAAATATTGTTCCTTACCTTTTGATCCTTCTGGAGCTTAAAAAAGCTATTTATAAACTCTCGTCTTGCTGGTAAACTATATAAGCTACGAAGAGGGTTCAAAGGCTCGTGTTTTGTAAAGCAGATGATGGCTTTTCAATAGTATCAGATATTTCCTAAAGTACCTAATTCCTTTATGAGCTCTCCTATTCTGAGTGTTACAGTAAAAATCTACTCAATTAAATTAAAGTGTGAGAAATAAAACCCTAAAACTACATTATGTGGCAGGATTAGGGTTGCTCCACTCAATTTAACTACTCCCTCTTGAAATTTATCGTCGAAACACAAATTCAATTAAAACTAAACCAAATAAGTTGGCTCTTCTCTATACGGTATTGATAATATAAATCACGTGAACCGATGGGATTGCCTTTAAGAAACCAAGGAAAATTCGGAACGGGAATTTAGTTAATTGGAAAGATTTGCTTTTAAATTAAAATTGCTCTAAAAGATTTAATACAAAATTCAAGCCTCCATGATTTCTAGTCTTTCTCAGTTGTCTAGTATCGTATTTTCAAATATTTTATTATTAAATTGTCATACATACGCTGACAAGCTGCAATTTTATGAAAATGGAGCAGCCTAAATAACGCACTCGGAAAACAGAAACATTTTTTATGCAGATTTTTTTTACTGAATTTATAGAATTATTCTTACTAGTCGAACAAAAAACCTTGTATTTATCTTATACCTTACACTATTGCAAAATCTCTCGACTGCTCCCTAATTGAACCTTGTCTGGCAATAAATTCGACTTCCTGCCTGAACAGCTTCACCTTTCTCATCTGGAAAATGCGACCAGTCAGGAGGGCTAATTCCACTGAATGAAATAGTTTAAAAGGGTGCCATTTCCAGATTAATTTCATTGAGTGAGATTATGCCGTCCTCCAGCCCTGAAAGCCAAGATTATCCCAATTTTTTTTAAGTTGGTTCATAATGTAAAAATATACGATACAAAATACTCTTAATAAAATTTTGTTTGAGGTTTATGATACACATTTCATTCTCAAAACAAATAATAATATGCAATATTGCAGGTATAGTCCGGCTTTTCTTGCAAAACGACGCATATTAAACATTAAAATTCCGGTACATACTTGAGTCGATTCAGCGTTTGCCTTCGAGATATATAAACAGTCAATATTCTCGGATATGAGTCTGGGGCTCTAAGCACGTCCCGGCTCTTTTTGTTGATCAAAATAAAGCGAATAAACGACTACGACGACGAAGTTCTTGTTCTCGAGGAAGATAAAATATGACGTCTTGGCGATTTTATGTTTGTTATTTTAAACGAGGCATTTAGGAGTTTTTGATGGGATTGTCTGAACTCATCGTTTTTTTTTTTTTAAAGATTTATGTGCTTATCCAGTACATTTTTATAATACTTGAAATAAGGCATTTTATATAACCATTCTGCATTTTTGAATTCTCATCATTATCATCGATTGTGCGTTTTTTGATAGCTATATGAACCAATTCTGGAGCCGCACTCTCTGCTCCTTGGCACACCCAGCCTCCGGCAGCATTGGCTCTTCGTCTGTTCTCTTGCTTCTTCCTGCTGTCCCTCTTTTTGGTCTCGTGTCTGCGTCGCTGTTTTTCTTTTTGTGGTCCGTCGTGGACTACTTATTGCCGTCGTCTCACACTTGTTGATATCGATGCGGCACTTTGCCATATTTTTCTTAAGAACATCTTTGTAGTATTTTTATTGACCTGCTTCCTGCTTCATTTCGTTTTCCCTCTTCCAGTTGACTGTAGAGAATCTGTCATGGAAGACGTGTTTCGAGCATGCGGACGAGGTGAACTGTCCCGCGAAGTTGGTGCTAGATGGTGATGGATTCCAGGCTAGTTGTTTTGGCCTCCTCTAAAACACGAATGTTCGTTTGTCGGTTCTGCTATTTAATCCGTAAGATCCTTCTCAGGCATCGCTGATGGTATTTTTCTGGGCTTCTCATGTGTCTTCTGTAGGTGGTCCATGTTTCGCAGCCATATGTAAATATTGGTGTTACAACTGCATTGTAGACGCGAAATTTGGTCTCAGCGCTGATGTTGTGATTGTTGAAGACTCTCTCTATAAGTCGCCCGAATGCTGAGCACATTTCAAGAAATGTTGGATTTCAGCGTCAATGGTTGCATTTGTTGTCAGAAGGTATGGGTAGAGTTCTACGTTCTGCAAGGAATTGTCCTTTATGGTTACATTTGGTACTTGGGGATTAGTGCCCGGTGCAGAGTCTGCGTCTTGTTGAAGTTGACCTCTAGGCGTATTCTGCTATATGCCTGGTTGAATGCATTGATAATTGCCTAGAGATCTTCCTCTGTATTGGCCATCATAACGTTATTATCCGCATATTGAAGATAAATTAGCGATGTCGTCGATACTTTATTTGTCTTGGCTCGTAATCTGTTTAGGTTGAATAAACCACCATAAAGTCTGTACAGGACTTCCACTCCTGACGACAGGTGACCCTCGAAGGTGAAGTATGGATTTTATATATAGGGAAAATAGAGTGGGTGCTATAACACAGCCCAGTTCCCTTGCATTTGTCTAGCACTGAGAATCATTACTCAGCTGTAACTCGGTTGGATCTAAAGCCACACTGTGTCTCTCTGAGATTGTCTTTAGCTTCTGTCCCGCAACAGAAAGTATAAATGTTCCTCCCTTTTTAAAAATGGCAACTATGAAGGCATCTCTAAGTTCTCCCTGTATGGTCTCAGTAATCCATATTTTACTTATTAGGATGTGGGTTTGGGTACCTAGTGTGGGCCCTCCTTGTTTAAAAAATTCAGCAGGAATGTCGTCAGCTCCAGCTGACTTATTGTTCTTTAGTTGTCTGATTGCCTTTTCTACCTCCTTCAATCTAGGAATCTCGCTCAGTTCTTGTTGTATTGGTTTCTGTGGAATTTCGTTGAAGATGTCATTATTAATTTGTCATTCTCTGTTGAGAAGTTCCTGAAAGTGTTCCTTCCAACGATAAATAATGGAGGAACTGTCTTTTAGCAGTCTTGTGCCATCTTTGGTTCGTAGGCGATTGTGTCCATGAGAGGTTGGTCCGTTCACTATCAGTAGCCTGAAAAAAGGCCCTAATGCTGTTTTTATCCACCATTGGATAATTTTAGACCAGTTAAAGTGGCATCGAAAATAACGAAAATATTAGCCCTGAATAGAGTTCCTTCCTCAGCGTCACTAACTACCCCTCTTGATCGGAATATCCACAAAAATCATTATTAAAGAAGACTTTCACTGGTCCAAAGTGGCCCTAATAAGGGAAATTGCTCTCATTATTTTTCAAAGGAGTACCTACTTTATATCAATCAATGACCTATTTTTTGGTGTTTTTTTTTATATGCGGTTCACTCATATTAGATGGGATAACTCGTCTGATATAGCAAGATAATTTTCGATATGGCTAACTGACAATCAGTCAAAAAGCAAACAAATTTCCAATATAAAATCTCGGGGAAAAATCCAATCGCCTGAAAAAAACCCTGTTATCCAGAGATAGCACAAAAATTATCCATCAGCGCAGCGAGTCATAAAACGCAGTTGAATGGGGACGTTGGGTGGCTTTTAGCCTGAGCTATGATTAATTAAGGGTTTTTATTGGTATTTTGTTTGCTGGAATTGTTAATTTAAACGAGACTTTCCGTTGATTGAACGATCAACTTTTTTTTAATGGAGAAATTTTCATTCACTCAATAATTTTTTTTTTTTTTGATTTCCCTGAAACTGATAAATAACTATCCAAAATTGATTTGCTATCAATTAGCCAATCAATTAATCAACTCCCAATAGAGGATACACATACATGGATATTGAACAAAATTAATTACTTTTTAAGGAGACACTTTGGTCAGCACAGGTCCAGCTTGTAATAATTACTAAATAGGGTCTCGTTGGGGATCTATTTATCATTATAATTAACTCACGGTAGATATTTATCGAGTTATGTCTCTCTGTAGTATATGGAGTAAAAATAGCACTCTGATTTGGAATGAGAATTGGGAATTTGATCTCATTCTGAAAAAAACAAATATTTATAAAATGTTAAGCTCAAATTTAATCAAACTACTACAGTTTATTTACATAAAAGCATTTAGAGCGCGTTATATAGAGCGGATGTTAAACAGGCAGGCGGTCGTAACGCAACGGATTGTGCTCATGCTCTATGGAAATGTAAGCATGACTAGTTGCGGTGTGTCACGTTGAGAGCATTATGATAAGGCATAAGTAATAGTAATCGCCTCTGCAGTAATAGCAACCCTCGTTTATCACTCGCAAGTCATACGACGAACGCGCGCGGATCCTCTTTATAGTCGTAAACATCGCCCTGAAACCCAGAGGTATTTGCTGATGAAGGAATATTATGTATACCTGCACCTGGGATATTATTATTAAACCATTTGCAATGCAATAATGAGATATAAATTTCAATTAGGGCTCTAGTAAACTAACTTCTGAACTGAATAATGTTTACCTTAAAATCTGTGGTGTAACTGGAGCATCACTCGAACGATGTGTAGAAATTATTATTTCGACGGGTATTTCAGGTTGTTTGTCTAAGGTTCAGTTTATTCGTATTTAAATAAGCTTGCTAGTAACTATCTGCCAGATAAATTTACAGTTTTATAATTCTATTGATCAGCGGATAACTGGCCGACCAATGGAATTACAGATTGCGTTTTCATTCGTCAGATTGCATACCTGACATGCAGTTTATTAGAAGGTGAATAAATCGGACCTAGATGAAGTAAAGCAAAATAATTTACTAGGCCGATAATGCTTACTTCCAAGTTCATACCATCTGAGTGATTTTTGGTTTCCGAAGGGGAGATGAGTTGCGGGACCTTAAAAATGAATGGTAAATTAAAAACGAAATGTAGAACTTTCCACAAACCGCACGTGTTTATTTTTAATTTTAGGAAGCACAACAGAACATGAAACTTACTTTAATTGGAAAACGAAACTTAGGATGGAAAACTGTTGAAGGAATTTAACTACAGATGCAAATTAATTAAAGTTTGAATCAGAGTAGAGAAAGGAGAATTTGGCTTTCATTTCCTTAATATCATCCGGCAACAAGCCATGATCAGTAATGATCACACTTGATATCGGATTTCCACAGGGACATTATTTAGTGAAACAAACACAGTATTATTCATTATAGAATGGAAGACTTGTGTGAGACCGATAATGACCTATGCAATCGAAACGAGGGCAAAAACTGTCCAAATGGCTCCTTCGCAATACAGACATGGAAGCGTTGAGGGTGAGATGTATCACGCGAAACATATACTTGGAGAAGCTCGTGGGATGCAAAATACTGGAAAGGCATGGAAAATAGAATAGAATTATTTGAAAAGAATAGATACAATTTGATTAGCGAAGACAACTCTAATCGTCAAGCGGACTCCTAAAAGCTATCAGGAAGAGTATATACTATGCGTTGAAGAAAAGTACCTAATGATAATAAGTGTGTTATGACCCGGGAAAAATAGACCCGTAATTTACAATGTTTTAAAAATACAAAAACAGTAAAAATAAACTGTTTTCAAATAATTAAAAATTGAATCTCCAATAATTCACATCGGTATCAATAAAAATTGAAAAATAATGAAACAAATTAGCATTGACCCAAATTAATTAATAGTTATTCACATTAAAAGTGCGTTTATGACCATGATTACAGTAACGAGTATGAAAGATTAGAATGACGAGGTCGTAGACCGAGTCATTTTAATCACACAAGTATTGTAGTCATGTTTAAACGCAAGTGTGATGTACAACGTTTTATCTACAAAGCAAAAATTAAGGATGTTTTTTCAATTATTTTCATTTATTAGTAGTTGTCTACCTTCATTCTCCCTTCACAGGTTTAACTATGACATTTTTCAAATCACCAAAAATAGTTGTATTATAGATTCATAACCTAGTCTATAACACCACTAGTTGTGTTATGAATTCATAACATAGTACATAACACCACTAGTTGTGTTATGAGTCTCATGGACAACTCAAATACTAGAATATTGGTTATGTAAAAACGTCATAACCAAACGCTTGTAGATAAAATATTTTATTTGTCACTCATTTGTAAAACGTCACTTATCAAGTCAAAACATAACCAACGAAAATTGATTTTTACAAGCTACTGGCTCTACTGACTTGTAAAATTGACAGCTAAACTGTAAAAACTTTTTACAAGTCAGTAGAATTATTTATTTTTGAAAAATCGGTTTTATCACAAGAATAATTGCTTGTAGGTACCTTCTGGGAGACTTTTCTGGTGATAAACTGTTGGCTACGACTGAGGCTTCATTAATAATATCTTGTAATAAATTCATTTCTGGAAAAAAATTGCAAAATGGAAATCTGTCAAAAAACCTATTTATAACTAGAAACAACGTCTTAACAACGTATCATTCTCATAGTTATACCAACTACCAAAACTTCTGTGAGAAAAAATCAAGAAAAAACATATAAATTTCAAATTTTTGTTATGTATTGATTTTTTATTTGTCCCTATATCTTTTACAAATGAGTAACAAATAAATTATTGTACATTATACGCCAGGTAGCAGTTTTTCAAGAGCCAGCTTGAAGGTGACAAGCTCGCCTGGCGGCTCGCTAGTCATTTCCTTCAATCGCCAGTAAAAACTGTTTTACCTGGCTAATAATGTAAAATACTATAAAATACGTTCAAGTTTTAATAGTCTGTCATCAAACGTGTGTCATCACGTTGAACTCATAAATTAAAACCCGGAAAAGATTAAATACAAGGTTAAGTAATTAAATTGGTGACTAAGTGACAGATTTCATAAACGGCATCGTTTGAGTTACCTATTTGGCATCACAATCTTCCAAATATGACCCCGATAATCCAGGAAATTGCGACATAGGTATTCGGATCCAAACAAATAATTATATTTCTTGGAAAAGAGGAAGGTTGATGATTATACATCGCCCGAAATTCCTGGAGGGGTCGAAAAATATAAAAACAGCGGTTTCGGAATTTTGAGATGAGTTCAGACCTCAGTTCAGCTTAAATTCTTGAGTCTTCAGTCTACAGTACCTAATGAGTCAGTTCGGATGAAATTCGCGAAAAGTTTCTTTTATTTTGTTGCCTCGGGAAAGATTCGATTTAGCGCATCTTTGGAAAGAAACGGAAAATCGTGGAAGAAAGAACATTTAAATTCGTTCAACATTATGTGTGAGCTCTAAATAATCAAAACACTTATTTTAGAATAGTTTAGTAATTTGAAGTCGGAATGTAAGTACTAGTGACATGTTTGCTTGACTTTATCAATGATTAAAATGACTATTAAGTAAGTGAATTCACAATGGGACTTCGCAAATATGTAATTAACTTGAGTGAACTTTTGAATATTTTTTTTGTTTTGTTCAGTATAAATAGGAAATTTTAATAACTATTGAATCTGTGAGCTCTGTCTAATGAAGAGAATTAATGAACATTGAAATAATGATTATAGTTCAATATTTTCTCTTCGAACAATTAATAATACAATTCAATTCAATTCAATTCTTTATTGTTTAAAAAGAATATACATTCTTATAACAGTAGGTTCTGCACAATAATAATCTTAATCTAAGTAATGCTACATTGTTTATACTTATTAGCTACACGTTTAAATATGTAAACCCAAATTTGGAATTCAAAAAGAACAAAAGATAATACTCTATATTAATTCAGGTACGAGGAGAATAGGAAGATAAAACTAAAATCTAAAATCTAAAGAATAGGTCTATTCATTTCTTAAGAGCGATCTAAGTTTAAGAATACTAGTAACGGTTTGGAAAATAACCCTCACCAGTTGAGGGTTTAGATTGTCCAAATTATGAGCAAAATTCGGTATATCACCCCAATCTGCCGGCCTAACACTACGATATAAAGGACATTCAAAGAGAACGTGAAGAAATGTTTTAGGCACTCTTAGATTACAAACCGAACAGAGCTCTTCTTGATTAATTCTATAAGCTATGCCATTCCAGAATATATTGCAGTTATAACTCGAACAAAACGGATTTGTGTAATAACTCTGATCATGTAAAAAGCACAGTCAGAATAAAGGTACTTCAACGAATGCTTATTTAAATCAAATTGACTATAAAACAAAGTATACGTAGAATTTCGTGCCACTCGATAGTCGGTCTGCGAACATCTTTCATGAAAATGTTTTAATATCTCTGGTTTACTACGTTTTAAAGAAATGTTACTTAAAGACCACAAGTGGGTTATTCCAATTTCCTGAAACCATCTGTAGAAGTTGTAAGCCCAATTAAACTTAGGGGAGGCATTACCACCAAATAAATTGAGCTGGCGATTTAGACAAATTTTGGGCAACCTGTGATTCTCCATGCCTAATAGTTTAGCGTGCCGACTGCACGATTGGAGTCGAAATTTGAACATTTCTAATATTGCTTCTAAAAATATTTAACTCGACACAAACCGGGAAATGCGTTGAAGAAAAAAATTCTGAGTTATCCTGTAGGTCCTCAACACAATTTAAACCCTCAGCATTTGATAAAAATAAATCGATTGTACTGTTTCCCCGTGTATTACTGAAAGTGAATTGTGCAGGAGAATCATTTACTGTTCTTCCATTTAATACCGCTAGGTTGTTGATGGTAACGAAGTCCAACAGTAAACGCCCTCTGCTATTAGTTAAGGGATCTAAAGATGTACGGGGATGCAAGAGACGCGAGCCCATCAAAGCTTCCTCATCCAGCGTATTACTACTGCCAATTCGGCTATTAAAATCGCCACAAATGTAAAAAGCCACGTCCGGGCTAGCATCCCTCGCATCGTCAAAAGCCAACTGCAATAATTCTAACAAAGTATTAAGATCTAAACTAGGTCTCAAGTAAACAAATGCGAGTAAAAAACATCTATTTTCAAACGAAATTTTAAGAATGAGCCACCAGGTTGAAGTTTGTAAGATTTCGTAAGACATAAATTTTTTAAGCAAGATCAAAAGGCCACCGTTTGCTCGCCCTCGTGATGCCTCTTTTACAGCATTAGAATAAACAATAACTATTTACCTAACAAGTGCGGAAAAAATATTTTACCTATGAGCGTGCGGTAAAGTGCACTTTACCGCACGTATTTGCAAATGGAAAGTATCACTTTACCGCATAGTGTGCGGTAAAGTTAACTTTACAGCATAGTATGCGGTAAAGTAGAATACAAAGTGTGCGGTAAAGTGCACTTTACCGCATAGTGTGCGGTAAAGTAGAATTTGATATTTATAATAAAAAATCCTCTCTCTTTCAGAAAATGGATTTTTGATCATTTCTAAATCTTATCTAATTTCATTAATTAATCTGATGCATTAATTAATTTTATCAATGCCTTTTTTTGGAGATGTAGTTGCTCATAGGTAATCACTTTCCGCATTTGTTAGGTAAATAACTATTTCCTACAGCCGTGCGGAAAAATCGATTTTCCGCACTGATATGCGTGCGGAAAATGAGTCTTCCCGCACGGTGCGGTAAAAATTTTACCGCACGCATATCAGTGCGGAAAAAGTTTTGCCGCACGGCTGTCAGTGCGGAAAAAGTTTTACCGCACTGATCTGTCAAACAAAAAAAGAAAAATTTTACATTTTTACGCCTGTAGGAAAAATATTGTACCTAACACTTGCGGAAAATATTTTTCCGCACTCGGCTGCTTCACCGAACTCCGCTACGCGTCGTTCGGTGAACGGCAGCCGCGTGCGGAAAAATTCATTTTCCGCACTTGTTAGGTAAATAGCTATTCCGCAAGTGTTAGGTACAATATTTTTCCTACAGGCGAAAAAATGTATAATTTTTCTTTTTTTTTTTGACATATCAGTGCGGTAAAATTTTTTCCGCACTGACAGCCGTGCGGAAAAACTTTTTCCGCACTGATATGTCAAAAAAAAAGTTTTACCGCACCGTGCGGGAAAACTCATTTTCCGCACGCATATCAGTGCGGAAAATCGATTTTTCCGCACGGCTGTAGGAAAAATTATAAACATTTGCCAAGTAAGTAGGTAATTCAGGTTTTGAAGTTAACCATGTTTCGGATAGACACACTATGTCGGTTAAACAAGTTAAACTAGTTCGTTCCAGTAGACAGTCAATATTCGCGTATGCGTCCATGTTCCAAAATAAAATTGTTGGCTGCTACTGCACCTTCGGCAGCTTATTGGAAGAGGCTGAGCTGGTCTCAGGAGAAAACGCAATATTTCTATCCGTTTTCGATGACGGAGCCACAGGCACTAGTTGCGGCACATTTTTTATATATTTTATTGTTATATTGTTCTCCCCATTGGACTTACGATCTTGAAGTTCCTGTCTTAGAGATGAGAGCCTATCTGCTTGCGTTTTCGTAAGATCAGACCTTATTCTAACTTGCTTAAAGCAAGCTATTTCAGCTAAATTACTTTTATTTTTAAGAACCAACAGGGCCTGGTCAAAAGTGTTAAATGAAACTTTTAGTAATCTGGGTCTATTTGCACCAAGCTTTCCAAGTCTCGTAGCAAGACGAAAGATTACAGATTGCGAAGGGAGCATTTTCGTTAGTAATTCTTGGAGCATTGCAGGATCGTCGTCGGATTCAGGAACATTGACAAAAATAAGGTTTAATTTGCGCCTTTCACGATCAGCAGCTTCAGCGAGATACTCCTCCACATTGTTTACAGGCGAATTTTTCTCCAGATCCTGAATTCTGCTTTTGAGTAGTTAATTTTCAGATTGAAGGTTTATGATCTTCTGTTCACAACTAGAAATTAGGACCCCTTGAGAGGAGACCATGGTGGTTAGATTTTCGATTTATGTGTTACAAGTGGTGACAGAGCTTGAGACACCAGCTAACTGTTGAGACATGGACTGATAATAGACAGAGGTTTGTCTCATCATTGCCTGGAAGTGATTAACCGTTATGGCAATATTGTTCGGCTCGGCGGTAGTGTCGATACAATTCCGGCATTTCCATGCAGGTTGTCCGCTCCCATTTTCGAACAACTGGCTGCAGTTTTTTTTGTGAATTTGTAGAAAACAAATACAACAACAAACGCACGTGTTTTCCAAATCACTGATTGGGTTATTGCAGGCCGGACAAATTGTAGGCGGGAGTTCCATCGGTGTTGACATTTCGACCAGTGAAAAAGTGAGGTTACGATGTTAGTAGCAATAAAACGTAATAAAACGTAATAATAATTCACCTACTTGTGACCTCCTGACGCGCGAAAAATGGATTTAGGCGTTCATCAGGATTGGTTCAAAGTGAGTAGCTTTTTTTTTGTATTTAAACACTATATTTCACAAAGAAAGGGTAGGTACTTTTTAACGAGAGCCAAACGAGTGTGGTATGCTTTGTACTAGCGCAAACGCAGAACTCATTAATAATACATTCATTCTTGCTCGATAATAAACTGATTGATGATACGAATTCTACACACCCCATGAATTCCAAACTGGAATCCACGGCCTATCGACCAATCAAATTCTCTGTATTTTCGGAACACACGGACCGCAACGAGACAATACAAACAAAACATGACTGACGTCTACTGTCAGATCACGAAATTGTCGTTAAAAAGAAATGACTTTTGATAATTGTTATTTTTTACAAAAACTAATGATTTTCTTTCAAAAAGTTCGAAGAGGAAGTATTGTGTTCTACTCGCAAATTATTCACTCGAATGACTCCAATACTCATCGCCTTCGGCTCGTGTTTGAATTTTCATTCTCGTGAATGATAGCTATCATTATATACTCGTTGAAGAATATACTATTAAACTCTATCTGATTATAACAATTTAAATTGAATGCATAATATTGAATTGAGATAGTATTGTTATGTCTGAGTGTAGATCGTAAAGAATTAATTAACATGTTTGATGTTTTGTAATAGTATCCACTCTGGCTGAGTTTTCAATTTTGAGTAAAGCTGTGTACAAATTTGACAGTAGGCGAAATCAGGGGTTTTTATACGCTTATAGAATTGGACGTTTTATTAATAGTGGAGAGCCTACACAAAAAAAAGCGCCAAATTGGGTTACAAGCATGAAATTTGGCATAGCTGTCAGGAAGCTCATTTTAAGAGATCTGACCCGACTAGCCAGGCTCTACGACCCTCAAGACTCCCAATCTCGCATTTTTTTCAAAATGGCGGACGGGAATTTCCTCAATTTCAAAATTAATTCACTTGGGCATGATTATACATTTTATTATATAATTTGAGGTCAAGGAATTCAAAAAAAATATTTTCAAAACGATATGACCTTCAGTAACCTTGAAAATTACAGTTAAATTCGATTTTAAAATAATTATAATATAACATGTTTGAAACCGCCAATAGAGGGGGGTTAAAAATAAAAAATGATTGCTTAGCATAACAAAATTAAAATGTCTTATCAAAGACAAAAAGTTTCTTCTATAATAGATCAGCGCTGGCTGAAGCGGTAGTACTAAGGTACATGAAGCCATGGCATTACTTTGTTTTTCACAGAAAAGTTTCAAAATATCATATATGAAGGTTACAGAATCTTTTTTTTTTCAGAAAAATAAGGTATTGCCATGGTTCTGTGGCACCATGGCACTTCCTCACCAGACGCTGCTTTACAGATACTGCAAACTATAGGGATCGTTGTTTTTGACATTCGCCATCGCAGTTAGTATAAGGTAGACCTGCTTTCTGATACGAACATCTGTTGGTTTCACTTTGACTTTCACATCCGCACTTCTCTAGTCTTTTAGAACTCACCAATATTCTGCTAGCTGGCTCCCAGCGGTTGTTGGTTGAATTCCAACCCCATCCTCCAGGAGATGGAATAGGTTCACCAGGTGACAGCGATGGACCCCGACCCCACATTTGACTGGCTCGATACGCAGCTCTTCTGTAGTCTTCCATTAAACTGTCTTGTGACGGTGAACACATGGCTATTGGTCGTTCTCCACTACAAAACTGCACCTTTCTCAATTTATTAACTTTTTCAAGTTTGCTTTTTGCATCATATACTGGTATAGTGAATTTCTCTAAAATTTTGAATATTTTTTGTGCTATATCTGTGCTACTATCCATTAGAGATAAATGATGGATGGGCAGGATTGCCTCTGAATAATCTTTCCATGTGCTTTCCATTCTCTGTTTTTTCTTTTGAATGCAAAAAAGGAAGTAGTTTCGCACCCCCAGAAAGCATAAAAACCACGCAATGCTAAAGATTTTTCAGGTCCCAATAAATGATTTGCAATGTTATGAGCTGCAATATATCTTTGTGATTTGTTAACCCCATATACAAGCTACCATAATTCCTCAAGGGTCAAGGACTTAACATGTAGAAACATTCTTCCATCTACTTCCTCCATGTCGGTACAAGATAGTCCATCCAGACTGGTTTTGACATTATGTTGAACATTTGGCCCAAAATGGAGTTAAATCCGTTTCAGTACGATTCTCGGACACAGCTGCAATAATAGGAATATAATTTTTTTATATATTGAACTCCTTAGGCCTTGAGGAATTATGGTATCTATATGGGGTTAGCAAATCACAAAGATATATTATAGCTCATAACGTTGCAAATCATTTGGGAAAAATCGTAAGCACTGCGTCGCTTTTACGGGGTGCGACATTACTTCTTTTTTTGCATTGAAAGGAAAAAACAGCATGGAAAGCATGGGAAGATTATCTGAAGGCAACCCTGAGTGCGTATTCTGTAACGCCATAGACATAGAAAATTCTTTCTGGGCAAGAAATTTCTTTCTATTATCACAAAAACCTATTCTGTATGCCAGTCCGGCAGCACTCGAGTCCCGTTCGATGATCGGTCGGCATAGAGAAATAGAAAGACCCGTTTAGGTCTTTCTGTAATGGAAAAATTGTTTCTATCTTTTTCTAACACATTATCGTGAATCGTTTAATTTCTCTCACAGTTTATGTTTTGTTTATTAGTGGTTATGTTTTGTAGTTTTGTCATAATTTGAATAGTTCTGTTTTGAATATTTCCCAGATATATTTCCTAATTTCGTATTTGGGAAGTGAAATAACCGCCTTTAATATTTCCCTTTCCCTGAAATATTATTTTAGCCTTAGCATTTAGTAAAAATACTGTGGTAAAATAGCGCAAATCACAAAAGGATAAGTGGTAGGTACCATCGATACACCGTATCACTCCTCGAAATTCAAATTGGGCCATGAATGCCTCTTTCTTGAGTTACTACTCAGCTTTGGTTAGGGGAGATTTAACCCACTGAGGTTTCCGACTCCAACCACAGGAGTCATGTGTGGAGTGAAATTCTCTTTCGGGCATATGAAAGGCATTATACTCATCTCGCAAGGTTATCCTTTCCAACCTTAATTGTTCTTGACGCTCTTCTTCTTCCGCCTCGTCCACAAAATGCATGAATTTAGGGTCCATAATGGCTTATATCGATGAAAAAAAATAATCAATAAGAATGTTATAGGTATTGACATTGAACAGTTGATAACAGCTGACAACTTAAAACACCACAAAAAAAAATGAAACTCTCTAGAAAAGCGCAATGTTTTCACGTCGGATAATTTACGATATTTCTATTTCGACTTCACCCGAATCAACTTAGAAAGATGCTTACAGAATTACTTTTATATATTTCCTGTCTATGTCTATCCCTTCTCTATGTCTATTTCTATTCGTTTACAGAATACGCCTCCTGGCTTTCCATTGTTTATCTTTAATATATAGTACCACAGATATACATAGCACAAATTTGGTGAGCTTTAAGAGGATTAGAGAAGTGTGGCTGTAAAGGTCAATGTGAAATTAACCTAACAGATGTTCGTATAGGAAAGCTATAGTACGGCCGCATATACTAACTGCAAGGGCGAATGTCAAAACCCGAAAAATAGGTTTTATAACCTAACCTTCATACGATACTTTGGAACATTTCTAGGAAAAATAAGGTAATGACATTGCTTCATGTACCTTACCACTACCGCACCAGCCACCACTGATCTGTTGAAAATGTTAATAAATTGAGAAAGGTGCAGTTTCGTAGTGGAGAGCGACCAATATCCATGTGTCCACCGTCACAATACAGTCTAATGGAAGACTACAGAAGAGCTGCGTATCAAGCCGGTAGAGCTGTCAGTACTTCAAGTAAATTACTTGGAAAATGTATTTCAATTACTTTTTAGTATTTGAAGTACTATAATTCAAATACTTTTATTTTTGGATATTTGTACTTGAATCTGCAAATACTTTTAATAAAGTATTTGTATTTGGTACTTGGATTGACTAAAAAAGTAATTCAAATACTGGGCATTTGTACTCAAAATACTAGATAAATTTTAAATCGTTAAATTGAAAGTAACTACAATCTGCAACTGGAATCTTGTAATTTGGAATCTCTGTAGTACATTTTTAGAGGTACCGTAAGGGATATTTTGTGGCAGGTTTTTTGAAATTCTCGATCATTTCTTTGCCATATAAAATTCTGAAAAAAAAATACACCATGTATATCCGTTCTTTCGCTACAGACTGGAAATTCTAGAAAATTGAAAAAATATTAATAATTCAGCCTTTTTTTAATTTGAAAGTGTCCCAATTTTACCCCGTGCTGCAGGGTAACTTTGTGACAGTGCGTTTTTTACAATGAAAACATAATGGGTACATTCAGGCGGTGCCAGCGGCTAAGTTCAGCCACTCAGCAGGAACTTTATTCTCGAAACCGAGGAATTGCTCTGTCCTTGTCAGTGTTATGTAAATATGAATACGGACGACGAAGACAGAACCTTCGTTCTCATGAAAACGCTGCTTTCCTGTTTCAAGAATAAAGTCCCTGCAGAGTTGCTGAGCTTAGCCGCTGGCACCGCCTGAATGTACCCAATGGTAACTCCGGCATTTTTAGTCTGAAACGATAGGAAATGTCAACAAATATTTGCTTGATAATTTTCTCATATTAGAAACACGGGTATATACTGATTTAGACATTTTAAACTTTCATTGTATATCATACGATATAGTATTTATCACCCGCATATTCAGCCAGAAATTGGGATGTGAACTCCATCAATAGGAAGTCGGCCACATTAGGAGATATGTCCATCCCTTTAGGTTGAACATAAGTTTCTTCTATTTACTAATTATATATCACGAAGGTGCCCTGGGAACAGGGCCGATCGAAATCGGAAAGTTCCTCTGATTTCTTTAATGTTGAAAAAAATCTGTTAAACTGATAAATCGTGAGCGTATTTACGTAGATATCCCGACAAGAAGGTACCTAAGCAATTGGAAATTCTTACGAATTTTTCTGAGGAGGGTTCAAACCCAGCTTGCCAAGCGGCTTTTGTAGCGAGCGAGGTAGGTACCTATGTGTTTCCACCTATCGGTAGAAAAATTTGGCTTCGCACACAGAATTTAAAATTTTTGCCTACTTTGAATTGAATTTCATAATGTCACAAAGTTTCTCTCTTGCCACAAAGTATCCCCGTTCCAATTTTCAGCCTTCAATACAATTTAAATCCAATCCTTGAATAATTTGAATTCCTTTTTAGTGGGTACTTGAAGTACTTCTTATTATTTCAAATACACGTGGGTATTTTAAATATTTAATTAAGTACTTGAAATACTTACAGAGTATTTAAATTATTTTACTTGAAAAAATTAAGTACTAAATTAAAGTAATTGAAACTTGAAATACTTTTCAAATTGAAAGTATTTAGTATTTGTACTTGCAACACGAATTTCCCGTGGTTGATACTTGGTATTTTAAATACTATTTTTCAGTATTTGTGACAGCTCTGCAAGCCGGTCAAATATGGGGTCGATCGCTGTCACCCGGTGAATCTGTTCCACCACCTGGAGGATGGGGTTTGAATTTAACCAACAACCGCTGGGAGCCAGCTAGCACAAATTTGGTGAGCTCTTAGAGTACTAGAGAAGTGTGGATGTAAAAGTCAAAGTGAGACCAACAGACACCAGCCGCTTCAACAGATACTGCAAACTATAGGGATCGTTGGTTTTGACATTCGCCATTGCAGTTATACATGCGGGTGTACAAGGTAGACCTGCTTTCTGACACGAACATCTGTTGGTCTCACTTTGACTTTTACATCCACACTTCTCTAGTACTCTAAGAGCTCACCAAATTTGTGCTAGCTGGCTCCCAGCGGTTGTTGGTTAAATTCAAACCCCATCCTCCAGGTGGTGGAACAGATTCACCGGGTGACAGCGATCGACCCCATATTTGACCGGCTTGCAGAGCTGTCACAAATACTGAAAAATAGTATTTAAAATACCAAGTATCAATCACGGGAAATTCGTGTTGCAAGTACAAATACTAAATACTTTCAATTTGAAAAGTATTTCAAGTTTCAATTACTTTAATTTAGTACTTAATTTTTTCAAGTAAAATAATTTAAATACTCTGTAAGTATTTCAAGTACTTAATTAAATATTTAAAATACCCACGTGTATTTGAAATAATAAGAAGTACTTCAAGTACCCACTAAAAAGGAATTCAAATTATTCAAGGATTGGATTTAAATTGTATTGAAGGCTGAAAATTGGAACGGGGATACTTTGTGGCAAGAGAGAAACTTTGTGACATTATGAAATTCAATTCAAAGTAGGCAAAAATTTTAAATTCTGTGTGCGAAGCCAAATTTTTCTACCGATAGGTGGAAACACATAGGTACCTACCTCGCTCGCTACAAAAGCCGCTTGGCAAGCTGGGTTTGAACCCTCCTCAGAAAAATTCGTAAGAATTTCCAATTGCTTAGGTACCTTCTTGTCGGGATATCTACGTAAATACGCTCACGATTTATCAGTTTAACAGATTTTTTTCAACATTAAAGAAATCAGAGGAACTTGCCGATTTCGATCGGCCCTGTTCCCAGGGCACCTTCGTGATATATAATTAGTAAATAGAAGAAACTTATGTTCAACCTAAAGGGATGGACATATCTCCTAATGTGGCCGACTTCCTATTGATGGAGTTCACATCCCAATTTCTGGCTGAATATGCGGGTGATAAATACTATATCGTATGATATACAATGAAAGTTTAAAATGTCTAAATCAGTATATACCCGTGTTTCTAATATGAGAAAATTATCAAGCAAATATTTGTTGACATTTCCTATCGTTTCAGACTAAAAATGCCGGAGTTACCATTGGGTACATTCAGGCGGTGCCAGCGGCTAAGCTCAGCAACTCTGCAGGGACTTTATTCTTGAAACAGGAAAGCAGCGTCAATTTCAGAGGCGTGTTCATGCAACAAAACTTACCAACGCATCCCTAGAAAATCGAATGTGGTGTAGGGTGTAAGTAGGTAATTTGGACGCTAATATGATGGGATCTGGAAGGCATTGGGTAGCCTATAAAAAGAGTGGTGATACAGTGGTTTACTTTGACAGTTTCGGAAGCCTTAATTCTCCAAATGAACTAGTTCGTTATTTTAAAAAATGTGAAATAATTTTCAATTATTATGACGAGTATCAGCCATATAACTCATACCATTGCGGTCATCTTGTACTAAAGCTTCTTGTTCATTAATTCCATATAAATAAGGTATTGTGTTAATTTTAGCTTAGTTATGTCTCAAACGTTCACGTTGAAAGGTCGAACCAGTTGCTTGAGCGTTGACTTTACTCCACCAATCGAGCTGAATCCCGATTAGAGCTACCCAATGACTATGTTTAATTCATGCGTTATATCCGGATACTAAGTGGATTGGAACAATAATAGGGATTAATAATCCTGAAATAAACACCCAGGATTAGCGAAATAATCCTGATCGGTCTACTTAATCCAATCCTCCAAATTTGTAGGATTGAACTTAAAATAGATTATCCCAAATGTGAAAGAAACATCTTAAATATCGGATTACGGAAGTTTGTTGCTAACTTCAAGAAAAAATCACATTTGTCATTTGTAATTTTTTTGAGGGTTATGCTATTTAGTTTTATTTGAATATTTTTTGATTAAAAATCAGTGTGAGATAAGAAAATATTGACCCTTTAATAATTGCTAATTAAAACTATTTTTCATCATTGTTGTCTTTTATGAAGTTAGTCACAAAGCAATTTGCGCTTGCGCTTTTAACAAGGCTTGAAAAAAAATTAGCATTAATCTTATTCCATTTAATAGTTGTGAAATAAACGAATATGGATTAATAATCCTTAATCCACTTAGTATCCGGATAAAACGCGTGAAATAAACGTAGCCATTAGCTCTCATCCCGCTCATTACTTGGAATTCCATTTCCAACATTAAACCAGGTCGAAATAAGTTCTATTATTTCGAGAAAGGAAAGGAAAAACAATTAGAAGTTCCAACTGGATCATACAAGGTTGCCGATTACCGACCAATTAACCCTTAAGTGCACACGTGGTGGTACAGAAGACCCCAAGAGTTTTCTTTTGCCCACGGCTTTTCAATAGGTTTGGTACCATCGCCTAATTTGCAGGTACCTTTCGAGGATAAGTCGGACGGTTAGTACACGCGAAGCTGCCGTAATGCACAATACCATAAAAAAAAAAATTGATAGTTTGTTATTAGACCCCCACGTGTTTATTAACATTTGCTAGGTGTGCCCAAGAAGCAAAAATATAAAGACAAAATATTTTTGGGAGTAAAGCCGGGCAAAAATGTGCCTAAAACATAATAAGAAATGTTTGCCAACAATGTCTTGCTGAAACATCTGATGGAGATTCAGAGTGATCGGAGGAATAATACCTACCTTATTATTTGTTCTAGCATGTATTATCATCATTTTTGTTTGCTTCAAATATTTTTTGTGTTTTCGAACTTAAAAGTTGATTTTGGTTGTTTATTATACTAGTATGAGAAAAAGTGATAAAAATGTAACTTAAAGTAATAATGTTGTTTTGTTACTCAAAAATACAGCATAATGATGTGGGGTGCTGCGGATACCCCACGTATGTTCCAAAGTTTCAAGCTCCCACGTATGCACTTAAGGGTTAAGTGTAACGGAAATTATTTCTTTTGAACCAAACAATAATACAATAAAGTTTATGCTAAAGTACATACGATATTAATTTCAAGCCCAGGAGAGTATTGGGATCTTTGAAAGCGATATTTTTACATAAATCCAATCTCCTCGTAGAGATTATATCAATGACGACTATAAGGAATGAGTGCAACATCTTCTCAAACTAATACTACACTAGTAATCCGTCCCACACGATTTACTAATTTTCACTATCAGTATGTTTTTGGTGAAGTAGATATAAAAAAATATGCACCAAAATTAGAAAAAAATCCTCAGAAATCTTACCCAAAATAAGGGATTTTGTAAGCTATTTTTTGATTTTTGAAGCCAGCTCAGACAAAGTTAGGTTCGACATACAAAACTTAGATTTGTGTGATCAGTGGCAGTTCATCCAATATAACAATGAAAGACGTACGTTGACGTATAACAAAAATATTCCAGGTACTAATGATGTTTCATATTTATAGTTATCGGGAAGAGGAAGTTGCTAGTTCTCTCCCAATGAGGCAAATAAAAAAGAGATCTATCCTATAGAGTCAAAAAACCGATTCGGTAATTTAAAGCTTTTCGACCATGAACACACCAAAGGCAGCCATAATTCCCAAATATAACCCTTTGCAAATCCACCAGTAATTTCAGTTATTAAGTTAGCCTACCAGAGAGATGCGAAGCTAATACTGTTGTGGCAAATTTTGTAATGATATATGCGTCCCAAAGAGGTCCCTTTTAATAAACAGTCGACCACAGAGGGCAGAAGGGGTGAATTCGTGTAACGCTGAAAAGTGATTAATTGAACGAATTTAGTTTGATGGTTTATTTTTTTTTTTTTTTTTTTTTTTAATACTCGTTTTTAGGTTAGATGGTAAATTGCGAGCGGTCGTATTTGTTGGTATTTACTTCCTTGTGCAGCTACTATAAAATAAAATTGTAGGGGGGTCTATTTGCAAGTGAGAGAAACAACTGATAGACGGTTATCCATCATTAAATATTCTTTATTCGAGAAAATAAACAGAGCTTTTCCAAATTACACTGGTACAATTTTTATACCGTAATCCAACACCTTTCGAAAAAAAAAAAAAAAACTATTCTTAATGATGACTTACAGCCACCTCTATACTATCTCTGAGCTTGTAAATAAAATGTTACAATCAAAAGCCTTGTACTTAGATAAATCTTTTATAGAGCCTTACTACATTAGGTTACAATATTTTTAGCCAAAACTCCTACATGTCAAAACATTACAATTATAGTGGAGTTCCCTCGTACGAAATTTTGGAAGAAAACGCCAAATTGGGTTACAAGCATGAAATTTGGCATAATTGTCAGGAAGCTCATTTTAAGAGATCTGACCCGACTAGCCAGGCTCTACGACCCTCAAGACTCCCAATCTCGCATTTTTTTTCAAAATGGCGGACGGGAATTTTCTCAATTTCAGAATTAATTCACTTGGGCATGATTATACATTTTATTATATAATTTGAGGTCAAGGAATTCAAAAAAAAATATTTTCAAAACGATATGACCTTCAGTAACCTTCAAAATTACAGTTTAATTCAATTTTAAAATAATTTTAATATAACATGTTTGAAACCGCCAAAAGAGGGGGGTTAAAAATCAAAAATGATTGCTTAGCATAACATAAAAATTAAAATATCTTATCAAAGACGAAAAGTTTCTTTTATAATAGATCAGCGCTGGCTGATGCGGTGGTACTAAGGTACATGAAGCCATGTCATTACCTTATTTTTCACAGAAATGTTTCAAAGTATCATATGAAGGATAGAAAATCTTTTTTTTTTTCAGAAAAATATTGCCATGGCTCCGTGACACGGTGCCACGGAGCCATGGCAATACCTTATTTTTCTGAAAAAAAAAAAGATTTTCTATCCTTCATATGATACTTTGAAACATTTCTGTGAAAAATAAGGTAATGACATGGCTTCATGTACCTTAGTACCACCGCATCAGCCAGCGCTGATCTATTATAAAAGAAACTTTTCGTCTTTGATAAGATATTTTAATTTTTATGTTATGCTAAGCAATCATTTTTGATTTTTAACCCCCCTCTTTTGGCGGTTTCAAACATGTTATATTAAAATTATTTTAAAATTGAATTAAACTGTAATTTTGAAGGTTACTGAAGGTCATATCGTTTTGAAAATATTTTTTTTTGAATTCCTTGACCTCAAATTATATAATAAAATGTATAATCATGCCCAAGTGAATTAATTTTGAAATTGAGGAAATTCCCGTCCGCCATTTTGAAAAAAAATGCGAGATTGGGAGTCTTGAGGGTCGTAGAGCCTGGCTAGTCGGGTCAGATCTCTTAAAATGAGCTTCCTGACAATTATGCCAAATTTCATGCTTGTAACCCAATTTGGCGTTTTCTTCCAAAATTTCGTACGAGGGAACTCCACTATAATTGTAATGTTTTGACATGTAGGAGTTTTGGCTAAAAATATTGTAACCTAATGTAGTAAGGCTCTATAAAAGATTTATCTAAGTACAAGGCTTTTGATTGTAACATTTTATTTACAAGCTCAGAGATAGTATAGAGGTGGCTGTAAGTCATCATTAAGAATAGTTTTTTTTTTTTTTTTTCGAAAGGTGTTGGATTACGGTATAAAAATTGTACCAGTGTAATTTGGAAAAGCTCTGTTTATTTTCTCGAATAAAGAATATTTAATGATGGATAACCGTCTATCAGTTGTTTCTCTCACTTGCAAATAGACCCCCCTACAATTTTATTTTATAGTAGCTGCACAAGGAAGTAAATACCAACAAATACGACCGCTCGCAATTTACCATCTAACCTAAAAACGAGTATTTAAAAAAAAAAAAAAAAAAAAAAATAAACCATCAAAATAAATTCGTTCAATTAATCACTTTTTAGCGTTACACGAATTCACCCCTTCTGCCCTCTGTGGTCGACTGTTTATTAAAAGGGACCTCTTTGGGACGCATATATCATTACAAAATTTGCCACAACAGTATTAGCTTCGCATCTCTCTGGTAGGCTAACTTAATAACTGAAATTACTGGTGGATTTGCAAAGGGTTATATTTGGGAATTATGGCTGCCTTTGGTGTGTTCATGGTCGAAAAGCTTTAAATTACCGAATCGGTTTTTTGACTCTATAGGATAGATCTCTTTTTTATTTGCCTCATTGGGAGAGAACTAGCAACTTCCTCTTCCCGATAACTATAAATATGAAACATCATTAGTACCTGGAATATTTTTGTTATACGTCAACGTACGTCTTTCATTGTTATATTGGATGAACTGCCACTGATCACACAAATCTAAGTTTTGTATGTCGAACCTAACTTTGTCTGAGCTGGCTTCAAAAATCAAAAAATAGCTTACAAAATCCCTTATTTTGGGTAAGATTTCTGAGGATTTTTTTCTAATTTTGGTGCATATTTTTTTATATCTACTTCACCAAAAACATACTGATAGTGAAAATTAGTAAATCGTGTGGGACGGATTACTAGTGTAGTATTAGTTTGAGAAGATGTTGCACTCATTCCTTATAGTCGTCATTGATATAATCTCTACGAGGAGATTGGATTTATGTAAAAATATCGCTTTCAAAGATCCCAATACTATCCTGGGCTTGAAATTAATATCGTATGTACTTTAGCATAAACTTTATTGTATTATTGTTTGGTTCAAAAGAAATAATTTCCGTTACACTTAACCCTTAAGTGCATACGTGGGAGCTTGAAACTTTGGAACATACGTGGGGTATCCGCAGCACCCCACATCATTATGCTGTATTTTTGAGTAACAAAACAACATTATTACTTTAAGTTACATTTTTATCACTTTTTCTCATACTAGTATAATAAACAACCAAAATCAACTTTTAAGTTCGAAAACACAAAAAATATTTGAAGCAAACAAAAATGATGATAATACATGCTAGAACAAATAATAAGGTAGGTATTATTCCTCCGATCACTCTGAATCTCCATCAGATGTTTCAGCAAGACATTGTTGGCAAACATTTCTTATTATGTTTTAGGCACATTTTTGCCCGGCTTTACTCCCAAAAATATTTTGTCTTTATATTTTTGCTTCTTGGGCACACCTAGCAAATGTTAATAAACACGTGGGGGTCTAATAACAAACTATCAATTTTTTTTTTTATGGTATTGTGCATTACGGCAGCTTCGCGTGTACTAACCGTCCGACTTATCCTCGAAAGGTACCTGCAAATTAGGCGATGGTACCAAACCTATTGAAAAGCCGTGGGCAAAAGAAAACTCTTGGGGTCTTCTGTACCACCACGTGTGCACTTAAGGGTTAATTGGTCGGTAATCGGCAACCTTGTATGATCCAGTTGGAACTTCTAATTGTTTTTCCTTTCCTTTCTCGAAATAATAGAACTTATTTCGACCTGGTTTAATGTTGGAAATGGAATTCCAAGTAATGAGCGGGATGAGAGCTAATGGCTACGTTTATTTCACGCGTTTTATCCGGATACTAAGTGGATTAAGGATTATTAATCCATATTCGTTTATTTCACAACTATTAA
Source organism: Ceutorhynchus assimilis (assembly GCA_917834065.1). Lineage (NCBI taxonomy): Eukaryota > Metazoa > Arthropoda > Insecta > Coleoptera > Curculionidae > Ceutorhynchus > Ceutorhynchus assimilis. The sequence goes on along the minus strand of OU892280.1, from coordinate 38,547,988 downwards.
ATGGAATAAGATTAATGCTAATTTTTTTTCAAGCCTTGTTAAAAGCGCAAGCGCAAATTGCTTTGTGACTAACTTCATAAAAGACAACAATGATGAAAAATAGTTTTAATTAGCAATTATTAAAGGGTCAATATTTTCTTATCTCACACTGATTTTTAATCAAAAAATATTCAAATAAAACTAAATAGCATAACCCTCAAAAAAATTACAAATGACAAATGTGATTTTTTCTTGAAGTTAGCAACAAACTTCCGTAATCCGATATTTAAGATGTTTCTTTCACATTTGGGATAATCTATTTTAAGTTCAATCCTACAAATTTGGAGGATTGGATTAAGTAGACCGATCAGGATTATTTCGCTAATCCTGGGTGTTTATTTCAGGATTATTAATCCCTATTATTGTTCCAATCCACTTAGTATCCGGATATAACGCATGAATTAAACATAGTCATTGGGTAGCTCTAATCGGGATTCAGCTCGATTGGTGGAGTAAAGTCAACGCTCAAGCAACTGGTTCGACCTTTCAACGTGAACGTTTGAGACATAACTAAGCTAAAATTAACACAATACCTTATTTATATGGAATTAATGAACAAGAAGCTTTAGTACAAGATGACCGCAATGGTATGAGTTATATGGCTGATACTCGTCATAATAATTGAAAATTATTTCACATTTTTTAAAATAACGAACTAGTTCATTTGGAGAATTAAGGCTTCCGAAACTGTCAAAGTAAACCACTGTATCACCACTCTTTTTATAGGCTACCCAATGCCTTCCAGATCCCATCATATTAGCGTCCAAATTACCTACTTACACCCTACACCACATTCGATTTTCTAGGGATGCGTTGGTAAGTTTTGTTGCATGAACACGCCTCTGAAATTGAAAATTTCAAGTTTTTCACCGGATCGTTTGATATCCTGATCACATCCAGTGGCCGCTTGGCTTCATTGTTAATTTTATGGCATCTTTTCTAAATAAAGTCCATATCTGGTCTTGTGTTTGGCTAGATATATTCCACTTCTCTTTTTTTCCCAACGCAATGGCTTCCATCGTTTCGTTGTGTCGTTTAAACTCTGCAAGTTTATTTTTTGCAGAACGGGTATCGTTTACAGATTTCAAGATACCTGCCGCACCGCCACTGAGCGCCTCCATAGCACTGAGCTCGCCAAAGAGTGGAATCAGTGAAATAATTCCTCCTAATTACGGTACTGGGATAACTCGAGAAACATTTTCTTCTGACGTCCACCGGCCACTCTAATACCCTTGCGAGCTGCCTGAAAAGCTAATTCAATGAACTATTTTGTTCCCCTCTCATGATACTTCACCAGAGCTGGGCAAAGCACTCGAAAAAAGTGCTTGGAGCACCAAGCACCAAGCCCTTAGGAAAAAGGAATTGCCAGCATCAAGCACTAAGCACTTTGGAAATTCTAAGTGCTTGCAATTACCAATTACCAGGGAAAGTAATTGCAAAATTCAATTACCAAGCACCAATTACTCAGAAAGTGTTTAAAATCATTGCTGATTACTTGCAGGTGCTTGCAAGCACTTTTATCTCAAATAAAATAAATTACCAATTACCAAGCACTACTTTGCCAATTGCTTCCAATTTATTTTTAAAATGAAGATGTTGCTAAATTGGGGTCTGGGGAGAAAGCAATTTGAAGCCTTATAAGTTTTAACGTTTTTGGTTGATGTTGATATGATGATAGTTATAATAAAATGATCAAACCAAAGTTTTTTGTTCCTAATTTGTTATTAGTCTTCGTCTCTTCACTCTTCATACACTACAGTTCACTGTATCATCGAATATTAACATTATTATAGCTTAAGATAAAGACTTTAATAAACTGGCAATCGCAAATCAGCATACGACGGGTAAAAGAACACAACTGATATTAAAAAACGATCGATAGCCAATAACTCAACTATAAAGCTGGCTTCCCACGGCCCATGATATTGCAGGCCGGGCCGCGCTTACACGCGCCAACGCTCCATACCCAAGTAGCACAGAAATATTGTTATTAGACTGAAGTGCTTTATATCCGATTTGTTAGAGCATTTGAAGTAACAAAACTGATTTATAAGAGACTCAATAGATACAAATGTATCATGAAAACAGATTTATTTTGTTATTTTGCTATATAGATATTTTCAAGATTAATTCAAATAACAATTTTATAAGTTTGGTAATTAACTTGCTCATAAATATTTATATGACAAGACTTATAAAACTGTTTTTGTTTGAGATAGATATATTTTGTAGTTGCTTTATAGCAATATTCACAAACAGATATATATCACTTATAAAAGTATGCATTTTGATTTATTACGGCTTTATCATAAGATTTTATAGCATTTATGGAGAATAATTTATAAAACAGTTCATTCTTAGCAATAATTTAGTTCCGTTCAATACTCTTATAAAACTATTTTATAATTGTTGTTGAACAAAATTGAATAAAGCACTTAAAAACGGGCTAAATAACAGAAGTGTCTCACAAAATACTTATAAAATAATAAATAAAATAAAAGTATTTCTTGCTGGATAATATTAAGAAGAAGTGGCAATTTCAGGAAAGAGGTACAGGCTAATTTCAAAAGATCTGATTTGGTGTCATTTAAGCAACATATATCTGTATTAAGGAGGTTAAGCTAATAATAACGTAACATAACATAGAATAGTAATAAGTTGTCCAATTTCTAATTTTCTTATAAATGTATTCTACGATAAAAGTATCGTAAAACTGATACAGTCAGATAAACTTTATAATAATATTGTTATTTAAGCAATTTTTCTGAAGGCTATATAACAATAGTATTTTATGAGGGTTTTATTATTATCGCAATTACTTTAGATATACCGACACTCACGCCACCTAGCACCATGATCTGAAAACAAATATACATGATTCAGTACAGGCGATGCGACGTTGTCAAACTGAATATATTATCTTCAAGTATCCAGAATATTTATTTGAAATTCAATAAAAATTATTAAGGGTTGATTATGATCGTATGCCCTTAGACAAGTACGCAAACACATGAACCGTAACAAGTTACTGTCTATATTAGGTAGGTACTGTAACCCTGCTGGTAAACCACAATAAATTAAAAATTAAAATACAGAGAAGGTATAATCTATATACCTACCTATTTAATATAATTCAATTAAAAACTTGTTGGAATTGTTACGGTGTGGCCAAAAACTTTAATCAAGCATGACTATTTTCTTCCAATTTTAAATTCCAACTTATTTTATTCAATTCTGTTGGCCACGAGTTTTTGATAAGTATGATTTTTTATAAATGAAGTTCGAAAGTTACTAGTAACTCTTGATTTTCATCCATACAAAATTGAAAATATATAAAGGTACACGTTTGTTCTTGACATGGCAACATTGCAATGTCTGGAATATTATAATAGTTTTACGCTATGCCATTTTAGATAATAAAATACAAATGTTTTATGGAACTGCATTATAAAACACGTTATAAATCAAATATGTTGTATAAATATCAAATTTGTTTATTAAATATTTTCTTGGCGATAAAAATGATAGGTATATTTGTCGACGCCATGTTTTCACGTTTAATTTCACTTCGTCCTATGTCGGCCATTTTGTCGTATCCAAAATAAATTAAATAAAATAATATAATTTAGAAAATTGTCGTTACTAAAAGAATAAAATCAGTTTACAATGACATAGGACACGACATAATGTCGATTTTCAGCTTCACGGATGATTATTGGAGACTTTCGTGAAATTTAAACATTTTTTGTAACTGTAAAACCTTGTTAAAATTGAACCGCGTTAAAATATCTCCAAAAAATAATCCCCAATTGATCAGTAAAATTTGCTTCGCAGTAAGATTTGAGTGGTTGAACGTTATTTAGGTGGGCTATATATTTTCCCTGATTTACCCATGCATCCCTAGCAACATGTCGCCATATTCGTAATCCATAAAAGCAGAGAAGGTTGGACAACCATTTAAAAATCAGTTTTGTATTCGGCATTATGAAAATAGGTACGATAAAATACACACATCAAAATAGTCTAGGGAACAAGATGCAACTGAATACATTTATAAATTGAACAAAATATACTTTTTTTAAGATTTTTAAATTTTGTTAAAGCCTGCTGGAAAAGCCGAAATGAAAAATTTTACAAGATTTGTTCAACAAATACCCATATGGTATCTTTTTTAAAAAAATTTATTCTGTCTAAAAATTAAAAGACGAATATTTCTTGTTCCCTAGACTTTTTTGATGAGTGTATTTTTATTAAACTGTTTTAAGTATGCTATAAAACATTATTTTATAAATGTTTTATTAGTAATTTCAGCTACAGCTATAAAATTTCCAAATAATATTTATAAAGCTGTTTTATACTAAGGTTCACAAAAGACACAATTGCTATATAGGTGAATTTATCTCCTAACTTATAAACCTCTTATAAAACTGTTCCATAACGATTTTATAAAGTACTTCATAATATTTTGTAAATGCTATTCGCGATACTAAAACAACTTTAAAACAATAATAATATTTTATAAACCTGGAATTAAATAAATTACTCGAAGAAAGGAATTTTTTAAACTTTTATTACGAATGTACTTAATACAATGAGAGATATAAATAGAATTGATTTTTAGTGACATCCTCTCACTATTTATTGATTAATCAATTCACGCCGACTGTGTTCGGCTAACGTCGGATTGAGGGTCCACGGTGGGTGGATTGGTGGCTAACGGTTGGAACCGTACGTCGGGTGAATCGAGTTTGGGCTGATTACATAACTCTTCCCCCCTTAGAACGGAGCGTAGGGCAGCGACGCGACGGTTGGCTTTGGTCCTATGAACAAGCGGTGGATTCGCTTGCGTTTGATAACTACAAATAATAGTAAGGTTAAGAACAGAAGACCGCAGACTGACTGCACGGTCCAGGAGACTACTTCGGGCAGAGTGATTCTTTGAACAGCCTCTAGATGAGTGCCTCCGGGTATGCGGATTTCCTCTAAGTGAATTTGGAATGATGGCGGTAGTTCTGGCAGGGCGACTTGCGGAAGCTGATACGGCAACGGGTCAACACTGCAGTTGCGGTTTACAATGTACATGTTACATTTCCATGAAGTAGGACATCCAATGGTCGCGGGATCTCTATTTGTAATGACAACAAAGTTCTGCGTAATCTTGTAGTAGTCCATTGTATGAAGTAGTTTGACGTGCAGACAACTTTTTATTTGTTGATCGAAACTGCAATTGCTTGGTCTAGGATTACTGCAAATATATTTTGTTTCCTTGTGCTAGATGCACTTATCATACCAAACTTTATTAGAGTAAAATTCAGTAGGATTAAGTAGCATTGTATCATCCGCTCTTGGAAGTGGGAAGATCTGATAGAGTGATTGAACTTGTGGCTTTAAGATTGGTATCTTTAATATAAGTCGAAGGACCGAATTATGCATGTATGTAATTATGGTTGATTGTTCTAATAGCTCATAAGGATGGTTTATAGAGTATAGTAGTTGGTCTTCATGATAAGTCTCTAACAATTTAGTCTCTATAAGAGTGATTTCTTGTACCTCGAAAAATTCAATATTGACCAAATTTAGACGAGAAAGGCTAATTGTGAGAGTAATTTTTCGTAAGAACTCTGCTAACAAAGCTATGTGATCGATGTACAAGTTACCAGAAATTAGATCATCAATCTTTTTTATTTTATTTAGGGCTGACTTCGCAAGAATCAAGTCATTGTTTATTTGGGCGGTAAAAGATAAAAGTCTGTCGTTTATGTTATTTGCGACATGAGTGAATTTATTTTGTGTTGTTATTATGTTATTCTGATTCTCCTCAATGTTAGCAAAATGACTTTTAATGATATCTAAATCATCATTATCTGGGTTACCGGTGATAAATTTGATTACTGAACCTAATCCGTTAATTAGTCCACGTTTACGTCGGTTATTTTGACGTCGGGTTAGCATTGCATATTGATTTCTCACTTCTTTTAGATGTCGGTCATACAAGGGCTGTAAAAGTGGATTAATGTGTGTCTGATTTGGAATAGGGAGTTCGTGTATTATTTCTTGAAAGGGTTGCAGGTCAACTGCAATAAGAAATCTATGATGATGTGATATTTCTCTCTGAGTTCCAATCTCTTCGGAATAGTAGCCGTTATGGTCATCTGTTAAACATTGCACCCTTTGCGAATGGGTAGAAGGAGTTAGGGCATGCACTGCCAATCTGTAACAAGGGAATTATTTAGTTTTTCTTAAACGTTTAAGGGACTTAACATTCATTTTAAGAGGTTTTTGTCTTGAATCCTTAGCTTGAATGGTATTTCCGGTTTGTTGATCAACAATAATAGGTTTGTTTAGGGATAATTTGTTATATTTTGCTTTAAAGCTGGAATATTCCCGAGAATTTTCTTGTATGTCAGGAGTAGACTCTTGTCTATTTTTATTTGTCTTGTCCAGATTACTGATCATGAAGATGTGTTTCTATGTACATGATCAAGAAAAGGTTGCATTTCCATTTTTCTTTGTTGAACGTAATAATCATATACAGGGAAATCCTCATCAAAAGCGGGTGTTGTAGCGTAAGGTCCATATAGTATATTGAAAGGGGTGTGACCAGTAGAAGCATGAATACTTTGATTGTATATTGTCACAGCGGTGATAACTAAATTGTCTACGGCTTCTTTTGGAGATATTTGTATAAGTATTTTTAACTTTTCTGTAAGTGTGGAATGAAACCGCTCTATAGGAGAGTTGGAGCTTGAGTTTCCTATAGCGATAGTGTGGTGTTCTATTCCATGTAATTTTAAGTATTCTCTGAACATAACGGATACGAAGGCCGGCTCATTGTCTGTGACTATCTTTTTCGGAAAGTTATGATGAGCAAAGAAGTGTCTCATTTTGTTTAGAATCGACGGTGTGGTTTTATCAGGGATATGGTATACTTAAGCATATTTACTAAAGGGATCTATCAGAGTTAAAAACATATTTCCTTTTACAAAATAAATATCAGCATGAATGTTCTCCAGAGGCTTTGTAGGAAGTATTGGCCCTTCAAAAGGGACCTTGTAGGGTCTTCTTTCGTACTTCGCTTGTTGACAAATATCACATTTATTTATAAAAATGGTAATTTTGTTTTTTAAGTTAGGGAAATAGACTATTGATTTTAAATGCGTGTATGTTTCCGAGATACCGTTGTGGTTTTTGTCATGATAGGATTTGATTGTACCTTGCTGTTCGTCTTCATCTATTATGTCAGCCAGTTTAATTTTTGTCAAACGTATATCAAATTGAGTGAAATTTTTACTCAGTACCCCCTCCACCAGTGGTCTAAGTTCGGGATGGTACAGATAAAGCCCATAGGTTGTAGCGGGACTTATAAAAGCTAGAAAATGAGCAAGAATGTCCTCGTTAGGAGTCTCGCGAGTTACACCAAGAACATGAATATGTTTGTCAAATCTTTTGACTAAGGAGTACTTGTTTTTGACGGTATATGTAATTAAAATTTGATGTTTGAAAATATTAACTGGTTTTTCTGAAATGGTTACTCCACAGGAGATGTTTTCGTCTTGTGAGTGCACTGTATTGTCGGCCGTAGGGCATTGTTCGGGAAGAGTGTTGTCAATTGCCATAGGGGCCAAAGAATCGGTTTCGTCCTTGTTGTGCATATTTATTTCTACACGGGAAAGGACATCTGCGACTTTATTAGCAGCTCCTTTAAGATGCTCAATATCGTACTCGTATTCGTCTAATTTAATTTTCCATCTGATCAATCGCGAATTAAGAGTTTTTAATTTACTTAACCATACTAACGGATTATGGTCTGTTTGTATTAAAAAACGTCTGCCATACAGGTAGGGTCTAAAATGCTTTGCGGCTTCGAGTATAGAAAGAAGTTCTCGTTCTATAGTTGAATAATTTTTTTCGGCGGAGTTTAAAGTTCTGGAGTAAAAAGCAATAGGGTGTCCGTCCTGTGATAAAACAGAGCCAAGGGCTATATCGGAAGCGTCTGTAGTGACAGTAAATTTTTTTTCGAAATCGGGATAAGCCAAAATTGGTGATGAAGCAATTAATGTTTTGCATTGTTGAAATGCTTTAACATAAAATGGATCATTTGGGTCTATTTTTTCACCTTTTCGAGTACATTTGTTTATAGGATAAACTATTTGAGCGAAGTTTGGGATAAATCGTCTGTAGTACCCTATTAGACCTAAAAAAGATTTTATTTCTTTAACGTGGGTATAGGATATATCGTATTTTCACTGTTTTGTTTTTTACTTTTACTTAATAAAGATATTTGACTTCAATTTTATTTCTTAAAATTATCGATGTGAGGGAGCGAAAATAAAAAACATGTTGCTCGGTGCAAGCCAGACCAGAAAGAGGTTTATTAGATGAAGTATCTTTTGACAATGGTCATGCGCGATCTCGTGCGCAATATGTATTTAATAATGTTCATTTGATTTCAAGTTCAAATTCAAATATCACATCCTCCCTTTTTTGAAAATAGAATAATAGCACTACACAAAATATCAGTCTTTTCAAAATATCAGTCTTTTCACAATATCATTTAAAGTTGCTATCACAGATGTGTTCAATTACATAAAAGATGTTACAATTTCTGACTGGCACTCAGTTCTTTCTATATATACAAACTTAAGACCTAGCAGTCTCTAGATAAATACTTTAATTTTTTTTATTTTTTATAAATATACTAACACTTAACACTAAAGACACTAAGATTAAATTTATACACTAACAATTGAAACTTAACTTAAAAAAAAAATACAAACTAATATCACAAGCTTAACCTAACTGGTGGTTTAACCAATCTCCCTGATCTTGTATTTCTCACTGGAGAATGTCTCGGCATCTCTCTTACAGGTGATTCCGGAGATGACAAGGAATTACTTGAAAGTGATTCACTCGAATTGCTGAATGAATGAAACCCATGAAAAGAAGAGGACATTGAGACACTCTCAGGAGTAGTATGTTGACTAGTACCTGGCATACTTAGATTCAACGTATCGTTCAAATTATCACTAGAAATACCATCATATTTAAATCTATCATAGCTTTCTGAATTATAGCTATTTTTATTAGACAAGTCTAAATTATTTTTTGGTAAATTATCTAAGTTTTCTCCTAATATTTCCCCTTTTTTTTTTTCAAATTGAAATTGAGATTTAATTATTTTTAAATGCTTTCTGTTTCTAGATACAATATTCCCTGTTTTTTCTAGTTTCACATTATATGATCTAGGACAATTATTTTTCCCTATTACTGTACCATTGAGCCATTTTTCTTTAGCTTTTAATTTAAAGTTTTGTACTTTAACCAATGTACCCGGCTTAATCTCATTTAATTCTTTACTGTGCTTATCATAATAATTTTTTTGTTTATTTTGCCTTTCAATTAATTTGTTTCGAACTGTGGGAATAGGCTGTATTTTGGGTTTTAGCAAATTATCCATGACAGGAATCGTGGTTTTTAGCCTTCTACCGAAAATTAATTGAGCAGGACTCGGTAAATTTGGTCCTATTGGAGTATTTCTCAAATCCAAAAGTGCTAAATGAAAATCAGAACGTGATTCAGCACATTTTTTCATGGTGTTTTTGACAGTTTGCACAAATCTTTCAATTTGACCATTGCTTTGTGGATTATGTGCGCTAGTTGTAATATGTTTAAATTGCCAAGTTTTAACGAAATTCTGAAATTCTGATGATCTAAAACATGTACCATTATCTGAAATTAAAGACTCTGGAATTCCATGAACTGAAAATAGTTTTTTGAGTGATTTTATGACACTCACACTTTTGTCATTTGGGAGTTTTTGTACATCCACAAATTTCGAAAAATAATCCACCGTAATCAAGAAACTTTCATTATTAAAATAAAAAATATCGGTAGCAACCTCTTTCCACGGTCCAGATGGTACTTTGTGAGGTAACATTGGTTCTTTTTGGTTAAACTTGCTATTAGACAGACAAATATCACAGGATTCGACTAGATTTTCAATATCTGAGTTAATTGTAGGCCAAAATATCAACTGTTTTGCATTTAATTTGGTTTTCGTAATACCTAAATGTCCCACATGCAACCTAGACAACATTTCTCTTCTAAGTGATTTTGGAATGAAAATTCTATTATTTTTAAAAATCAAGTTTTTTGAATAAGTAAGCTCGTCTTTGTGAGGCCAATAAATTTTATATTCTTCACCTAACTTTTTTTTATTACTAGGAAAACCTTCTGTAATTAATTTAATTAGCCCTTGAAGATGACTATCTTTTAAGGTTTCCCTTCTCAAGTTTTCAAATTTTTCTTGACTGATCGGCAAGTTTTCAGTGACAAATAATAAATGATTATCAAATTCTAAGCATTTCCTTTCAAAAATTTCATCCACATCATTTTGAAATGCCCTACTCAGCGCGTCAGCTAAAAATAGCTGTTTTCCTGGTTTATATATTAATTTAAAAGAGTAAGGTTGTAACATCAATAACATACGTTGCAAACGTGCTGGTGCACTTATAATTGGTTTCTTTATAATGTTTACTAACGGTTTATGATCTGTTTCGATGGTTACATCGGAACGACCAAAAATATAATTGTGAAACTTTGTGCACGCATGACAAATTGACAGCAACTCTTTTTCTATTTGAGCATATCGCTGCTGAGTGGGAGTGAATGCTTTTGATGCATAAGAAACCGGTGCATCATTTTGTAACAGTACCGAACCACAACCATTTTGAGAGGAATCGCAAGACATTACTATAGGCAGTTTCCTAGAATAAAATTGTAAAATAGGAGCATTCATGAGTAGATTTTTTATTTTTTCAAAGGATTCTTCTTGACTCTCACCCCATTCAAATTTGACATTCTTTCTGATTAACATTCTGAGTGGTTCTGTTAATTCGGAAAAGTTTGGCACAAATCTATTTAAATAATTTAAAATTCCAAGTAAACGCTCTATATCTTTTGGACATTTAGGTTTTGACAGATTTTTGACAGCTTCAACTTTATTTTGATCGATTTCTAGACCTTTTTCTGATAAATTGAATCCCATGTATTTAACACTACTAACACAAAATTTACATTTATTTACATTAAAACGTACATTGAACTTTCTGGCTGTTTTAAAAACTTTCTCTAAAATGCTAAGATGTTCCTCCAAGGACTCGGAAAAAATTAATAAATCATCTATATATAATTCTAACCCCTCTATTCTTTCAAAAAGTTGCCTTAAACGTTTCATAAATACTTCAGATGCTGAGTTTATGCCATATGGCATCCTAGCAAAACAATATCTACCCCAAGGAGTATTAAATGTTGTTAGCCTGCTACTTTTTTTATTTAATTTAACTTGCCAAAAACCATTGCTACAATCCAATACAGAAAAAATTTTGGAACCTCTGACTTTGCTAATTATGTCATCTAAATTTGGTAAATAGTAATGTTCTCTCTTAATTGCATTGTTTAGATCTTTACTATCAATACAGAGTCTCAAGTCGTTATTTTGTTTTTTAACTATGACTAAACTGTTTACCCATTCTGTCGGTTCGTCCACTTTTTCTATGATCTTGGCTTGTTCTAGCTGCTTCAATTTCTCCTTAAGGCGTTCGTGAAGAGCATATGGCACTTTTCTCTGAGGGTGAATCCTTGGAGGTTTATTCTCATCTAGCTCAATATTGTATGTGCCTGGCAAGCATCCTATTCCCTGAAAAATATCATTATAATTATTAATTAATTTATCACAGCTTTTGTTTACGCTCACATTATTTACACAATTTTCAGGTACTCTTTCTATCAATTTTAACAATACACAGGAATTTCCATCCAGTATTGGTGGCTTATTTGTATTTACAATATTAAATTTAATTTTCACGCTTTTGCATTTAACATTGCACTGCTTTATTTTCAAATAAATAGTTCCCATTGAAATAATTTTTCCCTCGCTATAACCAACTAAATTAACGTCTGGTTTTTCTAGGTTTTCCACAGGAATGCTTAATTGTTTAAAATAATGCAAAGGTAAAATAGAAATATCCGCGCCAGTGTCTAATCTAAATGGTACCTTAATTTTATTATTTATGTATAAGTTTTGTATCCAATTTTGTTTATTATTACTTACAGAGTTGTTTTTTATGGTGAAAATGCTGAGTTCATCGTCTGAAACATCGCTAGAACTGGAAGAATTTTGCTGTTCTACATTGTTTACAAATTTTTTTCGATTGCACATTCGAGAAAAATGATTAAATTTGCTACATTTTTCGCACTGTTTACCAAAGGCTGGGCAGGCATTTAGCTTGTGCGATGTACCACATTTGTAACAATTATTAATAAAATTTTGTTTAAAATTTTGCGAGAAATTTGAAGAGTTAGGATGTTTACTTATCTTATTTCTATGGCCGCCATGTTGACGTTGAAATCCCTGATGTTCTTGACGTTTCTGCGACCAATGCGCATGCTCCTTGTTTGACGTTGAGGGACCATTTTGAAACTTGAATTTGCCGCCTTTTTTGCCCATTTTTACCATGCTGACCTCTGATTGACCTTTGGATGATTCTCCCATGATTTCCATTCTTTTCGCGGTTGCTTCTGCAGTCCTGCAAGTTTCCAGTGCCCTTGCAAGAGTGAGGTTATTCTCCCGAAGCAGTTTGTCCTTCATGGCCATGTCTGAAATCCCCAAAATCAGACGGTCTCGAATCAGGCTTTCTTCCAGGGTACTAAATTCACAGCTGCTAGCTAACTGTCTCAGCTCTGTGACATAGTCGTCGTAGCTTTCTTCTTCTTTCTTGTTTCTTGTGTTGAAAATATATCTTTCGTAGGTTATGTTCTTCGTAGGAGTGAAATATTCAGAAAATGCCTCAATTATATCTTTGCAATGGGTTTTATTTTTTCCTTGCTTCCATTGAAGGTTGTTGTAAATCTTTAGGGCTTTATCTCCAATTCGATTTAGTAAGATAAAACCTTTTTCTTCTTCTGTTTCCCCATTTTGTTTGCTAGCTTTTAGATATATTTCGAATTTTTGTTTGAAGAATGCCCAATTTTCAGCCATGTGCCCATTGAAACTCAGCTCACCTGGCGGGATTGCGTGTTCTTTGCCTGACGCCATGATGATGATGCTTCTTTTTTCTTTTCAGCTTGCTTTAACTTATCGCGATTTTGCCGAATTTACTTAATTTAGATGCGTGTTTTCGAGAATTCTGACACCATATCGTATTTTCACTGTTTTGTTTTTTACTTTTACTTAATAAAGATATTTGACTTCAATTTTATTTCTTAAAATTATCGATGTGAGGGAGCGAAAATAAAAAACATGTTGCTCGGTGCAAGCCAGACCAGAAAGAGGTTTATTAGATGAAGTATCTTTTGACAATGGTCATGCGCGATCTCGTGCGCAATATGTATTTAATAATGTTCATTTGATTTCAAGTTCAAATTCAAATATCACAGGATATTTTTGAATTGCCTCGATTTTTTTTGGATTAGGGGAAACTCCCTGAGGAGTGACTATATGACCCAAAAATTCAACTTTTTTTGTAAGAAATTAACTTTTAAAAGGCTGAATTTTAAGATTGGCTTTTGTAAGATCGTCAAAAATTAGTTTTGTGTCGTTTATATGTTGTTGTAAACTTTTAGAAAAAATAATAATGTCGTCGAGATAAACAAAACAACGTTTATAAATATGCTTGCTCAATACTTCATTCATGACTCTTTGGAAGCTGCTGGGGGCGTTTTTAAGACCAAAGGGCAGTCTTGTGTACTCAAAATGTCCCTGCGGCGTCGTAAAAGCTGTTTTTTCAAAGGATCGTTCATCCATTAAAATTTGATGATATCCCTGAGATAAATCAAGACACGAGAAATATTGCGATTTACCTAAATTATCTAAGATTTCGTCTATACGTGGTAAAGGGAATTTGTCTTCTATAGTTTGTTCGTTTAACTTGGAATAATTTATTACCATTCTAACTTTCTTTTTACCTGAGGCATCAGGTTTTTTGTCTACTATCCAAGCGGGACTAGAATAGGGAGAAATAGAAGGGCGTATTATTTTTGCGTCTAATAAGTCATTTACTTGTTTTGCGATACCTTCTTGAATACTTTGAGGATAACGTCTTAATTTGGTATACACCGGTGTTTCCGTAGTGGTACGTATAAAATGTTTTGTATGTGTAGTAGCAGACAAGGGCGTATCAGGGGTATGAAACAATTGGGAGTATTTTTGACATAATGCGAGGATTTCTTTCTTCTCTTCATTATTCAAATGTTCGAGACGTAGTAGGGAAGTATCTAATGGAACTTTAGGTAAAGAGGGTGAAGAGGGTGAATCAATTATTCCATAATCGTTCAAATTGTGGACCTCTATAGGATGGTCAAATGTAACATTTGCTGGCAAATCAGGCCAATAAATATGTCCATTTTGTACTTTATGTATTGATAGGGGGATATTGAAGTCGGCTGATGTAGGCACTACAGCATATCCGGATATTTGTGTGACGGGTATTAAATTATTTTTTGTATTTTGAAGACTAAAGGGCAAGATTTTATTGAAAAGGGTAATTATTTGCTGTTCATAATTTAGAATTGCACCAAAATGTTGTAGATCACGGGACCCTAAAAGAACATCATATTTGTCGTGCCATTTTAGTATGCGAACATTTATAGAGGTTCGAATTCCTATTTCGGAAAAAATGGGAAAACTAATGTTTTCATTATTTGTATAGGTTGCAAATACACGGTAAAAGTATCATGAAATTTACAAGCGTCAGGAAAGCGGTACGATATTTCGGGGTTCATTATGGAGTCTGAAGCGCCTGTATCCACTAAAATTTTTAAATTTAATTTAGGTAAGAATATATGTGGAACAGAAATATGCTGAATGTTATTCAATTCAACTATGGGGCACTGTTGTTGGAAGCCAGTATCTGAAAATTTTCGGTTTCAGTTTCGTCAGTGTTATTCATAACATTTTCGGAGTCATGATTGTAAACATTGTTATCGAAAACATGGGTCACTTTTTCATCAACAAATTCATGTTGTTGATATCCAATTGCTGACACAAAGTTATTGTCGACCTCGCTACTTGAAATTGCGTCCTTGAAATCTGGGTCAGCAGAATAATAACTAGAGTAATTATGTGGATCAAGTTCGACGTTATACAAATTTTGCTGACACAAAGTTCTGGCCGACATTGGTTTCTAAATTTGATTATATTTTATTTGTTGATTAATTGGAGGGTTATATTTAGGAGAAATATTTTGGTTACTTTGATTTGGAAAATTACGATAATTAGGATTAAAAAATCTAGGTTGAGGATTCATTTGATTCCTAAAATTAGATGGTCCTGCTTGGGTTAGATTTTGCCTTTGGAAGGATTTAATATTATTATTATTGGCTGAAGGTCTAACTACTGTATTTGATCTACTTTGAAGGGCACGATGTCTCATGAGAATATTGTTATATTTTTCGCAGTGATCTATGCACGCGCGTAATGTGGAAACTTCTATATTGCTTAGGGCTTCACGGAAGGGTGAATTCAAGCCTGCAACAAATGTCTGCAGAGCTTCTTCACGGTACATGTCATTGTATGCTTCTGCTTTAGCAGGATCTTGTATGTGAAGATGAGTTTGTTGCATTAGTTCGTTGAGTTTTGTGTTAACACGTAAATAGAAGTCCCTGTATGTCTCTGTCGGTTTTTGTTTGTCTTCGGTCATTTCGCGCAATAGGCAATTTCTAGTTTTTAATTGTTCAAATTGATCTAATAGAGCAGCTCTAATGGCATACCATGTACCAAAACCATTTGGGATGAACGCATGTAATTTGTTATTTCTTATGTAAGTGTGAGCACTAGCTGTGATACGTTTTAATATGTGCAAATTCAGCAAATATAATTGTGTATTAGAACACATAGCAAAAGTTTGATTTAAAAATAACTGAATTACTTCATCAACCCCTAATATAAATGTTGAAAGAGTGTCAGGTTGTTGGGGGTCGAAGGATGGAATAGTTTGAACAAATGAGTCCAATTCTTTGTTGGTAATGGTAGGTGTGGTTGGGGGGAGTGTGAGGAATCAATAGGATGTAAGAAATTAGCGTTACTTGAGATATTACCGGAGTAGATTCAATCCTTTCAGATGTAGGAATTGAAGGGCGAATTCTATTTCCGCTATCGTTGAGAGGAATCAGAAGAGATGGATTGATGTCAATGAGTGATATGGCGTTAATTAAGTCGTCTACAGGGTCTGACATAAAATTGATTTAAGAATGAAATTTGATAAAATTCGGGGAATATACGAAAATAAGTCAAATAATCACAATCAGATTTCACCGTTCCAAAAAGCAGATATACTTACGTTGCGATATTACGGGTCGTGGAAAACTACCTTAACACAATACACAACACTGTTTCCATATTGCCGATGCCGAGACGGCCTTCAACCAGCCAATCACATGCAAGCTCTTTTGAGTGCTTGCAAACCTTTTATGTGCTTTAAATGGCTTGAAATGCGAAAATCAATTACCAATTACCAAGCACTTTTTATAGAGGGCTTCGATTACCAATTACCAAGCACTGTAATTTAAACGTGCTTGCAAACACTGTGCTCGAAGCACTATTGTGCTTGATGCACTTTTTCAAGCACTTTCAAGGCAATTACTGCCCAGCTCTGTACTTCACTTGCTTTCTAATATCAGAAACTAATTATACTAACGGGTCGTTCGATGCGAAATATTACACCAAATCGGTTGTACATCGTTACCTCAAATTTGAGAGAAATGTTATAGCAAACTGATACTCAGTTTTTGAGCTCTTGCCGCTTAATAGTTAAACCTGAACGGAAACTGGCACTGCAGGAGACCAAGATCAATCAGCCAAACTTTGCTGATGATGGAATAAAATAACTGGCTGAAACAGGCCCGGAACTCTCCTATGACGATGCCGAGACAATCAGAGGCCTAATAAGGATATACTTCAAGAAAAAAATCACAAAGCAAAATCTCAAAGCGGAGTCAGACCATATTTTGAACAAAACCAGTTGCTTTACAGTTAGAACAGTCTACAGTCTCGATTTAGAGCTTATTGTGAATCGGTCATTTAATACGTATGGCCGGAGTGGAGAAATTGATGAGGGGAGCATCCATAGTGACTTGGTGTATAAGTGGACCTAATTAATTGCGCTGTTCAGATTATAGATATTTATTTTATTAGGAGTATAAGTGATACTTATGTGACGCGCAAAAATACAAAGATTTCGATCTTGATTTTTTACGGCTAAAACTTCAAGTTTTAGGGACGATGTCTATTCGTACATGGATACCTTAAACATTATTATTTGTTTTGACGTTGTGATATACAGGGTGTTCTATTAGAAATAGTGGAGA
This sequence comes from Ceutorhynchus assimilis, assembly GCA_917834065.1. Classification (NCBI taxonomy): domain Eukaryota; kingdom Metazoa; phylum Arthropoda; class Insecta; order Coleoptera; family Curculionidae; genus Ceutorhynchus; species Ceutorhynchus assimilis. The sequence goes on along the minus strand of OU892280.1, from coordinate 38,530,585 downwards.
ATTTCGATGTTGAAAAAGGGATTTTTTTTTACTCGCCCTGTATAAATTCCACAAAAAATTGCAACCTTCTAGAAAAAACTTCAGGCCTAGAGAAATAGAATGGCGCAAGCCGCAGGTAGCCAGCACACCTAGAAGTTATAAGCATTTAAAATGGGATACTCTCGGCTGGGACACCCTGTTTATCACTGAATACATTGGAAGCATATGGTTTTGGAGATACTGTCCTACAAATGGATTACCAATCATTAATGTAACTACCAAAGAATGAAAATAGAGAATGAAATATCAAGAAGAGTTTTAGTTATTTCGGTGTTCCGCAGGGTAGGAAAGATTTCATTTTTCGGTATCCTTTGGAATATCCGTTTCTGGGCCGGCCTATATTCCATTGGATTTCTCAAGTCTTGGCTACATTCTGTAGGTAGGACTTTACTACGTTGCTTCGCATGAACTCACCTGTAGATTCCCATTCTGGGTCCCTCATGAATTTGGCGTTCCCCACGCATCATGGAGCCTTAACTGCTTGGTAAAGCTGGGTGTTTCTCATCGCTTCGTCAATTGCTTTAATCAACGAGACCTTGGTACTTGGTACTTATATAGTTCCACTTGAGCACTTGACTATGATGCTATATGGTGCCATCGCCTTCGAAATCTATATTGGATGTATCGTCTTCTTTGGAATAGGATATCCTGGCTCTTCTGTCGTAGATGAGCTTCATGAAGCTCCAATGATCATTAGTCTATTATTGCACCTACCCCATACTCGATAGAAGACTTGTTCTATTTCCTTCAGAATGGCGCCTGTAAGTTTGATTCAGGTGAATCCATTGGTGGTGTGCTACTATTCTAAGAGTGGGTACTTGTATATAAAGTTGCCTCCTCCCAATTATACGTCAGAAATCAATTAAATTTCTTTATTTTCTACTTTACTATTATAGATCCATAATACCTAGGAAACGAAATACGTTAACACACCTATAACAACCTGATCCATAACGCCCGCTTTTGCGGGCGTTATGATCTATAACGCCCGCTTATAATACCTTAAGGTGTTTTTGTTGTTGTTGTTCTATTAATTTGCACTTTACCCTAGGCAGCCACTAAATGTCTGACCGAAAATAATTTTCGGTCTAGCCAGGATTCGAACCCGGTCTACCATCAATATTTCCCATGTAGTCCAGCGCGTTAACCCACAGGACCACCACCGTTGCCTTGCCTTATGAGATGTTTATAGATATATTAATTTATTTCGTTTCTATGTACAGGTCGCAGGTACAGGTACAGGTCACAGGTACAGGTACAGGTCAAAATACAAAACAATATTCTGTCACACAAGTTTAACTGATTTTGTTAATAACAAATTGATGAAAAAACATTGTGTTGAGTAGAAAATAAAGCATTGTATGCACCACGGGGATTTCAAGATTATAATGCCCTTCAGGCGAAATATATCCCTCGGGCCATAGGCCCTCAGGCTAGTTTCGCCTTCGGGCATTATAATCTACATAATCCCCTTGGTACATAAATAGCTATTATTATAAAGCTGACTGGATAGGTCTGTATGATAAGTTGCTCGTTACTGGGGAGAGGACTGATGAGGCGGTAACTTTGAGAAACGTTTTATCCTTCTCAGCTTCCGTAGGCCTAATGATTTCCGGGTACTTTCAGCATCGTAAGAATTGACTCAGGCCCTTAGAGCTTTTCTAGGCATCCACTCTATAAAGTCCTCCTGGCTTTCAATTCTTTGATCTTTGGAATTTTCTGTGGACTGACCGTAATAGTCGACTGCTGTGTCTGAGAGTATTTGTGTGTGACTAAGAAAAAATACTGGAAAGCAAAATAATTAAAATTGATCAGATTATAAAAGCTCTAAATAGTACAAAGGCTGGCGCAATGGACTCTCGAGAGGACATAGAACCACGCTCTTAACAGCTATATCACTAAGTCCAGATTATAGCCAGTTGCTTTAGGAGTTGCTGACAGTCCTATCAGCAACTCCTAAAGCAGCTGGCGAACTGCAATAGTCATTCTATCATGGGTACCAGGGCACGAAAATATAGAAGGAGATGAAATGACGGACCAACTCGCAAGAGAGGGCGCCGCGTCACCATTCCTTTGGACTGACAGAAAGCCTTGTTAAGAGCCGAACTCAAAAAATGGGAAGAGGCACAACAAGCCTTCCACTAGAACAAGATTCCAGGATTTAGACAGGCGAACTAATTCATCTCGCACTGGTCGACAAAAGCAAAGGAACTACTTGAACTCGGCAAACCAGATTTGAGGCTTTTACCGGGTCTCCTAACCGGTCACTATCCTTTTGGCTACCACCTAAAAAAGATGGGTGAAGCTTAATCAAACTCTGGCCGCTTCTGCAAGGAAGAATCCGAATCTGCCTTACACTCTGCAAATGCGAAGCCTTATGTCACAGAAGACATATCGATCTGAAGCAGACATATATGACTGCTGCGTGTGTTAAAACAACCAATCCCAGAAAAAAATTAAGATTCGCGAAGAGTCCTAACTTGGGAACCTACTAGACAAGAGGAAGCACAATAGACCTATTCAGGTCGCAGTATAGAGAGGTCCACTACCTAAACGCCACCTCACACAATCTTATCTAGCACCAAAATAGCCAATCTCAATAACAAGCATAGAAGGGGTATTTACAATACCCTTCTAATGGAAACGTCTTTCAGTTGTTGTCAATGTTTCCACAGTGATTTTTTTGAATCTTGTAGATATTTTATAATTTCGTTTATTTACGACTAATGTATAATGTGCGTATTATATTTGTGATTTTGGCAGTATAATGACATATGTTATTCCTCCAGGGATTAATGACGAGTAGCGGGATTAATGGTCATTATTCCACAAAAGTGTCAGTGTCAAACGTGTAGTGCTTGTGGATTTGTATTGAAAATTATGAGAAGGATGAAATTTGTTCATTGAAAATCTCAAATAAATTAATTTGTCGTAAATAAAGTAGAGTATACTACTCGCAATAATGGCTATTATTCCCTCGGAATGTTACTCCCTCGCCGCTAACGCGGCTCAGTTCGTAATAATCCTCGGGAATAATAGCTATCATTATTGACTCGTGGTATAATCTACTATTAGTATAATATGTGTAAAATGTTAAATATGTATTATAGTTTCTGAAAATAGTCCAGTTATTATTTCTTATACAGGGTATACCATTTAAAACGAAACAGGCTAAATATCTGATGTCACTTTTATTTTTTTGAAAATCGCTCGTACACGTAATTTGATTGTGTGAGTGTTTGAAACATTTTCAGCACTTACTTAACCCTCTAGGCAGGTGGGACCTACCCTTACCATTCCAAATGGAACAAAAGGTCGAGTGATACCTGGTTTTAAAAGCATTCAATTTTCTTTAAAATGACATCAAATGAAAGAGAATAGGGTACTTGCATGGAAAATTAAATTGATTATTGTTTATTACAAACTGTAGGAAATCGAAAAAAAATCGTTACTTTTTTTTTATTTCGCCCAAATATGATTATTCCGGAAGTTATTCAAATATTAAGTTTTGTATATATAGATATACTGAGCAACGTCACTAATTTATTAGATAAGTGACGTCATAGGCAGATTTCATAGTGTTGTATCTCTGTCAAATTTTGACTAAGAAGAAAAAGAAAAAACACGTGTTGACTTATTTTTCATGGACTATCGAAATCAGCAATAAAAAAATTTGATGCAAGGAGCCTATTGAACGCTCTTTTAAAAGAGGTATCACTCGACCTCTTGTTCCATTTGAAATAGAAAGGGTTGGTTTTACCCCGCCTAGAAGGTTAAAGTGGAAGTGCTAAAAATGGTTGTAGAAAACTTCCCCCTTTGAAAATCAAATTATGTGCATGAGCGATTTTTTTTGAAAATAGACGTAGCATCAGATATTCAGCCTGTTTCGTTTTAAATGGTACACCCAGTCAGCAATTTGGATGTACCTAATAGCAATATAAATATAATAAAGAAATGCAGAAAATCATGAAGCAATTTTGTTGGTGAGAAAAAATTTAATAATTTTGAACTAGTATGACATTACACTCTCCCCTCTCGGCCGTCTGCATTTCAATTACCTATTGCACTTCTGGAATATAGAAATAAATTGCAAATCATAAATTTCTCTGAAATGCAATTACAGCTCTGTGGTATCGTGATATAAACAGCATTATTACGAATTTCGTACTGAATTTTATATTATAATAATTGTTCCATGCTGCTACCACCTAACAAGAATTGTGGCGGTGCAGGATATCTTGTAAATTGCCAGATTAAGAGGGGAATTGAACAATGTAGGCACTGGGGTGCGGCGCAAAAATGATAAATATGTCTTTATTAGATTCCGTTTTTCGATTTATCATGTAATGGTATCAAGCCCAACGATACGACACCAATTTTTTTTTCATTTCGTGAAAGTGAAGCTCCAGTTCATGTTCATTCAGGTAATTGCTATCACTCGCAATTAATCCATATTAAAACTGGTATTATTTTAATGTGCGCAAAGAGGCACTTTGGGGCCAAGTTACGTGTAACATGTTTTGGCTTTTAACGAGGAACTATATAATAAATTACATTTAGACTATATTACACCGGGGCTCATTACTCTAAAAGGGTTAGACGCGGGACGGAAAACGGTTATTTGTTTATATTTAGCTCACTCTCGCCCATGATATAAAATGCCTACCTGTTTAATTTTTCCACAGTTCAGGAAATTGTTGTGGATTTTGATCATGAATATTAATTTTTGGAACAATATTATCAATGAAAAAAAAAAGCATACCTATCTATTTTCTTTTTTAGAATGATACATATTTCTTGTAGGTATTATGATCAGGTTTCATTGAAATGGTTAACTTAGCAAAACATATTTGCAATAATTCCAATCCAGAACGAGACAAGAATACTTAGGGCCGAATTTATAGTTGGTCCTTGAGGTTTCCCCGGACCTTGAGGAAGTCTTGAACGTTTAGAATTGACATGACTAACTTGTCAAATAGTAGCGGGTGTCCATTTTAAACTCGCGACTCCACCGTCTTCAAGGAAGATTCAAGGCCCTTAGATACTGTCCTACTTTCATTATGATGACATCTACACGCTACACTCTACACACTCATGGCTGCTGCCATCTGTCGAATTATAAATAAACATATATATAGGGTGACTGGTAAGTAGACGTATTCCTTTGAGGAGGTGAAAGTAGAGCCCATTTGCTACCGATTAAACATCATTTTTATAAGTTGACACACTTACACAAATATTAGCATTGAAAATTATTGAAACAATATTATTAACTATTAAATTATTTCGGTTTAATCTTAACTTTTCTTGTCAAGTTACAAACTAAAGCTTACTTAATGCTTAAAAATTTCGAAAATTTCATAGTAGGGGAGAGTGGGGCAACTTCGACATGCGGGGCAAGTTTGTCACCGCGCTTTACTAGGAATCTGTTGGATTCGGAAATTCCGAAACTGGCTTGAGGGTGCATCGTACTTATCAGTTAGTTGCTCCTTAAGTCTGGAGAAGGTAGCTACTCAATTTGTCGCATAAAACGCAATTATCGAGTTTTCAAATTTCTGATCTAACGATTGGCTATTACTTTAATTATACTTTCGTTCTGTTAGAGCGTTCTATTTCGCAAGTTAATTTTTACAGAGTGACTTTGACCCATCTTTTGTAGAAATATTTGATAATAGGCGGTAAAAAAGGCTTCTGTAAGATGTTTTTAAATATTTTACTAGAATCCGCTTGGGTGGGGCTACTTCGCCAATCGTTATTTCGGCACTGTCGAACTATTATTTTTATTTCTAGGATGCTTAGAGATTATAAAAAAAATGATCTGATACATACGAAGAAAAGTAGTTAATTTTTGCTGTGATTTAGGTAAAAAAAAATTGAGGTATTTGTATCAGAATAATGCTGTCGAATTTGCCCCCTTGGGGAGGGCAAGTTCGTCATTTGACATTGATGCAAAAAAAAATATTTTTCTCTTTGATTTTATACGATATTGGTTTTAAATGCCTATTACCTACTAAAGAAATGTTATCACTATATTTAGATAAAGTTGTGTTAATTTCTGTGAATACAAATCGTTTTTAAAATCTTACAAACCTTAACATGTCGATGCTGCCCCACTCTCCCCTACATCAAACGTACAAATTATTAATAAAAGTTCTCGATATTATTGTCTTCAGAATAAGACACATTATTTCAGAATTAGTCTTTTGTTTTATTATTAAATAAATAAGTTTTATTTGTAAGAGTAACCAATATGAAAAAAAAATTACTCGATTTGTTTTTAATACCATGTGTTACAATAGAAATGTTGTCAAATATTGGTGTTAACGCATTTACCTAAATAAGGTATGTTCCTTATTATTTCGTTAATTTTAAATATTTACCTCCCAAAAAAGTGAATTTCTTAAAAATAAAAATAAAAAATATCTCCAAAACCGTTGAGAATGGTATAGAGGTGAATGATGTTTAATCGGTAGCAAATGGGCCCTACTTTCACCTCTTCAATGGAATACGTCCACTTACCAGTCACCCTGTATATTATATGCGTTCACATTTTTCTAACAACAAAGCTACAGCTACAAATTTAATTTTATAAGATTTTTAATTAATTCTAGAAAAAGCTCAATATCTTTCTGATAGAAATGTGAAAGTTACACTATGTCCAGGTGAAAGCAGGCCTGTAGCCAGGTTTCGATTCCAGAGGGGGCAATCAAACATTTAGAGGGGGCAAACTTATTTTTATTTTCACATTTACTTAAAATCACGACAAGGTGTCAATACTTTATTTTCAAAAGTACATAATAAGTGATTACAAAATATAAAACCTTAACAAAGCACAAAGAAATAATAAAAATACATAAGAACGCACTTGTAGTTTGAAAGGGCGTTAATGACATTGAAATCTGTCAGTTCTATGTGGATTTTTTCAAATTCGCCTCCAAAGAGTGAAAAAAAAGTCACATCAGAATTGGCTCAAAATTGGCATAAACATTTTTTGATGGATTATCTAAAATCTGTTTTTTTTTAAAGATAAAAGTCAAAATGACATTATGTTGGCAATACAATGTAAAATTGTCAATGCTTTCAAATTTTTTTTATGTAGAAAAGACTTGTGTTACTTACATTAGGAAATTTCCCTTGTGCAAATTACACTGGAAATTTTGCATGCAGATTGTCAAAATTAATAAGTGAAAATTTTTGGAAATATCCCGGGGAAAATTTCCAGAATTGTCTATTTGACATTGATGCCCGCTTTTCCATTTAAAACGTATTGATGTCAGAAATCTGTCAAAGTGTATATTTTTTGACTAACGCAATTTAAATGGGAAAGATCAATAACAATCACCATCAATAAAAAAATTCAACAAGACGTAGTAAATAGACTTCAAACTCGGGAAATTTCCTATCAAAATATAACTCGTGCATAAAATATTTCCTAAGGGAAATTTTATGCACTAGTTATATTACTAGTGGCAATTCAATCCATCTGTCAAAACGTAAAATTCACTATGGCGTGGCGGCCAGCAAGTGTGTTTTGAATATGTGTTTTCATGCATATTTTAATTATTTTGCTTCGAGTTTTAATTACAGCTTTGATTTTGATTATTCAATAAAATATTTGCTTACTAGGTAGACTAGTAAGTCGGGCAGAAACTAGATATTTTTTGTGTTTTTTGGTCCATGTGTGGCCGCCACGCCATCTTGAATGTCACGTGGTTTGGATTGCCTAGAGCGAAATAACCAAAAAGCAACAAACTTGAATAAAACCAAGAGAATAATTTTGCCTACATAATTTTTTCTCGAGTGGTATTCGGCTGGACTATTTCACGAGACAAACAGGCCAAATTTTCATTAGGAAAATTTATTTTCTTTAGGTGACACTTGTCAAACTGAATTAGCCTATCCAAAACACGTGACTTTGACACGCAAAATATTGCCGGCAAGAGGCACACAAACATTGACACAAATACAAATCGCAACGTCATTATGTTATGTCAAAGTGGTTTCGGTGAAATTGCTTGAATTTTTGATATTTTGTACCTCTGATCATAATTCAATCCTCATTTTCTATTGTGTGTGTCTCAATTTTTGCTATTTCTACCCAATTACGGAATCCTTATTAGTCTAAGAGCCAGTGACACAAAAGCCTCAGTCATCTGTTAGAAGGCCGTTTTTTGGTGGCCCGGTATGCCAAGTCCTCGGCCAACTAAAAAATGTATGGTTGGCGGGTTTCGATGTGCAGAAGCTGAGGGATGGATGACTTTTCACTACCCCAAAATAAGGGTTTCTGCCTTATGATTCAGAAGCTTTTTTTTTATTGTGAATAAATAATATGGACCTACTGAGGCCTGAACAGGAACGGTTGGCGGGCTTTCCCCCTCTCTTCACCATGCCCACCGCGTTTAAAGTGAGGTTCGCAAGGGAAGATCCTACCTCATAAGTCAGAAGGACGGAAAAAAGTGGAAATTATACATTTTCACTGCCTTGTCCGTTCTGCTCTGGGTTGGCAGCCGGTTGGCGCTCTATTGTTTATTTAAACATATGTTTTTGCGCAATTGAAGTTGTTTTTTCCCTCGTTATAATTTAAAGACATAGTGGGGGTTTTTACATAAAATGATAGGTAGACACTTTTTATTAAATATTCTTATTTTGAATAGGTATTTTTATTATTTGCCGTTTTTTGATAATAGCTGCTTTTTTTCTGCACATTTGTCTTACCTTAGCTAACTTCGAAAATCTTAGCTGAGCTAAGTTGTAGTTCAAACGTACACATTAGATGGATGAAGGATCTAACCTTAAATAAACATAACCCCAAGTAAGAAATTGAACTAAGGATGGACTCCGGCAGCCTTGGCGTAGGCAAGGGGGGAGGTGATTTCGACTGACATAGACTTACCTAAGATGTTAGAAAAAACGGTCCTTTATTTCAGAACAACTTAGGTTAGCTCAGATAGGTGTTAGAAAAAAAGTAGCTATTATGTAGGTACAGCGGTACAAGGTGGTCTAATTTGATATACCTATGCAACCGTTTTGTCGCTAGAGGGCGTTTCTAGATTTTGAGCAATACTGTGAAAGCTTTATAGCTTTTTTGAGTACGCCATTGGATTCTACTTGAAAAAGTACCTCTAGAAATTGTATACCCACATAATTCAATCATTTTCTTAAATAAAAAAAAAACTATATGTCCATTTCACACCCGGTAGAAGTGGAACCGTCAATAAACTGAGCTGAGAGAGAATGAGATACACAAACTAACATACATAGGTACAACGTTTGGTAGACAAGAGTGGGAACGCTACGAAGCACCGCACAAAGAGGAGACGGAGAATAGGGAACGCCGCACAACAGTATTGAATCTCATTTTCTAGCAGGCTAAATCCCATAGATCTATATGTTTGTCTCTTTTCAGTGTCGGTTTTTCGTTTCATCAAGTCGATTCTCAAATCACTCCCAACGATTCTAAAAATGTTTTCACTCCAAAAGTTATGACGGTTTCACACTATTGCTCAAAATCCAGAATCATCCTCTATAATGAAATTTGCGAGGAAATTTGAGTCTCAGTGGGGGGGTTCATTTGTTTGTATCTGGGCTCAGAAATTTACGTTTCTTATCAAAAGTGTCCAAATTGGAACACCCTGTATATTCTTTAACAACGTATAAGTGAAGTAAAAATAATTGTTAAAAAAATTATTGTTCATAATTCATAACCTGCGTCCTCTCTGAAGAAAATCCTGCATACGCCACTGCATACTTTGATCGATTATCTACGATGCCAATTGTATACTTTGGTTTTTCGATTTTTTTGAAAAATCTCTGCATTTCTTAGAAATAATCCATAACAACCTAGCGCTTGAAAATAGATAACTAGGTACAGTCGGCAACTAAAGTAATGTCCCTCGATGTGCGGCAGCCTACTTTATTGCTACACAACTTGGCAACGGCGCCGGCGACGCGACTCGCAACCCATTGCGGCTAAATGTTTACAGTTTTCATTTAAATCCATAATTCATTTTTTGTTTAGTAAACTAGGTATTTAAATTTGATTTGATAATTTTTTTTGGTGAAATACATTTTTGATACCAATACCAAATTCAAAATAAATTTGTTCAAGACACTTTCAAAACAGCCATAATTTCTTTTTCTTCAATAATATCAATATGGTGTTTTTCTCCAAACGTCAAAAAAACATCACTTTGTCAACACCTGTCAAGATGGTAGAAATTCAATTTCTATGTTGCTAGGCAAATCCAGGTTAACACCTGTTGAGGTGGTAGAAATTTAATTTCTATGCTGCTTGGCAACCCCAGCGGCAGCAAAAGTACTTTTGGTGCCGCTCGAGCGGCAGTAAAAGTACTTTTAGTGCCGCTCGTACTTTTACTGCCGCTCAACCATCCAGTTACCCCCGAGCTTACCACATTCGTTTGGAGAAAAAATAGCGTGTTGCATACGGAGTAGAAGCACTTTTTTGTGCTTCAGCAGTATTGCAAGCCTCACTACGTTCGGCTCGCAAACCCACTGCTTCAGCACAAAAAAGTAAAGCTTCTACTCCTAATACAACAATATACTATTATTTGAAATTTTTTTCGACAAGATTAATAATGTGTCCAATAGGTAGGTTTAATCAAAAACAAAATAAAATAAGTGACATCCAATGAAAAAAAAAAAAATTATAGTTTTAAATACTACTGCGTAATGTGTGTTTTATAGTAGTTGGCAGAAAATTTGGTGTGAGAACCAATTATATTTCATTCAGGCAAACCCTGAGCTGCAAAAACAACCCACAAAAATAGTTTCGGTAACTAGATTTTAAGAAATTCATGTCTGGTTATAGTGGTTATACCACATTATTTAAATAGTAATTATTATTTTTTATTGATGTTTTTAATATAATTAACTTAAAACTAAAGTAAAAAAATCTCATCCAGGGCTGTTTCTTTTGGCATTGTTCCCAAAACCGATGCGGCATTTCCGAATTGTATTGCAATGCTGATTCTTTGTTTTAAAAAGCTTGTCGATCTTGCCTCACCTGTTAAAGTCTGAATTCGTTTACCTAATTTTTTTATTAATTTTTTTGATTCCGATCCCCATGGTCCAAAAGTCTCCACACAAAAAGGTACAAAATAATATTTATTTAAAATATCCTTTTATTTATTGTTTTTTTTTTTGAAATTCTGGCTGCTTTCCCTGATTTTATACTGGTAAAATTTACATATGAAGAAGCCAAAGTATCGCTACAAGTAGCATCCCAGACAAGTTATTTTTCGCCCTTCCAAGGAACCGAAGTCAACCCATCAGCTCGCCTTCTATCAGCTCTGTGAATTCCAACAGGTTCCAAAGTTGTATTTATTTCTGCTGAAGCGAAAGCTTTTTTCAAAATATCATTGAGCATGGTGTGGCGAGACCACCTTCCTGCGCTCTTGCGACAATATAGTCCGTGAAGACCCAAATTATCAACTGTTTCGCGTCGTACAGGTATGTGATTCGAAAATAGTTTGCCCAGACCTCAGGATGTCTATTCTCGAAACCGGGAAGCATTTTTGTATCGAGCGCCCAGTATACCGCATTCGGGTAACGTCGTATTAACCGAGGCCTGTTTCATAACGAGCGTCTGATTTCCCGATCGATTTTCAAGCTACTGTACGCTTGATACTAGTCTTCTGCGAAATTATGGATCGGCGTCCAACAATTCAGTTTTTTTTTTTTTTTTAATTGTTTATCATTTATTATGCCAGAAAATTATATGTACCACATTGTCGATTCCAGCGAAATACGAACTAATTTCAAGACTAAGCAGGAAGTCGAGGTAAGGGAATAAGTAAGAGCAAAATTATGTTTTATCTACATAACCTTACCATGAATAGAATACCATGGCGAGATAGAATAGGCCACTTTCACGTTTTTCGAAAACATTTTTGAATTATTGTGTTAGCCATTCTTCCAATGACATTATCATCTGTATACTTTTTTCTCCAAAAAAAAAACGCCTATTTTTTGAAATATGTTAGAACGATTTAAAAATCGAATTTTTAAAGCAGGTAAAAATTAACAAGATTTTTGCTATTTACTTAGGGATTTGTATACCTGCAATCGTTATTTGACAAATGCGGAGATTAGATTCAGGCAGATGTAAATAATTATTTATGATGCTGTCTCTAAGTAACAAAACTAACCAAAACTAACCCAAATTGGAGCTGAGCAAAAGGTTAAGGTAAGGACAGCCTTAGGGTTAGTTTGGGATAGTTTGTTAGAGACAGCATCAAATAACTAGGCAAATAGCAAAATCTTATTAATCTTTAAGTTTTTTGCTACTTTCCATTCCACTTAGTGAACTACTAGAATTAAAATTGCTTTACGATTTGACTACCAGAACCAAAATTAAACTAATACATATTATCAAGTAGCTTGATGGTGAGGAGCCAGGAAAACTCAAAAAGATATTCGAGACTGTAGGCGCGAGTCGCGAGTATCGAGCATACGGTAGTCCGAGTGATTTTCGTACTACCGTGCGCTTGATACGTGCCGAGGTCGGGTACCCCGAATGCGGGTTGCTGGACGCTCGATACAAAAATGCAACCGGGAAGCAGCGTTCTCACAAGAACGATTGTTCTGTCTTTGTCAGTGTTATGAAAATATAAATGTGAATGACTAAGACAGAATCTCTGTTCTCATGAGAACACTGCTCCCTTGTTTCGAGAATAAGGACCCTGGGCAATGGAAATGCGAAATGACGAATCGTCCAAAAGTGTTCCCGAGGAAGGTGAGGGCAAAGCGTTCAACCAAGCTCCACTTTCCTCTTCCCTGTTAGCCAATAATCGTGCACAATCTAAAGGATTTTTATTAAGTGATATAATTTTTTCAATAAAAAAAGAACATAAACTAAATTCTAGTTGTTTCTGAGTTAATAAATTTTTGTTGTTAATTTCTTTATCACATAAGGAGGACCAAGAGAGTAGGGGTTTGTTGAGGGCAAAATCTTGCCTGTCTAGTATGTCACAAGGGAAAATTTTGGAAAGGAAAGGTGAAATAAATCTATTTGAAGAAATGAATGTTGAAAAGCATAATGTGGAAATATCTCGAATGCCTAGACCTCCTAATTTGACGGGTAATTACAGATTTGCCACGATTCTTCAGAAAATTTACAATTTGTTATGTTTTCAGCAGCTTCTTTTAAAATTAAATCATATTCTTTCCAAATATCGGGTTTTCTCCAACAAGGATAACAGCGGAGTAAATAGATCATTTTAGGAATTGACAGAGAATTTTTTTAAATATAAAAAGAAATGTGAGTACTTGCTTTTTCAAGGTTTTGACATGAAAATTAAAAAAAAAAAATACATTAAAACTGGGGCTAAGCCATCATCAAAAAGGGGAAATCCTAAAAGACATAGATTCTCCTTTTGAATAATTTTAATACCAGGGGAGATGCTTTTGAAATGGTTCATTTGATTAGATAAATCCTCGTTCGTTTCCGAAACAATACACAGTTCGCATTTTTTAAAGTTTACAGTTAGACCAATTTTTTCTGAAAAAGAAATTATTTTCTGAAAATCCTGCAAAACCGTTTCCCAATCATCAGAGATAGTGCTATCATCAAGATACCAAAGATTAAGTTTTGATTTGAGTGAGGATATGAGATTATGCAAAGCAAGGGAAAAAAGAACAGCACCAAGAGGTCCTCCTTGCTGAACGCCTCTTTGAGAAAGAATAATGTTTTCATAAAAAGATAAAAAAGAGAGTTTACTGTAGCATTCGTTAATTAAAAAAAAAAAAATATTCTGGAATAATTTTATAAACTTCAGAAAGAAAACAGGGTCTGAAAATCATAAAGTCTGTTTTTTTTTAAAGATAATTCCCCAAGTCAAAAATGTAGTAACTATGTTGGCAGCGCAAGCCTTCTCTACATAAAAAATTTGAAAGCATTGACAATTTTACATTATATTGCCCTGCATGAGTGATAGCAAAGAATATTATAGACTAACGTCTCTAGAAGACCCGTCCGCTAGCGAAAATATAAACCCGCGTGATGGCGCTGGTGTCCTAGTAAAATCCGTCGTTTCTGCGATTAAATTAATTTGAGGGACCAAATGCACGCGTATATGCTAGGCTGCGTTGCCAAGTTGTCTTTTGTATAGCAAATTAAATGCCTGTGTTTTATATAGGTACTTATTATACATATACCTACCATAGAATAGGAATATTATTATAATTAAAAACAATATAATAAATAGGTAAATAGTTATGTATTTTTGTGGGTAGTAATTTTCTGTTACTAATAAATAGAGGTATAAAACACAACGGATTTTGCTGAAATTTAGCATACTTTTCAAGTTCAGGTGATTAGGTGATAATACATTTTATTTACGACTAATGTATAATATGCGTATTATATTTGTGATTTTGGCAGTATAATGACATATGTTATTCCTCCAGGGATTAATGACGAGTAGCGGGATTAATGGTCATTATTCCACAAAAGTGTCAGTGTCAAACGTGTAGTAGTGCTTGTGGATTTGTATTGAAAATTATGAGACGGATGAAATTTGTTCATTGAAAATCTCAAATAAATTAATTTGTCGTAAATAAAGTAGAGTACCTATACTACTCGCAATAATGACTATTATTCCCTCGTAATAATCCTCGGGAATAATAGTTATCATTATTGACTCGTGGTATAATCTACTATTAACTACTAATGAACGGTGTAAATTATTGTCAAATGTGACAGGTGCAAATTTTTGAACCATTATTTCGCAACGGATTTTGCTGAAATTTTGCATACACTTAAGTTCGGGTGATTATACATTTTAGACCACTAATGACGGATGTCAACTGTCAAATATGACAGATGTAGATTTGTGAACCATTTCTTCGCAACAGATTTTGCATACACTTTAAGTTCGGGTGATAATACAATTTGGAATATTCAACAGCTGTCGAATGTAATTTTTGACAGCTGTCAAAATATGACAGGTCGAGAGGTGGGCAGGTTGCCAGCATTACCCCCGTCTTTGAAAATTTGCTTTTTTCGACAAATAGACAAATTTCAAAAATAAATAACCCATAATTTTGCACACCGATTTTCAAAATTTGCACACTCTTTTGGGGAAAGTTATATCGTATCAAAAATTTGTATAACCACCTCCCATTTTTTAAAAAAAATTGATAGACGCTACTCGTTTCATTTAATTTTGGACAATTTTGCACACCTATATGCAAATTTTGCACACTTTTCTGAGAAAAGTTATGAGGTGTGATAAATGTGCACTTTTTTCCCCGTTTTTCTGAAACTTGAAAAATTCTTATGCTACTCGCCTCGGCTAATTTTGCACTCGCTTCCAGGGAAAGTTGATGGGTATCAAAAATTAACATTTTCACCCTCGTTTTTCAAAAAATTTAAATTTTTTTCAGCTATTCGGTTAACCTAATTTTGCACAATTTTGCATACCTATTTCAAATTTTGCATACTTCTCTGAAGAAAATTATGAAGCTTAAAAATTTGCACTATCTCCGCCGGTTGTCGAAAAATTGAAAAATCTTATGCTGCTCGCTTTGGTTTATTTTGCACAATCTTGAACACTCCTCTGGGGAAAGTTATGAGGCATTAAAAATTTGCACTTTCCATCCCGTTTGTCGAAAAATTGAAATAGTTATTTTATTATGCTACTCGCTCCGGCTAATTTTGCACACCCATTTTCAAATTTTGCTCACGCTTCTGGGGAAAGTTATAAGGTATATCCTATCCACAATCCGTAGTCCAAAGGTAAAGGTAAATTCATCACCATTCCATATCAAAAAGCACTGAAAGGTGATGAATTTTCCCTTTATCTTTGGACATCGGGTTGTGAATAGATAATATCAATAATTTGCATTTTCCCCCCCGTTTTTCAAAAAATTAATATAACCTCAATGCTATTAGGTTCACCTAATTTTGCACAATTTTGCACACCTATTTTCAAATTTTGCACACTCTTCTGGGAAAAGTTATGAGGTGTGATAAATGTGCACTTTTTTTTTATCTGAAACTTGAAAAAATTCTTATGCTACTCGCTCCGGCTAATTTTGCACACCTTTTTTTTAAATTTTACACATTCCTCTGGGAGTTAAATGTTATATTAAAAATTTGCACGTTTTCCCCTGTTTGTCAAAAAAATTGAAAAACTCTCGCTACTGGGTTCACTCAATTTTGCACGCGTATTTTCAACCCGAATTGAGTAACATAAGAATTTTTCATTTTCTCAAAAAACCGGCGGGAAAGTGCACATTTTGCAAAATTTGAAAATAGGTGTGCAAAGTTGTGCAAAATTGGGTGAACTCAGTAGCATAAGGATTTATCAACTTTTTGAAACACGAGGGGGGGAGACAAGTATAGGATCTTTCAATTTTTCGACAAACAGGGGGGAAGTGCAAATTTTTAATGCCTTATAACTTTCCCCAAAAACGTGCGCAAAATTGTGCAAAATTAGCCAAAGCGAGTAGCATAAGATTTTTCAATTTTTCGACAAACGGCGGGGATAGTGCAAATTTTTAATACCTCATATAGTTTTTTTTTTTTTTTTAAGATAAAAGTCAAAATGACATTATGTTGGCAATGTAATGTAAAATTGTCAATCGTTTCAATTTTTTTATGTAGAAAAGGCTTGTGCTGCCAACATAGTTATTGAATTTTTGACTTGGGGAATTATTTAAAAAATAAAAACATACTCTAACTTTCCCCAGAAAAGTGTGCAAAATTTGAAAATAGGCATGCGAAATTGTGCAAATTTAGGTGAACCGAGTAGCATATTAATTTTTCAAGTTTTAGACAAACAAGGGTGAACAGTCAAGTTTGCTCCCAGTTTAAAAAAAAATCCTGTGCAGTTCACACTCGGTAGAAGTGAAACCTTCATCGAACTGCATACATTACACACATACTAACATACACAGTGGCGTCCCCCCCCCTCCAAAAGACTTAAGAAAGAACGCAAATAACTATATTTTAAAAAAACTAAAATACACGCTGGGGTTCTTTGTTCCACATTTCTTATACATTGAGCACCCCACGCTTTTTTGACAATAATTCTAATATTTTTTTGTTCATTAATATTTTCTGTTTATATTAGAAATTATTTTTCACTTTTGAGTTCAATTTACTATAAAAGCGTGTTTTTTAGTTTTTTCAAAATATATTTATTTTTCACTTTTTAGTTCGATGTATTATAAAAGCGTGTCAGCCCCAGAGATTTCCAGACTTTTCCAGACATTATCCAGACTTATTCAGAGCTTTCCAGAGTTTTCCAGATTTCATCCAGATTTATCCAGACTTCTAAAGACTGATCCGGATTCTGGAAAATGATCCCCAGGTCTTTTGGGACCTTTTCCAGAATTTTTCCTACCCTTTCAAGAAATTTCCAGGCCTTTTGCAGACGTTTCTAGAGATTTCCAGACATTATGCAGACTTATCCAGAGCTTTCCAGAGTTTTCTAGACTTTATCCAGATTAATCCAGACTTTATCCAGACTTGTTCAGGCTAATCCGGATTCTGGAAAATGATCCCCAGCTCTTTTCGGACGTTTTCCAGAATTTTTCCAACCCTTTCCAGAAATTTCCAAGTTTTTTCCAGACGTTTCCAGACAATATCCAGACGTATCCAGAGTTTTACAGAATTTATCCAGATTTATCCAGACTTGTACAGACTGATCCGGATTCTGGAAAATGATCCCCAGATCTTTTGGGACGTTTTCTAGAATTTTTCCAACCCTTTCCAGAAATTTTCAAGTCATTTCCAGACGTTTCCAGACATTATCCAGACGTATCCAGAGTTTTACAGACTTTATCCAGATTTATCCAGACCTTATCCAGACTTGTTCAGACTGATCCGGATTCCGGAAAATGATCCCCAGGTCTTTTGGGACCTTTTTCAGAATTTTTCCAACCCTTTCCAGAAATTTCCAAGTTTTTTCCAGACGTTTCCAGAGATTTCCAGACAATAACCAGACTTATCCAGAGTTTTACAGACTTTATCCAGATTTATCCAGACCTTATCCAGACTTGTACAGACTGATCCGGATTCTGGAAAATGATCCCCAGGTCTTTTGGAACTTTTGGCAGAATGTTTCCGACCCTTTCTAGAAATTTCCAGGCTCTTTCCAGACGTTTCCAGAGATTTTCAGACTTTTCCAGACTTCATCCAGATTTATCCAGAATTGTTCCAGCTCACTTGGCTTGTTCCAGGTTCTTGTTGTGTGTTGTGTGTTAATATAAGCGTGTTAAAAAAGTGTTGCTATTTCGTTTCGTTTCATCGGGTCGCTTTTTCGTTTCATCGAGTTTCAAATTACTCCCAACTATTTATTCTAAAGAAGTTTTCACTTCAGAACTGCTCTGGTTTTCGTTGTGTTGTGTGGGTGTGCAATATTTTAGTCATAGTGTCCAAAATTATTATGTGTTATTTATTTTTGAAATTTGATTAATACGGGCGGAAACTTGACCAACCCCAAAATTTACTTGTTGGTAAATAAACCGATCTACTGGAAAAAAAAAAAATAATTCATATTTCGAAATTAAACATAAAATTCTAAGTGGCAAATTCGCCAAATATACTGAAAAAACCTAAAGAAAATGATAGAATTGCATCCATCTATGATATTCGTTGGTAAATTATAAAATATATGTTTAACTTCCTAATTCCTCTTGGCACACGCCACAATAACTTCATTCAGAGAAGCGGATACGGACGCTGACTCGCTGGCTGGACGCCGAATCAACAGCACTAACAACTCGGCAACAGTGGGCAATAGACTCGAGCCGGCGTCCACACCGGCAAAAGCCGGCGTCCATGGAGGTATCAAAAATAAGAATACGGACGAGACTTCTAGAGACGTTAGTCTATAATATTCTTTGGTGATAGCTTCAGAGCCGCACTTCGTACCATATCCAATGGTAACGGACGAAGGTGGATAGTGGATACCAACCTTTTCAGAAATGCTATAACAAATAATTTTGGAAAGAAGCCGACGTAAGCAGCATCCTACTGCAATCGGTCGGATTCCACCATCTTTCTTATTTAAAGCGCATAGGGAGGCTCCAAAAATACTGGTTTGATTTCTGGAGGTAATGGGCCTTGAAGAATTCTCCTGGTGAGATTGGCCAGTGCTGAATAAAGAGAAGATTCAGAACTCAGCTTCTCTGATACCATATCTTCGAGGTGTTGAGGCTTAAAGGAAGCCATGCCGCCGGCTGATCCTGGTTTAAATTAGAAAATTGCCTTTTTGACGTCGGAACTTGAAAAGTTAATGTTTGTCCATTTAAAAAAAAATTCTTTGACATCTGACGTTTGGGATTCCTTGTGCCGTTTTTTTGGCAGACACAAACAGGCATAGGGAAAAATTTAAAAAAGTATCCAAGCCCTGAGAGAGTTTTCTTCAGCTACCTTGTCCACTAAAATACAATATTCTGACGAAATTGTATTTCTAGCTCCTTTTGTAATACGACATAAAATTGGAATTGAAGATGTCATAGTGCATAATGCATCGTCCAGAGTTTTTTCACCAATATGATCAACTGATAAGATTTTTTGTTGAGAAAAAATAGTTGAAGTAGATTTTTGGCTGGCTTGGCTTTGGCTAGTGCTTCTATGTATTCTTGAGTGGTGAATTTTAAGACCATTTTTATTTTTCAAACTTTTTTTCAGGAGAAATAATAAAGTCGTAATGTCCGGAATCAGGGTTACCAGAAAAAAGTTTTATTGAGTTTTCATGATTTGCTTTATTTATGCAAATAGGCGATGAAGACAAAATGTTTTCCAAATCATCATTCCCAGATTGTCTATAAATCTTAAAATTTACTTAGTAAAGTTCAGAAAGAGCTAAAATTTCTGTGGAGGTCCCATACGACCCATTTTTCTGCATTACCCTGTTGTATTCTTGTTTAGATAATAGACCCTGAGCTAGGGCCTGTTCAGTGGAGTCATTTTTTTTTTGTCTGGCATTTTGAGGGATGGATGTGGCCAATTAGCTGATGAGAATATAAGAGGTTTTAATGCCTGCCCCCTGTTCGAAATGTCCACAGAATGTTTCGCCGGAAAACTCGATTTCGAACTGTGATTGCCGGCGTCTGGCGATTTTTCATCGTTATTTTCACAACAAAACCTTTAATTCTCTCGAATGCCAAACAAAAAGTAAACGCGGAAGGTTCTTCTCTTTTCTCTTGGAAGTTGACACCCATTCCCACTTTTTCAGCTATTGAAAAGTATCTGGTATTTTTCATGGGTAAATTATTTATCAATGTAAATCTTTTATTTAAAAGCCAGAAAATTTGAGATCATTAAAAAAAATTCTTCATGTAAATCAATTTTTTTCTTGTACAAATTTTCGAACGGGAGGCAGGCATTAAAATCAACCATATTCTCATCAGCTTAGTAGCCACATTCAGCCCTCAAAATGCCAGACAAAAAAAAATAATGACTCCACTAAACAGCCCCTATCTCACAGTCTATAAGGTTTTATCATATAAAAAAGGTACTAAATCGTCCCAGTGTTGCAAAACATAGTTCACGGACTTTTTCTTCAATATACTGTGATCAATATAGGTATCTTTAGACCTAAGGTATTGGCTTACGGTATGGAAAAGGCAGTTGCCATCTTTTTCAATTGAATTTTTTTTTATTTTTTGACACAAGTCCACCAGGTATATTTCAGTTTTTTGTCAACTGAATTGTTTTTTTTTTATTCTAAAAACTGAAATCGACACCAAAAATGGCTATCGTTTACACAATGTGTTGTTCGTAATTTTCTTTTGACCTATACCGAGTTTCACTATTCACTTTGCTTTATATCACCTAGTTTTCGTTGTAAAATATGCACATAAAATTAAAAGTTGTTTGGTTTTGACATATCTTGACTTTCATAATAGTTATTTATGCACCTAGGTCAAAAAGTACAGCTTTAACGTCCGCAGCGTGTGTTACAGCCTGAGGCGTTAGCCGAGAACTGTTTATACGGTGAGGACGTTAAAGCTGTTTTTGACCGAGGTGCATACAAGATTTTATGCACGATGAGCATGTTTACATTTCGATATTTAAAAAATTATAAATTTTTAATTTTGTTATGACATCAATCAAAAATATTTCAAAATATAAATTTTCATCTTTACCTCATAATAGGACGAGTTTTTGTCAAATTTAGACCAAGACAGCAGTTGTTGAAAGAAGTATCACGAACTATTATAGCAACCCAGAACAATACAAACAAATAACTATTTTAAGCTGTGTAGTGTATAGTATTTTTATGATTGTGTAGTCTAATCTGGCGTCTGGAAATAGAGCAAAATAGCCTCCACAAGTTTATTCTTGAGGCTGTTGAAGAGGCCAAGGAAGATCTATTATCTTCAAAGTCCAAAAGACTCTATGAAGGAACATATAAGGACTTTATTTCCTGGTGTGCCCAACATGGTGTTATGGTTTTAATGACCAGCAGTAGTACTTTGTAGAAGAAACTCTCCTGACATAAATTAATGAAAAACGCAAAAAAATAAGTCATCCACCCTATGGAGCTGTTACTCAATGTTGAAGGCAACAGTTCTTTTGTGTTTTTCTGTGAAAAAAGGTCGGTTATAAAAGTTGAAAAACTGTAAAAATTTTATTTTCAATTTTAAACTAGATTGAGTTTTATTATTGTTTGTTTCATTATTCTTATTATTTGAAATAAAGCTTGTTTTGTTGAATAAAATTTGGTATTTTTTGGACTAAGCAATGGGAATGCAAAAACTAAAAAAAAAATGACGTCGAATTTTTTGCTTATTTTGGAAATTTTAGAACTTTCAGGCCCGCGGGTATAAAAGGCGCCCTAGGGCGTAAAAGTACTACTTCACGCTATAAAATGCAGGCGTAAAAGTGTACTTTTACGCCCGTTCGTGCATAATAATTATTTAAACTATTTAATACATAGGTAAGTATACCTACCCACTTGAGTTGTTATTGCCAAATTGAATAGCAATTAATAAATAATTTTTTTATTGAAATAATATTCAATAAAATCTGGATAAAAAATTAATTGGATGTGCCCTTACTGCGACCGTTTAAGTTTAATAAAGTGTAATCACTTATAGGTATGGGTTAGTAAAGTAATGCAAAACTAATAACATTTTAGTTTCTCAGAGGGCATTTTGAAAACTGCAAAAGCAATGAAGTTGCAAAATGTTTGAGATATATTGAGCCTCTTTAGTATCTTAACCTTTTGTTGTCCCCACCGCAAGTAGGTATTAAAAAAGTTAAGTTCATTATTTTACTTGCAAGTGAATATTATCAGCATCCGCTTTTCTACTTTAACATTAAACACTGAATAAAATGCATGTAAACATTTACACGCAGCGCCGTTGCCACGTTGTGTAGCAATGAAGTAGGATGCCGCACATCGAGGGACATTACTTTAGTTGTTGACTGTACATACATCTCGAGGTACACACATATCAAAAAACCAAAGTATGGGTAGATAATCGATCAAAGAATGTTTATGCCGAAGTTTATGCCAAATTTGAGCCATTCTTATGTATTTTTTCTATCTCTTTGCAAAAAAATGTATGTATATAACCTGCGGATGAAATCGCATCTATCAGTTAATAAGAAGTGTGTACCGTAGTGTCGGTATACTTTGCCACGGTTTTCAGACCTTTTCTCTGATATTTTTTTAACCGATATAGCAATTTGTATGGCTACAGACTATGTATAAATTCCATGTTCTGGCTATAGATGCCTGTAAACACAAATAATTAGAAAGCACTGCTTCTATTTATTTATTTTTTGTTAAAAATCTGGCAAAGTCTCCTGCAAATTGGCGACACTTTGCCAACGCGTTTAAAACCACCTAAATTTATATGTAAGACTATTATATGGAAAACTAGCTGACCCGGCGAACTTCGTACCGCCTCTGAATTATTAAATATACCTATTAAATGTTGTGTTAATGTATCTATTAGCTGAATTAAATTCAGTTTTTCTCGATGGTGAATTTGGCTTTGGTTGAAGAAAATTAATGTTTACTCTCTGGATCAGAAGTCACCTAAAATTAAAATTTTTCATCATCGTTTTTTAGGCAGCTTGTGGGCATTATTCTTGTAAAGTTTACCACCAAATAAATAAACTCAGGCACAGGAATGTTCAAAGAATGTAAAGAAAACAAAAAAATCTCTAGCGCAGCCCTATTTTAATCTATCTGCACTGCATGCATTGCACTACTCCATCTGTTCTGGTCTATCTGCGCTACTCTATCTGACCTACTGTTTCTGCACCACTCTATCTGATCGGAATAATTCTGTGCAGCAT
Source organism: Ceutorhynchus assimilis (assembly GCA_917834065.1). Lineage (NCBI taxonomy): Eukaryota > Metazoa > Arthropoda > Insecta > Coleoptera > Curculionidae > Ceutorhynchus > Ceutorhynchus assimilis. The sequence continues at coordinate 38,507,256 of OU892280.1, read as the reverse complement.
TGATCTACTCTATCTGCAATGCCGAGCTTCGTTCCAGGTATCAGAGATGGCGCGGTATACAAAATACAAAATAAACTTGGTATCGGTTATAAGACATGGCGCCGTATGCGGGCTTAGTAATTTTTTTTCATAAATAAATAAAATAAGTATTGAAATGACCACATTAATGACATAACATGCTGGTACTGTCAACGCTGAAAAAAGTTTCAATTTGACAGCAAAATGATCCTCCATTTATTGAATATTTAATTTATTACAAAAAATGTGATAAATGAAGAACCGCTCGACCGATTTTGTGCAAACTTCACATAAACCATCTAATAAATAGTCTGAACAAAACCTAAACATTTGGTTTGGCTAGGTGAGTCCGTTCATGAGTTATAAAAGTACAACGAAAAGTGGCATTCATTTTGATATATATAGATAAGTAATGGAATGACCACATTAATGACATAACAACATGCTGGTACTGTCAACGCTGAAAAAACTTTCAATTTAACAGCAAAATCCCCATTAACAGAATGATCCTCTATTTATTTACAAAAAATGTGATAAATGAAGAACCGCTCGACCGATCTTGTGCAAACTTCACATAAACCATCTAATAAATAGTCTGAACAAAACCTAAACATTTGGTTTGGCTAGGTGAGTCCGTTCTTGAGTTATAAAATTACAACGAAAAGTGGCATTCATTTATACAGGGTGAATCTGAAAGTGAGGCTTTTTTTTTAACAGGGTATATATCTCGCCAAAATAAGTTGTTTGGCAAAAAATTGTTTATATAAAAAATTTAAGATAACGGAGTTACAGGTATTTTTAGGTTTTTGTACAATAAAAATCTAATTCCAAAAATCGAAGATTTATTAAAGAAAATAATATAACAATTATCACAATAATTGTTCAAAAGTATCCCCATTTGTCTGATGTGCGCATAGTGTTGCTCGGCGAATCCAAGACTCAGTGCAAGCTTGTAGAATGAAATTTTCGCGTCCTCGAATTGTTTCACTTGCATTTTGGATTCGATTACGTAGCTCTTCCAAAGTATTTATTTCTGAGGCGTAAACCAAACTTTTCATGTACCCCCACAGATAAAAATCACATGGGTTAAGGTCCGGCGACCGTGGAGGCCAAAAAATTGGTCCATTTCGTCCCACCCACCTATTAGGAAACTGACGATTTAGGTAATGTCGAACTCGACGACTAAAATGGGGTGGAGCACCATCGTGTAAGAACCACATTACTTGACGTATGTTTAAATTCAAATCTTCTAGCAATACCGGTAAATTACGTCGCAAAAATCTAAGATAGTTTGCACCTGTCATCCTATCTGGTAGAAAAAAGGGGCCGATAAGCATGCCATCAATCATTCCAGCCCAAACGTTAAGAGAAAACCTTTGCTGGAAGTTAGTTCTGCGAACAGCATGCGGATTATCCATTGACCAAACATGAGTATTCCGAAAATTGCTTACACCGTTTCTCGTAAAAGTTGCTTCATCGGTAACTAAAACATGTCTCGTAAAATGTTCGTCATGTTCATGTTGTTGTAAAAGCCATAGACAAAACTGCACTCGCTGGGGATGATCACGGGGCATTAGGGCTTGAACACGTTGGACATGATAGGGATACAATTGCTCCTGTCGTAGCGTGTGCCAAACTTTCATTTGACTGACACCCACCCGTCTTGCAATTTCTCGTGAACTAGTTGTGGGATCATCGTCAATCAAATTAATAATTTCCTCTTCAACTGCAAGCATTTGACGCGGTCTACCCCTTCCAGCATGTCTTCCCCGATTTTCCCGTAATTCTCCATAATCTCGAGCCCTCTGAATTAGACGCACAAATGCAGCTGGGCCGGTATTCTTGTTCCCGAAAACGCTCACCGCTTTTTAGTCGCTCGGCACTTTTAATGTAAATTTACATTGGAAGTGCCGAGCGACTGAAAAGGGGTGAGCGTTTTCGAGAACGAGAATACCGGCCCTGGTTTGGGGTGGATACGTAATGGAAAACGTTCAGAATAAGCACGCGAAGCTGCAGCAGCATTTTGATGGCATTCGCCGTAAATTAGGATCATATCCACCAACTCATTGTTCTCGTACACATGTGCCATTACAAGGAAACAACACAAATTGAGGCAATCACAAAAGGAAAACTATTTTTGATGTCTGATGAATGCCACTTTTATCATAAATGCTGGAAGTCATACACACATTTCCTTTTTGGACAAGTTATTTTATGTAGCTAATGCGCCACCGATATACCATTTGTTTACATTTTTTTGTGCCGCGGTTTATTGTGACAACGGGTTTTTTTTGCACCTTTTTTTTGAGAAAATGTAAACAAAATGTTTTATAGTTGGAGTCTTCTTTAAACCTAAAAATACCTGTAACTCCGTTATCTTAAATTTTTTATATAAACAATTTTTTGCCAAACAACTTATTTTGGCGAGATATATACCCTGTTAAAAAAAAACCCTCACTTTCAGATTCACCCTGTATATATATAGATAATGCAACTGGTGCTCATTGTGGTATTTTTTCAATTTTAGTCTTTTTATACCTGAAGATGAAGCGTTGAAGCTTCGAAACCGGTAGTACATAAATAAAGAATTTTTGGGATTTTCAAGACTATTTTTCTTCAAACCTACTATTATATGGGTTAGTTTGCCTTCAAATATGACCTTAAAAAAGGTACCATTTTTTTTTTCATTGTTGAAAGCAAAAAAATACGATTTAATATCAAAATATCAAAATCACTTGAGTCATTGCTTAAAATATTTCCCACTGCTTCTTTTACAGTATCTTCATTATAGTTTTTGTAGTGCCGGCTGCCTATTTTTTTTTGTAGATTCGACCCATATTTTGAACTAAAAAACCAAAAACGGTAAGAAATATATAAGGCAAAGACACCTACGAGTGGCTTGCCAGGTCGCACTTTTTTTAAAATCAATTAAAATCTCAAAAACCATTATTTTTTAATACTTCAAAATTTCACAATCATTAGCCATTGAAGTGTATATTTTGGCAAAAGGATTTATTTTGGGTTAATCGTATTCAAGGCTGCGCTCTCTGCGAGTGAGAGGACGACCAAAGCTTCGATAACTTCTTTTCTTTCCTTTATTTCCTCTCTTTTCTGTCCTTCACGACTTTGCTTATTTTTGCCTTTACCTTTAGCTTCGTTGACTTCAGTTACCTTATATTTTATCTTACCGTTGTGTTTTTCGAGGCAAAGTGAGTAGATGTTCGTTTTGGAGGGATACAACTACCTTTCTTAATATCAACCTACCTTTTTAATTGTTGTATCCTGATAGTCATTTTGAATTCATTTAAGTTTAAATTATAAATACATATATTTTACATTCTTTATAGTACCTTAGTTCTCGAGTTTGCTTAGATTATCGTCGGAAAAGTTTCTTTCTAACTTTCCCTCCTATCGTAGGAGAGGGGGAGTTGTAACAGGCCAAAATTGCATAAATGATTCTTACCTACTTTCAATTTTATATTCAAGATTTCCTTAAATTTGTCAACATTTTCTCTGTAAAATTTCATCAATGATCTCAACGGTTGTAGATCCTGTAAATTTTCTAATTTTCCATAGTCAAATTCTATTTGCTGTAATGGTTTTTTCCTCATTTTGATCCGTATTTTGATTCAATTCTAAATCAAAACAAGGCAATATTTTGATTTCGATTTTAAATTCGATCATCTGTTTCATAACAAAAATAATTCATGTGTCAAAAATATTTCGTGGGTTGTGTTCCGTAATCATGATGACCCGTTTTCAAGTGGGTGTACCGTTCGTACTGACTGTTCGGTTATGGAGCGCTATTGATCTCGGCGCAAATTCTAGCGTACCCCGTTTAGTTGCGCATTGGTTCGATGTCCTTTGAGACATCTGGAACGCACCCTTTGATTTCGTTTCTTTGACTTTTGATTGTCAAAAATTTCTGTCAACCAGCGGTGGAGTAGTGATGTTTTCAGTATCGTCGATTCTTCCTTGAGCTCTCTAATTTTGAAAACGGAACATTTACTCTATTTTGTATTCTTCAAGTTTTGATTGTTTTATGGGATGATTATTTGTTCTTAATATCATAATTCATTAGCCGTTGTCGTTTTTCTCGGATTATGTTGTGGTGTGCAATTTTTGGTAAGTGAGAATTCTATCGATTAATTGTTGATGTTTGTCGTTATTCTGAATCATCTCTAAGTCCTTTAGGTGAGGTTAGCTTATTGATTGAATGTGCAGCACTTGCTCTTTCACGTTGACTGTCTTCGAAGAAACAAGTCCTCCAGAAGAATTAAGTTTTTTTCTTCACCTTAAAAAGGGATTTTGGGCCTGATTTTCTTCTGAATTGAATTTATGGCACACTGAGTTATCTTGCGTTGTGTTTTACTTTCGTAAAGTGCCATAATTTTCGCCGATGTTATCGGATTTAAAAAAAACAGTCGTTGTGTTGAAAGCTGCCCTAAGGAGTAGAGAATAATCTCACCTACTCCAGGATATTCAATCCAATCCTCGATCCAGATTTCCGGAGATTTTCGAGGCCGACACCCTAATACCATCAGGGTTCTTTCACGAGGGTTCTTTCACGAGGGGTTATACTTTACCATCGAGTATACCCTCACGGTTATAACAATAGACGTTCAATTGTAACCGAAATTGAACCAAAAGGCTAACAGACACCAGCCTAAGTAATCGGACGGTTACTCAAGTCATCGATCAAGTTAACCACAACCAGTAGCCAGGACTAATCTGGTGAACTGAATGAACCACCATCATCTGGAAAATTTTGGTATCGTACTAGTTTTAGTTATCCTGATTGTTATTGTTTATTTACATTCTGTCCCTATTTGTACACCCGGTGATCACCTCGGTATTTCAGGGAATAATTCATTGCTGGCCCCGGTGTGGTAAATGAATTATTAAAATAGGTAACTTAACTAGACGTAACCTGTTGAATTAATGTCAACTTATTGGTAGTTCTGGTTACGAAAGTGTAAGGTAACCGTTCCGAAAACTAATTCTACATTATTAGTTTTTTTTTCCCCTCTCTTATTCTCTTTATTTTTTTGTTTAAATTTTCAAACCTTACTTTTAATATATATCTTTTTTTTTTTATTACTTGGTTATTGAGTTTCAATGACATTTTTGCATTTAAGTTTAACTGATCATGGCATAGTATTGCATTTCTGTATTTGTTAGTTAACGCTTCTTGACAAGGTCATTTTATTAATTGCTTATTTACTTGATTATTATTACTTTTTTTTTTCCCTCTTGAATTCAAATTATTGTTCATTGTGGACTGCGGCCATTTGATAAATAAACGACTGTAGCACTTGATTTGAATTGACTTTTATTTGGTTTTATGCACACAGCCTGGTTTTGCTAATATTTTTATTTTTTTTATTAATTATTATTTGGATTGTAAGTACCTGAAGCCAGATACCATCCTGGAGAGTCCGACTCATCTATTCAGAGTCGGTGGCGCCCAAAACTAAAACCCACCCCTACTCTCCGAAATATTTAGTTCTGAGCTAGGGCTTAATTTGCACGCACTTCGACCTTCAGTCTTACAATCTCAAGTTCTTCATTCAATTATTTTTATTTTTATTTTCATTATTTTTATTTTACTTTTTTTTTTTTATTTTTTTTATTCTCGACTTTAATTTTTTTTTTAAATTTATTTTTCTAAATTTATTTTTTTTTTTATGAACTTTTCTTAATCAGCGAAAAAGCGTGGCATACTACTCTTAATACAGGGGTGTATTCCAGTGGCGTAACACCAAGAGCATTTTTTGGTTTGGTAAGAAGTGTTAATAACTTAATAGTATATTCTACTCGTCCACTGTCAAAGCTGTCACGCAATTTTGTTTTCTATGATTTTTTACACTTCTTTCGGATATTTTGTTACCCTACGGTTGTAGATAAAAATTGTTATTTTTCGAAATGCTATGATGCTGGCCAACACTGCTATTCATCTTTTATCTCTCTCATTCATCATTGGCGTACGCGTCTTCATTGGAGAAGATGTATTCTATCTCTATTAAATTTTTAAACAACATCGAAGAGTTTCTTGATTAAAATTAATAATATTTATGTGACATTTTCGAAAACAAAGATTTGAAAACCAGTTAAATACCTAAATAACAATAACAAAAACGAACTTTTTACAGAACAGCAACAGTTATTTTAAACGATATTTTTATTACCTTGTAGGGCCACCCCGCACATCGATCACAGCCTGGCTTCTTCGTGGCATACTTTCCAGAAGGTTATTAATAAATTCTTGGTATACGTTTTCCCACTCTTCCTGACTGGCCTCAGACAGCTCTTCCATTGTTTGAGGAGCATTTTGTCTTGACCGCATTTGACATTTTAGCGGTGACCAAACATGCTCAATTATGTTTAGGTCTGGAGAATTTGATGGCAGAGGCAATAATTTAACATTATTTTCTGCCGAAAAGTTTATAATCGTGCGAGCTCTCTGCGGCCTGGTGTTATCATCGATGAAGACAAAATCCTTCCCAATATCTTGTGCAAAAGGTACAATAATATTGTTTAAAGCGTTGTCCCTATAAACTGCAGCATTGACTGTCCTGTTTGAAATAAAAAGTTTGAGGTAAGCTAGAGAACGATATGATGAAGGCAACATGGTCTACAACATGTAAGCCATATTGTTGTACCTTTTGCCCAAGATTTCGGGGAGGATTCTGTCTTGTCCCATCTAAGTGACGGGATCGCGAGTCCACCGTTCTCTGCGCTTAAATATATGGATGCTATGGGGGTGTCGTGTGGCAGGTGGCGTCATTTCCTGAAGCATAATCTTATAAGCTTGTCCGCTTCCAGAAGACAGCCCACCATTACACTGCACAATGTCAGTTTTGGCGTACCTATATGTTCTTAAACCATGAAGCCTTTGCTGTGGCTTAAGTGGGGCTGCAGATGGCCTTTTAATGACTGGGCATATGTCTGTATGAATTCCAACTCTAAATTTTCTCTCTTCCACAAGAGTATCTATATTTCTGTTTCGGCAGCCCTTGAATGCTGACTGAGATGCAAATTGCATGACTCTGGATAGTCTGTTGTTATGTTGAGCATGTCCTGAAGTCCAGCCGAAGTAGACGCCATCAGTATTAGGTCATCCGCAAATGCGAGGGCAATAATTTTACTGGTAGCCTGTAGCCATCATATTGAATAGCGGGTCCCCTTGCTTGACACCTCTTTTGGGTTTAATAAGCTCTGACGTCCGGCGCTCGTCTCTGATGTAGGTGGAAGAGTCGCAGTAATATTGTCTCAGGTATTCAACGATTAAAGGCGGAAAACCAAAGGATCGAAGGGTGCCAAATATGTCGTTATGCGACACTGAGTCGAAAGCCTTTCCTACGTCCAGTGAGGCCATGTAGCACGAGGAGTACTTCCTCCATGTTGGTCTCTGTTCCATCAGTTGGGATAAAGGCACTCTGTCTCAGGTCTAGCTTGACTGACTTGTTCAATCGACTCGCCAGGATTGAATGCAATTTTCTAATTATAACTGACGGTACTGTTAGCGGTCTAAAGTCCCCAGGCTGGTTAAAATTAGTCTTCTTGGGGACGAAGAACGTTGTTGCCTTTTTTTGCTCTAAAGGCAGCCTCCTCCGCCAGAGAATGAGGCTTATAGTATCCTCAGCTTAATTTTGATTGGGATGGCGTTTAGTTACCTTGGGGTGATACCATGTGGCCTAGGGGTCTTGGCTATTGGTATTTTGGCTTTCTCGATTTCAATTGGGGTGATCGGCGCCCATACGTTCTCTACATCTTGCTGGATTACTTTATTAGAGGGTCCTACATTCGTACGTAATTCCATGCTGTTTATGCCTTAATATTCTCCAGAGAGCTTTGAACAGCGCCTCTGTAGTACGGTCGTTGCCTGAGCTTTTTTAGGGCCCCCTGGGTCCGATGCGAAAATTACTTCAGGAGCGCCAGGTTAGAGGGCAAGACACGGTTTTATTAGCATTGAGGTCTATTTCCTCGCTCTTCCATTTACGCTTTTCCACTGTTTCTTGCCTTATCGTGTTCGACGAGGTGGGCCCACCTGGTCTGAAACCAAGACCTTTTTGGTGTCAAATGGCCAGGTGCATCTTAGTGTTGCATGGTCGTCATCGCTTGTATCATATTGGGAAGACGAATCAGTGGACTCATCCATAGTTTTGCGAGGTTTGGTTTTTGTATTTGGGCCAACATGAATGAGCGAGCGATTGGCAACCCCAGGGACCCGAAAGCCATACTAGCTTTTAGGCTATATCCTAGGGATGGAGCTACCGGTGGTCGCCATGAGGAGGCGTCTAGTATAGCACGTCCATGGTTCGTACTGCTGTTGGTGTAGCGAGTTCTACCGAACCACGGTTTGTATCTATGACACTAAGGGCAGGTATTATAAAACTCTGAACCGATGGTTGAGTTTCAACCTCCGGTTGAATCCTATCAATTTGTGTGGAGTCAACGAAGATTGAAACTCAACCATCGGTTCAGTGTTTTATAATACCGGCCATAAGTGAGGGGATGTCTATTCTCATACTATGAGTTTGTATTGTTTAGGGTTAGGACTCGATTACACAATACGTGTGGAAAACTAGATTTTTTGAAATTTTCAGAACTTTGAATAAAATAGATCTTAATTTGACAGCTATGCGAATTCGAGCCATATTGTTAATTATTTTATGATTCCCTACTTTGGTATAAAATGAAATTCCTGGAATAACTTGAATAAAAATATTTGAAAAAAAAAAAAACAGCAGCTTTCTAGAATATCTACAACAACATTATAAGTTAAAAATGCATAAATTTTTTAGGTCCTATATGCTTATATCCCACAAGAGCTTCATTTAAACGATCAAATGCATTCATCCCCCGGTAATTTTAAACTATTTAGTTCTAAAACGCGACACTACTCTACAGTATAATTTTCACAAATTAAATATTTGCCTTTCGCTGCAATTAAAATTTGCGAAAATTTAAAACGGTTTTAATTTTAAAACCCAGTTTAAAATTAGATTCCTCTACTGTGTATGATTTTGAATTAGAGGGGGGACTGCGCTAGGGAATACGAGTTTAAATTAAAGGGTATTAATTTTTAAACGCCTTTTCATAACCGAAGAGAAAAGAATAAATCTGGTTTCCTATATAAAACTGAAGCAGTATATGGAATAATTTTTCTGGAATTTTGAATCTTTTTCAAAGGCCTGATTTATTAGACAATGGTAATTTACCCAGAAGAAATTGTGTAATGATAGCGTCTATCTATTTTAATGGGTTTTACATAAAGAAACTTGGCAACAGATATGGCGACTGCTGCCGAGTGCTTTTAACTGCTTTTTCCTTATTATTTTCCGCTAGTTGCATGATAATTGTATTTAAAATTCCATTTGGAGTTTTGGAACATGGAAAGTAAGTACCCATATTTTTCTAAAACATAAATGCCATTCTGTTCCATAAATATATTGTTTACTAAACAAGGTTAGAGCTGGGGAGCAATTTAATAAATGAAACGGCCTGCACAAGTCCCGGGAAAATAATTTAGTAACAAAAGAAAATGGTCCAAGATTAGGCTCACATTTTAACCTGTACGTGATTAAAAAAAGTTTGATTTCCACTTAAAAGTATGATCAAATTACTACTAAATAATTAAAAGAATCCATCATAGAGAAACTTTTGGCCTTTTTATCGTCATCGTTATTGTAAGCATGGGCATTATTGAGATGAAGTAGGTACTACTATAAAGAAATAAAATAACTTTAGCTATAAAAAATAACCTCGATCAGTTTTTATAATTAAATTATACCTAATTTTTTTTTTTTAATTTACATATATTCCTGAGGAATAGGTACTTAATGCCGGTTTTCCACCAAACGGACTGTTGAGTTTTTGTTTTAAAACATGTTTTAAAACACGAAATTAACCCGAAAAACAAAACTCCACCTGTGGCAAAATACGCTAATCTTGAAAATATTTGGGAAAAGTTGGAGTTTTGTCTGAGTTTAAGTTTTGTTTCTGTTTTGTCGGTTTCGTGGAAAACCGGCATTATAATACCGGTTTTCCACCAAACCGACAAAACAAAAACAAAACTTAAACTCAGACAAAACTCCAACTTTTCCCAAACATTTTCAAGATTAGCGTGTTTTGCTCATTTGAAGTTTTGTTTTTCGGGTTAATTTCGAGTTTTAAAACATGTTTTAAAACAAAAACTCAACAGTCCGTTTGGTGGAAAACCGGAGCAAATATGTACGAAACGAAAAATTGAGAGTAAATATAAATTGTTATTTGTTATCTTTGTAAGTAGTTGGAACATATTGAGTTTCCTATTTTCAAAAAACTCTCTATCCACTTGCCGTGAGTTGTTAATACCTTTCGTTATTAAAAATCGATCACAACTGCCATGCAATATGATTGTTAGCTAAAAATAACTCTAACGTCTCTCTGTGGCTTTATCAAAGAATTAAATTCGGATATTTGCCCTACCTATTTCGGAACAATTCGCAGCAATGTTCGTGTCCGGTATTTCCCATTAACCAGGACACATATCCCGAAGGGTTAGAAGGGAATTTAGGTCGCAAGACGCTCTCCCTGCTCTAGTTCCCAAAGTTAGTTATTCAATAGCGCGTGATATAGCTGAGTTATTTATAGCAATCTCGAAGAACTACGCCACTGCCTTGTATAGACAATGGACACTGATTACGGCAAGCTGGTGACCTTTTCTCGCTGATTCACCTGTCCATGAGTTTCGCTGAAAAGGATCCAAACCAAAAAGCGTCTTTAAATCACCTGCCTGATATTTTTTTTTTGATTTTGTTTTGTGGTAGACTTTGGGGCGAAGGTATGCAGGTGATTTAAATGGGTTTTAGATAATTCTCAAGTTGTTATTTGAATCTTTTTAATTGGGTGAACTTCAAACACCTTGCAGGCGCTTAGTTTGACTGCCATAAATCAAGATGTAAGCATAGAGTTATTAGAAATTTTAGGCTTCTCTATACTAGCCTTTTCTTAATTTTTGGAGCCTTAGGCAAATATCAAATTGTTGTGATATTAGGAACATTCTCGTTAAAATTGGTGTCGAATCTAGGTCGGTCGGTGAATAGCTCATAAAATATCACAATCCGCGAAAGATTTTTGTTTGTGAACCAATCAATTCCAATATCTATTGTTATCCCGGTCATTTTCACTAAACATGAACTTTTTGGTTGGCCATATGATTTATTTCAAGTGCCCTGGACCTTATCAGGTACGATACCTCTGGATGTTCTAGAAATAAAGCAGGCTGCATTGTACAGTTCTACTTCTTCATGATTTTGTAATCGTGATTATGTGATTTGTTCAGAATAAAGTACCACTTTTTTCGCGGAGAAAAAAATAGGTAAGGGAGGTTTTTCTATATATAGAGGAGGCTATACATATTGAAGCTGTAATTTGAAAAGTTCCAAATTTAAAACTTATGCATGATATACATTTATAACCATCTTATATTGATCGATATACCCCAAGTAGTATTTCATAGTTTTATAAAAGCTGTAAGAATATTTATACATCAAATATTATAAGAATAAAAGTTGTATAAATTGCCTGCCAGAAGGTTCTCACAGCCGTTACAGGTATTCTATAAGACCGAAATGGGCACCACAATATAGAGCAAAATTGATTTATAGATTCTCTCTTAAATGCTCTATTACTGTACCAATAAAACTAATAAAACACATTTATAAACATCTATAAAACACTGATAGAGCAAAAATTATAGAGGGCTTATAAAACGTTCTCAAAAAAAAGTACTTGTACATAACAAGTATAGCACCTTAAATTGTTTTATAAAGGGTGCTTTCCAAGACATATTTATTTTTTAGGATATGTCTATCAGTATAGTTAAAAGTGCATTTAAATGTTGCGAATTCTTATAAAAACCAATTATTCTTCTAATGGTAGTCAGTAATAGCAAAATGGTCTATTTTTTCCCAAGATAGATTTTGACATTGTCAACTTTGAAACATAAACAATACCTCTTGGCCCTGATTGGTTGCCAATGCAGGTTGGTTGACATCAGTTTTATCTTGGGAAAAAATAGACTGTAATTTTTTCAACTTTGAAATTGAAATGAAAATCAGTAATCGTAATCAAGTATTTAGCTGCGCAATTCGAATCGATTTAAAAGGATAGATTGAATTCATTTTCATAGATCGAAACAAATAGAAAATACGTCAACGTAAAATATGATTGCATTATTATTATTCGTATTTCGTATGAAAATGGTTGCAAATAAAATATCAATAAAACTGTTTTATTAAAGTTCTTTAGTACACTCAGAAAAATTACATGGGTTGATTCAACAAAAAAAAATTGTTGAATAACAAATCCGATGATATTGTCAAATGAAACTACAATCTGTTTAATTTAATCAGAGCTTGAAAGTTATTTCTACCAATAAAAAATTGTTGCGACACAAAACTTGATTTAACTTAAAAAATAGATATTATAACTATTGTTTTGTTCACTAACCAGGATTTTGGTTAAATTTTGTCAATTCATACCAGAAAATGTTTAATTCAGTTTTACCCATTATTGGATGGTATATTTAACAAATTTAATTGTTAAAAGTGACTATAATATTTTTGGAAAATTGAACTATTATTTAGTTCACTAACAGTTTTTTGTTAAAGTTTGTCAAACCAAACCAGTAAATGTTCAATGAATTTTCAACTATTAATGCATGGGATATTTAACCAATTTTAATTGTTTAGTGAAATTGATATTTTAGGCAAATTTAACAATTATTTAGTTCACTAACAGTTTTTTTGTTAAACGGCTTCATCAAACCAAACTAGAAATTGTTTAAATTGCTTTTAACCATTACTTAATGGTAAATTTGAACCACAATGTTGTTAAGTTACCAAAGAAATTTGTTAACTAACAAAATTTTATTTAAAGTTAACCCTCTGATTTGCTACATCTACAAAATTATTGTCCAAAATGCTTTTTTTTTGGTTGGATCTACCTATTATTGCATACAAAATTTGAAATTTATATCGGTTTTCCTTGCCGTGGTCGGATTCAGACCAGTAGGTATTTCGCCCTCGTCTAGTGCAGACACAAGACAAACAGGTGAAACCTTACGGAATACGGACTTGCATTGGTATTAATCCAGATTAATCACTGATGATTAGTGAATAATTCGTTCAGAGTGTTCGGACCCGAAGAGTAAGTCAGGATGGATAGCTTTCAAGAGAAATTATTCACAGATTCGCTTGTGGATTCTATCTACTAATTTGGTAAGAAAAAATATTTATGTTTATATCATTCAATAAAATGTCTAACAAGTACCTACTTTTCTTATAGATACAACTAGATTTTTCGAACACAAAGGAAAATCATACAATTTAGTATAGAAATGGAGCAACTTTAGAAATCTGGCAGTACCAATAGGTATTCAACGAAAAAGTAAAATATAAACAGAACATAAATCTTCTAAAACTGGGTTAAACACAATGAATCCCGAAGGTAAAATCTTAATATTCTGTTTTTTTACGATGTACCTTCTTATTTTAAAGCTATTTTTGTTTACAGATTCTCCATGTAGTAAAGATGACATGATAGTTGCCTTATCAATCCACTCACTGTTGCCACCTTGCATCAAACACGCCTTATAAAAAGAAAACAAGGTAATTGTTAATGTGTCATTTCAAAAATAAATACCGCTACTTTGAACACTGTGTTTTAATTCGACGAAATTACCTGCCTACAAAGTAGATAGACAAAAATAAGTTTGAACAACCAAAAAAAAAATGTTAAGGTACCATCTAATGATACAGCAAACAAAAAATAGTTTATCAACTGAATGATTGGTATTGTACCTTCTATTTTGTTTCTATAACAAAAAAATTTGGATACTGAACAATTATTCAGTTACTCAACTGAATAATTGTTACTGAGCATGAATAATTGTCATTATACACTCTATTTTGTTGCTACAACAAAAAAATTGCTTACTGAACTATTATTCTGGTAAAAATATGTTTAACTATTAATTTCTGGTTGTTATAACTATGAAGGTGGATAGGCGCATTTTCATATGCTCTTTTTGGTTGATTTGACCTATCATTTTCTTTGAGTGTAGCGATCTTAACACTATTATGCACTGGAGATAGGCATTTATTTTTTGAGTGTTGTGCAAAACGCCGTTTTGTTGCTAAAGGTGCTCTTGGTGACAGAATTAACTAATAATTATCCTTTCGGCAGAGTTTTTACCCTATAAAAGTGAATAAGAATGATAGTTATATACCAATCTTTATAAGCTCTATAATAGTTTTATAGTTGCAAGCAGGAACTATAATAAATAAACTATTATAAAAGTTCTTTGCCAGTTGGGACATCAACATCTCACGGTTTCGACACAGAATCGTCACCAGGTTTTTCGGGCTACTGGAGTTTCTCTACATGTAGAAAGAACCTCTCAAATTTAAAAAAAATCAATATCGCTACATGACTGCACTTCTACTTAAGCTTGCCATATACATGTACACGACAAAAAGATGTTTTATAAAAAACTGTGTCTAGCCTCCCGGCACCAGTATTCATACGAATCCCGGTTATGGCGCGTTTTAAATGACGTTATCAACAACCACCGGTAACTGTCGTGGATCCCGGCTATTGCTATAAAAGATGTTAATAATTATTATGTTCATTGGTATTGGGGCAGATTTATTATGAAGAGTAAAAAAAGTAAAGAAATTCGGGCGCGATGAGGTTTTATTAATGGAAAATGAAATTATGACTTTTTATTATATGTAGGTACAGGGAAAGTTTGTTCAGCATTTGATCTTGTACAGCAACGCCGTTAATGTTCAGCAACATTACACAGGGTGCCCCAAAATTAGAGGTTAATATTTTAACTGCGGATTCTACATTTCCAATTAAGAGCAAAAATTCCTATTAACATGGATCCAAGAGTACCCTATTTCAGAAATACAGGCTGTTAAAAAAGCTATAGTCTTGAATAATGAATGAAAATAAACCATACTATTCCCTTTTTAAACCACCAATACGAAAAGTGGATTAACGAAGTACTTACCACTCTTATACCAATATCACAACAAGAAACAATAATACACAAGAGCTATTCCGGAATTAATCACAGCTTCAAGTAGCAAGAGAAACACGACTTTAAATTTTAAATCCAATAGCCGGGATCCACGATAAATCCCGGCGGTCGTTGATGGAGTCAAAAATCGAAAACGCGTCATAACCGGGATTCGTATGAATACCGGTGCCGGGAGGCTAGACACAGCGTTTATAAAAATGGACAGAATGGTTTTTTCACATTTCAAGGGTGTCCAAATTTGGATGGTTTTAATAGGAAACGTCAATTTCTGAGCGAGATACAAAAAAATGAACCCCCCACTCCGAGGCTCAAATTTCATGAAATCTTGATTGGTGCACACCGCATTTTGATATCTTCAACCATTTAGCCGCTAGAGGGCGATTCTCGATTTTGAGCAATACTGTGAAACCATCATAACTTTTTTGTTCATGAAAATAATTGATTTCCGTAAAAACTTTCTAAAAGCACTTTTTTAGGCAGAATTCAGTCACGTTCTCAGTTTTTTTCTATTTGGCCCGAATTTCGAGATATTGATCAAAATCCTATTTTTTTCAATAGAATACCGTATATATTAATAGCTTGTTGGAAAGCTCTGCTTTTGCTGATTTCGATGTTATAAAGTTCAATTGGTTTATCTCCAATGGTTTCGGAGAAAAAAAATTATTTCGATTTTTGTCATAAGGAACAATGTGTTGGAAAAGGACTTGATATCTGTAAGGAAAATGAGAAAGGTCTCTTTCTAACACATTACTTCTTATGACAAAAACAGAAATAATTTTTTTCCTCGAAAACTGCCAGGGATAAACCTATCGAACTTATATCATTGAATCAGTAAAAGCAGAGCTTTCCAATGAGCTACTAATATATAGGATGTCCTATTGAAAAAAATCAGACTCTGGTCAATATCTTGAAATCGGGACCAAATAGAGAAGAACCGAGAACGTCACTGAGCTCTGCTTAAAAAAGTGCTTCTGGAAAGTTTTTACGGAAAACAATTATTTCCATAAACAAAAAAGTTATGAAGGTTTCACATCACAGTACTCCTCAAAATCGAGAAATGCCCTCTAGCGGCTAAACGGTTGAAGATATCAAAATGCGGATTGCACCAATCAAGATTTCATAAAATTTGAGCCTCGGAGTGGGTGGTTCATTTTTTTGTATCTTTCTCAGAAATTGACGTTTCCTATTAAAACCATCCAAATTTGGACATCCTGTAGAATGTCCAGTGATAACTCCTCAATCGGACAGTAGAATTATTCAAGCTAGAACGAGCTTTTCTCGTCTAACCAGACTATTTCAAATGCTGTGGTTGGATAAAACCATCAAATCGCGACGCTCGACGAACTGTCCGCTCTCCGTGACCGAATGTTCGAGGAAACCAGGCGTTTAGGAGGAGGAATGCCGCTTGAATTAATATCAAGATAAAGATGGCAGACTACGTGAACTAATAACTTGTAACACATACCATCAGAAATCACGTAATTTCCCAGAGTATTAAAGAAGTGCCTAAAAAGGCTGTAATGACCTGACGGAAGAAAAGGACAAAACGTTCTCTCAGAACCATCAGTCTTTTGCCTCTTCTATGCATGGTGTTTTCGACTGGAGAACAGCCAATACAATTCTATACTCGCCGTAGTTCAAGCCTTTTAAGTACTTACGTCTTACCATGAACGCTTAACTTACTTGGAGTTTGAAGAGTTATTCAACGAAAGCGGAATAGCACCAAAGCTGCAGGAACAAACACATTTTGTTAAATATTGTACCTTATTGTCAGCATGGGTAACCAAAAATATACAGAGCGACTCTCGCGACTTTTTTTTTTAAACCAACATATTTTGCATTCGTTCCCAATATGTGATTTGTTCAGAATAAAGTATGTCTACCACTTCTTTGGGTGGAAAATAATCAGGATGGGTTTCCTACCCTTGATATAGAGGAGGCCATACATGTTGAAGTTTTAGTTTGAACATCTCCAAATTCACACCATATGCATATCACTATCTTATATCGATCAACATCTTACGGTTTCGACGCAGAATCGTCACCAGGTTTCTGTGAGCTACTGGAGGCCCTTTTTATCATCATTTCACTGTGAAATTCCTCTTCAACTCTACCAACTGCTGGTCCAATCCCCATATTTTGGGAGCTGCAAGTTAATTACACCAGCTCTTCTTTCTAGTGGTGCTGGCACTGATGTCCCGCCGACTGGCTTTGGCTTTTTTCAACAAATTCATGCAACTCTGGAATTCGTAAAGTGTCCACACTTCTAGTGCATTCATCTTGATCATCTGTATACCTAGAAAGAACCTCTCCAAATAAAAAAAAAAGCTTTGTCCCTACATGACTGCCCACCTACCTAAGCCTGCCATATACATGCACAATGACCATTGGCAGTGGCAACTGATTATTCAGGGAGTAGAATTATTCAAATTAAAAAAGCTCTTCTCGTCTTCTTTGAGAATTTCTTGTGTTCATGTTCTGTGACGAAGAAAAATATTGTGCGTATTTGATAATAGAGATAACAATCATTCTACTATTGCCTGAGCTCATTGGGATGGTAAACATTGGTAACTAAAAAGCAGATACTTTCGCAGAAACTATAGAGCAGGAAAGCCGCTTGAATGAATACCAATATAAAGATGGCCGATAATAACTCATAATGACCTCACGCCACTTCCCAGAATATTCAGAAAAACATCGCGTCGAAGCCCTGAAAGTCAGGAAATCTCCAGGCTGAGATACGCCTAGAAAGTCTGTAATGGCCTGACGAAAGAAAAGGACAAAACGTTCTCTTAGAACCACTGTCCCATCAGTCTTTTGCCTCCAAGGTGCCAGAGAATGTTATGAAGCTCAGAACAGGCTACTCTTCTGAATAACAAGCGCCTAGAATAGTAGACCACATCAACAACAAATTTAAGCTTTTTAAGTACTTGGGGCTTTTTAAGTACTTAGGTCATAAATGCTAAACTCACTTGGGAGAATTGTATTCAAGGAAAGCGGAATAGCGCAAACGCAGCAGAAAGAAACACCTTTTGTTAAATTTCCTTGCCAACATGGTTAACCAAAAATATGCAGAGCTGAGTATTTTGCGACTCGTTTTTTTTTTAAACTAATATATTTAGGTTTTCTAACTGTAAACTGAAAATACTCATAGTCAACTTCAGACTAATTATAACAATTACCAATTCAAATTTATGGTATGCTGTCTTTCCTATGTAGTATTTTTTGTGTGTTAGTCCTAGGATAGGACAAAAACTATATGTTAATCCCGAATGTTAATTAGATTAATTGGAGTTGGGTCGGTTAGAATAGGACCTGGGAGTATAATCTTAATAAAATTTAACTTTGAAGGGTATATCAAGTAAAGGTTGATAAGGGGATTTGTCTAATACCCGAAATGTATTGAATTTATTATATTAGAATTAAATTGCTGATATCGCCAAATCTAAAAGGCCACACCTACACCGCGGGATAAACACAACACTGGGTTCAACGCTATCGGTTCTATACGAGAATAATCTTCTTTGTGTATATGCGGAAGAAATTTTTATCAATTTGACCTATTCTAACACCTTAAGGTCTTTGCGTTAATCAGTTAAATTCTGATTTGGACCGAAGTATAAGTAGGCATGCTTTCTTCTACTCATAGTCCAGGAGGCAGTGAAAGCACTTATTTTCCCAGTTGGTTTCTAATATAGTTATTTTCCTAACAAGTGCGCAAAGTGTTACTTTTCCGCACGCAAACACAGTTATACGAACGACGCGGAGCGGAGTTCGGATACGTGTTTGCGTGCGGAAAAGACACTTTGCGCACGTGTTAGGAACAAAATTTTTCCTACGAGCTTCATATCAGGTAGGTAATAACAAAAATTTAAAAAAAAAAACGATAATTTGTTGTTATTTTTAATTAACTTGAAGGGAACCTATGCATTTATCAAAAAATTACATAACAAAAAAAAATAACAGAAAATCCTCGTCAGAGCTGTTCATCTTAAAGCGTTTAAATTTGATGAAAAAGTTTGTAGATTTTTGCATATAAATAGAGAACAAATCTGACAATGTGTCAAAGTTAATTTATATTTGGTGTTTGTATAGATGTTGGCTGCTGATATAGAAACAAGAGGAAAAATTTGTCATCATGCGTCAAAGTCGACAGGTGCACTTATTGTTGCTTGACAATTATAATTACTTTTCGGCACTCAGTGCGGATAAGGCCCGTATCCGCACTGAGTGCGGAAAAGTGTAACTTTGAGCCCGGAAATGCGTGCGGAAAACTACTACTTTGCGCACGCTCGTAGGAAAAATAGTTTTCCTACGAGCGTGCGCAAAGTAGTACTTTTCCGCACTCATTTTGGTTCTCAAAGTTACACTTTTCCGCACTCAGTGCGGATACAGGCCTTATCCGCACTGAGTGCCGAAAAGTAAAAATAATTGTCAAGCAACAATAGGTGCACCTGTCGACTTTGACACATGATGACAAATTTTTCCTCTGTTTCATCAGCCAACATCTATACAAACAAATTTAATTAACTTTGACACATTGTCAGATTTGTTCTCTATTTATATGCAAGAATCTACAAACTTTCTCATCTAATTTGAACGCTTTAAGATGAACAGGTCTGACGAGGCTTTTCTGTTATTTTTTTTTTGTTACGTAATTTTTTTGATAAATGCATAGGTTCGCTCAAGTTAATTAAAAATAATTGAACAAATTATTGTTTTTTTTTTTAAATTTTTGTTGTTACCTCTACCTGATATGAAGCTCGTAGGAAAAATTTTGTTCCTAACACGTGCGCAAAGTGTATTTTCCGCACGCAAACACTTATCCGAACTCCGCTTCGCGTCGTTCGTATAACTGTGTTTGCGTGCGAAAAAGTAACACTTTGCGCACTTGTTAGGAAAATAACTATTGTTCTCCTGGTGATACAAAGCAAGAATTTCTGAGTCTGGCTAAAATTTTCGGATGGGTTCACAAGATCAATGAAAAATACAAGTACGCTTATTTTCTCAGACATAAATATTTCACATTTACTACAATAGAACATAAAGTATATGAAAATAGCAATTTGGCTTACCTCAGATAGTGAAAGTGAGTCTGGCTGAAAATTTTCGGATCTTCAATTTTTCACTTGCCAGACATATTATTCATACTCACAGATTAGCCGGACTATTTTTTTACGTAACTTCAGTATACTTCTCATTAGTAGACCTGTTTTTATCACTGAGAAAAAAAAGGGCCGTGCATTGGTAAGCTTTAACACATTTAGCGCCTCAACCCATCGGAAAACCCCCCCCTAAAAATATATGTATTTTGCTTAGAATTACTTACCCTACAAATCTATCCGTGTTTTCTGACTGGGAAAATAAGTACCGAAAATCGTCACTGCCTCCTAGACTATCACTTCAATTGATTCTTCTCCCATTATACTTCCACCCTAAATTTTTCTGGATTCTTGGATTACTGTCGGGAGGACCAGGAAGGGTTATTTTCTGCCATATCATTACCCTTTTCAGGATCTTGACGTTGCTCCAGGAATATACGATTCGAGTAAATCATCAACCAAATTTACGATGTAGGCTTGCTCTAGTTCTTTTACTTTGCTTTAAAAAAAGAATCATCATCCATTGACTTGGAGAGTAGAGTGAAATGAAAAAGTGACTAAAATGAAGATTAAGCATTTTCTATAACTTCACAGATGTTTTTTCCTGAAGTGGACAATAGAGTAGACTGTGCAGTCATAATTAGACTCATGGATTGAATCATTTTCCGTGACATTCAGCGAGTAGTAAGAAGTAATTATTGTCTAATGTTTTGTAAAAAATTTGTAAAAAAAAAGGGTTTTTGTAAGCAAATACATAGTTAATTTTCATCTGTTGGTCTCAAATAGCGTTTAAAAAATTCTTCCCAGAACGCCTCTGTTTTTAACTATCGTACCAGAAATTAATGACCTAAGACAGGTCTCGATCCCGGACAGGTGGACCGCGATTACGATTACCAAGAGGCATTTCAAAAAAAAAATCTCCGGAGCCCTCTAGGGGTTCGTGATCGTTCAGCTTACATTCTGCGAGAACGGCGATTATTAATCGTACCTGTCTCGCGTATTCCGACGATTCATCTCGCGAATTCTCGATTTGTTACGCGTCATCTATTATGCCCCGAGTTATTGAAATATCGAATGCCCCTCAGAGACGGGCCCGAACAACGATAAATAGATTTTTCGGTTTTACTTTTGCTGTGTAGGTATTTTATCAATCTGCTATAACAAGACTATTTTTCTCAAATAATATTGTTTCACTTTGTTTCTTTAAAATAGATTGAGATTAATGATGATCGCCAAATTCAGGGTCTATAATGATCAAAGCTATGGTGTTAGCAGTGAGTGCATCGGATATCTTCCAGCAGAGTTTGAGATTCATTGTCAATGATTCAACCTTGAAGCAATACGTATAGAATAGTTCAAATTAAAATGAACCATTTGAAAACTTGAAGAAATCAGCACATTTTCAAATCATGGGATCACAAATGAGTTATGAGAATATTTCCCTTATATTCCAACAATAAACTGACATGTTTTGATTGTTGATTTGAACCAATCAGATTGGAATTACGCGATAATTGGATAGTAACTAGTGCGAGAACTGGTGTTTTGACATTTTTTGACAAAAAAATTAAATTTGCATTTGTCGTTCTTGTTAATGTAGCAGAGTTTTCAGATCAAAGTTGTGGCGGAAACAGGGATTCTTCAGAAATATAGGATTCTGGAAGATAGTTCAGGATATTCCACGTCCACATTAAAGAAAAGACATAATATAATTGTTTATTCATTTATTATACCTAATCATCCTTTCTCTAAGTGACCATCATAAAGTAAGGGTGTAGGGGCGAAATTATCAGTTATACCTGTGCGGCCAAAGTGGACATTTTGAGACTCATGGTCATTGGGGCCAATTTACCTGTACCCTTCAAAATAACCAGATAATTTTTCGTTCAAGCATGTTTTCTCGAAAAACTGGATTTATTCATGTTCATATTTTTCTAAAAGAACCCTCCACCTTCGTTGTCGGACTCTTTCGCAAAAAATATGAAAATCAACTCATGCAGTTTTTTTTTTGAGAAAACACGCTTTCATCCAAAATTATCGGTAATTTTGATGCACTTGTTCTATTACCTCTGATAATTTTCAATTGTTTTCGATTACAAAAGCTGTATATTATATTTACTTCCATAATTATTATTAAAATAAATAATTGAATGAGATTAAGTGTCTATTTTTGCATCTGCTTCATAATTCAAACTAGCAACCAGTAACCAAATAAATACTCTCAAACTTTTCTGTGAAGACGATTGGCAGGGACGCTCCACATAAGTTACGCCGAATTTTCTCTGAAAAAAATTTTCGAAATTTTGGGCGCCTATGTCAATCAATTGCTTGGGATTGCCTCTCTGATCACATTGATAGTGCATTTTCTACATTTGCAAATACACTTTCTGGTTTGGCTTCCAAGGCATTTCCTCTTAGGCCTATCAAAAAAACACAACATAAACCTTGGACTACTAAAGGCTTGCGCGTATCGGCAAAAAACATGCCCTCGTTGGCACACCTTAAAAAAAATGCGGACAATCCCTTCTTCCAAAATTACGTTAAATGTTATAGAAAAACTTATCATAAAATAATAAAAGCCGCCAAAAACCTCTATTATGACAACCGGTTCGCTCAAACCGAAAATATTGCCAAGGAAACGTGGTCTATTGTCAACGATTTGAGAAATAAGGCTTCTTCATCCAGTATAACCTCTACCTCACCTGAGAACCTGAACAATTACTTCGTTAATGTCGCAAAAAATTTAATGACTACTGTAGTTCCGTCCCGCGATCCACTTTCGTATCTTTCGAATACCAATATGAATTTACACAGTTTTTTTCTAACACCCGTGGAAACATCAGAGCTTTGCAGTACAATTAAAGACATCAAAAACAAATTGTCATCTGGGACTGATGGGCTCACTTTAAAAATGTTTCCCAATTTACCAGAATGTACATTGAATCTCCTCACCACTTTAATAAATAAAAGATCTAGCTTCGAACTATCGTCCAATTGCACTTCTTCCCACTTTATCAAAAATTATTGAAAGATTGGTTAAGAAAAGGCTCCTATCATTTCTGCATAAATATAAGATACTAACTACTCACCAATTTGGATTTCTAACCAACAGATGTACTATGTACTCTGTCTTCAATAATGTCTACTCTAGCCTGAACAATTTGCACTCTACAGCATCAATTTTCTGTGATTTTTCTAAAGCATTTGACTGTGTAAGTCATAATATCCTAATCAACAAATTGCAGTACTACGGAATTCGAGGCTTTCCTCTGGAATGGTTCAAGTCGTATCTTAACAACAGAAAACAACTTGTGAGGGTTGATACGTCAATGTCTTCATGCAGGCCAATTGAATGTGGAGTTCCGCAGGGTTCCGTGTTGGGTCCAATATTATTTTTGCTATTCATCAACGACATTGCTAGTCTAGACATCAGCGGTAAAATCTGCCTCTTTGCTGATGATACTAGTTTCACTTGGAGCAATCCGGATATTGTGGCGCTTCATAGAACTATTTCCAATGATTTGTTTACCATTAAATAATGGTGCGACTCTAACCTTCTCTGTTTCAACGCCGCGAAAACCAAAGTTCTGTCATACAAAAGTACGTTGCAACCTATTGCACTTAATAACGCCACTATTATTGACGTCGTTGATTCTGTGAAGTTCTTGGGCCTTATTATAGACAAGTCCCTGAAATGGAGCTTGCACATCGAAGCTTTGTCCAAAAAATTGAGCTCCGCTTGTTTCGCAATAAGATCTGTTTCCAAGGAACTTAACTTTTCAACCTCGAGTTCAGTCTATTTTGCCCTCTTCGAATCACATCTTCGATACGCCCTTCTATTCTGGGGAACATGCGGTGCGACTCAATTTGAGCGTATCTTTAAATTGCAAAAAAGGGCTATTCGTTATTCTCTTAGGCTAAAGAATAGAGCCCATTGCCAAGTTTTTTTCAAAAACTATAGAATATTGACACTACCTTCCTTATTCATACTAGAGTCAGTCTGTTCAATCCGCAAAGACCTATCAAGTATTTCAGAAAAGCCATTCCATCATTATCCACTTAGAAACGCGGAGCATGATCTTCACCTGCCAACGCCATCCTCAGAATTAGTTAAGAGGTCTATTCTGTACAACGCAAAAAAATGCACAACCATCTGCCAATAGAAATCAAGTCCATAACTTCTCTTTCTAAATTCCGCATAGCTCTCAAATCATATTTGTTGGAAAGAGCCTTTTATAAGGTAAATGACTTTTTTGCGAACACATAATTTTGAGCATTCCACACACTGGAGCATTGTTTATAGGTAATTTGTTTTGTTAATAATTTATTAGACTAATTTAGTTTATTTTATACCTCGAACTCGATGTACTTATGTATTTTGTTTGGTTTGTTTTGACTTTGTATACAGATAGATGTATATTATTTTTAAGGCTTTGTCAACAAATTTTGTTATTTTTTTTTTTTTCAATAAAGCATTATTATTATTATTATTATTATTGTTCGAATAACTGGGAAACAGTCAGTATCATAGATTTATTACTCTTTTACAATTGCCTAGCTTTCGAAGCCTTTCGCTTCTTCTTCAGGGCTATAATAATATAATATAAAATAAATAAAAAATGAATATAATATAAATTAGAAATTAAATAAAAATTTTATAAACTTTTTAAAACATACCTTGTAGTGAGTCTATCGATTTCTCTGTTTTTTTTTAAGTTTTTTCATTTATGATATAATATAGATTTTTATAAAAAAATTTAATATAAGTGTAAATGAAAATTATTTCAAAAAATGTAAAATATGGTATAATTTTTTTTGAAAATTTGGATTTGTGTTTGATAGACTTGACAATATGATGAAGGTAATCTTTTAAGGTAATAAACCGGTATTGATTAATATACATTAGGAAGTTTTTTTGTCCAGAGATAACAAATAGGAATATATTATGCTCAAATTACTAATTTCTGTTCTTTCATTAATTGAATTTTTCTGTTTTTGTATTTCCGTCATTTCTAAAAATAATCTTTTATTTAAATTCTTTTCTGTTTGTAAAATTTTAATGTTATTGTAATTAGGTGGATGTCCAGTATCAAATGAATGTTTAGCTATAGCACTTGTTTCTTTTTGCAATTGTATATCACTTTTGTGTCCAGACATTCTGTTTTTTATGGTTTGTGATGTTTGACCTATGTAGATCTTATCACAGTTTGTGCAAGGTAATTCATAAACAACATTAGTTTTTAATTCTATTGGATCTTTATCTTTTAGTTTTGTATTTAAATTATCAATAGTTTTTATGATTTTAAAAGAAATTTTGACAGATTCATTTTTGAAAAGATAGGCAATTTTTTCTGAAAGTGTTTTTATGTATGGTATTGAAGCATAATAAAATCTTGGTTGTTGATTATTTTGAACATTAATAGAATTATTTTGTATTATTGACCTGTTCGATGATTGGTTATTATTATTATCATTAATAATATTGTTGTTGAAAATTATTTTATTTAATAATGCATTTGGATATGAATTTTTTAATAAAATCTGTTTTAATTTTTTAAAGTTTAATTCTTTTAATGATGGATGAACTAATTTCTCAATTCTGTTTTTAAGTGTCAAGATGAGATTAATTTTGTGTCTATAACTATGATATGAGTTAAAATTAATATATCTTCCAGAATTTGTTGCTTTAATATACCAATCCGTTATTAGAGTTTGGTTATTCCGTATAATTTTTGTATCTAAAAATGGAATACTATAGTTATTTTCAATTTCGATAGTAAATTGGATTGAATTATTGTAATTGTTAAATATATCCAAAATTTCTTGGTGTTTATCAAAAGGAACTGCACAAACAATATCATCAACATATTTTTTTAAAAAAGGTATCTCAAAAGAAAGTGTTGGTAAACAGTGTTCAATAAGATCATCTAGAACATATTGAGCTATTATTGGAGAAATACTGCTACCCATTGGAGTACCTAATATTTGCTTGTAAAATGAGTTGTTAAATTTTAAATAATTGGTATTGAAAATAAACTGAATGATTTCTAAAAATTTTGTTTGTGTGATTTTACAATAATTTTGAATGTCATCCCATCTTTTGATTATACTATCGTTTACTAAATTAATTGGTATATTACTAAAGACAGAAATAGCATCTAAACTTATCAAAATATAATTTTCAGGAATTTGTTTGTCATTTATAAATTCAGAAAATTCAAATGAATCTTTTATGTAAAAATCATTATGAGTATTGTAGGATCTTTTCAAAATATTATTCATAAAATATGTAAATTTTGTATTTGGAGTATCAATTGATGAAACTATAGGTCTTAGTGATAATGTAGGTTTATGAATTTTAGGTAAACCATAAAATTTTGGACATGTTGTATTATGTGATTTTAACTGCTTTGCTTCCAATTCATTTATCATATTGGATCTTTCTAATTGAGAAATTAATTTATTAGATTGATTTTCAAAAGAGGTTGTCGGATTTTTTGGTAATTTTTTTTATGAATTTTGGTCATTTAGAATATTACTAGCTAAATCTTCATAAGAGTTTTTATCCATAATTACAGTAACATTACCTTTATCTGATTTAGTGAGAATTAGTTCAGGATGATTTTTGAAAAAATTTTTTGTTTTATAGAAAAGATTATTCAAGTAATTTTGTTGATAAGATTTTTTTTGGATATGATTCGTTATTAAATTAGTAATATTGTCTCTAAATATTTTTTTTTTATCATAATTGAAATTGAAAAGTAAAGACTCAATATCAGATAATAATTTTGAAATCGATATTTCTTTAGTTGTTGGTTCAATACTAAATTTATAGCCTAGTGATAATATTTTTTTAATATCGTCTGGAATTTCTACATTTGTTAGGTTTTTTAGCCAATTTTCTTTCTATATTATATCATAAATGAAAAAACTTAAAAAAAAAACAGAGAACTCGATAGACTCACTACAAGGTATGTTTTGAAAAGTTTATAAAATTTTTATTTAATTTCCAATTTATATTATATTCATTTTTTATTTATTTTATATTATATAATTATAGCCCTGAAGAAGAATCGAAAGGCTTCGAAAGCTAGGCAATTGTAAAAGAGTAATAAATCTATGATACTGACTGTTTCCCAGTTATTCGAACAATATCAATTATTAACGGTCGCGATCCATAAAATAAATTATTATTATTATTTAAAAAAAAGTATGAACATCACGTTCACCCGACATTATCAATTTCTTGTGATTTTTCATACAAATTTATATTTTCAAACGCTATCATAATCACTAATGAACAACAGCTTGCAAATTGAATAGTTTTTTTCTGGGGACAGCCCAAAAAGGCGACATTTGACCTGCCAAATGTTTTTCCTAAAAGATTAAAATTTTATGACCGCCCAAAAGGGTCACCAAATATTTTGTATACCTGCTGCTGATAAAGATATACTCGGGTTTACCTGAAAATGTAATATTGTCGTATCTAGGATAATAGGGCATCTCCCTCCGGTAAATTAAACTCACTCGCCTTCCAAAAAAAGTTCATCGATTACAGGAAGACCGTCGATCACGTTACATTTAACTAACATCCCATTGCAAGTTAAACGAATTATTAAATTATTAATTTGTACGGACATGGAACTGAAACCCATAGAAGGTCAATGTCGACGACAAGTCAGATACGGAAGTTAAAGAAGGTACCAAAAAAGTAGGTCATAGAAAGCCACTTTGCAGTGGCTTGCAGAAGCCAATAGGGAGCCAATACGATGACCCTAGAAGTAAGAAGACCATCTCTCTCTGCTAGCTGTTGAAGCGAAAGTTAAATCGCAGCCATCTGTGGAAGCCAACAGCACAACCCCCTCTCACCTCAGCCCTAGGCAACACAGGCATCCCTACATATCCGAATTAGAAAAACTGATAGAAGTTTTATCTTTTATAGTCGTAATGCAGGAGAACTCAAAACTGGAAGCATTCATAAGGATGATACCACGGTCTCAATAACCGCCGGAAGACACCGAATATCAGTCTTGGAAGAAATAGACGTGCCAATTGTAATAGAGGAGACGCAAACATGGAAAGGTACAATGAAAGCTAAAATCATCGCCTCATCATTACAAACAGTAATGCTAAGTGGGTATAGAGTCATTGAGTCATAGAGATCACAAAGAACTGAGAAGCTGCTAATTCTGACCGAAAATAATAAAATCCCTGCAATAGAAGTGATGAGGATAGATTCTTGAAAGAACGCGATAATCCATACATTACGGAAATATTAAAAGTAACGCATACTCTCTCTGAGGGCAAAGTTTGTTTTTTTTTCTCGGTTTTCATTACCGTTATCAAGTGTTGAATAATTTGTCGGACAACTGCATAAAAAAATATGGCTTTATCCTTCTATCAGGTGAAAATTATAATAATTTCTTGCATCTAAAATTACAATTTCCGTTACTAATAGAATTTTCATATTTCCAAAGGCAACACGTAAATTTCTTATCAATTAACTGGGAAATCGTGCCACCAGGAAATAACGTCTGCGTGTGGTGGCCAGGGCTAAGCCCCCAAGTGAGTGACATGGTATACAGGGGGAGCAATGTTATACTTTGGTCACGAAATGCAAGTCTAATCTGACATTTTTATCAAGTGCACTAAATTTCATTAATTAAGAAATTATTTTCAATATGCTAATAATTATTATGACATGCTTGAAGCGTTAGTAATAAGCAGGAGTTATACTATATCTTATACCTATTTTACAAAATCTCGCATGATGAATGCCTGTTGCCGGTTCATTAAGTTAATTTTCTGTTTTATGAAATGATTTTTAAAAAGTGAACAACATTTTAATGGAGGCAGTCGTCAAGTAAATTATTGTATCAAGAAATGTATGCCCCTTTTAAAAGGAGGCTCTTTATTGCAGGCTTTACTCCATATTCACATTTACCCTAACTTCATCTTCACCCTGTCTTCAATTCAGCTTTACTTTAACATTACTTCCTCGTTAATTTTGCTTCAAGTCATCTTTATTTCGTTTAGTTAGGTAATTGTTTTATCCTTGCTTCTGCCTGTGAATTGGTGGAGGAGCTTCTGGGCCCCTTTTCTTCGAATGCAATCCATTTGGCGGTGAACCTGCTTTTTTTTTGGTTTGGTATTACTGTCTTTGCCGGCTACTGTAGTAGTGATTGCATTGATACATTTTTATGAAGACTCTTTGGATATCCCAGTCTGCTGTTTGATGCAAATATCCTACGATTCAGTCCAGGACTCTTGATGGAAATTAGGTGTATATGGAGCTACTTTGATTAATTCGATTTTTAAAATCTCCTCATAACTGATTATATTTAATATTTCAGGAATTTCTTCTATTAGATTTCGGTTTGTTTTCACTTTTTAAATTTCGAGTTTGTTCGTCAAATATTCAATATTGTGTGATGTAGGGTTTTTCATAATTGCGTTGAAATGAAGGCAATTATGGTATATACTCACTCTTTTACTGGTTTAGTTCAATTAAATTCAGTTCTACGTTCATCAATGATCTAGTGAATCTCAATGTGGGTACTTTTAATTCCAATTCTTAACAAATCTTTAGCATTATGTGTATACATTTGTCTATCTCTCTTTTTTTATTTATTTAATTTATTTCCATTCATTTTTAGGACAAATTCTTCACATTGAACAAAGTACCTACATAGCAAAGTGTGGGATGCATTTTATGTAATAATAAAACTCATCCTAGAATGTACTGTTGGGGCAAATTTTTATTATGGGATGGGGCTCCTCTTTGCTCGGGCAATCTCCATTTTCTCCAGCAGATCTAGCTTGTTACTCGTTTTGTCCTTCCCCCATTCATGAAGACTCTCGACATTTTCAGGGACACTTAAATTGTGGCCGGTTGATAACAGATGTGTTGCGAAAGCTGACTTGGGGGCCGTGATGTCGGTATCCTTGTACTTGTTCACCCAGCTGGTATTTTCCTGAATCCTAGTTGACACTCTCCTACCCGACTCACTGCAATTCAGAGAATATACTCCTTACCTAGGAAGACTATCAGTACCATCTTTAGTCTTTACAATGTGTACTAAAGTTATTTGTAGTTTTAAAGGCAATAGAAATGTCAAATTTATTGAAAAAAATAGTTAGCTTTATCCCACATAACAGTGAAAAAAACATTCATATTCTCAGAATATTCCCTCGAAGTGCTTTTTGGAATGTTCTTTTAGGAATTTATAATGAATATTCTAAGATTGTTTCGATTGAAGTATTAATTTTTGGACGTTCTATTTATCTACTAGGAATGTTGCTTCTATGCACCTACCTGAAAGATTGTGCTAAGAACCTACTTTATATAACATTATTTGAATATTGTCATATGAACATTATTATAATGTACCCTGACAAATGTTCTCTCGGCTAATATCTCTATCAAGTATTAAGAATATACCTACCAAGTTGTGCTGAGAAGTTTATGTAGGTAGGTACCCATGATAAGAATATTTTCACATTGTTCATCTAATTATCTAAAATACCTACTGAAAAATTTTAATGGAACAATTAAACAATAATGCTCTATTTAGAACCTACTAAAAATATTATATAGGTATATTCTCTTTCTTTTGCTTTGTAGGACTTCGAAGAGAGGGAGCCACGCGCTATTAAAGATCTATATCAGATCTATATCTTCCTTATTGTGTGAATCTCCTTGGAACCTGTTTCTCTTAGTTGACGTGCTTACCGCGACGAGAGCATAACATGCTCGAAACCGGAGCTTTGGTTAAACACTTGTGTTTTCCAAAGAAATTTTCCAACAACTCTTTTACTGCCTTTTATGTAGTAGGAGCATTTTTTGGATGCAAAAATTAACATTCCAAGTATATCCCTAGAATCCAACAAGAATGTTATGTCTAGAATGCACATTGAGAATGGTATATGTAGATATATTCTAAGACTATTTCAAGCATATTGGTATAATATTCTTTTGAGAACATGACTATAATGTTATACAAATATTCTTTGAATGTGAGATTTTACATTATTAGCATATTTCTAGGATCAAACTAGAACATTCTTTCCAGGATGTACTGAGAATCTCATAGGTATATTCTAGGAATATCCTAATGGATTTCCTAGGAAGAAAAATTTTCGGAGAGAGGGATCTTGAACAATCGCTTTAATGAGGAATTAAAAGCTGCAAATCTATGTGAGTATGGACAGTTAGACTGGAAATGAATTGATTTGTCTGTGGTGGTGGGTTTCATATAAATCTCAAATATTATTCTGCCGTTTTTTCTCGACAGCATAAGATCCAAGAAATGCAGTTTGCCATCTATAATCTATTCACAATCCGAAGTCCGAACTAAAGGTAAGATTTATCACCTTTCAGTTGGAAGTTGATAGGGATTTTATTTTTATTACCTGCATAAGTTGGCAAACATTTTTATATGTCTTTGGGAGGTTATGATGACAAACTGAAAAATAGTAAGGTACTTTTAATACCGTTGAAACAATAATCTTACTTTTATTCGGTAAGGCAATATAATTATAAAATTCAATAATGCAGAATAAAAAACACTATAACTCATAAATTGTACCCAGCAGAACATAACATAACATGGAAAATACTTAATTCGAATAACTCAAAACTTGAGTCAAAACACATAAATTATTAATTAAAAAGAGCTGTAGATGAATATTTAAAAAAAAAATTTAAAAATGGTGGAAAGGAGAAAGTATTGGATAAGTTTTGTATAACGTCAAAAGTAGTCGTAGAGAGTGTATCTCAAAGCTCAAATGGATATGGATATGACGGATGGTAGATGGACCAAAAGAATTCTCGAGTAGTGGCCTAGAAGTGACAAACGCAGCCCTGGCTGACCTTCCACTCGCTGGTCAGACGTTATTAGGAGGATTTCGACAAACTGGATTGCAACATCACAAACATGGAGCAGAAACACCTTGAGGTGTCCAACAGTGGACGCAACTAGAGGCGGAATGACGATGATGATGATCTCATTAGGATTGAAATGTCAAATTCTAGCTTCAACTATTCCTAACTTCCATAATTTCTTCATCATTATCAGAATCTATCAAACCTATGGAATCAGAATCTGACTCATTGGAGCGAATGATGATGGGAGGGATGTTTTCGGAGCTAGTGTTTCCCATTAATTGCTCCCAGTCCTCGTGTGTCCAGTTTCACAATACCTAACAGAATTCTGCCGAATGTCTGGAGTATAGGCAGACAAGGCCTTTCTCCATAAACTTACAACTCTGTTTTTTGATGAAGCCTCCTCGTTTATGTGCTTGTCGTAAAAGTTCTTAGTAAACCCCCATTCCATCTCAATAGAATTATATTGACAATGGTATGAAGGTAATCTAAGAACTTCATGGCCATGTCTACTGAGAACCTCGTCAATCACGTATTTTTTATTCCCTGTTTTCTTAAATGGTTTGATCAATTCTCAAAATTTTTTCTTTTGTAAGTTTGTCAGCAAAAACAACGTCATGTCTTGTCAAGAATTCCTGCATTTTGGCCTTCTTATGGACGAAAAACATGGTGGTTTATCGATAAGCATAAAATGATATGGTGCATTATCCATAACCACCACATATTTTCCTTCTAATTTAAAAAATTAATTGTCTTACACCGAATTTTGAAAAATATCCCCATTCATAGCTTTATGATAGTCTTTGTCAGTACCTATTGTTAGAGTCCAGTAGTAAGTCACATCCATCCAGAAATCCCAAAGAACACCCTGCATGAAGAATACTACTTTTTAGGGCAGTGTCATGGTCATGACACCATTGGCATACAGGCAAACCGTTCTGATGCAACCAGGTTTCATCCAAAAAAATAAAATTGACTCTTTTCCCGGAATTTAGATACTGAAGATACTTTCTTGAAAATTTTATTCTGGTCGCCAAAACATGTTTTTGTTCACATAGAATGTTTCGCTGGTACACAAGTTTATATTTGTAGCCCATGGATTTTAAAATTTTGTATAAAGCAGTTCGCTGAGCTCCCCCTTATAATCGCAAACTCATGCAAGGCTAGCGACGAGTGGAGCTAAACCACTCGCGTCCGCCTTTTCCATTTACCAGAAGAGCCGTCCCATTACTTGTTTTTTGTCATAGTTATAAACTGTGGTTCGGTAGAACATGCTATAAGCACAGCAGCCTGAACTATGGTCGTGCCATACTAGACGCCACCTCGAGGCGACCGCTGGTTACTCCATCCCTAGGCTGGAGGCTAAGGCTTTCGGGTCCCTGGAGCTGCCAACCCAACCCCTTTGACCGTTTCATGTTGGTTCGCGAATTTTAAAAGCTTGCCTAAATCAAAATGAATATTTTTTGAATGATACTCCCAAATTTTTCTTTGGAGGTCTTCTTTAAACCAGTTATTCCAATAGGCGCTATCTTTCCAAATTATTTCTTTTTGATGAATTGATTTTACCATAAACTTTAGAGTTGCCATACACATAAAACATGAAACACTATTGTATCTACAAATATATTACCATTACGGCAAAACTATAGTACTTTCCCCATTCCTCAACCTCAAGTATAACAGTGTTCGATTGGAAAAATGTCATGTTACCGATTACGGATATGCACTAAATCTTACCTTTAGTTCTGGCTTTGGATTGTGAAATGAGTATGTTTCAACGGTATATCACCTATCCAAAATATAAAAATATGCTTCAGTCCTGCTCTGCTATTTTTCAGTTTGTCATGAAAATATGACACATGCATAACCTCCCAAAGACATATAAAAATGTTTACCAACTTATGCAGGTAATAAAAATAAAATCCATATCACCAACCAACTGAAAGGTGATAAATCTACCTTTACCTTCTGACTTCGGATTGTGAATAGATTATACTTCCTTTTCAACTGTGACGGTTATGTTGTTGTGGAGGTCGTCAACAAAATTCAACATTCATCATCTCCATTACATACAATGCAAATGTCATCCAAATATCTTTTGTAGGCAACTGTGGTTGGAGAAATTACTTTCCATCATCCTCGTCTCCAAATCGGACATAAAAATTTCATTCAAGAGGGGGGACAAGCACGAACCCATAGCCAAACCACCCAGTTGTCTAAAAAACTTTTCAAACGTGAAGAAGTTTTGTTTTAACACTGTAGAAAGTAGCATTAGTAGATTCTCTATAACTATACCAGGTATAGATGTTTTGATTAGTAGTTTTCTCATCAGAAACAGGCAGTCCATAAATAGTATGTTTGGGAACAAGTTTTAAGACAGAAGAATGACATCCTGAGGAACCTCCACAGATTTCATATAGCTGAAAAAATCAATGGAGTTTTTTGTTGCATATATAGCGGCTAGTAAAACCGGTGACCTCTCTAAAAATACAATTCAACCATGAAGAAAGTTTATAACATAAAGGAAGTTCATAAAAAATCGACCGGCCTTGTAGGGCTTCACACCTTGTGGAACTTGGGCAAACCATAGGTACAGTAGGGGTGGGGTGTCCTCGGGTATATAGGATAAAGCTTATTCCCTCTGTTTGCAAAATATTCCAGTGTAATTCTGGTCTGGTCCAAGGTGTTTTTCAATTTCGAGGAAAAGGAATTAGTTGAATCTTTGTTGATTAGAGAGAAGACATCCGTGCTCAGTAAATCCATAGCTTTAGTTGTATAGTCCATCCCCCTTATAATGAATAAGCAACAGGCTCTGCCAGCCTTAGCGATTATCAAAATATTTTACATTGTAGAGATTGTAAATGGGATTGACTTTAGTTTGAATGTTTTAGATTGGAGTGTGGATTATTCAAGTAGCTAAGGATACGGGCTCTAAGAATGTTCTTGTTGACTATGTCTGTGGTTTGAATGATATTCTCTGCCTCTATGGCTAAGGTTTCTCGAAAACCTCATTCAATCTTCAACGATAATATTGATTTGGATTGATTATTTTATCTCAGTTATTTCTGTTGTGAAAACTAGCTGTTTTCTGCGAACATCAAAAACCGCTGAATGATTGTAGTAGGGCTGGGCATATCTTGATGAATGTGCAACGTTCCGTCCATCTCTTGGGTAGGCAACTACTCTTGCATACGTGATGTTCATTTTACACTCTGCTTTGCACACTGTGCCTTTTAACTTTGCCGTTTATTTCTCGCATAATTTAAGTTGTTAACTTGTTTTTATTTTTCCTTCATTCAGGTCTAATGAGGCCTCAATAAGGCGGAACACGTGTAACCCCTACTGATTATATTCGAGACTTTGAGTTTCGTTTTCCTTTCTTTTACATTCGAGTCTCTTGGAGAACCATGGATTCTAGTTTGCTGAGCTCCTTGGATAAGCCATAATGGAACCTATATTTGCGTATAGGTATAGTAGGTATTTCCAATACCAATTGAAAATCGCACAATCCAGTGGCGGACTCGGTTTTTTTCTATATCACCCCAATTTCGAGATATCGACCAAATTCCGATATTTTCAAATGAAACTCCCTATATATTAATAGCTCATTGGATAGCTCTGTTCTTGCTGATTTCAATGATATAAAGTTCGATAGGTTTATCTCTAACAGTTTTCCAGAAAAAAATTATATCTGTTTTTGTCGTAAGGACCAATGTGTTAGAAAAGGATTTCATATGTGTAAGGAAAGTGAGGAAGGTCTCTTTCTAACACATTGTTTCTTATGACTGAAACAGATATAATTTTTTTCTGGAAAACTGTTAGAGATAAACCTATCGAACTTTATATCATTGAAATCAGCAAAAACAGAGCTATCCAATAAGCTATTAATATATAGGGAGTTTCATTTGAAAATATCGGAACTTGGTCGATATCTCGAAATCGGAGCGATATAGAAAAATACCGGGTCCGCGACTGGATTGTGCTTAAAAAAGTGCCTCCATAATGTTTTTACAGAAATGAAAAAAATTGATAAATAAAAAACTTATAGCCATTTTTCATAATAGGGGAAAATCGAAAATCGCCCTGTATTAATGGTACCATTGAAGAAATCGTGATACGGTTTTTGACAATCGACGTTTCTCGAAAATCGATCCCATGACATCTAAGTCAATTTTCGTCTATCTGGTCTGGAAGTGTGTTTTTCCTGTTAAAACACTCCAAATTGCAGCACCCTGTACATTAAAATACAAGTTTCATAAGACGTGATTTTATCGCACGAGCCCTATATTAGAAAACGTGCCAGAGGCGAGTTTTCCAAAGGGCGAGTGCGATAAAATGTCTTATGAAACGAATATTTTATACTATTTTTTCTATTTTGGTATTGTTTAATTAAAAAAGAAACAAATTTTTCTTGGAAATTTTATTCTCATATTTTCTGATTTCATGTTTAGGTTGGTAACACTACACGCCAAATATAGAAATCCTCTTTTTTATTTTTATTTTTACCAATAATAAAATCGCAAATGACAGTTCGATGGCCATCAGTCAGCCAGTGTTACCAACTTCCGATAAGTAAAAAAGGAGCTTCTTTTTGAAACTACTTTTAGTGTCGAAAAGACTTCGATATGAAACCAAAATAGAAAAATAATATTTCGACGCCTATGGATTCCCACGTGACTTCAAAGAGATCGACTGAGCCGCCTTTTTTATGAAGTTTCAATTAATAATGGTTATACTTTACTAGAATTTTCATTTCTTGCATAAGAACCCCACTGTTTGTGAGAATTGAACTTGCTCTAGAAATATCTATGTCTAGAAAATTTGTTTGTAACTAATTTTTCATTTATTGTTTTGTGCAATATCATCTACTATTTTGAGTATTGCATTTCCATTTTGAAATAAATAGATGTTTAGGGTTGTTTGCATAATTGGCCTGGCACCCCAAATGTAATTACTAAATGAGAAAATAATCGACTTCCATTGTCTCTTGCTGACCCGCTAGAAAGTAACAAAAAAGAAATTAAAAAAAACCATAAATTCATAACATTATTGTAACGTCATATAATTATTCTCTCTGGTTATCTATACAATTAAAATAGTCTAAAAGAGTAAATTTCTAGTTAATTTCTATCAAGCTTCCGTGACAAGCATTTATCTAATTAAAGCAACAATTCAAGCTAGGCAGGATCGTTCTCTAAAATAGAAATACAGAGCGGATAATTGTATTTGCTGCCGTACCCCCGTCTTTGGCGAAATAAACATTTAAAATTAAATTTCAACCCGGGGACGTCGTCTCCTAGCTCTACTAAACTTGTTAAGAAACTCCAATGCGCAAAATTAGAAAGACATACAATTAATTTACAAGTTCGAGCTGCTGCTGCTCTGTCCCGAAAAACTTTTTCATCTAGTCACTCGCGCTAACTTCAAAAATATCAGAAAATTAAACAAAAAGTTCAAGTAGAATTCGGAAACAATTTTGAAATTAGCAACTCAAATAAAGGAAATCTTTTGCGACCTTCGCATGGAGGTTTGTTTGTTATCGTTAAAACAATATTAAATTCTAACTTAGGCTTCAGACGTAATGCCAAAGCAAATACATACTCAATATTATTTCAGACCATACATTTCCTCCCTAGGATCAACACAAGCCTCGAACTCTGATTCAAAAGCGTTGGATAATCTGGGTCACGAGAGGAGGAGCAGCAATTAACTATTGTTTGCTGATTGCCTAACTAGGAAATCCATCATTAAGCATTGAATTATTAACTCGCATACCGACTGGATTTTATTCAAACATACCCTTGAACTAATGTATAATGTTTCCGAACGTAATTTGAAATAATGTATTCATAAAAGAATCATTGTATACTACTTAAATAAACTGTTAGCCATATAAAATTCCGTCCAACAGCGTAATTTAGCGGATAAAAACTTTATAGCTTATTTGGCAGCTTTATTTGAAAATTAGGGTTTTTGACACACACAAAACCAATACTGGAGCCGCACACTCTTCCATAGTCTTGGCACAACCAGCCTCTGGCATAATTGTCTCTTCCTCTGTTCTTTCGTTCCTTCAAGTGGTCCCTCTTTTCAGTCCCGTGTCTGAGTCGCTATTCTTCAAGAATTTGTGGTCCGTCGTGGACTTCTCGACGCCAAGAGGGACTATTATTTGCCGTACAGTTAACTGTAGAGAATCTGCCACGAAAGACGTGTTTCGGGCATACAGACGAGGAAACCTGTCCAGCGAAGTTTGTGCTTAATGATCAGGGCTTCTATGCTAGCTGTTTTGGCTACCTCGTCGGTCTTGCCATTTAATCCATAGGATCCTTCTTAGGCAGCGCTGGTGGTATTTTTCTAGGCTTTTTGTGTTTCTCCTGTAGGTGGTCCATGTTTTGCAGCCATATGTAAGTGTTGGTATTACAACTGCATTATAGATGCGAAGTTTAGTCTCACTGCTGATGTCGTGATTGTTGAAAACTCTCTCTGGAAGTCGAACGAGCGCCGCGCTTCAAGCGATGTTGGATTTCAGCCTTAATAATGCTTTCAAAGTATGGACGATGATTCTGCAAAGAATGGTCATTTATAGTTATATTTGGGGCTTGGGGATTAGTATCCGGTATGGGTTGTTGCAGAATCTGCGTCTTGTTGAAGTTGACCTCTATGTGGATTCTCCTGTATGCCTGGTTGAATGCATTGATAATTGCCTGTATCTTCCTCTGTATTGGCTATCACGACGTTATCATCCGCATCTTGAA
Source organism: Ceutorhynchus assimilis (assembly GCA_917834065.1). Lineage (NCBI taxonomy): Eukaryota > Metazoa > Arthropoda > Insecta > Coleoptera > Curculionidae > Ceutorhynchus > Ceutorhynchus assimilis. Next base: position 38,468,400 of record OU892280.1, on the reverse strand, counting down.
GTTCAATTCTCGATGCCGCCGATACTTTCGTCTTGGCTCGTAATCTGTTCAGGTTGAATCAGCTGCCATCAAGTCTGTACAGGATTTCCATCCCTGACGGCAGTTGAACCTTGACATGGTGAAGTATGGATCCTATAAATAGAAAAAATAAAGTGCGTGCAATAACACAGCCTTCTTTATCGCTTGTAGTTATTCGAAAAGACTAGCTTTGTCCAGCATTGCTCAGGACGGTTAGGTACATTCATATTATCATACAGCAGGCGGAGTATTTGGATGTACCTACTTTTGCTGACACCCACCCTTTGCCAATATCTTTCAAAAAGTTCCTCTATTGACTGAGTCAAATGCTTTCACTAAATCTATGAAGGCCATGTATAGAGGGGAGAATTTGGTTTCCTGGATTTCTCTTGCACTGAAAATCATGTCAGCTGTACCTCGGTTGGGCCTAAAGCCATACTATGTCGGGAGGTTCTGTTCGGTAGTTGGCATTAGACGATTTGATAATATTCTGGCAAGTATCTTTCCTGTAACAGAATCTAAAGCTATTCCTCTGTAGTTACCACATTGAATCTTGTCTCCCTTTTAAAAAATGGCATCTATGGAGGCATCTCTAATTTCGGCAGGTATGGTCTCAAAAATCCATATTTTATCTATTAGAATGTGGGTTTGGGCACTTAGTGTGGGGTCTCCCTGTTTAAAGAATTCAGCAGGAATGCCATCACTACCAGCTGACTTTTTCTTCTTCAGTTGTCTGATTGCCTTTTCTGTTGGAGTACACTTCTGTGTTCTAGTGCAGCTCAGTACAGTTGTGCGAACAAACCACTTATGTGTGACAGAACTGACAGTGGACATGTTGTCGCAGCTGTTTTTGTTGTTCGAGCTTTTTCCATCAGGAAGTCCACATGTAAAATAAAAAGATAAATTGTTTAAACAATCGATATTTTATTTTCACTCAGGACCCTATAATTGAACAGGTTATGGGCCCAGTTCTCGTGGAAGTTGCGTCGTATCGTGTTTATGAGTGAAAATTTGGGAAAATTCTGTGGAAAACTTATTGTGGACATTGGAAAGTAAAATACCATACCAATTGCTAAAACATGGCTACAGGAAACATGCAGTATCCTAGTGTGAAACCATTCGATGGTAATAACTATTCGAATTGGGAATTTCGAGTGAAATTGTTGCTTGAACGATCTGAAGTCTTGGATGTTGTAACAGAGCCTGTGGAAACGCAGCAGGTATTAGCTAATTACAAAAAGAATGATGCAAAGGCTCGAAACATAATTGTCCAGTGTCTGGCAGACAACATGTTGGAAACAATTAAAGATAAAAAATCAGCAAAGGAAATCATGGAATCTCTAGAACAGACATATGTTAAAAAGGGAATATCTATGCAGGTACAGCTGCAGAGGAAGCTAAGATCGATGAAATTTATGGAAAAAACCCAGTTAATTACATTCTTTACTGAGTTTGATCAAACAGTTAGTCAAATAAAAGCTGCGGGGGGAAATGTAGATGACAAGGAGTTAATCTGCCAATTGTTGTCAGCAATGCCAGACAGTTTCCAAGCAGTTGCAACAGCTATAGATCTAATGTTTTGCCAGGATGAATCGAAGGTGAGCCTGGACTTTGTTAAAAATAAACTTTTGATGGAGGAAAGTCGAAAAACGAAAAATGTGGAACTCGAAACAAACGACGCTGCGTTTGCATCCAGCTATAGAAATAGGAGCTTCAACAACAATTTTGGAAATGCTTCTGGCTCGGCCTCGGGAAATACAAACAGAGACAACAAATATTTTCCTTTTAAATGTCATTTATGTGATGAGGTTGGACATATGAGAAGATTTTGTCCTAAAAATAGATATTACCGGGAGAATAAGAGAAGAAATCAAGCAAATATCGCCGAAAGTAATAACCAGCCTAATCAAAGCAATTATAATGATGAAACAGAGGATGAAATATTATTTTTGACTGGTGAGACGAATGAAAAATTTCCACAAAGTTTAATGAGTTATGAACCAAATTTAAATAAAATTAGCTTTGTAGTGGACAGTGGTGCCACGCATCATCTAGTAAAACTAGAGTACAAGGATCATGTCATCAATGAAAAAAACAAAAACCATGAGATTAGCAGTGCTAAAAAGGGACAAAATCTATCAGTAATCAAAGAGGGCGATTTGTATGTCAATCACAAGTACACACCTGAAAAAAAAAATGACAATAAAAAATGTTTGGGTGTGCAAAGAATTATCACACAATTTATTGTCGGTCAGAAAATTGGAAGAAGCTGGAATGAAAGTTGTATTTGGAAATGGAGAAGTGAATGTATGGAAGAAAAACAAGATACTTTTACAAGGAAAAAGACATGGAAATTTATATGTAGTGGATTTTCAAATATCTACAGAACCCAAGATGGAAATTGTGAACCTAACGGTGAATGAAAGTAAATTGCTGATGCACAGAAAAATGGGTCATTCTAGCAAATATCCCTCACCCGAAATTTGTGAAACTTGTTTAGAAAGTAAACAAACTAGGCAGCCATTCAGAACAATAGATGAAGAAAGAAAGGTCAAAAGAATCCTGGAATGTATTTCAACTGATGTGTGTGGACCAATTAGTCCTGCAACACATGATGGAAAACGATACTATGTGACATTTATTGATCACTTCTCACACTTTTGCATTTGTTATCTCCTGGAAAACAAGAGTGAAGTTACAGAAAAGCTCAGAGAATATATAAAGCGAGTCAAAGCTAAATTTAACAATAAAATAGAGAGAATAAGGTTGGACAACGGTGGCGAATATATTTCTCAGGAATTCAAAGACTTGTGTAACTATGAAGGAATACATTTGCAGTACACTGTTCCAAGAAATCCGGAACAAAATGGGGTAGCCGAGAGGCTAAATCGAACAATAATGGAGAAGGCCCGATGCCTTCTATTTGATTCGAAATTAGGCAAAGAAATGTGGGGTGAGGCTGTTTTAACCTCAGTTTTTCTATTGAACAGAACAGAAACTTCAACACTGGCCAATCAGAAACTGCCTGCTGAGGTATGGTATGGATACAAACCAAACATGGATAAGGTAAAGTTGTTTGGTTGCGAGGCCCACAAACTGATTCCTAAAGAGGACCGAGAGTCAAAGCTAGACAAAAGAAGTCAAAAAATGTTTATGGTTGGCTATTCTGCTAACGGCTATAGACTATGGAATCCATTAGAAAGGAAAGTGGTAATCGCAAGAAATGTTATTTTCAATGAATTGAAAACTAATGACGATAGTGTAATGGTTGAACAAATCAATGAGCAAACAGATGATGGAAAACAAGAATTTACAGAGTATTCAAGTGAAGAAGAAAAAGAAAGTGAAACTGTACAAGACTTGAGAAATAAAAACTCTAGAAGAAGTGAGAGAACAAGAAAAATACCGACACACCTGCAAGACTACCAATTAAATGAAGATGATGATGATGACGACTTGTACGAAGATGCAAACCTTATGACAGCACTCTCGGCAGGAAATTTGCCCTCTGAAGTTCCACAAAAATATTCAGATGCAGTAAAGAACAGTGAGTGGAGACAAGCGGTAGAAGAGGAGCTAAATTCTTTGAAAGAAAATGAAACCTGGACACTTGTGGAACTTTCTAGAGACATGCATGTGATCGACTCGAAATGGGTGTTCAAAGAAAAAGAAGTAAATGGTGTATTAGTGAAGAAGGCTAGGCTGGTGGCACGTGGTTTTAGACAGAGTGTGTTAAGTGAAGACGTTTATGCCCCAGTGGCTCGTATGGTCACTATCAGAGTGCTTTTGTCATTGTATGTGCAGGAGGATTTTTATGTGCAACAGTTGGATATAAAGTCGGCGTTCTTGTATGGAACATTGGAAGAACCTATATATATGTATCAGCCTGAAGGGTTGGAAGAAGATCCTAAATTGGTATGTAAAATTTTAAAATCTCTTTATGGGTTGAAACAAGCTCCAAAATGTTGGAATTCCTTGCTTCACGATTTTCTAGTTTCTCTTGATCTCCAACGTTCCATGAAAGACCCGTGTTTGTATTTCAAGGACCATACTTATCTGTTGATGTATGTTGACGACATCATTGTTTTTTCAAAAGACAAACATGTTTTGGATTTTATTAAAACAAGTTTGACTGAAAGATTTAAAATTAAAGAATACACTAATAAGAAGTTGACATTTTTGGGTTTAGAGATAGAAAAGGTAAACAATGAGCTATATATAAGTCAAACAAGTTTGATTAAGAAAATCTTGAATAAATTCAATATGTATAATTGTAAGCCTTCAGAAATTCCATTACAACCAAAAATTCAATCAGTTATAAGCTCTATTGATGAACCAAAGAACGAAAAGCTTGCTTACAAAGAGCTTATTGGTTGCCTTATGTACATAATGTTGGGCAGTAGGCCAGATTTGAGTTTTACTATTTCATATTTCAGCCAATTTCAAAATAATTACTCAGAAACCCATTGGACTTATTTAAAGAATGTTTTAAGATATTTAAAATCAACTGAAAACTATGGTCTGAAATATAGAGGGAGTGAAAGACCAGTATTAAAAGTATTTTCCTATGTAGACTCAGATTTTGCAAATGACCCTATCGATAGGAAAAGTGTTACCGGATTTTTAATAAAAATGAATGATAATATTGTTTATTGGAAGTCTAGAAAGCAAAATATTGTTACTCTTTCCAGTGCCGAGGCTGAATACATTGCTCTGTCAAGCTGTATCACAGAAAACTTATTTTTGGCTCAAATGTTGAATGAAATTTTAAAAACTGATTTGTTTCCTATAATTGTTTACGAAGACAACCAGTCTTGCATCAAAATGGCCTCAACACTGGAAAGTAAAAGAACCAAACATATTGACATTAGACATCATTTTGTTAGAGACCTCATAAGGGATGGTAAAATTGTGTTGAAGTATGTGAGTACAAATCAGCAACAGGCTGATATCTTGACCAAGCCTTTAGCAAGTACAAAATTCAAGTTTTTCAGAAACTCGATTAATGTTGAAGAAATTATTTTTGAATAATTAACCGTTTCTTTCATTTAATGTTTTGTTTATATTCATAACTCGCTTTATAATGGATGTTTATTTTTATTTTACTTTTTGTTTTGCTTTGATGTACTTATTATGATTTTATTTTATTAATTTATTTGAATTGAGCTTCAAGAATTATTAGCTTAATTACTATAACTACTATTTAGAATTATTTATGTTTTGTTTATGTAAACAGAAATGTAAACCAACACAGAATTGGGAGGGAGTGTTGGAGTACACTTCTGTGTTCTAGTGCAGCTCAGTACAGTTGTGCGAACAAACCACTTATGTGTGACAGAACTGACAGTGGACATGTTGTCGCAGCTGTTTTTGTTGTTCGAGCTTTTTCCATCAGGAAGTCCACATGTAAAATAAAAAGATAAATTGTTTAAACAATCGATATTTTATTTTCACTCAGGACCCTATAATTGAACATTTTCAACCTCCTCTAATCTAGGAACCTCGCTCATTTTTTGTTGTATTGGTTTCTGTGGAATTTCGATGAAGATCATTATCAATTTGTGATTATCTGTTAAGTAGTTCATGAAAGTGTTCTTTTCAATGAGAATTAATGGAAGAACTGTCTTTAAGCAGTCTTGTGCAATCTCTGGATAGTAATAAGGGATTGAGTGGTTGGTCCCGGTATACCATCTTAGTAGCTTGAAAGAAGAAGGCCCTGATGTGATAATAGCGTTCAACTGAATGCAAAAGCCTTTATTTTCCAGACGTCAGTAGGTACCTATATGACTCTCTTATGTATTCTAACATAGAGTTCAGATTTCATGATCCAAATTTGTAGGAAGGATAGCAAAAATGTGTTGTCAGCTTTTTCCATTGTATTAATTGAAGAGCTAATCCCAAACCCTGGATTTTGACTATAAATTCTGAGTTAACATTACGAAAACAAAAATTATTACCATCCTATTCGCAGAGTTGCAGTTCCCATCCTTCCTCGGATCCAAAATCTAAACCGAATCTAATTTAAATTAGACAAAAGTTCGGCGGGACGCATAAAGCCGCTATGCATCTCGTAAACTGGGGCGTGGTCCCTTCCACCATACTATATCCTATCCGCAGTAATTAATGAATCCGCCAGACGTAACAATGTTGTGCATAGAGTGATGCTAAATCATAATGTAAATCTAATGCCCAATCTCCTATCATGGCCACGAGATGTGTACACTGCAGGCCCTAATTTAAATATTTTACGCTGGAGTGGGCCCTTCGGCGCCGTGGCTGGACCGCTATTTAATTGAATGTAATTCAGGGATCGCTTTTGTGTATGTGTGTGTGTGTGTGTATTATGGAAGGCGCACTTCCGTTCCTGGGTAGAGTAACTTTCTGGCTAGTTTACTGATATTGAATTACGAGACTCGTTGTTTTTGAACTGAAGATTTTATTCAGAATCAAGGCTTGAAGTTTCCGTGGTAAATTAAATTCAAAACTACTTAATTTAAATAACATTTGAAGTATTTCAATATTTTTAATTTTTAAATATTTTAAGCCTCCTTTCAATAAGATAATGGAAAAAGACATTCACACGAAGTAGGTTTTAATGAAACAAAGTCAAAATTTCATTGGATTCTGATAAGGTCACATTTATTATTTAAATATTAATTTAAGCACATAACTATCGTGTTTCATGTTAATGAACATTACACAATAAAAATAATTGAAATCTAGGTAGGTACTTCTACTTTTTAAAAATGTGGAAAATACTAATTTTTATAATTTAATAATTCAAACGCCAAAAGTGTATTATAATAATGAATATTTGAACAAAATTTTGTCAGTTTTAATTTATACAGCGGCCCAATGCACCACGTCAGAGCCGCAAAATGTAAATACACCGAACGCACTATTTCAAGCTTCATTAGGCAAATTGTGAGCGGGACAATATTATTTCGAATTGCTTGAATATTTATGAAGGTGCATCCTCTAATCAAAATGTGCAAATCTGTTAATTCATCAAGGACCTGGTTATTGAATTGCCGGTCTCTCTCGCCCGGCATTAGCTATGCAACTAAACTTGCATGTTACAGCAGAATTTTGTCTTTTTAGTGAATTCTCAGGTATAATTTCGACAAAAAAAAAATTCATTATATCTACGTTTCCATATAATTAAATCAGTCTAGACATGATATTTTCGAACATTTATATGAGAAAGTTCAGAAAGAATGGAAAGAGACCAATAAATAAAAAACTGAAATTGGGAGAATAATTATTGTGTTGCACTACCCACATAAAAAAATTGCATCCTTAGAATGTATTAAGAATGTTCTTTTTTTAGGAAGAATGTGCTTAGAATGTTCGCCAAAACCATTGCGAATGTCCTGAGAATGTTCCGAGAAAAGATTGTAGAAATACTGTTTGCAATACCCAAGAATTTCCTGGGAAATCTATTAGGATATTCCTAGAATATACCTATGAAATTCTCAGTACATCCTGAAAAGAATATTCCTGTTTGATTCTAAAAATATGCTCAAAACTTACCTATATTCTCACATTCAAAGAATGTTTCTATAACATTATAGTTATATTCTCAAAAGAATATTATACCAATATGCTTGAAATATTCTTAGAATATATCTACATATATCATTCTCAATATGCATCCTAGACATAACATTCTTGTTTGATTCTAAGGATATACTTGGAATGTTAATTTTCGCTTCCAAATAATGCTCGTTTCATGCCTTTTATATTAAAGGCAGTGAAAGAGTTGTTGGAAAACTTCTCTAGAAAACACGAGTATTTAACCAAAGCTCCGGTTTCGAGCTTGTTATGCTCTCGTCGAAGCACGCCAACTGAGAGAAACAGTTTCCAAGGAGATTCAAATGCGAGGCAAGATTTAGATCTTTAATAGCGCGTCGCTCCCTCTCTTGGAAGCCATACAAAGCAAAAGAAAAAGAATATACTTATAATATTCTTAGTAGGTTCTAAATAGAGCAATATTGTTTAATTGTACAATTAAGATTTTTGAGTAGGTACTTTAGATAATTAGGTGAACAATATGAAAATACTCTTATCATGGTTACCTACCTACATAAACTTCTCAGCACAACTTGGTAGGTATATTCCTAATACTTGATAGAGATATTAGCTTAAAGAACATTTTTTAGAGTACATTATAATAATGTTCGTATGAGAATATTCAAATAATGTTATATAAAGTAGGTTCTTAGCACAATCTTTCAGGTAGGTGCATAGAAGCAACATTCCTAGTACATAAATAGAACGTTCAAAAATGAATATTTCAATCGAAACAATCTTAAAATATTCATTGAACATTCCTAAAAGAACATTCCAAAAAGTACTTTGAGGGAATATTCTGAGAATATGAATGTTCTTTCACTGTTATGTGGGTAGTTACTAACTACACAGTTATAGTGATTCAATTCTTAGCAAAGTACCTAATTTAGAATTATTTATTTTAGCTAATAGATAAAGAAGATAATTGTCATCAATATTGTAACGTTTTCAAAAGGCGTTCCTAATTTATTTATTTTTTAGACATGAAAAAGTAAACACTGTGGAAAAAGCAAAGTTCGGAAAACTATTCCAACTTATTTATTCTGAAAGAGAAATAAGTAATTTTACTCAACTGCGCTTTGACCTGAAGTTTCTTAAGAAAATAACATAAATTAGTTCTCAACCAAATTTATTTTGAATGTAGGAAATGCGAATCAAACAGCTCCTGAAAATAAAAATAAAATGCTTGGATTCCAATTCGCATTTGAATGTCGGAAAAAAAGGGGATCAAATTTTGAAGAATTTTTATTCTTGACAATAAAGAATCTAAAATTTTAGAACTCAATAAACACACTGTCATTACCGAATACCGGCTCTCATTAGCAATAAAAAAAGCCTCAAAAAAGTTGAAATAGTTCACTGCATAGTTGATAAACTAATCCAATGTTAGTGAATTGACGAGTTTTATCCAAAAAACATACTAATTGGAAATCAATTAAATATAGGCCTTCAAGAGAAAAATCTAGCAGATTATCGGTAACCAGGTAGGAGTATTTTACTATTAAAAATTGCGAAACATGCGCGAAAAAAATCATACATTTGCAGTATTGTGCTAATCAATACCCGTGATATCATTTGACCTGAAGTAGTGTAAGTGTAAAATGTAAAATCTATTACAAGTTACAGTATCAAAATATAGGGCAAAATAACCAAAAAATCAGGTACGTAAATTGTTTTACACAAATATACACTTTTAGGAAAGTTGAAGGTTAGATCCGTAATAGTTATTTTTGTATCTAGTGCGCGAAATGCTACTTTGGTGATCGAGAAAATAGTCGAGATCACCAAAGTATTTCGCGCCCGAGTTGCAAACAATATTTTTTCTACAACTCCATTTAAATATCGATCATTAGAAGCTAAAATTGCATTTTCAATTAAAAGTAGGTGAATTTTAATTATTTTTGGTTTCCTGACAGATATGTGTCACCATGACACCCAGTGTGCGAACTAGCTATTTCGCGCATTAGTGTCCGAAATAGCTAGTTCGCGCACGGCGTCATGGGAACCTTAAAAAATCCATACCTGGGAAAAAAAGTGTCACTTCGCAAACTGTCATGAGTGTGCGATCATCATCATTTTTTGACAGTTGTAGAAAAATTAATTGAATACTATGAAAGACATTCGTTAATAATTATTTAAAAGTTTTTCTCAGTTATAAATGTCGGTAAGTATAGCTACGATGATTTTTAAAGATTTTTTTTTGGTAAGGTGAGGCACCTTATGCACACCCAGTTCTCCTGAACCTGGGTTGTGTGGGGCTCTCCCTCTTTGGTTTGTGCAAAAAGAGGGCCTATACCCACTACAACCTCACCGAAAGCAAGGTGTTCATCTTACTCTTGCTTCTTCCAATTACGGGCTCTCCAGCCTGTTTAATTGGTGGTGTGAAAGCATAATACTCCCTGGCTCTTTCCACTGTATGGGTTCGTCACTAATAAGTATGTTGGGTCCTGTGGCCATTTTTTTTTTTGAAAAAGAATCGCGTGCGTTTTATTAGTATTAATTTTGATTTTGTTTCTTATACACCATTTTTCAATAAGAGCCATGTGATTTTGTAAATTTCTACTAATTAGAGTTGTACTGTTGCTTATTGAAAGAATGGCTGTATCATCTGCAAAACGGGCAAGGGCAGTCATATTTGCAGGTGTTGTAGGTACTTCCCTAATATATAAACTATAAAGAATAGGTCCCAATACCGAACCCTGGGGGACTCCCGCTCTGATTCTTCTTGTGGTAGATAGTTGAGATCCTATTCTTACTTGAAATTCCCGGTTCGATAGGTAGCTCAGAATGAGTTGACAAGCTTGATTGAAACGTTCCAATTCATCATTTTCTCTATCAGCCTATGGTGCCATAATTTATCAAATGCTCTCTCGATATCTAGAAAGATGGCCCCAGTGGCCATTTTGTAATTAAATCCCTCAGTTATGAATTCAGTGATTCTAAGAGTCTGTTGTTCAGCTGAGTGAAAGGCTTTGAATCTAAATTGAAAACTAGGGATAAGTCCCAAATCATCTATTTCATCAACTATTTTTTTTAATAGCCCTCTCTATTATTTTACTTATAGTTGGTAAAAGACTAATCGGCCTATAGCTATCAGATGATATCAGAATTTTGTTTGGTTTTCTAATCAAGATTACACAAGATTTTTTCCAGTTATTAGGAAAGTAGTTATTCCTTAATATTGCATTAGCTAAGTTTGCTATAGCTGAATAAGCTCTTCCTGGTAATTCCTTGACCAGTTTTTTCTTTATACCGTCTAATCCGGGAGCTTTTTTAATTTTAAGACTTTTAACCCTCGCCTTACCGACAGCGGGTCAGCCATGACCCGAAATCTGATTTTCCAGGAATATTTTGCAGCCCCGCGACTTTTTTCCAGAGATCTTCTGTGAATTCTCCTAATTTATGTCAACAATATTGCCTTTGTATGTATTTTTTCGAAAAAACAATTTTTCCCTAGAAAACTTTCTATGAGTCACCAATGACCCGGTTTTGGGATAAATCGGTATACCCTGAAACCCTCCAACTCGACAAGTCGTAGCAAGCTTTTTTCACGTATTTTCGGAATTTCTAGCTTTTGTCCTTCAGTTTACTATCTACTTATCTTATAAATAGAAAGTTTATTTTGTTGTTTTTTTTTTGCATATTGAAATTAAAGCATAATACAATAACATGTTTTTTCTACAAACGTCACTAAAAGTGTAATTTTTAACGGATGCTGTCAGTATCTAAAATGCCATTTTATGACACTGGTGTTAAAAGTGATTACTTTTAGAGCGTTTGTAGAAAAAATAGTGTATGACATTCGTGCTAAAAGTGATTTTATTTTGTTCAAAGGGATGGAACACTCCGCCTTCAGCGTCGTGTCCCAAACTCCCCTTTTCACGAAATAAAATGTCACTTTTAGCACTTATATCATAAATAACTATTATTATTATTCCCAAAATTTTATATTCAAAATCACTCGAAAAAAAGGTTTGTATCTGGGTCCATTTTGACCCTGTTCTGGGATCTCAAGTTTTAAAATTATTTTGGGGCGGCGGCGAGGGTTAATTAAGTTTTTTATTTCATTTGGTGTCACAAATCTGATAGATATTTTGGAGGTTTGGATCCCAACTAATTCCTGAATGGCTCTAGCTGTACTTTCAGCTTGAACAGGATCCCCAAAAACCTTATTTTCTGTGAAAACTGCTTCCAGAGTATCGGCGAAAGCTTCAGCTTTGTCCATGTCTGAATGAGCTACTCCATTCAGTCCATTAATTATTGGTGGTATTATATTCTTTGGCCTTCTCGAAGCCTTCTGCATTTTCCATGCCGTGGTAAAAAACTCTTGTTGTGAAAGTTGGGCGATTTCACTGATTTCATTGAGATATCACGTAAAATATGATTTTTACAACTTTGGAAGCTTTTGGAGAACAAGCAAACGATAACAACATGGCATTCGTATTTTTCTACGATCGTGTGAGTTGAAAAAAACAATTTAATGACCATTCTGTCACTTCCTTTTCAAAAATACGTTTTTCTACTGACGTTTCATAATAGCAACTTTTCGATTGTCATTTTAGTTTTGAAACGACATTCTTTTAAGCACTCAGTGCGTAAAAGTGACTTTTAAGTGCGTAAAAGTAACTTTCAAGTGCGTAAAAGTGACTTTCAAGTGCGTAAAAGTAACTTTTAAGCACTAGTGCCTAAAAGTGTCATTCATTGTTCAGAAATAAAAAACACATTAAACACAGATTTGAATTTTGTTCTGTATTTATTATGAATATTAGTCACCACCCTGAAAGGTGTCAAGCAAAAACAGGTGACAAACATTGAAATAAAATTGTGTTTTTTTATTATGAAACGCCAGTAGAAAAAATCTTGTATACAATACGTTACGAAACGAAGTCTTTTAGTCACTCGACGTGTTGTCCAACTCGGCTTTGCCTCGTTGGACAATTTTCACGTCGCGTGCCTAAAAGACGCTCATTTCGCAACTTATTGTATAAATAGCTATTTTAGTACGAACAGAGTTTCATTATTTGAATTTGTTTTTGTAATTTGTGATGTCATTTTATTTTGTGTTTTAAAAATGGTGCTCCTGTTGTATTCTTTACTTATTCATTTCATTTCGTCTGACATTCCTAGGTGAGTGAAGATCAGTTATTGGATCTGCGTTTTGTTCAGGTTTTGGATTTTCCAGGTTTGTAATGCATTCCTGTACTTATTGTGTGTTTTGCGCATGGACAACCTTTTCCGTCAGACCGCCGCCACTGCTCTTTCTACTTAAATTTTGTTGTTATTGTATTTGTCCTGAGGCCCTAACTTTTTTTTGTAGTTTCTAGGCATTTTAAAACGGGGGAGGAAATAGGGGTAGTTTTCGTTGTAGTCTCTTGAACACAGTTATTCCAAATTTGCGATAAAATTAATATCAATTTACTCTCCTGATCATTCTTGTTTATTTTTGTTTCATTGCAGCTGATTCATTTTACCCCCTGTTGTGTGCATTTTAGGTAAAAAAAATCATAAAAACTTTCGGGAATATGTTGCCAACATGACTGGGCTACACTTGTTATCAGTCATATATCCGGAACACATACCCCTTTGCTCCTACAACTAAACCTTTTCGACTTTTACCCATATCACACACACAAAAAAAAACGTGCGTTTAAAATACGTTCATGCTTGCTCGCATATTTTCGAAACCGACGGCATACTACCTCACCAGCATCAGTAAGTGAAAGTAGCGTACGAATATTATGTGAACACCGAAAAAGGCTCAAAAATAAGCAGTCTGCGCATTAGAATTTGACAACCCATCCGGGTGATTCACTTTAGCCATAGTGATTCACTTAATCCCGTTTGACGGTACTTATTGGAGACACAGTTAAATCATTGACCTGCCAGTTCTCGTCCTGTGCGGTCGCATACGCTTATAAAGCAAACAAACCTTTCTTCAGTGCATTCCGATTGTGTATACAGTTTTTTATACCTCGACACATTCAAGTTGAATGTATCCAGATTTCCTCCGTTTTCACGAGCAAAACGTTCGCCGGGTAAGTGCTGAGTTCGCACAGCTACCCAGTTTTCTCGGGGCTTTCGCCCCATCCATTTTTCGACCCTATTGGTCCATTTTCACTTTTGTATTTTTTATGTGTGGAATACCACTAATTCCACACAAATAAAAAATTCAAAATAAGTAAGGGTAAACCTCATCATCACCAAAAGTTGGGGCACCAACAAACTACCAAAAACACGTGCAAAATCACAAACACCCAAGTCAGGGCACGTGGACTTGTAAAAATTCACACAACACCCAACCATAAGTAAGGTGTAACAGGCCAAAATTGCATAAATGATTCTTACCTACTTTCAATTTTATATTCAAGATTTCCTTAAATTTGTCAACATTTTCTCTATAAAATTTCATCAATAATCTCAACGGTTGTAGATCCTGTAAATTTTCTAATTTTCCATAGTCAAATTCTATTTGCTGTAATGGTTTGTCCTCATTTTGATCCGTATTTTGATTCAATTCTAAATCAAAACAAGGCAATATTTTGATTTCGATTTTAAATTCGATCATCTGTTTCATAACAAAAATAATTCATGTGTCAAAAATATTTCGTGGGTTGTGTTCCGTAATCATGATGACCCGTTTTCAAGTGGGTGTACCGTTCGTACTGACGGTTCGGTTATGGAGCGCTATTGATCTCGGCGCAAATTCTAGCGTACCCCGTTTAGTTGCGCATTGGTTCGATGTCCTTTCAGACATCTGGAACGCACCCTTTGATTTCGTTTCTTTGACTTTTGATTGTCAAAAATTTCTGTCAACCAGCGGTGGAGTAGTGATGTTTTCAGTATCGTCGATTCTTCCTTGAGCTCTCTAATTTTGAAAACGGAACATTTACTCTATTTTGTATTCTTCAAGTTTTGATTGTTTTATGGGATGATTATTTGTTGTTAATATCATAATTCATTAGCCGTTGTCGTTTTTCTCGGATTATGTTGTGGTGTGCAATTTTTGGTAAGTGAGAATTCTATCGATTGATTGTTGATGTTTGTCGTTATTCTGAATCATCTCTAAGTCCTTTAGGTGAGGTTAGCTTATTGATTGAATGTGCAGCACTTTCTCTTTCACGTTGACTGCTTTGGAAGAAACAAGTCCTCCAGAAGAATTAAGTTTTTTTCTTCACCTTAAAAAGGGATTTTGGGCCTGATTTTCTTCTGAATTGAATTTATGGCACACTGAGTTATCTTGCGTTGTGTACTTTCGTAAAGTGCCATAATTTTCGCCGATGTATCGGATTTAAAAAAAACAGTCGTTGTGGTAAGTTGCTTGCACGTTTTTTTCCAATAGAAGTTTCTGACTTTTTCCATTCAATTATTAGTTGAAAGCTGCCCTAAGGAGTAGAGAATTCTCACTCTCTCTAGGAAATCCAATCCTCGATCCAGATTTCCGGAGATTTTCGAGGCCGACACCCTAATTCCATCAGGTAAAAAAAACATAACCTTATAACAATTTTTGCAAACTCAAGACACATTTTTCTCAATTGCTATCAAAGCCTTAGTATGATTTCATCTGATTTAATTAATTAATACCTTAATGTTCAATTTTTCTATTAAAATAATTTTCAAGAGCTATAGTTTTTTTATCAAGTAAACTTGCTATTAGAAACTAATCATTATAGTTTCATTTTTTTTCTTATTGATTCAATTTATTCATGAAGTGCTTCCCTATTGGTTCAATTACAAATACAGTGTGTATAACAGTTTTTCTCTTAGGGTTCTTTCACGAGGGGTTATACTTTACCATCGAGTATACCCTCACGGTTATAACAATAGACGTTCAATTGTAACCGAAATTGAACCAAAAGGCTAACAGACACCAGCCTAAGTAATCGGACGGTTACTCAAGTCATCGATCAAGTTAACCACAACCAGTAGCCAGGACTAATCTGGTGAACTGAATGAACCACCATCATCTGGAAAATTTTGGTATCGTACTAGTTTTAGTTATCCTGATTGTTTTTGTTTATTTACATTCTGTCCCTATTTGTACACCCGGTGATCACCTCGGTATTTCAGGGAATAATTCATTGCTGGCCCCAGTGTGGTAAATGAATTATTAAAATAGGTAACTTAACTAGACGTAACCTGTTGAATTAATGTCAACTTATTGGTAGTTCTGGTTACGAAAGTGTAAGGTAACCGTTCCGAAAACTAATTCTACATTATTAGTTTTTTTTTTCCTCTCTTATACTCTTTATTTTTTTGTTTAAATTTTCAAACCTTACTTTTAATATATATCTTTTTTTTTTATTACTTAGTTATTGAGTTTCAATGACATTTTTGCATTTAAGTTTAACTGATCATGGCATAGTATTGCATTTCTGTATTTGTTAGCTAACGCTTCTTGACAAGGTCATTTTATTAATTGCTTATTTACTTGATTATTATTACTTTTTTTTTCCCCCCTCTTGAATTCAAATTATTGTTCATTGTGGACTGCGGCCATTTGATAAATAAACGACTGTAGCACTTGATTTGAATTGACTTTTATTTGGTTTTATGCACACAGCCTGGTTTTGCTAATATTTTTATTTTTTTTATTAATTATTATTTGGATTGTAAGGACCTGAAGCCAGATACCATCCTGGAGAGTCCGACTCATCTGTTCAGAGTCGGTGGCGCCCAAAACTAAAACCCACCCCTACTCTCCGAATTATTTAGTTCTGAGCTAGGGCTTAATTTGCACGCACTTCGACCTTCAGTCTTACAATCTCAAGTTCTTCATTCAATTATTTTTATTTTTATTTTCATTATTTTTATTTTACTTTTTTTTTATTTTTTTTTATTCTCGACTTTAATTTTTTTTTAAATTTATTTTTCTAAATTTATTTTTTTTTTTATGAACTTTTCTTAATCAGCGAAAAAGCGTAGCAAATTATTTGGCGCCCAACGTGGGGCTGCCGTTTCTTTGAAAGAAATTTAATTCACTTTTCTTTTGGCTGTTTTGAGTGCATAGAATCAAATTTCAAGTTCTATCTTTAAATTTTTATTTATTTATTTTTTTTTAAATTACTTTTGGGTAACAGGTATTACGAATCCCTGTGTATAATTAATTATCTTTATTCTTATTTTATTTTATTGTTGATTACTTACCGTATTGATTGATAGACAAAATGGATTACAAAATGACTATCTCGTACCTTAAAAAGGAAATGCTCATTCATGAGATTACTGTTCGAGGTGTCTCAGTTAGTGATGCCAAGACTGTGGACGAATTAAGGTCTATATTGCGACCACTTTTAAAATTGGAAAAGTCTGGTGCATGTTCTTTTGCCCCATATTCCCTTAACTTCAGTGATGAGAAAGTTCACATTAGGCAATTCCTTGACGAAGCTAATACTGTCATTCCCACCATATCAGGTGAGGCCAGTCAAAATAAATTCATTTCCACCCAGTCACGATTAGTTCATTTGCTTGAGCGGGTAAAACGAATACCTGATTCTATTTTGTCAACGGAAGAACAGTCCGAGAGGACTGAACTCCTCATTGACGTTTTGGCTGCTTTAGATCATTTAGAGAGAGTTGTTAAAGCTGATCCTGAACTTAGTCGACAGCTTGATGCTGATGAATTTCATGTATCTTCTCCAGTGCATAACTCCACCCACCATCGATTTCCTCCACAAGTATCATTTCTGCCTAACAACTCCAAATCCCCAAATCTAGAGAAGTGGAATCTCAAATTTTCTGGTGACCACAAATTATCTGTCCATAACTTCTTGGAGAGAGTGGCCGAATTAAGTCAGTCTCGTCGTGTCACGGAAAACCAACTCTTTGATTGTGCCATAGACTTATTCTCAGGCAAAGCTCTAAATTGGTATAGAGCAAACCGTGACAGATTCGATAGCTGGAGAACCTTGTGTGAGTTGCTTCGACGTCACTTCGAACCACCCGATTACCGTCCTAGACTTTTCAGGGAAATTTTAGAGCGCACCCAGGATACCTCGGAAAGTATTGTCGATTACCTTTCATGTATGCAGGCTTTGTTTAGGCGTTACGATGGATTGACACCGGAAACACAGTTGGACATTTTATCTCGTAACTTGTCACCTTTCTATACCACCCAACTTCCAGTTGTCACTTCTCTTGAGGAACTTGAGCAAGAATGTCTTAAGTTGGAGACTAAAAAGTATCGGGTTGAGCATTACGTTCCACCTTCTAGGAAGCGTCAACAGTTTGTTGAACCCGACTTCGCGTTCTTAGCAGTCAGTGAACCTTCTTCGAGCACTGAATCTCCAAGTACCCTAACTTACCCTGTCGATGAAATTTCACCCCAACAGGATTCTGGTCGAGCAAACCTCAAATGCTGGAATTGTCAAAGGAGTGGTCATTTGAATCGCAATTGTACTGAACCTCGAAAGACACACTGCTATCGATGTGGTAACCCTGGTGTGACAGTCAGGAACTGCACTAAGTGTTCGGGAAACGAGCCTCGGAGGAATCGTTAGGTCGTGCTATATCCTCCCATGATTTTAGTATAACGACCAATCCTTCAGTCTTTCCGAATAAAATCCTTCTAGATTACATCATTTCGCATGCTCATGGAGACCAACGTCCTTACCTTAAAGTTCAGATTATGGGATTTTCCTTGCTTGGGTTATTAGACTCTGGTGCTAGTAGAACTCTTGTCGGATTACCTGGGTACGAAGTTCTTTTAAGCCTTGGGTTCAAACTCATTAAACAACATAATCCGTGCACTGTAGCTAATGGCCAAGTATGTGATACCATTGGTTATATTCAGGTTCCCATTACTTTAATGGACAAAACCAAGATCATTGACGTTTTAGTATTCCCTGAACTTTCTCACAAGCTAATTTTGGGTATAGATTTTTGGAAATCAATGGAGATCATTCCTGATATGAGTCAAAGTGTTTGGCATTTTTCCGAAGCCCAAGAACTGGCACAAATTTGTAATGTTCAAGCTATCGAACACTTGAATCCTTCTGAGCGACAAGCTTTAGATGCCTTGGTCAAGGACAAAATGTCTCAAATAGATTCTGGCTTGGGTTACTGTAAGGTCGCCGAACATGAGATCATTCTCGAGCCTGGCACAAGACCAATCAAACAAAGGTACTACCCCGTTTCCCCATACAAACAACAAGTCATAGATGATGAAGTTGAGGAAATGTTGCGTCTTGGTGTCATTGAGCGATCAAATAGCCCTTGGTCAAGCCCTGTGTGCTTGGTTAGGAAAAAGGATGGAAAGTTCAGGTTCTGCATCGATTTTCGCAAACTCAATCTTCAGACGAAAAAAGATGCCTATCCAATTCCCTACATATCTTCAATCCTGGACAATTTACGTAGCACTCGATACATCAGCTCGATTGATATAAAATCAGCTTTCTGGCAAGTCCCTTTAGCCGAAAATTCCCGCGAGTACACAGCTTTCACTGTTCCTGGAAGAGGTTTATTCCAGTTTAGGAGGATGCCTTTTGGTTTATCTAATGCCCCTGCAACCTGGCAACGCATAGTCGACACTATTTTAGGCCCTGAACTCGAGGCGAATGTTATGGTATATCTGGATGATATCGTGATCCTTTCCAACTCCTTCTCGGATCATCTTAAACTCTTGGGAATTGTCTTTGATAGACTGCGCGAGGCTGGTCTCGTCGTTTCCATGGAGAAGTGTAATTTCTGCCAACCAGAATTAAAGTATCTAGGTTATTTGGTTGACCGTAAGGGTCTTCGTCCTGATCCCGAAAAAGTAGAGGCCATCGTCAATCTTCCTCCGCCTCAAAATATCAATGAAGTCCGTCGTTTCATAGGAACTGCCTCCTGGTATCGTCGATTTGTTCCTGATTTTTCCTCTTTGTTATCGCCTATTCTGAATCTCACCAAAAAAAAGTCAAGTGGAACTGGACCACAGAATGTCAAAACTCCTTCACTGCCTTGAAGGAATCTTTAGTCACAGCCCTTGTTTTGACAGCTCCCGATTTTGAGAAGCCATTTTATTTGCATACGGATGCATCATCTTTCGGACTTGGAGCCGTCCTTTCCCAGAAATTTGGCGAAGATGAAAAGGTCATCTGCTATCTTTCTCGGTCTCTTTCCAGACAGGAAATGAAACTTTCGGTTACTGAAAAGGAATGCTTGGCAGTAATCTGGAGCGTTGAGAAACTTCGTCATTATTTAGACCATGTCCACTTCACTGTCATAACTGACCATGCCTCTCTCTTATGGTTACATAGGTTAAAGGATCCTTAAGGTCGCTTGGGTCGTTGGCAACTTCGTTTGCAACAATTTGATTTTGATTTAATCCATCGCAAAGGCAAAGATCATATTGTCCCTGATTTTCTTTCCAGATCCGTCCCCATTTCCATCGAGTCCATTCAAATTTTCACTCAACCTGATTTTAATTCCAACACTACTGATAAATGGTATCTTTCTATGATCCAGAGAATCGAGAAAAATCCTCTGAAATTTCCTTTGTGGCGTGTGCAAGGTGGCATCCTTTATAAATTCCTCAAGACTCCTTTCTCTGAACTTTCTTCTCCATCTGAAGAATGGAAAGTGGTAGTTCCGAAGGATAAAAGGTCCGAAATTCTAAATCGCTGTCATGACATTCCAACCTCTGGTCATGTTGGTGTTTTCAAGACCTTTGGCAAAATCCGTCAAAACTATTTCTGGCCCAAGATGAAAGCCGACATAGTTCGCTACATCAAGTCTTGTCGTTATTGCGCTCAGAGTAAGGTTGAACAGGTGAAACCTGCAGGATTAATGGGAGAAAGACCAGTCATCACTGAACCATTTCAGTCAATAAGCCTTGATTATATAGGACCCTTACCTCGTTCTAAAAAGGGACATTGTTACATTCTTGTCATCTCGGACTATTTCAGTAAGTCAGTTTTCCTGTATCCATGTCGTGCCGCTAAGGCCAAATCTCTAGTTGAACATGTAGAGAATTTCTTTCTACTTTTTGGTGCTCCCAAATTTTTGACCTGTGATAATGGTGTTCAGATGAGGTCGAAGGAGTTTCAGGCCTTGTGTCAACGCTATAAGACCCATATATTCTATACAGCCAACTACAATCCCCGTGCAAATCCCACAGAACGTCATAACCGTGTCATTAAGACTATGTTGCGTACCTATGTGCGTCAAGAAGATCACAGATATTGGGACGAACATCTCCAAGAGATTGGTTGCGCTATTCGTACCTCACCGAGCGAAGTTACTGGGTATAGTCCATATTTCGTTTTGTTTGGCAGAGAGCATCATTTGTATGGCAACGACAATTCCATCCAACTTCCACACACTTTACCCAATTTGGATATTCATCTGAAGACCCGACAGGAAGGTTTTGTGAAATTGTACAAGCAAATCGAAAGCAAAATTAAATCCGCAAGGACCCAGAATGCTAATAGGTACAATCTTCGTAGGCGTCCTGTAACTTTTGATCCAGGTGATAAGGTTTGGCGAAAGAACAAAATCCTTTCTGATGCTGCTAATTACATCACTGCTAAGTTAGCACCACAGTATGTTGGTCCATTTTCTATAAAGCGTAAATGTGGATCTTGGTCGTATGAACTACAGGACGATCATGGTAACTCGAAGGGTGTCTGGCATGTACAGGAGCTCAAAGCATTCCTTGATCCAACTACCAATCATTCAGATACTGAGTAATCAACTGATTTTTTTTTTTTAATCATTTCCCTTCCCTTTTCTTTATGTCATCCCGTCAGACCAAGGGTTAACTTCCGATGCTAATCAACACCAATCATTGATTCAAACCCCTTGCTATGATACTCTCGGCAAACCATACTGTCTGTAGCCTTAATCAGTACCATCTCACTGGCAATTTTAGCATCACCCTGGCATGTCTTTTAGGAATAGGATATGTTAGGTCATTGAGGAATAGGTTTGTGGTTGTTATACCATTTCTTGCAAGCCTATGTCCATCATAGTTTTTTATTCCGAATTCCTTTTGTTTTGTTTTAATTCCCTTAAGTTGTTGACACCTGGAACACTTGATTGTTTTGTTGGCTGAGCGAGGAGCTCATTGTATTGGTTGCATGTTACTGTCTTGGCGCGAAACGGGACAGTGTCATGTCATTCGGTCCATGGAGTTCTCCGTTACTGCTTTTGTCAATAGTTTATTGGCTTTCCGTTTGATTCTTGTGTTCAGGATGATGCTACTACCTTTCTTTTGCTTACATATTCCCTTACCCCGTACCTGACCTTACCCTGAAATTAGTTGGCTTATATTTTGTTGGCTGCATTTACCTTGTTCCTTGATCATTGCGTATACCTTTTGCCTTTTGGGCGTTTAACTCTTAGTGGTCAAATTTTTCTTTTTTTTCTATAGACAGGCTGAGGCGGGTTGGGTGCCTCCGGACTAAGGGTCGACGCTGCTTGCAGCAGAAGGACTGGAAGGGTGAGCGTCGGGGGGTTGTTGCCACGCTAGTATTCCTAGCGGGGTAGCAACTACTGCGTTTCGCCTGAGCTCCAGTCTGGCTTAGACTTCTTGGGGTCGGAGGCAGTAACGCGTTTCGGAACACCCTCATTAAATTTAACTTTTCTTTTGACCACTCGGTACATCAAACCCGCTGTAGGGGATGTATCTTTCAAGTTGGCAGTACTTCCTTACTTGCTAAGTCTAGCAGTACTTTAATAAGATTTTAAAACTTGCGATGCCTGGCTGTGCTATAACTAGCCACCAATTGTTGGTGGGTCTTTTGGCTAACTTTCTATTATTTTTTTTTATTATTATTTTTCTCTTCCACCCGCCTTTTGGTTGTTTTGCAGTAGAGGACTTTGGAAGTTCTTTACTGGTACCAGTGTAAGGCCAGCGCACGAGGTGCTACCAGAACTGTTCGGCAGTCATGCAACGCTGGCTGAAAATTCATCTTCCACCTGCAACTTAAAATTTCAAAAAAAAACAAAACCAAAAAAAATGCTTTAGAGTTTTCTACCTACACTAGGTGCTGCTAGGGAGCACACTGGAGTTCTCTGTTGGAGAACAATCAATGTTTCTACATTGTTTTTTTTTATTTCCGTTACCTTTTTGCTCTTGCTTTTGTTTGGATTTTCTGATCCATTCCGCTCTGGCTGTGCGTAGTTGGCTTGGCGCGAAACTTGACAACTGCACACAGTTTGGGTTGTGAGTTGGAGTAAGATTACCTTCCAGAAGCATTCACTTCAACAATTCACCTTCACTTTTGTTTTAATTTTTGTTTTTTTTTTTTTTGGGTCCATTCCGCTCTGGCTGTGCGGAGTTGGCTTGGCGTGAAACTTGACAACTGCACACAGTTTGGGTTGAGAGTTGGAGCTCATTACCTTCCAAATATCACTTTAGTTTTTTTTTTTTTTCTTGCGTCATTATTATCAATACCTTGTACCTTGTTAAATATTACCTTACCTATTGAATATATATAGATATATATATTTTGTTAATTGTGGGCGGTAACGCAGTCACGTTCTCTTTACTACAGGCCAAGTGGTGTCGGGCGTCACCGAGTTAACTGTCCGACGCTACCCTTGGAGACTTGTCTCTAAGATTTGTCTCCGGGGGTAGCAGACAAAATGGAAGGGTGGGCGTCGGGGGTATCTGCCTGGCTGGTACTCCTAGTGGGACGTGTTACGTCACCCTCACGACATGGATGCCAAATGCTGGGCAGGTACTACTGCGTTCCACCTCAGCTCCATTTTGCCTATTAGGCTTTTGGCCATCGGTGACGGTGCCACCTCTTGGAACACCCTATTCAATTTTCATTACCTTGGCTGTCCACAATTTTTTTTGTAGTGACTGCTCGGTGCGTTACCCGCCATAGGGGGCGCATCTTTCAGCTTGACGTATGCTATAATTCGCTACTGATTGCTTGGTGGGTCTCTTGGTTAAATTTAAATCTCTACTCTCTTGTCTTTTTCTTCAACCCACTCTTTGGTTGTTTCGTGCTGGAGGGCTTTGGGGGATTTTCTTGCTGGTGTCTGGTGTAAGGCCAGTGCACGAGGTGCCACAATACCTGATAGGTGGTTACGCAACGCTGGCTGAAAGTTCGCCTAACAACTGCAACCAAAATTAAAATTAAAAATTCAAAAAAAAAATGCTCTAGAATTTTTCGCCTACACTGGATACAGCGAGAGGGTTGCCTAGGGTTATCTGTCACGGGACGACCAAAGCTTCGATAACTTCTTTTCTTTCCTTTATTTCTTCTCTTTTCTGTCCTTCACGACTTTGCTTATTTTTGCCTTTACCTTTAGCTTCGTTGACTTCAGTTACCTTATATTTTATCTTACCGTTGTGTTTTTCGAGGCAAAGTAAGTAGATGTTCGTTTTGGAGGGATACAACTACCTTTCTTAATATCAACCTACCTTTTTAATTGTTGTATCCTGATAGTCATTTTGAATTCATTTAAGTTTAAATTATAAATACATATATTTTACATTCTTTATAGTACCTTAGTTCTCGAGTTTGCTTAGATTATCGTCGGAAAAGTTTCTTTCTAACTTTCCCTCCTATCGTAGGAGAGGGGGAGTTGTAACAGGCCAAAATTGCATAAATGATTCTTACCTACTTTCAATTTTATATTCAAGATTTCCTTAAATTTGTCAACATTTTCTCTATAAAATTTCATCAATAATCTCAACGGTTGTAGATCCTGTAAATTTTCTAATTTTCCATAGTCAAATTCTATTTGCTGTAATGGTTTGTCCTCATTTTGATCCGTATTTTGATTCAATTCTAAATCAAAACAAGGCAATATTTTGATTTCGATTTTAAATTCGATCATCTGTTTCATAACAAAAATAATTCATGTGTCAAAAATATTTCGTGGGTTGTGTTCCGTAATCATGATGACCCGTTTTCAAGTGGGTGTACCGTTCGTCCTGACTGTTCGGTTATGGAGCGCTATTGATCTCGGCGCAAATTCTAGCGTACCCCGTTTAGTTGCGCATTGGTTCGATGTCCTTTGAGACATCTGGAACGCACCCTTTGATTTCGTTTCTTTGACTTTTGATTGTCAAAAATTTCTGTCAACCAGCGGTGGAGTAGTGATGTTTTCAGTATCGTCGATTCTTCCTTGAGCTCTCTAATTTTGAAAACGGAACATTTACTCTATTTTGTATTCTTCAAGTTTTGATTGTTTTATGGGATGATTATTTGTTGTTAATATCATAATTCATTAGCCGTTGTCGTTTTTCTCGGATTATGTTGTGGTGTGCAATTTTTGGTAAGTGAGAATTCTATCGATTGATTGTTGATGTTTGTCGTTATTCTGAATCATCTCTAAGTCCTTTAGGTGAGGTTAGCTTATTGATTGAATGTGCAGCACTTTCTCTTTCACGTTGACTGCTTTGGAAGAAACAAGTCCTCCAGAAGAATTAAGTTTTTTTCTTCACCTTAAAAAGGGATTTTGGGCCTGATTTTCTTCTGAATTGAATTTATGGCACACTGAGTTATCTTGCGTTGTGTACTTTCGTAAAGTGCCATAATTTTCGCCGATGTATCGGATTTAAAAAAAACAGTCGTTGTGGTAAGTTGCTTGCACGTTTTTTTCCAATAGAAGTTTCTGACTTTTTCCATTCAATTATTAGTTGAAAGCTGCCCTAAGGAGTAGAGAATTCTCACTCTCTCTAGGAAATCCAATCCTCGATCCAGATTTCCGGAGATTTTCGAGGCCGACACCCTAATTCCATCAGGTAAAAAAAACATAACCTTATAACAATTTTTGCAAACTCAAGACACATTTTTCTCAATTGCTATCAAAGCCTTAGTATGATTTCATCTGATTTAATTAATTAATACCTTAATGTTCAATTTTTCTATTAAAATAATTTTCAAGAGCTATAGTTTTTTTATCAAGTAAACTTGCTATTAGAAACTAATCATTATAGTTTCATTTTTTTTCTTATTGATTCAATTTATTCATGAAGTGCTTCCCTATTGGTTCAATTACAAATACAGTGTGTATAACAGTTTTTCTCTTAGGGTTCTTTCACGAGGGGTTATACTTTACCATCGAGTATACCCTCACGTTCAATTGTAACCGAAATTGAACCAAAAGGCTAACAGACACCAGCCTAAGTAATCGGACGGTTACTCAAGTCATCGATCAAGTTAACCACAACCAGTAGCCAGGACTAATCTGGTGAACTGAATGAACCACCATCATCTGGAAAATTTTGGTATCGTACTAGTTTTAGTTATCCTGATTGTTTTTGTTTATTTACATTCTGTCCCTATTTGTACACCCGGTGATCACCTCGGTATTTCAGGGAATAATTCATTGCTGGCCCCAGTGTGGTAAATGAATTATTAAAATAGGTAACTTAACTAGACGTAACCTGTTGAATTAATGTCAACTTATTGGTAGTTCTGGTTACGAAAGTGTAAGGTAACCGTTCCGAAAACTAATTCTACATTATTAGTTTTTTTTTTCCTCTCTTATTCTCTTTATTTTTTTGTTTAAATTTTCAAACCTTACTTTTAATATATATCTTTTTTTTTATTACTTAGTTATTGAGTTTCAATGACATTTTTGCATTTAAGTTTAACTGATCATGGCATAGTATTGCATTTCTGTATTTGTTAGTTAACGCTTCTTGACAAGGTCATTTTATTAATTGCTTATTTACTTGATTATTATTACTTTTTTTTTCCCCCTCTTGAATTCAAATTATTGTTCATTGTGGACTGCGGCCATTTGATAAATAAACGACTGTAGCACTTGATTTGAATTGACTTTTATTTGGTTTTATGCACACAGCCTGGTTTTGCTAATATTTTTATTTTTTTTATTAATTATTATTTGGATTGTAAGGACCTGAAGCCAGATACCATCCTGGAGAGTCCGACTCATCTGTTCAGAGTCGGTGGCGCCCAAAACTAAAACCCACCCCTACTCTCCGAATTATTTAGTTCTGAGCTAGGGCTTAATTTGCACGCACTTCGACCTTCAGTCTTACAATCTCAAGTTCTTCATTCAATTATTTTTATTTTTATTTTCATTATTTTTATTTTACTTTTTTTTTATTTTTTTTTATTCTCGACTTTAATTTTTTTTTAAATTTATTTTTCTAAATTTTTTTTTTTTTTTTATGAACTTTTCTTAATCAGCGAAAAAGCGTGGCAAAGGGAACCACCAAACTACGAATTTTTGGTCTTAGCGAATTTCGCCAAAAATTTCAAACCACAAAAGTTGGAGCACCACCCAGCTATTAGCAAGTCGAAAAGTTAGGGTACCAGCGACTTGGCAAAAAACAGAAAAATTTTTACAAGTAAGGGAACGTGGACTTGGCTTGATTTAACAACAAAAATCAAAAGTTAGGGCACGTTCCAAAAAAGTTAGGAGACGTCTCCCAAGTTAGGGGACGTCGAAACAACTAAGGTTTCGACCAAAACCAGCGACTTACAAAAAAGTGAGTGCACCAGAGACGTCGAAAAGTGAGGGGACGTCTCCAAAAATCGACTCTACCTTTTCTCCCACGAAAAGTGAGGGAATTTACAAGGAATTGAAGACACTAATAAAACTGAGGGCAACACTTTCAACGTATGTTAGGGAGCGTTCCATAGCTAGGGGACGCCGAAATAAGTGAGGGCCCAATCACAATAAGTGAGGGGGTGACCCAAACTACGAAGGATACCCCAGGAGGGGATCCCAAAATGGATACGAATGAGGACTCTGACAGTGAGAGTGTGCAGAGTTTTTCATCCACAAACTCTTTGGCCTCCAACAACCCCACCAGGCGAAGTGTGGCCAAAGTAATTAACCGGCTAAAATCACACGCACCATCATGCCAGGACTGTGCAAAAAACTTACAGTTCTTTCAATCTCACTCCGAGGAGGAGGTAAAAGACGTAGTGGAAATCACAATCAGCCACATACTACGTTCTGACCCCCTCACAGTCAAGGCTAAAACTAAGGCCACCAAACGGCCGATGAAAGACAGCCCAGAGAGTAACACTGGTGCTCTCAAGAAACTCACCATTAAACCAAAGCTGAAACCAAACCAGCTAAACCAACCCTCAGCTACATCCTCAAGGACAACATGGCCGGTCGTGGATATATCCAACAACCCGCAAATAATCAGGGCTACAGGATTTGGAAATCTGTTTCAAATTCCCACTAACAACAGATTCCAAGTCCTGGAAAGCAAAGAAAGGGAGCCAGAGCTCGAAAAAGAAAAACCTAATAGGTCCCAAGAGGAAATAAGGGCCAAAGTGGTGGAAACCATTCCCACCCCCACCCCCAAAGCCACCGGCAAAAAAGCCCTGCCACCCCCAATAGTAGTAAGAGGCAAGCTGGGAAACCATAAAGAGTTCCTGCGCATGGCCTCTACGATAACAACAGAGCAAGTAGAGATCAAATATGCCAGGAACTCTGTTATTCTATATACTAAGAATATGCAGGACCACCAATGTATGACAACACATCTAGGTCAGGACGGTGCAGAGTACCACACGTACCAGATGCCCGCAGAAAAGACACACGCATTTGTCATGCGTGGATTGAAGGGTAACTACTCACCGACTGAGCTGAAGGAGTACCTAACAGACAGGTATAATATGCGGGTCAAAGAAGTATATCCCATGAAAAACACGGGGCAGGATAATCCCCTGTACCTCGTGATTACAAACACGGATTGGACTGTGGCGATGAAGCTGTTAGCCACAGTCAAGACAGTCTTCGCTTCACGGGTACAGTGGGAAGAGTGGCGAAACCGGAAGGACATATCGCAGTGCATAAGGTGCCAATCCTGGGGGCACACTATGACTGGCTGTCACAGAGCAAACAAATGCTCCAAATGTGCAGAGGCGCACATGACAGCCGACTGCACAAATAGAGATAAGCAGTCGGTGTGCGCCAATTGCAATGGAGCACACCGGGCAATGTCCACCAACTGCCCGGTGTACAAATACCGAAAGCAAATGCTCGACGCCAGAAACGCTCCCAGACCTACGTATGTTCCTGCCCCGAGGCCCCAAACATCAGCCTGGGACCGAAGAGCGGTCCAGGCGCGGCAATCCAGGCAACCGCCTCAGGTCCAGTTCCAGCCCCCCAGAGAACCACCACTTCAGCGGCCACAACAACAGCTACAGGCCACAAATTATGACATTAATTTCCCTCGGGGACTGGTGCGCGAAAGCGGAGTGCGGGATGCCGCGAATACAGTGCGCGATCGCGAACCTGTGCTACGCCCCGACCGTCAAGCCCCTACCAATTTGGGTGATACATTTTCGGCGTTTCAAACCAAGTTTGCCCGCCTAGAGTCTTTGGTGAATATGGACGGCATGATACGCGCCCTAGATCACTACATTGGCTTGCTCGAGCAATGCAATGATGACGCGAAGTTGTTCAACGCCAGCCGCCAGTTCTTCGCTATAGATATAAAAAAGTTCTCATTAAGCAATGTTCAAAATCGTCCACTGGAACGCTAATAGCCTCAATGGCAAATTAGGTGAGCTAATCGACTTCCTCCGTCACGAGAGGATCGCCATCGCCGTAGTCGTGGAAACATGGCTGGGGGATGAAGATCGTCTCGTGGTGGATAATTACTCCGTCGAACGCTCTGACAGAGTCGGCCGCCGCGCGGGTGGTGTGGCGATATTGATCAGAAACTCAATCGCATACAAGCGGATGCCACAGTGGCGAACTGCCATTGAGCACGTGTGCATCCAGCTTGCGAATGGCGTTCTGATCAATGGCTGCTACAACGCCCCGCAGACCCGCCTGTCAGTAGCCAACCTAACTCCGTTCTTCCCCAAAAACTCTCGCTCCTTGTTGCTTGGAGACCTAAACGCTAGACACAGACTTTGGCGGAATCATAGAGGAAATACCAACGGTATGATCCTAAATGATTTCGTCAACGACCGATCGGAGTTGATACTCCTCAGTACTGAATCGCCCACCCACTACCCCAGCAATAACATGACACCTACATATATAGCAAAACGCCCCAAGTACTCTATGTAATTTCGTTAGATGGTAAATGGCGAGCGGTATATTGAAGGTGTTATTATATACTTGGAGTTGCTATCTAAAATCTGTGGAAGAGGGTCTATTTGCAAAAGAGAGAAACAAACTAATGAGGTGTACTAAATTATATTTTATTTTACATAAAACCCAAAAATCAGCCAAATATCTTCCAATCCTTTACATCCTTCTTTATTTCTATAAAATCAATACTTCACATCCGTTCTAGATTGTTATTTTTTTACGGACCACTGAAATATCCCTACTAAATAAGAAACGCCCTATTCATACTATTTCTCATACTTATAATTTTAACTCATTTCACTACATCCATTCATTTCATGAACAATAAATTCTTTTAACAACTTTCCCATATTTTAAGACAATTCTATTTCATGAACTTCAAGTTTCTTTTCAAAATTTCCTATTGCTGTTAACAGTTTATCAGAACAAATTCTATTTTCGGATTCTTATATGCCTAGCTAATAAATTCAACTGTTTAATTCATAATTCCATCTCAAAATTGTATATTGTTAAATGCATTATAAGTACCCTTCATATTTTCTTTGCACAATTAAATTAGAATGTCATTATATCTGAAGGCAATTAAAGTTATGCAATAATGTTCCATTTATAAAACACTCGAGATATTACTATTAAGGCAATAAAGTTCCACTGTTAAAATAAAAGTCAAAAGTTGTTCTAGTAACAATCCTCAAGTTTATAAATTCAAAAGTATTTCTAGTAAAAATCACTCAGTTTGTTTTTATGCAATGAAAGTTATCTGTTGATTCACTTCTTATCTTTCAGAATCATTGATAAAAGTCAGAAAGTTTTACTAGTCAAAATGCATCAAAGTTTGTTTTTATGCATTGAAAGTAAAAGTTTAATCACACAAAGTCATGTTCATCATTCATATTCAAAATAATTATTGTCACTATAGAGTACTTACATTTTGTCCATAAAACACAAAACTAATCTAATTTAATTCTTTTGATTATCTAGAGCCCGCACATAATTATTGAACGAATTTCAAATGTTATTACTTTATTTCAAAACTTTCCGCTACTTTTCTAAGTCAAATCGAACGCGTTTTCTTTCCGAGGCCTTACGCCATAAAAGAACTTTTCGCGAAATACGGACAGACTGGACTGCTAACAATGGGTAACTTCAACGGATAACTGGCAACTAACCTACTCCTTCTAAAAAACGCGCTATTTATATAAAATCGATGCTCCTAAATATCTTTGTCCATGACAATTAAGATGATGCAATTTCCTTGGAATTTTATATCATTTTTAAGCCTGAAACCGATTATCTATGTCGCAATATTCTGATTTATTGAGGTCAAAACATTATTGGTTCAAGAATGCCATATATCATCAAATTAATTAGATACGCCATGGCCTTCGCTAACAAAAAAAGTTCATTGATCGGGTTTTAGTGATGTCACTGTCCTAGTTTTTATCATTTTTAAGAATTTAATTTAGATGATGACTTGGCTGGTGTTGCAATACGTTAGCGTTAATTTGTTTTATTTTTAATTTATCGATACAGATTTAAAAATACCGGAATTAAATTTTGATTATTTGATAAAATTTAATTTTTACAGTAAAGACGTTGTAATT
Organism: Ceutorhynchus assimilis; assembly: GCA_917834065.1. Taxonomy (NCBI): domain Eukaryota; kingdom Metazoa; phylum Arthropoda; class Insecta; order Coleoptera; family Curculionidae; genus Ceutorhynchus; species Ceutorhynchus assimilis. The sequence continues at coordinate 38,437,222 of OU892280.1, read as the reverse complement.
ATCGGGTCAAATTTCTGGATCATCACACATACATCGATCTTGCCATCAGCAAAGGACTCAGGGAACTTTCAGATCTAGTTACGATCAATGCCCTGAGCTCGGACCATCTACCCATCTTCTTCACCTGGGGCGAACTTGATCCTCCCCGCCCACAAGTTCGTCTAAGTTATAAAAACTTCAACTGGCCCCTGTTTCGGCAGAATTTCAACACCATAACCCAAATTCCTGGTCAAATTGACACCATAGACGCTCTAGAGCAAGAGGTTTCAACCTTGACCAGGAATGTCCAGCAAACCCAAACTTCCCTTGCTAACCGTGTTACTGTTCATCAAGGCCGAGAGGAGCTCTCACGAGAGCTCATTGCACTCATCTCGCTGAAGAATCGCACCCGGAGGAGGTGGCAACGCCTCCGAAGGGACGAGGATCGCCAGCGCGTTCGGGAGCTCGAAGGTGCCATCAAAGATGACATCAGCGAGCTCAGGAACCGCAAATGGACAGAAACTCTCCAAGACCTTCGTCCTCAAGATAACTCTCTGTGGCGCTTTCAGTCAAAAATGAGGCGGCAGCCTGTGCGTACCCCTGCACTTATTAGTAATGGCAGGGATTGCGTCACTGCCCCAGACAAGGCGGAAGCTTTGGCTTCGTTCATGGAGAGTATTCATTCCGGTCTCCCGCCCAACTCCCCTGAACAGGAGGAAATCAAGCGTATAGCGACAGCCTTTGCTATTAGGAAATAGCCCATCCCCCAGCACTTGCTCGCTGAACTCATTGTCACGCCCGGTGAGATGACACGATTTATCCGCCGGCTCCCAAGCGAAAAGGCCCCCGGACCAGATGGCATCCAAAATCGAGCACTTAAAAATCTTCCGCGGAAAGTTATTGTTCTACTGGTACAAATAACTAACTCAATCCTAAAACTACAGCATTTTCCTTTTCAATGGAAAAAGGCTGTAGTGGTTATGATCCCCAAACCAGGAAAAAACCTTACACTCCCATCCTCTTACCGCCCAATTTCCCTTCTAAACTCCTTTGCCAAGCTCGTGGAGAAGTTAATCCTGTCCAGGGTCAACAGGTTCGTCGAAAACTTCTCCATCCTCCCAAACGAGCAGTTCGGATTCCGCCCCCGTCACAACACAACTCTTCTTGCAGCCAAAATCTGCTGCGATGTCTTCCAAGCGTTCAACAGGCGCATGAACACGACACTTCTGCTCCTAGATATGGAGCGCGCCTTCGATAGAGTCTGGCACGCAGGCCTTATCTACAAACTTCTCGCAATTTTCAACTTCCCACTGCACCTCATCTCCCTGATACAGTCTTTTATCAGCGGCCGCACTTTCTACGTCAAACAAGAAGACGCCCTCTCAAACTCCAAACCAATTCAGGCCGGAGTGCCGCAGGGGTCGGCACTCAGTCCACTGCTGTACTCTCTGTACACAGCGGACATTCCAAAATTCCAAATTACAAATCTGGCGCTATACGCAGATGACACCGCTGTTTACGCTCAATTACGCTCCTTCTACACTCAAGCAACAAAATTTCAACTTCAACTGGTCAAAAAACGGAAATGATATGTTTCCAGAAGAAACATACCAATAGCACCATGCCCACCCCACTTATCGTAAACAACATCCCAGTGACCCTATCCCCAAAAGCCAGATACCTCGGCATCATATTCGATCAGAGAATGAAATTCCATCATCATGTATCCCACGCTTTGGCTCGCACCTTCAGTGCGCAGCAAAAACTCTACCCCCTCATCGGCCCTAACTCCTCCTTATCACCTGCAAATAAATTATTAATTTATAAGCAGGTAATAAGACCAATGTTGACCTATGGGGCCCCTGTCTGGAATATCATATCAACCACGCAAAGGAATCGGCTGCAAAGATTCCAAAACCGCATCCTGAGGGGAGTCCTTTCGGAGTCCAAGTACGCCAGGGACATGCATGTGCAAGCATCCATTCCCTATATCACTGACTACCTGGACGACGTCAGCGACAAGTTCTACCGAGAAGGAATCAATGGATCCCCCATCACGCGCAGCCTAACTGCCACGAGATATGACCCAGACAACCCCATAGTTCACGGTCCCCCATACAAGAATTTACCTCTCTATTTTGAACCCCCATGAACACCTTTCACATCCCAAAACCTGCTAACCACACTCCAAGTAAATTAAAAACCTATCCAATGCACAGCTAAAATCCACTCGTCGAGACAAAATTAGACAAGGAAATCTGGCGATAATGCCAACAGCCAAGTCTAAAGCAGGAGACTGGCAATCCTGACAACGGTCTAAAATTCTATCATCAGTTCTTCGGAAAATTCCAACTAGCCAGAGATTTAGTGTGTATTTAACTCCTCTATCGCTGGCTATGAGGAAACCAACTTGTCTAATTAACCATCAAACACCCCCATCTCGACCAACAAATCTAGGCACAAATAGCCCAATTTAGCTGCAAACATGCATATCCCAATCCCGGTAAATTCTTGCACCCAACCCCCCCAACCCTCATTCTCTGACACCCCAAAAATTCCACATCACTTGCATCAAAACCATTACCTAGAGGCTCATCAGGCCTCAGGATTGGTCAGGGTGCAGGGTTGTAGAACCCGTTTTATTCTTACCCGTGCTAACGCGCACCCATCCTCAAAGCTCACTTAATATTGTTAGTGACGCTGCGTCCAGTGGACCCGAACGCCCAAAGGGCACAACTTTTTTGCTTTTACACATAAAATTAATGATAAGCGGGGTTTTTCGATGCTTTTCCCCGCAGAAGGGCGCTGGCGCTCTGCAACCCAAATCTGAGCAAACCACCCATACCCTCAGACAGGCCACTGTAGTGACCTAGTGCGCGCCATTCGTGGTATTCACCAACGACTCTAGGGTCACAAAAGCGACGTATAAGGGAGACCAGGAAACGCCGAAGAGAGGTAGATACCAAACAAAAATATGATCAGGGGCTCGATAGGTCAACAACATCGACCGGGGCTAGAGATCGCGCACTGTACGCTAGGCGTGCAAGTGTGCGGCGGCGTGCTGCGTCACGCTGGAGTTTTAGCCTTAAGTAGTCTTTGTCCTAGGATTAGTAATTGTTTGTAAATATTTAAGTTAAGGGGCCCCAGCCCGGTTAGCTCTAAGTATTTATTATACAAATTTAATCAATTGAAATAAAGAGATTTTGAGTTTTGAGTTTGAGTTAAATCAAGAATATCAAAGTAAATATTTTCATTTTCTAATTTTATTGTCCAAGAATCAGAAATGTTAATTTCATCAAAATAATTTGAAAATAAGTCCTCAATCCCATTAATTAGGTGAATCTGATTTTTTAGTCAACTTATTATAATGCCGGGTTTAGTGTTAGCATGAGCATAAATTATTAATTAGGCCTAATTTTAGGGCATAGGTAAGTCATAAAAGTTAAATAGACGCATTAATATTAGTGTTTACCGAAAACATAAGTCTTAACGATTAAAGCATAAACACAATGAATAACTCCAAAGTTTTTAATTTTTAACTTTTTATGCATTAGGATTATGACAAGATTGAATTTGCGCATGCTCATAGCTAAAATTCAAACTTTCTGCCGTTTTTTAGGGAAGGAGAGATGAGTTTTAGCAGAAATTTGAACTGATAACAATAGTTCATTAGCGTGTATTTGAAAAATTGTTCTTCATCCAACTGCTGCGTGTCTTTTACAAGAGTATCATAAGTTCCCTCGATGTTCCTTCTCTTATTTATCGGCCTTGTAGGCAAACGCCTGTGCCTTATTCTTGAATATACTATTGTCGCTATAATTTGAACGTATCGGCCTTAGCCAGAGCATCAATTTTTGTATTAATTTTCATGATTTCACACCAAAACAAAACAAAAATTAAAAAATCGTTTCCGCGCAAAAATATTTAAAAAATTGGGCTATGTCTGAAAATAATTGACAGTTGATATGTATTAAACTACTCCTTCAGTAAAGACTCTTAATAACTTATGCTCATGCAATGTGTTAACATTAAGGATGTGACTACGACCACAGAAAACGAATCCCACATACCACAGAATGTTGGGTGGGGCACCAGTCAGCACAATCAATAGCTTTCACCCACTTAGCACTAAGAATGTTATCTTTTGGAAAGCCAAAAGATGATATCATCGATTGTCCCCCTTTTAAAGTGCTGTTATAATTGGCCATACACCCGAGAAGACAACAAGTCTTAGGCATGATGAGGAGAAATTATTATAGAGCTTACCAAATCCAGGTGTATCACGATGTGCAGAGGCGTAGACCGCATTGCTAGCGTTATTCCTGAGCAGGCCAAACTTCTCCCTTTGCTAAGTTTGCGCATGGCACTTCCCTGTTGTGCCTTTGGCTATCATACCAGAGATGCCTATGTCAAGATGGGTTTGACCATCATGTTGTATGTCCAGTATAGAATGTCCGGTCTCAGGCCCCATAATTTTCCATGCAGGCGTCTAGCTATCAGGAGCGATGCTACCGCTTCTTTAGTTTAATGATGTTTTCCAGATGATGATTCCGGGTAAGTATTGAGTCTAGGTTGCCTCGCTCGAAATCTACAGTTTATTCTTAGTAGTCCCAATAGGTCTTGTATTTTGCACGTTCGGGTAATTAATTGCCGCGATGGTGGATTTGTTGGTGGGAATGATATTTAACTCTTCTCTATCCACCCATCTCATTGTTTGATATGAAGCGTCTTGCATGCGCTAGCCCTTATTTCGAGCCTTCATTTTCTTGAACTTCTGGTACGTGTGGTTCTTAACTTATGAATATATTATTGTTATACAGGGTGTTCCGAAATTAATGCACCAAATTTTTGTGGCATATTCTACGTCGAAAATAAACCCTAGTTTCCTATATAAACATATGTCCGGAAACGCTTCCTTTCCGAGATACAGGGTGTTGAAATTCTAAGAAAAAAATTATTTTTCTATCATAACTTGCAAACCACTCTAGATATTTAAGTGAAATTTTGTACACTGCTTTCAAGCAGCAAAAGACATTTTTTGATATGAAATTATTTAAAAAAAAAATTACCAGTGACGTCCGTAGCAGATTTCTATGGAATATTTTTCAAGAAAAAAATGGTGCGCCACTGCTTTTTTCTAAAATAAAAATCATTTCCCCATTCAATTTGGAACAAATTTGATCTCTACACTTTTTTCTGGAAGATGCACCATTTTCAAATAAAAAATAAAGAACCATTTTGGGGCATGGCGAAATCGTGAAAATTATGATTAAAATGCTAAACATTAAACACCTAAAGTTTCAAATTATTTCTGTGACGTCACTGTTTTTTTTTTTTTCAAATATTTCACATCAAAAAATGTCTTTTGCTGCTTGAAAGCAGTGTACAAAATTTCAATGAAATATCTACAGTGGTTTGAAAATTATGATAGAAAAATAGTTTTTTTTAGAATTTCAACACCCTGTATCTCGGAAAGGAAGCGTTTCCAGACATATGTTTATATAGAAAACTAGGGCTTATTTTCGACGTAGAATATGCCATAAAAATTTGGTGCATTAATTTTGGAACACCCTGTATATAAGTGTAATATTATTTATAAAGGGTGTCCCATAAGTCACGGTCCAATCTGAAAGGGGTGATTCTTTGGATTATTTTATGACTAAAATTTCAAATAAACATAGGTCTGCAAACGCTCCGTTACCGATCTACTGGGTGGTAAAATTTTAATGTATTCATATTGAAAATGAACAAGAATATGGCGGCAAGGGCGTGGTTTACTTCTAGATTCCTACTGGAAATGATCAGGAATATGGTGGCGGGACCTCTATTGTCGCCACTGTAGGTAGAAAAGTTATATTGAGTCACTGTAGTTTCATCTAGCTAATTACAAAGATTTGTCTTTTAATTTTTTTCTCGATAGGGGTCGGTAATTCGAAAAAACTACAAGAGAACAAAAAGTTTCTAAATAAGGTAGAAAAACCATTTAGTTCTTTAGGATCTACCAGCGGCGCACTGCAAAAAAGTTCAGGGGCAGAAAAGGGCATATGACGCCTGGAAAAACATGACCCTGTAGATTCTGGCAAACGTTTAAAATGTGAAATCATTTAGCTCCTATTGCGTGACCTATATACCAAATTTCAGCTAAATCCCTCAAAAATTTCAGGAGCTAGGAAGAAAAAACAAAAAAAATATTGTAATTTCAACACCCTGTAGATCGGTAACGAAGCGGTTGCGGACATATGTTTACTTAAACTTTTAGTCATAAAATAAACCAAAGAATCATTCCGTTCAGTTCGGACCGGGACTTATGGGACACCCTGTATATCTATATGTTCATGGAACATAGGTTGATAGATGTTCTCGAAATTTACATTCCGAATATGACTTAATATTTGCCATGCTGCTTCTTCATTTTCTTACCTACGCAAAGGGCTACTTGGTTTGTACAACAGGTCTTCTCGTATTCAGCTTTTAAAGAAGTTGTTGCCTCAGAATCCACATTTCTGTCTGGTTTGGTTTGGAACATTTCTTGCTCCAAATTTAGGTAAAAATTATTTTAAATAATAAAAATCTTTTGTCAGCAACTAAAGAACTTTATTTTAATATTTCACAAAGGTAATTACCTTCCATTTACTTATCTATCCATCATCGTGCATTTAATGGGATTCAAACTCTACAGTTAATTGTTTTGAGGCCTTTCTCTCGTGTGACACACAAATCTACGTTTGCTGATTTCAATTAATGCCAAACTCACGCTTACGGTTTTAATTAAAACCTTGTCGTCTCTTTCACACAGTTTATTGATTGTGATTTCACAATAGATAATCCTGGACTAATTTGTTTAGAGAAAACAAACAAATATATCTGAAAATTCTCAACTTCAATCAATGTCGCACCATATCATGATATCATCTTTAATTTAAAGTATCTTCCTGCATAGAGCAGATATCCATCTGCACCGAACCATAAATTACCTTTTGTTCCTACCAAAAATAACAAACTCTCCAATAAATCATCTTCTTCAGAGAGTGTTATCGGACAGGCAGAACTTTATTCATGCAAAGTAAGTGCCTGCAGACATTCAAAACTACACAGAAGATAAAACATTTTCCATTCAAAAGCTGGGAGAGAGGAGACCCTTTTCTTTCCTAATTAATAACGTTTAATCATATTATTGGGTCCCTTTCGAAAGTGCTTTTTATCGAACATAAAACCCCTAGTTTATTCTCCGGAATCAGTTTAGTACGCTATCGGTTCTTGTTTAGCTTCGGGGAGGGTATTCTGTAGCCTCGATAAATAAATTAGACCCAGTGGGGTAATGATTTTACTAAATTGCTTGGGAAAGCTACTTGCTAATTTAATATAATTCTGAAATAAATCCAAATTGTCTAGTTATTTTACACAACTTGAAGGTATATGATACATCCAGTGGCATACTTTTTAAATATCAAATAATTAAAAAACGCCTCCGCGAGGCAGAAAAAAAGAAATTCCGCTTGCTCATCAATGTAAATTAATTCAATCTTAGGGTAATTACCTGAAGAAAAATTACCCGGCAAAAATGTGAGCACCCTATTTTACATTTAGCCGCATGCGAAAGACCGTTTAATTAAGTGACTTGTACATGGCAGATTCGCGAAGTGCCGTAAATCATTTTTACTGCCGCTATACTCAGTCAGAGGCTCTTGCTGTAATTTTCGTGTTTTTGCTTTTCAGTTTTTTGGATAAAGGTTGGAATTTAATTTCGTGAAAGGATTTTTAGATGTTAGTATGTTTTGTATTAAAAATTGCCACCGCAATAGGTAAACATCGATATATATGCTTTTCACTTATTATTGGCGTAGCATTATCCATGGAAATTTGGCAGGTTTGTAACGCTCTTTTGTCGAAACAAAAGAATGTTCATAATTTGTGCTCGACTATTGCTCAGTGGTTGTTTAGCTTGGGGTGGTCCTTGGTGTTGGTACAGTAGAGAGAGGGCGCCACTAGTTTGTATAAATAATTTTGATTACCAAGGAATAGCCAAACTAGGCACTATTCCATTAATTAGTTATTGTTTAAAAAGATAAATTCAAAAAAATCTGAAAAGGTAAAATGAATCCAAAATCCAATAGCTATCTGACATTCAACACATTCAATAAAAACACAAGCCTTGGAATTCTAAACACAATAATTTATTAATTGAATGTCATTAAAAGATGGCGAACTGTTCTATGGTTCTTTAATTAAATGTCATTAAAAATTTGTGACAAGATGGCGAACTGTTTTTCTATGGTTCTAAGAAAAATATTGTCTAGTATCCAAGTTCTTTTTTTTTTTTTAAATCATTAAGCAGCTTTTCAAAAGCAGAACTTAATTTAAATAAGTATAATAGAATTGAAATTCAAAAACAATCAATAGATACCTATGAAGAAATTTACCTAAATACAAATGATGAAGTCCTAATACCATTAACCTTCAATCTTTGACCAAAGTCAATCAAATCAATAAAATCAAATTTATAAATGCATTAAAGGTAATAAGTAATCCCTAGGGAGTTATAAATGCCAAAACCTATAATCAAAAGTATCGGGAAGAGCTCTACCGTCTTACCTGTAATTAAAATTCAAAATATTTAACCATGAAACTCAAATTCAACTACCTAAAGATTTTACATTGATTTACCTTGTAGAATTACCACCTTATTGATTTGAAATTAAAGGTTAAATTAACCTCTAAAAGTTAATTAATATTAAATCGATCAGTATTGGATACAAAAGAAATAAATTGGTGACAATTACAATAATCCATAATTAATGGATACTAGATAATGACACTGAAAACGATAATAAAGGTAATTATCTGATTATGATAATAATTCATTAATCAATTGAAAATTATATAGGTAAAACTGTAGTTAGCTATTTTAGCTAAATACTAAAATACGGTAAATAAGTCGGTAAATGATTTTATAGTTATTAATTAGCTAATTAAGCTAATCGATAGTGAGCGATAAGGAAAAAAATAATAATAATTAACAGTTATTAATATTTGTAAAGATAATTATTAGCTAATAAAGCTAATCGATAGGGAGCGGTAAAAAAAGATAATAATAGGTAACGGTAATTAATAAGGCACAGTTACGGGACCCCTAGGTAAGTAATTATACAAGCCTGGACGAAATCCTTGGAAATTTTCATAAATTCGAGATCCAGAAGCACCAAACTGACGGAAGCAATCATCCAATGGTCGGGGATCAATCTCCCACAAGACACAACTTTCCTTGTAGAGGGGGCCCAGACTTGTTTTGGAAATGCAGTACCGCATGGTCTCAAACTTGTCAAATTTTCACCCAGAAGTGTAGGCGTGGATTTTTAATACTCTTCCAAATTGCCTGAACGGAATGAAGAAATATAAGGACTCATTTATCAAAGGGAAAAAGGGAATAACATACCTGAGCGGCCGATAATTCACCTCACTTTCAAAAATTTACACAAAAATCAACAATCTATTGATTTTTCAGGAAACGTTCCCGCTGACATAATCACTCACTACTCTGGCTAGTTAAATTAATATAATTTTGGGCTCGATGGCCAAGAATGAAAACCAAAGTTTTTGGATTTTCCAGAGACGACCTTTTCAGTCTAACTATAAAATCGAAAAGAAAAACATTCAAAAGTACCCAAACTGTGGTTGTGTCTTTCTTCCTCTGTCAAGCCTGTTGAAATTATAAAAATGACAGAGCTACGGGTTTTTCTTAAAAAGAACCTTAGTTCGGTTCGGCATTGGAGTGGAGTGAATAAAACTAACCCTAATATGGTAAAAAGCAGTACCCGAATAGCTGGAGTGCGAATGGAGTCACTCGAAATGTACGGAGTGAGCAGACCGAAACCACCTTTCAATAAAATAATTTTCGGTATTAGGTTAGGAAACTAGTCAGAGGAATCATAGATGTCGCTAGGTGTACGAAATAGTACTCTTAAACATTGTTTAAATGAATCCAATACACATAGAAATAATTAAGAACAATTAAATATGTTCTTGTGACATTTCAAATGTTACAGGTTGACTCTCGTATAATAATGACAGTATATGTCAAATTCCAGATAGTTTTAAGTGTGGTTTACATAATTTCGTAAGTGCCGCGGTATTAAAATTTTCTGGCCTATCTGGCAAATCAAATTTGACACATTTTTCAAAGGTAAAATGAATCCAAAATCCAATAGCTATCTGACATTCAACCCATTCAATAATGCTATATTATAAACAGTACCTAACTATTTTGCGTACCTGCAAAATCTATTGACATTTTTTAAAATTCGGCATTGTCAAATTTCTTTCGTATTGAAGATGCCGAAAATAATCTCAGAAGAACAAAAAAGGGAAATATTAAAATGTCATGATCATTTTGAAAAAAATAAACTAGAGGCTCTCCAGGGAACAATTGAAGCCCAACTTGCAGATATATTTGAGGTAGGTATAACTTAACAGTGTGGATAATGTTACGGAACTTCCGGTCGAATTTTTTTTTTATTAACCCGGAATTTCCGAATTATTATTTTATTATTATTCGTCCGGAAAATAATACACCATGTACTCCTTCAATGACACAATCATTACTCCCCATACCCCAGGCCCCATTGCGCTGGACCAAACTGTTATGGTTACGATTAATTAATAAATTGAATAATTTTACTATTTGAATTTACTCAGATATTTTACACATTCTGGCAACTCGGCTTTCTGTTTCATAACCCTGAAATTTGAAAAATATTTTGTCATCAAATGTCATTATTATACGAGGGTCAACCTGTCAAATTTCCATGGATAATGCTACGCCAATAATAAGTGGAAAGCATATATCTATGGTGGGTGAGCTAAAGAGTACAAGTCAAAATTTTGCGAAAATGAGTTTAAGTCATTTTGGTACCTATATATTTTTGGTTCCTACATCGACTGGTCCAAACAGTATAAGTCAATTTATTTGAAATACTTTACTTTTAATTTCAATCTACATAGTTTAACTTAAAAGGAATTTTATTCTGTTGGGCATATCAGTATAAGTTGAATTGTACTATTTAGATTATACACTATAATAAAATTTAAATAGTACAAGTAGACTTATACTATTCCTATCCTGATTTTGTCGGTCGACTTATACTCTTAGTACCATTTGGTGAGCAAAGAGGTTATGTTATCAGCAAAAAAAAAGTGTTTTGTGAAAAAGAGTTGGCCTTCTTTTCCAGTTTTTGCAAATATCAAATTTTGGGTTGAGCAAAACTAGTATAAGTCATTTCTTAGGTCAGGTCAAAATATTATAAGTCATATTGTCTTATTTCATAATAATATATGTCATCTATAGGTCTGGTCAAAAGAGTATAAGTCCATTTTTTTTTGTAATAAAAAAAAAACAGAACAAAAAAAAATAAAAAAATAGATTATTTCTAATAAAAAAACACCTTTGTAAAGTTAAAAATTCGATTCGTCCGAAACAGCCACAAAAAATCCTATTATTTTAAAGTCTAATATTTCGAAAGCATTTTTCTTGATTTGTCTAATTTTGACTTGTACTCTTTAGCCCACTCACCATAGATATATGCTTTTCACTTTTATAAAGCCGAGCTGCCAGAATGTGTAAAATATCTGAGTAAATTCAAATAGTAAAATTATTCAATTTATTAATTAAACGTAACCATAACAGTAAGCTCAATAGCATAAATATCTTTTTGTAGTAACTTTTTTTTCGGGTTTGGTCCAACGGCATTTCTTCTATTTTTATTTTTTTATTTCCTCTTCTTCTGGACGTGCCTATCCCTTATGAATGTCGGCGATCATCGATTACTATGGCGATGTCCACTTAATTCGCAGCAATATGGAAGAGTTGTGGCGAGCTTTTATCAAACAATGTTCTAAGATTTTTCCGGCACGATATTCTTCTTCTTCCTGGTCCTCTCTATCCAAATATCTTCCCTTGCAGGATCGATTGTAACAAAACCTTATCTTTTTGAAAGGGTTGTAAGGCATGGGAGGGTGGGTAAGATCTCGACAATTTTTACATAAGGCCATTTTTTGAGAAACTGTTAATATACTTAAGCCTACATTTTCAGTTAGAAAACCTCAATTATAGGTTACTTAAATGATGTATTAGAGAACCAATTCTGTAAAGCGTTTTCTTTAAAAATAATCTTCTGGTCTGAGTGATATGGAGCGTTGTCCATGATTATTACACATTTCTCTTCAAATAAATTCAATGCAGGAATTAGTTGATCAACGACCCGTTTTTGGAAGATGTCCGTGTTCATGGTATTGTGGTAGTCTCTGTCATTGTTTCTTGAATCTAGAAAAAAATCGCACCCATCTAAAAACCCAGAACTACTCCCCGCATGCAAAATAGTAAAACGTTTCCCCTCTGACTTAATTTTGGATGGGTTGCTTTTCATATCAGATTCGTGTATCCATCGACGAACTTGAGATCCGTTTTGGTAGATCCAAGTTTCATCTAAATACACGAATCTGATCTTTTCGTTTGAATGTTTATATTGGAAGTATTTCCGCAAAAATGTAATTATGGCAACAAGAACATGTTATTTTGCACATTTTGAACATAAAATTTTGCGTCCATTTACTGCTTTAAATTTATATCCCATAGATTTTAAAATTTTATATAAACTTGTTTGCCCTCCCTTAAATTCCAAATTTTCTTTTGCGTATGTCAGTAATGTTTGTAATGTAAAATATTCATTTTTAGAATTGTATTTCCAAATTTGTCGTTGTAAATCTTCTTTAAACATTCGGTCCATAATAGTCTCTGTCTTTTTCGGTCGGCCTAATAGTATATTATTAACCTAGGGACTTAACTAGTCACGAGGTTAATATACTATTTTATGCACTTTAGGATAGGTAATACGTTAAATAATAACAAAAAAAATCATACGCACAAACTCTTGAACGCACCACGTATTGCATCAAAATCTGACTATTTTAACAAGCAATTATGCCAAAGTTGTGTCAAAGTCAGTGGTGCGTTCAAAAGATTGTGCCAATTAGGCAATCTCAATCACGTGATTTTATAATGGCCGTTCGGGTCAAATATTGCGGTGACAAGCCGGTGACGTTTATAAGGAGAGCATTTGTGTTGTGGCCCTTGTTGCTTTCGAAGTGAATTTGATGTATTTCTACGTATTTTTCATTGGTTTTGGTCATATTGTTGTTTTCATAGTGAATTTTATAGTTTTTAGTATGTCTACGTATTTTTTAGTGTTCTGGTCCTTGTTTACAAAGTGAATTTTATAGTGTTTATAATGTTTCTACGTATTTTTTTTAATTTAATAATAAATTCTGAGATGGAGAGTGAATATCTTAAGGTATTATTAAGGGAAAATCGAGCCTCTGTTATATCCTTTCTTTTAATTGCAGCAGTCCATAAAGCCCTGCGTTGTTTTGATAATTCACTTTTGTAGATCAAAAGCCGATGATTTAAAATAGCAGGAACTGAATAAAATTTCACATTATCCCTGTTACCTCGACTTCCACACCCATTTACGATGCAAATCGCTGGCATTTCAATTAACACAATACCTAAACACACAAAAAAACACAAAATCCGATAAATTAAATCTTGACGTTTGTCCAGAATCAATGACATATAGAATAAACAACACAGTGCTTGACCCGAACTTCCATATTGAATTTCGTTTTTGACAGGTCAGTAGATTGCCTAATTCCAATGTCCGTGACTTGTCTCTGTTAACTGAAAATCTAGTGTGTTTTGACAAGTAACTAAGTAAAACGAAATCAACTCGACAAACATAGTCAAATATGCCAAATTGCCAAACCCACACCTGAAAGACGTGTGTTGATCGCATAGACAATAAAAAATAAAAAGACCTTCAAAAGTATAGCCGAAATAGGTTATACTATTACTGCGCATCCGGTTGCGCATAGCGCATTGCGGAATTTTTGGAAAGCTAGAGACTTACGAAAGATCATTCCGATCATTCGATTCTGTTTCATCTTTCTCTGTCATACCAATTCACAAGACAAGGACACAGTATGAGTTACAGAGCTTTCCTAGCTGTTTTGTAGAAACCTATCAAATCCATAACTGTAGAAACTGTGACCGAGAAAACAAATTAGTACCCTAACCTTAAAATAACGACATTTCCGTGTTGAAATTTGTCATGTGTTTGTCATTTTTAACCGATTGGGCGGTCGTCTAAGAAGACTCGAACTCACAAAATCTAAAGAGCAAAAAGAAGAAATTGTCATTTTTATTAAGGCACTCGGTATCGCGTACCTATAATATTATGTACAACTAGGATAAACTGAACCAGTAAGTATACATGTTAGTTTTGTGATATACGGCATATTTTTTTTACTGTTTTAGGAGACCTCAGTCAGAAGAGATAAAATGTAGATGTTAGGCCAAAGAATGTTAGGCCTTGGACAGCTTAGCTTGTACATACATTAAAGCATGTATAAGGGATGTAATAACTGTGTTTGTAAACTCTTTAGGTATTTGACCTATCTAGCTATAATATAAGTATATTTTTTCTAGTAGATACAATTTAGTGTTTATTTTGCCTTTTTTTAAAATCTACATCAAAAAGAGTACCACATCATTTTTCTCATTCGGATTTGAGAAAAAAAGATGTGGAACAACATAAGTAAGTTTTTTGTGCAATCAACTCAAGTCAAATTTCAAAATTCCCGCCATTTCAGTATTTGTTCCGGCTGCCACTTTTGACGCCACCGTCGCTGTGACGTCAGCGCTATACAAACTTTCATGTTATCAATCAGGTACTCTTACCTTGGTTTATTATATTTCTCTATGGTTGATCGTGATGGAAGAAATCGAAAAAGCAGCTCAAGAGGCTGCAGGCCAATTATTACCAAGGAAATCTGGAGAACAATACAAGAAACAGTTATCTGAGTTTATGAAATGGTGCAAAGAACGGAACGTAGTAGAATTTACAGAAGAAAAGGTACTGCTAGCATATTTCTTAGAAAAGTCAAAAAAGCTTAAAGCATCGTCACTGTGGAGCATGTATTCGATGTTAAAAGCCACAATTGTGACAGACATGGGCATCGACATTAGCAAATTCAGCAAACTGACTGCTTTTTTAAAACGACCAAGTGAGGGCTACAAACCGAAAAAGTCGAAGATACTTGATGCTGACAACATTAAAGATTTTCTGGAGAAAGCACCTGACGATGAATTTTTGGCACAAAAGGTAAGATTCCCCTTTTTTTATTCTTTTCAACCGACTTTTTGTCTTAGTTTATAACTATATATCTATATCTAGTGATTGAGGCGCTTTTTAGAAAATAAAATAGGTTATTTTATTTATATTTTGTTCCAGGTGGTGCTAATCTCAGATTAACAACTAAAAACGACAGATACAACAGTAAACAAACAATTTGCGATTCAACATCCATAAGGTCGATTTTTGCATGAAATGCCCGGTTGCCAATAATCCGATGTGATTTTCAATATTAAATGTTTTCACGGGTAATCATTATTTCAAAATATGTTTGAACATAATGTAAATGTTTTTTTATATCAATCTTTGTTGAAACATAACTTAAACGCCTTTTTGAAAAAGATAATTAGTCTTTTCTTAATTTAAATTGGTGAAAATTCTGGAATAACCAGGAATATATGGCTCGAAAAACGGCACATCGGCAACGTTGCATCTACGAGCAGCCAATCAGATGATTTTATGTGACTTTTGGCATCCATTAGGGATTTGGCAGTGTTGCTGGAAAGTGATCAAGCTAAATTTGTGATTTTTTGTGATTTTGAGTGTTATTTTTGGATTCAAAACTATAGAAAGTGTGGTGGAGACAGTAACAATGATACGTCGATGTATTATCTGTAAGGATTCAAAGTAGAATTCGATATTTCGGCGGTAAGAAATTTGACATCATTTTACTCTTGACATTGGCGTAGTTAGAGGGTATTTATGGTAATTTATTGTAAAAGTTCTATTACATTCTGGGAAAAATTCAGAAGAAACTTTTTATTTGATATCTAGAAATTAAATTACAGCAATAATCTGAGTTTTCCTGAATCAATATAGGTAAGTACTCACGATAGGTACATATTCCTCAATAGTTTAATTCAACTTTAAGTTCTGTTTAGCTAGCCAATAATAGTGTATTGTTTGTCCAGCGGTTCTGAGTCTACGGAAGGAATTCGGACGTGAGTGTGCGATGTTGCCACGTTTCATTATAAAAAAGCGAAAATACCAGGCATTAAGTATAGTTCATTTGAAAATCCATTTTTTGATAACAAAACGATGATATCAATAATAAAACGCTAAATATTTTAACGTTGTTGTTCGATCTATTCCTATTTTAATTTCTGATTTCTTCAATTTGGTCTATTGAAAAAATAGACATTTTCTAAAGATATGTACCATCAGCTTTTGTCAAGCATCCGGCCTGGATGAACCTGATTGGTGGAGTTTTTGGCAGGATTGCCGTTGCCATTGGGAACCATGCGGTTGTCAATGTGCTAACGTCACCTTACGTCTCGCTATTGGCCAGGGCTCCCGTCATTGTATCCTCCCATCTTGAAATGTCGATTCATATTGAAATATCCAGTGGCGGGGGTTTGGTCATTATCGATTTTCGTGTACGAGTTGCAATAAGATAACACTTCCAAAAGTTCCGCACGCAGCTGGGTATTTTATGAATGAAATCAGCCATTTTTTTTTACAACTGCATTCCCCTTACCGTTGCCCCGTAGACACAGACTCGCTGGGCAGACATTACCTATAATTCATAATGCTTATTGCTTAATGCGCAATAAATTATTGCTAATCGAGTTGCTAATACTAATTTGAAATTAGTTGTTATTTCACAACAGAAACGAGTTTATACAGCACCTGATGGTTTAATGTTTAGAGTTTAGGCTTAAAAAGGGGATATAACCGTATTTTGAAGTGTTTTGCGATAAGTAGATTAATGTAGAATTGGTTTCAACTCTGAATTTTTAAAATTACGCATTGAGAAGTAAGAATTGTGAGCTTGAACTTTATAAACTTTGACTTTATACACTATTACTGGGTTCTATTATAATTTTTGTTGTAGTTTTCCTGTAAATCTGGAGAGAAGGAAAAAGTAGATTTCCATTTTGGGCTTGGAAAATGCGAACGTACATAAATTTTCCTTCATTTGCTCGGATCATTTTGATCCCAGTGATGTAACCACAATAAGCCTGACTGGAAAAAAAAAGGATAAGGCCAGATGCTGAACCCAGGCTTGCTGCGTTCAAAGATCCATCATCTTTTAGGTAAGGTTGAACTAACATAAAGTATTTTCTTTAAATATCTTTAGTGTATATTATGAATTCATGGATCATATTTTTTTGTCACTTTTTCTCTCAGCTTGTTCTCATATTATTATTATTATTATTATTATTTTTTAGTTCGGACTCTACCCTTGTTGAGTCACCTGACAGAAATCCAGGAAATCTCTTCTATTCAAAGTAAGTTTGATGTGATATAGAACAGTTCAAGGAGTATTTCCAGGCCTTTCTGCTAGGTGCGTTTTTTCATCTCACATTATTATTTTCAGATCTTTGGATGATAATTTTGAAACTCTCGTGGAGCAGCCCAGTGGGTCTGAAACAATGAAGTAGAAAGAGGCATGGAATGAGCTTTGCGTCATTCAATTGATTCCAGAATGAGATAGCGCTAGTAAGGGCAAGAAATATATTGAATCTCCCATATCTCTCTTTCTCCCATATCAAAGACTTTCTCTTTCTAACCCTGAGTGAGATAGGGCTAGTAAGGGCAAGAAAATTTCATGGATCTCTGCTGTTCTATCACTCTAATGTTGGCCGCAAATATATGTATTGAGTAGATAGGAGAAGGGCTATTCCAACCTTTTTACTACTTCATTGGTCTGAAATCATTACTTTGCGGTCTGACAGAAATATGGCAGGCCCCTCAAGCAGCCCAGTGAAGGAAATCATGAAAAGGTATCCTTGATGACAGATATCTTTATTAATCTATTAAAAAGTATTGGAGTACCATTTTTGATTACTAGATATAATAAATCAAAAATAATTATTTTTTTTTGTTAGCAGGGTTGAGCAACATACAAAAAATAAGGATTCTGGTGGATCTACAACAGAAACTGCATCAGGAATGGGAGATATTACAAAAAGGTATTATGTTTTTTACCCATTATATTTTAATATTTTCTACCTTGACAATTGATTATTATTTGAATACGCAGAGATTGAAATCCAAAAATCTAATACCAATTATTTTTGGGGTTTTCTTGCTACTTCTCGCAGAAATGCTTGGATCAAAATCTACTGTAGATCGATCCTGAAGAAGAGTCTCCCCCGGCCCCTACTATCCTGAGAGTATTTTCCTCAATGCCAGGACCAGAAACGAATACACAAGCAAAGCGAATACATAAAGGCCTAGACTCTAACAATGCCACTGAGGACCGAATGGCCTTCCCGCAATAGTACTGCTGAGCTAACAGCTCCACTATGCAGGATTTTCACCTGTGATCCTAGTTTATGATATACAGGACTGCATGCTTTCCTTTTTTTTTATAGAGGCAATATTCATTTTTGTTCAAAAACCACCAACCAGCGCAATAAAAACAGCGGCTGTACCAAATTAAAGTTTCTTTTCTGAATCAATACATATTATAATTAATGAATCAACTCGGTCGTTTAAGTACATAGTTAAAAAATGTAAAGCTATACGTTAAGCTGTGACTATAACCTTGTTCTTACCTATACAGGGTGTCCCACGGTGGATGGCGTATTAGACGTTTATGGAGAACTAAAAAGCGGATCATTTTGAAAATTTGGCAACCGGGGTAAACAGCCATGATCTACACTTTAAAAATATTTTTGTTTATACGGTGTTGCCGCTTCTACTCTAAACCAGTGGCAACAACGCTATTTTAAATGGAATACCCTGTATGTGATTACATATTTTGATTCTACGTAAAATTCTGAGCAGATTTCATGTGATATACCCTATACCTAAGTTCAACTGTTTTGGAATTATTGACAGTTGAAAATTGACTTTTTGCAACTTTGACAGGCTGTAAAACCTGAACGGTTAATTTAAGAGAAAAACCAATTTCACATTCCTATCTTACAGTTTCATGAACTATCATTTGACACCAACTTTGAATTTACCCGGAGATTAAATTTAATTGGAATTTTTAATCATGGATTAAATTTGAAGTTGGTATCAAATGATAGTTTATAAAAATCTAAGATAGGAATGTAAAATCGGTTTTTCTCTAAAATTAACCGTTCAGGTTTTACAGCCTGTCAAAGTTGCAAAAAGTCGATTTTCAACTGTCAATAATTCCAAAACAGTTGAACTTAGGTATAGGGTATATCACATGAAATCTGCTCAGAATTTTACGTAAAATCCAAATATGTAATCAGATACAGGGTGTTCCATTTAAAATAGCGCTGTTGCCACTGGTTTAGGGTAGAAGCGGCAACACCGCATTAACAAAAATATTTTTAAAGTGTAGATTATGGTCATTTATCCCGGTTGCCAAATTTTCAAAATGATCCGCTTTTTAGTTCTCCATAAACGTCTAATAGGCCATCCACCGTGGGACACCCTGTATATAAATCAAATATGTATGTACTGATAGTCAGCTTTTATATTCCATATCATGTAAAAAAAACTTTTGTATAATTAGACGATTTTTTGTATTTTTAATAAACATTTTATTCTTATACTTGCGTATTTTATATTTGTACCTATCGTATCTAGTAATTAATTTGCTGCTTTTTGCATGAAGGCTTTAGGTCTTGAAATGAAAATATCGGGTCTTCAAAAAAAAAACCAATCAATGGTTTTTTAAACGTATGTCTTAGCAAAATTTTTCTTTCATTTTGTCAATGAACCTAATGTCAAAATGGCATGTCAAAAATCGTGACCAATAAAGAAACAGTAATGCGACGTACGTTTTTGTACCTAATCAAAGCAATCTTCTATTGTTTTTTTATTTTGAAGACCCGATATAATAGGTACATACTTATTTTTAAGGATTCAAAATCATAAATTATAATTTTGATTGAATCGGCTTTTACTTGGTGGAAATCCATTATCTAATAAAAGATTTTTTAAGTAAATTTTAATACTTATATATTTCCACAATTTTTTTTTTTTTTTTGTTTTTTTTTTTTTTTTTGTTAAACTTTTAACATGTTTCGCTAAACTTTAGCTTCATCAGAAAGATTTTAGAAAAATAAAATGTAGACATAAAAGTGAAATTGACAAATATAAAAAAGGTAAAAGCTGGTCTAATTTTATGTTAATTTAAATAGATATTACACAGTAAATAAATTTAAAAGTGGTGAATTGTTTATATCTAATTGG
This sequence comes from Ceutorhynchus assimilis, assembly GCA_917834065.1. Classification (NCBI taxonomy): domain Eukaryota; kingdom Metazoa; phylum Arthropoda; class Insecta; order Coleoptera; family Curculionidae; genus Ceutorhynchus; species Ceutorhynchus assimilis. Next base: position 38,416,877 of record OU892280.1, on the reverse strand, counting down.
TCGTTCAATAAACAGTCTAAAGTTTTAAGTTTGTTTATTGAACGACCAATTAGATTTAAACAATTCACCACTTTTAAATTTATTTACTGTGTAATACCTATTTAAATTAACATAAAATTAGACCAGCTTTTACCTTTTTTATATATGTCAATTTCACTTTTATGTCTACATTTTATTTTTCTAAAATCTTTCTGATGAAGCTAAAGTTTAGCGAAACATGTTAAAAGTTTAACAAAAAAAAAAAAAAAACAAAAAAAAAAAAAAATAATTGTGGAAATATATAAGTATTAAAATTTACTTAAAAAATCTTTTATTACATAAATTATAAATTATAATTATAACTTAAATCATAATTTTATTTATTTTGATTTATATTTTCTTAAAACAACACGCCGCCACTGGTAGTGGCAAGCTCCACATTTTTTTTTTTTTTTTTTTTTTTTTTTTTTTACGGATATGCGCACTTGCAAGGAAATGTCCTATCACGCTCGAGAAGCGGCAAGTGCGCGGAAATGTCGGTGTATGTTGGTCTTGAAACGGTTCAGGTTGTAACCTGTAGGGAAAACCGTCGCAGGGAGTTTATTCCACAGCGATGCTGTTCTCCAGAGATATGAATTTTGATATAATGAGGTTCTTGGTGCCTCTAGTTTGACAGTAAATTCATGGTTACCGTCTGTTTGACGGGTTCGCCTGGTAGGTGCTACTCTCGGTTAAATCATACGTGCCAACTCTTCAGAGCATTTTCCGTGATAGTACCTGTAGAAGAGAGATAAATCGCCCACAGATCTGCGATGTTTGAGACCATCCAAGTTACCAGTAAGTGCGGGGTCATTGATCAGCTTGATAGCTCGTTTTTGCACGGTATTCAAAAGCATTAAGGTATGTTTGGGTGCTGCACTCCATATATGTGAGCAGTACTCCATAGTTGGTCGAATCTGGGCTTTGTAGAGTGTCAGCAATTGGCTTGGTGTGTACAGATGTCTTGTACGAAATAGCACCCCCAGCTTTTGGGAGGCCCTTTTAGCAATATCTGCCACGTGACTGTGCCAAGACATGTTGGTCTCTGCAGTAACCCCCAAGATGTTCAACTGACTCTGTAATGTGACCGCACTTCCAGATAGCATGATGTTTGGCTCACCGGTGCTGGTCTTTTTTGAAAACAGAGCTGCTTGGGTTTTCTGCGCGTTGAACTGTACAAGGTTTTTGTTACCCCAGTCCTCTATTATCTCCAGGTCGTTATTTATCTGCGATATTTGAGTTAGTCTAAGATGATGGAATTCACGTGCGGAAAGACCTGTGGGTGGTATGAGTGAGGAGACTACATTGCCATCGTCTGCAAAGCAATAAAGTGGATTTACTGTTTTATCTATGAGGTCATTTATGTAAATCAGGAAAAGAGTTGGCGAAAGGATTGCTCCCTGTGGCACACCAGCATTTATTTGGTAAGAGTTGGAGTTCTGGCCATCCAGTGCAACATAAATGGATCTGTCCTTTAGGTAACTTTCAAACCAAGTGCAAAGTTTCGGCGATAATCCCATTGCTTTGAGCTTGTTGAGTAGATTTTCATGCCAAACTTTGTCGAATGCTTTAGATATATCTAAGGCAATTGTTCTTGTTTCACCCCGCAACTCAATCGCTTTTTGCCATAAGTGAGTGACGTATGTAAGTAAATCGCCAGTTGACCTATATTTTCGAAATCCGTATTGCTTATCGTTGATAATTTTGTACTTTTCCAAGTACTTGGTTAGGTGATTGTTCACAACTCTTTCCATTACTTTTGATATCACCGGAAGTAGAGCAATTGGTCTATAGTTTAACGGATCTGTCTTTTTTCCTTTCTTTGGAATGGGTTGTACTGCGGCAGACTTCCATGATGATGGATATACTCCTTGCCTGTAAGACAAATTGAATAATTTTGCGAAAGTTGGGGTGAGTTCGTTGGCGCAATTTTTGAGTACTATTGCGGGAATGCCATCCGGACCCATTGCTTTGTTTGTATCCAGCTTTTTTAGGGATTTTCGTATTTCTCTGTGACAAAAGGGTACCTCTGGCATACTATGGGAAACCCTTTCAATGAACGGTGGAGTTTTTCCGTTTGGCACTGTTAGGTTGGAGTTGGAGGAAAACATTTGGGCAAGCATATTGGCTTTTTCCTCTGATGTTGTTGCTAAGTGATTATTTTTATCTGTAAGTGGTGGTATGGATGACTTGGTGAAGTTAGATCCAACAGCTTTTGCAAGAGACCAAAAAGACCTAGAACTACTTGGGCAATTCAGCAACCTGTTTTTTATTCTTTGATTGTATGTTTCTTTAGCGGAGTCAATAGTAATTTTGCAACTATTTCTGGCTTCTATAAATTCTGTGTGGTTTTGAGCGGTTTGTTGTCGTTTCCAAAGGTTATATGCTCTGTGTTTTTTCTGTACAGCCGTTTGACACTGGCTGTTGAACCAAGGTTTTGCATTAGCTCTACGTTTAGTTGTATGTGGGATATATGCGTCCATTCCAGATAAGATTACTTGTGTTATTTCATTACAGCAAATAGTGGGATCAGCTGTTTTAAAGCAAACCTCTTGCCATGGAAAATCCAGGTAATACTGTTTTAGGTCATTCCATTTTGCCGATTTATAGTGCCACATTTTACGAGGAAGTGGTTGTAGGCTTGGTGGGATGAGCATTTCGCACTTTGTTATTATAAGTTTATGATCGGACGAACCAAGTGGAGCATCTACTTGAATTGTGTACGAGTCAGGATTGGTGGTTAGGAACAAGTCTAAAAGCGCTGCAAATTCGCCCCTTTCTGAGATACGGGTAGGTTCATCGACAAGCTGCGTTAGACCACAACTTATGGCAAAAGCTTCTGCTTCTCTGCCTTCGTTATCTGTTTTGTTGTGGTGTTTCAGCCAGGGTATATTGTGGACGTTGAAATCGTCTAAAAAGACAATTTCCGCCTGTGGATAGTTTGACTGTATACTATCACAGCTTTCGGATAATGTCGTGAAAAAGTTTTGGTAATCGGTGTTACTTGGCGGTCGGTAGAGGCAGCAGATAAACTTGGTCGATGACTTTGAGGTGAATTTTAGCCATATGATATCAAGGTTCGCTGGTTCTAGCTTCTCCTCTCGATGACATGAAAGGTCATTTTTAATGTACACACAGATCCCAAAATTATGTCGAAATCGGTGGTGTAGGTCATAGCCGGGATAAAGATAGTTCACAATAGGTGTTGCAGAACTGATTTTAGTTTCAGTGAGAACAAGGATGTCAGGTCTTTGTTCTTCAAGATGTTGGTGAACTGAATTCATATTTGTACTTATTCCTCTTATATTGCTAAAATCAATTCTGAGTTGAGTTTTTGATCTTCTCTTTATATCTTTGCATGAAGGACCCCCAGGATCACCCGACGCCCGGAGATCCGAGTGGTCGGGTATTTTACCTCCGGAATATTTTGATCCTGGAGGCGCCATCATGCTATCTGTTACTCATTGTTGGAACCGGACTGCCAGCGCAGTAGCGGAACGTGGTGATACCACTTAGCGATACTCAATTCTGGCATGGTGGTATCTCACCGGTCGACGCCCAATGAGTAAAAAGCGTCTACCACCTACCATGCGTCAGTGTTGCCATTTTATAGGCCTATCTCTCTCTTACTTATGTGATGGACTAAAAGATGATTGATTGTAAACATTAGGCGATTTCTAAATGGCATGTTTGGTCTCTAGTTTTATTATTAGTCAGAGGTGCTAATCATGGGCGTGTCAGGAGCCTGTCGTGGAAAGGAGCTTTGCCAGCTTGACAAAAACCGACGTCTCAGATCATGGCACTTTTTTTTTGGTCAATTTACGAGATACCAAGACAGAAAGGGACCGATCGTTTGTCATAAAACGATCAAAAGAAAACTCCACAGATGTAGTACGATCGGTGAGGAAATATATTGCTTTAAGACCTCCATCAATACAAGGTCATACCAGATTTTTCGTTGGATATAGAAATGGAAAATGCACGTCTCAGCCAATGGGCAAGAATACAATTGGGCAACTGCCAACCAAGATTGCGAAATATTTAAAGCTTCCAGATGCAGAATTGTACACTGGTCACTGTTTCCGAAGGACATCAGCATCGCTATTAGCCGACTCTGGAGTAACCATAGATCAGCTTAAAAGACATGGCGGCTGGAAGAGTAGCACCGTCGCTGAGGGATATGTGGAAAATTCCTTATACCAGAAAAAAAGCATGGCAAATCAACTTTTTACTGGTACTTCCACCGAAATGTCTTCAGAGATTTCGATTCCTGTTGAACAAAATGAAATACCAACGACATCGTCGGTCTCACCGACCGCGACGACGACAACCGCTAAAATTTTCCAAAACACTTTAATTAATAAAAATATCAGCTGCGATAACAATAATTTACCTCTTTTTCACTTGGCTAATTGCAGTGGGGTAAACATAAAAGTTAATATTAATAAAAATTAAGTTGTTTTTTAATTGTTAATATTGTTCTAAACACATTACATTTCTATTGCATTATCATATTATTATGTTATAGGTTGTAGGTGTTATTATGTTATAATATGTTATGTTTTGTCCAAATGTTAAATTAATGAATAATAAATATATTTGCCGGAATGATGGAAAGCGTGCATACGGTATGACTTGGTTTCTGACTACAAAAATTTGAAAATAAATATCTAAATTTGGCTTTTATTGCGGATAAATTTTAAATCCCTAGGGATTTAAAGTAAATTTTAAATCCCTAGGGATTTAAAGTACCACTTTTTTCCCGGAAAATAGGGATTTAAAGTACCCTTTAAATCCCGAAAGTGCATAAAGGTTTTTTGATTGTATATTATCCAGTCAAAATTCTTTGAATAGTCCTGGTTCCCACCTAAAATTTAAGGAAAATGCTGGTTGGGTAAGAAATGGCTTCACAGCTACATTTAAGTTATACCTACCTCAAATATCCCAAGCAACACATAAATTTGATTAATTGTATAATATAAGTATATTCAACCATTTTTAGGTAATATTTTAGTTTTGGTATATTTATTAAACGTTTACAAATTATTTATCGTCAACGTATAATTTGTAGACATTAAATAAACATATATCATATACTACTTTATTATCAGCAAGCAACTAGATATGCTGTCACGAAAATTAGCAGTTAATTGTTAATAAACAATGTCACTATTTTGTTAAATTTGACGAAAGGCTCATTTTTCAACATCATGATATTTTGAGTGGGAAAAGTAGGGTACATTATGGGTATATAATAGTATAAATATATACTTGTTTATTATACCTGCTATATTATATGGCCATACACAACATTCTTTTACATTTTACTCACGATAAGGGGTAAATAATCCCGTTATGATTAACTAACTGAGGCAGTACCTATACCATGTATTATATTCGTGTCAGAAGTTTACTGAAAATCCGGCCATGAGATAGTTTATAGTTTATCATATTTGTATAATCAAAGTATAGGAGCGACCAGCGACAAATGAAAATTCAAAGGAAGGCGGCAAACATGCGAACTAATATTTCTATCACGCTCTATTCCATCGTAACTGTGTATTTCCATATCGTTTTTTCCTCCCCCTTCACCTCAGACCGAAATACTTTTCTCTTATTTGTCAGTTGCCATCGCCATTGCCATGCCAACCTATCCTATATCCTATATGAGTATTTTTAATACGCCATCGGAATTTTCATTTGTTTTGGAAAATATGTTACCTACACTGAATAATAACTCGTCGTGCCTTTTTTTCTAGTGATTTTATGTCCCATTCAGTTTTCATTTGAAAGAAAAGGGAGCAATAATTGATTAAAATTCAAAAATTGTATATTTCCTGCGCTTGTGTAACCAACATGGAGTGCTGAAAGCACAGACCGGCAAACCAATCAGGTGCTGTCTGTGGCTGAACTACGCACGCGTCCTGCCGATCGCCTTCATCTTCATCGATTGCGTTCCATTTTCGTTAGTCGTTGTTGATAGCCGGTCTACAATGTGCCCGTTAGTGCGTAGTGCCTGCTTACATGCTGTGACTTGTGAATCGTGAATTTTTAGCTGCCCCTGTTAATAGCAGACTAATGAATCCAGTAAGTGGAAAATTATTGGTTGTTTAGAATTAGGAATATTTATTTGAAAAACCTGGCATGTGTGCTATTTTTTTACAAAATTCAGCCATTTCGATACTTGATTTACAAGCTGATATTTCGTCGTTTCGTTTTCCACACAGGTACAAACAATTGACCATTCCAGTATTCCTCAGGCTGAGGGAAAACCGATATTTCTTTTTGTAAATTTTGAAGTTTCCTAGGTTAAAAACTTATCGGAAAATTCCAAAATTGTAATTTTTGTTTATATTATTTGATTATGTGTGCCCCCCAGAGCAAATTGTCATAGTAAAGTTATCTCATCTGTACTGGAATGGTCAATCCTTGTCGATTTTTTTTTCCGTTAATTAATTATAAATGAGTCGCGCGATAAATCATGTAGGTAGACAGGTACATAGGTAGTATGTTTTTTTTCTTCAATATTTAGGTATACAGTTATTGTTGTTTTTTTGAGAATGGTATACTTCAAACGTAAAATCTACGTATTAATACCGTACTGTTGCACTGCCATGAGTGACCCTCATGGAAAATAACTCACTTATAATATGTAATTATTTTCAGAAGCTACAAAAATTTACTTCCAAGGAGAGGACCAAGTGGGCATCACGGCAGGAGACATAACAAATAAAAATATTGGACAAGCATGCCAAGATTTATTTTTTTAAATTTTTTGTAATAACTATGCAATAACTTTTCGAAATATATTATTTGTTCCATAAATGAACTCTTCCATTTATTTTAGGTAATTAAACGTTACTGATAAAGAACAATATAAACTTTATCAAATTCGTTGCTTCAACGTATGATATAGTTTATATTTCAATGTTTAAATTATATCAAATTATAACGTATAATAATATGATTATTAAACATATCACATATACAATTATCATTGGTGTATTATATCAATTGAATTAACGTATGTTTTAAATCAAATATACACGTTTTAAATAGTAAATTATTAAACATAATTTCTATACATTTATTATAAGTACATCATAATAATTAACTTAACGTAAACTCTATGATAAATATATACGTTTTATACCATAACCTCATAAACATATTTTGTATACGTTTATATTTGGTACATAATTATGCTACATATCGACCTATATCAGGCGGACATTTTAACTTATTATAGCAGGCAATAGTAAACCATAAATATACTTGTGGTATAAACAAAAATTATACTTATATTAAACAATTTTGTGTTGCTTGGGATATCTGCAAGTTGGGCTTCAATTGTTCTCTGGAGAGCCTCTGGTTTATTTTTTTTAAATAACCATGACATTTTAATTAGACTATCCAAGATGCTGTCAAACTTAAAAAAAAAAGTCCGCCAAGAGGCACACAAATCCTTTGTTTATTTGTCATTCAATGTGTCATCAAGATAAAATAAAAAAATAGTGTTCATTGTTCATTTGCGTTTTGATACTCAAAACTGTTGTTTTTACTCGTATTTTTATTAATGTTAGAAATAGTGTATTCAAGTAGTCAGCCAACACATAAACAGCAGAGTCAGGAAGATTCAAGATATCCTAACTGAGATATCGTTCCACCCAGAAGATTTTCTATTTTTTATACTCAGTTTCTGAGCCATTGTACAGTAGTATGAATTAATATTATCTGCTTTCAAATTGGAAGCACATATGTATATTTCTTAATTTTTTTTCGCGTAGGTCGTTACTCTTTTTGTTTATTAGATGCGGATGCCAACCTTTCATTGTAATAAATCTTCCTTGCCTGTATCATCGTCTTTCTGTAGAGGCTCCTGTATCCATTATTTAAAGTAGGTGGTAGGAATGAGGACACCTAAATTTTCTAGAAGCAATTCTTAAACCTTTTGTGATACAAGGCTTTTTCTTTTTCGATTTTAACTTGACTAACGGAAATGCATGGTTAAATATTTCAATATTCTCACAATGAAATGAATGCAGAGCATTTACCTTCGGCAAAATCGTTCTCCAATCAAATCTAGAGCAAACTTGTGAAAAAACAATACAAATCAAGGCACAACACTGGACGGTGGAGTTGCAACAAATAAATATTTTCACATTTTAAGGGTAGGCCCTGGGTGTCCAAGTGAAATGTAGGTAGAGCAATCTTGCCCAAACAATAGGGATTCCGTAATTGGGTAGAAACGGCCAAAAATTGAGACGCACACAATAGAAAATGAGTATTTATAATAATTATGATCATTAATGACGTTATGGTTTGTGTTTGTGTCCGCGGCACTTACGAAATTATGTAAACCACACTTAAAACTGTCTGGAATTTGACATATACTGTCATTATTATCCCTTAATTGGTCGCGCTGGCGTAAAAAGTACGCCAAACGAGTTCAAACACGTGACATATTGAAACTAGCGATTGGCCGAAGGTGATCGCCTATGTAACCTATCAGCATAGTGTCTTGTATGCACTGGATAACTGGCGATCCCGTTGGTTTCCATTTCGCTTCCCTGCAGGGCGCTGCTTTGAATAATGTACTAATTGGCGTACAAAATACGCCAAAGCAACCGATTATGATTTAAATTTTTATAATGGTTTATAATACTGTTTTCGCCTAAACTGTGACATTTATGTGGTTGGGATTGAAAATTTTAATATTTTATGTGTTAATAAATTAATACTTGAAGTTACTAAGGATTCCACATTACTTTGAAGGTAGCAATATTCGTCCCGATTATCAAAAGACAGTGGCGTACAAAGTACGCCAAGCGACCAGTTATGTGAAATAAAATCTAGCGACCAGTTAAGGGTTAGACGAGGGTCAACCTGCCAAATTTCCATGGATAATGCTACGCCAATAATAAGTGAAAAGCATATATATTTAATTTCAATCAATGACGTCTACCAAAATTTGCTTGTATGAGGCAAGTGTATGAAGTGAGGGTTATACTGTTAGATTATGACAAAATATTCCACAAATTGGCACACATTCGAAGATCTGGTCTATTTCTGATATTTTGATGATATTTTCGACATGGGGGAGGGTGACCCTGATATGACTCTAGGTCCCAGGCTCATCGAAGCCAGTCAATGCGGATTTACCTGGATGTGTGTTTATTAAGCCGCTGTATGGAATGGAATACGATAGTGGGACGCAAATACGCGCCTCACGGAAATGTTGAAGTGTTATTCGAAAAAAAAAAAAAAAAAATACATGTAATCTTTGCTAACATTTAGGCCCAGTTCCACAATTGGTGGTAACCTGCACACAAGTTGACGAATGTTTTTGGCTACACTATATGAAATAGATATATGGTGAGTTACTAGTGTCTTGTGGTTACCGCTGATAGTGAAATTGGGCCTTATTGTCAAATTTCCGTTCTAAAGGATAGCTGGCAAAATACTGCTGATTTTCAGGTAAACTCTTATCTTCTGGCTCATTGACCAGTGGTGAGTAGGTTCACTTGTTGACTACATCAAATTTTTGGTTTCAAGTTTGGCACGTTCTTGGACTTTTATTCCAACAATATTCTGATTTTCAAAATTTTCTGCAAAAAATATGGAATATTTAGAGCAAGTACTGACTGCAAGTATCTCTCTTATTCAGGTAACATTATTTTATCCAAAACGTTCAGGTCCGATACAGAACGTATACCAAGCCAAAACAAGTAGGAGATCTTTAGGTTAGCAAAGTTAGATCGATTTTTTTTTCCAAAATATTTTTTGCAAAAAAATGCGAATGGTAGCTTTATGTCATTGCGGAAATATGTGACCACATCGATTGGTTGGGAGTACTGTATCAACTGTTGAAGTTTTTTGTTTGATAGTTCGAAAGTCGCACTTTGGACACATCTGTTTCCGAGCAGAAACTGTATCACGTATTGGATAAGTCATCAACTGCTTAATTCCTAATCGAGAAACTGGTTTACTCTTAATAAGTAAGTTATACACACTTATCTCAGCGAAGGTTCTGAATAAATTTTGTGTTAAACTTTCCTACTTATTTATTTATACGGATGATGATGATGATGATTATTCAGATGATGTTTTCGTAGTTTTGAACAGTTGAAGACGACCGGGCAGCATGGAGGTAAGTAACATCCTGTTTAGCATTCGGTAATCCGTTCGACAACGGTTCAATTTTTGAAATGTAACACCCGTGGTTGCATGGACGTGCGCTTTATCGGGTGTTACTTACCCTCGTTATTATTACCTATTACCATCTTGTAAATAATAATTTTAAGGCATTGAAATATCAAAACATGAGTATATGAGTGGAAAATATAATTAATATTGTTATATTAATATAAATTATACTGTGCGTTCATAATTTAGCAGATAAAAACAATAAAAGAGTGAATATTTTTCGAAAAAAAGCAGTTTTAGAGACGTAAATACAAATGCATACTATACGCTACTATACGAATGAAGACGTTAAACAAATAAAGAACATAAAATATTTTTATAAAACAAATTCTTCTTATTTTGTAAACTTTCTTGCTCCCAATCCATTATTGCTTTCGACGCATTGTCCGATGGAATGAGGCGCAAGGCGCCTTTTCGTATCTTTTTTAGTACCGCCTTGCGATTTTCTTTTACCTGAAAATGTACACTTTTTGAAGACTCCTTGTGCAATCAATTACGAATAATTTTATGGTCTTTCGATGCTCGAACCTCGAACCTTACTAGGTCATTTTAACGCAACAAACTCTATTCTAAGTTAAATATTTTATTACAAAACAATAATTCCGAACGTGCTCTATGAATTAATCTACGATAAACTCTTTTTTCCAAGTTATGACGTCATCGATGACGTAAGTACAAACCTTCGTACAACGAACTATATTATGTTTGTTGAAATTTCATACATAAAAAACTTAGGTATTTTTTCGCGAAGTAACCACAACTTACTAGGTATGATCATACAATGACGTCATGGTATCTTTTAACGGTGACAAGTGACATTTTGAAAAAAGAAATATTGACTGTTGTTTCTTTGGTTGGTTTTTTATTTGTGCTGTCTTGAGTTGTTTTTCCTAGAAAAATTATTTAAAACGTCATAAAATATACAAGTTTAACGAAACAAATACGATGTTGGCCTCTAAGGCAGGCCGCACATCAAAGAAATATGAAACGTGAAACATAAAATATGAAACAGAAAACATGCAACAATAAATCACGAAAAGCGAAACCGTTTCTTTCTTGCACACTAATCAAAGAAACAAGAATAATGTTTGCAAAGTCTTTTGGTAGTGTAGTGGAGTGGAGACTGTAGCACAAAATGGAAAGTGATGACGAGCAACTACAACTTCTATTGGGCAACTCTTCTATTATTGTCAAAAAGACAAACAAAAAAATAAAGGTAACAACGTTACTGGGTACAACCATAAAATAATGTAGTTTTTATCTGTTAGGCAACATTTTGCTAGGCTTTTTCTTGTGATTGTCTATTCGAGTACTTCTCCATGTTATACTTATACAATTCTGAATCCTCCATATCGCTCCATCACCGAAACGAACACAATATTGAATTCTTGGTCGTTATTAATTTTTTTTATGAATGTATTTATGACCAAAAGCCGTGAAACTGAAACGCGATCTATTTCATGAAACACGTTTCAAGCAACAAAAATGTTTCACGCGCATGAATCACACTTGTTTCATTGGTGGGCGGACTTGTATCTACATATTTGTTCTTATTCTATTTTCATGAAACGTGTTTCACGTTTCATGATGTTCATAAGTTCATATAAGAATGCCATTTTTCTATGATGATTGGGTCTTTCGGTATCTTGATATCGATTTTTTTAGTTATTTTCCATTTTCATGTTCAATTAATATTTACATAATGAAATCCAAGCAATTTAATGGAAAATTGAATACAGCCAAAGATTATCAACAATACCGACAAATAACGTGCAAACAACTAAAATGCCAAAACAGTTCCTAATCTCACTTTTTTTGTTCGCTTCTTTATCCAATCCAGTCGGCAATCATCTCACTTACTGGTATTAGATAAACAGAGATAGAAAATGGGGACAACGGGGTAATCATCTCAGGGAGGTATAGTTACCTATTATGGTATGTTAAACGTCATCACTGACGTTATTTTAGGGATTGGACTCAAGAAAATGTGGTATGGAGGTAACTATATGTTATAGAAAATATGGTATGATGTAACTACAAGTAAAAATGTTATGTGGTTACAGCGCGAAAAATTCCATCCTATTTATCAAAATAGAAAGGCAAATGATGACTTAAGTACAAACCCTCGTAAAACTATTTTTTTTACGCGCGTCATTTCCTTTCCATCAAACCCCACCAAAAAAAAAAACTGGCGCTCCTCAAATTTGGAGCCTAGTTGCGCCTATGAATTTACATAATAATATACCTTAAAACAAAAAGATAATACCTACATTCACTTCTCCTTTTGTTTTAATTTTACAGCGTATTAAATTGTCATTAATTCTTATACATGTGTCCAAGATAAGGAGGGCCAGTATGGGGATCTGAAAAACGGTAAAAGATACGAGGTCGCTTAAATTAGTGAAAAGTTGCGCAATTTTGTGCTCATTAAAATGACGCTTTGATATCTCTAAAATTCCGAGTGCTACCGGAGATATCCGGAAAAAACCGAAATTCGCCTAAATTGTTTTTTTTTTCCTGACCTTATTTGAAGAGATATTTCAAAATGAATGGCACTTCATCGTTGCCACTTTTTCTCCTCTACAAGATGCCACCATCAAATTCAAAATCTGACGTTTCGTCTTTCGGCCATCATCAACTTTATTTTTTTAAATACGACTCTGGATTTTTTATTCCAGATTTTAAGAATCTCTGATGTCCTAAAACCTATAACGTATCGCATTTATTCGAAATAGTTATTTATGCAACAAGTGTGTAAAGTGAACCTTTTTTCACGAATGTGAATTTTGACGCACGAGCCGTAGGCGAGTCCGACAATCACATGAGTGAAAAAAGGTGCTTTACGCACGTATTGCATACAAAATTTTTTCTACTACCAATCAACTATGTGTAAAAAAATAAATTTAGATAAATTATTTACGCACTAGTGCGTAAATTATTTTCACTTTACGCACTAGTGCGTGAAGTAATTTACCAGAAAAATAGTAATTTGACAGGTTGACATCTGTCATTGACATTACTTTACACACTAGTGTGTGAAGTGAACTACTTTACGCACTAGAGCGTGAAGATAAATTTTACGTCTTCTGAATAGTGCGTAAATTTTGAAATATCTCTTCAAATAAGGTCAGGAAAAAATAAAATCATTTTGGGCGAATTTCGGGTTTTTTCCGGATATCTCCGGTAGCACTTGGAATTTTTAAAATAATAATGCGTCATTTTAATGAGCACAAAATGGCGCAACTTTTTACTAATTTAAGCGACCTCGTATCTCTTACCATTTCTCAGATCCCTATACTGGCCCTCCTTATCTTGGACACATTGTATATGGATAATCCGGCATAGAGAAAAACTATTCATTTTTTAACTAATATAGAAAATATACTATGCAAATGCACTTCTTCCAGAAATTTTCTTGTTTGAACAAAATTGGGACACCGACGCCACAGCAGCCAGCAGTGTAACAGGCAATGTTGTCAGCTTGCCAAAATATATTGTTCAGAGGACTCATAATTTCTATATGGTGTATAAAAACACAGAGTTGTGAGTTTTCTAACTCATAAAATAAATAAATAAATAATTGAAGTATTTTCAGTTTTATTTTTATCTAAGTTTAGACGAATTAACGAGCGAATCAATAAAATACAGAAAGTTTGAAACAGGGCATTAATTTTAAACATTATGTGAATGCAAATCTGTCCAGGGTAAGTAACACCCGATAAAGAAACTCTCCGTTGCGATATCGGGTGTTACATTCAAATTTGCGAACGTGAGCCAAATGGGTGTTACTTACCTCCATGCGACCGGGCACCTGTTTGTTCTCTAATTTGCGGGCGCAATTTGGTTGTTAAAGCCCTCAGCTGCGATTCGTGGTTTAATTTCCATGCGGCGGGCCGTAAAGACCCTAATTGCTCCCTTGGTACATTATAGTAATTTAAGTATTAAGAGCGGTAAGTGTCATTTACCGCCCGAGAGTGTAGCGGAGGTCTTCAATATTCGAGCTTGTTAGCGACACTTAACGCCCAAAACACTTATTACGTTTTATGCACATCGGACTCTTCCAGTTCAAAAATAAAATAACTATACCTATATAGAGTGAGTTTTAAGTATGAAACGTCTCAATTATCTCGAAAACGGCTTGCACGATTTTTATGATTTTTGGTTTGAAAAAGTATTGTAAAATGGCCGATAATATAATAGTATTTACATGGTTGTCAAATCTTTCGTTTTTCGGGAAATATGAAAAACTTCGTTTTTTCGTATAGATCACCCTGTATAATATGTAATTTCTGGGTTCTGCGAAAAATTATAGACATATTTCATGTACAATGTCATGTACCTATCTTCAACTGTTTCGGAATTATTGACAGTTGAAAATAGACTTTATTTTCAACTGTCTATGTAATATTGACATTACAGACTTTTTGAAATCTTGAAACTCTCACATTTCTGTACTTTGACATTTTATCGGGACTGCAATGTATATGCCTGCCTAGGCAGGCATATCCGTTTCCGTCCCGATTTCCCTGCTTGTTTTTTTGTCAAAATTGATGACATCGACAAAAAAAAAGTGAAAGATGATTTTTTCTAAGACCAATTCACACTATAAAACTCTTTTCCTCAGAAATTGAGAGTTGAAAATAAAATAGTATAAAAATCTGTTTTTTTTTTAAAGATAAGAGTCAAAATGACATTATGTTGGCAACACAATGTAAAATTGTCAATGCTTTCAAATTTTTTATGTAGAAAAGGCTTGTGTTGCCAACATAGTTACTAAATTTTTGACTTGGGGAATTATCTTTAAAAAAAAAACAGTCTTTACAAACCTCGACGAAAAACTTCATTGCTGTCTCGAGGTTTAGTTTATCTCGACGCTACGCGTCTCGATAAACTATATAACCTCTTGACTCTCAATGAAGCATTTTCCGTCTCGGATTGTAATACAGTAATACAGAATAACCCTCGAACATTGATGAATACCCGAAAATTTTACAACTTTTTCAAGCTTGTTGCTTATAAAAAGCAGACCTCCGCTAACGTGTCAGTTTACCGGTTTTCATATAATATAGGTAACTTCGTTTTTTTAAATAGGAATACCACTTTATTTTCATTGCAAATTCAGGGCTCTATTGTTATTGAAACCTCTTGATATCATGTCCCTATTTCACACGGTTTCTGAAATATTGCAGCACAGCCCTTTTGTTCAAAAGTAGGAACGGTCAAATTTTTAGAACGACTAAAAATAAGATTACATTTTCTGGGGGTCAGTTCGAGAAAATATTAACACTGAAGATAAAGTAAATGTCAGATCAAAAAAAAAAAAAATTAATTCATCCAATTATTAAGTAATAATTCATTTTTAGACAACAACAATTATAAAAAATTGGAAAAACATGACATCTTCACTCGTAATTGGGTATCTAAACATTTGACAACATAGCACAAAAAAGAATGGTGGTTGAAAATAAAATGTTCACAAACGTCGAATATGCAGATACTTGTTAAGGCAGAATTGTTACAAAATGCTCATTTAGCCGCCTAATTCACAAGGGAAAGATTTCCCAATAGAAGGGCACCCACCCGATGAAAGAACATTGTGCCCGTTTCACAAAGATTGCGTGATATGGGAAGTGTAATTTTTTTTTCTCTTGAATGTTCAGTGCAAAAACGTCATTGAGTGCAATTCACAACTTAATAAAACGGCACATTTTTTATTTTTACTGGAAAAGTGATAAAAATGCAAATTATTATTTACATTATTTGAAAGCGAATGATGTCACCAAGAAGGACAGCTTCCCTCTTCCGAGGATAGACGATACATTAACAACTCTATCGGGCTCCAAATCGTTTTCCACCTTGGATCTTGCGGGTGGATACTGGCAAGTGGCAATACACAAAGGTGACAAAGAGAAAACTGCCTTTAGTACCGGAAGCGGGTTATACCAGTTTAATGTAATGTTTTTCGGATTGTGTAATGTTCCCGCTACGTTTGAGCGACTGATGCATCTAGTTTTGCGAGGTCTCACATGGAGAACTTGCCTGGTATATTTAGATGATGTCATGATCATGGGAAATTCGTTCCAAGAACCTCTCAATAACCTGAAAGAAGTTTTGGACGGCTTCCGGAATGCAGCAACTTAAAACTCAATCGAAATAAGTGTTTTCTATTTCAAAAGAAAGTGGAATTCTTAGGTCACGTGGTATCTGAAAATGACATACAAGTTATGGAAGGAAAGATAGATGCTGTCAGGTATTGGAAAACCACGCGACAAACGTGAACTGGGTTTTCTAGGATTATGTTCTTATTATCGAAGATTTGTATAAAGATTCGCTAATGTAGCTACTCTGCTCCATCGATCAACGGAAGAAAAATCAACATTAAATTGGACCTAAGAATGCGATTCCGCATTTAGAAAATTAAAAGGAGCATTATGTACAGGCCCAGTGTTATCCTATCCCGATCAGAAAGGCATGTTGATTTTGGACACAGATGCAAGTAACACAAGTATTGGAGCTATCCTTTTACAAATCCAAAATTCACAAGAGCATGTCGTAGAGTAGAGCATAACCTTATCAAAGCTGGAACGAAATTATTGTGTCACCTGAAGAGAGTTGCCATGGTAAAAGTAGTCAACCATTTCGATAGGTACCTCTACGGACGTAAGTTTCTAATTCGAACAGATCGCGCCGCTCTTGAATGGCTTCTAGAAATGAAAACTCCCGAAGGACAGCTTGCTAGATGGATTGAGAAATTGCAGCAATACGATTTTCAAATAAAACATCGACCTGAATATCTGCATAAAAATGCTGATGCTCTGTCTAGACTGCAAGCATTGTCAAAGAATCGACATGCATGAGAAAAACACTGGTCCGGCTGTGAGAAGAACGGATCTGATCTCTGATGATAAATCGACTACCAAACAAACGAAAGCAGATCAAGAAGCAGACCAGGACATCGGACAATTTCTATATCTTAAAGAAAATGATGAATATAGGCCAGAATGGAGGGAAGTATCGAACAAGAGTTTGATTTACGAGGCGTTGTGGACTCAGTGGAACTCTCTGGTTGTAGAAAACGGTTTACTGAAAAGAATTTGGGAAAGTGCCGATGGAAAATCTACTAAGAGCCAACTGGTTATACCAAAAGATCGAGTAGAAAATGTATTAGAGGAAATACATGACGGAACTTCAGGGACACATCGTGGAGTTAACAAGACTTTGGACAAAATTCGGGAACGTTTTGGGTTCACTATCATGAAGACGTTGAAAACAAGTTCCGAAAATGCGACATCTGTACTACCAGTGAAGGCCCTAAACTAAGATCTCGGGGGCCCATGAAACAGTAGAATGTCGTTCTCTCATTTGAACGAATAGCGATAGATGTTGCCGGACCGTTCCCTGAGTCAGAGCGTGGTAACAAATATATCTTGGTTATCATGGATTACTTCAGTAAATGGCCAGAAGTTTTCGCTATTCCCAATCAAGAAGCCATCACGATTGCCCAAGGTGCTAGTGGACAAAGTTTTCAGTCGTCATGGTGTGCTACTGGAGTTGCATTCAGATCAGGGACGAAACTTCGAATCTGCCATCTTTAAGAAAATTTATGAGATCATGAGCATTCGTAAGAAAAGAACAACACCTTGACATCCACAGTCTGATGGCATGGTAGAACGATTTAATAAGTCCATAGAGGAACACCAGACAAAAGTGGTCGCAAAGAACCAGCGAGATTGGGACAAACACTTGCCTTTATTTTTAATGCACAGACGAAGCAGCTCTTCACGAGTCAACAGGTGAAAGTCCAGCTAGAATCATTTTTGGAAGGGAATTCAGGTTACCTTGCGATCTGATGTTTGGAATACGTGAAGAAGAAGAAAAAAAAAAAGAAATTCGAGATTATGCCGACGAACTAAGGGCACGACTTCTGGGGATACATGATTTTGTTCGGGAGCATATTCTGCTGGCCAGTGACCGAATGAAGACCAGATACGACTTGAAAGCCAATTCAGCCAGATTTCAAGAAGGTGTTCTAGTGTGGCTGTATGATCCAGCAAGAAAGAAAGGAGTGTCGCCGAAATTGTCTTCAGCATGGGAAGGATCCTACAGAAAAATCAAGAGGATCAATGATGTGGTTTATCGATTTCAGCGCAAAACCAGGAGTAAGATGAAAGTTATACATTTGGACAGATTGACGAAATATCATGGGTGCGAACCTTAAGAGGAGGGCAGTGTGGCGCGTTCGCCAGCATGTATAGAATCTAACTTGGAATCTAGAAAGTACTGCTTTATTTGGGCAAAAAGTTTATCGCGTTTAATCGGGATTCTACACGAATAGATTGCGGATATATAAAGGCCGGTATTAGTTAGTTGTTTTAAGTTTATGATTGACTGTGATATGATTTAGATAGTTATTATGGTTAAGAGTTGTAAAGAGTTTAGTTGTTTGAGTTAATTAGTGAAGTAATTAGTGTCAGAGTGTGTAGTTTTTTGGAATAAACGAACCCAAGATTTCTGTCATGCACCCCAGAGCCGTGACAATATTTTATATTTTTCCTGTATCTAAAGGCTAAAAAAGAAGTCCTTTATTTTCCTGTAATCTTTTTCTTTTGGTAGCCCAAATGGGTCATGGGTATAGCTGCTTCCAACTATCTAGATAATCTAGTGAAATAGAACAAAATGGATTTAAAGCCCCTTAAAATTTGGATGAAGTCTTGTCCAAAATTCTTCTAGTTGCGTTAAGATAAATGCAATAAACTAAAAGGCACTATATTCTTTAAACCAGTCAGAATTTAAGTTAATTTTAGCCATAAACTGATAAAAATATCAAACATTTAAGCAACAATAAATAACCTATTCTCCAGGGTAAACACTTTAACTGGCAAAATGCCTCTCGCACGAAATTATTCCGCATTAAATTCCAGCAAATCAAGCATAGCGCGGAAATAGGTCTCTATTTACATATTATTCAACATAAAGGACTTAGAAGGCGTTTCAGACCAATTAAAGGCAAATAGCAGGACATTTTGCAGACACATAGAAGGACATTTAGGACATTTTGCAGGAAAATTAACCTTTTCCTCCAGAAATAATATAGCAGCTGAAGCAGGGAGCGTTAAAAGATAAATTGCTTAGATGCTTTAAGCAAACTTGGGCGTTATCTGCCACCTCCGAGATATTGTAGCTGGATATTGTTTGATTTATGTAGTTAAATTTGACAGAAGAATTTTTTTATCTCCATGTCGGTTTACCTTTTTTGAACTCTGTACTAAAACTCTATTCGGTCATTTGAAAATCCTAAACTAAATGTTATCACTTCCAGACACAAGCATTTTATCTTACTCCAACCAAAGTAGTAAACTATTTGCCCAAACCAAAAATAGAGAAGTTATCCGATTTTTCACAGGTGATTTAGCATTTCCCTCTTGGGAACGAATAATATATTTTCGGCAACCAGGCCCAGGATTAAAGCGGGAATCGCTCCGACGCCACTTGAAATCCATTAACTGCGCTCACTACCAATTATTTGGATAATCAATTGGGGCCTGTAATTAAGTTAAGTACAGGGATTCGGGCTCTGTGGAGAAATTTCGCCTCTTCTGTTGAATGAGTTTAAATTTGAACAATTTGCGATCGTCCATTTTGTTGCGAGAAACTCCGGAATGATTTATTTTCAACACTGCTTGCATATAATTTCAAAAACTTACTCCAACAGCACAGGTTTCTTAAGCAAAAAGAATATGACTGCGGCTGCGTTATAATTTATAATGCATGTTTCAAACCGAAGCCCGTAATAAACCCACGTAAAAACTTTTTCCCAACAATGGAGCTTATAAAAGTTTTGAGGCAAAGTAATTTAAAACCGGGAATGCCTTACAAAAGGAAACAATGACACTGTTTTCTATTTAAGATTCATAATGGCTTTCTATAGTAAGAAGACGTCTTTATTAAACCCAAACAGTACAGGCAAGGTTTTAAATGAATATTTTTGTATCTTTTTTTGGCGGAAAAAGTTATAACAAGTAAAATATTAACCCTTTAATTAAAATTATAATGTAAAGTATTCTATTTTGTAGATGGATAATGGAGCAATGCTTGAATTACCAACAAAAAAAAAATATATTGTAGGTGGGTTTTTTTTTTAATTCACACTACACCGGAGGCAAATGATACTTGCCAGTCGAGGACGTAGTTTCTGCCCGAACGACAGCAAGGGCTGGCAAAATAGTCCGAGATTGGTCAAGAACAAACACTGCATCCCGAGTTCTATATCATATTTGTTCTAATTCAATTTCTCTCAAATTCAGAAAAAAAAAATATATATATTTTTATGTAGTTACATTCAACGCCCAAACGTCTACCCTTTTTACCATAAAAACCAAATAATACCTAGGGCAAACTAGCAGTTATGTCAGTTTTTCTCGCATCCTGGATAAAATATTCCAGACGTATAAACAAGTCGGATGCAGGAAAATTTCCATAGAATGAGCATTCGGTGTCGCGTTGTATATTATAAAAGTGCGGGATAAAAATTCTGTTGTAGCCGTTTTACCACGTAAATTTAAAATATTGCCTGGGGACGTTTCTTGACTGTCCCGTCCGTTTTGCAAGGGAGTTTTACAGCTCCACTGGTTTACATACGGAGATAGGGCCATCAAGAGTTTTTTTTTTTTTTAAACTGTCGATTTTTTTATGTTTATGTTAGTTTATTTTACAATTAATTCTGGAAACATCCAGGAGTACCTGATTCCCCGAGCCTCAATTCCTAACTTCTTATTCTCAATTTATATTGTTGCGTATACAGATTCGTCGATAAGTTAGACTAGACTACTCTTCACATTTTTTTAAAAAACAGAAACATGACTATGTCAGAAATAATTGGAAATTAAAAGGCACATTTTGTATTTTATGAGAGGATTACGAATCTTTTCATATGCACCGAGGGAAAAAAAGACTGTTATAACTAAAAAAATAGTAATTGTCACTAAGGAGTGTGCATAAAGTAGAGGACAGCTCCGGCATGTAGTTATACTAACCAATTTAACCCGTAACTGGTGAGTTGGGGTTTCTCAAACCCCACAGATTTTAAAAATCTTTAAGTACAAATTGGGGTTTGGGTAACCCCACCTCACTTTGAGTCGTTTGGATTAGTTTGGGTTAATCGCTCTCCAAAAAGTTTACTTGAAATACAATTTTGTTAGAACTTTGTTCCTTGAATGTTTTTCAAAGATTTTCAGCCACTTTTCCGCCATTTTGTATTTTTTATGCTATATTTTCAGTTTGTTTACTTCTAGCAATTAGAAATAAGTTTTGATATGCGTTTTGTGCAGTCCCACAGTAAAATTTAATAATTCCCAAAATATTTGTTTTCTTTTTGTTGAAAGTATGTATCTTCGGGTTCCTAAGGGACAAATTTTACCCAAAAGTGAATAACATACACGTTTTTTTATTTTGAATTAGCAGAATCGCCTTTTTCATTTGGGGTTTGGCAAACCCCACCTCACCGGTTATGTAAAAAAAATGACCTCACCAGTTACGGGTTAAGTTAGTTGGTGATCGAATAACCTTCATAGTTGTACCAAATATGCTCTTAGTTATTTCCACTTTAGGAGTGGCTGCAACAACCAATATTTTTAAGTTGCCTCACTATATAAATTGGTTGAATAGACCTGAATTTGTTTGAAAATAACCAATATTTGGTCTGCAACAAAAAATTGTCTAGGCTAACTTAACTAATATTTTTAGTTAGCAGAATCAATATTCCGGGTTAAATCAACTGATGTCTGTAGTAAATTTTAGGTGGTAGACGCTTTTTACTCATTGGGCGTCGACCGGTGAGATACCACCATGCCAGAATTGAGTAGCGCAAAGTGGTATCACCACGTTCCGCTACTGCGCTGGCAGTCCGGTTCCAACAATGAGTAACAGATCGCATGATGGCGCCTCCAGGATCAAAATATTCCGGAGGTAAAATACCCGACTACTCGGATCTCCGGGCGTCGGGTGATCCTGGGGGTCCTTCATGCAAAGATATAAAGACAAGATCAAAAACTCAACTCAGAATTGATTTTAGCAATATAAGAGGAATAAGTACAAATATGAATTCAGTTCACCAACATCTTGAAGAACAAAGACCTGACATCCTTGTTCTCACTGAAACTAAAATCAGTTCTGCAACACCTATTGTGAACTATCTTTATCCCGGCTATGACCTACATCACCGATTTCGACATAATTTTGGGATCTGTGTGTACATTAAAAATTACCTTTCATGTCATCGAGAGGAGAAGCTAGAACCAGCGAACCTTGATATCATATGGCTAAAATTCACCTCAAAGTCATCGACCAAGTTTATCTGCTGCCTCTACCGACCGCCAAGTAACACCGATTACCAAAACTTTTTCGCGACATTATCCGAAAGCTGTGATAGTATACAGTCAAATTATCCACAGGCGGAAATTGTCTTTTTAGGCGATTTCAACGTCCACAATATACCCTGGCTGAAACACCACAACAAAACAGATAACGAAGGCAGAGAAGCAGAAGCTTTTGCCATAAGTTGTGGTCTAACGCAGCTTGTCGATGAACCTACCCGTATCTCAGAAAGGGGCGAATTTGCAGCGCTTTTAGACTTGTTCCTAACCACCAATCCTGACTCGTACACAATTCAAGTAGATGCTCCACTTGGTTCGTCCGATCATAAACTTATAATAACAAAGTGCGAAATGCTCATCCCACCAAGCCTACAACCAGTTCCTCGTAAAATGTGGCACTATAAATCGGCAAAATGGAATGACCTAAAACAGTATTACCTGGATTTTCCATGGCAAGAGGTTTACTTTAAAACAGCTGATCCCACTATTTGCTGTAATGAAATAACACAAGTAATCTTATCTGGAATGGACGCATATATCCCACATACAACTAAACGTAGAGCTAATGCAAAACCTTGGTTCAACAGCCAGTGTCAAACGGCTGTACAGAAAAAACACAGAGCATATAACCTTTGGAAACGACAACAAACCGCTCAAAACCACACAGAATTTATAGAAGCCAGAAATAGTTGCAAAATTACTATTGACTCCGCTAAAGAAACATACAATCAAAGAATAAAAAACAGGTTGCTGAATTGTCCAAGTAGTTCTAGGTCTTTTTGGTCTCTTGCAAAAGCTGTTGGATCTAACTTCACCAAGTCATCCATACACCACTTACAGATAAAAATAATCACTTAGCCACAACATCAGAGGAAAAAGCCAATATGCTTGCCCAAATGTTTTCCTCCAACTCCAACCTAACAGTGCCAAACGGAAAAACTCCACCGTTCATTGAAAGGGTTTCCCATAGTATGCCAGAGGTACCCTTTTGTCACAGAGAAATACGAAAATCCCTAAAAAAGCTAGATACAAACAAAGCAATGGGTCCGGATGGCATTCCCGCAATAGTACTCAAAAATTGCGCCAACGAACTCACCCCAACTTTCGCAAAATTATTCAATTTGTCTTACAGGCAAGGAGTATATCCATCATCATGGAAGTCTGCCGCAGTACAACCCATTCCAAAGAAAGGAAAAAAGACAGATTCGTTAAACTATAGACCAATTGCTCTACTTCCGGTGATATCAAAAGTAATGGAAAGAGTTGTGAACAATCACCTAACCAAGTACTTGGAAAAGTACAAAATTATCAACGATAAGCAATACGGATTTCGAAAATATAGGTCAACTGGCGATTTACTTACATACGTCACTCACTTATGGCAGAAAGCGATTGAGTTGCGGGGTGAAACAAGAACAATTGCCTTAGATATATCTAAAGCATTCGACAAAGTTTGGCATGAAAATCTGCTCAACAAGCTCAAAGCAATGGGATTATCGCCGAAACTTTGCACTTGGCTTGAAAATTACCTAAAGGACAGATCCATTTATGTTGCACTGGATGGCCAGAACTCCAACTCTTACCAAATAAATGCTGGTGTGCCACGGGGAGCAATCCTTTCGCCAACTCTTTTCCTGATTTACATAAATGACCTCATAGATAAAACAGTAAATCCACTTTATTGCTTTGCAGACGATGGCAATGTAGTCTCCTCACTCATACCACCCACAGGTCTTTCCGCACGTGAATTCCATCATCTTAGACTAACTCAAATATCGCAGATAAATAACGACCTGCAGATAATAGAGGACTGGGGTAACAAAAACCTTGTACAGTTCAACGCGCAGAAAACCCAAGCAGCTCTGTTTTCAAAAAAGACCAGCACCGGTGAGCCAAACATCATGCTATCTGGAAGTGCTGTCACATTACAGAGTCAGTTGAACATCTTGGGAGTTACTGCAGAGACCAACATGTCTTGGCACAGTCACGTGGCAGATATTGCTAAAAGGGCATCCCAAAAGCTGGGGTTGCTATTTCGTACAAGACATCTGTACACACCAAGCCAATTGCTGACACTCTACAAAGCCCAGATTCGACCAACTATGGAGTACTGCTCACATATATGGAGTGCAGCACCCAAACATACCTTAATGCTTTTGAATACCGTGCAAAAACGAGCTATCAAGCTGATCAATGACCCCGCACTTACTCGTAACTTGGATGGTCTCGAACATCGCAGATCTGTGGGCGATTTATCTCTCTTCTACAGGTACTATCACGGAAAATGCTCTGAAGAGTTGGCACGTATGATTCCACCGAGAGTAGCACCTACCAGGCGAACCCGTCAAACAGACGGTAACCATGAATTTACTGTCAAACTAGAGGCACCAAGAACATCATTATATCAGAATTCATATCTCTGGAGAACAGCATCGCTGTGGAATAAACTCCCTGCGACGGTTTTCCCTGCAGGTTACAACCTGAACCGTTTCAAGACCAACATACACCGACATTTCCGCGCACTTGCCGCTTCTCGAGCGTGATAGGACATTTCCTTGCGAGTGCGCATATCCGTAAAAAAAAAAAAAAAAAAAAAAAAAAAAAATGCTTAGTAGTGGTAGCTAATATGATTTGCTAAAAAAAGGAAGCGGTTAATAATAAAGAGAACTTAATCGTATGCTTGGAACATATTTATTACTAAGGAAAGCAATGGTTGTATATTACAGACATGATTATACTAGTAACATTGTAAAATGAATAGAGATTCTTAAATAAAACACACATTGAAAATCTACTTCAAAAACTAAAAATAACATTGGCCGCGTTCACCAGATACAAACGTTGGTAAGCGGTTTGTGATTGTTCTGCTGAACGCTACGTTGAATTTGTGTTAAAATCAAACATGTTTTGCAAACGGTTGTCATTTTTGCAAGCATAGTTTCAGAGTGTTTATAATTTTCAACACTGTGTTTTGTGTGGTGACCTGTCATTCAGAAGGTGACGTTCTATCATTGAAAAGTTGAATCGTTCAGCAGAACCAAGAGTTCACTCAACATGTTCTGTTGGTATTTGTAAACTGTTTACAATTTGTTTTGGTTCTGGTGAACGTAGCCATTGATCTTTTTGTTTCACTGAAACCTAACCTGATACCGATAACATTGAACTTTTTATTTTACGAAACCTAACCTAACAAATAGTAATTTTATCTTCCTCGCATGAAAGTTATGCATAGTAAAGAAAAAAATCCATTCTTTGAAACTCATTTTTTTTTTTTTAAATCCTTCAAAGAAGTATGCCGAACACTTTAATGGCCGGTATTATAAAACACTGAACCGATAGTTGAGTTTCAACCTTCGGTTGACTCCATGCAAATTGATAGGATTCAACCGAAGTTGAAACTCAGCCATCGGTTCAGTGTTTTATAATACCGGCCCTAAGTCAGTCAGAAAACAACGTCTTTTACCAAAATGATATTTTATTCTTATAATTTTTTTTTTTGTCCCTAAATGAAACTGAAGGAAATAATAACTGTTCACCTTCTTACCCTGAAACGCACTTAAACAGGAGCCATATTTCACTCGCACAAAACTTTTTTATATTTATACTGATACTACTGCTGCTGCTCAGCGGTGTCCATTTTGTTTGATTTTTTTAAAGATTCACGATTTGAGCGCGTGCCTACCTACCGCATCATCACATCAAGCTCGCAGTCGGCCACTCGATGTGGAATGAACTCGAATGAAGCCGAAGCCGGAACAGCCAAAAAGATCGGCACGAATTTTGCAAAAGCTTGGCGTCCCATTGGCCAACGGAATCTCACGAACATTCTACTACCGAATGCTAGTCGTTGCAACTAGATTTCCGTTTGCTCAACTAATTATTTCGGTTATTTTTTATCTGCTTTTTTATAGAACCCAACCCCTTAGTTAATACAACATGTTGCTGGTTTAGTAAAAAAGTTTTTTCCAGGCTATAATGCCGGCATTATAGCCCGGAAAAAACTTTTTTACTAGATACTCCAGTTACATTAGGCCAAAAAAAGCAGCATCTGCTGAAAAAATCCGAGTGAGCCTAAATTTTGTCTACACCTTTATTTTACCTCAAGAAATAATGTCTTAAAAGTCCCCATCAATATCGCGCTTGCGTTTTCAGATATTCAAGGTCAAAAGTCATGAACGTCATTGAGGCTGTGGTCCGAATATAACCAGGGTTGTGGTTTCGCGGTCCAAAAGTAATCAAATTACACTGGTTCCTGGAAAAGTGGTTACTTTTGGACCTCGGTTGCCTGAAATCTGGTTAACCAAATTTCAAAATACCTACCGGCCATCAAATGTCGGTTCTGTTGGTTTTATCTGTAATTTCTGTCAATAATTTTTTATTTATTATTAGCGTTCCCCAAGTAACCGGAATTTTCAGTAACCATCTGTCAACCGATTCGGTTAGTTTGGTCAATGTTTGGTTATATTCGGACCATAGCCCTAATAACGATTGACTGCCAAATCAATGACATTTGCTTCATTGGTTATCTGTCAACTATGTTCGACCGGTTAATCGCATTCAATCGATGTAAGTCAGTTTAAATCTAGTTGGCAAGAATTATAGACGTTTCGTTTTGTGATTTAATTACCCATCGCGATGGATGAGTCTTGTTTTATTTGCAGTCAATTACTTTCGAAAGGTGTTATCGTGACTGTAAAACACGGTAAAGATGCTTTGAGAGACGCAAGTGCGGAAAGAGAAGATGAACATGCAGCATGCAGAACGTTTAAGGGATACAGATTCGGTAAGAGTACAAAAAAACTGTCGCAAGGAGTATACATAGTAGCATCTAAAAGTCATTTCATTTTTCTCGACAGAAGTGTGGTGACTTACTTACCCTGCACTTGAATCGCATATTAGGCTGACAATACTTTGCGTGGGTTCCCTCACTATCGGGATCGCTTTAGGCGACCAGTGGACGAGCCTCCTAGTATTGTTGGTGCGTGCTGCTTACGAGCACGAAGAAAGAAAAGAGAGATCCAACGATTAAATCCTCCGGGCGCGAAATAAGGTTTTCGGAAAACCCAGTTCGTCGTAAGGGAAACCCGCATCAATCCTCGAATTGGAGGTTGGTGTCCTAGGGGAGTAGCATAGTGTCATCTAAAAGACGACGAGATGACGATGCTGCCGGTACATCTCACTATTTTCTTCGCAAAACACGCTCTAGCTTAGGATCTTATGGTTTAAAAACTTTGTGTTTTTTTTTTGTGGTGAAGAAGCCAACGAGGAAACAGACAAAAAAAACTAAGAAATATCAATGTATAATATACAAGTTTGACAATGAGCGGAGAACCACGCAACTTCCTCTAACAACACCAATCTTTTAATTAAAAAGATCTGTAGGGTCATGGTGGCTTAGTTGGTTAGAGCGTAGCACCGACAATGCTGAGGACGCGGGTTCGAATCCCGCCTAGGACCAAAATTTTCAATCCTCCAATTTTCCTTGGCTTTCTTTTCAGACACAAACTGTGACCAAAATTATTAGAGAAGACATTCGTTTCATGACTGTTGATTGTCAATCTTATCGTCCTCCCACTAGAATGTTTCATAATCTTAACGAAAACATCCCACAGACCTTTTCCTACTTTATTGAAGAATTATTTCTGAAAAACAGAAAAGGCAAAACTGACCATCTTAAGTGTAAGTGTATTGTACTGTATGAACTTGTTGCTGTCTATCATCCACAATCAGATATTCTATCATTTGAAACTGGTGCTCTTATTCAGTATTCAGCAGACAATGCAGATATCAATGTCTACACAATAGACGGCCACAACACGCTTCACATTATGGCGCTTGTTAAAATAGTAACACCAAGCAGCGCCGTTGCTTCTGAAGAATCCATGAAGAAATATACCACGATGTAACGGTCAACCGATCGATCGGTACCAAAATAAACGGCCTCTCGATGAAACGGGGGACGGATGATGACGTAATCTTTACGGTCAGTTGGTGATGCGCAAAACGTTCCCTGCTCGGGCGCCAAATTTGTAACGGGTTTTTCTAGGTTTTTCCTTGAGCTGTGGCGGCTTAACAGTCGGTATTTATCTTTTGATTAATCCAGCGGTAATCTCGAGAGCCACCCTCAAGATTATAGTGGTTGAGGGCCCACCAGCACCAGGTAGCTTGTTACAGTAAAGAAAGAAAAACCAGAGGTCAATGCGCAGATAAAGGAATAAAACAACTATGGGTAGATAATCGAAGAATAATTCATGTACTACTCATTGTGTAATAACAGAGGAAAAGAAAATGAAAACTCAAATATGTTTGATAAAACCTTAACCAAATTGTTCCTAATTTATAACAGCTCCTCATAGAGCAATAGTGTACGGGTGAAGAGAGAGTGCGAGAGAGAGACTGGTCATGTATGCGGTCGTCAAGGTATTACGGTACGGATATTAGCGTAAAAGCGGAAAGCGGTAAGTAAATATGTATGGCCGGCGGTTGTACGTCCCCGAAAGTTTCTAGCGACAAATTCGGAATCACGTGTCTCAGCGGGGTAGAAAGTATAACTGATCTATGTCCGTACGTTCAACCAGGACATAAGGATCCAACTCTTTTCGATACGGGGCGTGGTATTTCGGAGCCAGAACTGAACGCTACAAATGTTAACACCAAATACATTATGGGCCGATGCTGTTTAATGTTAACATTTGTACGTCGTGGAAGAGGAGACAGATTACGAGAATGAAGATCGCACATCCTACATCTAAAAGTCACAACAAGAAAGTTCATGGATTAGGCCTTCAGTAAAAATACAATGTAAAAAAACGCGCCACTCCAGAGGTAAGATGCAAACCTCTGGAGTGGTGTGGAAACGGGTGCTACCCTCTGTTTTCCTGGCGTATCAGGTGGAAACCGGTTGGTACGACGTAAAATAGGTGAATAACATTTTTTGAAGAGAATTTCTCAATATTTTTGGGCAAAATAGTCGTAGGAAATACCGAAAGCAAAATATTTAAGAAACTCATTTTTGTGATATTTGACCTTGAATATCTTGGAACGCAAACAAGATATCGGTGGGGACTTTCAATGCATTAATTTTTGAGGTAAAATAAAGGTGTAGACAAAATTTAGGCTCACTCGGATTTTTTCAGTAGATGAATCCTTGTATGACTGTACTAAGATTTGACCGGCCGTGAAAGCCTTCATTCTTTATGTTGCTGGTTGCAACAATTACAATGATAGTGGTGGTTACCAAAATGTTCAGAGTAGTAGTGTATGATGCTGCGTTCACCATCCTCCGACGCCTCCGACGCCTCCGACGCCTCCGACGCCTCCGACGCCTCCGACGCCTCCGTGACGTCTGCGCATGCGCCAACCAGGGCGTCGCGACGCCGCGACGTCATCAGTCAGCTGGCATCTGTCAATGTCATCTGTCAATGTCAGCTCTCAATGTCACCTGTCAATGTCACCTATCAATGTCACCTGTCAATGTCAGTCACCTGTCAATGTCATTCACCCGTCAATGTCAGTCACCTGTCAGTGGTCTGTCAATGTCAGTAAGCTGTCAATGTCAGCTGTCAATGTCATCTAACCCAATCTACCTGAACTACTCCAACTTACCCGCTCTCTGATGCGCCATCTATAAACCCCGTATAACATTACACCTATGTGTATTTTTTATATTTCTACATGTATTATACAGATGAAAAAATACGTGAATTTATGCATACATGAAGAAATATAAAGAAAATAGACAGATGGGCTTAAGAAAAAAAAAATACTAACCTCAAACAATTTTTTATTTAAAAACATACATTTTTTAAGACTCAACTATTTCAAAAAGCGATATTTGGTTTGGTTGTCCTACATCCTTCTGGCCTCTGTATATTATTGAATATTTTCCATCCATAAACTGCTCAATTTGATCTTCCAATGATTTGGTGGTACGTTTTGGAAGAAACACCGCCTTATCGTCAAGTTCTATGAGGATGCTCGGTCCGAATTTACTTTGGGTTTTTTTAGCAGAAAATATTGGGTACTTTCTGCCAGGCTCCATGTCTTGTAATTTCACAAGTGTTTTTTGATCCTTGAAGAGGCAGGTCTCGTTGATTGATTTCAAATCCATATCTAAAAAAATATTCTGTAGGTATTGATATTAGTATATGAAAGATTTACTTACTTGTTAAAAAAAAAATGTGCAATAATTAATAATTTTAATGTTCGCTGTTGTCGAGTTCAAGCAAGACTGAAGCTCGAGTATCATAAAAACCGATTTAAACCTCAACGTACATAAAATAATAATTATTTCAGCAGTGTTTGTTTATCTTACAATGGCCTTCACACGGTTCCCAGTACCACAATCGGACAAAACGCGTCGCAAAATATATTTATCATACCAAGGTCGTAAGACGTAAACAACGCCGGTTTCACGGAAAATGCAATATCCAATTAGCAAACTTTCGCAGACTAAACTAGTAGACTAAACAATAAATCCTGTGCTGAAATTTTTATTAGTAAATTGATAATAATAATTGCTTATACTGAGAAGAGTCCATCACGACTTCATAAGGAAGGTATTTATGTTTATTTGGATTGCTTAGAACAGAGAACATCACTTTCCTGCTAGGTATTAGCAACAAAATCAAGCATATGAACCTATAAAAGTTGTGTTGTATATTTTTGTTGGTGATTACTATTAATATCAATATTTCTAGTATGGTAAAGTGCTGTTCTGTGTTTTTTGATGATTGATTGATTGTTGATTGACGATTCAAAGTTTATTCTCCTTGGCGTCAATATAACTAGAACAAACAAGTTTGCGCTTCAATTCGACCGCAGCCAGTTGGAGAGGCAGCAGCATAGCAGCAGCAACAACAGCATTCAATACTAATTTTAGTTTATTGTGAGTGATTGTGTCGGTTTCGAAAAAACAGTAAGTACTATTTTCAAATATCAAAGTAATTTTTTTGATTGAAATTTATTTCCAATAGTTTTTTTTTTTAACAACTTGAGTTTCCTTTTTCACTTACATTTACACATAATTCAAATACTTTTTTCTAAAATTTAGGTAGGTACTTTAACTAATTTAAACTGGTTTTATTTTTTCATTCATTTTAAAACAAACCTCCATAAACAGCGGATTTTTAATTTCGTGAATATCTGCTTCAGGAAATGTTTAGCTGCGATTTCTGTACCAAATCGTTCCCCAGGAGGGATAACCTGAAACGTCATGGAGATTGCCGAACATCTGCCAGGATCCCACCACATGTGGTGGGATTTTCAAATCGGAGGGGGCTCTCCAACGCCACCTTCAAGAAAAACACCCAGCCCCGAGAGCCCCCAAACAAAATGCTGGAGATCCTGCCACCCCCATGACGAAGCAAGCGAGACTTGACCAAGTTGCCGGTAAGTTAAAATTGAATAATTTTTTTTTTCTTTTAAAATCTAATTTAATTGTTTTCAGGACCATCAACATCAGCTACACGCCGGTGCGAGGACTGCGATTTGGAGATTCCAATCAGTCAATGGGCTGGACATCTCCGGAGTATTCGAAACCGAGCAAACACCTGCGTAGAGCAGGAGGAAGACGTCAGCCTTGTCAGAACAACATTCAGGAACCGAATTGCAACATACCGGCTTTCATCGAAACAGGACCCTACCAGCGTAAAGCACTTTCTAGAACATCTTCAACAGAAATTCGTCAAGCTGGTAGGGGATATGGTCAATAAATTTGGCCATATCAAAGTCGGTGTGGAACTTTTCGGTCGCTTCCTCCTGCAGGCGAAAGAGCAAGAAGAGGTCAAGTCGTTCAACGTCAAATTCCGACTGGTGAGTGATGGTGCAGATCTGGGGGAGCTGTTCAAGTAGTTTTCTGTCATCCTGGACAAGAAGTCCACAGAATTTCAGGAGAAAGAAAGTGGTATGTATTATTTCAATTGCAATTTTATATGCTAAATAATGTCTTTTACAGGCTGGACGCTCCAACAACTCCTCCATCTAGATATAAGTATTAATAAGGTGAACCCTCTAAAAGCCTCCTCATATCTACCACTGCCTAAAGAGATAGATTCGAAGAATGCTGTCCTGAACATTCAAAATCAGGACCAAAAATGCTTCATGTGGTCAGTCTTGGCTCACCTACATCCAATTCATTGGACTCAAAATGCAAATAGAGCCGTGAACTATATGCCTTTTGAGAACGAGTTGGACTTTACAGGCATGGAATTTCCGATTAAACTTAAAGACATTAGCAAGTTTGAGCAGCTCAATAATATTTCCATCAATGTTTATGGATTAGATAACGCTTATGAAAATGGTAGAAATATTATTGAAGTTGTTGGTCCCTTATACTTTACTCACTCTCGGAAAGCGAATCATGTAAATTTGTTATTAATCAGTAATGATTCTGGTGATAGTCATTACTGCTTAATAAGAAACATGTCTCGCTTGATCTCAAGTCAGTTATCATCAGACCATAGGGTGAAGCATTTTTGTGATGGTTGTTTGGTGTATTTTTCTACTGAGCAAAAATTGAAAGCACATCAAGAACATGATTGTGCCCATGTTTCAGTTAAATTACCGACAATAGATTTGAAGAAAAATAAATACGGAGAAGAGGTCCCCGAGAATATTTTGAAATTTATAAATTTCGAAAAAAAATTAAGGGTACCTTTTGTTTGCTATGCCGATTTCGAGACAATCATTGAACCTGTTGATGCAGAGGAAAATGAGCTGGACCCCGAAAATTCCTATACCGTTAAAACTCACAAGGCTGTTCCTTATTCTTTTGCCTACTACATTAAATGCGATTTCGACGATTTTCATTCGATTTTCAAGACTTTCAGAGGACCTGATGCGCATAAAGTTTTTGTAGAATGGTTAGAGACTGACTGTAAGTCAATTTATAATCAATTTATGAAAAACATAGTGCCTATGCATCCTCTGAGTCAAGAACAAGAAAATGAGTTTCGCAATGCGGAAAATTGTCATATTTGCCAGAAACCATTTAAAGTAGAAGACGAGAGAGTAAGGGACCACTGCCACTTTACAGGTAATTTCCGTGCTGCAGCTCACTCTGTATGTAACCTAAATTTTAAAACCCCAAACTTCATCCCCATCTTCTTTCACTGTATGTCCAATTTTGATTCTCACCCGTTTGTCAAGGAGTTGGCTCAAGAAAACGAGAGATTGGATGTTATCCCTCAAAATAAGGAGCGGTACATTTCATTTACCAAACATGTTTTGGTGGATAAGATCCCTCTCGATCAATCAGGCAAACAAAAACAGGTATTTTTAAAATTACGCTTCCTCGACAGTTTTCGATTCATGGCATCAAGTCTAGATAAATTATCACAAAATTTAAAACCAGAACAGTGTCGAGAAGTTAGAAAAAATTTTCCCGTGGAAGATGAGTTTCAGATTATTCGTCAGAAGGGCGTTTTCCCGTATTCTTACGTAGATTCATTCTCGAAATTAGATGACATCAAGCTCCCATCTATTGATGGCTTCTATAACGATCATAGAAAAGAAGGCATCAAGCAGGAAGATTACAAGCGTGCAAAGAAAGCATGGAACTTGTTTAAATGTAAAACCTTGGGTGAATATTCAGATATTTATTTAAAATCCGACGTTTTGATTTTAGCTGATGTTTTTGAAAATTTCAGAGACGTGTGTCAAGCAGCTTACGGTCTAGATCCTTGTCAGTACTATACAACTCCAGGGCTATCTTTCGATGCTGCTCTCAAAACAACAGCTGTGGAGTTGGAATTACTGACAGATATAGACATGATACACTTCCTGAAACGCGGTATTCGCGGAGGGGTCAGTCAATGTAGTGTACGGAAGGCTGTTGCGAACAATAAATTTATTCCCCATTATGATGCTTCCAAACCTACTTCATACCTCATGTACTTGGATGCTACCAACTTGTATGGTGCAGCCATGTCTCAATATTTACCAACGGGTAACTTTAAATGGCTTGACGCGGATGAAATTCAAAATTTAGATTATCTAAAATTAAATAAAAATTCAAACACTGGTTATATTTTCGAAGTTGATCTAGTATACCCGGAAGACCTTCATTATAGGCATAACGAACTACCTTTTTGTCCAGAGTCCTTTGCCCCAGAAGGTTCTAAAATCAAAAAACTTATTCCAAATTTCAACCGAAAAGAAAAATACGTCATTCATCTTCAAAATTTGCAGCAAGCCTTACAACATGGCTTAAAATAGAAAAAATTCATCGCGTTCTCACTTTCAATCAATCTCCCTGGCTTAATATTTACATTGACCTAAACACAGCCAAACGGAATGCTACTTCCAATAAGTTTGAAAAAGATTTTTTCAAACTTATGAATAATGCTGTGTTTGGGAAAACCATGGAAAACATGGAAAAAAGGGTAGATATCAAGCTGATTACCCATTGGGAAAATATTGGTAGGAAACTGGGGGCCGAAGCATGGATTTCGAAACCACATTTCAAAGACGTCACTATTTTTGGTGAAAATTTAGTTGCTATTCATATGGCTAAACAGAATATCAAATATGATAAACCTATTTATGTAGGATTCGCTATCTTGGACATTTCCAAAACAATTATGTACGATTTTCTGTATAGCTATATTAAGCCTAAATATGGAAATAAAGCAACCTTACTATATACAGATACCGACTCCCTCATTTTAAATGTAGAGACACCAAATTTTTATCATGATATGAAAGAAAATTTAGACAAATTCGATACTTCCAATTACTCACAGGACAACCCACACGGTCTTCCTGTAAACCAGTTCATTTTGGGTAGAATGAAGGATGAGTATGCAGGAAAAATCGGGTGGGAGTTCTATGGAACCGGAGCGAAGCGTATTGTGTTAATGTGGAAGGAGAGTTGACTAAAAAAGCCAAAGGCGTGTCTGACTACGTCACCAAGATAGAACTTAGTCTTGAAGACTACAAGACAGCGGTTGACGTAGAAGGTACGCTTATTCATCGGCAAATGAATACTTTCCGTTCACATAAACATGATATGTACATCGAACTGAAAAATAAAGTAGCCTTGTCTTACGCGGACGACAAGCGTTACGTTATACCCGGTACAGAGTACACGCTTGCTTGGCGTCATCGAGATTTAGAAAAGTATAAGGAATCATCGGAAATTCCTGAGGGTCAAGACTGATTGAGGTAGCTTTCTTAGCTTCAATTGCTTTTGGTAACGGTAGATAAGACGATGCTTCTAGAGGATTATAGTTTAAGATTTTTACACTAAGGAATGTATATATTTTTTTTTAATTCGTTATTTATTATATCCATGTATTTAGTGATAGTTATTTTTTTTAATGTTATAAAGATGATTTGTTTTTTTTTTTGTATATATTATTTTCATATATTTAGTAGTGGTATTTTTTTTTTTTATGAAATATTCTTACAAATAATTAGTTAAGTATGTATGTACATTTAATTATGCTTTTTTTTTAAATAAAAACACTGTTTTTCTGTTTTACTCAGTTGTTGTTTTATTTCATTTTATAAACATATCTCATACAGGTTGTATTTATGTCTCAAAACTAACTCAAGATATTTTTCGTTCAAAGCCGTCACTTCACACAATGTGTTTGACAAATAAAAAATAAAAAAAAAACTTCATTGGTTCGAAAATCAGCTACAATCATTCCTCTTCTTTCTTCCTCCTGCCAATAGCTCACATAAATGTAATCACCAATGTAGAATTTAATATCACACTGGCCATCTTTATCGTTGATAGTTTCGAGAAAATATGGAAAGTCTCCAAACCCGTCATAGGTAAATTTTAATGCTGGTTCATTGCCGTGCTGTAAGATAACCTCATTTTTATCATCACTGTATTTAATTTGCACAATATTCCCGATGTTATATTCTTTATAAACTGGTTCGGAAGTAATTATTCCACTGGTTGTTGTTTCAGATTTTGAGGTTGATGCATTATCCCATTTCGAATCCATTTCAAGATTTTGGAAACTCCTAATTAGCAACTTCTTTTGCTCGTAAAATTCTATATCTTTTCTCAAGTTAGAGAGATTTTTCAGATAACTTTCGATTCTTTTAGCTACTATGCAGCTCATGATCTGAAAATAGACTGAGCTTATTCAGTCAAATGTTCTGTAATTTATAGAAAACAAAAACGAAGTTTGTGAAAAAAAATTTATTGAGGTAAAAGACTTGTGACATAATTATATAATGCATAGACATTCTTAACACTACATGAACAAAAATTAATTCTATGGTTTTTACAATGTGTAAAGCTAGGATTTAACTTAGGAACTACTCCACCCAAATATTCTAAATTAACAATAATTGGAGGATCCACGTTCATTTCTGTATATACTTTGATTAGAAAGTCTTTCTTGATGCGTCCTTTAACATAAACAGTTTCGATGCCTTTCAAATTATCCATAAGCAGTTGATTAAGTTGGTTATAGCTTACATAACCCGCATTGTAGGAGATGCCGTGAAGGTTGTGGAACACGTAGTTTACTTCTTTCTTTTGAGCGTGACTCAAGTCGCGATATAATATTTTTGGTTTAAATATCCAACTATTGACCTGCTTTCCATCATAGATAGCTAATTCCTTAACTAGGAAATCAGCATAAAAGTAGCCTTGAGCATCTAGTACCACAAACTTCATCTTCAAATGCTCGACGGTGATTGATTAGATCAAGCTACGGACAATTCCTGATAAAGGCAAATACTCCAAAACTCTGTCATGTACAATGATGCAATAGGCTCGAGTATCTTTTGGGAAATTTTCAGAACTCTGAATCTCGAGCTTAACATCGATTGTGCTACTTTTTAGAGCCTCATTCTGTTTCGAACAGTCTATTACAAACATGCATCGATTTGCAAATGAGGTAAAATCCAGTAACGGTTCAGCATAGGTCTGTCCCATATAGGATTTCTGGAATTCGGTGTACATGCGATACACTTCGGTATATTGCCTGTTGTCAAAATTCAGGTTCAAAGATTCGTAGGGGTAAACTTCAGAGTTTAGGTATAGTTTAATATCAGTAATGTTGACATTATCGAAATATGTAACGTCTTTCTGATAGTTCTCTTTACGGTCAGTTTGGAAAAATACAATAACGTATCGTGCTTTCTCCGACATCGATTTCACAGTCCAAACATCTTTCTTCGTGTTTCTCATTGCAGGCAATTCATGAATTTCCCAATCACGGAACCCGAAAAAGATTGGTTTATTTCTGGAAATTTCCTCTAATAATTGCAGTTTTAGGACATCGTTGGGATAAATATGTTTAACTCGCAACTCAATCGTCGATATTGTTATAGTAGCTTTTTTATTACCCGTAAGGTTTACGTAGCAATTATTGTCATCATTTCTAGCTCGAACAAGTTTTAGTTTCTGTTTTCCCATAACTGCACTAGTATAATCAGCGAAAACACCTAGTAGAAAATTTAACGGTATCAGTAAATTGAAGTCTTTTGTTGTTTCATTCAGAGTTTTGAGCGGTGTACTCCATCCTGCGATGTCTAGTGCTTTGCTTTCCTGTTCATTAAAGCATAGCACTTTTTACTGTGCTTGTCAGTCCAGGGTCTCGAACTTTCTCAATTTCTTTGCCATTTAATTCATAAGCTACGGTCTCGAACAGAAAGGCTCCCACATTATTTGTCAACGAACATGTTCCTGTCGTCCCACCACCCGCACCTGCCACCGTATTGTCCTCCTTAAAGTTGGCTTCAATGTAAAGCTCAGCTTGACTAATGTCCATAAAGACATCTTGCTGGTTGATAACTATCTCAATCACATCACTGTAGTTGAATCATTTTGTGAATGGATGATATGTATGCCATTCTTCTCGAGAAATGGATTCATCCACGTTGACCGGGTGAAATATTTGAAGTTTTTCCGATACGAAAACCATATTTGTGCGATAGAGAGCCTAAATGAATCAGACTCTTGTGTGTGAGTGACTGTTTCGGTGTCTGACTAAAGACTGAAGATGGGTTGGAGTATTCCCTACTTTTATTATATCTTTGCTGTTGCTGATTAAAAACTAAAACCATGTTTCTTTAGTTCTAGTTTTACAACGATTTCTTCTCCTCTAAAATTGACAGGTCTTGCTTCCTGATCCAAAATATTCAAAGTGATGTTATCGATCCTAGATCTATTCACCGGAAGATAAATCAGATTTCTCGGCTCAACAATTATACTATATCCTGGATCGACTGTAGGCGTGAATTCGTATAATGTATGTGAAGGATTGTTTGTATAATAGGATCCGGAAATAATGTTGCACTCAATTCGTATAGTAGTTACTTGTATAATCTCAACTGGAATATCTGATTCGTGTAGCGTGTTTGCATCTAGGATGAGTGGTGAGAAGCCCAGCAGTTGGCCGATACTATCTTGAGGTTCAAAGTCTATATCGTAAACACTCTTGAGCTCACACTTTAGAGTGTTATTGTTCGGTTTCAAAGACAGTAAATTATCACCATCAGCACCACTACCGCCATTCGCAGCCAATTGATTTTGGAGGTATCTTTCGATATCTGCAATTTCGTAGGAACCTGTTGGAATTTCAATTACTTGCTCGTCTCTGTCACTCAAATAGTAGTAAAACTTGTTTCGACCTGTTTCGATGTTTGGAATAGAATTCCAGGTACTTAAGGAAATTAGGGCCAGAGAATAACTGTATCTAGAATCTAATTCTATTGGTGGATTAATGTCAACAGTTAAACAGCTGGAGCGACCTTTCAACGTGAACGTCTGGGACATGACTAGTGTAGAATGAAACAGTAACTGGATTTTATAATCATTTATTGTATAAAAAACTTAAAGTCAAATGTCCACAATTGTATGTATCGAACGCTTGATACTGATCGTGATTGTAGAAAATTTCGCAATTCTTAAAATAGCGAACAACTTCTTTCGGCGGATTCAAGTTGCCAAAACTGTCGAAATATTCAACCATGTTTCCTCGTTTCTTGTAAGCTACCCAATGTGTTCCAGATCCGCTGAATGTGTACAAATTAATTACATCACATTCGATTTTTTTCGGTCTAGACGGCAATGTATCACGCATAAACACTCCACGAAAATTGGTTATTTTCAATTTTGATATCAAATTTCTAATGTCTTTATCGCTTAGCGGTCGTTTGGGTAGCTTCACTGGTAGTTTTTTGGCATCTTTTTCAAAAACAATCCATGTCCGGTCATGTGTTTAGCAAGATATAAACCACTTCTTTTTTTACCTAAGGCAATGGCTTCCATAGCCCGATTATGTCTTTGAGATTCCTTAAGGTTCTTGGTTGCTGCTCGGGCATCGTTTACGGCCTTCGCTAAACCCGCTGCTCCTCCGCTCAATGCACCCAGCGCACTGAGACCAGCAAATATAGGAATTAAAGGTAAGACTCCTCCAACTTTGGGCACTGGGATTACTCGAGGTAATTTCACTTTCTTTCGGCCACCAACTTGCTTGATTGTCATGCGAGCAGCTTTCAGAGCCAATTTTATGTTTTCCTTTGTTGGTATTCCTTTTCCATAATTTTTTACATGTTTTTTAATTTTATTCAAGATGCAAGATTTGAATGGCTTAGCTTGACTTCGTTTACCCATACCGAGCTTACGTTTAGCCTTCATCACGTTTGTCACAAGCCAAGCTGCACTCTTCTCACCGAAACTAGAATCTTTAGCTTTAACTCGTTCCCACGCCCTGTTCTCCAACACCTTATCGGCTTGATGCCTTTTATGTAACTCCTTGTTTTTAGAGTATTCAATGTCGTGTTTTTTGCAAGCTGCGTCCAACTTGTTTATAGGCTGATCACCTCGGGCTAAACGTTCAGCAAGCTTCGTGCCAGGTCCACAATAGGAATAGCCTGGGAGATGGAGCTCGAACGGTAGCTTGTTGATAGCACTATTTAAGAGACCTTCACCCTTCGATGTCTCCATTGATAATGAGGTAGTGGTGTGACAGTGTTTTATATAAGATGCGTGCAGAAAAACAGAAACTTGCCATTAAAGTTGACAACTTTGATTCACAAAAAGTTGCGAGTAATCGGAAAAGACATAGTGAGCTTCTTCCAAATACCATTAGAGCAATTATTTGTGGCCCTAGTAATTCGGGAAAAACCAATGTGATGCTGAGTCTGTTAACCGATCCGAATGGACTCAGATTCGAGAATGTCTACGTTTATTCAAAGTCTCTTTATCAGGATAAATACGAGTTCCTCGAGCAGGTGTTGAAAAATGTTCCAGGTGTAACATTTCAGGCTTTCAGTGATAATGACACGGTGTTGGATCCAGAAAATACAAAACCAGATTCTGTATTTATATTTGACGATGTGGCTTGCGAAAAACAGGACAAGATACGAAACTACTTTTGCATGGGTCGACATAATGCAGTCGATTCATTCTACCTCTGTCAAACATATTCCAAAGTACCCAAACAATTGGTGCGAGATAACACAAACGTGTTGATTTTATTCAAGCAAGACGATATGAATTTAAAGCATGTCTACAATGATCACGTGAATACAGATATGTCGCTGGAAAAATTTAAAATCCTCTGTTCTGAGTGTTGGAAAGATAAATTTGGATTTCTGGTTATTGTTAAGGATTGCGATATATGTAAAGGGCGGTACAGGAACAAGTTTGATACCTATATAATCCCCTAGATAATTACACTAGATTCAGTATTACTAAAGACGTTATCGCATACAGACCTGTCTCGAAAAGCTGTCTCCATAGACAGACCTGTCTTGAAAAGCTGTCTCCATAGACAGACCTGTCTCGAAAAGCTGTCTCTATAGACAGACCTGTCTCGAAAAGCTGTCTCCATAGACAGACCTGTCTCGAAAAGCTGTCTCCATAGACAGACCTGTCTCGAAAAGCTGTCTCCATAGACA
The DNA here is from genome assembly GCA_917834065.1 of Ceutorhynchus assimilis. Lineage (NCBI taxonomy): Eukaryota > Metazoa > Arthropoda > Insecta > Coleoptera > Curculionidae > Ceutorhynchus > Ceutorhynchus assimilis. The sequence goes on along the minus strand of OU892280.1, from coordinate 38,375,403 downwards.
GACCTGTCTCGAAAAGCTGCCTCTATAGACAGACCTGTCCCAAAAAGCTGTCGCCAGACCTGTCCTAAAAGAAGCTGCCTGTGTAGACAGACCTGTATCAAAGTAGTTGTTGTTGGTGGTGCAATGACTCCGCCTGTTTTGAGTAAAGCTGACAAAGATGTCAAAAAACGAATTAATATGCTAGAAACATACGGAAAAAATATTTGTCTCTGAAGCTGGAGAAAAGTAACGAAGATGAAGCATTGGATAGACTTTTAAACCCTATAACCGGCCCTCTAAATAAACTTGTAGAAAAATCTAAGAAGAAACTAAAAAATTATGAAGTGTTTGTCGATAACGCATCAGAAGATGATTTACAACAATCAATTGGAGAACAAACTCCGAGTTATGTAGAATTTATAAAACAATATCCAGAGATAGCTCAAGACTATGTTCTTAAATACTTGATTGGTTCTAATGAAACTGATTCGACCTATGGATTGAAATATAATGCGGAAACCGGTTCTTGGACTATGGGCACAGAAAGAGTTGATTTTCTACCAAATGGTGATATTAATGTTGGTAACATAACTTATCCCAAGAGTCGCGGTCTATATGACTTGCTATTTCTCAAGCATCCTCGACTGAATACGCAGAAAGACAACGAACAATTTAATGAAATCTTATCTCACACTAATGCACATAGAAGACAATATAAACCGACAGGTTAGATAAAGGGGGCCAACTCGAAAAAATATCAAAATTTTATAAAGCCATATGCAACAACAACAACAACAACAGCAACAACAAAGCAATCAAAATCTCCTAAAAAATCATTGTCGGGATCTGGATTACCAACATCGTCATCATCATCATCGTCGTTAATGATGCAGTATAATGAAAAACCCAAACAGTATGTGTATTACGATGACGTAAACGAACTGATTGATAGGTTGATTATATTGGATGCGTCTCAAGAGGCTGGAAATGGAAATCACACAAATGAAATATTGAGTATTTTGGAAGAGTTGAGAGAGCTACGCGTAATAATTTATTGATAAAATAGTCTTCAGATTTCATGTTTACTCATTAGTCTGTAATACCCGTATTACATTTGTGTATTTTTCTTTGTATTTATTCATGTAGTTCAGGGTGACAACCGAAAAACTTCAAACGCAACATAAATCCGCATTATGAAAAACAAAATAATGTTGGCACCCTCAACTACATGAATAAATACACGGAAAAATACACAGATGTAATACGCGCATTAGCCATGAATAAGTTTGGACATTCGCTGTCTTCTTCGTCACGTAGACCCGTTCAAATTATTCACCCTCAACCACCTTTGCCCACCACTACCGATGGCAATTATAATGTTGAAAATCATAGGCTCTGCAATATTGGAGTGCCTAGTGACGACAATGATGCATCCACTAAAAAGTATGTAGACTTGGCAACTACCAGTCTATACAATAAGGTACTCATCGCAAATGAAGCACTTGGCGCCCTTGGAGAAGCAGTGGATAATATGAGCGATTAAGTTAAAAGCAGTATGAACCGCATTCAGGAATTGGATCAAATACTGAACAGAAACGTCCACGATGACCTTCGGGGCCTTAGTGATCTAGCAAGGGAGACTGGAGAAAAGATGAGTCAGCTGGCCATGACGTGCGAGGAACGTTTCTAGAACATGGAACCATTTGAAACAACCATCAACCATCGAAATGATCAAATTAAACATACATTGAATATTGTGTAATAGTTATTATAAATATACGTACTCCCATACATATAAATTTAGTTGTCTTTGTGAAATGTCTAGAGAACAGGTGGTTAAGGAGCTTCATCGACCGGCTCGTAAAAACTTCAAACGTAGAAGATTCATACAATATAGCCTCGACGATAATTTTGCCACTGATCAGGCACAACTTGATCAGTATGCTGGAGAAAACAATGGATTCAAATACATATTGGTTGTAAATGACTGTTTTTCCAAGTACCTTTGGACGCGTCCCATTTAATCGAAATCTGCACCAGATGTTACGAACGCTATGGCGGAGATATTCAAAACATCTGGAAGAATTCCCAAAAAAATTATTTCTGATAATGGGAAGGAGTATTACAATGCTCAATTTGCAAGTCTAATGAAGAAATATGGAATACATCATTATAGTTCGTTTAGTCCTTTGAAAGCATCTATTGCAGAAAGAGTAATTCGAACCATTAAAGAAAAACTTTTCAAGCAATTAACATTGAACGGGAACCATAAATGGTTGGATTTAATACGGTCTATAACTGATGCATATAATGATAGCAAACATAGAACGATACATATGAAACCGAGTAAAGTGAATAAACAGAATGAAAAGGCGATACTTAATACTGTTTATAGTCATATTAAAGTTGCCGGTAAGCAAAAGTTCAAGGTTGGTGACGTAGTTCGCATAAGCAAGTATAAACATGTTTTTCAAAAAGGATATACCCCAAATTGGACTACAGAGCTCTTTAAAATAGCCAAAGTTCATATTACGAATCCGATAACGTATCTGTTAGAACACTTGCAAGGTCAGCCTATAAGTGGAGGTTTTTATGAAGAAGAATTACAGAAAACAAAACAACCAAACGTATTTCTCGTGGAGCAAGTGTTACGAAAGAAAGGAAATAAAATGTTTGTAAAATGGTTAGGATTTGATACATCGCATAACAGCTGGATTGATATGCGCAGAGATGTGGTTTAAATTGTAACTCACTGAGATTTTTTATACATTCAAAATCATGAATCTGTACTGTGATGTTTGTGAGGAAGTCATTTCTTCTTATTCGCATAACCTAAGTCATAAACATAAAAACAAGTGTTGTAATGAACTTGAACCTGAAATACATATTCTTAAAACAGCGTTTAAAAATCGACTAATTTCCTATAGACTATCCACAAAGCTGTATCCAACCAGTGTCGAACTTTATTTGGAGGAACTGAAAACAAAAATGATAAGCCTGATAACGAAGAATATTTCCACTCAGCCCAACATAAAATTAAATATGGAATTATATGGTTTATATATTTTGGGAGAGATGCAGGAAATAAAGTCTTTTAATACTTGTTTTACTGTAATTTCTCCTAATCCGGATCTGCTCAAGGTAATCGATGAATTTAAACAAGTAATAGTTTCCAAATCTAGTGAATTCAAGGAGAGAGATAGTGGATGGTCATTAGTTAAACTCCTATTTCTAGAGGTTAACATAAACAAGCTCAAATCATTAAAATAAATATGGTGGGGGTATTCTAAATAACACCTCTCATGATCTTTTGTTATAGTTCTCGCTCAGCATTCGTTGAATAAAGTAGTGCATCATATCGATTATAAACCTCAAATTACTACATGTTCATTATTTTAACGTAGTCACGGTGAAATCAGAAGGTATATCACAGCTCTTTATCGAATTACGCAATGTATGAAGATATCAGTGCCAACGACAGCGATGATTCGCAGTGTTCTTCAGATTATTGGAAATATTTCGACAGTATGATTTTAAGAAGTCGAATGGAAATTGCTCAAGAGAAACGTTTACTAAACGAAGTTATTTACCATGTGAGCAATTTCAAATTTATTGTGGGCCTAAGCGTTGCTCGAGGAATGCTGCCAGCAGTCAAACTAATAAATTCCATGCTAAATTTACCTGAAGACCAAACTTGCATAACTCTAGCGGATTTCGACTGGTACGAATTTCTGGAAAAGGTCTCCAAGATGGTGAATGAAACTGATGCTGCCGTCAAAGACTCTGCTGAACAAGAAGTGTCTGGCCAACAGGCGTTATCCGAGAATTTCACTCTATATGTTATATCGTTTTTCGGTGAACAAACTTTAACTCTGAAGTCGGGTAATTGTACATTGTGTTTTTGTTTAGATGATGTTAAACAAATTTTAACTGTTAGTCATCTTATCAATTATAGGTTAGAATTAGTTAAGAATTTGAATTTCATTGTATACTATGATGATTACCTACAATATTTGAATGTAACTCACAACAACAACAACAATAATCTTATGCAATCAATAGACCTATCCATTTTATCAGACAAAGAGGTAATAATACGAAAACTTCATTAAATAAAAAAAGACACAGAACGCTCATTGCGCAAGACGAGGCAAAACGTACCAAATTATGTTAGACTTACGTATAGCAATCCGTCCTTCTTATTTGCACAGGATAAAAAGGAAAGGAGAAAAACCGCGTGTTGTGCAACGTATTTGTCAATGAAAATGTCAAACAACTTTTGAATGACACTTGTCAAGTTGAATATCAACTTTAGATTTATTCTTCAGACTACGTGCAATGAACAAGGATAAAGAGATGCCCAGCGTGCAAAACGATCACCTCACACCTGTATTAGCTGGCCAATAAAAAGACATTGCCTCGTGTTGCGCGCACATACCAGGTAAAAATAGATAGGTCTATTATCAGCATGTGTAACTTGAATAAGTGTGAATGTAGCTGCTACTTTCTAGAACTTGCTTCTATGAACCTAGATAAAATTTTTAGGATTTAGATAAGCTCAACGCATGTATCCAATTTAATTAGTAGTAATAATAAATATTTAAAAACAGTATTGCTTCTTATTTTATCCACAGTCTAATAGCAACCTTCAAAGAGCCAAAATGTCTGAATGTATTACTGGTGACGAATGCCGTGATCAATCTTCCTATGTAAGACAAGCTGTTTGTTTGCTACGTACTAGATTAGAATCAGACATGTACTTTTTACTTCGAGAACTTTTTGAAATTGAGAAAAAACCCTCTAATGGATTCAGCTGGATTTCTGCGCAAGATGTAGAAAAACATGAAAATGGTGTCAATTGTTGTAATCTATATCTGGATAATTCCATCTCCTTGGAGGACCTATGTGTGCTAATGAATAAATATGGACTACATGAACAATTAAAACAGCATGTCGCTAAATATATGTATAAAGATATGATTTTAAAATAAATAGGTTATGATGAAGTTGACTAATTTATACATTTTTTAAATAATAAAAGTTCCTAATGAAAATGCTTTTCATTAATAATTATCAAAACACCAATAGTAATTCGTTGGAGCTGCTTGTTTATATTAACTAAGTATATTACCGGGTTTGTTTATTGTCATTTTCAGTCCTAATTTCCAGACTAGTAGACTAAACAATGACATCATATAAGTTTAATGAGGCATTATTTTACATTCTTTTTTTTTGTATTGACGATTGGCTGCTATTTTATTGAAATTCTTTGAAAAAAAATGGTCCGCGGTCGGATACATTAACTAACTGTATTACCGAGTTTGTTTATCGTTATTTATTTTCCAGTACTAATAACGTTGCGCCCGTAGACTAAACAATGACATCATATGCTATAAGTTGCTATAAGTCTACAGGATGATGGAGAGATTTCGCGCTTCTCCGATCCTGATACAAATTTTCAGCTAGCAACTCTTCTATGGTCTCTTTTTCATCATCGAGCAAGTTGAGACTTGTTTGCAAGCTTAATATATACAAGGCAGTAGGTATCATATTTTTCTGATATTTTTTTAAAATAATACTTATTTTTTATAGGACCTAATTATTAATTATTTAATCAACTCACCCGACGACGTGGGGGGTTCTATGCTAACCTATAACTAACTCAAACTAACCCTGGCTTACCATTGCTGTATACAGGCCTCTAGCCCTGTATCGGTGTACACAACCCTATCTCTAGACCTGTATAGCTGTTTCTTGGCGCTCGCTCTCGGACTATAGTTAAATGTGGTACTCGAGACGCGTGTGAAGGCCATTGTAAGATAAACAAACACTGCTGAAATAATTATTATTTTATGTACGTTGAGGTTTAAATCGGTTTTTATGATACTCGAGCTTCAGTCTTGCTTGAACTCGACAACAGCGAACATTAAAATTATTAATTATTGCACTTTTTTTTTTTTAACAAGTAAGTAAATCTTTTATATACTAATATCAATACCTACAGAATATTTTTTTAGATATGGATTTGAAATCAATCAACGAGACCTGCCTCTTCAAGGATCAAAAAACACTTGTGAAATTACAAGACATGCAGCCTGGCAGAAAGTACTCAATATTTTCTGCTAAAAAAACCCAAAGTAAATTCGGAACGAGCATCCTCATAGAACTTGACGATAAGGCGGTGTTTCTTCCAAAACGTACCACCAAATCATTGGAAGATCATATTGAGCAGTTTATGGGTGGAAAATATTCAATAATCTACAGAGGCCAGAAGGATGTAGGACAACCAAACCAAATATCGCTTTTTGAAATAGTTGAGTCTTAAAAAATGTATGTTTTTAAATAAAAAATTGTTTGAGGTTAGTATTTTTTTTTCTTAAGCCCATCTGTCTATTTTCTTTATATTTCTTCATGTATGCATAAATTCACGTATTGTTTCATCTGTACATGTAGAAATATAAAAAATACACATAGGTATAATGTTATACGGGGTTTATAGATGGCGCATCAGAGAGCGGGTAAGTTGGAGTAGTTCAGGTAGATTGGGTTAGATGACATTGACAGCTGACATTGACAGCTTACTGACATTGACAGACCACTGACAGGTGACTGACATTGACGGGTGACTGACATTGACAGGTTACTGACATTGACAGGTGACATTGACAGGTGACATTGACAGGTGACATTGACAGGTGACATTGATAGGTGGCATTGACAGCTGACATTGACAGATGACATTGACAGATGCCAGCTGACTGATGACGCCACGGCGTCGCGACGCCCTGGTTGGCGCATGCGCAGACGTCACGGAGGCGTCGGAGGCGTCGGAGGCGTCGGAGGCGTCGGAGGATGGTGAACGCAGCATCATGCGCTACTGTTCAGTTATCAGAAATCGAGGCTTAGTTGTGACGACCTAAGAATTGCAACTAATTTAAAATGACTGCCCAAGACCAAATGCTTGCGAATACTGACAGTTATGTCGCAATAACAATTTTTTCAGTAATGGTAACTAAAAAAATATAACTCACGCATCTAGTTAACGCGATTTTCTCAGTGTGGAATTCACTGTAGAACTGCCTGTCCTAATTATTGTATATCAATGAAAACAAAATAAAAAATCTCCTCGAGACGCGATATAGGTCCGTAGTGAGAAGAACCACCTACTAAAAATATTATTTCTTCAAATCATAAATTTTAAAAAAAACTTTTACGTAATAAAAGTAAATATTGCAACCATGTAATGTGCCCTCAAGTTTAGGTTTTTCGAAACGGGACGCGCCGCAACAGAGTACCGAAGCGAAGAGGAGACATAAGAAAATAGGAAATTAGGCTTTGGAATGGAGGGAAGCGGACGGCTCTCCTAGACGCGCGGCGTCTGTAATTATTCATTTTTCAATTTTCATTCCTATTTTGCATTAAAATTAATTGTTCAATCAAATTTGTTATTAGTATTATGAAAGGAAGGAACGTAAAGGTTAGTGGATTAATTATTATTTTGTTTTTGAGAGTTCAATTTATGCAAGTTCCTATTATTTTGTTCATTTTTATGCATTTTTGGTTGTTTATAACATTTTTTATAACATGTGCATTGTTTATGTATTTAACCAAAATCGTTTCATACTGAAAACAACACAGATAAAGAGTAAATAAAAACCTAAGAAATTATGTGCTGTCTTTTTTTGTGCTGAAATTTTGATTTTGTGTATTCAGAGTGTGCATTAGAGCTTTGTTGAATTTACTAACATTTTCCTACCCTGACGAGAGAATATCCTAGCAAATTGAGAAAAATCAATCTAGAGATATTGGCTCAAAAACAACTATAGCCGTGAGATTTCCGTAACAAGGAACCTCGGTACCCGCCACAGATGGGCAAACTAACCAAAAACTCTTCAGTGCGTAATTAAAATTTTAACACAAGAATAGGGGCGGTACCTGGTTTCAGCGTTTATTGAATTAATGACTCACAATGATTATTTACCTAAAATGACACAGTATGTTTCGATTTTTGGGGAATTTAGATCGAGGGTTTTTCTGCCGTGCTCTTTCCCCTCTTGAATTCCAGGTCGAGAACGGTACGTTTTTCTTTGAAAATAAAGGAGGCGTTTCACTTATTTTGCGTTTCTTTTACATATTACAGCTTCCTTTAAATTTCCCAAATATTTGCTATGTCGGGCGCATGTCCAGTAAGTAAAATTGAGTAAGTTTTCACAACGTAGGTCCTATTGGTTTTTCATTTCATTTTTCAGAAGATTTGTTGTTTTAAAGGTAATAAAAATTCTCATCGTTCAATCTTACTGAACGAACCTGGGTATGTTATACTACAGTAGATAACACAAAGAAACATATTCAAAGAATAAATTAATGTGTGTAGCAGCCTGTGGTACTATTACCTGATATCAACTGCTGGGCCCTGCCCAAGGCCTGCTATCCCGAGTGACGTTGCCGCCTCAAATACTCTATGCCACATTTTCCCTTTTCACCAAGTGAGTGTCTTTTCAACTTAGCACTCGAGTCGAATTCAACACGACTAGCCTAAACCATTGTTTGCCCTATTTACACTGGGTACATATGTTATGGATAAAACTACACACTAATTCACTATATAGGTATATTATACGATGTTCGTTCTCACTTTTGTTTTAACTAATCTTCACCACACATTCCATTGCAGGTGCAACGACGTGCCGGCTTGACTAGTCTTCCTGATCTGGTGGCGTATCTGTGGTGAGTGGAGCTATAGACTTCGGTCTTCTCCTCGGAGCCTGGCTGAGATATTATGGAGTGGTTGGAGTCGTTGTCACTTTCGGAGATATTGCCTTGAATTTCTGGTCCACTGCTTTGTGATGCGGCTGAACCGTATTGTGTGTTCGTATCATCCCCTCCACCGTCACCCTCTGATTCTGAGCTTGACTCATCATTGCAACTTCCGGGGAGTTCCCAATTGGACATCTCTAGTCGAGTATCTGTCCCTTGCTCTAGTCTTATCATCGCTTCTGACGTTACTTCTATAACTTGGCTTCTGTTTCGCCTGATGACGTTATTTTCTGCGGCGATAATGTATGTTCTAGGTTCAGGCCCAACATCCATTACTTTCCCAAACATTTTCATATCGGGTATCCAAACTTTATCGTTATTTTGCAAGGTAGAATTTGATCTTGCTCTATGTCGCTTATTAAAATGCAATCTTTGAACTTCTTTCTCGTTGCTTCTGACTTCCTTAAAGTCGTTCCACTTAGGGTTAAATCTGTCTTTGTTAGTTGGAATTGAATTCCTAGGTTTTCTTCCCATGATCATTTCTGCTGATGAAAATTCACTCTCTAGTTTTGCTGTTCTATAACTTAACAGTCCTAAGTTTGGGTCTTTGCATTTTATAATTATATTCTTGGCTATTTTTACTGCCCATTTGCTGGGGATACCTAGGACTGCTTGTGATGTGACTGAATTCATATGTCTGAGCAAATTGTTTGAATATGTGGCTAGAAAAACAAGACCGATTATCTGATCTAATGGTCTCTAGTCTTCCTCATCTTGACAATATGGGTTTCAGTTCCCTTATGACATCTACAGCAGTTTCTGAATTAAGGTTGGCAACTATAAATCTTGAGAAATAATCGACTGCCACCAGATAATGTTTGTTGTTGGCCACGAATAAATCAACTCCGACTGGGAAAGGAATCATTGGTTCATTTGTTGTATTCCTGTATTGAATGCATGTTAAGCAATTGGTTATAGTTTCTTTTATTTGTTTTGAGATTTTGGGCCACCAGACCGTTTCATTGGCTAGGCTTAAACATTTCGTCATGCCCAAATGACCCTCGTGTATTTTGTCCAATATTTCTTTGAGTAATGTCGTCGGGATGAATAATCTGTTGTTGCGGGTTACTAAGCTATCCAATATAACCATCACTCCTTCATATTAGTAGAAAATTTTATCTCCGGTTGGTAAATCCTTAATGTGTGGTCAACCATTTTGCATATAAGTTAATATTTCAAACATTCCAAGATATTTTTTATGCGCGTGTCCTTGATAGGCATTGATTCACGAATATGATTTGCAAAATCTTCCACTTTTTCTATAAGTTCGTTGACGAATAAGATATCTGCTCCATGATCACTGGATTTTAGTTGAGCTCTGGATAATACGTCAGGCATTATCATGTTTCTGCCAGGCAAATATGAAAATCGCATCAATCTCATTCGGAATATCAATCTCATTCGGAATATTTGGATTCTAGCTGATAGATCAGCTAATTGTTTGCTTCCTACAAGTTCCACTAGGGGTTTGTGGTCAGTCAGCAGCATAAATTTTTGACCAAGAAGGTGCGAATTTCTCGCAGGCCCAAGTCAAAGACAATGTTTCTCGCTCTATCTGCGCATACCGTTTGTCTGTGTCGGACATTGTCCTGGATGCATAGCCGATAGGTTTCCTGACATCTTTATCCATTTGTTCATGGACTGCTCCCAATCAATATGAATTGGCGTCCGCTATGACTCTTGGTGGACGTCCTGGAGCAAAATGAGAGCTTTTTTTATGCTTTCAAATGCTCGCTGTTGCGGCTCTTCCCACATAAATTCGTTGTTTTTTCATAACAGTTATCTTATGGGGTCGGACATTTCCGCTAAACTTGGAAGAAATTTAGTGTTAACCTGTACGCAGCCCATGAGTCTTCTAACTCCACTTATACCGTTGGAGGGTTGCATGTCTAAAATGGCTCGAATTTTCTTTCCATCGATTTCAATTCCTGAATCTCAAAACCTATGGCCTAGAAATATCACTTTTTTCTTGCCAAATACGCATTTGTTTCTATTTAGTTTTATATATTTTTTTTTCTTGGAAACGTGTTAGCACGGCTTTTAAACGAGAGTCGTGTTCATCCTTGTTCTTAGCAAATACTATTGTATCATCAGCTACATTGACGACTCCCTTCCAAAATCTATAACATTTATCTTTGAAACCCTTTTATTGCTGAAGTGATACCCATCGGCAAGCGTTTAAATGCATAGCGACCAAATGGCGTTATAAATGTTGTTATCAGTTGCAATTCCTTATCCAGTGGAATGTGATAGGAATTCTACGTGGCGTAGAAATTGCAAACGGCTTTGTTCCTTCTTTTAAAGTAATGTGATACGTTTCTCCTACATCTCCGATGCCTTCGAATAGGGTTGGAAACTTCTTACTGATAGCACTCGTGTCAAAGATCGCATTTGTCGGCTTACATCTTTAGTGATTCTACAACGTGTCTTCCTAGCAAATTTTCATGCAAATTATTTGCAATATAAACACGGCCTACGTAATATTTCAAACACATTCAAAGGTGCCTAAAACCTCGATTTTATTTCCAGAGGCAGATTTTAGGATTTTCTGTGAATCGACAAGTTTGATATTGTTCAACTTTGACAAACTGTCGCTTTTTATCACGGTCACATCTGCTCCAGTGTCAATTTTGACTTTTACTGGAATGCTATCCATGGAAAACACGGTATGCCCAGGACCTGCACTCCTACCAGCTTTTACCAAGCCTAGAAAAGCGAATTCGTCATCGCTCAGAGGGGGAAAAGTAGCAGAGTCCTGAGCAATCACATCATTAATTCTTCGCCGGTCCTGATCGCGTCTAAAGCCTCTTTCACTTCTTGAACTGCTACACTTTACCGTCCAGTGCTTCTCCGCACCTGTTGCATTCATCCTTTCTTGCAGGACAATCAATGAATGTGTGCCTTGGAGTTCTTCCACATTTTCGGCAATATTTTGTCTTTGTGTTTGATTTTGGGTTTTTCTCATAATTTGAGTTGCCCTTACTGAATGATTTTGGGTGCGCCCCCTTCTGAACGAAGTCAACTTCCAGATTTTCTTCGACAATTGGATTGAAAGTACGGAGATTGGCTCTCACTGTTGCTTGTTGCTTGTGCAATGTTTCGATCAATCTGGCACGCCTTACCACATCTTCCAATGTGTCATCTGGGCGTGCTTGTAGCTGTACTGATAATTTATTATCCGCCAGCCCTGCTATTATTCATTCCTAATTTAATAATTTCTTTCTTTAAATTATCCCATTCACAATTTTAAGTCATAGAGGTGAGATCTGTAATAAAAGAGTCACAAGGCTTGTCTGGGTTCTGTGACCTTTGCAAAAATTTCACCCTCTCGTATACAAGATTTTTCTTCTGGATAAAATAAATGTCAAATTTTGATATTACAGTGTTGAAATCAGCTTTTGTGCCTAACAAACTGATCAGATGGTCAAGTTGCTGTTCTGCTGAACGATTAGTTAGAACTGTTCTTTTGTATCTATTAAATGAATTTTTCCAGTCTTCCCAGTCCTCAGCTTGAAAAAAAAGTGAGATGGAGGGAAAATTGTGGCCTGATGCATAATCACCGGTGCCGAAGCTGTGTTTAATGGATTTAGTAATTGCTGCCGCTGCAATCTTAATAACTGATTTATTAAGTCTTGTTACTGATTAAATTTGTCCGCACTCAATCTAATAGCATTTTCCTGATCACTAGCAACGCATGATTGAAAAATGTGAAGAGAAGACAAAATCGACAAAACAATCCAAAAAGTCTACTTTCTTTAAAAGAAAAAAATATCTTACAGTCTACCGATGTTGTAGTGGATCTGGCAACATCGAAGCGACCGTCGCGTCGCATTTACCTGAAACACAAAAACCTGGCTGGGCACTGCGTTTTGCAGGCCACCAAGGTCTTCACCGTTTTCATACTAAAAATCCGCACTGTACCCAGTGAGAGCACTTCACTAAAGTGGCTAGAGTCGATAGGTCACAAATCGAATGAAAATGTACTATTTTCACCGGTACTTCTCTCCCAAACACGAAAAAAATAGCCGCTGTCACCATGTAGCAGTCTGTGGGACGCTTACCTGATATCAACTGCTGAGCCTTGCGCCGAGGGCTGCTATCCCGACTCTCGAGCGGCGTTGCCGGCTCAAGTACTCTATGCTACAATACCCTACTTCACAGGCGAGACACTGAAAAATCAGCAACAGGATCTTGAAATAAGCTGACCCAGAAGACGATCTACAAATACTGCTATGATCAGTAACTTAGACAAAAGCAAATGTTTAGCAAAGGGCCGACAACTCTGAAAGCATCTCATATCCACGATTGCTCAAGAGAAACTGTATGAAGGAGCAAATATTAAAACAGAGACAGTTAAATGAGAATAAGAAAGCAATTAGATCCATCATAATATACGGAGCAACTAGAAGACACAGCAAACAATGCGAACACTGGAAATGTAAATAATTAAAAGCATTCACAGGAAAACACTAGGCGGCAGAATTTGATAATAGAATAAGATACAAGACGTAGTAAGATGGTTATAAAACAACGAAGACAATACTGAATTAAACATATAGGTAAGCAAAATGGTCGACGAGTCCTAGAAAAAATCTTTTAGCTATATTTCCGGACCGTTCTGACTGTCTGAAGGAATGGAAATAAGAAGTTCCATTATTCCCAGGAGAGTTGTAGATTGCTGGCGTGACGTCACCTCAGCTCATTCAGGCTCCAAATGATGATTTTGAAGAATATTTATCAAAGAGAAATTTGAACAAACTTTAACGTTCAACTTCCCGCATCACGTTGAAAAGGAAATATCTTAGAAATTTAGATAGAAATGAAACAAGAAAAACTAATTATAAAATCATTGCTACGGGGAATTATTTTAATTATAGTTCTATCCAGCAGAATTCAGATTTTTTCAGTGATATACCTTCTTTTTACAGTTTTATTTTGATTGGGGTAGAGTCGACTGTAATAAAATTTTATCAGATTCCTAATAAAGTTTTGAACAAAAGCTAAGAGAAAATCTTCCAAAAATGAAACAATATTCCGAAATTATTATTCCGGTGGTGTCATGTTTACCAAACTCTGTGAGCAAATTGGCACGTCTATAATTAATATTAAATTTGTATAAAAGACCGGTCCTGAATTCAAAATAAAGTCGGTAGTAGGGATGCAAAAGCGAAAATATATTTAATTTTCCTACCTTTATAATCCAAACACAATGAGTTTTTGGGTTAAGCTGAGTCTCCTCTGGTATAGGACGTGATTTAATTATTACTTTAAATTTAATTCACTTTATTTTGGGCTGATTTTAAGCTTCTAATAAAAAAAAGTGTCACATTTAGCATGAATGCGTCCACATTAGGTGGTTTTTGATAGGCAGTAGAAATACCGCAAAGTATTTAGCGTTGTTATTCCCCGATCAAAATACCACTAAAACGTCATTAACAGTTTTCGGGTAATTATAATTTTACCTGGAGCCCCATTAAATCTAAACCGCAGCAACAGCTGGGTTTAGCGCCAATACTCTGAATATGGCAGATTTGTCTTGAATAATTAATTAATTAATTTGATGTAGTAAAAATTGTGGCAATATATTCCGATTACTAGTGCCACAAATATGCAATAATTTAATTTAAATTGCACCTCACAAATAAATGACCTGACACCTAGCAAGTCAACAAGCTTTGGATGTAATATAAATAGATCAAGGGAAATATTTATTACATATATGATGTATATTATTTATAATAATTATCTTCAAAAATAATTAAATTTGTAATAAAGCGTATTCGAGTACGAATTTCATATTTAATTGAGGTATGACACACATTTTATATGACACCCGTAATTATTACAGCACATCATAATATGATAATCTTCATTTATTAATCAATAGCCTATATCAAATTGACTCTGGTAATAGCTAATACAGTAATTTAGCTAAGATGGACGCAATTATCCTTCAGTATTGGAAAATTAGATATCCATATATCTGTCCATTAAACCATGTTAACTACCATATGGGTTAATAATACTGCGTTTGCTTTAATCATATTAGTGGGCAAGAGTAAATTTCAATTACCCGTTATGTGGAATTTGATTAAAATATATGTTATTACCTCGTCATTTACGAGGGAAAAAAACTAGATTATTTCTTATTATAAGTTCAGCTAATCCTCGAAATAGAAACCAGATGGAATTTTCGCCATGTTTGTCGATTGGAAATGATTATATGCAGCTTTAGAAAAATATCTGCTTTAGCAGAATATCTGCAACACGACTGACTGCTTTATTGTTACACATTTATTCTTAAAAATAAATGCGTTTCTCCTGACTGTGACTATTCCAAAGAGCAGAAAGTGATGTCATTTTGGAATTTAAATCGATCCAGAAGATGAACGAAACGTGCTAGTACTGATCTATAACATTTGTGATAAGATGAATATAATGGATGCTCAAAAGAGAATAAAAGGCCCGGTTTATTCACCTACAGATAAACCATCAGGTATATTATCTGACGGATAAAAACGCAATCTATATTCCTATTAGTCGGCCAGTTATTCGTCGGATTATCGATTGGCAAAGTCTCGTAGATAGTTACCAGTAAGTTTATCGGAAGATGAGTAAACCGGAGACCAAAGTTTATGCTTATGCTGTTCATATTCTCGGTTCTCGGCCTTAGTAGAGTGAAATAAGCAGCCGATTCTCATATCTCTGGAAGTATGAGAGTTGTTAAAAACTGAGGTGGCGCATCATGAAGCACTTACAATGTATTATCATTTATCTACAACTGAACGTTGGTGCTTTCCATGTTCCTGCCGGGTGTGAAGTAAGCAGGCGATTTCTGAAAAACGTAATATCTCTGAATATATAGGGGTTGCTAATTTCACGATTGAAGCACTAATCTGTAACTGAACGTTGGTGCTTAAAATGTTCCTGCTATGTGTGAACTAAGCAGGCGATTGCTAAAAACCAGAATATCTCTGAAAACTTGAAGTTTTGTTAAATTGGGGATTGAAGCACATTTAAGCATCAAAGAAGCGAAGCACTTCATTAACTTACCATTCATCTTAGTGATGCCGCGAGACTCGAGACTGGTATCGTCTTGTCTCGTCTCGTCTCAACTTTTCGAGACGAGACTGGATTTTGGTCTCATCTCGTGAAGTCTCGACGTGACGAGACCAGACTAGGCGAGAGTCTCGTAGCATCACTAGGAAGAATGGTAAGTTAATGAAGTGCTTCGTTGATGCTCAAATGTGCTTCAATCCCCAATTTAACAAAACTTCAATTCTCAGAGATATTCTGGTTTTTATCAATCGCCTGCTTAGTTCACACATAGCAGGAACATTTTAAGCACCAACGTTCAGTTACAGATTCATAGCTTTATTATTGGACTATTCTGGGCTATTTGAATATGGAATAAGTAAATTAAATATCACGGTTACTCTTTACTGTGATTTTTCACTAATTGCTTTTCCACTGTGGCAGTTTGGACTTCCGTTATAATATAAAAATAAAAACCATAAATACAGGGAGTCCGAAAAATAGCGTATAAAAACTCTCCACGTAGTAGGGGACCCTTTGAGAAACCCTAGAAAAATAATTAAATTAAAAAAATACTTCTCCAGCATTATTCTTGGTAATATGAAGAGATAGATGTGGAAATTCACCTTCGAATTCTTCAGGTAATTACATGGGTATTTAATTTAATTCTCTGACATATATTGTCAACGGGATATTTTCAGTGTTGCTAATTTTAATAAATATTGAAATGCAAATAACTTTCTCAAGAATGCCACTAGATTTTTTGGAATATTTTCCTGGGGTTCCTTGTAGGGAAGAGTTTTTCGCTATTTTTTGGACATCCTGTATAACTCGAGACCAGACGAGACCACTCGAGACGAGACGAGACGTTGGTACTTGAGACCGAGACTAAGTCAGATGTCGAGACGAGACGAGACCAACCCTAAGTCTCGTCTATCACGTCTCGCGGCACCACTAATTCATCTGTAACTGATCGTTGGAGCTTTCCTTGTTCCTGCTGGGTATAAAGTAATGAGTCAGGTAATTTCGAAAATCCGAAATATCTCTGAATATTCAAGAGTTGCTAATTTGGGGATGGAAGCTCATTGAAGCACTAACGAAGCGCTAAACGATTACGTAAAATTTAACTTTTGTGCTTTAAGTGCGCCTGCCTACTTCACAGAGCGGATTGCTCACTAGAGAGCAAGGGAAAGATGATGAAGCTGTATTAGAAAGTAAGGCGAATGTGTAATAACATCAAAACCAACATCCTGATGAACAGCCTCTTCTCGGATATTCCTGGCATTTCAAATTGTGTATCTGTGACTGATCGTTGGTGCTTTCCTTGTTCCTGTTCGGTGTAAAGTAATGAGCAGGCAATTTCTAAAATCCGAAATATCTCTGAAAATTTAAGAGTTGCTAATTTGGGGATGGAAGCACATTGAAGCACTAACGGAGCGCTAAACGATTACGTAAAATTTAACGTCTGCGCTTCAAGTGCGCCTGCCTACTTCACAGAGCGGATTGCTTACTAGAGAGCAAGGGAAAGATGATGAAGCTGTATTAGAAAGTAAGGCAGGTAATAACATCAAAACCAACATCCTGATAAACAGCCTCTTCTCGGATATTCCTGGCATTTCAAATTGTGTATGTTTATTTATTTCCCAATAAATAGATATATGGATCCTCTTACGTTCCAATTGCTGTCAGAAGTGGGATAGGTTAGTGAACACATTTTCCTCTATGGTAAAAACAAAACAACGGAGGACGTGAAATAGAAGATCAAATAAAGTAGACGCATGGACGAGAAGAAAGACAAAGAAGAACAATAAGAACAGGAGCAGCTCCAGAAGTTAGAACCGACAATGCTTCATTGCAGTGGCAGCTGAAGTTTTAAAATTTGAAAAGTCAAAATAGCGTGTTGTGCCATGAACTATGTTGGACAGAGTACTTCGTGACCTGAACAGAAGTCAGAGTAGTGGCCACTTGAGCTCAATAGGACGTTGAATTGAGTCAGAGATCGGTATTACTAGATCAAATGTGGTTGAAATGTCAAGGAATAATGCGAAGCCCGCGATATTGAGGGGAAATTATGCAATACCTACTTACCTTGTTCCCCTGGAGAGGGAATTCCAGTAGTATTCGCAGGAACCTTTCCTACAACAGAGTCGGAGAAAAAAAAAAAAAAAAAACGCTACTATCCTTTCACCTGATAAATTACAAATTGTCACTGAAATCAGCCTAAACGTATGGTATCCAAGTTTATGGTAAATAAGTAAAGTACCTATGACAGTTCTAGCCCACTTTCGGTTATTATTACATGTAAATCTCCATGAGAAAATCTGAGGTCCATTCTGGCAATTTTCGTCTCATTTAAGGACATTCGCACAGCGCGCTAAGGTCATTGAACGCAAGCAGCTGTATACAGATCCGCCCAGGCCTGTATAGCTGTGTACCTAGTCTCTAGACCTTTATAGCTGTTGCGGTCAATGACCCTGGCCGCGGCGGCTAGCGTTGTGCGAATGACCTTCAATAGGATAAAATTGGCCGGAATGGACGTCATATTTTCTTATGGCGGTTTATAAGTACCTAAACATGAAAGTGAGCTAGAACTCTCATATGCACTTTACTGATGTAGGTACGCATAGACCTGGATACCATAAGTTCAGGCTGGTTTCACTAAGGACTTTTTATGTATCAGGTTGAAAAGCATAATTTTGACTAGTGTACAAAAGTATTGTTTTATTTCTCCTTTAGATCTCGTCTCGATACTTCACTCACAATCAACTCCAATTTCGAAGTCCACAAAGAATTTGGAACGCTCCAAGAATTATAGTCGATGTGTTTGATGTGGCACAGCGTATTCAATAGGACAGAAAATTACATCGTTACTCATTAACTTCAATCGACTAGTCGTTCTTTTCCAAGTTTCAAAAATAACTTATGAAATTTTGATTTGCATAATTTTTGTTTTTCGTTAGACCAAATACGAAATTTTTTGCATCATATTTAATTCCACATATTTCGAGCTAGATTTGAACAAGCACCTACCTAAACCTATCCCTCCGCGACAATTTAAGCCCTGCCCTAACCTCCCTTTATACATCTCCGAAGTCGTTTGGCTTTACAATTGATAAATGTTCTGAGAACAATGCGGGACTTCTCCGGTAAACCCTCGGGGGAAAATCTAGGCGCTTTCATTTAATAATTCCCAAAATGGAACTGTTGTATACATGTTCGATGATTACATTATAAATTCAGGAGAAACGCCGAGGCGTCTTGCAGTGTTGTATAAGCTTTTGTGTGTGTGTATATAGTGGCAAAACGGAAGTTTTTATCAGAAAAGATTCGGTTATTTGCGAGTGGAGAAACATTGTGGTTAGGTGCTTGCAGAGCAATATCAACTAGCGTCATCTTAACATATGCAAGATTTATATTTAAAAGTCTTTTCTCATTTGTTCTTATCCGATAAATTGCCTCTGTTTGCATGGAAAGTTAAATAAATTAGCAGCTATGATTGCGTTTTTTTTTTTTCTACGTCCCGTCTGGCATCCAATTTAATTTCCTGTGAACATTCCAGATTATAACAACCCTTTTTAATTTAGCTCGCAACAAAAGGATTTGCCTACGCTGGCTGCTAATAATTATTTTATTAATAGCCATTTAAAATGTCGGATTAATTTTTAATACTTTTATGACTGTGCTTTATGCGAATTTTGCCCAGGAGATTAATTTTTTTGATAAAGATTACCGAACAGTCTGGCATCCCAGAAAATATAGCATAGCCCTATAAAGTATCGCCCAGGAAAAGTCATATGAGATTAATATCACACACAAATGATTTTCCAGTAAAATTAACACTAGAATTAACACTATTGCCACCACTATACCCTTCTATTCAATAAATCGCTCTTACTAATTTTATATATAGGTAGAAGGGAACGGATTCAACCACACATAATGCAAAATCAAATGCATATATAATTTTATTACTTAAATGGCTGCCCTGTGAACGTATGATATTTAATTGCCGGTTGAAATTTAATTGGTTTCGAAACTGGGAGCTACTAGTTTAAATATCAAACAGCAATAATAATATGAAGCCATTATGGATTTTTTTATATTGATAACCTATTTTACTTATTTAAAGTACTCCTCAGCGTGTTTAAATCCAACATTCAAAAACGCGCGTGTTTTAATAAAGTTACCATGACAACATCAACAACCCAAGAAAGGTAAAGTCTAAATGACAACTTTTTAATTATTGATTTGTCAGATAACGAAAGGTATACCAGATGTCCTATCACGAATTTAGCATTCTACAACTATTAGTAATTTATGATTTGAACGTAGGTACCAATAAAAAAATAATATCCACTTATACTTTAATATACTAATATTATTAAAATTTTCTTTGTATTTTTGATATTGTAGAACTGAATTTGGAATTGCTTAATAGAAAAGAAACAAAGCAAACAAGTCCAAAAACGCAATTTATAAAATACTGATTTGCTCTTTTCCAGCTTCCTTGATTGTGGTTGTTGATGGGAAATATTAATTTTTGAAAAGGAGCTCACAAGAATAGTTACTTTTATATCTAGTGCGCGTAATGCTACTTTGGTGATCGACAACTGATTTTTTTAAACGAGGCGCAGCCGAGTTGAAAAAATAGTCGTGATCGCCAAAGTATTTCGCGCACGAGTTGCCAACAATATTTTTTCTACAACTCCATTTAAATATCGATCATTCGAAGCTTAAATTGCATTTACAATCAAAGGCAGATGAATTTTAATTATTTTTGGTTTCCTGTGAGGTGTTAGGTATTTGTTACCTGAGTGTGCGAACTAGGCATTTGGCACACTGGGGAATCATTTCACGCACGGCGTAATGGAAACGGAAAAAAAATCTACCTGGGAAAAAAGTGTCACTTCGCAAATTGTCATCAGTGTGCAAACATCATCATTTTTTGACAGTTGTCGTATAATAAGTATAAAGTGAGCAAAAAAAGTCAAATATTTCAAATCCAAATACTGTCTAGACTTTTTTAATTAGAGCCTTTACCAAAAAAAAAAAATAATAAATCGAGCCTTTCTACCCACGACTGTCCCGAACGACCACAGCATTTAGCGCTAAATGATTTAATATTGACAGGCTTTAATTTTATTTCATTATTAAATTTATTTTCAAATAAGACTTTATTAAAACTAAGCTTACGGAGATGTAACTAAATACATCAACCGTTAATAGGTTAAGTTATTCGACTCCGGCAAAGCCATACAAAGTTGTAATACACACACATTTATAATCTAAAGTAGCATAATCCCATCTTTATGCCGAGGAAGAGTCGAATTTCAGGACTGAGGGGAATTATTTGCCTTTATTTGGGGCAATTATAGATTAAGTGGTGTTTATTTTGTTTTGAATGTATTTCTGTGGAAAATTTTATGAGTTTTAGTCGATCTCCTGGTGGAAACGACGGGGATTATTTCACTTATCGTGAACCACTTTGAGTCAGTTTTGGATATTTCACATATAAACTGGAAGTAGAGACAGAAGAGATTCGTCTTCACGGCTGGTGGTCTGCCGAACATTAAATCTGTGGAAAGTTTCCCCAGTATTGATGGTGTATAGCCACTGAATTTATGTTGGGAATTCCTATGAGGCCCTCAGAAGGAAAAAAGGCAACACAATCTTGCTGGTTTCCAGCTACATATAAACTCCAAAAGGTATTGATCGAGGATCCAATTCTGCCTCTCGATCTTCCCAGCGTAGTGTGCATGAAATCGAATACCTATATCTCTACTTTTCCTTGTTCCCAGTAGCCTCATCTGTTGTTTCCATACTTAGCATTCAAAATATCTTTCCTGTCTGGCTGCAGTTTTTGCCAGTAATGATGCTTCAGCAACTGTAACGTAACCGCTTTCTGATTGGGCAATCCAACTGCTTCTGGCCACTTCAGATGACTAGTCCATAGCAACCATAAATACCGGGTGTCCCACCGAAAACTGTCAATGGCCTATATCTTGAAAACTACAATAAATTAAAAAAAAAAAAAGAAAAACCAATTTGGAGGGTTAGAAGGAGGAACCAAAACAATGTACTTTACAGCTCTCCCCGAACCACCACTCCGGCGATAGCCACCCTAACATCAAAATTTTGGATAGCACTATAGGTCATGTCATACCTTAATTGAAAGGTCTTTCAATTCTCTGAACGAATCTGCACCTGTACAAATGAGATTTTCATGAAAATTAGAGACACATTTAAATCTGGATAATTTTTTTTTCAGATTCGTTTAGACTATTAACATGACCTTTAGGGCCCTTCTAGATTTTGAGGTTAGGGTGGCTACTGCCGGAGGGGTGGTTCGGAGAGAGCTGAAAAGTACCTTGTTTTGGTTCCCCCTTCCAACCCTTCAAACGGTTTTTTTTTTCTTGGCAGTTTTCGGTGGGTCTCCCGGTAAACATTTATCAACATACAGGGTGACAAATTGAAGACGAGCTCTTAGACAAAAAATACTATCAGGAAAATCTCAAATACGTATCGGAGGTATGGAGGGGGAACCAAAATGAGGCACTTTTTGAGTCACCCCGCCCCACCTCTTAGGGGGTAGCAACCCTAACTTATTATTTTTTTTAATACGAACCTACCTTGTGATGTACATCGTTCGATAGCTCGTTGCTAACCCTTTACAGTCATATGGCAAAATCTTAAATCGGACGATTGGTTTTGGAAATATCGGTGTTTAAAAGTGAGCATATTTTGAAAACTAGTAATTTTGACTTTGTATTAGACAAAATAATTCTGTCATAAAAGTCTCAAATAATACACATCGAGGAACTGAATTTGTTTATTGCCTAATCCCTACCCCTCTTGTTTGGGGCCTAGCCGCTCCTAATAATTTTTCTAAAATGAGAACCTACACCGTGTGATAGCTCCTTTGAAAGGTTTTTTATTCGTCTTGAGATATGTCCAGAAGCAGATAGAATTACGATAATAGCATTATTTCGTTTCGCCGATGTGTTTCCGAGACTTTTATGACAGAATTTTTTTGTCTATGAGACAGTCAAAATTACTAGTTTCCACAATGTGCTTACATTTAAACACCGATATCTCAAAAACTAATCGTACGATCTGAGATTTTTCTATAGGACTGTAAAGGGATAGCAACGAGCTATCCAACGACTTCAAAAGTGTCTCATTTTGGTTCCCCCTCCAATCCCCCGATACGTATTTGAGATCTTCCTGATAGTATTTTTTGTCTAAGAGATATTCCCGATTGCTCGTTTTCAAATTGTCACCCTGTATAACCTTCTACGTCTTCAGATCTGATTAAAGGCATCCACCTACAAGCTTCTCTCTCTCATTTCTTACTGCCATGCCTTCTTCTTCCCCTTGGCTTTCACCCAATGATTTGTTTG
This sequence comes from Ceutorhynchus assimilis, assembly GCA_917834065.1. Taxonomy (NCBI): domain Eukaryota; kingdom Metazoa; phylum Arthropoda; class Insecta; order Coleoptera; family Curculionidae; genus Ceutorhynchus; species Ceutorhynchus assimilis. The sequence continues at coordinate 38,352,172 of OU892280.1, read as the reverse complement.
GGTTTTTTCCTTCTTGATTCTTTGCACGACGTATGTGCGAAAACAATAATTTTACAGAAAAGGCAAAACACAAATTGCAATTAAGTAATTTTATAATTTTCAAGGAGATAAATAATCATTCTGACTAAAAATAAAATCCTTAATAGTTATTTTTGTATCAAGTGCGCGGAATGTCATTTTGGTGATCGAGAACGAAATTTTTTTGACGACGCGTAGCGGAGTCAAAAAATCATTCGAGATCACCAAAAACATTTCGCGCCCGAGTCACAAACAATATTTTTTCTACAACTCTATTCAAATATCGATCATTCGAAACCAAAATTGCATTTCCAATCAAAGGCAGGTGAATTTTAATTATTTTTTCTACAGACGTCAAAAAATTATGACATTTTCACACTCATTTCCGTTCGAAAAATGCCACATTGGTTTTATTTACCTTAACGACGTGCACGAAATATTTCGCGCACTAGGGCACGAAATACTTCGTGCACGCTCAGTGGCGATATTTCAAAAATACATAAATGGACGAAAATTTAACTCATATATTCTGGGGTACCTATCCACTTAAATTGAATAAGAGCAGGATATTGAACTTTTTTGATTCATCCTCGAAATACATTAGAATTACGGTTTCACTCACTTTTTTGACGGTTTGGTGCGAACATGATCATTTTTTGATTTTTTGGTCAAAAGGTTTGCTGCAATTGCAAAACTAGCTGTATTATTATATTGGGAACTACAAATTCTTCTACAATTTCTATTTCTAATTAACATTTTTTGCCGAAATGATGCCGCGTCGGTCAGACCTTGGGAAAAAACTTTGACAAGCAGTATGTCATGGTGCATGGTGTGTCATTATTTATTAAAAAGAAATTCTTTTGATATGACCCAAAATTATTTCAATTCTGTCTGTAGAAAAAACGTTGTTTGCAACTCGTGTGCGAAATATTTTTGGTGAACTCGGACGATTTTTTGACTCCGCTGCGCGTCGTCAAAAAACTTTCGTTCTCGTTCACCAAAATGGCATTTCGCGCACTAGATACAAAAATAACTATTTTGGCATCCTGACAGGTATGTGACACCATAACACCAGTGTGTGAAATAGCTAGTTCGCACACTGGTGTCATGGGAATGTTAAAAAATCAATACCTGGGAAAAAGGTGTCACTTCGCAAACTATCATGAGTGTGCGAACATCATCATTTTTTGACAGTTGTAGAAAATAGTATTTTTTGGACCACTTTAAGTGCAGGGTATTTGATTATATTTGAACCCATAGCTACAGCCTTTACTATTTAAGATAGAAAAAAATTTTAAATACAAAACTTGACAGTGTTTTCTATATTTTCTTTTAACGTTATCAGAAAAAACAAAATCGCATCGGAAAATGGAGAAACGTAGACAACTTCAATTTTATTAACGGAACACCCTGTATATTTTACGATAAAATGAAAGATCTTTTCTTCCTGATTCCAAATATATATAGATATATATATATATATATATACATCCTCAAACATTATTGCGTCCGTACAAAATCATACATTGTTGCGTCTCCAGGAAAACGAAGAGATATCTAGGATCTTAAGGCGTATACTGGTTCACCAATGAATTTGATAGATGGGGCTATATGTAGTTTTTTTGTATCTTCAAATTTAAAATATACACATTTTCATATATTTTTAAACCACTGTTGCGTCCTCATAAAAAGCAACCTTGTCAGCTCCATATATTGGTTGCACCATACAATGTTGCTTCCGTGCGATGTTGTCAAACTGACAGGACGCAATAAAATTACGAAACTATGACAAAGGTAAATTGAATATCGGCTTATCGGCGTTTTCTTGGTAAAAAGTTATGAGCTGATTTGGACAACATCAAAAACGCAACATAAAATACACAATAATAATTTCTCCCGCAATTCAAATGCGTGTGAGTAAGTCGCAATTTTTGCCGGTATACCATCGCATACATTGCCACTTACTGATACGATTTTGAATTGCACATTTCAAATAAAGCCCCCCTGATACTAATACTTTTTCTTACTCCCCCCCACCTCACGAAAATTGACTTTTCTGTTCTAAATAGGCAAGAGAAAGCGGAAGTGGAACATGCCAGATCATCGGTTGATAGGTACGAAAAACTTTTGCGCCCTGGATCTGGGTGCTGCGTTGGACTCACAAATAATTTTATTCGAGATAAACCAGAAAAATTTCCGTTGGAAAGACTCTAGTAAGAATAAATGGTGACATTAGGATAAGAATTGCCAATATTTCTTCTTAAACAGTAAAAATAAAAAAAGGAGATATTATTGGAACTCTCGAACCAGTTAAGCAAATTTCGAACTGTGACCTACCAGATAAACGACATTTTGTGAAACCGAAATTGGATACAGACAAATTGATGCAGACTTTGAAGATTTCATGGAAACGCCTCGATCCAGATAGACTTAGAGAAGCAGACGTATCTGTGATTGATAATCAAACCGGACGCACCAGTTTAATCCAACACAAAATTGATACTGGATTGGCATACCCAATTAGACATCCACCTTGACGTATGCCCGTAGCTAAACAACGGGAAGTGGAGATCCAAATTGATAAAATGCTTCAAGAGGGAATTATTGAAGAGTCGAATATTCCATGGTCTGCGCCAGTAGTATTGGTTACAAAAAAAGATGGAAGTCTTAGAATTCGTGTGGACTACCGTAAGCCTTATGAGGTCACCAAGAAGGAGAGCTTCCCTCTCCCGAGAATAGATGATACATTAACAACTCTATCGGGCTCCAAATGGTTTTCCACCTTGGATCTCAGGAGTGGATACTGGCAAGTGGCAATATACAAAGATGACAAGGAGAAAACTGCCTTCAGTATCGGAAACGGGTTATACCAGTTAATCGTGATGTCTTTCGGATTGTGTAATGCTCCAGCTAGGTTTGAGCGACTGATGCATCTTGTTTTGCGAGGCCTCACATAAAAAACTTGGCTGGTATATTTATATAATGTCATGATCATGGGAAATTCATTCCAAGAATATCTCAATAACCTGAATCAAGTGTTTGATCGCTTCCAGAATGCCAACTTAAAACTGAATCCAAACAAGTGTTTTCTATTTCAAAAGAATGTGGAACTCTCAGGTCACGTGGTATCTGAAGATGGCATATGAGTTATGAAAGGAAAAATAGATGCTGTCAGGGATGGGCCAAAACCACGCGACAAACATGAACTGAGGAGTTTTCTAGGACGATTAAAGAAAGAAAAATCAACATTCAATTGAACCCAAGAATACGATTCCGCATTTAGAAAATTAAAACGAGCATTATGTACAAGTCCAGTGTTGTCCTATCCCGATCAGGACATGTTGATTTTGCACTCAGATGCAAGCAACAACTATTAGAGCTGTCCTTTCACAAATCTAAAATTCACAAAAGCATGTCGTAGAGTACTACAGCAGATTTTTATTAAAGCCGGAACGAAATTATTGTGCCACAAGAAGAGAATTGCTTGCCATAGTAAAAGCAGGCGACCATTTCCATGAGTATCTCTACGGAAGTCGGAAGTAATTTTGTGATTCGAAGGGATCACGCAGCTCTAAAATGGCTTTTGGGAATGAAATACCATATAATTTGCAAAAATACGTATCAATATACTCGGATATTTATCCTTTTGAATGTGACACTTTTTATGACAACAATTGAATGAAGCCGCGTATAATAGCTGGGTTCGGTAATTGCATCGCACGCAACGGCAGTTGACCGAACGACGCGGAGCGGAGTTCGGTCAAGCCGTTAAGGGCGGTAAAGGCACTTTCCGCATGTGTTAGGTACAAAATTTTACCTATGAGCATATACATCTTTAAAAAAAGGCTTTGATAAAATTAATTATTGAATCAGATTGATTAATGAAATTAGATTTGATATAGAAATGATCAAAAATCCATTTTCTGAAAAAGAGAGGATTTCTGATTAAAAATATCAAATTTTACTTTACCGCAAACTATGCGGTAAAGAGCACTTTACCGCACACTTTGTAGTCCACTTTACCGCATACTATGCTGTAAAGTTAACTTTACCGCACACTATGCGGTAAAGTGCACTTTACCGCACGCTCGTAGGTAAATACTATAACAGAGCTATTAAAATGCATCCTATTTGATAGTGATATTTGAATATTTCGTCAAAAGTTACAAATTAAATACAAAACAATACAAAACATAGGTGGTGTTTTAGGGCGTTAAAAACTATAAACAATTCTTCATATCATTATATTTATTTATTTATATACACACCAAACTATACAACTTTAAAGCTACAAATGATAAATTTGTTGACCAAAAATAAATGAAAGAATTTGAAAAAAATGCTCATGCTTAATTCACCAGTATAAGCATTAAATTGAAACTTTCATTTATCCAGCTGAATGGGTCATTGAATGTCACTTTAAACAAATTCTAGCTTTAAATTTGGCATGGCATATGTTGCATTTAAAATTCCTCTCATTTGAGTGTGATAATAAATGACTTCAAATTGCATTTAAGTTTAAATTTTGCAGTGCAAGTGTTACATTCAAATAGATAAATATCCGAATGTGTTAGTTTGTGAATCTTTCAATCGCCTTTCCGTTTAAATTTTGATTTGCATGTGTCGCATTCAAAAGGATAAATATCCGAGTATGTTGATACGTGCCTTTGCCAATTACCTTTTTCTTTAAATTTTGCATTGCAAATTCACATTCAAAAGGATAAATATCAGAATGTGTTAGTTTGTGTCTCTTCAAATAATCTTTTCCTTCAAATTTTGCTTTGCAAATGTCACATTTAAAAAGATAAATATCCGAGTGTGTTGATACGTGTCTTTGCAAATTATATGGTATGCTGGGTTCGGTAATTGCATCTGCGAGCGAAATGAGCAAAAAAACTCGGATATTTATCCTTTTAAATGTGACAAATGCAAATCAAAATTTAAACAAAAAGGCAATTTAAAGATTCACAAACTAACACAGTCGGATATTTATCCATTTGAATGTGACACTTGCAAAGCAAAATTTAATCAGAAAGGTAATTTGAATAGTCACAAATTAACACATTCTGATATTTTTTTTTTTGAATGTGATACTTGTATATCAAAATTTAAACGGAAAAGCGATTGGAAGATTCTCAAACTAACACATTCGGATATTTATCTATTTGAATGTAACACTTGCACTGAAAAATTTAAAAAATTAAATACAATTTAAAGAGTCATTTATTAACACACTCAAATGAGAATTTGTTTAAAGTGACATTCAGTGACCCATTCAGCTGGATAAATGTAAGTTTAAATGTAATTCTTATATTGGTGACTTAAGCATAAGCATTTTTTTCAAATGCTTCCATTTATTTTTGGTTAAGAAATTTATTACATGGAGAACTTGCCTGGTATATTTGGATGATGTCTGATCATGGGAAATTCATTCCAAGAACATCTCAATAACCTGAAACAAGTTTTTGACCGCTTCCAGAATGCCAACTTAAAAACTCAATCCAAAGAAGTGTTTTCTATTTCAAAAGAAAGTGGAACTCTCAGGTCACGTGGTATCTGAAGTTGGCATACAAGTTATGAAAGGAGTGATAGATGCTGTCAGAGATGGGCCAAAACCACGCGACAAACATGAACTGAGGAGTTTTCTAGGATTGTGTTCTTATCATCGAAGATTTGTAGAAGGATTCCTTAATACAGCTGCTCCGCTTCATCGATTAACGAAAGAAAAGTCAACATACAATTGAACCCAAGAATACGATTCCATATGTAGAAAATTAAAACGAGCATTATGTACAAGTCGAGTGTTGTCCTATCCCGATCAGAAGACATGTTGATTTTGCACTCAGATGCAAGCAACACCAGTATTAGAGCTATCCTTTCACAACTCTAAAATTCATAAGAGCATGTGTTAGTTTGTGAATCTTTAAATCGCCTTTCCGTTTAAATTTTCATTTGCATCTGTCACATTCAAAAGGATAAATATCCGAGTATGTTAATACGTGCCTTTGCCAATTACCTTTTTCTTTAAATTTTGCATTGCAAATTCACATTCAAAAGGATAAATATCAGAATGTGTCAGTTTGTGTCTCTTCGAAAAATCTTTTCCTTTAAATTTTGCTTTGCAAATGTCACATTTAGAAAGATAAATATCCGAGTGTGTTGAAATGTGCCTCTGCAAATTACCTTTTTGTTTAAATTTTGCATTGCAAGTGTCACATTCAAATAGATAAATATCCGAATGTGTTAGTTTGTGAATCTTTAAAACGTGTTTCCGTTTGAATTTTGATTTGCAAGTGCCACATCCAAAAGGATAAATTTCCGAGTGTGTTGATACGTGTCTTTTCAAATTATATGGTATGCTGAGTTCGGTAATTGAATCTGCCAGTGAAATGACCAAATTTTGAAAGACTTCACGTGATCACTTATCCCTTTTCACGTGTCAAATCAGATGACATCTGTCAAATTTTGCTCACTTCGCTCGCAGATTCAATTACCGAACCCAGCATACCATATAATTTGCAAAAACACGTATCAACATACTCGGATATTTATCCTTTTGAATGAGACACTTGCAAATCAAAATTCAAATGGAAACACATTTTAAAGATTCACAAACTAACACATTCGGATATTTATCTTTTTGAATGTGACACTTGCAATGCAAAATTTAGACAAAAAGGTGATTTGCAGATGCACATTTCAACACACTCGGATATTTATCTTTTTAAATGTGACATTTGCAAAGTAAAATTTAAAGGAAAAGATTATTTGAAGAGACACAAACTAACACATTCTGATATTTATCCTTTTGAATGTGATATTTGCAATGCAAAATTTAAAGAAAAAGGTAATTTGCAAAGGCACGTATCAATACACTCGGATATTTATCCTTTTGAATGTGAAAAAGCAAATCAAAATTTAAACAGAAAGTCGATTTAGGGCCGAATTTATTGTAGGTCCTTGAGGTTTCCTCAGACCTTAAGAAAGCCTTGCACGTTTAGAATTGACATGATTGACTTGTCAAATAGTGGCAAGTGTCCATTCTAAATTCGCGACTCCAAGGGAGATTCGAGGAACGACTATAAATTCGGCGCTTAAAGATTCACAGACTAACACAGTCGGATATTTATCCATTTGAATGTGACACTTGCAATGCAAAATTCAAACAGAAAGTTTAAATAGACACAAATTAACACATTCTGATATTTATCCTTTTGAATGTGACACTTGCAAATCAAAATTTAAACGGAAAAGCGATTGGAAGATTCACAAACTAACACATTCGGATATTTATCTATTTGAATGTAACACTTGCACTGTAAAATTTAAACTCAAATACAATTTGAAGAGTCATTTATTAACACACTCAAATGGGAGGAGTTTTAAATGCAACATATGCCACGCCAAATTTAAAGCTGGAATTTGTTTAAAGTGACATTCAGTGACCCATTCAGCTAGATAAATGTAAGTTTGAATGTAATGCTTATATTGGCGAATTTAGCATTAGCATTTTTTTTCAAATTCTTTCATTTATTTTTGGTTAACAAATTTATCATTTATAGCTTTCAAGTTGTATAGTTTGGTGTTTATATTGTTTATTGTTTTTTACGCCCTAAAACACCTGCTAGGTTTTGTATTTAATTTGTAATTTTTGATGAAATATTCAAATATCACTATCAAATAGTATGCATTTTTAAATCTCAGTAATAGTATTTCTATAGTTTTTTTTTCTTCATATACTTATATCGCTGGCATCAGTGAACTTCAACACAAATATTGAATTTCTAAACTCAAAAACAATTGAATGAAGCCGTATATAATAGCTGGGTTCGGTAATTGACACGCGAAAAGAGATAAGTGATCACGTGACGTCTGTCAAATTTTGCTCACTTCGCTCGCAGATGCAATTACCGAACCTAGCTATTATACGCGGCTTCATTCGATTGTTTTTGAGTTTAGAAATTCAATATTTGCGTTGAAGTTCACTGATGCCAGCGATATAAGTATATGAAGAAAAAAAATTTGTAGAAATACTATTACAAAGATATTAAAATGCAACCTATTTGATACTAATATTTTAATATTTCATCAAAACTTACAAATTAAATACAAATCATAGCAAGTGTTTTAGGGCATAATATTTTCAAAGAAGCTATGACCTCCCGAACTCCATCCAGCACCTACACTATTATTGTTAAAAAAGTTGTATATTATTATGACTCTCTGGGTCCTCTGTAGCATAAACCTAATATTCTCACACTTCGTTTCATATTTGCTGACTGGAAGCAACAATGGCTTTGGCTTCTGCTAAAATGATGACACGATACAAAACATCACACCACACAAAAATCCCGAGCTAAAAATAGATTGCCATGTTGCCAAGCTTCGGACGCAATAACATACTAGGTTTATGTACTGTATACTTGACTCTGTATATTATTTTCGCACCTCTACCGGAGAATCGATGAACTAATAGTATACATTTTTATCTATAACACGAATATTATTGCGTCCACTACAAAACAGAAAATCCAGTAAAATCATAAAAATCCCAATAGATGCTTCCACTTTTTATTGTGGAAAGGAAACTTAGAAACTTCTGTCACCTGTTGGCGCCTAAATTTTGTTTAAAAATTGACGGGAAGTCACAAAAACATGAGTTGACATTGTTGCGTCCGATATTCGGACGCAGTAATTCGAAGGAAGCAATAGTGTATGTGTTGAGGAAGTTTATGGACGCAGCAATGATAGGATTTTGTATATATATATATATATATATATATATATATATATATATATATATATATATATATATATATATATTTGGACGTTGTTGCTGGTTTGGGAATCGATTTGGGGAATGCAGCAAAATAAAGTGTACTCTTTAAAGTTTATCCGAGCTTTCGATAATGTTTATTATCATCTTCAGGGAAACTATGGATCAATATACAAGTTAAAGACAATAAGACAATGCTATAATGTAACTTACATCTTTGGTGAGATTATTAAAGATAAATGTTGTGTAATTGATCTGTTCCATCAGCATCGAGGACAGTGAGAACTTAATTATTAGTCATTAATACATAATAAGCTTGTTAAAAAATTATTGAGAAAGGATGAAAGATTGTGTAAATGGGACAATACAACATATTAAAATATTAAATAGTTACAGAGAGAGACTTTTACAATATATCACCCTGGGTTTGAGGATCATCCATCAAATGTGTAATTTGGAATTATTATATAATGCCCGTATTACATCTGTGTATTTTTCCGTGTATTTATTCATGTAGTTCAGAGTGCCAACATTATTTTGTTATTCATAATGCTGATTTATGTTGCGTTTGAAGTTTTTCGGTTGTCACCCTGAACTTCATGAATAAATACACGGAAAAATACACAGATGTAATACTGGCATTACAAAAAATAATTTTCTTTCAAATTTAAATGTCAACCAGAAACAGCTGGCCGTCAAGATCACCTGTTGAATTAATGACTTAAGACATATGTCATTGTAAAGTTAGGTTAGGTATACAACGCTATGTTCCATTGAATGAACTGATACACATTCGATGTGACGTCACTAGCAGACCCACTCAACACTGCAAGACGCCAGGAGCAACAGAATAGGATTAATTGAATCATTTGACATAATACTAAAAACCAATAAGCAAATAAATCATAGTAACACATTAAAGAGAATTTTCATTTAAATTGAGGTTAGGCCCTTTGTCTAGGTGTAACAGATAGGAATAAATCTCACTGAGGTGGTTAATATCAGATTTTTTGTTCATACAATTGTCACTCTGAGAAATGAAAGCCATCTCTTTGAAGAGTCTCTTTGAGTAGTGGGATTCACTGGTTAAAACTCTCACAGAGTCATAGTCCATTTGGTGCTGGAGTGAATGTACATGATCAGCCAAAGCGCATCTTTCAGGGTGGAGTCTGCTATCGCTTTTATGGGAAACAATCCTATCTTTCAGTTGCCTAGTTGTCTGGCCTATGTAAGTTTTGTCGCAAGAAGAACATGGAATGCAATACACCACGTCTGATTTTGCGAGAATCGGAACTTTGTCCTTTAGGTTAGAGTGAATGGACTTTATGGGTAAAACTGACCTATTGGCGATTTTAATGTTTGTGAAAGCTTTACTGAAAAAACTAGTCAGCTTGGGTGTAATGTCTCTAATATATGGTAGTGATGTGTACAAAACAAAAGGAACAGTGGCCTCAGCAGGGGCCAACCCCAGAGGTGAATCAGCTGCAGTTACAGGGTTGTTCATTTGGGGATTGACTAGGTTGTTATGGCTAGTGTGTGATTGTAACACTTCTGTGGACCTTGATGTGCTGAACAGAATCTTTTTTAAGAGTGGAGTAGGGTAAGAGTTGTCCTTGAAAATCTGGAACAGAATGTTGAAATTCTTGTTGTGAAAAGTTGTGTCTGAGATTCTTTGAACTCTATTCTTCATTTGTTTGACCAAATTAATTCTCATTGATTGTTTATGGTAAGACAGATAGTTAATGAATCTTCCTGAGCTACAAGGGTTACGGTACCAATCAATTGAGACGGAGTTGTTTGAGTTCCTGATGAATTTCGTATCCAGGAACGGGACAGAATTACCCTCATCCTCATTCTCCATTGTGAATTGTATATGTTGATCAAAACTGTTCATGGCGACCATTATCTCTGTGACCTTATCTCTAGGAAGTGCTAGGATTATGTCATCAACATATTTTTTAATGAAATGTAAGTTAAAAGAGAGAGTGGGAATGACAGTGTCCAGCAGGTCGTCCATGACATAATTCGCTAAAATTGGAGAAATTGAAGCACCCATAGGAGTACCAAAAGTTTGTTTATAGAATCTGCCATCAAATGCAAAATATGTACTGTTGAAAAGGAAAGTGATCAACTCCAGGAAAGACTCCCTGCTGATGCCAGTGTGTAGTTCGATTCTGTGCCAATTTTTGTTAATCGATCTGAGGCAAGCTTGTAGATAGACATTGCTAAAAAGAGACACCACATCCAAACTGGCCAGAACATAATCATCCGGCAAGACGGTGTTGTTAAACAATCGTGAGACTTCGAAGGAATCAGAGACATAATATTGATTGTTTATATCATAGGCTTTTGTCAGTATATCAGTGACCAAAGAAGCCACATACTGTGTAGGTGCACCAATTGAGGCCACAATTGGTCTGACAGATAGTGTTGGTTTGTGAATTTTAGGTAACGCGTAGAACTTTGGAGCAACACCCTTATAGTTAGTAAGCTTTTTCTTGGTCGCTTCATCAATTTGGTTGGTGGTTTTTAACTTTTTAACAATATCATTGCACTTTCTCTGAATGGACAACGTAGGGTCTATTGCAATTTCCTCATAAGAATTACTGTCTTGAATTAGTTCATTAGAAAGTTGGAGGTAATGGTCTTTGTACATAATAACCGATACGTTACCTTTATCAGAGTTAGTCAGCACAATGTTAGGATTGTCTTTAAGGAACCTTTTAGACTTTTTGTATAAATTGTAGAGAACCGAATTACTGTGAGAGCTTCTGTGAACATGATTGGTGATAATGTTAGTGGCTTGTGCTGTTAAGATGTTCCTGTCTGAAGGACTGTTAGATTGTGAAATAATATGATCAACATCAGCCAAAATATTTTTGATAGGGACATCTCTGCCAACCTGTGGCTCAAGACAGAATTTAGGCCCCAGAGAGAGAAACCTTAAAATGTCCTCAGGAATACTTACATCAGTGAGATTTCGTATCCAGTTAGGTTTAGTATCAAGTTTATTATAAAGAGAATCATTTTTTAATTTTTGTAATTTGTTACAATTTTTTTTTGCTTTTAGGTTATGAAAAAGTCTGTTGTAAGCCCTTTGCTGTCTGGCAGCGAAGTTGCTATGAATAGCTTCATTGGTTAAATTGATTATCTTGACTCTGAGAGTTGAGAGGGCCAATTCTAATTGACCTATAAGTTTGTGATTATTAGAAATCTCCAAATTTATCAACCTATTACCTAACCTACGTGTGTAGTCTGTGTTCGTGTGGATGTCCTGACGTTGTAAGAGGTGTTCCACTGGTCTGGTGGAAGCTATGATGTGACCAGGACTCAACCCCAGCTTTCTGCACTGCAAAAGGAAACTTCTCCTGTTGCACTCTCTGGCCAACTTTCTCTTTGTACATGACCAAGTCTTAAGTTGTTCAACTGCCTCCCCGCCAAAGGAAGTCCTGATGGTCTGGTAGAACCCAATATCTTATGATAAGAAGAATGGACGTTGTTGCTGACAAGTACGAAGACAATTTTGGGAATCGATTTGGGGAATGCTGCAAAATAAAGTGTACTCTTTAAAGTTTATCCGAGCTTTCGATAATGTTTATTATCATCTTCAGGGAAACTATGGATCAATATGCAAGTTAAAGACAATAAGACAATGCTATAATGTAACTTACATCTTTGGTGAGATTATTAAAGATAAATGTTGTGTAATTGATCTGTTCCATCAGCATCGAGGACAGTGAGAACTTAATTATTAGTCATTAATACATAATAAGCTTGTTAAAAAATTATTGAGAAAGGATGAAAGATTGTGTAAATGGGACAATACAACATATTAAAATATTAAATAGTTACAGAGAGAGACTTTTACAATATATCACCCTGGGTTTGAGGATCATCCATCAAATGTGTAATTTGGAATTATTATATTAAAAAATAATTTTCTTTTAAATTTAAATGTCAACCAGAAACAGCTGGCCGTCAAGATCACCTGTTGAATTAATGACTTAAGACATATGTCATTGTAAAGTTAGGTTAGGTATACAACGCTATGTTCCATTGAATGAACTGATACACATTCGATGTGACGTCACTAGCAGACCCACTCAACACTGCAAGACGCCAGGAGCAACAGAATAGGATTAATTGAATCATTTGACATAATACTAAAAACCAATAAGCAAATAAATCATAGTAACACATTAAAGAGAATTTTCATTTAAATTGAGGTTAGGCCCTTTGTCTAGGTGTAACAGATAGGAATAAATCTCACTGAGGTGGTTAATATCAGATTTTTTGTTCATACAATTGTCACTCTGAGAAATGAAAGCCATCTCTTTGAAGAGTCTCTTTGAGTAGTGGGATTCACTGGTTAAAACTCTCACAGAGTCATAGTCCATTTGGTGCTGGAGTGAATGTACATGATCAGCCAAAGCGCATCTTTCAGGGTGGAGTCTGCTATCGCTTTTATGGGAAACAATCCTGTCTTTCAGTTGCCTAGTTGTCTGGCCTATGTAAGTTTTGTCGCAAGAAGAACATGGAATGCAATACACCACGTCTGATTTTGCGAGAATCGGAACTTTGTCCTTTAGGTTAGAGTGAATGGACTTTATGGGTAAAACTGACCTATTGGCGATTTTAATGTTTGTGAAAGCTTTACTGAAAAAACTAGTCAGCTTGGGTGTAATGTCTCTAATATAATTACATTATAGCATTGTCTTATTGTCTTTAACTTGTATATTGATCCATAGTTTCCCTGAAGATGATAATAAACATTATCGAAAGCTCGGATAAACTTTAAAGAGTACACTTTATTTTGCTGCATTCCCCAAATCGATTCCCAAAATTGTCTATATATATATATATCGCATTTTTGACAGTGATATATAACTGTACTAAAAATCGAGTGGTGAAGTGCCATTCAACTTGTATAGCAACACTATACCAATTAACTACCATTACCATGCAGTTCTGTTTTATTGTTTGACTAATAACGGTTTCTTGCCTTGCTAGCTTTGCATCGGCTACCAAGTCTGTTGTGAAGTCATTTCAAAAATTATTATTATGTCGTGTCAAAGATAATAGTTATATGCATCACAAGTGCATTAGTAAACATGATTACAATAACGAGTGTCACATAATTAGACCCTGGCCTTGCTTCAGTCTGTAGAGTACCGTCTTTACTTCAGTTAGATATGGAGTGGCGGTAGGTTTAGAAGCACCTCCAGAGCGGTTGGGATTGTTTTCCTGGCTCCCATGATGCATACGCATGCTAGCTCTTGCACACTTTGACACCCCCTTTTAGTGCTCTTTTCTTTGTGAATGGGAAAATAACGTTCAGAATAATGGCGATAAATCGCTGCCCTGTGGGCAGCCCCCTCCCACTATTGCTTCCACTGTGTTCTCGCCCAGAGTGAATGTGATTATCCCGTTTCTTAGGTTGGCTTCTATTCAGCGATATATGGTAAGTATGCGAAATGTTCCTATTCGCTTGAGTGCGTTCATTAGTGATGGAACGTTATTGTGTGAACGTGTCTATCACACTAGTTTTGTAGTCGTGTTCAAACGCATGTGTGATGTACAACGTTTTATCTACAAACGAAAAATAGAAAAATGTTAATTAAATTTTTGTTTACTAGTAGTTGTCTACCACTATTCTACCTCTACACGTTTAACTATGACATTTGTCAAATCAAAAAAAACTAGTTGTCATAGATTCATAACCTAGTTCACAACACCACTATAGTTGTGTTATGAGTCTCATAACACCACTAGTTGTGTCATGAGTCTCGTAACATAACTCGAATACTAGAGAAATAGTTATGTAAAAACGCTTGTCGATAATAGCGTATTATATACCTAGGTAGAGAAGATGGTCATTATAATGCGTAAGGTACGTATGTAATGACTTTCTCTACCGAGGAATATATGGAATTTTTTTTACTACTACTATAGTAGAAATTAAAAAAATAGTTTGAAATCTGTGCTCAGTTTTTTTTTGAACGCCTTCTTGAAAGTGCTGCCCTCTATCAACAGCTTATGATAACTTCCTATGTACCTACAGAAACCTGTTTTTTTTTTTTAGTTGACGTATGAAATTGAAATTAAACCAATAGAAACATGACAATATCCTTGCGTCATGAGGTCATTTTCATTATTGACCTAGGTATTATTTCATTATTGTCATTATTCACCTAGGGAGAGAAATTCAATTTTTTCCTAGAAAAATAGATTGAATAATGACTATTTCTTAGGTAAGTAGTAAAAAAAAAATATTTTCTTAACTATTCATGGACCATGGACAAAATGCGATAACTAAGCAACACGTTAGCACTTACTCGTTTCGCTCTGAATAAGAAAAAATATCCCAAATATCTGAGATGGAGAGTCTTCAACTTCCCTATCTTCACATACATATTGTAGTACTGCCTATCTCAATATTTCAAACAATAGCTAAAACACAAAGGCCTCTAATTATCACTGTATCTTCAATTAAATGATCCATATATTGATACCAATCTTGTCGCCGTTGATTTGCGGGTTGTCTTAAAAATCTTGATTATGTCGATCATCCATACTATCTATGCCCAAGATGTCTTATTAAGGTTTAGCAGAAAACTATATGAAGGTTTAAAGGAGATGTAAGTACTAATAAATTTTCAAATAAATAAAATCTAAAACTCCAAATAGAAAAATTATATCCTCCAAACAAAGTATAAACCTTGTCCATTAAACTAATTGCAGCCCTCAAACTCAGGTAGGTACTTCCTTTTTTACATTGCAAAAAGGTTTTTTCTCATGTTCTTTCACCCGACATAGAGAAGATTTGAATATTCATGGTCGCGCGTCCCTAATTTACACTCCAGAAATGTGGCCGTGCGAGTTGCATTTTATAAAATCTGCAAGTGGCGCCTAATCGAGTTTTCCGACGGCCGCGTTTTTTCCGAGTTTCCCAACCCATCCCAAATGCAGATGCGGAAGGATTTGGTTTGCATATTTAATAGTATATAATGTTAAAACTGGGAAATTCGGTATTTCATTTAAATTTTTGAAAATTTGTCATGATAAAAGCTGTGAAACCATAAGGATATCGACGATGCGAAAGGACAACCGGACGTAAAAATGGCTCCTTACGCACTACATCAAGCTTAATAGGGGATAAGCTTGGAGTCACCCCTCTTTAATACCGAAAAGTCAGGGCACGCCGAATGCATTATGGGCGCCTTAATGCCATGAACAAGGGAGCTGAAAAAAAATAGGCTCAAGGTTGACATATCGGGGATTTAGTGCGGGGGTGAACGGTTGTAAAAGTCGTGTTTCCTTAGAATAAACGTATATAAAGATAAAACAAAAGAAATTTGTTCCTCCATATATGGAGTGCAGAAAGTCGATTTCACGTAATGTGGTTTGGCAAAATCTTCTTGGTGAAATGAATATGAAGGAGCCCTCGAATATTTAAGTTACCGTGAATGCCATATTTATATAAAATTGCTAAAGGAAACATATTAAATTGTAGTTCTCACGAGTAAATTCGAGAATAACGTCACATCCAGAAACGTCATCGCGAGAGCTAGGGGAAAGAAGACCTGTCGAGATTTGTTAAAATCAAACGCCCGATCCTGACGAAAACTTTCATTATTGCCGTAGCAAGTTTTAATGAGAATGTCACATTATTTTGGCCTGAACTGTCTCGGGGAACTTAGGCTTCTTAACCTATTAGAAGTTTGCGATGTCTCGAGAGTTATCTAATGTAGTATACAGCTTTTTCAAGAGGGAATAAAGTTTGAAAGGAATTAAATCAAGGTAAAGGAATATTAATTAGGAATTTCCAATTTCAAAAGTAAATTATTTAACGAATTTGAACACGTTCTGCTAATGACTGTAAACAGGCAACACATGTTGCGGTTCGGACCGGCCAAGTCTGTCGGTCGAAGTTTCAGGGACTGAATTCAAGCCGATGTCACGTGCAATGGTGTCGTCGAGGGGCTCAGGAAAAAGTAGGAGCACGTACTAATTTGTAATAGTCTAATAATAAGTTAAACTGTTCTTTTGATTCCACTGATTCCACCTGAATTTCGAGTGGAACAGCGTCATGCCTTTCTTTCTTTTTAGGAAAATTTCTATTGCTTCAAAGTTCCTATATTCATAGATCAATTATATTTGTCGATATTACAATTTTCTTCGGCCCGTATCAGCTTCCAGTAGATAATTTATTTGTAAGGTATGCATGCATCTTTGACGATCCGTTCATTATCAGTTTACCATGGATTTAATTGTTTGCAGAATACGATTAATTTTTTTGGAGTAGGACTTTTAATAGAGTTATTAGGGTGCCCGCATAAGATAATATAATCGATATATATCGTCAGCCTCATAATGGTGGTTTGTACGTATTCTTATATGGCCTTGATAAAGTATCTCTTGCTTATTCTAAGGATTGCATTACATAGATAACCCTTGGAGATATTTTCCTGAATATCTTTATGCTTGTGATGTAGCACTTGTCGATGAAGAAGCCAGTTCCCCGACGCAAATCGCAGTGTGTCCCGATCTAAGCTTCAAAATTTGTTCTCTATACTCACGTCGCCTGACCTCGCAAAGGCCGAAGATAACATCCGATATTCCATCTGATATTCAATTGTTGCACCAGCTTCACCAGCCATTCTCCTTATAGTAGGTATTTTGCAATTTTGCGTGGCTATCTAAAAAGAACATGCCAATTTGTTGCCTTCCCACATGATCCATAATCCATGGGAGTTTGGCGCTTAGGATCAATCTGCTCACTCAAATCCAGGTCCTCCATTATCAGTTAAAAAAGATGAGAAGCGTCCTCATCAGTGTTCACCAGGAAAACCAACAATAATGTTTCTGGTTATTATTTTTTGAGATGTATATCTGTACCTATACTATAAAACGGTTATAGAGGTGACATAACAATCAAATTATGCAAATATGATTGGTCACTTGCCACGCTTTTTCGGTGATGAAAAGTTTTAGAAAAATAAAATTTAATGAAGGAACTTGAAATTGTAGGACTGAAGGTCGAAATGCGTGCAAATTATGCCCTAGTTCAGAATTAAACAACTGCACAACAGGCCTTATCATCTCGAATATATAGGCTTTCTAAGATTCACAACACAGGAAGCCCACTCAGGCCCATTGTAAGTGCAATAGATTCGCCCACATACAGCATTGCCGAATACCTCACCACCCTCGTTCAGCCACGGATTGGCCAATCCAGCTCTTATGTTAAAGACAACTCATTTCATCAAAAAGATCAGTGACATCACTCTACTACCAAACGACATTTGGTTAGTTTTGATGTCGTCTCATTGTTTACTAAGGTAACAGTGAATCAGGACTTGAAGTATCTGAAAGATGTTTTTCCGGAGGAAATCAACAACTTTTTTCACCACTGTCTGACGACTACGTACTTTAAATGGCAAAATGAATTTTTTGAGCAGACAGATGGAGTCGCAATGGGGAGTCCACTCAGTCCGGTTATTGCCAACTTCTACATGGAACACTTCGAACAAATGGCACTGCGAACGGCCACAAAAGAACCTACTTGTTGGTTTCGCTATGTAGATGACACATTTGTTGTTTGGAACCACAAACAAACCATGTCATTCGGTTCGACCAGACTGAAGCATTGGATGGAACCAAATATTTTTACACCAGACTCCACAGAGAAGCCATAGAGATACAGAAACACCACAACAACTTCAACAGAAAAAAAGAGGGCATGAACCTCAACAAACGCTGGTTGCCAGTTTTCCGAAAAGCAAAGACCCTTCCTTGCTGAGAACGAAACAAGGAAAATAGCGTAATACAAGCCACGCCAACAACCCTGGATATAAATAACGCAGGTCCAACAGCGTCGAATCCAGTCATCGGAGGAACACGGGAGAGAACACTTCGTCCTGTACCACCCGCCTCTGAAGATGTCTACCGCAGCAGTAGACGAAACGTTAGGTAGAAATACTAATGGACCACAGCATTATAGCCAGGAAATTTTTTTTTCTCCAAACGTCAAAAAAATGGAATTTAATTTCTATGCTGCTTGGCAACCCCAGCGGCAGCAAAAGTACTTTTAGTAAATCTCCAGCGCAGCCCTGTTTCACTCTATCTGCACTGCACTACTCCATCTGTTCTACTCTATCTGCACTATTCTATCTGATCTACTCTTTCTGCACCACTCTATCCGATGGGAATAGTGGAATAGTTCTGCTCGGAATAGCTCCAGTTCCTTGGCAGCATTATTCTACTGTATCTGCAATGAAATTACCGCGGAACGGCGAGCTTCGTTCCAGGTATCAGAGATGGCGCCGTATACAAAATGGGTTGCAATGAAAATGTGGCGGTAAACTTGGTATCGGTTATAAGAGATGGCGCCGTATGCGGCCTTGGTGAATTTTTTTCATAAATAAATAAAATAAGTAATTTTGTTTTTTGTTTTTTTTTTTTTGATTTTTTCGATTTATTATGTTATTAGGGACAAAGACTAATCCAATAAAGCAAAAGTCATAAAAATCAGTGCAGCCGTTCTCGATTTATAAGTCTTAGAACTAACACAACTGTGTTTTATATACAGTGTCATTACTTAAGTGTGCAACATATGGGATTTTTTTTTAGTAATAGCGCAATCAAAATACAAATAAGGCCAAAAGTTGGTGCATGTCTGATAATCATATTAGGTGCACTTAGAATGGTTGCAAGTCAAACAGCATACAGGGTAGCTCAGAAAATATCAAAATGGTAGAAATATTTACTTAAATAAAATAAAACTTTTGCACTTTAAGGAGAGTTTTTTTAATATGGCTATTATCATTAGTAGATTCCGGATTAAAAAGCACAAAAAAAGTTGAAATAAGCGCTTAAAAAGCATATAACTTTCCACTAAAAAAGCATGGAATATGCATGAACAAGGCAAAAAAAGCAAAAAAAGTGAAATAAAAATGTATTGTTAATCTATAAAATGCATAATAAAAAATATAATAAGCAAACATTGGAATAAACAAAGTCTCTAATGAACAAAAATAATAATTTTTGTAGAAACAAGCAATAACTAAATGTTGACTTAAATGTTCCATAGCAAAGTTCTGTCTTCTGTCACTTAAAAAGTTTTTGTAGTCGGAAAAACTTCTTTCTACATCAACACTTGTCATGGGCGCATATTTAAATTTTGCCACTACATCTGGGTTCATTTGTAACTCAAAGGGTCGGTTTCTCAATAGCGAGTCACCTTCGGAATGGTTTTAACTCCAGGGTAAACGTGCCCAAATGGAATGTTCACCCTGGAAATATGCTTAGCCCGGGGGTAACTTGATATTGAGAAACCGGCTTTAATTCAGTACTTCCTACCTGCAACTAGTACCATCTACTTTTGGACTGGGGTTTCACACGTATTATCGATTTTAAAAAGAGGATATATAGCGGGCGAAACCTGCGGGACCGAAGGTTTGTTCATGTTATTTCGCGATGATATAAGAGTGTGCGTGTGCGATATTGATAAAGGTACTTTTGCAGTACAAGAAATCTAAAAAAAGCTGTAAATAAGCACAAACCCTTAAAATAAGCATAAAATTTGAGAAAAAGCAAAATAAGCATTAAAAACAGTGCATTTTTGAGATTTTTTTTGTCAATTTCGTCGACATTTTGAGTTATCTTATATTTGCTTGTAATATTAACGAAAAGCATAATGCCTTGAAATCCG
This sequence comes from Ceutorhynchus assimilis, assembly GCA_917834065.1. NCBI lineage: Eukaryota > Metazoa > Arthropoda > Insecta > Coleoptera > Curculionidae > Ceutorhynchus > Ceutorhynchus assimilis. The sequence goes on along the minus strand of OU892280.1, from coordinate 38,331,665 downwards.
GACTCTAATCATTAGTAATGTTTTAACTTGTTAAAAAAAATTGCGACATTTTAAAGTTGTGTTGAATATCATTGCAACAAACATGAATTTTGTGATTCCATAAAAAATTAAAAATCTGTGTGGTTTTTTAGTAATAGCACAGCATATACAAAAACAATCAGCAGGCTAACTTGAGTGATATCTCGTGTAATAAAGGAATTCATTGTCGGGATGTCACTAGCGGCCATTTTGGGATACGAGACAGGACCTGATTAACAATAATTTAGATTTTTTCTTTCGGGTCACAGAGTCGTATTGGCTTTAAATAAACTAATTTAATATTACTTACATGTAATAACATTTATCCTTACTAATTTATTAATATTTTTCAATGTACAAGAATGATAACTGATTACACCATAAATGACAACACGAATATACTAAAATGACTTTGAAAATCATAACTAAAATTCCGCTCTACACCGCACGCCTATGACCTCCGCCAGAAATAAACAAAAAAATTAAAATGTCGGCGTCCCTGCCGTTTAATGTCAGGATGGTATCCCCTAATGGCGGTGTGCGCAGAAAAGATGCGCGTGAGAGTTAGCCTGCTGATTGTTTTTGTATATGCTGTGGTAATAGTACAATCAAAACACAAACAAGGCCAGAAGTTGGTGCATGTCTGATAATCGTATTAGGTGCACTTAGAATGGTTGCAAGTCAAACAGCATACAGGGTAGCTCAAAAAATATCAAAATTGTGGAAATTTTTACTTAAATAAAAAAACTTTTGCACTTTAAGGAGAGTTTCTTTAATATGGCTATTATCATTAGTAATGTATTAACTTGTTAAAAAAAAAAAATGCGATATTTTAAAGTTGTGTTGAATATCATTGCAACAAACATGAATTTTGTGATTCCATAAAAAATTAAAAATCTAAGTTAATGTTACAAATATGCTTGAATTTGAACAAAGTTATGTAAAATTGATTTGATTTTAATTAGAGTTATTAGGGTGCCCGCATAAGATAATATAATCGATATATATCGTCAGCCTCATAATGGTGGTTTGTACGTATTCTTATATGGCCTTGATAAAGTATCTCTTGCTTATTCTAAGGATTACATTACATAGATAACCCTTGGAGATATTTTCCTGAATATGCTTGAATTTGAACAAAGTTATGTAAAATTGATTTGATTTTAATTAATTTTCGAAAGTATTAAGGGCGGAAATAAAAAATAAAAAAAATATAGAAATTATAGATTTTTTTCGAAAAAATTTTTTTTTTTTTTAGGCTATATTTTGGTATTTAGGCATAACTTTTAATTCCAAACAACTTTTCTCTATAACATTTTGCTGAATTTTCCAAAATAAGGGTACTTCACAGTATAATTTTGATATTTTTTGACCTACCCTGTATGCTGTTTGACTTGCAACCATTCTAAGTGCACCTAATATGATTATCAGACATGCACCAACTTTTGGCCATGTTTGTATTTGCGTTGTGCTATTACTAAAAAAATTTCCCATATGTTGCACACTTAAAAAATCACACTGTATAAATTCAGTTGCAGAAAATTTTGCTAGGGAAGGGGACGCTTGTCCTTCAAATATTGCTGAAGTTCAGGCACTGCTCGGATTATTATTTTATGCTGGTGTGCTCAAGGCAAACCATTTAAATGCAGAGGAGCTTTGGAAGTCAGATGGAACCGGCATTGAAATATTTAGGCTGACAATGTCAATAAAGCGGTTAAAGTTTTTGATGAGACGCATTCGATTCGACGATAAAAGCACTCGCCAGGAACGGGAGAATATTAACAAGTTGGCACCAATTTGCGACTTTTTTCATAACTTTGTGAATAAGTGTAATAGTATTTTATTTGCAACCATATATGTAATCTTGACATTACTGACTTTTTAAAAATTTGGAAGTGTCACTTTACCTGTGTCACTTCCCTCTTCGATTTCCCTCACCGATTTCCCTATTCAACTTCCCTCACCGATTTTCCTCACTGTAATTTATTTACCTTTGCTGGCAACAATGAGAACATGTCAGGTAAAAACGTCAAAACAGTGAATGACACATTTTGGCATGTTTGTTTTATTTTTTTAATATCAAAAAAATTAATGAAATTGAAATCAAAATTAATCGTGTGCTTGCAAATAAAATAGTATACAAACCTCGGAGGAAAGTTTTCATTTCTGTCTCGAGATTAATAGTCAATCTCGACGCTTCGCGTCTCGACAGTAATGAAACACTTCCCTACTCGGTATGTAATATACTATTACATTATTAGCCAGGTAAAACAGTTTTTACTGGTGATTGAAGGAAATGACTAGCGAGCCGTTAGGCGAGCTTGTTACCTTCAAGAGCCAGTAAAAACTGATACCTGGCGTATGATGTACAATAATTTATTTGTTACTCATTTGTAAACAATAAATAAAAAAATTAATACATAGGTAATACAATTTTAATAAATAATTCTACTGACCCTACTGACTTGTTAAAAGTTTTTACAGTTTAGTTGTCAATTTTACAAGTCAGTAGAGCCAGTAACTGGTAAAAATCAATTTTCGTTGTTCATGTTTTGACTTGATAAATGACATTCTACAAATGAGTAACAAATAATTTTTTTTTTTCTACAAACGTCACTAAAAGTGTCATTTTTAACGGATGCTGTCAGTGTCTAAAATGCCATTTTATGACACTGGTGCTAAAAGTGATTACTTTTAGTACTAGTGCTAAAAGTAATCACTTTTAGTGCGTTTGTAGAAAAAATAGTGTATGATATTCGCGCTAAAAGTGATTTTATTTTGTTCAAATGGATGGAACACTCCGCCTTCGGCGTCGTGTCCCAAACTTCCCTTTTCACAAAATAAAATGTCACTTTTAGCACTTATATCATAAATAACTATTCTCTTTATCAGAATACGTGACAATAGATTACGTGACGGATTCTATTTCAGGTAAGAATTATTATGAACAATAATTAGACACCAATTTTTTTTTCAGTTTTACTATCACCTCGGTTTAGGATGTATTCAACAAGGATAGAGAAAAATCACGTAACTTTAAAATGGTATTTGTTGGACTTTATCTATGATAATAATTAATCAAATTAGACAAAATCAGATAAAGCTTTAATAGTTAAGGAAATGTGCCTCAAGTTTGCAAAAAAAATTTAAGGTTATGTCTCACCTGTTGGAATGGGTTTTATTTGCCTCGAAAATACTCTAGATTAATCTGGATCGAGGTCTGGATTCAAAATCCTGGAGTGAGTGAGATGGTTTTTACTCTACAAAGTAGGGCAGCTTTTCACTAATATGTAATTAAATAGAAAAGTTCAGAATCCACTGTGGGAAAAAAACGTGCAAAGCAAAACTTGCAATACATGGATGGTTGTAAAAATCCGAATTAATCGGCGAAATTTATAGCACTTTACGAAAACGTACCGTAACGTAAGGCAGCTCAATGTGCCATAAATTCAATAATTGAGAATATTGGGGTCAAAATCGCACAAAGGCGAAGACAAAATTTAACTCTTCAGAAAGACCTTATTTCTCCAACCACCAAATGTGAAAAGAAATGAGTACCACATAAAATTAATGAGCTGTCCTAAAGGTAAGGATTTAGAGATGAGTCAGAATAACGCCAAATGTCAAAAATTAATCGATAGAATTTTTACATACCAAAAATTTGCACACAACAATATAATCAGAGAAAAATGACAACAGCTGACGACTAATGATAATAACAACAAGTAGTTATCCAATAGAACAATCTTTATTTGAAGAATACGACATTGAATACGTAATCCGTGTTGCAAAATGTAAGCGCTTACTAGGAATCGATGATCCCAAAAACATTACTAATCGAAAGCCAATTGTCAAAAATGAATGACACTTCACCAGTCAGCTGGGACAAAAATCAAGAGTTACATGACATTATAAAATAGAGAGCAAAGAGACCAATCCAGTGGTTTATGGAACCAGTGATGGGACCGGGAGCAGAACTAAAACTGGTACTGAGTTCAGCAAACGAACAGAGTACGAAAGTACAAACAGCATACGTTACATACTTTGAAAACGGATCACGATTTGGGAAACAAAACCTTAGAATAATATTTTTTTGGCAAATGAATATTTGACATAGAATAATATTTGATTTGTTTACATGGAAAATGGATTTTGAAATGGAATTAAAATATTGATTTAATCCCGGGAAAATCATTAGTTGTCTCAAGTTAAAATAGAATTTAAATATTGAACATTAGAAATATTACAGGATCTGCAATAGGCCCCGCCTTGAATCAAATTTCTTTATTGCTGATTTCGATAGTCGATGAAAAATAAGTCAACACGTGTTTTTTATTTTTCTTCTTAGTTCAAAATTGACGGAGATACAACGCTATGAAATGATAAAACTAGAAAAAAACTAATGCGGATAACATGCGTAAGGACTCAGGAAGTGAAAGTGTTTCTGGAGCAGTATCCGATACCTACTTTAGAGGAACATTCAGACCACGAATTACAAAAAGAAATTACCAGCGAGACAGTTGCGATTTAACCTGATATGGCGCCAATAAATTTAAATGTTAATTCGGATCTGATCGAGGTAGTTAAAACTCAGCCTGAATTTCATTCGGAGGAATTTATATCAAGAAGATCATCTAATAACGATAGTTCTGCTTCACCTTCCTCAACAGCTGTTACTACTACTACTCCACGTTTAGGTAGAATTATCAAGCCTCCTGTTAGGTTTAATCTTTAATTCAAGAAAGGTAGAAATTCTGTTATTTATTTATTATGTTTTAAATAGCATTAAGGCCGCAATAACGATATTGAGAATGCAGTGCTCTGATTGGTTGATTTTTCGAAACTTGTTTTAAGGTCTTTAAAAAAAACGGCACATCAGAATTGGCACAAATTTGGCATAAACATTCTTTGATCGATTATCTACAATTCGCTGATTTTAGTTTTTCGATATTCTGCTTTTTTTTAAATTCAAAAATCATGTTCGTAACCACCAAAACAACTAAATGTGTTGCTGGTTGCATATTTGCATGTTTATCAAGCTCGGATCCGTGAAAATCATATTTTATTGATGACCACGAAAAACTAAAAAAAGCTAATTTTAAATACTCAATATATCAAATAATGTTTATGCCAAAGGATTTTGAAAATTATTGCGGATTTTTTGAGATGACCTTAAAACGAACTTTGAAGGTGAAAATTGGTAAAAATTTGACAGTAACAGTTCAAGCAATTTCAAGTAGATGGCGCCACGGCAAAAAAGCTACATTGGGAGCATCATAATTGTATATTTGTCTTTCCCCTTCACTAAGTGTTTCACCGACAAACAGATTTTGTTTTGGACTAAAAATAAAATATTGAACTGTATGTGTAGACTGACGCATTCGTCAGTTTCAAAAACTAAATTTAAACATAGCGGCCATTAACGCGGCCTTAATTGGCGTATGTGTGCGTTGCCGTGGGCTGTGTGTTGTCACCTCGATTGTTAATTTTAATAAAAAGTTTTATCTGAGGTACATGCAATGTAAAATCATTCTCAAATACTACAGTGATGGAACTTAGCTTTGCCTATTTATCAACATTATTAATTAATAAACTAACTCCTTTTGGAAGTGGACTTTCCTTGTCATAAATTCAAAATTACGACCATCCCTAAAAATCATACTATCATACGCATCTAAATTGTGAATATTTCATGCAAAGACAAACATAATAGTATATTATGATATAAGTGTATAAGAGGGCATTTAAAGCACGCGCGACATATTTCAAAACACGACGCGCAGCGGAGTGTTTTGTAAATCGCAAAGGCTTTATAGGTGCTCTTATACACGCATATCATACGCTATTTTTTATTGCAAATGTATCATATTCCCAAAAATGTTTTAAATGTGTTCATTCATTGTGATAAATAGTAATTTAACCGGCAGGTATTATCTAGGTAATAAAGGTACACTTGGTCAAACATAAAACTGGTACATGCATTTTCCTATGTGTTGTATTGTGTAAATCGACCTTTATTATCACCTCAAAAATTACAAAAAGAGTCAAGTCAGTATCATCTTTAAATCTTAAATCAAATAAAATGTCGCCGCAAATACATTCGACAATGTCGAATGTCAAAAACTGTCTAACCTGAGTTTTTTAGAAGAAATATTTTATTGTTAAGCTAGACTCACATTAATCAAATTAAAAAAAAATATATCTATTGCCTGTACCAGTTTTATGTTTGGCCAAGTGTAGATCACACGTTTCTATATCAAACCTTTGAAATGTCAGACGCATCATAAACAGCAGTTTATGCACGCTGCAGCGTGCGATAATCGTTGATTATGATGCATGCGTAATAAAAAAACAATTTTATTACGAATGCGTCATAATGTCAAAAATATTTTATTCACGACTAATATATAATGTAAGCATTATACTTGTGATTTTAGCAGTATAATGCCATATATTATTCCCGCAGGGATTAATGGTCATTATTCCCGCTTGCACACCAATCACAAAATTTCTGAAAGTAAAACAAATAAGACCATAGAAACAATATTAACAAAGTCAAAAGTGTCAATGTCAAACGCGTAGGGCTTGTGCGTATTTATATTGAGATGAATAAACATAGAGAGTTTTTGGAAAAAAATGTCAAATAAATCAATTTGTCATAAATAAAGTAGAGTATACTACTCGCAATAATGACTATTATTCCCTCGGAATGTTACTTCCTCGCCGCTAACGCGGCTCAGTTCGTAAATATTCCTTGGGAATAATAGCTATCATTATTGACTCGCGGTATAATCTACTATTAAATGTATTCATTCATTTTGATAAATAGTAAATTGAACGGCAGGTAAATATCTAGGTAATAAAGGTAGATCAAACGTTTCTATAGCAAGCCTTTGAAAAGGTAGGCGCATCATAAGCATCGTTTTATGCACGCTGCAGCGTGCGATAATCGTTTATGATGCATGCGCGATAAAAAATCAATTTTTAAACATAATTTAAAATCCGATTACAAAACAAATATTCTCGTCCATCTGGGTGCCAAAAAACCAATCATTTTAACAATTCAAATGATGTATAAGTGAGTTAGGGGGAATTCTGGGCCTACCCCCATGTTTCAGTGTGCGGTTAAATAAGTGCTCGCCGAGTGGAAATTTCGCAAATGGCAGATAGGGGAGACTTTAAATTTTATTTACTTTTCCGGAAATTTATTGCCATATGCAAAAAGGGGATGTGTTTCAAATGACAAGCAACTTTACTTTGGAACTTAAAAATAAAACTACCTAAATGAAGCTATTCAAGAGCTTTTCATTTCGATCTGATTAATGAATAAAACTTTTCCGTTTGAATTGCATTGACGTTGGTATTTAAAGATGCATTCATTACAGATGAGAGTAACTTTTCCAGAAGCTACACTAAAAAGTGAATGCCTTGGAGGAAATTATTTAATTAGGAATTTTGGAGGAAGCTTTTACTGAGAGAAAAAATATTGATTAAAGGTTGATTGAAGAAAAGTTAACAGTTTCATGGGATACTAAACTTTTATATGGAATCCCAAATTGAAAATTTAATGCCTATCGCCTCAAAAAAGTACATATTTCATGCCCATAATACGCACCTTTTAAAATTTTCCCCTGCTAATAAATCTTCTTTCTTTAATTAGGGTCCCGGATTAGTTTGGTACCTTATCGCAAAATTGAAAATAATGGGGGAGGCGATCTTGAAATATTGGGGAGTCTTGGGTATTTTCAATTTTGGAGCTTTGAGATGCTAGGGGATAATAATAAATAAGAAGAGTGCTAAAAAATTGTCAGAAAAATAAATTTAATTTTCAATAATATTTCCACTAATTTAGTTACAGTGTAGCTCAATAATTATGTATGGTATAATAAATATATGCCACGGAATATAGTGTCCATTAGTATCTAAATAATTTATGATATATTCTGTAATGTTTATAATACATACATCAATTTAAAAGATATCAAAATGAAGCGTTTCGCGTTTAATATATTAATTGCCGCAATATATATCTGTTTAGTTTCACAACCGAAAATAGAGTTATTACGTGGACATTAATACACGTTACGATTTTGACACATAATTTATGGCTGGCTGCACACTACTAAATCTGTATTAGATTCCGCGTGCATTTTGTCCCCATTTTAATCCATTTTTGGACCAGTGCGCACAGGGAACTAATAATCTGGATATTTCCAGCCTTGTTTTGGCCTATTCTTTTTTTCTGCAAAGCCCGTTCGCTTGTTTTTTTTTGGGATTTTCATCAGTATTAGTTATTTATGTCAAAAGAATGGACGTAGTTTGTATCCATTTTTTTTTTGTGGGCCAAACTTGATAGTTTATGTATATGTGGCAAAGGCTAAAGAAGGATTTGAACAGATTCGAGGCGTATAATAGGCGACTAATTAGTGTTTTATGGGAACATTTTATCAAAGTAACGGATAGGAATGAGGTCGTTGCAATTTTGACATGTGATTTTCAGTCTCTCATTGCTCAGTGGAATAGTTTTAGGAGAATGATGATGGGATTTTTGGACAACTTCTAGGCCCTACAAATTCAATTTTTGCCGACGTTTCGGTGAGGAATTTCCACTAATCTCATGACTAGGACAGTCATCATGTTTACATTTATATAATGAAATTTCGTGGTGGAAAAAAAAAATGCAGCCTGGATCTGAACCTGACATCAAGAGTCACGGCACCTGAGATTTGTTCGCCTGGTGTTGGAAGTCCCGGCATCTATGCTCTATGCTCGCCACGTTTCTAACCTTTATTAAATAGTTTTATGACAAAAACGTTTGAGATAGTGAGTTAAATTTCCGGCAAAAGGCTTCAGTACCTATTAGGTGCAGTGTGCAGTCGTATGACAATTGTTTGAAGTTTATCTACCAAAAAGGCATGATGAATGAAGTAATGAAGTGGGCGGTGTGAAATTGGGTACGGAAAAACAGAACTCTAAAAGCCACGTTGAAACGTGTACCTACGTAGAAGCCAAGGCTAACATTGTCTCCAATGAAGTTTTGTCATTTGAAGATGCTTCAATACAAAAAAGACAAATACTTAGTATATTGAATTAAAAATGGTATGAGACAAATTGATTAGTGCCAAGTCTGAAGTCATTTGTCTTTTCATCTGAAAGTGTCTGTCTGAGATAGTCTTTATTTCTCCCTAGGTTGGAAAAGGACCTCTCTCCAGACGCGTTAGTCGACGGAAGGCAAAGATACATTCTCAATGGTACCTCGATATTGGGAAATGTCGAGATTAGTTTTCCAGACTTTAAACTTTGTAGAAGTTCTCCGAAATTTAAGGTGCTATCGTGACCACTAGAAATCAGAAAATATTTATAGTGAAGACATTCCTGAGGAAAATAATCAACCAGAGCGTTTTTATATGTTTCCTTAGGTCGCTGCTCTTTTGTTCTTATTTCTTCTTCAGATAATCGGCCTGTTCGGGTTTGAAAAACGGGCGGTTCTAGAACGGTTCAAAACAATCGCACAGTTTATTATTGAAGTTTGTGATAGCCGAGCCGTTGTCATTTTGTTGATTGATAAACTGTGCGATTGTTTTGAACCATTCTAGAACCGTCCTTTTTTCAAACCCGGATAAAGCTATCATCATGACAAAGGACCCCGCACAAAAAGATAGGAAAAGTGGTCCCGGTCAAATCCTCTGAAATTTTGATATGATATACTTCTCCTTATCCTGATTAAAAGCTTTCATGGACGCAAAAAAATTTATCGAGGGGTTTTCGAGTTATAGCTCCTCGAAGACGTCATTTTGGATATAGATGTCAACGCTGAAAATTGTATATTAAATATTATCTCGTTTACATAATTTGGTCAAATAGTATTAAAAATAGAGTAAATAAACTTCAAAAGATCAGAAATACTTAAATAGTGTGAGTAAATATGTTACAAAATGATACAATAAAGGTGCTGTTTGTTTGTCATTAGTCCGGGTGTTCATCTGTTGTTTCTCTATACCTATAACATTAAAAAATCTGACGCGTTTTTTTCAAGTTATAGCGTGTTGTGTTTTTTTTTTTATTTGGTCAAGTATTATTGAAAGAGCAGGGAACGAAAAAAAAGTTTTATTTAGGTAAGCCGCGGGTGAGCGGCTACCTAATTGAGTGAAAAGCTCATAGTTTCTCCCATATACAGGAATTACTGTGAAAGCAAAAAATATAGTATAAAATAAATCTATAAATATATAAAAATAAATTCTATATTTTTGTTTTTGATAACGAAAGATCTATCACTATACTTTTAATCTATTTTATGCCAATACCAACAACCAACAATTCAAGATTTAAAGCATTAAAAATACGTCTTTGAGGACCTATAACTCGGAAACCACTCGATAGATTTTTTTGCGCCCATGACAGCTTTTAATCAGGATAACGAGAAGTATATCATATCAAAATTTCAGACAATTTGACCGGGACCACTTTTCCTATCTTTTTGTGCGGGGTCCTTTATACAAAAATCCAGTTCCAAGGTCAAAATTTTGTCATATTATGGCCGCGTTCGTTTTTGCCATCATTTTCGTCGATTTGCTCCGAAACTTTGACAGGCATGTGACTGGATCAGAGAGTTTCAATTTACAGATCACGTCTGTCAAAATTTCGGAGCAAATCGACGAAAAAGATGACAAAAACGAACACGGCTTATGTTTAAGAAGTCGAGCTTTTGTCACTTTGCTTTCTGATTTTCTGATTTTTTCCCTCCCTTTTTTTTTGGGAGTTTTTAAACATTTTTCGCCCCCTTTGACTTTTCGCCCCTGGGCGATCGCCCAATTCCGCCCTATGGTTAATCCGGCCCTGGCTTCCATGCTCTTGCACCTTGTCAGTGCAGTGTAGGAAAATGCAAAGAAAAACGAAACCACACTGAAAATAAAATCGTTCATAATATTGACGAATAGCGGTTGTTATTTTTTTTGTCATTAATTAAATGAAATATTTCATCAATCCAATTAAACAGTGTTCATAGCCTAGTTACTTCGTTCCTTAATGTAACGAATTTATGTTCATTAACGATATGATAATGATAATAATGTTTATTTTCAATCAAGTAAATACAGCAGGTACATTTTAAAAAGTTAAATATCATTTTCTCACATAGGAACTAGCTAATAGGAAAATAAACATAAGACAATTCACAGAAGTAGTAATTTTCTACTTGTTTGTGAAAGTATATAATTTTGTCGTAGTATTAGTAGAGGTCGCAATCGGGTAAGTTGTCATAATTGTGTTTGAATTTGTGTCGCATCCGGTCTATTTTCTCATATTTTTGTTTATTCATTTTTTTTTTTTTTCTTTCATTTTGAAATAAAATTGTGTATATTTGTTCTTGGTGTAATGTTTAACCACTCCCTAAGTTCTTTTTCAAAAATGTGCAACTTGTTATTGTTGAAAATCTCAGATGGCAACATATTATTTAACCGTGGGATTAGGTAGTTGAAATTTCTTTGTCCAACTGTTTTTGATGCTCTTGGGATGGAACATTTCGAGGGTTTGTTTAATCGTGTTCCATATCCTTGCCGCTTCTCGAGCGTGATAGGACATTTCCTTGCGAGTGCGCATATCCGTAAAAAAAAAAAAAAAAAAATATCTGTGATCAAGGGGGGAAATATTTTTGGCTTGATACAATTTTATGCCCAGTTTGAAACAATACAGCTGCCTAATGTCAAAAAATCCGCTTTCGCAGTACAACATTTCAGAAGGGTATCTGTAATTTTTTCTAAATAAAATTCTAATTATCCATTTTTGTGCCGTAAACAAGTGTTTCAAATGTGTGTCATGTGCCCCACCCCAAGCTATAATCCCATAATTTAAAAGTGATTGCACTAAGGCATGATACAATATTTTAAGTTCTTTAATGTGGAAAAAGTTTATTAAATTTTTAAATTTTGGAGACAGACATCTGATTTTTTTTTGTTAATTCCCTAATATGTATATCCCACTTCGCATGTTTGTCCAATATTAATCCTAAATATTTTACTTGTTCCGCTTCCGAGATTCGTTTGGTTTCTTCAATTTTTAAATCTCCCATATGAGGTAGGTTTGATTTATATGATGTAAAAGGAATATACTGTGTTTTTTCAAAATTAACAGTTAGGAGATTAAAGTCGAACCACTGTTGTAATATTTTAAAACTACTTTCAGCTTTCAATTTGACTTGGTTCCAAGTATTGCCTTTAAAGAAGATTGCAGTGTCATCGGTGAAAGATAGTATTTCACCATCAGTAACCATCCCAAACAAATCGTTAACATATAGCAGAAAGAGCAGTGGTCCCAAAACAGTTCCCTGTGGAACCCCGTACTTGACTTCTCGACTTGAACTAACCTCATCCCCTATTTGTACCATTTGTTGTCTATTTGTTAAATAACCTTTAATTAATGAAAGAGATATCCCCCTTATACCATAATGCTCCAGTTTAATCAGAAGCTTCTTATGGCACACTGTATCAAACGCCTTAGCAAGATCGACGAACACGCAGATAGCAGGTTTCTTTTCATCTAAGGCTTCATAGATTTTCCCAGTTAAGTGTGCTATCGCGCTGTCCGTCGACCTGCCTCGGCGAAAGCCATATTGTCCTTCTGAGAAGACATTATTTTTTTCCAAGAAATTTACAATTCGGTTTTTCATTATTTTCTCAAATACCTTAGGTACCTATATTTGAAATTAAAGAAATAGGTCGATAATTTTGGATGTCTAACTTGTCTCCTTTTTTAAATAATGGTTTGATTATCCCAAGCTTTAAAATTTGTGAAAAGTGTCCCATACTTAAAGATTTATTTATAAGATATGATAGTGGTAAAGATATTTCATTTGCAATTAATTTTAACGTTTCGGATCTCAGCTTATCGTGCCCTGGAGCTTTTTTTATTTTTAGATTATGTATAATTTTAATAATCTCTTCTTTGTTGGTCGAAAAGAGATACACTGATTTAGATACATTTTGAGAAGTTAAACTTTTTTTAAAATTTGTTGGTTCTTTTATTCGTTTTGCATAGGTTTCACCTAAGTTGCTATAATGTTTATTAAATTCATTTGCCATTTCTTTTTTGTCGGTAATATGAATATTATTCACTTTGATTTCATCTATCTCGTGTTGAGTATTTTTATTCTGGCATATTTGGTTAATATTATTCCATAAATCCTTAGAGGAACTGTTTTTTTTAATTTTGTTTTTGAAAAAATTTTGTTTATTTTTTTTAAATTAAATCAAGTAGTTTATTTTTATATTTCTTGTATTCTTGATATAGGTTTAGGTCCTTTGGGTTTTGTTTACATTTTTTGTATAAATCATTTTTTTTATTAATCAATATTAGAAGAGCTTTTGTAATCCATCCTTTTTTTTGATGTTTTTAATTTTAATAATTCGCGTATTATTTTCGATTGCTTGTGTAATTTTTTGAATGAACATTTCGGTAGCTTTATCTATGTCTGTTGTGTTGTAAATTCCATCCCATTTGTTTTCAGTACTTAGATCCTTTTTTAAATTATTATAATTAATAAATATTTTATTGTTTACTTGTGGTACTTTTTTTAATATTTCCGATTGTTGTAACGGTATTGAAAGTAGAATAGGAAAATGGTCTGTAAGGGTGTAATCGTAAATGGCAGATTCAATTTGGTTTTTTTCTTGTGTTTTGATAAAAATGTGATCCAAGCAGAATTTTTGATTGAAATGAACCCGAGTGTAATCATTAATATATGAAATATATCCGTGTGAACCAAGTGTATTCAAATAACTTTCAGAAACGTCGCCCATATATTTTATATTAATGTTTATGTCACCCAAAATTGCATGAAAATACGTATTTTCGCAATTTCTCAAATACGAGTCTAAATCTTCTATAAACTGGACGGCATCACTTGAAGGGGACCTATAGATATTTGTGAAAACATATTTACGGTTTCTTATTCGAATAACTATTTTTAAAGCTTTTAAGTTGCCAATATTTTCTATTGAATATTGACTATTTAAATTTTTTTAAAGAAAAACAAGCACTCCGTCGCTTTTGTTTGGAAAAATATTATTATGTGTCACTTCATAGCCTTCCAGATTGAACAAAGACTTATCCAGTACTTCCCACGATTCAGATAATACAATGATATCAAATGCTCCATTAAATTGTTCCAAAAAAATTGAAAACTCGTCGAAATTTTTTACTGCGCTTCGAATATTCATATGTATTAATTTCAGTCTATTTGTCTTTTCTAGAAAGATCTGAGCGTCGCTCACATCACTCAAGAACAAATTTTTAACTTCATCTATTTCAAAATTTTGTATATAGGGATTCATTGTGTGTGTGTGTGTTTTTTAATAGTCGTTGTACAATTTAGTGCAGAAACTTAAACCTAATATATTATGATAGCAAACTTATACGATACAATAGGCACAGCCTATTTTTCGTTCAAAATTATGATGACAATTTTAAATATTTATGTATGCATATAAATTGATAATACACCATTAGAATAAGTATATATATATTTTTTTTTTTTTTTTTTTAAATCATAATATAAATAATAACTATAAGAACTAATCATAAATCTAACCTAATGTATATTTAATTAAATAAAAGCAAAGTGATTACCTATTTTTTTATTCTTTTTTCTTTTTGCCTGGTATTTCTGTACTGGAAGCTCTTGGGACTTGGAGAAGATGCGTGTCTTCGCTTAACACTGCTCTTATCTTTCTTTTTTTCTTCTTCGGATGTCTTTGATTTCACAGGTTTATTTTTCTTCGTATCACTGTCGATTGTATCACAATCACTTTCTTCTTCCTCAGTATCCCTTTCATCTTCATATTCGGTATCTTCATCAAAATCTCTTGCCGTGTATAGTCTACCCTCGATTTCCAGTTTATATCCTCTTAATTTGGCGGTTTTATTCTGTTCTAAAACTTGTTTAAGATGTTTCCTTAGAATGCTTGCATCATTCCTATCTTCTTCAAATAAGTCATTTGATATTGATATGCCCAACTTGTTCAAGTTTTTTAACTTCTCTTTATCTTGGAAAATTTCAAGCTTTCTGAAGAAGGATATAAACTCGATGATTATGGGAGCATTTGTTGTTTTGCCCAAAGTGTATACATTGTTTATATCTGATTTGGTGAAATTCGTTTCTAAGTGTTGGTTTAATGTGTTTAACACTTGTTCTGGAAATTGCTTTTCATCTTTGTCAACGATCCCAAATATTATAACATTATTCTTTCTTAATTTTCTCTCAAGAAATTTACAGCGGCTTTCAATTTTAACCACCTTTTTATTTATTTATGAATTTATTTTTTACGGGCTGCTGTGAATCTTGAATCTAAAGCAACATGCATAAACAATTAGGCAGGTACTCGTTTATTTCTTGTTGTTTATTGCAGAAAAAAAAGTTGAAGGCTATTGATCAGTACCAGTATAAAAATACACCAAACCAATATAGCTTTTATGCGTACCATAAATAAAGACTTCGATTTTAAAGTGCGTTATAGTGTAACTTAGAAAATGAAAACTTACATAATTTTCATGTGACACTGTATATTTCCGTTCACTGATGGGTTCGTGTCACTTTTACACACTTTTTAACTGGTATAAAATACTTTTTGAAAGCTTTTTTATCAGAGCGACAAAACTACGTGCGTCGACCTCGGTATTATCATCATACATGATATAACATATAATAATATCATAAAAATTTCATAAAACCCATGAATTTTTATTTTCCATTGTTCGAACGTACACTTTCATCAGTATAAGGAACTTTCTTTGAGGACCACTGATTCTATTCCTTGATTTTATGAATAATCATATATTATATCACAAGAGCTTTAAATTTAATCGATTAAACTATCCAACATATTTTGAGCATGATTTTGCTTGGAAAATAGTTGAATGCACAATAACTTAATATTTAATTAATATATTTATTTAAAAGTTATTGTGCATGAAACTATTTACCAAAAAGCAAAATTATTCAAAAAATATTTGGTTAGTTTAATCCATTTAAATTTATAGGTCGAGTGGTATAATGCCAGATTATTTCCTGAATAATTAGGATTGAATTGTTGGCGGCAATCCTATCCAAAGAGTTCTATTTATTATAAAATTTCAGAATATTTCTATCAAAATTCTGTCAAAAAAGGTAAACAAAAATTTAATCGCTGATAAACAAGGTCTTGTGAAATAATCACTTATTTAAACAAAATTCATTCAAAAATGACGTTGTCTGATGGGTCTATTTTATAATGAATGAAATAATCGTTCATAAACCACATTCATTGTACTGATGATTATTCCTTATCCCAAAAAATGTGTTCATCATCCTTAGGGAAATTTCTTCATTGTATCAATGAATTTATGCATCGAATCAATGACCAAGAGTTCATTTATTGATTAATATGTTTCATCAGCCTAACGTATGTGTTAGTGATTTAATGAACGTTCATAACTAACCAACTTTACTCATTAATTTAATGAATTTTATAGTTTTGGTACAGACCTTTTCGTCATGCTAACGTATAGAATTCACACGCTCGCACTTCATATTATCGACAGTATATCGTAAATCATCCGGAAATTTTATTTTGTGTTGGTGTTAAATTCCACTTTTTCTGGGAGAAATTCGGAATTCAGGTATGCATTGAGTGGAATAACTTCTTTATCTATAGTGTAGAAAACATTGCAGAACGTAGGACACCACCCGGGAGCCATCTGTCAGCGAATGCAACCATTGACGCTGAAATCCAACATTGCTTGAAGTGTGCTAGCGCAGCGTTCGGACGACTTCTAGAGAGAGTCAGCAATAACCACATCAGCACTGAGATCAAACTGCGCGTCTACAATTCAGTTGTGTGATACCAATACTTACATATGGCTGCGAAACATGGACCACACATAAAAAGCCTAGTAAAATACCACCAGCGATACCTAAGAAGGATCCTACGGATTAAATGGCAAGACCGACAAACGGACATTAGTGTTTTAGAGGAGGCCAACACACCTAGCATGGAAGCCCTAATCACCAAGCACCAACTTCGCTTTACAGGTCACATCGTCCGCATGCTCGGAACACGTCTTCCTCGACAGATTCTCTACTGAAAGTGGGAAAACGGAATCAAGGAGGTCAACAAAAACGCTACAAAGATGTTCTAAAGGAAATTTTGGAAAAGTGCCGCATCGATACCAGCAACTGGGAGTCGAGGACAAATGATAGGGCCTCGTGGGTCGAGTAGTTCACGACGGACCACAAACTTTTAAAAAACAGCGACGCAGACACGAGACCGAAAAGAGGGATCGCAGGAAGGAGCGAGAGATCAGAGGAAGAGACAATGCTGTCAGAGACTGGGTGTGCCAAGACTGTGGAAGAGTGTGCGGCTCCGGAATTGGTTTATATAGCCATCAGAAAACGCACAATCGACGAAGATTGGAATAGAAGATAATCATACTCGGTATCGAGTGATTGCCTATGATGATGATGATGATGATGATGATTCGACATACCTAATAAAGAGGGTTTAATTCAGCTCGGGCTAACTTGAAACCATGAATATTCTTGTTTATGCAACTGAGCCTGGGATAATGCATTCATATGTTAAGCCAATGAAACCGCATACATTAAATTGTAAAATCGATTCCAACCAATGTTATCTGTACATTACATTGAAGAAGTTATTTCACTCAGGCAACGAACTCTATACATCAAAATGATAGAATCCTTACTCTGCGACAATTAATTCAGTCGTTAAATCAATGAACCAAGAAACACTGAATCAATTTTCTCGATTCATTGGACCAATGAACAAATCCGTTAAAGTAGCAACTTCGTTTTTTCCATCTATTTAACGAACAGCTTTTCATAATATTAACAAATTCGTTCACCGGCTCAATATTAATGACAAGATTCACTGGCCAATGCACTTTTTCGTTATGTTTATGTCCCTTTTTTTTCAGTGCAGGTTTAAAAATTTAATAATTTTCTAATGACTCACACAGTTTTTAATCGAGTATGGTGTTCCCTTCTGGCATGTTCAGTCTTCACGTCAAAAATCTCCAAAAAATCACTGATGGGTCGTTCGGTGCCAAACGTTGCACTAAGTTGTTTTCATCCCCATAGATTTTATAATAATCAAGCTATGGCAACTACTGAAAAAGCGGTAAATATTAGGTAATTATTGACTCGGTGAAGTGCTCCCAGGGGCGGACTGGCACTAGAAATCAGGCCGGGCGATGATAAGACTTGCCAGGCCACCTTACTTTTGCTTTGCTGATATATTCATATTCCTTATAATTTTTTCTCGATTTTGTATTACTTTCCACTATTTGAAGTGCTTCAAAACTTATTGTTGCCGTTTGCCGGTTGGCACCAAAGCGTAGTTCATATAGATGCGAATCACGAATTGCGAATCCGCAACGAATATCGCAAAATAATAAACCAATTCCAATTTTCCCGCCTCCCCAATTTCAAATTTTGCGAATTCGCAAAATATTGAACTCTGACAGATGTCCCTTTTCTTGTCAGTGGACTGACCAATAGGAGCAGCCTCCGCAATTCGCAATTCGTGATTCGCATCAATATGAACTCCACTTAAACACAGCAAAACAGTTGTTGGTTGTCAACTGCTGAACGTAAAATAATTCGCCTCCTGGGGCGTGTTTTGTTGGACGCTCGGCGGAGCGAGCAGAGCGATTAGGGAGTGACTTGACGTCACAGGCAGTACACCGTGTCAAGCCAAATAAACTCGTGCAATAGTGCTGGGTTGAGCGATCAGCTGATTATTGTTTATTATTTTTTAAGGATATATTTTTTGGAGTACGAGCCCGCATTCCGCATTTGCACCAGAGTTTTCTCGTTCGTTTTTTTATTTTAGTCGATAATTTTCAAACAGCCCCATTTTCTCTTGTGTTCTGCTAAAAAATTTATTATTATTTATTTATCTTTTCATGGAACTTCTAATTCAATATGGCGTGGCGGCCAAGCAAGTCTGTTTTGAATATGTTTTTATGCGTATTTTAAATTCTCTTGCTTAAAGTTTTGCTTGCAACTTTGATTTTGATTATTTAATATAATATTTGTTGACTAGGTACCTAAACTGTTAAATCGGGCATATTTTTTTTGTGTTTTTTGGCAAATGTGTGGCCGCCACGCCATCTTGAGTGTCACGTGGTTTGAACTGCCTAATATGGAAAATAGATTAGGTTATACAGACAGATCAAACACATCTGATCTGCGCATGCACGCTCCAGCTGCCCACTCCACAAACTCGGAGTTTACCGAGGTCGCTCGGAGCGATCAAAATATGTCAAACCAAACACAATCAAGCGTTTTCGGAGCTTCAAAAATAACGGAACAGAGACAAAAGTGCAAGTTCTGAGTGCACCGAGCGTGAATCCAAACACGCCCCTGGACGAAAATTACATGCCTCCTGGATAAAAATTACACGATTTTTGGGGTTTTTGTCATAAAAGTGCGACTATTATAGGATCATAGGATTACGCTACGTAAAAAACGATGTCCGCTGCTTTATTATTTTTTTTTATGTGGAATTTATGATTCGATTAACTAATAGTCGCATGACGGAGACCGCGCAGCGATCAGGCCATTTTGCTAGGCCAGGCCGTCGGGCGATGCCCGATCGCCCGATAGGCCAGTCCGCCCCTGAGTGCTCCGCAAAAATATTCGAACTAATATTAAATATCTACCAAAATACCAAGAACTAAACAAGACGATTAGCAAAAAAGTGAGAGAAGACATCCGAAGCCACAACACTAAATTATGTAAAAATGCTATAGAGACGAACGCAAATATGAGAGTTCTAAAATCGAAAATGTCCACAGGAAAACACAGAATGACCAGAATAAGAGACGTACAGGGTAATTTAATTCCAGACAACAAGGGCATTGTTGATCATATCCATCGATTCTTTACTCGTCTTTATACTTCTACCGCAACTTATCCAAAAGCTTCAAACTCAGCAGCAGCAGCATCAAATACTATCTGCGGCGCTGATCAGAAGACATCCCTGATATAGCAATGCTAGAGATACGTACAGCACCAAAACAAATGAAAAACGGAAAAAGCCCAGTGGAAGACAGAATCACTTCTGAAATGCTGAATTTTCAGGGTGGAAGTAATGTGGAGGAAACACTGCAGATACTTCTCAACACATGCCTTAAAAAGGGAAGAATACCTGACGCGTGGCATAACGGAGAAGTAGTTCCACTTTTCAAGAAAGGTGATAACACTGACATAGAGAACTATCGACCAATCAGCCTTTTCACACCTATATGAACTTCTCAATAAGATTATCACTCATCAACAAGCTAGAAGCCTACGACCGAGTAGAACACGCGAGGTTTCAAAAGGGGTATAGCACCGTCGACCACCTCCAGGCAGTGAGAATATTGATAGAAAAAACTAAATATAACATAGGTACCTCTATACTTACCATTTGCAGATTTTCGTATGACATTCGACTCCATTGAGATATGGGCTTTTCTGCAAGCCATAGACGATGCTAGAATTGATTCCCGATATACAGAACTTCTAAAATACATATATGAAAATATCACCTTTCATATGAAAATAAATGAAAACCTGACAACAGATAAAATAAGAATAAGGAAAGGCGTACGCCAGGGAGACACCATATCTTCCAAACTGTTCACCTTGGCATTGGAGAACATATCAAAAACATTGTCTTGGGAGGCTAAAAGTATCAATGTGAACGGAATTGTTCTAAACCATCAACGATTCACGATGATATCGTCCTCATAAGTAGCGACAGCCACGAACTCAAAGATATGTTAAGCCAACTGAATGAAGCATCGAGAAGAGTCGGTCTAAAAATGAACCTTCCTGAAACCGAGATAATCAGCGATACGGAAGATATTGTAACAAGAGACGATACGACTTTAGAAAACAAACGTCGATGAATATGTCTACTTAGGGCATACTATCAAAATTGGCAAAGACAACTAAACTGAAATAAAACGTAGGACCAGCTTTTAGTATGCTGAGCTATATATAAAAGCAGAAAAGCTTCGATACATGTATACCTACTGCCGGTAGCAACATACGGTTTAGAAACAATGGTGATAACAAAAAGAAGTGCTGAACAGTTGAGAGTGATGCAAAGAGCGATGGAGCGCATTATGCTCGGAATAGGTCCAGAAATAGGATCAGAAATGAGGAAATCCAACGAAGAACTAAAGTCGGGGATCTTATGAAGCATATCTCGGAAAGCAAATGGCAGTGGGTAGGGCATGTGGCCAGACAGAACCATGACAGTTGGATAGCGCAAGTAACACATTGGCGACCAAGACAGACCAAACGTAGCGCAGGCAGACCCCAGAGAAGGTGCGGCTGGACGATATCAGACAAATTGCGGAGAAAAGATGGTTCCAAACAGCACAAGACAGAAAAGCATGGAAACGGATGAAAGAGGCCTACGTTCAAGAGTGCACAAATGAAGGCTGAAGAAGAAGAAGAAAAGAAGAAGAATATTAAATATCACTCTCTTTTCCATTTAGTTTAACCTCCCACTTCGCCTCAGAAAGGAAATCGCATCTTTCGGTGGCCACCTTTCAAACACTGGTTCTGGTTTCCGTTCTTGATCCTACATTGTATTGACACCGGAACGCGACTCTAGTTCGATTCCCAACGAAGACTGGGTACCAATTTTTCATGATTTGAGTCTCAGAAGTATGGTAACGTTATCTACTAGAACCAATGATTAGCTAGCACCTTACGACCCGTCAGGAATTTTCTCGGATATTTTTACTGAGATGGTGATCGGATATATACGTAATCTTTTAGAAATTATTGACTGGCTTTCGTTATGGAAACTACATGGCGCTTTGATTAGATGCAAGAACAAGAGCACCAAAACGCGTATGAAGTTCGATCCGCAACGGAAACTGGGAATCAGTTTGTCTTGACGGGAATCTCAAATTTATGGTATCAGCCATATATATAGCTGAAATCAATTAAGCTTGACTGAATTCTTGACGGTTCAAATACTGAGAATTGAGAAAAAGTCAAGTGTCAATCAAGTTTTTTAAGACCGCGTATTTATTATCATTCCTCTTATTCTTATAATAGTTGATTATTGTTGATGACTATCGATAACTAGTGTACATTTACTTCATATTTACTTGAAACCAAACTATCATGCCCAATTCTATTTGGGTTGACTAATGATGGTCAGCGATGACAAATTAGAAATATTAATAAAACTTACAACCATCCATTAAACACAGATTAATGATAATATTGTTTCATTGCTCTTCTCTGCTGCCAGAAAATAAGAAATATGTATTGTTCAATTCAGGAAATTCTACTGATCATATCATTCGTTTGAGGGATGTGTCGAATTCAATGCTACTGAAGAAGGATGCAAAAACGAAAAATACGGATATTCAGGAGTGTTTTAAATTTCTCCACGACAAATGAAGCTGTTAGGTGAATTAATTGTTATGTAATGACCGAAGATATTTTTCCAAGATAGTGCCATGAAACTAAGTTATTCGAACTACTCAGAGATCCAATTTCTTGATGGAACCTACAATTCACTTGAAAATGTGAGCACCGTTATTTGTTTTTGTACTTGAAAGCTCATGCGGATCAAGTGAAATCATTGCATTGGGAATAATGACAACTGAAGATGGAAAATACGTGAATTGGTTGTAGAAACTTTCAAAAAATTGTATTCCAAGCTTCTAAAAAAGAAATCACTGTTCGAAATCTGACGTTTGCCACTTCGGCGAAAATTCTTGCCGAAGAAATAACTGCTCAAACTATGAAGTCGAATATTACAGCACTTACATGGACATAGAGATTCGACTTCTGATTAGTGTCATTCATTATCTGGATCTAGATGTGGTGGAGGGCTAACCTTGCTGGGTTCACGTCACTTAGTCTCCATTGGGCTAGGTCCTGCCAATTCATTCAACCCAACCCTCAGCCTAATGCTTTGTGAAGGGAGTGACGCCGAGGCGGTTGATACGTGGTAGTCTCGTCCCATCTTGACAATTATTGTTTTGTCCTCCATGTTTCTACAGAAAATTTCTTTGACGGTAATAGATATGCCAGCCGGTTCGATTTGGACAAGGCTGGCGTATTTGATGTCTATAGGACACTTTTGTTTGTTTGTGCTTCAAGCGTCGGGAATAGATTCCACAGCCGGCACCATTTGAAGACTTTCAGACATCTGTGAAAATATTAACTGCATCCTCGATGATGAGGCTTTCAGAACTGAAGTAGGTATTTCACTTCAGTTCTGACAGCCTGCTGAAGACAAACTTGGGAGATATAATGTCTGCCCTAGTGCAGTAGGGTTAGCTTTTTGACTTGTTGCTGGTACAGGCAGATATATTAGCTCCGCAACCTGCACTGGTTTGTACACCAACTGCTTCAAAGTTCAAGCCTCAGTATCGTTGTAAGTGCCGCCTGCTTGTGGAAATTTGCAGAGAGAGATAATTATAGTTTCCATATCTCCCGATATGGTGAAGGCAGGCCACTCTCTGGACCTGACTGAGCTTAAGCATCGCCGTTGCTTGTTGCTTTTGAGCCACCAGAAAAAAGTGATGCCAAGGTATTTCTATTCCATTGCAAAAACTAATTGTGTGATAAGAAGTCGTTGACAAAAGAAAAAGAAAGACGAGGTGAACTTTATCTGTCTGTGTCAGGGAATCAAATTGGAAAAAAAACAAGAAACTCACTAACTGTATATTTATATAAGAAAAAATAGCTATTTTTCTAACGAGTGCGGGAAATTTCTTCCCGCAAGAGTTAGGAACTATATTTTTTCTACGAGCATACTAAAGCTGAAGAAGAAAAGAAGAAGAATATTAAATATCACTCTCTTTTCCATTTAGTTTAACCTCCCACTTCGCCTAAGAAAGGAAATCGCATCTTTCGGTGGCCACCTTTCAAACACTGGTTCTGGTTTCCGTTGTTGATCCTACATTGTATTGACACCGGAACGCGACTCTAGTTCGATTCCCAACGAAGACTGGGTACCAATTTTTCATGATTTGAGTCTCAGAAGTATGGTAACGTTATCTACTAGAACCAATGATTAGCTAGCACCTTACGACCCGTCAGGAATTTTCTCGGATATTTTTACTGAGATGGTGATCGGATATATACGTAATCTTTTAGAAATTATTGACTGGCTTTCGTTGTGGAAACTACATGGCGCACTGATTAGATGCAAGAACAAGAACACCAAAACGCGTATGAAGTTCGATCCGCAACGGAAACTGGGAATCAGTTTGTCTTGACGGGAATCTCAAATTTATGGTATCAGCCATATGTATAGCTGAAATCAATTAAGCTTGACTGAATTCTTGAGAGTTCAAATACTGAGAATTGAGAAAAAGTCAAGTGTCAATCAAGTTTTCTAAGACCGCGTATTTATTATCATTCCTCTTATTCTTATAATAGTTGATTATTGTTGATGACTATCGATAACTAGTGTACATTTACTTCATATTTACTTGAAACCAAACTATCAAGCCCAATTCTATTTGGGTTGACTAATGATGGTCAGCGATTAGAAATTAGAAATATTAATAAAACTTACAACCATCCATTAAACACAGACTAATGATAATATTGTTTCATTGCTCTTCTCTGCTGCCAGAAAATAAGAAATTTGTATTGTTCAATTCAGGAAATTCTACTGATCATATCATACGTTTGAGGGATGTGTCGAATTCAATGCTACTGAAGAAGGATGCAAAAACGAAGAATACGGATATTCAGGAGTGTTTTAAATTTCTCCACGACAAATGAAGCTGTTAGGTGAATTAATTGTTATGTAATGACCGAAGATATTTTTCCAAGATAGTGCCATGAAACTAAGTTATTCGAACAACTCAGAGATCCAATTTCTTGATGGAACCTACAATTCACTTGAAAATGTGAGCACCGTTATTTGTTTTTGTACTTGAAAGCTCATGCGGATCAAGTGAAATCATTGCATTGGGAATAATGACAACTGAAGATGGAAAATACGTGAATTGATTGTAGAAACTTTCAAAAAATTGGATTCCAAGCTTCTAGAAAAGAAATCACTGTTCGAAATCTGACGTTTGCCACTTCGGCGGAAATTCTTGCCGAAGAAATAACTGCTCAAACTATGAAGTCGAATATTACAGCACTTACATGGACATAGAGATTCGACTTCTGATTAGTGTCATTCATTATCTGGATCTAGATGTGGTGGAGAGCTAACCTTGTTGGGTTCACGTCACTTAGTCTCCATTGGGCTAGGTCCTGCCAATTCATTCAACCCAACCCCCAGCCTAATGCTTTGTGAAGGGAGTGACGCCGAGGCGGTTGATACGTGGTAGTCTCGTCCCATCTTGACAATTATTATTTTGTCCTCCATGTTTCTACAGAAAATTTCTTTGACGGTAATAGATATGCCAGCCGGTTCGATTTGGACAAGGCTGGCGTATTTGATGTCTATAGGACACTTTTGTTTGTTTGTGCTTCTAGCGTCGGGAATAGATTCCACAGCCGGCACCATTTGAAGACTTTCAGCCATCTGTGAAATTTAACTGCATCCTTGATGATGAGGCTTTCAGAACTGAAGTGTATTTCACTTCAGTTCTGACAGCCTGCTGAAGACAAACTTGGGAGGTATAAGTCGGCCCTAGTGCAGTAGGGTTAGCTTTTTGACTTGTTGCTGGTACAGGCAGATATATTAGCTCCGCAACCTGCACTGGTTTGTACACCAACTGCTTCAAAGTTCATGCCTCAGTATCGTTGCAAGTGCCGCCTGCTTGTGGAAATTTGCAGAGAGAGATATTTGTAGTTTCCATATCTCCCGATATGGTGAAGGCAGGCCACTCTCTGGACCTGACTGAGCTTAAGCATCGCCGTGGCTTGTTGCTTTTGGGCCACCAGAAAAAAGTGATGCCAAGGTATTTCTATTCCATTGCAAAAACTAATTGCGTGATAAGAAGTCGTTTACAAAAGAAAAAGAAAGACGAGGTGAACTTTATCTGTCTGTGTCAGGGAATAAAATTGGAAAAAAAAACAAGAAACTCACTAACTGTATATTTATATAAGAAAAAATAGCTATTTTCCTAACGAGTGCGGGAAATTTCTTCCCGCAAGAGTTAGGAACTATATTTTTTCTACGAGCATACTAAAGCTGATGTTACGAAGAGTTTACTTTAAATAAAATGCGATTATGCAGAAGGTAGAATTAAAAATGTATTAAAAGGTATTTATAAAAAGGTAAAGGTACAGGTATAGGTGTATCAACAATACAAACAATTCCATGTCACAATGATTATTTCAAACTCTTCCCGCACCGAGTGCGGGAAGAAATCTCTTCCCGCACCGGTGCGGGAAGAAAGTCTTCCCGCACAGCAAATCGTGCGGGAAGAGCCATTTCCCGCACGCTCGTAGAAAAAGCATTTTTCATAGATTTAATCGAAGGCTTTTGTGAAAAATGGTTACGTAGAATAGAAAATTTTGCACGCTTTTTTCCGAAAAGTTGTCATTGGCATCGTACCAATAAAATGCTGACAGATTTTTTTATTATTTCACAATAATATATTCAGTACCTACTGTATGACTTTTCCTAACAGAATCGCTAGATTCTCTAACTTCAAAACTTGATTAATTATTATTTACCAGACACAGCTCGAGTAAAATTCCAATAAAAATTAATTGCATCCCTTCAAACCTGCCCAATTCGAATTAAATGGAAAACTTTTCCACTAAATACTCCAATTTAGTGGTCTGCGTGAGGAAATAGAAGAGTGCAGTGTACACAACAATAAAAAAAAAGTTACGCGAAACTCGATTAGTTTTTCTGAGTGTCTGTTAATTAGTTTTCTCGAAAAGGTGATATTGAATTCTGGAGGGAAAAGTTTTCTTTTGTGCATAGTAGAATATTCTCTATTGGAACCAAGTAGATGCCAAACTTTACTTTTTTCCGTATATTGTCACTATCATCAAAGATTATTATTAATGATGATGCGACGAACAATGTTATGCATATAACTTATGTTGTAAGTATATTTAATGCAACGGTAAAAAATATATATCAGAATAAAAAAGTCGTGAATAACCAACGCGGTCCACGCTTTGAATTATTCGTGATATAGGCGTGAAATATTAAACAAATATCTGTCGTTGCGTGACGTGGGCTGATCGTGGATTAATCTTGAATAGAAAAAGTGTCATAAATTTAGGCTTTTCATGTTTTGATGATCAATAGCCCGAGTTGAGAGCGTATCATGATGAGCTTTGTTTAGATGTTACAAGTAGATTCCAGTGAATGCGGTTTAACGTAGGTACAGTAGTAAGCATTAAAAATGGAACACCCTATTTTTCTTATTGTAAAACGGGCTCACCAGCTACACCGTCGGCAATAACACGGATTGTCATATTTGACAAAAAGTTGTAGGGAAAAAACTAATTTACTCAAAATAGCGAAAAAAGACAAGACCTGTCAGTCGGGTGTCCCACTTTTAATTCTCACGACTTACTACATACCTACTATTTCTTGAGCCAGAATTAAATAAATTTCTCTTTATCTCCCGTATTTTCTTATTATTCAACTTTCTCCTTTTAGTTTTTGATTTTTGATATCCATTCAATATCCATTTTATTAGGTTTCACATTGCTGATTTATTTGAGGCAGGAGGTGATTCTTGATACATAATTCGTTTTATTCTCTTACGGCCGGTTTATTCACCTTCTGATAAACTGTCAGATATGCAATCTGAAGGATTAAAACGCAATTTATAATCCCATTGGTCGGCCAGTTATCTGCCGACCAATAAAATTATAGAACGGTAAATTTATCTTGCAGATAGTAACCAGTAACAAGCAACTCTCCCTTTTTCTTTCAAATATTGTTATATTAGTTTATTACCTTAGTATTTTTACCTTTGATGTTGACAGTCTGGTGACTGGCAATAAAAAAAAGGAGATTTCTGTCGTCAATAACAATAACAATTCATTAAACTAGAGGGCACGATTTTCGCTTAAATTTGAAGTACCAGTTTAGTACCAACGCTTTCCGATGGCTATTTTTTAAACGGAAGCTCTCCCTATATAGATTGTCCGTTTCTTTGTCCCTTTTTAATCTTGCAGTTGCCCTGAAAGGTCGACTCTGGCCGAGGAAGGGGGGGAGGGGCAGCCATCTTCCTCAACTGTGATTACTGTACTCGTGAAGAAAAATACTTGATCGGCCATCAGGCACTGTTTTAACGAAATAAGGTTGCGTAAGGCAATAATCCATTTAATACCGAAAAATTTCAAATTGAAAGTGTTATGATTGCCGTTTTATTTGAGTTTTAATTTCGAACCCACTCGTGGTCTTTTTTTTTTTTATAAGTAATCGTTTTCGTGCAGCGTGGGCATAGAGTTTTTGAAGTGATTTTCTAGAGGAATCAAGTCCCTTCTAGAGGAATCAAGTCCCGCACGTGTCGATACCTGTACCTCCACATTTGACAAAGAAAACTGAACTTCTAGCCCCTATCTACCTTGATTCCAGGCTAGAATCTGCAACTTCCCTCGTCAAGCGACAAAAAATGGATGACTACCGTACGCATCAAAACATTCTGCCGCCCAACCTAGCCATATCATACATGGGATAGATCAGGGGTCAGAATGTCGGGACGGTCTGTTGGACTTGTCCGTTAGAAGTGCCGCATGTTTTGTTTATTTGTCGCTCATTTCTCTATTGAAATTTATGCGAAGACATTTTAATATTTTTCATGATGGAGATGGATGCGATAAAACTACCCACAATGTTTATTTATTCGAATGTGAGTGAAAACACTTATCGTGCAAAACGAAAAATAGTACCTACATTAATGGCCGTTTGCGCCGACCAATTTATGGAAGGCTTAACGATAAGAAGGTATTCCTTAAAGTGACATTTTCGCATGCAAAAATGTCATTTTAACGTAGACTTATCATTAAGGCTTCCTTAAAGCAGTCGGTGCAAACGGCCTTTAATGTAGGTAGTATTTTTCCTTTTTTTATTTCATGTACGTGCTTTTTTAATTAAGGTAAAACACCTGTTGGAAATATAATTTAGTTCTCTTAATTATTACTTTCCATTTTACCTGATTTACCTTATTTGTTAGTTTGAAAATAAAAAAAAAATTGTTAGAAAGATTTTTGACTGGTCAACGAAGTTCAAAAAAAAAAATTGTCAAGCCTGACGTATAAGTTTCCTTTCTCAGAAAATTTCAGGAAAAACCGACATTAAACTTGATAAATATTCAACAAATGGTCCTTCGATGCCTTTAAAGAACAGTTCTATGGAAAACGAGCAAAAACTAGAAACATTTACCAAAAATTTAAGACGTAGTGAACGTTAAAAGCAAAATTTTTTGACGGAAGACTTCAAGAACCTGAAAAAATAAATAATATGGAAGAAAATCGAACAAAGAACCGCAAAATAGTATCTAGATCTGCTATCATACCAACTACAAATCGACAAGACCACGATCTATTGCAAAAACGTCTATCTGTAAGAAGCAGTGATACAGAAATCAGAAGAAATCAAATTGAAATTGAAATAGCAAGAAAGAAGAAAGAATTACAGTACAGACACATGCAGGAAATGTTAGACATGGAACTCGCTATGGAACTGGCAAAAATAGATGAGGAGGAAGAAACAGCTGGGAATTTTGGGTCAATAGAACTTGAGTCAGACAAAAATCACGGACCTAATATAAACCAATGGATTGCCGGACAGGACCCATGGGAAGACAGGTCAGATTACTCTTTAAATTCAAGTTCAAAACCTAAAAGCCCCACAAACAAGTCAAATTTTCCATCTTCCTGTCATTTTGAACAAAGAGGAGACATGGTGAGTCAACCTTTTGCTAATTTTTCAAAGTTTGAGAACGACAAAATTAATCAGAATAAACCAAATAATTCTTGTATTTTACCTACCTCACAACTAACTAGAATTTTAACTCGTCAATCAATGCCAAAAGACTTACTCTTTTTTTCCGGAAATCCACTTGAATGGTCAAGTTTTATTTTTCAATATCAAAACTCTACGGCTATCTGTGGATACTCACCGGAAGAAAATTTATGCCGTCTACAGAAATGCCTTAAAGGAAATGCCAAGAAAATTGTAGAAAGTCTTTTGATCTTACCAAAAAATGTTGATAGGATAATAAAAATGTTACAAAATAGATTTGGACGTTCAGAACACATAATTTCGTTATTACTAGACAAAATTAAAAGCTTTCCAGTAATAAAAGAAGAAAAGATAGACATGTTTATTGATTTTTCGGATGAAGTTCAAAATTTAGTAGGTACTATTGAATCTTTAAATGAAGAAGATCACCTACGTAATCCAATCCTACTTCAGGAACTCCTGAATAAATTTCCAACAACTTACAAATTAATGTGGATAGAATATATTGAAACAAGCAGGCCGTCTAAAAATTTAAAATTAGTAGAATTCGCATCTTGGCTCGATAATAAAGCTAACAAAATTTGCGTTCTTCAAACTCCTAGATTTCATAGTGACACGACTCAGTCTAATTCTAAATTTAGAAATTACAACAAAAACTTCACTTTGTCAACTTCCTATGGCGCATATAACAAAAATGACACAGAAAATAAGAGATCTGTAACTGGTAAGAAAAAATGTATCTGTTGCGGAAAACAATTACACCATCTAGGTGTGTGTCCACATTTTCAATCGCTAACAAAGGAAATGCGATGGAATTTTGTTACAAAAAATAGAGTGTGTTTTTCTTGTTTGATACCCTATCATAACCTACGTGAATGTATTAAGAAAAAATCTTGCGGAATAAGGAGCTGTGAAAAATTTCATCATGAACTTCTTCACAAAGACGAGCTTCAATTAAACGTACCAGAAAATAGTTCTGAAAAAGAAAACTACGTTGAAACTGTTATAGCTACAAATTGTCATATATCTGATAACAACAAGGTTTTACTTAAAATTTTACCAGTAACTGTAAGTTACAGAGAAAAATCTATTAAAACTTTTGCTCTCTTAGATGACGCCTCTACTGTTACACTTGTTGATCAAAATTTAGCAGACCAGCTGGATATCGACGGACCTGAGCAAACAATGTGCTTACAGTGGACCAATCAACAAGTTCAACGGCAAAAGGATTCTCGAATTGTAACATTCAAAATTCAAGGGGGAGAAAAAGGAAATAGCTATCAACTTCGACGGGTAAGAACAATAAGAGGACTTTCTTTACCAATGCAAACAATCGATATGGCCAAAATTTCCAATCAATATCCATACATACAAAACAAAGGCTCTTCTATGACAAATGCAAAGCCACTTATTTTAATAGGGCAAGACAACTGGCCTCTACTTACAGCCAGAAAATATATTACCGGGCCTTGGAACGGAGTCACCGCTAGTGAGACTCTCTTGGGATGGGTACTACATGGAAACGTGAATAATTCAATTTTTTCCAAAAATAAAGCAAATGATGGTCAATTTGTCTGTCACATTTTTGAAAAGCAAAAAGATAATTTAGACATTTTACATGATATTGTTAAAGAACAATGGAAAATGGATTGCTTCGGACTAGAAAAAATTACAAAAGTTATGTCTAAAGAAGACAAAAGAGCTCAAGACATACTAGACAAGACTATGAAACGAAATGGTGATAGATTTGAAACCGGTTTATTGTGGAAAAGTGATTGTGTACAATTACCAGAAAGTAGAACAACTGCAATACAAAGATTGTAACATATTGAAACAAAGATGGACAAAGACCAAAATTTCGCCAAGTTTTATTGTGAAAAAATGGAAGACTTACAAAATAAAGGATACATAAGAAAACTAAGTGACGAAGAAGCTAAAATAAACACTGATAGAATTTGGTACTTACCACACTTTGGCGTTGTCAACGCAAATAAACCCAATAATTATTTACGTATCGTTTTTGATGCAAAATCTACGTCCAATGGGGTAAGTTTGAACAATTTTCTATTGACTGGTCCTGATCTATTTAATTCCCTTTACGACATTTTGTTAAACTTTAGAATTAAAAAATTTGCTTTTACTGCTGACATTAGAGAAATGTTTTTACAAGTTTTGGTAAGACCTGAAAATCGATCAGCACAACGATTTCTATGGAGGGGACGAGATCGTGACAGACCCCCTGATGTCTACGAAATTGGTGTTGTGTTTTTTGGATCGACCAGTGGACCCTGCTTGGCCCAAGAAGCCAAAAACCAAAATGCCTTAGAATTTCAAGAAGAATTTCCAGAAGCTGTCAAAGCCATCGTTAAGCAACATTATATGGATGATTATCTAGGAAATGCTGACAGCTTAGAAGAAGGTCAAAAACTTATTTATGACGTTATTAACATACACAAACAAGGAGGATTTTCAATATGTAATTGGATAGCTAGTGATTCTACTTTACTTAAGAATATAGATGAATCACTTGTTGCTCATGGGGAAAAATACCTTTCCAATAACATAGAAAATTCAAGTGAAAGAATATTAGGAGTCTGGTGGAACCCAGTGAAAGATACTTTCAGATTTGAAACAAAATTTCAAAAAATTGACAAAAATATTTTAGAAAATAATAGAATACCGACAAAAAGGGAGGTTTTGAAAATTGTTATGTCAATTTTTGATCCAATAGGAATTTTAACTAGTTTTATAATACAAGGAAAAGTTTTATTACAAGATATTTGGAGGCATAAATTAAATTGGGACGACAAAATTTCTGATTCTTTAAACGCAAAATGGAAACTGTGGCTGAAAGATTTGAAGTATATTTACAAATTTGAAATGCCTCGTCAATATTTTACGTTAAATCGAGCTTTAAGCAACATTCAACTACACATATTTTCTGATAGTTCTGATAAATGTTATGCCACAGTAGTTTATTTAAGAATAGAATATGATAATCAAGTTCAAACGGCTTTTGTAACCTCAAAAGCAAGAGTAGCACCTCTAAAACCAATATCTATACCTAGACTTGAATTACAGGCAGCCTTGATGGGAGCTAGATTTGGAAGTTATCTGAAGAAAACTCTCGACTTACCAATATCTTCGATGTTTTAGTGGAGTGACTCTAAGACGGTTTTACATTGGATACGCTCTGAAGCTCAACGATACAAAGTATTTGTCGCTCAACGTTTGGGAGAAATTCAAGATTTGACAAACAGTTGTGACTGGAGATATGTGAACTCACAAAATAATGTTGCAGACGAGGCTACAAAGAGAACACAGGGCTTTGATTACAAATCTAACAATAGGTGGCTACAGGGACCGCCATTTTTGAAGCAGCTCTGTGAATATTGGCCCGAAGAAACAGAATGCAAAGAATCATCTGGAAATAAAAATAATTTAGAAGAAAAACATGACTACGTTTTTGTGAATATTTCTAAAGAGCTATTTTTAGATACGCTTTCCCCGGAAAGATTTTCTAAATGGCAACGAATTTTACGTTCAGTGGCTTGGATATCGAAATTTTTAAAAATAAAAAAGAAAACTAGACAAAGTGTTGACGATCTGGACATAGAAGAAATCGAATGGGCTGAAAATATTCTTTTCAAGAAAATACAAACGGATTCATTTGAAGAAGAAATACGTGACCTAAAACAAAAAAGTGCTATCAAAAAATCAAGTTGACTTTTTTCACTTACTTGTTTTTTAGATGAAAAGGGACTACTTCGATTAGGTGGGAGATTGAACAATTTAGAGGAAGAGAAGGAGAATTTTAAAAATCCTATCATTTTGGATCCAAAGCACAGAATTACAAAATTATTGATACAGTTTTACCATGAACAGATCTGCCATCAAGGAAAAGAAGCTGTTATAAACAATTTGAGACAAAAATTTTGGATTTTACGAATAAGACAAGCTGTAAAAGGAATCTTCATAAATTGTCAGTACTGTAAAATTCAAAAATCGAAACCACAGATACCTGTGATGGGACAGCTACCAATTTGTAGGTTAAAGCCGACAGTAAGATGCTTTATTAAAACAGGACTTGACTTTTTCGGACCGATTTTGGTGACAGTTAAAAGAAGCCACGAGAAAAGATATGGAGTAATTTTCATCTGTATGGTGACGAGAGCCATACATCTAGAAATTGCCAATGATCTAAGTTCAAACGGTTTTATCCACGTTTTTAGACAATTTATCGCCAGAAGGGGATCTCCAGAAGAAGTATATTGCGATAATGGAACAAATTTCAAATCCGCAAGCAAAGAACTTGCTATAGAAATCCAAAGATTAAACCGGACAGACATTTCCAAGTTTTGTAGTTTACGTCAAATCAAATTTTTACATAATTCACCATTATCACCACATATGGGAGGCGCATGGGAACGACTAACTCAGAGCGAGAAAAAGATTTTGAGTGAAATTTTGAAAGAAAGATTTCCACAAGAATATGTTTTAAGGACAGTGTTTGCAGAAACGGAGAATATTTTAAATTCAAGACCTTTGACTCACGTTTCTATTGACTCAAAAGACTCTGAAGCTTTAACTCCAAACCATTTTTTGATTGGTCCTGATTATGCTGTTTTACCCTGTGCAAAATGTGACGAATCAAATCTTAGCTTATTATGTAAATGGAAAGCTGCACAAAAATTATCCGATTTGTTTTGGAAGAGATGGTTGCAAGAATACTTACCTAACCTAGTGAAAAGAACAAAATGGTTTGAAAATTCAAAACCAATCCAAGAAGGTGACGTAGTTATCCTTATCGATCCCAACGGTCCTAGGAATGTTTGGCCAAAAGGAAGAGTTATTCGTTTATACCCGGCCAGAGATGGAAAAATACGAATAGTTGATGTCAAATTAGCTAATGGTACTATTTTGAGGAGACCACTAACCAAGATATGTATCCTAGATGTTAAAAAGGCATAGACAGTAATTGTTATTAATCTTGTTCTTATTAAACAATTACTAAGGGGGAGAAATGTTGGAAATATAATTTAGTTCTCTTAATTATTACTTTCCATTTTAACTGATTTACCTTATTTGTTAGTTTGAAATAAAAAAAAATTGTCAAGCCTGACGTATAAGTTTCCTTTCTCAGAAAATTTCAGGAAAAACCGACATTAAACTTGATAAATATTCAACAACACCTAATGCTAAATCTAAATTTATTAACCCCTTGTATCCAAAATGAAAATACTTCTCAATTCCTCCGTTTCAATCAACAAACTAACAATTTAATCTATATATTCATGAAAAAAATCCATAGGGAACACGAATACAATCTAATTTTCTGAATTGAATAACACGTACAAAAGGCAAGCTATAGATTTTTCAATATCAAACATTGTTTGTTAAATTTAATACTAATGCTCTATCGCCTGTAACATTTTTTCTGACCTTTTAAATACCTTCATCTCCTGATTCAGCGCATGAACGAGGTAACATTATGTCAACCAAAATAGTCACATCGAATTTGATTGGTCAGGTTTCCGGGCTATGGCTAGATTGGGTGGCAGAATGTTTTGATGCCTACCGTACTCTACCTTTTTGTCGGAACTGAGACTTGTATAGACTTCCATTTATAACTTTTATTACCTCTCTTATGAAATCTGCTTTATGATCAATTACCATTATTGATTATTTTTTCTGACATTACATTAATTAAATATTTAAAATTTCAATCTCACTTTCTTGACACCAAAGTGAACTTCAAATAATTATTTCTGATTTTTAATTTATCGAATTTATTTATTTCTACTCGCGTGCGTAAAGTTATTACTTTGCACACTCATTTGCGGAAACTCTTTGCGCACTCATTTCTGTTACGCATAAATACCGCATTTATTTTGGATTTTTGTAGGTTTTCTGGATAAACCTATATCCAGAAAGAAGAGGGCCTGATGTTATTTTTGTTCCAAGAAGGGCATTAAGGTAATGTTTGGCTTCTTTATTTTAACACTTTCCGTAGAGAAGCGAGGGGAGAAAAAATCCAGCAAAAACAGATGTGAGGTCAGGTGACCATTGGCATGGGGAGCCACCAACTTACATTCGTTTGGAGTATCAGATTATAAAAGTTGGACTGTAAGTTATACTCCTCCCTATACTCCCCAACTCAATGGTTTGGTGGAAAAAATGAATCAGACACCAATAGACAAAGCAAGATATATGATAATGCAAGCAAAAATGGATGATATATTTTGGAAAGATGCTGTGCTTGTTGCTATGTAAAACTAATTTAAAAAGTCACATGAAAAAATATCATCCTGGTAAGTTAAGTCTCAAAATTTGGTAGGAAAACAAACTTAACGACTTGTTCAAATTTTAAGTAAACCTCGCTAGCACAATGCAAATAAAGTCAAGCTGGACACTGGAAAAAAAAAATTGAAAACACAACACATTGAAGTTGGAGAGGAAATTACCAGTTTTGTATTGGGAAATGGACTAATGCCCGTATTACATCTGTGTATTTTTCCGTGTATTTATTCATGTAGTTCAGGATGACAACATTATTTTGTTTTTCATAATGCTGATTTATGTTGCGTTTGAAGTTTTTCGGTTGTCACCCTGAACGACATGAATAAATACACGGAAAAATACACAGATGTAATACGGGCATAAGAAATAAAATAACTTGTTAATTATCGATTCTCAATATATTTATTATATCGAACACAACGTGGAAAGCAGAGCGTGTGAACTCATAGAACTAACTATAGGAACTGACTCATCTGTTTATCTTACATATAAAAACTATTATAAACACATTCAGTCATCCATAGCTGCAATATAAATTAGCAAATTATAGGCTTATAATCAAAGTTTAATTTATTAATTTTTGGTTCACTGATATGAATATCAGTTTATCCAACATTTTGAGCATCTGGAAACATTTAACCCTCCACTAGTGGCGCGTGTATCTGAGAGATACATGCCTATTATTTTTGCAAATAAATCAAAAAGGAAAAACCCTATAATATTATGGCTTGTAGTAATCCTCAGGCACCCTATACTCATTACTTTCCCAAAATTACATGGTCGTACTTCTACATGGAAATTTGGAATTTCCAAAAAACTCCGGGTGCGTTCGGCTTTGTACCTATATTATGCTAAAGCTGCCGGGCGTTGTGGGCGAAACTGCAACGACTGCGAAAATAGAATTCAACTTCTGGAATCTCTTTTTCAGTGAAAATATTCTATCTTTGATTGTTGAGTACCCGAATCAATACATAGAAATTGTTAAACCGAAATTCATCAGATGGTTCAATTTTTTATCAATGATTTAGCATATGTATCTCTGCGATACAGCGCGACTAATGATGTTATAAAACTCGCGCGCCTAATGGAAGGTTAAGAAGATTAGGTACAGCTCCTATAGATGCTATGAAATCTTCAAATATCTACTCGTAGAAAAAATATTGTTCGCTTCGCGTCGTTCGTCTAACTGCTTTTTCGTGCGGGAAAGTAACCCTTGGCGCACTTGTTATGAAAATATTTTTTTTTTTCGAATTTGATGCAAATGATTGAGAGTTAACCTCTACTTATCGATTTTATTTAAAGTGTTTTACCAGATTTTATACTTTGAAATTATTCAATACTTGATTTTTGATCTCACTTTGAAAATATATATTAATTTAATTTGAAACTTGCTTGTGTTATTGGTTTTACCTATGTCAAGATTTGGTTGAGTTATATGCCTTATTTATTTCCATTTCAGAATTATCAATTACCGTTCGCTGATTATTTTTTTAGGTGTATTTCTGAATTTTCACCCTTCAATATTTTATGTAATTCAATTATTTATTATTATTTTTTTATATTCAGTGGTGCCCTTGCCATTCTGTACTTATTAAACTATTGACCCACCCCTAATAATTATTCACTGAGCAGACTGAGCATATTATGGGCCTTTTTTTTTTAAATTTGTAAACAAAAGGGGTCACAGTTTATCTGAAGATGAATGAGCCAGGCCTTAGTATCACAACTAAAAGCCACATCATGGAAGAACTCAATAAATGGGAGAAAGACCAACTGTCATCATATTGGAGGCACACACCGGGACTCAGACAGTCAAAAAGGTTTATTACCCTTTCAGCAAAAAGAGCTGAACAGCTCCTAAGCATGAGCAGACCAGACATCAGATTGGTGGTGGGACTGCTCACAGGACACTGCCCAGTAAAATACCATTTAGGGTTAATGGGCAGAGCGGAAGACGATCTCTGCAGATTCTGCTCAGACGCAATAGAAACCGTAGAGCACCTGCTCTGCGAATGTCCAGCCCAATTCTGCAAGAGGCTCAAATTCCTCGAGGGGGCAACACTGTCATCAAAAGAAGTGAGCCAACTGACACCCAGGAAAATAGCTTCCTTCGGCAGAAGTCTACGCTTCCTGGAGACAAATTAAGATGTAGAGTCACGCACAAAATATCTGCAAAGGTAGCAGTGCTGAGCGGCTGAAATGCCGAAACGACTCCCCCGAAATCTACAATCTACAATCTACACCATTTCAACCTCAATTTCGGAAAAAGTAATTTTTATTAAGGAAAATGTAAAGTCATTTTCGGAAAAAGTCAAATCAATTTCAGAAAAAGTAAAGTTAATTTCGGAAAAAGTAAATTCAAATTCGGAAAAAGTAAATTCAAATTTGGAAAAAGTGAGTTCAAATTCGGAAAAAATACATTTTTGTCATACGCTCCCAAAAACAGCTATTTTACGGACTCATTCAAGTCCGTAAAATGCTTCTTTTTAGGACTTTTTTTCCTGACTGGATGCACCTTTATGATTGCAAAAATTAAGAAAATTTTGCAAATTTTAGCGTTCGGAAGAATTCTAAAAAGCGTATGATAAAAAATAGTGTTTGTCACACGTACCTAACGAAGTTTTTCAGGACTCATCTGCTATTCCGGACTCGGCTGACGCCTCGTCCGGAAACAGCAATGATTCGTCCTGAAAAACTTCATTTTAGGTACTTGTGACAAAAATAACTATTAATTACGGAGAAAGTAATGTTATTTTTTATAGACTAATTTGAATCGATTGAGTCATTTATCTATTTAGAAAATCAAAAAATTTGTCCATATTTCTCATAGAGACCCGATTTTTAAACAGACCTACAAAATAATATACATAGAACCAATTGTACATATGTAGTATCACAACTTATCTGGACATACAAATGTTACTTGACTAATCTGTTTAATAATAGTATATTGTTGTATTAGGAGTAGAAGCTTTACTTTTTTGTGCTGAAGCAGTGGGTGTGCGAGCCGAACGTAGTGAGGCTTGCAATACTGCTGAAGTACAAAAAAGTGCTTCTACTAGGTATGCAACACGCCATTTTTTCTCCAAACAAATGGGGTAAGGTAACTGGATGGTTGAGCGGCAATAAAAGTACGAGCGGCACTAAAAGTACTTTTACTGCCGCTGCGGTTGCCTAGCAGCATATAAATTTCTATCACCTCCACAAGTGTAAACCGGCAGGATTTGCCTAGCAGCATAGAAATTAAATTTGTGACATCTTGACAGGCGTTAACAAAGTGACGTTTTTTGACGTTTGGAGAAAAACTTATTTTTCTACAAACGTCATTAGAAGTGTCATTTTTATCGGATGCTGTCAGTGTCTAAAATGCCATTTTATGACACTGGTGTTAAAGTGATTACTTTTAGCACTGAGTGCTGAAAGTAATCACTTTTAATGCGTTTGTAGAAAGAATAGTGTATGGTATTCGCGCTAAAAGTGATTTTATTTTATTCAAAGGGATGGAACACTCCGCCTTCGGCGTCGTGTCCCAAACTTCCCTTTTCACAAAATAAAATGTCACTTTTAGCACTTATATCATAAATAACTATTATTTCCATTGTTTACACTCTTTTCATTATTTTCTTTTATTTTTATTTCAGTTCTTTACCTAATCAGGTCTGGCACTCAAACAATATAAATAACATCCAACATAAGAATTCCAAACTAAATTCAAAGGTTGAATTGTTTCATATTGGAAGTCAAGAAATAAAATCTTTTTCCCGATAAAATCAGTTATATATTTCTGTCCGAAGCCAATTTCCGGTTGATCCTATCCAGGCCATATAGCATCAAGATAACCTTCAAACCCAATGGCAATTAACACTTTCAGGTCCAGAAAAATAGCCTCTGGGTTTTGGACAATTTATTTTGTTTTATCTTCCTTCAATTATGGTCGGTGCGAAATTGCTCGTGGAAATTATATTTCTTTTTTTTTCTATGATACTAAATTACACCGAAAGATGTGTAATTAAATTCAAAACTTCGGCCCAAAGTTGGAAAACTAAAAGGAAGTTTTTAATCAAACAAGTCCTAATTCGATTTTGAACCTAGAAAGGGCAGTCGCTGCCATTGTCCTTTCCCTTTTGAGAAATTTTCTTCCCATGCAAATTTTAAATTACACCATTATCAAGTTTGACAAGAGAGACTTTTCTCGTTTCTTATACCTGATGCGATGCTGATTTATTTTCTGATAAAAGCAACCTTACTTGGTTTGAAAAGGGTTATTTTCGATAAGACAAAGTTTTCGAGAAAATAATTAAGAGCATTTCTGCTATAGGGGGGAGCAATGTTTAATAATCTCTGGGTTTAAGGAAAAAACCCTCTGTTAGCGATTTAAAAAAAAAAAATACTTCCTGCTATTGAAATCAAAATATTATGTAGAGCTCCAAGCCTCTAAGTGCTCCTTTCTTCGAAACTTGATGCTCTGCTTTTGTGCTTATCGCACGATCAATCACATCTAAGGGAAAAGGGAAATCAATAAAAAGCTCAAAAAGGGACTTATTAATATAGATCAGGGTAATAGCTTAGGGAAATAGGGTAAACATATTGGTATTTCTTGGATAAAAGGATGAAAATATATTAAGTAAATTGAAATTCTGACATTGACACATTCACATATACAGATAGATTCACGTAGGCCGTCTATCAGCTTGTAGGTCGATTAGATGCTATAGTCCAACAAATACCATTTTAAAGTCACGTGATTTTTCTCTATCCTTGTTGAATACATCACAAACAGCGGTGATAGTAAAATTGACAAAAAAATTGCTGTCTAATTATTGTTCATAATATTCTTACCTGAAATAGAATCCGTCACTGTCATCAATTAGTTTGTCAAAGTTATTTTCGAAAATAATACAACGAGCAAACACAGCTAATAATTTTGACTATATTAACGTTTTTCCAACTGGAAAAGAAGCAAATAGAAAACGGGTACCCAATTCAAGTTCAGAATGTATTACAAGGGGCAGCAGAAGCGACAAAAGTGAGTCTCGCAACAATTGCAAGTATTAAAATTCTCATCTGATTGGTCAATACTACTTCAGAAACGCGTTTGTAAAATGCTAGTGGGAATATATATTAAAATTCAATAGTAATTACCCACCAGTAGCTTTTTGTAGGTGATATCAACGGCATAATCAATGGACATACGTTTTTTGCCACCAGTATCACGTGACTTTAAAATGGTATTTGTCGGACTATATACCACTACTAATCCACCTGTAAACAGAAAAATTTGTAGTGCACGGGCTACGTAAATCAGGGTGAAAATATATACGTATGTGATTTCTACTATCCATTTAAATTTTCGGTTTACAAATTAATATACCTACTCTGTATATCTTTCTATTACAATATTACCTAAGTATTTTCTTTGAAAATTCGAAAAAAAAATTAGGTATAGGTTTACTTTTTTTTTTCTCCCATCTGGAATATATTCAGACGCGCCTAAGTAATGTTATAAAATATAAACGCCGGCAAGTCCTTTTCTCCTGCTTTTGATTTTATTTCCTCCGTCCCTTCTATTTTCAATAAAAACTGCCAGGACGCCCTAAAAAAAAAACAATAATGGCAAATGGAAATATCGCGACAGGAAAGGTGTGGATAAATATGGATAAGGTAATTGAGGGATCGATACACGAATGCTCTGGAAAGAGTAGTGTAAAGAGTGAAGTAATAGCTTGATGTCGATTTCTATTTATTTGACAAAGGAGCATTTAATTGTACAGTTCCATTGAAGTGCCTGGCGTGTAATATAATAATCATAGCCGTGAGAAAACTATTTTTTAACTGGTAGACTTTATAGATAACATTTTAAAAATAGTTGATGTGTCTATATAAAGAAAGTTATAATTTATTTTCTCTGTAAGTATTCCAATACACAAATACAAAGTATTTGACATTGGTTTGAAACGTGACCAAAAGCCATATGTTGTCCGTTGGGTTAACACCGAACCTCTGTTGTGCCTAAAAGGATATCGGTTTCACTATTTCGCTTTTCGATTCCCCCCGAATTCACCCTCTAAAGTACACTTCAAATGAATGTAATCCCAGTATTATTTACACTGGAATGCGTGTTTCGATTTCCAATTAGTTTACGTTTACATGTCCAGGGTGTCCAGCAGACCTTTGTGAATCGAGTTGGATAATGCGAAATTATTTTTGACATCTGAGGGTTGTTGTTGATTTCTCGACGAGGGATGTAAAATTCTTAAGCCTAGTACTCATAACTGAGAAATTCGCATTTTTTTGACATTGCTTCGTTAAATTGACGTTTGATACACGCATAAAACGTCAAATTGTCAACGCAATGTCAAAAAAATGCGAATTTCGCAGTTATGAGTACTAGGCTTTACTAGAGTCTAGCTTGAGGAAGAATAATGTGACGGATTGCAGGTCCATTGAAATTCACTTTACCACACAATTATTACTTTTATTAAGCAAACTGACATTATGAAAATCCACTTGTCATTTATCGCTTTTATCAAGCAGTACATAATACAACAAATCTCTTATTAGAACTGACTCCAAACTCCGAACATTATATTCAGTGCTCTGGAAAAATTGGTTTTCTTGAATACAATAAAATCCCTGAAAGCCCGTAATTGACGTAAACATGTTTTGCTGATACATGTAGTTCTCCGAATAGTCATGCAAGAGTAGACGTAAACAGCTGGATTCTTAGAATCTGGCCAGGCTCTTGATGCAACTTCCCAACAAAAAAAAAAATTTTGGAACACAATTTAAAAGTCGCGAAATAAAAATTTTCACAAGTGAGGCGTAATTTCGAGGCACAAAATTTTATAAATTGCCTACACTCGCCTTAAAAACCATTTTTCACCTGGAATATTTAAAATTGAATTTTATGGTCCGATAAATTTCTCAGCGGCGATATATCGTGCCTCGACCTGAAGTGACTTAAATTAATATGTCTAGAATATCTCGTTACTTTTTCTTATAAAATCTAGTGTAACATCACTTTAGATAATGTATTGAAGGTGAATAAATGGAGCAATTCTTATGTATGAAAACTAATAATTAGAACTTTAATTTAGAGAGAAGCTATTTAGAGATCTCTCAGAAAATCCTCAAATAGCAAATTTGAACTTTCAAGATTATCCCCTCCTAACATAAAAGCCTAGAAAACAAAAAACAGGGCTCCCAAAGAGCCTAATAGTTCCACTAGGTTTCACTATCAGTTTCCTAATTGGCGTGTTGGTAGAAAAATTGAACTTGGTTCCTGGAGAGTGCGGGTTTTATGATCCAAACCGTGTCATAGCTACAAAAAATTATGTTCAGTGAAGCACCAATTCACTGGACAACTGCTGGAATCCTAGCTAACTGGTAAAAATCCATACAAAGAATACCAGCTGGCCTTTTCGGATGGTATTGATGAAAAAAGATTCTGGGAACACGCAATTTCAACTGAAGCAGTATGCTAGGTTTGCCTTTGGAGTTTATCATTTATTATGTGCAAGATACCCAAATTCATTATTGTTAAACTAGAAAAAACCAATATTAACTT
Source organism: Ceutorhynchus assimilis (assembly GCA_917834065.1). NCBI lineage: Eukaryota > Metazoa > Arthropoda > Insecta > Coleoptera > Curculionidae > Ceutorhynchus > Ceutorhynchus assimilis. The sequence goes on along the minus strand of OU892280.1, from coordinate 38,287,847 downwards.
GCAGCTAATGAAGACAGTTAAACTTATAGTGGCACAAAGCCCAAGATCAAACAGGATAGCCTAATTAGCAAGGGCTTTGCAGCAACTAAAGGACTTAAACAGAGATTGAGTTCAGTTGAGTATATCGAGGAAACTGGATACAGAAATGTTGTAAGTGTGATTGTCGATCTACAAAAAGCTTTTGATATTGTGAATATTACTTTGTGACTGATAGAGTTTCAAAAAATGGGATTTCAAGGGACAATGCAGAAAACATACTCAGTGGGGAGAAAACAGTGCAAGTCAATAATGAAATGAGCAGCGAGGCAAATGTAACTGTGGGCAGTGCTCTTTGGAGTATCCTTTAGATGTCCAGAGCCTGAAGCATGCTATATTGAAAGCAAAATATGTGAAAGTTTGTGATGATATTGTCTTCATATACTCTGAAACAAATGAAACAGAACTTAGAAATACTGTTAATGAAGATCTAGAACGCTATTTTGATTGGCTATCCAACAATACACTCAGTATAAATGTTGAAAAGTCAGTCTATATGGCGTATAATTGTGTCAACCAATATGTGGATAATGTGAAGATATCCTTCAAAACCACAAACCAACTAAGCTCTCAGATGAGCAATACAAAAGACAGGGTGGATCCACTCACGAAAAGTGGAATCTGCAGACTCTCTTGTGGTTCTTGTAACTGTTCTTATATAGGCAGGTCTTGCAGAGCTTTGAAAACTCGCATTAACGAACACATGTCAACAACAACTAAGCCTTTGGTGAGCACATCCGCACCCTCAGTCCAACTCAAAGATCATAAGAGCAGTATCATCAAAGAATTTCAATAAACTCGTAGTTCAGAACAGAGCCCTCAAGAAACGTTTTCAATCGGCCTCAGTATTTCCAACTGCAGAACTATATATCCACAACATTCAAATATCAAACATTCATTCCAATATCACCCTCGCTACTGTTAACCAAATCCAACAATACAACACCCGTAACAAACAAAAATTGACGACAGAAGCTACAAGAACCATAACTGGACAACGCAGCATGATGACAAAAGGCTTGAACATCTACAACAACACAGAATTTATAGAAGCCAGAAATAGTTGCAAAATTACTATTTACTCCGCTAAAGAAACATACAATCAAAGAATAAAAAACAGGTTGAATTGTCCAAGTAGTTCTAGGTCCTTTTGGTCTCTTGCAAAAGCTGTTGGATCTAACTTCACCAAGTCATCCATACCACCACTTACAGATAAAAATAATCACTTAGCCACAACATCAGAGGAAAAAGCCAATATGCTGGCCCAAATGTTTTCCTCCAACTCCAACCTAACAGTGCCAAACGGAAAAACTTCACCGTTCATTGAGAGGGTTTCCCATAGTATGCCAGAGGTACCCTTTTGTCACAGAGAAATACGAAAATCCCTTAAAAAGCTAGATACAAAAAAAGCAATGGGTCCGGATGGCATTCCCGCAATAGTACTCAAAAATTGCGCCAACGAACTCACCCCAACTTTCGCAAAATTATTCAATTTGTCTTACAGGCAAGGAGTTTATCCATCATCATGGAAGTCTGCCGCAGTACAACCCATTCCAAAGAAAGGAAAAAAGACAGATCCGTTAATCTATAGACCAATTGCTCTACTTCCGGTGATATCAAAAGTAATGGAAAGAGTTGTGAACAATCACCTAACCAAGTACTTGGAAAAGTACAAAATTATCAACGATAAGCAATACGGATTTCGAAAATATAGGTCAACTGGCGATTTACTTACATACGTCACTCACTTATGGCAAAAAGCGATTGAGTTGCGGGGTGAATTGCCTTAGATATATCTAAAGCATTCGACAAAGTTTGGCATGAAAATCTGCTCAACAAGCTCAAAGCAATGGGATTATCGCCGAAACTTTGCACTTGGTTTGAAAGTTACCTAAAGGACAGATCCATTTATGTTGCACTGGATGGCCAGAACTCCAACTCTTACCAAATAAATGCTGGTGTGCCACAGGGAGCAATCCTTTCGCCAACTCTTTTTCTGATTTACATAAATGACCTCATAGATAAAACAGTAAATCCACTTTATTGCTTTGCAGACGATGGCAATGTAGTCTCCTCACTCATACCACCCACAGGTCTTTCCGCACGTGAATTCCATCATCTTAGACTAACTCAAATATCGCAGATAAATAACGACCTGGAGATAATAGAGGACTGGGGTAACAAAAAGCTTGTACAGTTCAACGCGCAGAAAACCCAAGCAGCTCTGTTTTCAAAAAAGATCAGCACCGGTGAGCCAAACATCATGCTATCTGGAAGTGCTGTCACATTACAAAGTCAGTTGAACATCTTGGGGGTTTCTGCAGAGACCAACATGTCTTGGCACAGTCACATGGCAGATATTGCTAAAAGGGCGTCCCAAAAGCTGGGGGTGCTATTTCGTACAAGACATCTGTACACACCAAGCCAATTGCTGACACTCTACAAAGCCCAGATTCGACCAACTATGGAGTACAGCTCACATATATGGAGTGCAGCACCCAAACATACCTTAATGCTTTTGAACACCGTGCAAAAACGAGCTAGCAAGCTGATCAATGACCCCGCACTTACTCGTAACTTGGATGGTCTCGAACATCGCAGATCTGTGGGCGATTTATCTCTCTTCTACAGGTACTATCACGGAAAATGCTCTGAAGAGTTGGCACGTATGATTCCACCGAGAGTAGCGCCTACCAGGCGAACCCGTCAAACAGACGGTAACCATGAATTTACTGTCAAACTAGAGGCACCAAGAACCTCATTATATCAGAATTCATATCTCTGGAGAACATCGCTGTGGAATAAACTCCCTGCGACGGTTTTCCCTGCAGGTTACAACCTGAACCGTTTCAAGACCAACATACACCGACATTTCCGCGCACTTGCCGCTTCTCGAGCGTAACAGGACATTTCCTTGCGAGTGCGCATATCCGTAAAAAAAAAAAAAAAAAAAAAAAAACAAGATTCCACAATTTTTTCTCTGCACAAAGAGCATGACAACAAAGAAATATCCCTCAATATATTTATTTATTATTTATTACTAATCTGTACGCACAATTGAGATGCATTCACTGTTTTCTTTCCCTATTTTTTTTCTCTTGCTCCTTCTTCAAATTTTATGTAATTAAAGTCAACATAGATATATTTAACCTCACGTAGATTTAACATACATTATACAGAATGACCCATATAGCCTCGTGCTCTAGGTCTTAAACAACGCATAAGCTAATAATTGTAAATGTTATACTTATAACATATGATTTACCTGGAAGTTAAAAAAATATATATTAATAACTGTAGTAATGACCTGCCCCATTTGTATTGTATCTTCTGTTTACTTGGCGCCACTCCTTTGATCGGTGAGTTAGATGTGGCATTCCAGTTCTGGACATTTTTCCTAGTTGATGACAGAAAAAGGTCGTGCTGCAGAATTTTTTTAATTCACATTATTGAAAAACGGAGATCGTTCACGTCGCCGATATGTCAATCTCAAACAATCACAACAATAAAGCAAAGTATACCTATACCTAACAGAAAAATATAGACGTTCAACCTTTGGCATCATAAGCAATCATAGGCGATGCAGAGATCTCTGGAAAGAAGTATCAATAAGTTCTAATATCGAGGTTTCGATTTTATCTATGAAAAGCTAACATTGACTGAAATAAATTGAGGAATCAGAAAACAAACGACTGAAATATAAAAAGACCGGAAAAGATAGACGCAATTTTTTTAGCAATTCAGCCTAAAAAACAGTCTTGATTCACAAAAATATTCTAGCAGTTTTGCAAATATAGAGAAAAGCTTCCAACGCGAAACAATCTGGCGTATTTCACTCAACATGTTGTAAGATTTAATGCTGACGCGCCCGGCATATCCAATATACCCGTTTCTAGGTACACACTTTCATTTTCGGACCCTCAAATCGCTTATATCTGCAAAATAACTTGTCGCTGGATGAGGAGTTGGTCCTGAGGGAAAATCATGAAGGGGTTTGGACTGTGTTTTGGGTATAATTGGGTTGAACGGACTTTTATGCAAAAAAAAGGGATAAAATATATTTTAATGGAATTAGATAAATTTAGTTTCGTTTGGAGACAAAGGGTTCTGACAAAAATCTAATAATATTATACCATATATTATTATTTTCTCTATGTTATGTGAATCAACGTGAAAACAATCCGAAACGTGATAACTGAATTAAAAAATTCAAAAAGCCGAAAACGAAATAATTCCGTAGTCCCCTTGTTTCATGTGAAGAGGTTGAATAAGCGCCTGCAGGGTGGATATAACGCCACATAGCGAACACTCTTCATTTTATTCGGTTTCCAGAAAATTTATTTGCATGAAAGTAAGTATGAGAGAGCAAGCAAAAAATATCCTGCTCAAAACCTGAGCTCGAATGGTATTTAGTACGGCAATTCCACGAATGCATAATCAAAATAAAATATGGAAATACTTTTTAAAATGAACAGTTATTGAAGGTACAATTAGAATAAATATTTTGCACCTTAAAATTTGACTCTACAGAAAGAGAAGAAGACTCTGTGTTCTCGGGAATTCAATTTTCTATTTCGCTATCAATTCATCTTTAATTGTCCCAAATCGCTGCATGTTGAAAATATTTTTAATTTTATTTGAAAATACACTTTTACTAAGCTAAAATGATAGAACTTGTGAATTTTTGTCACAATTATTTGACAGATGATTCAAAAACCAATTTTATGGGTTATTTTATGTTTTTCACTTCAACATTTTTCAACACATCGCGCATCGATTCGAGAGGACAAATAAAAGTTCAAGCCATATAATATGAAAAGTCCTAGCTTTTCATTCTAAAATAAACTGCGGCCAATCCCAGGGTTTAAAAACCCCCTTTCCATGCTCATAAATATTGAAATTAGAATTATTATTTACGTAGAAATTGTAAATTTTACCAGGAAATACCGGTGGCACATAAAATCATTTCGACTTGGGAAAATATGTATCATCCAGCGTTGGATATTTGCATTTTGCATGAATATAGTGGCCTCAATTAACTTATATTAAACAAGCTCCATGTGTTTTTCAAACTTTCTACAATGTTATTGAACTTTTAAAATTAAATACTGAACTTACCCAATTCATGATTCGTTCGAATCACTTCAACTTTCTACCCAATTTGACATCCGGGCTCCTTATTTCTATACTGTTTCATTCCCTCTTTAATTTTCTAGAGTCAAGGCAATAATTCTTTAGTATAGTAATCTCCGATAAACGTATTCGCTATAGATTATTCCATCAAGGATAAATTCCATTGTCTAGCGCAAAGATCAACTATAGGCTAGTTTTCATGGGGGCAATCTTGGATTTAGCAAGCACGACTGTTTCGACCATTTGCTCGCTATGGTTGGTATAAGCACGAATAACTTCTCCGTAGATATGCTTTTTAAGATGCGTCAAAACATGTATCCAGTTCCATAGCGATATCAATAGTTAATCCATCTTGAAATTATTATATCTTCCACCTTCTGCATCTGGCTTTTAATTCAATTTCACTGGAACCCACTGATCTCATTCCAACTGATGTATTTTCCGACAAGTCCTGAATTATGAATAGTACAAGCCATGCATGCAGCCGACCAGATTGTTTGGATTTTTCACGATATCATCTGATAGGGACCCTAAACCTCTGAGTAGTTTTTGAGTTTCGTGTAGAAGTTTGTGTAACGTCTGTCTCCTTTGGGTTTGTTCCATGGACAAGCAATGAAGAATGTTTGCTCAACTATTTTCGTAGACTTAATTTGTCTATTTTCAGCACCTCTTATAATAATTGCTCCTGATGTGTCATGGCAACTTTCACATATTATGCGCTCCGGTAAGTAGATCCTCGATATAATAATAATTGAGAAGAGTTTTGCTTGCATCAGGTATCGAAACAATCGAAGATTGCTTTGATTACGAAAACGTACGTCGCATTACTGTTTCTTTATTGGTCAGGATTTTTGACATGACATTTTGACATTAACTTCATTGACAAAATTAAAGAAAAATATTGCTAAGACATACGTTTAAAAAGCGATAGCAATCTTTGATTGTTTTTTTTTTTTGAAGACACGATATAATTCGTATTGATCATGGTTCCACTGTTGTCATCCCTCCATAGCAAATTTTTATCAGGTGATACATTTTTTTCCAATATCTGCTGTGAGTTCATTGAGATGTTGCCTGCGACTGAGAGGTATACACAATATGTTTCTTTGTAATATTATTCCGACGTAGATAATTTAACCCTCACCGCCCCAAAATAATTTCTAAACTTGGGATCCCAGAACAGGGTCAAAATGGACCCAGATACAAACCTTTTTTTCGAGTGATTTTGAATATAAAGTTTTGGGAATCATAATTTCATTTAGTCATTTATTTAGCACAATATACTAATTCTATGTTACAATATACCGGTTCCGTCTTATTCTAAAATCTAAAACAAAATATCAAAATCACATTACTTATCAAAACTAACAATCATAGATTATAGACTACAAATCCAGTCATCCTTACAATAAAGTTAACAATTTAAAAAACAAAAATCAATCCAAATCAGAACAATCAACCATCTCAAGGTGCATACAAATTATTTTCTCTCAGCAAATGAACTTTCAGCTGTTTCTTAAAACTATACATTGAATCACATGTTTTTATCACAGCGGACAATTTATTGTATAAATCGACTCCTCTAAAAAATAACGTATTTTGACCAGACTTTTTATTTTTTGGTGCTATGAAAAAATCGTTTTTTCTAATTTTGACATTTAAAGTGACACTTTTCAAAACTCGTTGACGTTATCAAATGTCTTACTTTTCATCACCAGTTACGAAAAGTAAAATTTTTCGCAACTGGTGATGAAAAGTAAATTTCACCATCAGTTGCGAAAAATACAGAAATAAAATATGTGATAATTTTAACGCTAAACTACTTGAAGTATTGTTATTATAATCTTTGTAGGTACATAATATGGAAATTTAATTTAAGGATCACATGGTCAAAATTAGAAAAAATATTGTGGGAAACACCTATTTTTCGTAACTCTTTTCCTTTTGAATAACAAAGTGTCATCTTTCGGAGAATTACCGAACTAGTATTTATAGTTCACTCTCAGTCGGCAGAGGGCGCTAAAATACGACATGATATGTCAACATTGGAGAGTCCAGTCTATTTACCTCCTATTTATATAGAGTGAGCACGTAAAGTTTGGAATAAAATCTATAAAATATACAGGGCGGATATTTTTCAAAAAACCTCGGATACGTGAATTTTTGATTTTAGTGGCCGTTTTTTTGATGATATTACCATGTATACAGGGTGACTCAAACAAATTATGACAGCTAACTTAATTTTTTTAAATGAAAAAACCAGTTTTTTTATTTTATTTTCAAATTCTACATTAAATTCTGAACCTATTTCATGTATCATGTCCTATACCTATCTTCAACTGTTTCGGAAATATTGACAGTTGAAAATTGACTTTTTTGCAACTTTGACAGGCTGTAGAACCTAAACGGGTAATTTTAGAGCAAAACCGATCATACATTCTTGTCTTAGTTTTCCATAAACTATCATTTGACACTAACTTTGAATTTAACCGGAGATTAAATTTGGCCGGAATTTTTAATCATGGATTGAATTCAAAGTTGGTGTCAAATGATAGTTTATGGAAAACTAAGGCAAGAATGTGTGATCGGCTTTGCTCTGCAAATAACCGTTTAGGTTTTAAAGCCTGTCAAATTTCCAAAAAAGTCAATTTTCAACTGTCAATATTTCCGAACAGTTGAAGATAGGTATAGGACATGATACATGGAATATGTTCAGAATTTGACGTAGAATTTGAAAATGGAATAAAAAATTGGTGTTTTCATTTAAAAAAATTAAGTTAGCTGTCATAACTTGTTTTTGGGTCACCTTGTATATATGGCATTATCATCAAAAAAACGGCCAATAAAATCAAAAATTGACGTGTCCGAGGTTTTTTGAAAAATATCCACCCTGTATATTTTATAGATTTTATTCCAACCTTTACGCGCTCACTGTATATTAGTCTATGGTTGCCAGTTAGGAAAAGTGCTAATTAATTAGGCAATCTACTGACCTGCCAAAAACGAAATTCAATATGGAAGTTCAGGTCAAGCACTGTATTGTTTATTCTGTATGTCATTGATTCTGTTACATTCTGGACAAGCGTCCAGATTTGAATTATCAGATTTTGTGTTTTTTTGTGTGTGTAGGTATTGTGTTAATTAAAATGCCAGCGATTTGCATCGTGATTGGGTGTGGAAGTCGAGGTAACAAGGATAATGTGAAATGTTATTCAGTTCCTGCTATTTTAAATCATCGGCTTTTGATCTACAAAAATGAATTATCAAGACAATGCAGGGCTTTATGGATTGCTGCAATTAAATGAAAGGATCAAACAGAGGCTCGATTTTCTCTTAATAATAATACCTTGATATATTCACTCTCAATCTCAGAATTTATTGATCTGACTATAAAATCGAGATGTTAGTTCAAGGTTGTCACCGCTTTAATTATGCAAATAAGGCAATCGGAATATAAAATCGATATGTTTATGTTAGTTCAAGGTTGTTACCGCTTTTGCATACATTGAGTGCCGACTCATAGATAGGCAATTACTTATACATAATAGAAGTCGGGTATAAGTGTTTGGAAGAAGTCCGGAGAGGTCAGGAAAGGGCTGGATAAGGTCGGGAGAAATCTAGACAAGTCTGGATAAAGTCTGGATAAGGCTGGAAAAAGTTTAGCTAAGTCTGGAAAAGTTTGGATAAGTTTGGATAAAGTCTGGAAAAGGCTCTATTAGGTCTGGAGAAATCTAGACAAGTCTGGATAAAGTCTGGAAAAATCTACCCAAGTCTGGATAAAGTCTGGAAAAGCCTGGAAATTTCTGGAAACGTCGGAAAAAGGCTGGATAAGGTCTGGAGAAATTCAGACAAGTCTGGATAAGTTCTGGAAAAGTGTATTTGAAGTCGGGAAAGTGTTTGGGAGAAGTCCGGAGAGGTCAAAGGGCTGGATAAGGTCTGGAGAAATCTAGATAAGTCTGGATAAAGTCTGGATAAAGTCTTGCTAAGTCTGGAAAAGTCTGGATAAGTTTGGATAAAGTCTGGGAAAGAGCCAGAAAATTTCTAGAAACGTCTGGAAAAGGCTCTATTAGGTCTGAAGAAATCTAGACAAGTCTGGATAAAGTCTGGAAAAATCTAGCTAAGCCTAGAAAAATCTGGATACAGTCTGGAAAAGCCTTAAAATTTCTGGAAACGTCTGGAAAAGGCTTAATAAGGTCTAGAGACATTCAGACAAGTTTGGATAAAGTCTGGAAAAGAGCCAGAAAATTTCTGGAAACGTCTGGAAAAGGCTCTATTAGGTCTGGAGAAATCTAGACAAGTCTGGATAAAGTCTGGAAAAATCTAGCCAAGTCTAGAAAAGTCTGGATAAAGTCTGGAAAAGCCTGGAAATTTCTGGTATCGTCTGGAAAAGGCTTGATAAGGTCTGGAGAAATTCAGACAAGTCTGGATAAAGTCTGGAAAAGTGTATTTGAAGTCGGGAAAGTGTTTGGGAGAAGTCCGGAGAGGTCAGAAAAGGGCTGGATAAGGTCTGGAGAAATCTAGACAAGTCTGGATAAAGTCTAGCTAAATCTGGAAAAGTCTGGATAAGTTTGGATACAGTCTGGAAAAGCCAGAAAATTTCTGGAAACGTCTGGAAAAGGCTCTATTAGGTCTGGAGAAATCTAGACAAGTCTGGATAAAGTCTGGAAAAATCCAGCCAAGTCTAGAAAAGTCTGGATAAAGTCTGGGAAAGTCTGGAAATGTCTGGAAACCTCTGGAAAAGGCTTGATAAGGTCTGGAGAAATTTTGACAAGTCTGCATAAAGTCTAGCTAAGTCTGGAAAAATCTGGATAAAGTCTGGAAATTTCTGGAAACGTCTGGAAAACGCATGGAAATTTCTGGATTGGGTCGGAAAAATTCTGGAAAATCTGGAAAGGGTTGAATTTTAGCGGATCTCAAAGCTCACAATAATCACAAGCATTAGCGTTGAAGTTTGCTTCGGCATTTTCAATGTTCTCCTCGGTTGCATCTTTGTGAAGGACTGTGAATTTGTTACTTATGTGACAATTCTCTGACAATATGCCTATTAGCTGTGCTATTAGATATTGCTCTGTAGATGGTTGTTTTTCAAAGCAAGGAAGTGGTTTAATATTTTTTCTAGGTCCAATAGAAGAATCTAGGTATGTATAGGGTTTTCCAATAGTAACGCTCGATGTTTGACAATAGCCCATGAAAAACTCGATAGTCACACAGGTGCTATCTTTGGCAGCCGTATTCAATTAGTCTCTGCATTTTATTATGGAGCGCTACACGATTGAGCAACGCGTCGGAATTGTTAAAAATTATTATCATTATCAAAACCAATGTTCTATTCGGAAAACGTTTCGTGCACTCCGTGCAATTTATGATGTCAACGATCGGCCTTCAGAATCCACAATTGGCCGACCTAACGTCACTGGATTTTTTTCTCTAGGCATTCTAAAATCCAAAGTCTATGTTGACAAATCTCGAACGGTTGCCGCCTTAAAGGCCAATATTAAGCACTTATTGCTGAAATTGAGCCATTTTTATGCGATAACGAACACTAAATGATTCTAACGACAATCTAAAATTGTCGGAGAAATGTATTGATAATTCGGATATTGTTGAAAACATCTATGAGAAGTAAAGTCCGTCGATTTTAATCTAATACTCGAAAGGAATGTGAGCTGGTGGCACCCTACATTTGAACGCCAATGGTCACCTAAGGTCACCCCTGGTTTTCGCTTCACCCCCTCGCTCCTCATACGAAAAGTCGACGAACAATACTAAAAGAAGGAAGATTCAGGGACTTGACCAAATCTGCAATACTTTCTGCAAGAAATGTTGATGTCGAAGAAATAAACGAATAAGTTGTCGAACTGTTGGACGTCAAGACCGAAAAACTCTACACCAGTATAGATAGTGTCAAGAACTGTGATAATAGTGATCTAAATGATGCTATTCTTCCAAAATATTTAAATTCGCTTAATCCGCCGAATTCCCGCTCCATGAATTACGATTGAAAACGAATTCTATTGTATGCTTATTAGAAATCTAAGCATCAGTGCAGGCCTTTGCAATGGTACAAGGCCTTTAGTTCTGGAACTTGGGGATAATCTGTTACGCTGTGAGATATTGACTGTAGATAAACAGGGAGAAATAGTGTTCATAAATCGAATAACACTCTACTGCGAAAACGTCTACCCCTTTACGTTCAAACAAAGACAATTTTAAAATAAAATTAGCCTTTGCAATGAGTTACGATTAACAAATCTCAAGGACAAACATTTGATAGGATAGTAATTGATCTCCAGAAAGGATGTATTAGTCACGGACAACTTTATGTGGCGCTTTTCAGAGTTCGTTCGTGGGACTCATTCAAACTTTATTCAGGGAAACAAAGAGGCAATAGTGTTGTCAAAAACCATGTTTTTAAAGAATTGTTTTTTTGATAATTTAATTTTGAAATTTCGCAGTCATAGGTGATTTCAGAAGATCTTTACAACTTATTCACAAGATATTTGAAGATCACAAGACAAAAACCTGAACACGATAAACATAAATGATTGAAAATAACGAAGAACGACATGAAGACTTAGCACTCTTTAAACTTTGGATTCTTACGAGTTCCATAAAATAGAATAAGTTGCACTGGACATATGCACACCGTATATTCAAAAAATAAGATCGATTTAAAGTCATTACGATGTACCCCAAAAGTAATAATTCACCAACTACTTTGATCACATTTAAAATTTATGTCTACCACGTATGTAGGTACAAACAAAAAATGTAAGTTGAATAATTGAGCAATTGAATTTAAAATCTTTTAAATTTTTTTTTTTTTTTCGATTGTTTGCAGTAAAATGTTGATCGAGTAGACTTCAATAACTGGCCTAATAAAAAAAAAGGAACTTCATGAAAATGTAAAAGAAAAATTAAGACTCGATATCTCGTATTATACCACAGCACATAAATAGTTACTAACTCGGTTTATAAGGTTCGTTCCAACCCAGCCAAAAACCGTTCAATGTACGGTCACAGTCATGCGCTATAGGTTAAACGCGTTCCAACCGAGAGATGATCGTTTACCGTACAGTTTCGTTGGCGTTCCAACCAAACCTGGGATCGTTCGAGAACTGGTTTTAGCACCGTCATTTCGATCCCGAGTGGAAAGCAAGAACCGCGTGGACTGATCCATGACTGACATGCGTAATTCAATTTTTGTCACCTGTTGTTGTTGTTCATGTTGTTGTTAAACAACCAATTTCCAATCTAACTTATAAGACTGTAGCATTTTTATTTTTTCAAGTGAAAAAAAGTACAAAATTTATTATCAGCTATTTGCTAATCTTTGATGTTATCAGCTTGCAAGGATTCACTTTCAGATTCTTCATAATGAATCAGCGTTGGTGTTCGATTCTCCTTTTTTATATATTATTTTGTAATCCTAATCCTATATTCTTCTATTTTAATTTGCAAACAAACAAATTTAGGATTAAAGTTATTTGAACTGTCGTCATTACGAAAACGATCATGAAACCGTTCCAACTACCCGTTGTTTCTGTACCAAGATAAAACCGTGCAAGGTCAACGCATGCGCCTGCAATCGATCCTAACAGTTCCGAAAACGTTTCATGACGATACGAAAACGGGGGGTTGGAACGAACCTAATAACACCTTGATTATGGTTATGATTATTCTGTTTTAAATAAACCACTTCGAATAATGTATACCTACACCTACGAGTTCCATAAAACAGAATGAGATAAGTAGACATACGCACACCGTACATTCAAGAAATGTGATCGATTTAAAATCATTATGATATACCATACAAAAATAATTAGTCACCAACTCCATCCATCGCATTTGAAATTTCTTCACTAGAATAACATCTATACAACTTATCTCACTGTTACATTTAATGTATAATGTACATTTAAATCAAAAATTATGCTGTTTTTTGTACAACACCTAATAAATATTTTCCATTTTATAATTATTTTGATGGACTTGATTTAAAAAAAAAGCGCGCGAAGCGCGCCCATGACCTAGTACATTAAAAAATACGTAGAAACACTATAAACACTATAAAATTCACTTTAAACACAACAAGGGCCAGACAGAGACATGAGTATGAAATGGACTGCGTGTTCCGTATAGTTGCCGTACGTGGCAGTGATGGAAAGATGGTTAGGCAACCAGTCTTTCGCATTGTGGGCAAGAAGCTACACAAGCGCATTACCCACAACGAGAAATAACACATAATTTCATTTAAAGGTGACATATAATTAGTTATCTATAGTGACGTGTGTGAAGTTAGCCTCGAATTCTAGCCACGAATTAGGGAAGTATGCCATCCGCACCAAAACGATTTATACATTTTCGCACCAAAACAATTTATACATTTTTTAATTAAACCGTACTACAAATATGGTTTCATAGGGAATGCAGAACATGCTTATTTTATCATTATTATAAATAATGATATGCCTAATTAATATAAAGAAAATGTGTAAAATCTAAATTTAACATGTATTATAAAATTTCTCGTGAACGTTTCTACATTTTTTTTCTTCAGATTTTGGACGGTTTTTAAATCGGTAGGGGATGAGGGGTTGAAAATATCAGAAAACTCGATAAAAATAGGGTTTTTATTTTTTTTTTCTCGAGATTTTGGATGGGGTACCACTACCATCTTTTGGCAGCGACTTACGGAAGTGTTCTGGAATGTCCCCTGAAATTGGTTTTTAGATCGGTAGGGGATGAGGGGTTGAAAAAATCAGAAAACTCAATAAAAATAGGGTTTTTATTTTATTTTCTCGAGATTATGGATAGGGTACCACTACCGTCTTTTGGCAGCGACTTACGGAAGTGTTCTGGTATGTCCCCTGGAATTGGTTTTTAGATCGGTAGGGGATGAGGGGATGAAAAAATCAGAAAACTCAATAAAAATAGGGTTTTTATCGAGGTTTTTATTTTTTTTCTCGAGATTTTGGATGGGGTACCACTACCATCTTTTGGCAGGGACTAACGAAAGTGTTCTGGAATGTCCCCTGGAATTGGTTTTTAGATCGGTAGGGGATGAGGGGTTGAAAATATCAGAAAACTCAATAAAAATAGGGTTATTATTTTTTTTCTCGAGATTTTGGATAGGGTACCACTACCATCTTTTGACAGCGACTTACAGACGTGTTCTGGAATGTCCCCTGAAATTGGTTTTGAGATCGGTAGGGGATGAGGGGTTGAAAAAATCAGAAAACTCAATAAAAATAGGGTTTTTATTTTTTTTCTCGAGATTTTGGATAGGGTACCACTACCATCTTTTGGCAGCGACTTACGAAAGTGTTCTGGTATGTCCCCTGGAATTGGTTTTTAGATCGGTAGGGGATGAGGGGATGAAAAAATCAGAAAACTCAATAAAAACAGGGTTTTTATCGAGGTTTTTATTTTTTTTCTCGAGATTTTGGATGGGGTACCACTACCATCTTTTGGCAGCGACTAACGAAAGTGTTCTGGAATGTCCCCTGGAATTGGTTTTTAGATCGGTAGGGGATGAGGGGTTGAAAATATCAGAAAACTCAATAAAAATAGGGTTATTATTTTTTTTCTCGAGATTTTGGATAGGGTACCACTACCATCTTTTGACAGCGACTTACAGACGTGTTCTGGAATGTCCCCTGAAATTGGTTTTGAGATCGGTAGGGGATGAGGGGTTGAAAAAATCAGAAAACTCAATAAAAATAGGGTTTTTATTTTTTTTCTCGAGATTTTGGATAGGGTACCACTACCATCTTTTGGCAGCGACTTACGAAAGTGTTCTGGAATGTCCCCTGAAATTGGTTTTTAGATCGGTAGGGGATGAGGGCTTGAAAATATCAGAAAACTCAATAAAAATAGGGTTTTTATTTTTTTTTCTCGAGATTTTGGATGGGCTATCACTCAATTACCTATTAACACAGATAGACAGAATATCCCATGGATAAAATAGCTTTGTTTTGGTTGACTACATGTTTATGGGCCAGGGGGGGGGTGAGCTGTTAGAGCGGCTAGGAGTAGGGATTCAAATGATTCCGCTAACTCCGCCCCCATTTCACTATCGCATACTTGGCAACTCTGAAAATGAAACCAGAATCAGTGCTACAAAAGTGTATCTTTATCCTTATATTTCACATAATTTAAAAAAAAAGATGCGGATACACTCACTGCGCACTGATTGAAAAATGGAAATTGTCATAAAATACCTGCAGGTCGCATTTTGACATGACAATAATTGAATAGAAGCCGCTGATTGGTGGAAAGGTGGAATTCGAGGTGGAACTTATTTTTTTGCAGCGTTGCTAATTTTCATTGAAAAATAATCGCTTTCCACGTGTTAGAGAAAGATGCCAAATAACACAAGGATTAATAAGTAGTGGGGAGAGATGCGGTTCCTGGCATGTAGTCAACCGACATTATTGTTTATTGTTCTGTCTATCTGCGTTAATAGGTCATTGGTACCACTGCCATCGTTTGGCAGCGACTTACGGAAGTGTTCTGAAATGTCCCCTGGAATTGGTTTTTAGATCGGTAGGGGATGAGGGGTTGAAAAAATCAGAAAACTCAATAAAAATAGGGTTTTTATTTTTTTTCTCGAGATTTTGGATGGGGTACCACTACCATCTTTTGGCAGCGACTTACGGAAGTGTTCTGGAATGTCGCCTGGAATTGGTTTTTAGATCGGTAGGGGATGAGGGGTTGAAAAAATCAGAAAACTCATTTTTTTTCTCGAGATTTATGATGGGGTAGGTACTACGACCATCTTTTGGGAGGAGCTTAAAAAAGTGTTCTGGAATGTCCCCTGAAATTGGTTGCTTGCAAGCTATTCTTCAATCAGTCTTATACCCTCTTTTTCTAAAATCTTTGAAACTGCAATGTGTAATCGGCTCTTAGACTTTTTTTTCACGCATAATCTGCATAGCCATTCTCAGCACGGTTTTTTAAAGAACAGATCAATTGAAACTGCCATCTTTGAATTTATTGGGGAGATTTACGAAAATATTGAGGATGGCAAAAACACTCTTGGAGCTTTCTTGGATTGTCCAAAGCTTTTGACAGTCTGGATCACCAGATTCTTTTGGACAAGATCAAAATATATGGAGTAACAGGCTCTAATTCATTGAAAGTAAATGAGGATTCCACAAATAATTTTAGAGGCAAACATTATCAAAATAGGTTTGCTAAACAAAATAAAAATCCATATCGAAATTCAGATCAAACATCAAATTCTCCTCAAACACCAACTCAGCAAGGTTCATTTTCAAAAAATAATATTGTCTGCTGGAATTGTGATCAGTCTAATCACACGTTTGGAGATTGTAAGCTTAAGAGAAAAACTTTTTGTTATAAATGCGGTACTAAAAATTTTAAAGTTTCTTCTTGTCCTAACTGTTCAAAAAACTAGTCCACTGTGTGATCCATCATGGTCGGGACACACATGCCAAACAAAAGGCCATGAATGTTAACTATTTTGACCTGTCAGACTGGAATGTTTGGAAAAACTATGTTTCAAACTTTTATAAATCTTTTAAGAATAAAGTTTCGCCTTTGTTTGTTCCTCAAAATTTAGATAATAGACCCTACATTTCGGTCAAACTTTTTGATCAAGATGTTACAGTTCTTTTGGACTCTGGGGCAACCACTAGTGTAGTAGGTTCATCAGGCCTAGATATTTTAAAACATTTTGGTTTGAAAATTAATGGTTCTTCTCATAAAGATATTTGTACTGCAGACGGTTCTAAGAAAGATGTCAAGGGTGTAGTTGATTTGCCTGTCTGTGTTGGTTCAATATGCCAAGTAATCAGAGCTTTAGTTGTGCCATCCTTGCCCCAATCTTTCATTTTTGGAGTTGACTTTGCCAAACAATTTAAAATTTTTGTGGATTTTGAAAAGAATGCCTGGCACGTTCAGAGTGACTATGTAGATTCCGAGTTGATTGTTATGGATCATCCCACTAGCTTAATTTCGAACTATCTTTGTTCGCTTGATGAACTCAATTCTGAGGAACGCATAATGGCTGATCGAGTTATTGATTCGTTCAAATTGATTAGTAGTAAGGATAAGTTAGGTCATACTGATAAATTGGTTATGACAATTAACACAGGTAATTCGAAACCATTTAAAAAAAGACCGTATCCACTTTCTCCCTATATGTCCGAAATTTTGAATCGCGAAGTCGATGACATGCTACGATTAGGTGTGATAGAACCGTCCAATAGTCCTTGGTGTTCTCCTGTGCTGTTGGTTAAAAAACCAACTGGTGAATTTCGTTTTTGCTTTGATAGGCGTGGGTTAAATGAAGTTACTCAAAACGATAGCTACCCCCTCCCAAATATTGACCGTATTTTAAGTATGCTCCGTGGTGCTAAATATATTAGCTCAATTGATTTACGAAAAGCATTCTGGCAGATCCCTCTCGATCCCGACTCAAGGCCTAAAACGGCGTTCAGCATAATTGGTAAAGGTTTGTTCCAGTTTCGTGTAATGCCTTTTGGGTTGTGCAACGCAGCACAAACTCAACAACGTTTGGTTGATGCTATCTTTGGACCTAAGTATGAACCGAAGATATTTACCTATCTTGATGATATTATTATTTGCTCGAGCTCATTTGAGGAACATCTAGACTTACTGTCCGAGGTAAACGCCAAGTTGAAGGAGGCTAATTTGACCATTAATCTGGACAAATGCGAATTTTTTAAAACCACTTTGAAATTTTTAGGGTTTATTGTTGGTTCGAATTCTCTTCGTACAGACCCTGAAAAGGTATCTTGCATGGTTAACTATCCTCGACCCCGTACGGCTACGGAGGTAAAAAGGTTCGTCGGCATGTGCTCGTGGTACCGTCGATTTGTTAAGAATTTTGCTTCGGTGATGGCACCCATTAATGATCTGTTGAAAGGACGAAAAAAGAGTCAACCAATAACGTGGACTAGCCAAGCAGAAGAGGCATTTGTTGCAATTAAACAAGTTTTAGTCTCCGCTCCAATTTTGAGTCAGCCCGATTTTTCCAAGAGATTCGTGATCCAGTGTGATGGATGCCTCGACTGTTGGTCTGGGTGGTGTATTAACACAGGTAATGGACGGAGACGAGCGTGTGATTGCTTATGCTAGTAGAGGGTTATCCAGAAGTGAGAGGAACTACAGTACCACTGAATTAGAGTGTCTTGCCGTCATTTTTGCCATAGATAAGTTTAGGTGTTACGTTGAAGGTGCAGAGCGTTTTACTGTGGTAACTGATCATTATGCACTTTTGTGGTTGAATTCATTGAAGCCTGCGACAGGAAAATTAGCAAGATGGGCGGTTAAGCTTCGTGAGCATAATTTTGATCTTGTCCATCGTAAGGGTAGTTCTCATGTTGTTCCAGATGCGTTGTCTAGAATCCCCCGTGAAGTTGTTGATGAAAAGGTGGAAGAAATCGCCATGTATAGAGTAGACGTTGATAGGATTGATCGTTGGTATGACAATCTTCGAACAAGTATTTGTTCTAACCCTGATCGTTATCCCCAGTGGAAGGTAGAAAATGATTTTATCTATAAATTAATTCCAAATAAGTTACCCTTAAATACCAATCTTCCATAATGGAAGTACCTTGTTGCAAAGCCACAGAGACTTGATGTCATCAAATCTTGTCATGATCCTCCTACGGCAGGTCATTTTTGATTTTTCAAAACCTTAGCTCGTATTCAAGAGTATTACTACTGGCCAAAGATGAGACGAGATGTCATCAAATATTGTAGGTCGTGTAGAGTGTGTGGTGCTCAGAAACACTCAAATACTGCTACAATGGGAAAAATGGGAAAAGAAAAAGAAACTAAGGTTCCTTTCGAAATTATTGCAGTCGATTTGATAGGTCCGTTGCCTAGAAGTAAAAGGGGTAATAAATATTTACTTGTAATAGGGGATTGGTTTTCGAAATACACATTATTGTTTCCGCTAAGAGATGCTAAGGCAGCTATTGTAAATCGCATCATGGAAGACGAAATTTTTCTTGTTTATGGCGTTCCTAAACATGTTATTTGTGATAACGGTTCACAATTTATTGCTAAACTCTTGAAAAAGACTTGTGATAATTATGAAGTAAAAAAAAATTTGGTTTACGGCTTTGTATTCTCCCGAATGCAATTTTGTAGAAAGAAATAACAAAACAGTAGGAACTGCTGTGCGTTGTTATATCGAGGAGAATCATGATTCTTGGGATTTAAATATTCCAAAGATTCGTGCAGCAATAAACAGTTCGAAACATGAGGTTCATGGTTATGTACCATCATTTTTGATTTTTGGTCGTCATATCCCTTTGTCTGGTCAGTTTTACGCTAATGATTCCATAGGAGAAGATATTGAAGTCAAACCAGGAAATCGGGATTCGTATGCGGCTAAGTTAGTTGGGTTGAAGGATATATTCACTGACGTTCGTCAAAAACTTCATTCAGCTTTTATTCGTAACTCTAGAACCTATAACCTTCGCAGAAGAGATGTGGAATTTCATGTCGGAGACCGTGTATGGCGGCGAAATAAAGTTTTGTCAAACGCGGCAAATCGATTTAGTGCAAAACTTGCTCCTAAATATATTTTGTCAGTGGTTAAGAAAAAATGTTCTAAGTTAATTTACGAGTTGTGCAACGAAGATGGCGTTAAGGCCGGTCGTTGGCATATTAATAACCTTAAACCCTTTTACGAGTATTCCAATGATAGTGACAGTCATTCTTCGGAGACGTCTGAAGAATAACTCTCGTAGTACTTTAATAATTTAGTTTGGTGGTGTGTTATAGTAGTTAGGTGTTTTTCCATTGTTCTTCTTATTTTGATCATAGGTAGCTTTAAAAAATCCATCTATTTCATTTTGACTATGCTTGGTTCAACAGGACTCACCGATTTTAGTAAACAATAATTATTTTGTCCCCTACCAATTATGACTTTCCCGATTATGACCCCTTCATGGGCGTGCGATACCCGTAGATATTATCCAGGACCAATGCATAGATAATAAATGTCAAGAATTTTAAGGTATTTTTATTTGTTTTGTGAGTCTTAAAAAAAAATCTTTCAGATTTTTTTTCTTTTAGGGGAGGTGCTGTGTAGCATTTTCATTTTCCTCTAATTTAAATTCATATAAAATGCTACAATTTTGGAACAAATAGTAAAACAATCAATTTCAGTTTTAAGAATGTTTATTAATTATAATTAAATAAATTAATGAATAAACAATATGTTTATCTTGGTAACTGTAAATTCTGGTTGGGAAATCTCTGGCATCAACTTCTGTTTTCTTATGGGTGTCTTCAAGAACCTAGAAAGAGAAAAAAAATAAATAAAAGAAAAATGAGACAAATCACCGATTACTTTTGTGATATAAAAACTTACCTGTATCTATCCCAAAACCAATTCAGATTCCGCTATTGTGGAGTTTCTCTTTGCTCACCCATTTTCAAATTTTTCTATTTTTTCATCAAAGTTAAATCCAACCCTGGTATTTGGTCTATTTTAAATTACGGCTGGCCTTGTCACCGTTCAGCGAATATTTTTGGGGGGATCTCCCACCGCCTTGAACTTGGTTCACGGTTGTAGCAGGGAGGCTTCGTTTTGGTACCAGTGGTCACGGAACCTTTGTCAAGAGCTTTGAAAACTCTAAAATCCGTCCGTATCGCCCTTTTGATTTTTATCAAGATTTGTAGAAGTTGGCGGAGACCACAAAATATTTTGTGAGCTCAGTAGATCCAGTTTCGAGATTTATGGTTCTTGAGCGATTTTATGAGTTATTTGGGATGATTATTTCGCGTAAGTTGCACGTGCCTCGTGGTAAGAATTTAACACCTTCTAATGGTTTTTTATCTTTATAGATCCATTTTTGATTATCCAGTTTGCTTTCGATTGGCATTAAATTGCTGCTGATGTTCGCATTGGAATTTTCACTTCCTAATTTATTGGAGGGTCCTAATCAGAGTCCAAATCCAAATCCAAGTCCAAATTCAGATAAGTTCAGAGTCAAGCCCAAGGGGAAAATGTCTCCAAATTTTTCTAGGAAGATCCAACCCGTGCAATTACCAACTAGTCCGAGTTGTAGTTCAGGTCCACTTTGCGCCCATTTGATCTCTACTCTTACCAGAAAATATCCAGCTTCGAATTCGTCCAGAGCCCAATAAGCCAGATTTGGGACTTTATGGATGCATAGAAAATCTAACAGGTTTGCTAGAGATTAAGGCAGCTCAGTGAAAAACCAAATAAAAAAAATATATTCTTTAACTTTCAAACATTTTCTTACATTTTTTTTAGTTTTTGAAATAATGATTTATCTATATTAAGGTATAATGTGAATAGCCGATTTGGTATTTTTTTTATTTTATTTTTATTGCGTATATTATTCAGGTATTTTTGAGTAAGACCCCAAAACCCCGAAGATTCATGAATTTTCCCCAGGTTTTCCGTGATATAATTATTTAAGGTAATACAATTTAACCAAATAGTGCTATATATTCAACAATCCTGTTCGATATCAAAATTTATCTTTAACGTAAATTTTCATAACATTAATTACAATCTCATAACTTTAATTACAATTTCTATAACTTTAATTTTTACAAAGGTTTATATATTATACCGGTGTAATTGTACAGTGTACAGTGTGTTCCTTACTGTTGTCCAGGAAAATAAAGTTTAATTTTTTGGGGAGTACTGAGTATTTGTTTAGAGTATCTTTCTTATTTTCAGGTCACAGTTTCAGGTACTTTTCAAATTAAGTTTTTCTAATTTTTTTTCTTAATTGACATTTCAACATTATTTAAACTGTAATAATTATGTAAGTAATCTCTCACTTAAAAAAATTAGTGGCGTCCAAATGGCAAGGTCAAAATCAAGCAAATATTATCTGAACCCATTTCCCAATGCCACTGATGAAAAGCTGCCGTGCTTATATGTTTAGTGGTTGTTTTCCGGAATCAGAAAAAATCAGGAAAATAATTGCTATAATGTACCACTTTTAAATTGAGTTTTGTCCAAATTTCGTTTTCATAATTAAATTTTAAGTAGAAAAAAGAAATTACCTACATAATAAAACAGAAATATTTGAACGAAAATTAAGAAAAATGTCGTAGTGTATTATATCTTTGGATTCGCTTTAAAAAACTGCATTTAGTAATGTTATGAAAGTGATATGTTTCTATTCTAGTTTTTGAGTGAGGGCAAAAATACCAAAATAATGAAGTTTATTTGCAATCATATATGTAATCTTGTCATTACTGACTTTTTGAAAACTTGGAAGTGACACTTTACCTGTGCCACTTCCCTCTTCGATTTCCCTCACCGATTTCCCTATTCGATTTCCCTCACCGATTTCCCTCACTCTAATTTATTTACCTTTGCTGGCAACAATGAAAACATTTCAGGTAAAAACGTTAAAGCAGCGAATGACACATTTTGGCATGTTTGTTTTATTTTTTTAATATTAAAAAAATTGATTGACTAATCATAATTAATGGTGTGCTTGCAAATAAAATAGTATACAAACCTCGGAGGAAAGTTTTCATTTCTGTCTCGAGATTATTAGTCAATCTCGACGCTTCGCGTCTCGATTGACTCGATTGACTAAAAAATCTCTCGACAGTAATGAAACACTTCCCTACTCAGTATGTAATATACTATTACAGCCCTCTATCAAAAAAGTTTACAAAGATAAAATTGAGTTTGTATTTTTCTGAACTTAAGTAAAGTATGTAGAGTCATTTTAGGATGATCATGGCACTCTAGTTAAAAAATTAAAATTTAATTTAAAAACAAAATTTGGGCAAACTCGATGCAAAAATTGTTCATTAGGACGTAAAACGACCTGTAGAATCCGAAAAACAAAAAATATACAGGGTGTGCTATTTAAAAATAAAAAGTTCCGGTCATTTCCGGTGGAACCGGAAGTCAGGAAAACTTGTCATAAATGCATAAAAATGGCGTTTGGATAGAATATCAACCCTACCAAGTTTCGTTGAGATTAATGGGCAAATAAAAAAATTGCAGCCGGAAAGTGATCTCGTGGGCACCCGGTATGTATACCCAGTTCTCAAAGCTATTTGCAACCAATAATAAGCCCATACTTAATTATGATGATTTCAGCAGCCGAGCATTGTTTGTGATTGCTCGAAAAAAAATGATTCCATAAAATCATCTACCATAGGTGTTAAATTGGAGATTGAAAGCAGAAAATCGTTTCCACAAAACACTAGAGCGTATTGCATAATTATCCACGATCGAGTTATGGAATATTTAGTCGTTCGAAGTGCTCTATGATATCTCATAATAAAGGAGGGAAAACTTAGAAATAATCAGTGTAGTGGAAGCTACGAAACAGTAAACATGAAGTTGGTTGTTGTAGACATTCAAGGATTTAGCCTTCCAGAATTTTATCCTAAAGAAATAACATTTGTTCATGGACAACAACAAACTGCTCATTACGTGTTGAAGCCTTCAGTACCGTACAGTACGTTAAGCAGTGACATCAAGAAATAGATACAATATTTAGAACATAATCATCATGGTTTGAAGTATAGCAGCGGTTACATTAGTGATGATGACCTGAACGAAATATTGCGCAATCATCTGCTCATAGATGTTGATATAGTTTACGTAAAAGGGCATCAGAAAAAGGAATTTCTTGAAAAAAGACTGAGTGATTTGCAAGCTTTAACGCCATCTGTAGTCAATGTGGAACACTGTACCCTTGAACAAGTGCCTAATTTCAATAAGGACCCACCACTGTGTTTAAATCATTTTAATAATTATTCTAAAAAATATATGTGTAGTTTAAGAAATAGTTTAAAACTTTATGATTGGTTGTATTCCAAATTACCTAAATAAATATATTTTAGCTGTATCACACGGGTTTTACTGTAGCATGTTGCTGGACAGAAAAGAGCAATATGTCAGACTCTAATAAATGTCTCAAACTCTTACTTGAAGAATATTTAGACAAATTAAAACAATTAAAAGAACTTATCAAATTTTATGAAAATAAACAGATCATGTTTTCCAATTTCAAAAGATTGAGTATGTTCAGTGATGATGACATTGATGAAGACGATGATAACAACCATCCTGTGATTTACTCTCAAAATACACAACAGTTCTAGATAAATAAATATAGAGTGTCTATATTAAACTGTCTAGTTTGAGGTTAGTGATGGCTACATTAAGTTCACATTTTATACTGCTGTTTGCAGTATATCAGGACATCCTGTATATACATCAACCAGCGAATTCAACTGAAGCCTTTGTGTGTCTACAAGAGTTATGTGTTTGGTCCAAAATGACGTCACACCTAATCAACAACGACAATGTTCCAGCGTTTTCTACATTCATATTCAGTCATACGGAAAGATTCAAGATAAAAATTAATTTTAACGACATCGTCACCAAGGAACTGGATTGGATCACGCTTAAGAAGGAGAAACTACCGCTCAAGCTCGAAGAGTTTAGTGCTGAGTCCTCAGCTATAGGGCTGCTGTGCTACCTTACACTCTGTTCCACAATTCTACTTCTCAAGTGCATAGTTATAGCCGGAGAGCCAGCGCCGGAAAAATTCTCTGAATTTACTAAAGCCAGTTTTTGGTCAGTTGATTACAGTATTTACGTACATTAACATACCTCGGTCAGTCAAGCGAAACTTGGGACAAGGACCTAGGGTGTCTGGTTAAAGTTGTCGAGATAGCTAGGCAATGTAACGAATTTACTAAGGCTGAAAATCGCTACACATATTATATATAACACATAAATAACAGTGATGTTTTTCAGTCAGTTGAATAGCGGAACTGGGCCGGTCATTCAGCCCCATTGAGGTAGTTCAGCCCCAATTTATGTAAAAAAAAATAATAGGTCTATTTTTTTTAGATTGACAGCGTGACAGTGACAATTCAAAATTGTAGGTTGAAGTTCAAATTAATAGGTTTGTTCAGTAATATTAATATTTTTTGCAGATTATTACATTTATTGAGGCTGACTGACCAGCACGGTCCCGCTATTCAACTGACTGACTAACACTACTGTTATTTATATGTTATATATAATATGTATAACGATTTTCAGCTTTAGTAAATTCGTTGCATTACCCATGTTATCTCGACACCTTTAACAAGACACCCTGGGTCCTTGTCCCAAGTTTCGCTTGACTGACCGCGGTATGTTTATGTACGTAAATACTGTAATCAACTGTCCAAAAACTAGCCTTAGTAAATTCAGAGAATTTTTTCGGCGCTGGCTCTTAGACTATTAGAATTCTTATGAATAAAAAGGTGTTTTTTCATGCTAGAATAATGGATTCCTGTATAAGACAAGCAGTTTGTTTGCTACGTAGAAGATTAGAATCCGACATGTACTTCGAGAACTTCAACAAAATACCCCTTGGCATTCTGCTCATGATGTGGAAAAATATGAAAATGGTATCAAGTCTTGTAATCTGTATCTTGATAATTCCATCTCCTTGGAGTACCTCTGTGTGCTAATGAACAAGTATGGACTACATGAACCATTAAAGGAGCATGTCGCTAAATATGTGAGTAAAGACATTATTGTAAAATATATAGGTTATGATGAAATTGACTAATTTGTACTTTTTAAGAAAATAATAAAATTTCCCAATGAAAAATGCTTGCTTTTTATTAACCATATGCTGCTTACCTATACCAACAAATTCCAAGGATGATGACGTCACATCCTGATTAGAGAAGCCAGCTGCACAAACAGTTCCTAGTTCTCAGATGAGTAATCATAAACGATAACATCCAGTGTGATAATTGACTAATTTGTTTTTGAAATAAGAAATAATAAAGGTTTTAAAATATGCTTTCTATCATCCCGCTGTTCGAAATATTGTTAGAATTGTTTACCATTTACAGTTCCGAGAATTTAGGCCACACTAGACTAAACAACAAAGACCTAGTGGGATAGTCTAGACCACGTCTATCGCTTATTTAAATTGAAGCAGCTTGTTTACATTAACTAAGTAGATATCCGAGTTTGTTTATAGGCATTTCTTTTTCAGTCTAAGTCACTAACATCATGTGCTTTTATAGGTCTGGACAAATCGCTGTTGGGAAGTTTTCGCACCTCCTTTTACACTTCTGCGATCCTGATAAAAAAAATCTTCAACCACCCCCCCACTTCTTCAGCTACCCCTCGCAACCCCCTTACAGCAGCCTCTGATGTCGCTGACGTCACTCCTTCAGCCATCCCTACAATCCTATGGTCAAGTGACTTCTTCAGCAGCCTCTGGTGTCGCTGACGTCACTTCTTCAGCAATTCCTCCAACCCGATGGTCACGTGACTTCTTCAGCAGCCACACGGCCTTCAAAATTTTCCCAGGCTGAAGTCCCCCAATACCCTTCCAACAACGGTCACGTGACTTCTTCAGCATCCTCTTGGCTCTCTGACGTCACTTCTTCAGACATCCCTCCAACTCTATGGTCACGTGACTTCTTCAGCAGCCTCTGGTCAATTTTGACAACACTCACCTTCTTCAGCGCAAGAATGGTACAACGGTCACGTGACTTCTTCAGCATCCTCTTGGCTCTCTGACGTCACTTCTCAGACATCCCTCCAACTCTATGGTCACGTGACTTCTTCAGCAGCCTCTGGTCAATTTTGACAACACTCACCTTCTTCAGCGCAAGAATGGTACAACGGTCACGTGACTTCTTCAGCATCCTCTGGGCTCTCTGACGTCACTTCTTCAGACATCCCTCCAACTCTATGGTCACGTGACTTCTTCAGCAGCCTCTGATCATTGTCGACAATGCACACCTTCTTCAGCGCAAGAATGGTCACTCCTGATGGTCACCATCCCAACCGCAACGAATGACCTTGGAAATGGTCCCATAGTGGTCTTGTTTACCTACTGACAGGCGAAATGACAAGAAGAATTGAGTAAATTTCTACAAAAAAAACTAGATGATTTTTGGGATTCTGGTTTGTGCTATTGTATTGCTAACACACATAAGATTGGCGCTAAATAAAAAAGACACCATAAATTGATTAATTTTCTCGTTTTTTTCCAGTTTAAATTACATTTTTGTAATTTTTTGAGAACTCGTTTCTATTACCGGATTTCTAAAAAGATAGCGCCATTCTTCCCTATATTATAAATCGAATGCAAAAAAGAAATTTGATATAACTTCAACTGCTAAAAAGTTACGTTGAAACTAAGAACGCAATGCATCCCTTATTTCATTCATCTCATTCCCACTAAGGAGTATTAATAGGGGGGGAAGAATACTATGATAGACTGCGTTAGGTGCTTCGCGCAGGAAAAAATATTTTGGCATCGAGGTGCATTCAATCCCCTTAATCTTGAAATACTATTATAATTATGTTTTAGGTAAGTTGCTTTTTCAGTAAGTATATTTCTTAGTTCAAACCCAAAGTCAGGCGACGGTCGCTTTGTGGTTGTTCCAACCAGGTTTTTTTTAACCCCTCGACCATGCACTACCGATTTCAAAACCAACTTGAGCGAGTATTCTAGAACACTTCCGTAAGTCACTGCTAAAAGATTGTAGTGGTACCACATCCAAAATCTCGAGAAAAGAAATAAAAACCTCATTTTTATTGAGTTATCGGATATTTTCAACCCCTCATCCCCTACCGATTCAAAAACCAGTTTAAGGGAGTACTCTAGAACACTTTCGTAAGTTGCGGCCAAAAGATGGTAGTGGTTCCCCATCCAAAATCTCGAGAAAAAAAATAAAAACCCTATTTTCATTGAGTTTTCTGATTTTTTCAACCCCTCATCCCCCACCGATCTAAAAACCAATTTCAGGGGACATTCCAGAACACTTTCGTAATACGCCGCTAAAAGATGGTAGTGGTACCTTATCCAAAATCTCGAGAAAAAAAATAAAGACCCTATTTTTATTGAGTTTTCTGATTTTTCCAACCCCTCATCCCCTACCGATTTAAAAACCAATTTGAGGGAGTATTCTAGAACACTTCCGTAAGTCGCTGCCAGAAGATGGTAGTGGTACCCCATCCAAAATCTCGAGAAAAAAAATAAAAACCACATTTTCATTGAGTTTTCTGATATTTTCAATCCCTTATCCCCTACCGATCTAAAAACCAATTTCAGGGGACATTCCAGAAATGTAGAACCCTTCACGAGAAATTTTATAATATGTGTTAAATTTAGATTTTACACATTTTTTTTATATTAATTAAGTATATCATTATTTATAATAATGATAAAATAAGCATGTTCGGCATTCCCTAAGAGACCATATTTGCAGTACGGTTTAATTAAAAAATGTATAAATTGTTTTGGTGCGAAAATGTATAAATCGTTTTGGTGCCGATGGCATACTTCCCTAGTTCGTGGCTAGAATTCGAGGCTAACTTCACACACTTTCCATATAGTCTAGGAAAATTGTCGATTTTCAACAAAAAAAATCCTACCCAAAAGAACTTTTCAGGGATGATGGGTGATCATAAAACCGAAAATATCAAACATTCACCCCTCTGGCGTTTTGCGCTATAGGGGTTGAAAGTGCGCCATTGGCGATTACTTGGTACCTATTGATTTTACAAAAAAATGTTTCAAATAAAAGATGTGCAACATTATTTGATCTACAATGTTTATCTAAAGACTTTTTTGATTAAGGGCCGTCTGTGGTCATAAGGGCCGTTTGAAATTTTATAATGAAAATGAAAAATTTTAACCAACGTGAAAAAATTTTCTACAACACATACAACATTTTTGCTTTATGAAGTTTTTACTCACCCCCTGCCGTAGGGGTAGTTTAAAGTTTTTTTATTTAGGGGTAGTTTAAAGTTTTTTTATTTTTTACAAAAAAATTTTCTTAATAAAAGTTTTATAAGATGACATTTCCTACAATTTTTCCTAATCAACTTTTTTTGTAACTCACCCCCATTCAGCGGGAGGACACTTCTCTTAGGGAAGTTTTAGTTTTTAGGGCTATATATCAATTTTTTTGGCCAGAACACAAATGCTCTCCTTATACCTCTTTATAAACGTCACTGGCTTGTCACCGCAATGTTTGACCTGAACGGCCATACAAAATCACGTGATTGATTCTGCCTAATTGAATTAAACAAAAATACGTGATAAAAACGTTCCCACAATTACCGATTTATCGAAATACCGACAATCTACCGAAATCATATGATTTGAGAGTTCTAGGTTAATTTGCAGTAGAATTAGGTAATAAGTTTAAATGAATTCTATGATATTTAGAAGTTTCGTATAGGATCATTGAGATTATAGGATTAAGTTTATTTGCTCTTTACGTTTTATTTTGGGAAATCGAAAAGTGTCAATTTTCAGGTTCGCTAACCTATTTTTTGCGAGGCTCCTTAGAGCGCGAGGCCGTCGGCAGTCGTCGACGCCTAGCTACGCCACTGATCAAACATGTCGCTTGGTCGTGCTCGCTTTATTGGTTATAGCTTGATGTGAATTATACACTTGACTCTCTTATTCAGGAGACACTTTTTTTATATGGCCTATTTCGATATATTTTTTTCTTAAATAGTGTACTATTTATACATTGCTCTATAAGTCCCGAATCTTGTAGTTATCATTTTTCTACATAGATCAAGCGACTAGCTGCTATATTTTTTGAAAAGTCTGGACATTTTTTGAAGAGAATTCTGACCACAAATTTTCCATTTTCATGTCGAAAAATTTCTTGGTCGTGCAACTCCGATCAGAGAGGAAACCTACTCTTAATGTATACATTATTAATGTTAGATTCTTTGATGTTAGGTCAGAAAAATTGCCAAATTTCATCGCAGAAGATATACAACCTGCACTGCATCAAAGGAAAGACAGGAAAACCTCGGGAGAGAACGGAAAATAAGGAGGACCAAGTAGGTACTATGAAATCAATCAAAATTCTCATGAAAGCCAAGTCTCTGGAACATGGCAAAAATGCGGAAGTGATCGCACTACGCGAAGGGGGATAGATTTCAAATCGGCAATCATCGCAAAATAAGTATTTTCTACACTACCCTACACTACACACTGCTAGCCAGAATTATTACCTATAGGATAATGCAGAGATTCTACTAGGAATAGGACCTCTGAGAAAAATGCACTGAATACAACGTCCCTATAGGCCTAGCTTTTGTCGGTCTGTAATAGACCTATCTATTTTTACCTGGTATGCGCGCGCAACACGAGGCAATGTCTTTCTATTGGCTAGCTAATACAGGTGTGAGGTGATCGTTTTGCACGCTGGGCAGCTCTTTATCCTTGTTCATTGCACGTGGTCTGATAAGAATGAATCTAAAGTTGATATTCAACTTGACAAGTGTCATTCAAAAGTTATTTGACATTTTCATTGACAAATACGTTGCACAACACGCGGTTTTTCTCCTTTCCTTTTTATCCTGTGCAAATAAGAAAGACGGATTGCTATACGTAAGTCTAACATAATTTGGCACGTTTTGCCTCGTCTTGCGCAATGAGCGTTCGGTGTCTTTTTTTATTTAATGAATTTTTCGTATTATTACCTCCTTGTCTGGTAAAATAGATAGGTCTATTGATTCGAGCGATCTTCAAAGTAATGAGTAATGCAAGAATGGACTTCAGATATACAAATTTGTTCGAAAATAAATACGACAAAGTTACACCTATGTGAAATATTGCGGAGGACCTATTAAAGAAAAGGGATGTACTATCTCTCTCAAACGTGTTACTCCTACGGATTGAGGGCATACCATCAAGTTTAGCAAATTAAACCAAACCAAACAGCAGAAATCGGTAGGCGAACCCACTTTACTTGAAAGGCGTCTGGCAAGCTAAGAACTGATTCGATTTATCAGTTATCTTGTTTAATAGTCGCTTACAAAATGCTGTGAAATGGATGTGGACACATCTGGGGGTTTAGGGCCGCTGAGGATTTGCTTTAGAATAATTCTTCTGCCCTGGTCTTAGAATAATTCTTCTCGGTCTTGAGCGCGGTGGACTGGTGGAGTGAAATTGGACTCTCTTAGCTCCTGAGGTCCATTTGCTGCGGATTAGTTCTACTTTCTTCTGAAGTGACGGTTGGTGCTGTACTGTTGTTCTTTTGAAACATATACGTACTATCTATAGGTACCTATAAAATTGGAAACATGTCCAGTTGTGCCCGCATCACGATTAAACTACTTCATGAAAAGTCCTGAAATCAAGTATGTACACTGATTCTACACGTTCCTGAGAGTGACATAGGCATGTTTTTATGATTGAAATCAATTTTTTTTTATACATTTAATTGTCCCCTTTCATGTCTAAAAGTATGGCAAACTCGCTCTACATTGATGGTTGTATATAGAAACTTTTATTGAACCAGGTTCAAAAAGTTAAGACCAAGATTCACTCTAAATTTTTACCACTCTCCTTTTTACTAGACATTTTATCATTTAAACAAAAACTATCTCCATCATACATTCCAATAAAAAGCCAACATCATAATAAATTATAGTCCAAAAACTAAATAAGAACGTTAAGTAAACACTAACCTAGTTTTAGCTGGGCTATATCACGGCAAAAACAAAAGAAGGTCCCTAATCCATTAACAAACAATTTAAGGGCGACTTTTTACATGGGTGGGAGGGGGCCGCTTTTCTTAACCAGTCGACCGAGCAGTAATTTGCTGTTATTTCCGCGTTTCGGCTCCCATATAGCCACCCCTAATGGCTGAAGCCATTACAGCGTCGCCCCGTATTATTTTTGTCTTGGAGCATATAGTGTTGGCGCCATATAACGCCACCAGGCGGAAGACGTGTTTGATGAAGTCTTTCGGGTTCGTTCAAGTAAAAACGCTGCGTACATCCAGGAGGAAAAGTGTTAAACTGTTAATTTGATAATGTGATGTTCTAAACTACAAAGTTTGGAGATTTTTTTAAATGAAGTTTTCTCTTGAGTATTTATTATATTTATATATTATGCTCGTGGTATAGGAACTCCTTATCCCTATCCAACTGATTTCCAGTTAAATAAGAGCTATTTATCCTACTAAATTTCACTAATATTTTTATAACGAGAAAAAAAAATAAATGAATAAGGAAGCAAATGCGAACGAAGGTAATTTTCCAATTGTCGGTCCTAACCTAAAATAATTTCCTAGGGTGACAACGTGCCTAACTATCGAAACATACCATTTGAGGTAATAACACATTCAATTGAGTCGGGACCAAAACACCAACCCTTTGCCTGCTTTTATCACATTGAAAAGGCTCGCACTAAACTATGTGTAAACAAGAAGTAAACGTTTCACACTTGTAAGTGTGTTAACAATTTATTTCGCCAAAATGTTTCCTAAACTGTTTACCACTGATCTATGTGATCAAACGTGCTTCACTTCACAAATGATTTTACCCCTGTTAATATCACTATGGTTTATTTTTTTCCAAGATAGATTTTGGCATTGTCAACTTTGAAACATAAACAATGCGGCTAATGCCGCTTATTGGTCGCTATTGTAAAACTGATGTCAACCTGCAGAAACACCTCATTTTGCGACCAATCAGGGTCAAGCGTTATTGTTTATGTTTCAAAGTTTTCTGTCAAAATCTATCTTGGGAAAAAATAAAATGTATGTAATTATATCCAAAATTTGAATAAAAATATAAACTCGGTAGGTGTTATCATGTTATCAATATCCTTAACCTGAGAACAACCACCGAGTTCACTTTAATAAGGACGATAACTAACTTTGACACTAATAGTTTATTATGGATATCACCGGTTTGACAGAAGCAGTTCATGACGTCCAAAACCTTAAAGCTCATATCGGAGAATTGAATACAGCTGTCAACTCAATTAACTCTAAGGCTGCTGACTTGGACAAGACCCTCAGCACATACCAGTCTTCTATGAGCAGCCAACTCGTAGAGCTAACTGATAACAATGAGATGTGGCATGAGCTTCAAGAGCGTCGGAACAGATCGAAAAATATTATGCTGTTTAACGTACCTGAAAAAAAGAAAAAAGAAATGATGATAACAATATTGCGACTATCCTTGAAACACTGAGAAGTAACCCACCAGCTGCTGTTCAGTTTGCCAGAGCAGGCAGTATAAATTCTAAAGCGGCGCGTGTCCTTGAAAATTTATTGAATTCTCGTGAAGCAGTACTTGATTTGACTTGCTGTCGCCAGAAATTCAAAGGAAAGAATATCTACCTAAATTTCGATCTTACACGCTAACAGCAACAAACTGACAGACGGGTCTGGAGCGAATTTACAGACCGGACCTCCAAAGATGAAAATGGCATTCGGATAAGGGGGTATTCCGCGCATTGTTGACATTCAGGGAAACTGAACACGGATGGCCAGCGCCCTAGCTGATACTGCAAACTCAACATTTATCACCTGCAGAACATGCGTGGCTTGCGAACAAAGCTCACTACTTTCACATGTAGATTGTAGATTGCAGATTTGTTTGAATGGAGATGGCGCAGAGGCGTCCTCTATCACTGCAACCTCATCAGATTTATTGTGGTATCTCCTATATGTCCTTAGAGTGCGTTCTCTAGGCCCGTCATTTTTATTAGACTCCAGAGCCATGATACTGGCCACCCCATGTAGCTTGCCGGATTGGGCTTTTCCTCTCCAAGCCTCGCAAACCTAAGCCTGTATAGCGCTTCGCAATGGCACCATACATGTACGGCAGTTTCTTCCGCCTCCTGGCAGAACCTACACAGGCTATCCTCTGCCAGGTTCATTCTTTTCAGGTGCTTGTTGAGTTTACAATGCCCTGTTAATTGGCCTACTGTTATGCTAACAATCTTGCAGCTGTGGCTTAGTAGGTCCGCTGTGAACTTGGGCGAGCAGGATTTGATAAACTGCTTTGCCTGTCGCTTTCCTGGTGTTCGCTGCCACCAGCTCTGGAACTCTCTGTCTATCCAGTTCTTAATAGATGTTTTAAAACTGCCTGCAGAAATTCCGCAGAATAATTCTGGGCCTATCATCTCAGTGGCCGAGCCTCCTTTGGCCAAGTCATCAGCCTTTCCATTTCCTGGGTGGCCCTCGTGGCCTGGTACCCAGGCTATGGTAAGTTTGTTCAACAGGCCCACCTCCTCTAGGGCACGTACACAGTCTCCAACCAGCTTGGAGCTGATCTTTTGGGAGCTGATTGCCTTTAGGGCCGCCTGGCTGTCCGAGTAAATAACGATGTTTTTACTTCCAACTTTCCTTCCATTTATCAGTATGGCACAGTGCATTATTGCAGCGATTTCCGCCTGAAATACCGTGACGTACTGTCCGAGACTTGTGGATATTTCCACCCAAGGTTTGTCCCCGTAGATGCCGGCTCCGACGCCCTTGCTAGTCTTGGAGCCGTCGTTGTACCAGATGCGGTCTGCTTTAATTTGAGGACCTTACTCCCAGTCTTTCCTCTCTGGTATGGCAACCTGGAAGTGCCTATTGAAAATGAAAATAGGTTTTGTTTTGTCTGAGGGCATCCCGAACAATGAGTTGTCCTCTGGGTCCTCCTCTATTTTCCAGCTCATGGGCCTCTGGTGTTTTATAATTGGACCCTGGCCTTGCTTCAGTCTGTATAATACCGCCTTTACTTCACCCTGTATGTAGATATGTAGTGGCGACAGGTTTAGCAGCACCTCCAAGACTGCGGTTGGGGCTGTTTTCATGGCACCCGTTTATCATTGGTCTTATCACCATTTTGTATAGCCATGGATTGATCTTTGGACTAAGTCCCCAGCTTTTTCCACAGAGCCTTCTGCATCTCCCCAGGGAAATTTTGGCCTTCTGGACAAATTTATTGAGGTATAGACCCCAGGTCATCTTTTGGTCAAAAATAGCTCCTACATATTTACCTCTTTTGAGAAAGGGATTTCCGCTCCATTGAGCTTAGGACTTTTTTCTTTGTAAACGGGAAAATCACGGTTTTTTGCGGATTAACTGACAAGCCTTCATCCCTACACCAGTTATCTACTATGTTCAGAGCTTTTTGACTTCTTTCTAGATGCCCGCCTCTGACTACCAGGACTATATCATCCGCGTAGCAAAGGCAGTAGGATCTCTCCTTGGCCATTTTTGCCACGAGATCGTCGACCAGGACCGTCCATACCGCTACCTCTTTGTCATCAATTGACTTTGTCAGGAGTCTGTTTAGGTCATCCAGTGCGGAGTTCGTAGACTTTCCTGGTTGGTAGGCATACTGGCGATCGCTTAGAGGATAGAGTGTCAGTGTGCGGTCCCTGATGTTTCTATCCACAGTGTTTTGTGCAGGAACCAGGATAGACATATAGGTCTGTATGACTTGAACGTTCTGTCTAGGCACCTGCCAATCTTTGACAGGTAGGCGACTGTCGCCTTTTGCCAAACTTCTGGTATGTGGCCCCAAGCAATGCATGCTCTGAAAATGTTGCAAAGGTGTGGCATTTGTATGTCCTGACCTTTCTGGAGCAGTGCTGGGTAGATTCCATCCGGGCCGCATTTTTCCGTTTCCTATTTGGTTACTGCTACATGGAGCGGTAATCCTTTAGGACTTGTAAAATTTTATCTAGCATCGCGTTTCCTATTAGGCAAGCGCACATAAATTAAATAACTACGCTCATTTTGCCAACCATGCTGTTACATGACTTTTGACATTGGGTTGGGTAATAGTTAATAAAACAACTTGCAGGGTTCAACTTTTTTTGTAGGAGTCAAATTCTTTCCAGCAGTAATAAGAAAAAACTTATGAAAAACTTTTTCATAGTTGCAGGCAAGCACTTTGCCACGGTACAAAATATACTTATTAATAATACAAAGTGTTTCTACTGTTACAGGAAAAAAATATTAGTGGCAGCAAAGAACTTTACTGTTACAACCAAGGTACTTTTTGCTAACTTAGTAAAGTGCGCTCTACTACTACATAGAATAGGATCTTTTTGCAATTACAGCTAAAATTTCTGCTATGATAGCCAAAAATCCATGAGTAAAGAATTTTTGACTAGAGGATTTCTCAGTGCAGAATCAACAGAGATAATAAAGCAGACACAACGAGAAATATTACAAAATTCTTGCACCACCTGTAACCACTAATTAACCTCGAAAAATGACAACGATAATGAAATAGATTGTAGTGCAATGGATGTCTGTTAACGTCCTATATGATTAGCGCTCCATGTAGCGGTAGACAATGTGCGCTGGCCTAATAGGAAACGCAATGCCAGATATAATTTTACAAGTCCTAAAGGATTAGCGCTCCAGGTAGCGGTAACCCAATAGGAAACGGGAAAATGCATCCGGGCCTGGCGATTTAAAGGGGTGGAATTCACCTATGACCCAGTTAATTCTCTCATATGTCACCAGTTCCTTTGCCCTGTCCCAGTCCACCTTTAATGGTCTTCTGGGCTTTCGGACTTGATATTTCGGCCTAGATTGATCAGTGATTATAGATTATCCTGGAAAGTGGGTATCTAGTAATAGCCCTAAGCTTTCCTCGTTAGTGCTCGTGTAGGCCCCGTTCGCATTTATTCATTCCGTAAATAAATGCATACGGCACCAAGCACAATCCCATTGGGCAGATTCAAAATTTACACCAATTAAACTTCGAGTGCCATACGCGCGTACGGAATGTAAATCAGTGCCATATGCACTTACGGATTGTAATAAACCTAGTTATGCGTTATGCGCACGCAAAATCACGTCTTCAGCGGCCAAATATCCTGTTTTATTTTTATGATTGTCGGGCTCACATAGGTAGGTAGGTACTTCTATGGAGTTTGGCGTTGCGTCCTCTCTTTTGATTTTTTCAAAAATTTTTCGAACAAGAAATTGGCAGTTATTGCTTCGCCGACATTATTTTAATCAGATCTCTTGTGTTTATTTAGATGTTTAAAATCGCCATGCATGCTGCGACAACGTTGCTACTTTTCTATTATAAATATTTTGAACAGACTCCTGGAAAATATGGAGCAATTAGGTTTGCTGAAAATGACGCTAGAAGATGGGTGGAAGAATTTGTGTCATTGACAAATTCACCATGACCATCAACTTTCAGAATGTGATTGGTCTAATGTTTTCTTAAAATAGCGAATTTAGCACTTCTAGTTCACTCATTTTGTATAAAGCTTTCTTGTTTTGTTATATTATTCAATAAACATATTGACGCTTTCCGCTTTCGTTCTGATACTATGTATATTTTCTGTGCTCACCGAAACTTAGATTGATACACCGCATGTTTGTAATGTGTTAATAATACTTAGTAACCTAATTATTACATTCGAAATTCCATAATAAAATTAGAAAATCAATACGCCATACTAGCACTTAATTTGAGATACAGTATTTACAGCAGTGTAAAATAGATACCTATAGTTGAAGAATACTCGACGCATAACTCGTTTTCAGCTTTTTTTTCTGCCGCAATAACTAGGTATAACATTCCGTAGGTGCATATGGCACTGATTCACATTCCGTGAACGCGTTTGTCACTCGAAGTTTAATTGGCTTAAATTTTAAATCTGACCAATGGGATTGTGCTAGGTGCCATATAAATGTACGGAATGAATTAATGCGCCCCGTTCGATCTTTTTAGGGGGCCGAGAGCGCCCGCAGTGCCTTTCCTTGCAAGGACTTTGTACAGCCTAGCGCACACCGGCGTTTCTATGATTTCTTCACAGAATCACTCCCATGACATTCTTTTTGCCTTGCGGATCTCCTTATTGTACTGCGTAAGTTTTGTTCTGTACGTATTCTAGTCCTGGTTAATTTAGGCTTTATTAAATAGGCTTCAAACGTCAGATCCAAGACCCTCCAGGTGTTTGTTCCACCAGACTGTCTTTTTCCTTTGTTGTCT
Source organism: Ceutorhynchus assimilis (assembly GCA_917834065.1). NCBI lineage: Eukaryota > Metazoa > Arthropoda > Insecta > Coleoptera > Curculionidae > Ceutorhynchus > Ceutorhynchus assimilis. The sequence continues at coordinate 38,249,887 of OU892280.1, read as the reverse complement.
TGTTGGCTCAGGACAGTTATCCTGATAGGCCTCTTGTATTGCCTCGCTCAGGTGTTCTGCCGCCAGGTCAAGACCCTTCGCTGTGGAGATGGTTACGCCCCCCCTGAGTGACTCCTCTAGGGCTGTCTCGTAGCCTTGCCAGTTAGTCCTTCTTGGGTCACGGAATTTCCTGGTCTTCAATTTTGAAGTTATGATATCGTACCTTATGTGGCGATGGTCTGAACATGATGGTTCATCGGAGACATGCCAGTTCGTAATGTTGTCGTTGACATCATCGCTACAAAAAGTGAGATCAAGGACCTCACGCTTGACTGATGTTACGAAAGTGGGTTCTACGCCTATATTAGCTATATCTTACCCTTCACCCATTATGAATTCATGCAAGGACTCACCTCTGACATTTGTGTTGGTGCTTCCCCGGATTGTGTGATGGGCGTTTACATCGCCTCCAACGATAAGTCGTCGTCGTCCTCGGTCCCCCTACAGTGGGCCACGGCATCCTCCATCAGATATGAGGGACAGGTCCTCTTTTCTCCAGGAAAGTAGACGCAGCAGATTACCCAGGACGTGGGCCCTTCCTCTGCTGTTTTTGCGGTTGCCTGTACTGTAACAAAATTACCGGAGCATCGCTCCGGTATTAGTGAGCAGCTAATTTTATTACTGTTGTATAGAATACAGGCTCTTGGATTGTTAGCCTCTGAATGATACAGTAACTTACCACCGGGCGGGTTTAGTCCTCTGATGGCTCCGTTGTTTAGCCACGGTTCCTGTATGAGGGCTATGTCAAGGGCTTCTTTTTGAAACCTTCTACACAGCACGGCTGAGGCAGCCTTGGCATGGTGAAGGTTGATTTGGATGACCTTTATGGTAGCCATTTCTACGAAGTAGGGCTGGGAGAGTGGCTCCTTAGTAGAACCTCTTCTTCCATGGCAATGTCCTTCTGCTGGTAGACTGTGTGTCTTTTCAGCGGACTAGTGCCTCTTTGGTTGAAGGGTTCCTTAGTTTCGCAATCCTGTTTCTTCTCCTCCGGTACCGTAGCGTCGGCCTTTGATGTGCTGGACTTAGGACCTACGGCGGTATGCTGGACCTTGTCCTCGAGCTTCTTTTCCCGCTTCCTCCTGAACTTCAGCCTTCCAAATCTGAAGGAAGGGCTCATGTCCAGTTTTTCCAGGCCCTCTAGCGACTGCTTGTTCATAGAGAGGGTCCAGAGCTGGCCTTTGTTCATTGGGACTGAGCCCCAGGACTTCCACAGGGTTGTGTTCAGGCCTCTGTTTCCCACTGAGAACTCCTTGAGGATTCTCTCGGCGGATAGTCTGTCTCCCTTCTCGTCAGAGTTGAAGACGGTGCAGGTCTCTGGCTTTGGCAAGTCCTCGCCTGTTAATGCCTTTAACACTGTGCCCTCCCAGGGCTTGAGTGTTGGCACCGTTTCCATTAGCCACCCCACGCTGGTCTTATCTGCGCAGGTGACCTCAAAATATCCCGGCCTGTGGCTGCATTTTTAAAAACGCACTTGTGGGCCATTTGTAGGGATATTCTCGTGCGCCGCCGAGATCGCTAGACAACAATTTTTTTTTCTCTTGTGGTATTATACAGTGAGTTCATAAAGTTCCGCATAAATTCATAATTTTGAAAACGGTAGAATTTTCGAAAATCATTCAGACTCGTCATTTTTTATTTTTTTTTTGAAATTTTTTGATATAATTTTTATCATACAGGGTGTCTCAAAAATAGCTTCGTTGGTATCAACTTTATTTTTTTAAATGGTACCCCCTCTATATTTTGGCAATTCTGGATTTTGCGAAAAATTCTCGACATATTTAATGTACAATATTATATACCTATCTTCAGCTGTTTTGGAAATATTAACAGTTGAAAATTGACTTTTTTGCAACTTTGACAGGCTCTAAAACCTACACAGTAAAATTTAGAGGAAAACCGATTTCACATTCCCATCATAGATTTGCATAAGCTACCACTTGACACCAACTTTGAATTAAAGCGGAGATTAAATTTAACCGGAATTTTTAATCATGGATTACCTCCAAAGTTGATGTCAAATGATAGTCCAAAGTTGATGTCAAATGATAGTTTATGAAAAACTAAGATAGGAATGTAAAATCGGTTTTGCTGTAAAATCAACCGTTCAGGTTTTAGAGTCTATCAAAGATGCAAAAAAGTCAATTTTCAACTGTCAATATTTCCGAAACAGTTGAAGATAGGTATATGGTACATGAAATATGTCTAGAATTTACTGTAGAATCCAGAAATGTCTTAATATACAGGGGGTACCATTTAAAAAAATGAAGTTGATACCAGCGAAGTTATTTTTGAGACACCCTGTATGATAAAAAGTATATCAAAAAATTTCAAACAAAAAAACAAAATTGCCGTGTCTGAGCGATTTTTCAAAAATTCTACCGTTCTCAAAATAATAAATTTATGCATGACTTGATGAACTCACTGTATATGATAAAACATTAAACAAAGCTCATAGACATCAAATTTTGACAGCTGTCAGAATCTGACAATGCTTTGATTAAAAAAAGACTCAAATCTAGTTCTGTTCCAATTAGGCTCTCCAAACTACGTGATTTTTCAATATGGCGACCGTGGAAAATTTGACGTTTGTTTGTTTATCTTGAGTTTATTTGGAATATTTTCAAGCTAATTACAGTTTACTTTGTTATAATCTACTTTTTGAGATGCAGAGTGAATATTTAAAGACTTGAATGCAGGAAAATCGGGATCTGGGCGAACGGTTAGTTTTAAAAAATGTCCAGATGACATTTTGATCCACAGTTCACATTAATGAGCAAATGAAGGCCTACAAAAGCTTAGAATCTTACGAATATATCCAAAATGGCTTTATTTCAGATGCTAGATTTTAGATTTTTGGTTTCACCCTTTCGAGCCCATACTGTACACTGCAGCCTTAATAGGCTTTTTGTATGTCATTCGTATGGGCTCTACTCCTTCTCATTCATACTTCTCTCATTCATACTTCTCATTCATACTTGCAGATCAGATGATTGGCGGCAGCGCGGTCGACCCACCGTCCCGTACTACTGCGGTCACCCATCCAATCTCCAACCCGACACCGCGTTGCTTGGCTTTGAGTAGGGCGTCCTGTCGTCCTTTATCAAAGCGCCAACGTGCCGGTTATTTCGGATGCTAGAACAGTGGTAGTGAAAAATTTTCACGTTTTAACTGGAAAATTTTAAAATAAAGGGCAATGAAAAAAGCCTGACATCATCCTTGTTACCTTGTTGAAACTACTTCCACAATCAACTTCAAGACCCGTTTGTGGCATTTTTAATTGGAAGAAACACCAATGAAGTCAATAAAATAAAAAAATAAACAGAGTTCATTCACAAAACAACCACAAAATGCACTTTAAAAAGCTTTAAATTACATACTCTCATATACGGGATAATGAACTTTTGCCACAACGCACTTTTTGACAGGTCGTTGGAATGCCTAATTATTTAAGTAATGCTCATTTATGATAAAGCATTAAAAAACTTTACATGCAGGTTACAGATTTGACAGCTGTCAAAATTTGATGTCTTTGAGCTTTGTTTAATATTTTATCACCAATAAACTACCTTAGAACCAGATAATAATATTTTTTCCTACTAAAATAAATGACAGGTTTTGACAGTTTTGTATTTTTTTTTTTTTTTTCAATTTTTGAACTTAAAATTTACATAAACTAAAAGTGTCAAATGACACCTCATGAAATATTGAAAACTGAAAAATATGAGTGCTGTCGTTTGGCAGGGTTTTGACAGATGTCAAAATGGTTGACATTTTTCAACTTACTAGAAATCGATATTTACTCCATCAAAATCTGCCATAGTTACCTTGCTTTTAAATATCAGATTCCAATATTTGACATCTGATACCACCTCACCTGTCATATATAAAAGGTTGCGCGCATGGTAAAAAATGTTGCTTGCGGCATCCCCAATAACATATTCAAATTTCATCCAAATATCACGGGTAACCAATTTCCGTTTAAGGGGATTGAATACGCCGTTTAAAATATATTGTAACGCACGTCGAACTATACAACTACCCAACAAGTTAATACTAATAAAGTCGCGAGGTTCATCGCGATCATTGCATTATTTGCATTGGGCTACTGTTGAGCCCGTCCGCGCTGGATAGTTCATCAAGGCGACTTAAAATGTATCGCAAAACAGGCGGAGGAAAGAGCCATAGGGTTTGCTGCAGGCATAACGGAGACAGAAAAAATGACAAAAAAAAAATGAATAAATTTCTACAAAAAAAACTAGATAATTTTTGGAATTCTGGTTTGCGCCATTGTATTGCTAACACACATAAGAATGGCGCTAGTTAAAAAAAAAAACACCATAAATTGATTAACTTTCTTGTTTTTTTCCAATTTAAATTACATTTTTGTAATTTTTCGAAAACTTGTTTCTATTATCGGATTTTTAAAAAGATAGCGCCATTCGTCCCTATATTATAAATCGAATGCAAAAAAAAGTTGATATAACTTCAACTGTTAAAAAATTAGGTTGAAATTAACCCTTAATTGGTCGCGCTGGCGTAAAAAGTACGCCAAACGAGTTCAAACACGTGACATATTGAAACTAGCGATTGGCCGAAGGTGATCGCCTCTGCAACCTACCACCATAGTGTCTTGTATACACTGGAAAAGTAGCGATCCACCAACCACATTTATGTGGTTGGGATTGAAAATGTTAGTTTTATGTGTTTTGCTATACCCGTTTAGCCAAAGGATTTCAGAATATGAAGTTTGTTCGGTTGTCATAATTTTTTTATTTTTTATAAATAAAATGCTTTATTTTCTACTTAACTATTATAGATCCATAATACCTAGGCAACGAAATACGCTAACATACCTATAACAACCTGATCCATAACGCCCGCTTTTGCGGGCGTTATGATCTATAACGCCCGCTTATAATATCTTGAGGTGTCCGGTCTACCATCAACGTTTCCCATGTAGTCCAGCGCGTTAACCCACACGACCACCACCGTTGCCTTGCTTTATGAGATGTTTATAGATATATTAATTTATTTCGTTTCTAGGTACAGGTCACAGGTACAGGTATAGGTCACAGGTTCAGGTACATGTCAAAATGCAAAACAATATTCTGTCACAAAAGTTTAACTGATTTTGTTAATAATAAATGATGAAAAAACATTGTGTTGAGTAGAAAATAAAGCATTGTATGCACCACGGGGATTTCAAGATTATAATGCCCTTCAGGCGAAACATATCCCTCGGGCGAGAGGCCCTCGGGCTAGTTTCGGCTTCGGGCATTATAATCTACATAATCCCATTGGTACATAAATAGCTATTTTTATTTTTCTGTGACACATTATATCTAATATTTTATGTGTTGATAAATCAATACTTGAAGTTACTAAGGATTCCACATTACTTTGAAGGTAGCAAAATTCGTCCGTATCATGAAAAAACATCTTTATTTAAGTGGCGTACAAAGTACGCCAAGCGACCAGTTATGTAAAATAAAATCTAGCGACCAGTTAAGGGTTAAGAACGCAATGCATTCCTTGTTTCATTCATCTCATTCCCACTAAGGAGTATTATTAGGAGCGGAAGAATACAATGATCTGCAAGTTATTTTTCCTCGTTCTACTCTGCCTGTAACCCACCCATAATGCAATCAAAAGTTTTCATTAAATCATATTATTGTTCACAAATACTCCATTTCCAAATGTGACATATACACTGAGCTTATTAGCCTCACAAAGGTCCAGGTCCTGATAATATTCATCCTGTCTTTCTAAAAAACTGCCCCTTTATTCTCGCTAGGCCCCTACACCTTATATTTAATAAATCTTTGGAAAGTGGATCTTTTCCCAAATTCTGAAAAACAAGTTTTGTCGTCCCAAAACATAAATCTGGAGGCAAGTCCGACAAAAAATTGCCGGCCCATTTGCATCATCAATACCATCCTCTTAAATTTTTGAAAACCTTGTAACTAAGTATATAAAGACTATTGTCTCCTGAAATCTTTAAGCAGCAGTTTGGCTTCTGTGTGGGTAGAAATACTGAGCTTAATTTCCCTGCCTATTCTTAGTTTTTTTTGCACAAAGTGAAGCGGAGTTTCATTCCGTCTATACAGACTTCTCCAAGGCTTTTGATAAGATTCCACATAATGTACTGACAGACAAACTTAAAACGATGGGTATAAATTAACCATTACTCTGCTGGCTGGACAGCTATATATTTTGCGAATAGGATTTAAATTGTAGAAATCAACAATTTCTCATCTAACGAATTTCGTGCCGTCTGGGTCCCACATCGGACCACTTTTTCTACATATCTTCATCAGTGATGTTGCATCCTGCTTTCAGTCTTCGGAATTCCTTCTGTTTGCAGACGATCTAAAAATGTATAGAGTAATGTCTGATCTTAACCCTGCTTTGCAGGAGGAAATCTATCCACAGATTTGTGTCTTGATGTCGTGATAATGGTAAATGCATGCTTATATTTCTAAGTGCAATCTCATGATATTTTTTCGTCGTACAGTTAATTCTGATGATAAGTTATCATTTGCCTCTCACATAACATCAATCATTGGTAAATCACAGAGAATATTGGGATTTATTGAATGTAATACTTCTGACTTTGTGCAGTAACGTTCCATTAAAATTTAAAATTTTATATTGCAGTCTTGTTAGAAGCCTCTTGGATTATGCCACGTCTGTATGGGACCCTTAGTATGCTTTCTGCAGTACGCCGTGCGGTAATATGGTACCTACTTACCGCACGCAAAATCGTGCATGATAATATATAGATATTTACGATACAAGTGAGTTAACAGCATCATTAAGATACGCGTGTGGAAGTGCGTAGCACGAGTTGTGTAACCACACAAGTATCTTAATGAGGGTTAACTCACGTGTATTGTACAATATTTTATCTACGCCATACGCTCTTAACACAAAAAAAAAAAAAAATCAATAATAATTGAATTACCTATTCTAAACCAGCTACCTGAATCACCTCAATACCTTTTGTTCAAATAACAATATAAACTTGACCAAATTACCATAAAAACACGATAACATCATGATTTCATATCAATTTGATAGTAAATGATATTGATGTCACTATAGTTTCAAAAACCTAAGAAAGAAGGCGGTAATGAAAAGGCGTGAGTTAAGAAGCTTTTAACTCACTCGAAATACGTGAGTTAAGAGTTTCTTAACTCACTGGCGTAGATAAAAATATGAACTGACACATTGTAATAAATTGATCTCCGATTCTGTCAATAAGTATCTGTCGAACACAACGAGTCTGCGCATTACCGTACACGCGATTACATAATTCGTTATCTTTCATGACAAATTACCCAAAATGCATGCTTGTGTATCGAACTAACCTCCGACCATTATAAATCACCAACATTTACGGACAAATATCTCCCTCCATATATTTCCCCCTCTTTAGATTTTGGGAGGTGGTCAACCACGTTTTTCTTCATACCTTTCGGATGTTATTATACCATCGCATAGTTGGACATCCTGGTTTCCTCTTTTCAGGTATTTATTCTCTTACAAGTTCATTTTGAATCTTCCAATTATGCGATATGTCCTGTTCCCATTTTGTTAATAAAATTATGTTTTTTATGTCGCCCATTGTTCTCTATCTAAGCCACTCGACTGATTTTCTATCTTCAACGTTATATTAAATATCAATGTTTCCATTATGTCGCTATGTGCTTTTTACCTTGTTCATAGTTCGTCTTGTAAGTGCCCATATTTCAACACCATAGATCAGTATATTTTCATATGTGTGTTTTTTGTCTAACTAAGCTTCACCTATAGAGTACGATAATGTGGCTTCTACAGTAACTTCAAGAAAAGAAAAGTCAATAGTTATTGAGCAGGGTCCAGCAATGCATGCCAGATATCATTGTTCCAAATCCTACTCTATTACATTATTAAAGTACCAAGGTCCACCTTACAAAATGATGAAGTAGGACGTCCAAATCCCAAGGGAACGCCCTGACATAATGGACATTTATAGATGTAAGCCCTACACACAATTTCTATAACAGCTTAGCTAAGTACCAGAAACTTACCTCAATCAGAGGGCATTTTACAATCTGTGCAAATTCGCAAAAATCTATAGACGACATAATGGGCAACTTAGAGTCAAACTTTGGTTTAGAAATATACCTAGGTGAAATAGAAAAAGACAAGCTCCCCATAAACGTCAGCTACATCTGCTCGTGCTGAAATAGTTTAAATTAAACCAAACTGTGTAACCCCGAAAGATCAGAATCAACGAAACTAAAAACACAACGACAAGCAAATAGATGGTCAATAGGTCTGACAAAGACACGATACAATGAACTATGTGGGATAATAAAAAATCATAGTTCATCAATCTAATGCAGATCGAGATACAGATAGACACAATAGGTTTGATAATGATATGGTACATCGGGTCATACGGGGGAATACATAAGCAAAGTTCATGAGACGATGTTTACGGAGCATTGCAAACGAAAATCCTATAGAAGAATATATTCTCTGCTTTTTCATTTTTCTCATATAATAATAAAACAATTATATTCGAAATGGTTTGTTTCAAAAAAAAAATAATAATAATATACATATACAGGGTGTCCCACGGTGGATGGCGTATTAGACGTTTATGGAGAACTAAAAAGCGAATCATTTTGAAAATTCGGCAACCGGGATAAACGACCATGATCTACACTTTAAAAAATATTTTTGACCATGCGGTGTTGCCGCTTCTACTCTAAACTAATGGCAACATCACTATTTTAAATGGAACATCCCGTTTTTAATTGCATATTTGGATTCTACGTAAAATTCTGAGCAGATTTCATATGATATACCCTATACCTAAGTTCAACTGTTTTGGAAATATTGACAGTTGAAAATTGACATTTTGCAACTTTGACTGGCTGTAAAATCTAATTGGTTAATTTTAGAGGGAAACCGATTTCACATTCCTATCTTAGATTTTGATAAACTATCATTTAACACCAACTTTGAACTTAACCAGAGATTAAATTTAACTGAAATTTTTAATCATGGATTTAATTCTAAGTTGGTGTCAAATGATAGTTTATAAAAATCTAAGACAGGAATGTAAAATCGGTTTTCCTCTAAAATTAACCGTTCAGGTTCTACAGCCTGTCAAAGTTGCAAAAAGTCAATTTTCAACTGTCAATATTTCCAAAACAGTTGAACTTAGGTATAGGGTATATCACATGAAATCTGCTTAGAATTTTACGTATAATCCAAATATGCAATTTAATACGGGGTTACATTTAAAATAGTGATGTTGCCACTAGTTTAGAGTAGAAGCGGCAACACCGCATGGTCAAAAATATTTTTAAAGTGTAGATCATGGTCGTTTATCCCGGTTGCCCAGTTTTCAAAATGATCCGCTTTTTAGTTCTCCATAAACGTCTAATACGCCATCCACCGTGGGACACCCTGTATATGCTGGATTAAAATGATTCAACAATATCAATTTTACAAAAGTTTCTTTTCTCAAGCTTCAAGCGAATATTTCCAAAATCCGAGGGTAGCAGAAGTTATCGGTTTTTAATTATAACCCCAAAACGTAATTCTCTCTCTCAAACATCCCTCCTCGAAACTTTCTAATTAGGTTGACAGAAGAACATACTTTCCAGTGTGCTAGAGGCAGTTTTATTAAAAAACTTCCGACATTGTTTGGCCATCGTTCTCCTTCCTGCAATCAGTCCGAAAGATATTTGATTTTTAATTACCCAAAAGTAAAATTTTAGTTTCGAATGTCAATAACGAGGAAAATAATAGGCAAAATTTATCAACAAGTTAAACTTTTCAGAGAGTAATTTCCATACAAAAGTTATCCCACAGAGAGAAGTTTACCTCTCTCATAAAACGTTAAAAGCGACGGTATTAGTTAAATAAGAAGTTTCCCAGGGTATCGGAAACGAATATTAGCTTTTTAAGAGTTTGAAATACTTATACTTACGTTCTGTAATTTCAGTTTTCCAACTATTAGCATAAGTAGCGGGGAACTGAATATTAAATCGGCTATTTTAGTATTCTTGCAGCTGGATAAGTTTCTGAATAAGAAATTTATGGAATTATTTGCCTCTTTTCACGTCAAACACACTTAAAACTTAACTTACCATCTTATTTTTACTTTTTCTCAATATTACTTGATAAGTATATTACTCTTACTAAGTATTTACGCTATTGACCTTTTCAATTTAAAAACCTCTCTCTCCTGCATCAAACTGACAGACGCCAAAAAAGTATGAAAACAATGGTTGACAGCCGTTGACAGTGGTTTGTAGACAATACTTTTGAAAGAAACTATTATTTCCTCGGTGTTTTCAAGGTTTTTTCCTAACAATGGTGATTGTGTGTAGTGTGCCGTGTGACTATTCATAAAAATAATTTCTATTCACTGGTGGACGTGTCTTTCCATAAGTTTCCATCAAATCGATCAAATCCTACATTTGTCAAAATTTGGATACACAAAATTAGAAAGGATACCCGCAAAAAAAAGGAAAATCCACGGCTCATCAAGTATACAAAGGAATCCACGTCCAAGTTTAGTTGGCAGAAGCTGTTTGCTTCCAAAATAATCCATCACCTTCTCCAAAGCGAAGTTCTCCGAATGAAGTAGTGACTTTTCCCACATTTTCTTTCCAATTTCAAACCCTGCGTTTTTATTCATATCAAATTTTATCGATGGATCCATCATTCTATGTCGGTCATTGTCATTTTCCATTCACTTAACAAAGATAGCTAACTCATCGGTGAAGTCACCGATTCGAATAAAAACGAGGGGATTGCTAACCACCCAATACACATTGACATTGACAGGCAAGCAAATGTTGGCGGGAAAATGAATGTTTTCATACTTATCGTCCATCTCTTTTAATTGAAAACGTCAATTGCAACACAATAACGTTGTCCCATTTAGGACTCTTCACAAATTTTGGAAGCCAAATTTTTCTTAACCCTTTCGGGACCGACGTGTCAATGGCGAAATTTGCCTGGGATACCGGACTTTTTGAGTGCTATATGGCCCAGTGTCGGCTATATCTGACGGAATAAAAAAACATTTTCATTTTAGTTTTATTATATTAGAACCAAGAAAACACAAAAAAGCTAATATAGAAACTTACTAAACTTGCTAAAAAATAAAGAATATCAAACAAATCCAAAATAGGAACTCCCTAAACTTACTAAAAAATACGAAATATCAAACAAAATCAGTTCAGTTCAGTTCACTTTATTTGATCTCTTTAAAATATAAAAATACATTTTGTACCCTTCTGGTCTGGGGTGAGTTTTTTGTTTTTTAAAGGTGTCGCAAATGATCGACAGTGGTTCAGCAGTAGATTTGACACCTGTCGTGTATAGCCGACAGTGGTCCCGCAGACAATTTTTGTTCGTGTCGGGAACGTCTCGTCAACGGTCTTGAAAGGGTTAAAAACTTTCACCAGCTTCCTAATGCAATGCAATTTTTCCACCCCCTCCTCCAATAACAACATATTCGCTTGAACACAAAAGCCAAATTCCTTAGTTTATTCCGACCACGTTCTCTCCTGCTTTTTTCGCACCTAAAATCTGAATTATTTCGACCCTTCAAGGGTGGAAAAGGTTTCGCTCATGTGACTTACGCGTTGAATATCAACGCATTTTTGTTGTTTTGGAATTTTTGATTGCGCCAATGAGGCATATATCTAACCTCTATGGATGATGTCATGCATTAGAAAATATTGTTAAAAAAAAAAAAAAAAAAATTGTGCAGTGAGGTCAAAATAGATATAACGGCGGAACGACTGAACGTAATTTCGCTGAATGGCATTAGCTAAAGCACAAAACAGTATACAGGGTATACCATTCAAAACGAAACAGGTTAAAAAATATCTAATGCCTGTAACATGCTAAATGTTACTGTTTTTCTTTCTCCCATATATTATTTTATAAATTACATTATCGCCTTGACAGTTTGATGACTGCCATTATTGAAAGAACTTAAGAGTAGGTTTCTGTCGGAAATAATAGTAGTAACTATTAACCTAGAGGGCACCCTTTTCGTTTAAGCATTAAGTACCAGTTTGGTACCAACATTTTCCATTGGCTATTTTTTGAAGGAAAGCTCTGCTTGTTCAGCTTGTCCTTTTTTCCGCCCCTTTTAAATTTTGCCGTTCGCCCTGAAAGGTCGACTCTGGCCTGGGGGGCAGCCATCTTCCTCAGCTGTGATTACCGTTTTGGTGAAGAAAAGTACCTTATTGGCCATCAGACATCAGTTTGGCGAAATAAAGTTGCGGAAGGCAAAGTTCCGTTGATTACCGAAAAAAATTCAATCATGTCTCGTGATTATCGTTTTTTTCGAGGAGCCGTTTTTCCGACGAGCCGTTTTTTTTCCAAGAAACAGTTTCCAACAAGCCACATTTTTGAGATCACCATTTTCGTGGAGGCGGGCATAGAGTTTTTGAAGAGATTTCCTAGAGGAATCAACTCACTCACGTGTTGACACCTGTACCTCCACATTTGACGAAAACTGTAAACTTGTAGCCTCTATCTACCTTGATTCAAGGCTAGAATCTGCAACTTTCCTCGTCAAGTGACGAAAAATGGATGGCTACCGTACTCTACCTTTTTGTTGGAATTGAGGCTTGTATAGAGTTTCATTTATAACTTTTATCCCATTTTGACGTTTAAAAACGACATTATTGAACGTATAACAATAAAGGTAAGTAGACGTTTATCACCTCCGTGATTTAAAAACATTTTAACTCGCTCTTGGCATTTTAAGTCACTCTGCCCAACTAAAAATCTGAAACCTCAGTGATTTAAAATATTTTTAACTCACTCCCGGCATTTTTCCTTGTACTTTATTTTTCAAATTTCCACAAAATGGGATAAAATTTTGATACATCTCGTGAGTTAAAGTGTTTATTCATTAGAAGAAAATTAACCCCTCGCTAGGGCTCGTGGGTTAAACTATTTCTTCTCATGAATAAACATTCATTTAACTCACTTGGTGTATAAATAACTATTATTACATTTGTTTTTATGAAATCTTCGTTTTCTACAAGCGTGCGTTTTTGACCACTTTCCCGCAGGCATTTTAATTGGGAAACTATTTCTTTCCCGCAAATGCGGGAAATTTTCCCGCACGACGTTCCTGAAACGCCTGTGTAGAATTTATTACAAGCAATGACAAATTCACCTGCTTAGGTCGCGTGGTTATAGGGTTGCTATGGTTATCTGATTCAAATATTATCAAAGTTAACAAAACGAACTATACTTTTAGTATCCATATTAATAATAAATAAAAATAAATTAGATTGTTATTTAGAATAAAATTTTTAAAATATATAAAGTGTGTGCTTATAGAAAAAAAGATCCGAACTCTTGCGGAAAGTACCTAACTTTTCGCACTTGTCAGGATAATAATTATTATGATCAAATAACTAAATTTATTGATTTTGTTTTTGCTGATATGACGTTTAAATATTTAAAATTTCAATTTCACATTCTTGACATCGAAGTGAACTTTAAATAATTATTACCGATTTTTGATTTACCGTATTTACTATAGATTTTATCTACTTAACTTTCAATACCGCCATATTTAAAGATATTTTATCCCATTTTGACGTTTAAAAATGACATTATTGAACGCATAACAATAAAGGTAAGTAGACGTTTATCAACTCAGTGAGTTAAAAACTTTTTATCTCACTCTCGGCATTTTAAGTCACTCTGCCCAACTAAATCTGAAACCTCAGTGATTTAAAACATTTTTAACTCACTCCCGGCATTTTTCCTTGTAGGTACTTTATTTTTCAAATTTCCACGAAATGGGATAACATTTTGTGTACATCACGTGAGTTAAAATATTTATTCATTCGAAGAAAATTAACCCACTCGCTAGGGCTCGCGGCTTAAACTTTCTTCTCATGAATAAACATTCATTTAACTTACTTGGTGTATAAATAACTATTATCGATGAAAATCAATAATCTGAACTAAAGCCAATAGTCCAGGAAGCAGTGAAATTTTTTAGCACTTATTTTCCCAGTTGGTGTATATTAAATAGTTTGTTCTCTTGGTGATACAAAACAAGAATCTTTGAGTTTCGCAAAAATTTTTGGATGGGTCCACAAGATCAATGAAAAATACAAGTTCACTTATTTTCCCAGTCATAAATATTTCACATTCACTACAATAGAATACAAAGTATATGAAAATAGCAATTTGGCTTATCTCAGATAGTGGAAAGTGAGCCTGGCTGAAATTTTTCATATCTTTAATTTGTCACTTGCCAGACGTATTATCCATACTCACAGATTATCCGGACTATTTTTTTACGTAACTTCAGTATACTTCTCCTAAGTAGACCTATTTTTATCACTGAAAAAAAAAAAAAAAAATGGCGGTGCATTCGTAAGCTCTAACGCATTTTGCGCCTCAACCCTTCGGAAAACCCCCCCTAAAAATATATGAATTTTGCTAAGAATTACTAACCCTACAATTCTATCCATGTTGTCTGACTGGGAAAATAAGTGCCGAAAATCGTCAATGCCTCCTAGACTACAAGGTTGGACATATTATAAATTTAAAACTATTGAGTAAGTGGCTTCATCGTCGAAAATTGATCAATTTTCTTTTCAAATCGAAAAAATCGGGGTGGACTGTTTTTCCTGGAACACCCTGTATATGCTTCCGGGCCGGTCCAACCGTTAATGAACTTATATGGGAAGTATATTGAGGTACATTGTTATATTTTTTTTTTGTTGGAATTTGATGAATCTGATTAAGAGTTAACCTCTATTCATTGATTTTATTTAAAGTGTTTTACCAATAATTGATTTTATCTTTAAAAATTATTTAATACTTGATTTTTAACCTCACTGTGAAAGTATGTACCATTTTAATTTGATACTTACTTGAGTGTTTTATTGGTTTACCTATGTCAAGATTTGAGTTGAGCTATATGCCTTATTTATTTCCTTTTCAGAATTATCAATTACCGTTTGCTGATTAATTTTTTTAGGTGTGTTTCTGAATTTTCACACTTCAATGTTTCATGTAATTTAATTATTAATTTTTTAAATTCAGAGGCGCCCTTGCCATTCTGTACTTATTAAACTATTGACCCACCCTTAAGAGGACTGGGTACCTACTTAAAACGGGTTAAACTACTTTTCGATTAACGACTAAAATAATTTATCAAAATCAATGAAATTTAATGAGATAGTAGATGATGAGTTATAGAATAGTGGAAAGTCATTTTTTATCAAATAAAATAATCCAAAAGATTAGGTCACTTCTCAAAAAAATAAATATTGGAATATGAAAGACTTTGCACCATTCTATGGTGCTCTACCATCCCACCAAATTTCATTGATTTTGATCAAATACTTCAGTCGTAAATCGAAAAGTAGTTTCACCCGTTTCAAGTAGGTACCCAGTCCTCTTAATAATTATTCGCTGAGCAAACTGAGCATATCATGGGCCTCTTGTTATTTCATTAACAAAAGGGGTTACATGAATAAGCGCCCAACTTAAGGGACCACGAAACATCACATTTTAACATCTTTAAAATATTGTACAGGGTGTTCGAATTTGGACGGTTTTAATAGGAAACGTCAATTCTGAGCGAGATACAAAAAAATTAATCCGCTACTCCGGGGCTCAAATTTCATGAAATCTTAATTGGTGCAAACCGCATTTTGATATCTTCAACCGTTTAGCCGCTAGAGGGTGATTCTCGTTTTTGAGCAATACTTTGAAGCCTTTATAACTTTTTTGTTTATGAAAATAATTAATTCTGTAATAACTTTACAGAAGCACTTTTTTACGCAGTATTCAGCGACATTCTCAGTTTTTTCAAATTCAAGTTTCGATATTAAAACCGTCCAAATTCGGACACCCTGTACAGTTTGGTATTATATTTTTCCTTTAATCTTTGCATAATTCAACTACTTGACTTTAGGTATACCAGTATAACGTAAATAAATCTAGATCCATTTATTTCCACAATAATACCTATATTTTCCTATATCTTCAATAATTTACCGAGCAAAATTCAATGAATACTTTTTTTATTTACTGATTGTTGATATTTTCCCTGGAAATTTAATTCCGCATTTCTTTAATAATCCCGATTTCTACCTTTTTTTGAAAGAAAAAAAAAATGGGTAGCGAACAGTACTTCCTAGCGCTCTCGGCTAGACTGTTCAGGAACACAGCACTGACTACGCAAGCTCTTAATTTCCCTCATTCCCCAATTCGAGGAAAATCTTGTCCTTATTTCTATAGCCTATCTACCTATCTATCTATAAATGCCCCATTTTTGTCCCTTTTTCATAGTAAAATTTTCTTTCTAATATAGCTTCAAATGAATTTAATACCTCGTTGTTATGACATCATTTTTTGGCTTGTAGATTTCGGGGGAGTCGTTCCGGCTTTTCAGCCGCTCAGCACTGCTACCTTTGCAGATATTTTGTGCGTGACTCAACATCTTAATTTATCTCCAGGAAGCGTAGACTTCTGCCGAAGGAAGCTATTTTCCTGGGTGTCAGTTGGCCCACTTCTTCTGGTGACAGTGTTGCCCCCTCGAGGAATTTGAGCCTCTTGCAGAATTGGGCTGGACATTCGCAGAGCAGGTGCTCTGCGATTTCTATTGCGTCTGAGCAGAATCTGCAGAGATCGTCTTCTGCTCTGTCCATTAACCTTAAATGGTATTTTACTGGGCAGTGTCCTGTGAGCAGTCCCACCACCAATCTGATGTCTGGTCTGCTCATGCTTAGGAGCTGTTCAGCTCTTTTTGCTGAAAGGGTAATAAACCTTTTTGACTGTCTGAGTCCCGGTGTGTGCCTCCAATATGATGACAGTTGGTCTTTCTCCCATTTGTTGAGTTCTTCCATGATGTGGCTTTTCATTAAGCCACAGTAGGGCTCTGGGGGCGGATTACGAAATCTCGATTCGAACCGAAACCGCCATGGTACAACAAAATTTTGATTTCGAACGCACGAACACGAAACGAAATTTGTACCTAATCATCACTGACGTTTCGAGCACAATCGATGCGTATTCACTTTCGTATCGAGTGTCTGTTTCGAGTCGTGTTCTCGCAATCCCGACACTGGTCCATGGTATGGTGTTGAGGCCCCTTCCTTTGCGAGGCCATCTGCCTCTTCGTTTCCTTCTATGCCTCGATGACCAGGCAGCCACATCAGCGTTACCTGGTTATGTGTCGCTAGTGTTTTTAGGGTCTGTTTACACTCCCAGACTAGTTTTGACGTGCATTTGAAAGCCCTCAAGGCTTTTAAGGCAGCTTGGCTATCCGATAGTATGAAGATGTGTTTTCTTTTGAGGCTTTGGTTAAGACACTCTTGTGCACATATATCTATGGCAAGCAGTTCGGCTTGAAATATTGTAAGATGTTTACCCAATGCCTTGGAGAGCTTGAAGTTAGGGCCGGAAATGCTCAGTCCAGCTCCTACCATTAGCTTGGATCCATCTGGGTACCACAGATATGCATTGTCTGCTTGTGGTGGTTCTTTATTCTCCCATGATTGGCGGTCATTTATTATCACTGCGAAGGGGATCTCTAAGTCCAATCTGACCATCATGTGGTCACTTGGTTTGCTGGCATTCTCCAGTGTTATTAGATCAACGATTTTCAGATGTCCCCTCAGATCGCCAGGCTTGAACTTGTCTATTTGGAATAGCCTGTGAGCGCTGGTTATTGCCTCCTTTTTCACACATAGGTGAAGTGGGGGCATGTTGAGTAGCGTCTCTAGGGCTGCGGTGGGGCAAGTTGACATTGCTCCCGTTATTCCTAGACATATCAGCCTTTGCACCTTTCTTAGCTTAATCTGCGCGGTGACTTGTTGGGTTTTGGGCCACCACACCAATGAGGCGTATGTGACCATAGGCTTTATTATGGTTTGGTAGATCCAGAATACCATCTTTGGCTTCAGCCCCCATGTTTTGCCAACAAGTCTTCGGCATGACCAAATGGCTGATGTAGCTCGAGAGCATGTTTTCTCTAACTGTTTGTTCCAAGTGAGGGTTTGGTCCAGGGTGACCCCTAAGTACTTCACTTCGTTGGAAAATGTTAGTTGTGTACCGTTAAGGGTCGGGGCTTCAAATTTAGCTTCCTTCTTCTTGTGAACGGGACAAGGATTGTTTTGTTTGCGTTTAGGGATAGTCCTTCGCCTTCGCTCCAATTTTTAACGATGTTTAGGGCACTTTGCATTCGGCTTGTCACTATACCTTCATGTTTGCCCTTGATTACGATGGCTAGGTCATCTGCGTAACCTATGACCTGGTATCCAGCACTACTCAGTCTGGTAAGAATTTTGTCTACCACCCGTGTCCATAGTAGCGGAGAAAGAACACCCCCTTGAGGACACCCTCTGACTGTGGTAGCGGTAGCTGATGCTCCGTTTATTTCAGCCGTAACGTGACGGTGCTGCAGCATCGACTCTATCCATTTTACAATTGGAACTTCAACATCCCATTCTTGTAATGCTCTGGCGATTGATTGATGTGAGGTGTTGTCAAAGGCACCCTCTATGTCGATGAAAGCTGTGAGAGCGATCTCTTTGCACTCGATTGTCTTTTCAATGTCTTTAACCAGGCAGTGTAAAGCACTTATCGTGGATTTGCCTGGCTGATAGGCAAATTGCTTCGAGTAGAGCGGTCTTCTCAATAGAGTTTCGCTTCTGATGTACTGGTCGATTGCTTTCTCCATTGTCTTAAGGAGAAAGGAGGTTAGACTAATGGGACGATATGATTCTGGTTCGTCCTCGGGTCGGCGACCCGTTTTTGGTATGAATATCACATTAGCTTCCCTCCAAGATAGCGGTATGTGCCCTAGGAGCAGGCTTGCCTTAAAGAGCTTTTGTAGGTGTACCTTTAAGTGCTCGTAGCCTTTTTGCAGTTGTGCGGGAAAAATCCCGTCTTTGCCTGGAGATTTGTAGGGTCTGAAGCTATCGATCGCCCATTTTATTCTGTTCATTGTGAAGATTTTCCCAGCCAGCCTTTTGCTCCTCCTGCCGTTAGGGCTTTGTGGCCCTTCGATAGGCGGAGTGACCTGGTTCAGGGCTTCAACGATTACCGAACCTGGGAAGTGAGTTTGTAGTAGTACCTCTAGACTTTCTGTATGGTCGGTACAGTGTTCTCCGTTTGGCTTTTTAAGCAGACCAATTCCGTTTGAGTGGTTTTTTGAAAGAACTTTTTGGAGACGTTGAACTGGGGCTAATTCGTCAATCCCCTCGCAGAATTGTCTCCATGATTTCCTTTTTGATTTTCTTAATTCACGGTTGTACTTGTCTAGGGATGTTCTATAGTCTGCCCAGTTGCCGTTAGTTTTTGCCTTGTTGAACAATTTTCTGGCATCTTGTTTCAAACGTCTCAGCTGCCCGTTCCACCAAGGCACATCCCTGTGGACTGCCTTCTGTTTTACGGGACAACTGTTCTCATAGGAATCTTTTATCGCATTTGTTAGATTGTCAGATGATGCCTCTAGCTCTTCTATTGTAGTTATGTCAGAAGGGAGTTCATCTAGACTCAGGCACAGACTCTCCACAAAGGATACCCAGTTGGTGAGTTTTGGGATTCTTGTCTGTACTGAGTGGTTTATAACTGCCTCTAGGTCGAACCTTATTGCTTGATGGTCCGACAGGGAGGGTTCATTTCACACAAGCCAGTTGGTTATTGTGTTAGATGTAAATGTGTCAGAGAGAGTCACGTCTAAGACCTCTTGTCTGACGGCGTTAATAAAAGTGGGTTTGTTACCTTTGTTGATAATGTCTACGTTGTTAGAGTTCAAATATTCAAAAAGGTACTCACCCCTTGCGTTTGTATCGATGCTTCCCCATCCTACCTGGTGATGGGCGTTGGCGTCCGCCCCGATAATGTAGTGTCTGTTTCTCGCTCTGCACCACGTAATGAGTCGTTGGACGATCTCTGGTGGTGCTGAGTTATCATCACCTGGAAAGTAGGCTGAGGCTATGAGAATATGCCTTGAGCCCCCCTCCGTTGGCACTTCTACTAAAGCAGCTGCCAAGTCTTGTGTGATGAACTCTGGAACAGGTAAAAATTTTAAATTTTTGTCAAGCAGCAATGCTGCTCTTGGTCTTTCGTGGTTAATGTTGTAGATTAACTTACATGATTTGATATTTAGGCCTTTTATAGAGCCTCCATTGACCCAGGCCTCTTGAAGTAGCCCTACGTTGATTTTTTGTCCAAACATTCTTCTTCTAAGCTCACTAGTGGCAGCTTTTGAGTGTTGAAGATTTATTTGGATGCATTTGATGCATGGTGAGTTGCTTCTCTTTGGTTGCTTGGAGGGAGCCATTAGAGTTGCACTCACTTTTCGCACTCCACCTGGGCACTTTCGTCTTTATGACTCATTGAGTCTTTAGACATTCCTGCCCTTGGTTCGGCGCCGCTTTTCTTTGGGGAGCTTGGTTGCTCCACAGCTGTTGTGCTCCGGCTGCTTTGCGGTTTTATAGTCGTATGACCGAACTTGTAACTTACCGCGTAGCCTCCGGATTTGAGTTTTTCTGCGGATGCACTGTCCACAGAAAGGGTTAGTGTGACCAGATGGCCCTCGGCGTTGCGTCGGATGACTCGCCAATTTTTGACGTTTAGGCCCTCATTTTGGCCTTGAACGAGATTGAGGATTTTCTCCGTGGAGTAATCCATGCTGCTTGGGAATCGAGCAACCAGGACGTCAGAGTGAGGAATGTCAGATTCCTCTACCATCCTTAGCGAAGCTTCCTCCCAAGGCTTGATGGAGGCGACTGCAGTTTGCAGCCACTGCTTGGTGGCTATGTTTTCGCAAACTAGAGCGAGCCAGCCGGGTCTGTTGAGGGCGCTGAGAAACTTCGGTTTGACCGGGCAATCCGATGCTACCTCGTCCACGATCTTATCCATAATTGCCTCTGTGGTGGCTTGAATTTGCTCCACAGACAAAAGGCAATTGGGGAAGTCTGTAGGTAGTATTCCTACCTTTATGCCTCCAGCTATCTGGCTGAAGGTTGGTTTTGGAGCTCTGGAAGGCGGAGCACTGCTGCTCGTTTCCTTTTTTTGTGGGCGGGGCATTTCTGCCCGTATCCCTTGTCCTAGCTCTTTTTTTGGCTTGAGCCTCGGGGGTGTTTCCTTCTGACCGGGCTCTTTTTTCGCCCTTGTCAGAGGTTTTAGCCCTTTCTTTG
Organism: Ceutorhynchus assimilis; assembly: GCA_917834065.1. Taxonomy (NCBI): domain Eukaryota; kingdom Metazoa; phylum Arthropoda; class Insecta; order Coleoptera; family Curculionidae; genus Ceutorhynchus; species Ceutorhynchus assimilis. The sequence continues at coordinate 38,228,624 of OU892280.1, read as the reverse complement.
ATTGGCTCAAGGGCCTTTTTGCGGGCTTCGTCTGCACTCATCCCTTTTTTTTTGAGGAGTTTTATCCTCTTTCTGACAGCGCCACTCAGCCTGATCCTCACGTCGCCCTTCAGTCGTAGGGCACTCAGATCTTTGCCGAGTTCTTCGTCTGAACGTAGAAGTTCTTCTTCTACGTCAGTGGGGCTTTCACAGTCCCCTACTTCCATGTTTTCGGATGTGCTTGAGGCGCTATCATCCTTCGCCATGATTGTTTGATTTTGTGTGTCCATGTTAGGTCCCACGAGTAGCTAGGGAAATAAACCATACGGCCGAGGCAGAGCCCCGCTTGCCCCGGTCGGGCTAGTTAAGCCATGGGGTCGCCACATCCCTGGAGTTCGCATAGATCGATTAGGCTCTCCCCTAACCACGCAGTCCTTGGCCTATGCTGTTCCACCGTGACTTGGAGGGATTTTTATTGTGGTTCGCCTTCCACTTGGCCGACCAGTTAAGGTAGGCCCTCACGCTCTAAGATACTTCCTCATCAACCACCGATCTTAGAGCGCGAGATATACCGGGCAGGTTTCCACGGAGGGCAGTCGACTCGGTCCCATCCGGAAACAGGGCCGCGAGACCCAGATTGTGGGCTGAGGCCGAGTCGAGTGTCCTCCTCCAAGCTGTTTGTCTAGAGGACACCCAGCATACCCAGGATGCTGTGTGTCTGCTTTCCCGGTATGGCGAGCCACCCTTGGTCACGACCAAACGACTCCACATCTCTGCAGCGACGTACGGCCGCTGAGCCTCTCCACCAACGACAAGGTCTCGTGGCTCCCCGGAGAAGATTTTTTTGCTTTGTCTAATCAATTTATCATTTGTTATGATATACATCATCTTACCGTTGTCGATATGCACATTTTATCGTGTGTCATGCATAGGATTGCATTGACATAATATTATAACGTAGTCTTATCGATTTATCCTTGTCATTGATAAATAATGTCAAAAGTTATCTTTTACTTTTATCGTAAGTATACATCATGATTTACCGTACCGTTGTCGATTTGGACATTGTTTGCGTGTGTCATGTCTAGGATTGCCTTGACACATCTTTTACCGTTGTCTTATCGATGTATCTTATTCATTGATGTATATATTGTTAAAAAGTTATCTCTGTATCTTGGTTGATATGGAAATTTTGATATATACCTTGTCAGTGTCATTGATTCATCCCTTAGCTTTACTATCTTTGCTCACACTTACCGTTATTAACTTCTGTTTTTTTTTTTTTTTAACATTACCGTGGCTCACAAGGACTTATCTCTGGAGTCAGTTCTTGTTTCCCTCACAGTACCGTACTGATTTCAATAAGTTTCTTCGACTCAGCTCATGTACCAATTTCGTTACCTTAGGGTTAAATTTCTCTCTGATAGTTTACTGGAGTTGCCATATCTTATTTTTTGAATTAGGTACCTATTCTAATTATCGCTTATCGTTGATAATACTAGCTACCTAATACCTTATGCCGCTGTTCATGATCTCGCCAGCCATTATCGTCATAATTTTTGTTCGGAATTTTTCCCTGTACCTTTATTTACTACTTTTCTTTACCTACAGCTCTATCTTTCTCCATATCTTCATCTTTCTTTGCAAGTTCGGTCAAGTTTTTAGAGGACCTCACCAAATTATTACTTTTTCGCGATTGTTTTGATTGACCTACCAATAATGATTTTCTTAACCCGGCATCCGACAGGTGAAACTTTTTCCTTATTTCCGACATGTGGGGTGTATCAAACCCCATATTGAAAGCCTCCCTTAAATTTTTGTTTCTAAATTTATAGTACTAATTTTTATATTCTTAGGGATTTGAACATATTGAATATCGCCTTAGGAAAATAATTTCAAACAAACCTGAGTTTTGCAATTTTTTTTCTGTTTTTGAAGTTACAGTTGAAAATATAACTCTTCTAGCTAATAATTCATTATAATCAGTTTTAAAAATATAATATAAATATAAAACTATTGAAAACTAAAATAAATGTAATTCTTACATAATGTAACGATTTAAGCAGAAAAACACTACCTGTTTATTCAAAATAAACAATTTAGTCCTCTATGGAATTGGCGCTATGTGGGGTGTGACACACCCCAGAGCGCTTTAACTCAATGTTGCAACATCAATAACTACCTGCCACCTGAATTGATCAAACTACATGGGAAGGAGGGGTATAATTGAAAGCTACTGAAGCGCTTTTGCCAATAGTGGCAACATCTCAGTATTTGCGTAGAAGTTAATAGACTCTGGGGTTTGTCAAACCCCACGTATCGTACGCCGGGTTAAGGAGGAGTGATACACGTTAGATATCTGGCTAAAAATACTTGAAACCGCTTTCAATTCTTTTCTTTTCTTCCTTAACTATATGTCTGCCTTTTCTACGCACTTACCTTGCCTAGTTTTTAAGCTCATCTGAAAAAAATATACTACATATATATTTTTTTCTTTTTTTGAAGCAGGGCAGTGTAACATGCTAAATATGTAACTGTTTTTCTTTTTCCCATATAATATTTTATAAATTCCTACATTATCGCCTTGAATACTGACAGTCTGGTGACTGCCATTATCAAGGGAACTTAAAAGAAAAGTAAGTTTATGTCGAAAATAATATTAGCAATTATTAACCTCGAGGGCACACTTGTGTACGAGCGATTTTTTGAAAAATAAATGTGGCATGTGATTTAAAAGTTACTATCTCACATACTGATAACGGACAAGACTTTCTCATTTTAAATTTTTTGATTGTCACCATGTTCTGATATAATTCCAATCTCCATGACTCATTTCTGATTTTAGCCAACCCAAACCATTAAAAAACCGAAAATTGAAATTTTTTCAATATCAATTTAGCAGAACGCCATTACCCATCGCAAAGCGCTTATTTCCAGTGCTAAATGTTTCGGAAATTGTCCCGGAAATATTTCCCTAAATGTTCTGGACGAATCATTTGCCTTTTGTATTTGCGTGTTAAATCTTTTTCCATTCTTTCTTCAAAACGATAATCACAGAGAGAGGAAACAGTCAATCTTGGATTTTTAATTTTTTCCATTTAGCAAATCGAATGAGTTTTGAATTCAAATAGAAAGACTGGTACATTTGCAATTTAATTTTGGCAGCTGAATGTAGACCTAATTATCGATACAAATCTGATCCGCAATCGCATTCAATATTAATCATCCTAATTCGAGTATGTAGTTTAGTATTTAGGACAAGCGCTAGTAAATTACTCGTACACAGTACACAATATTAGAGCAAGGCCTCATTAATTATTAAAATGAAGCTGAATAAACCTGCAAATAGAAATATCAAATTTACTGATGAATATTTGATCAATTTCACCCATACACTATAACATTAGTTATTTTCTAAACTATAGGTACAACGAAAATTTTCAAAAAGAGACTGAAAAGAAAAAGATATTGCTCGAGAGAAAACACCTGTGGTATCCTTTTGTTATTTATTAGAGCTTTCTAACGACTCTATGTTGACAGCGCTATGATCTATGAAGAGATTCGAGCACAGAGGTAAGTTTGTAGTTTAGAATTCATAGGTTTATTTTTGGTATTAATGACTAGCTTGCCTGCTACAGGAAATTATTCTAAGACTCAAATATTTTAAAAGTTGGAAAAAAAGGGAACCAAAAATATGGCTAAGTTTCTCTTCGACATGTGGCTGAACACTCAAAATGGTGGCCAGACACAAGGAAATAAAACAACATCGTCTTTGAATAGACCATAAGAAATAAATTCATTGGTTAAGGTATCAGTATTCTGAAGGTGAAATATGAAGGTAAATTAAGGGAGATACTGGACTAGATGGACTTGCATAGTGGATTGCTTGCTACCGAGATATTTTATCAGGATCATTATTCCCAGTTCTCGAGAAGTTTTTTCTACTTTAGCCAACACCTGAGTTACGCATAAATTACAAACGTACCTATTCGCTACGCAGATAAAACGTCTTAGTGGGCGTTCACATTGACACCGCTCGAGCGGTGAGCGTTGCGAGATGCCGCTGTAGTGATGCCCAAAAATAATTTTAACATTATATTTCAAATGAACATGTTCACACTGGAGCGGCGCGTCCCGCGGTGTTAATATGTACATTTGAAATATAATGTTGAAATTATTTTTGGGCATCACTTCAGCGGCATCGCACAACGCTCACCGCTTGAGCGGTGTCAATGTGAACGCGCACTTAACCAATTAAATGTAGAAATATAAAAACAAATGGATTTTTTTTTTTTAAACTATCGCAACTAGCTTTTTTCAAAGTAATTTCTTCCAGGAAAAAGACTGTGATGTTTTGTGGGAGAGGGAACAAGGGAACATTTATCTTGGAAGTGTCATCGCAGACCAACTATAATTATTTAGGTCATGAGAGAAGAACTTGGAGCAAATATCGTATGAGCCAGCAAGCTCGCTGGGGTTAGCTTGGCGGAGAAATAAACACGTTGAGTACCAACAATGCTTTAACCAGTTCTTTACTGCTGTACCGCAGTGGATAACTTGCAAACGGATTGACATATTGATATGAAACTAAGACAGAAATGACTAATAGCCCAAGTAGCACAAATGTGCTTATAAGGATCATATACATTGCTATAAAACATCTTACTATATGACTGCGATATTTCTTAATTGGGTTGTAAACGCTTATATGACGTCTATAAGTATGAAAAAGGCCAAGGTTTATAAAATATTATTATTGTTTTAAAGTTGTTTTAGGATCGCGAATAGCATTTACAAAATATTATGAAGTGCTTTATAAATATTATTTGGAAATTTTGTAGCTGTAGTTGAAATTACTAATAAAACATTTATAAAATAATGTTTTATAGCATACTTAAAACAGTTTAATAAAAATATTTTATCGTATTTTCATAATGCCGAATACAAAACTGATTTTTAAATGGTTGTCCAACCTTCTCTGCTTTTATGAATTACGAATATGGCGACATGTTGCTAGGGATGCATGGGTAAATCAGGAAAAAATATATAGCCCACCTAAATACCGTTCAACCACTCAAATCTTACTGCGAAGCAAATTTTACTGATCAATTGGGGGTTATTTTTTGGAGACATTTTAACGCGCTTCAATTTTAACAAGGTTTTACAGTTACAAAAAATATTTAAATTTCACGAAAGTCTCCAATAATCATCCGTGAAGTTGGAAATCGACATTATGTCATGTCCCTATGTTATTGTGAACTGATTTTATTCTTTTAGTAACGATAATTTTCTAAATATTATTATTTTATTTAATTTATTTTGGATACGACAAAATGGCCGACATAGGACCAAGTGAAATTAAACGTGAAAACGTGGCGTCGACTAATATATCATTTGTATCGCCAAGAAAATGTTTAAAACCCTTAATCACCTAGCGTTACATATATGTAACGGAGATTTCTTTCACCCCCATCCTTAATAAACCGAAAACTATCACTCGAAGTCAATAGATGGCGTTAGAAATATATTATAACGTTGTTTGCCTACGTGACATTTGCATGATTCAGCAGTTCAACTGATTTTGTGGACGAAACAGGTGGATTTTTAGTGACGTGTTTTAATTTTTCATAAAAAATGGAGCCTCAGTTCGAGTAAGTATTCCCTTTCCTATAATATTTTTTGAAATTATCTAAACTATACGCATTATGCTTCTGAAAATGTCTGATTTTTAGCCCAGATATTGAGTTTTGTAAAAGGTATCACATTATTTTAGCTATTTGTTATACATTTTATGTGTTACTTATATGTAACACTAGGATGATATGGGTGCATAATTTTGAAAAATCCGTTATGGGTTTAGTTGCAAGTTTTGTTATGAGCTTTCTGTTTATTCACATATTTCATAATAAAATCTGGACTAATAATAATATATTCATTTCAGGCGAGGGTTTTCCCTTCAAGAAGCGTTAGAAATTGCCTATGCTGATGACGAATTAGATATTGACGCAATTTATACCGAACCGCCTGAAGTCAGTGCCTTGACAGACGAAGACTCAGGTGACGACGAAGGCAATGATCTAGACCATTTATCTGGACGTCTCCTTCGTACTTCAGTTGAGATTCGGCAGCGAAATAATGACGAAACAATTAGCCAACATAAAGATTACATTCCAGTCCCCGAGCTACCTAATGAAAAGCAAACGAAGTTCGTGTGGACACATGGAGATCTTATCGAGCAAAGTAGGGCGTTTCCCCCAGCAGATTATTCTCAGTATAGAGATTGTACGCCTACAGAAATGTTTGAATTATTTTGGAGCGATGCCATCATCAAACATATATTAGATGAAACTAAAAAGTATAGTCTTTTCAAAAATGCTGCAGATCCTAAGATCAAATTTGAGGAGATAAAGTGTGCACTAGCAATTCTAATTTTGAGTGGATATGATACCAAACCTTCAAGAAAGCATTATTGGGATTCAAAAGAAGACCTTGGCAATGAAATGATCAAAAATTCAATGCGAAAGAATAGATTTGAGCAGATATTGCAGTTTTTACATTTGGCAGATAATAACTATCCCGATCAGAATGATAAAGCATGGAAAGTTCGCCCGTTGATGGACAAACTGAAGAATTTGTTTTTAGAGCATTTTGTAGCCGAAGAAGAAATAAACTACGATGAAACAATGGTGAAATATTTTGGCCGTCATAGCTTTAAGCAATTCATTAGAGGAAAGCCTATCCGCTTCGGCTAAAAAATGTGGTCACTCAATACCAAGGGAGGATATTTGATAAACTTCGATCTATACCAAGGCAAGAATCCCAGAAGTCGTGAAATCGATGAAATGCTGTATGGAAAATCAACTGCCCCAATGGTTACGATGTTGAGGGAACTTCCCGAAGGTAAACAAAGTCTGCCATACAAATTATACAGGGTGGCCAATTGAAAACGAAACAGAGGTGATTTCGGGCTCCCCAAGACATTTAAGAAAAAACCCTCGTACCCGTCGATTTTTGATTTAAGGGGGAACCATTTTTTTGGTGTTTTCACCCCCTGGGGGGCAAAGCCCTAGCGGGGGTGACAAGGGCCCCAAACATTTTAAATGGAATGAGGGGTCGAGTGATACCTTATTTTGAAGCTATTTTTATGTAGATTATAACCCCCGAGTCTCACATCGCTACTATCTACCTAGCCATTACAGGGGCTAATTAAAGTTACAAAAACATGTTGGAATATTTTTATTTAAAAAAATGCTTTAAAAACAAAATCAATCAAGTAAATGCTGAAAATGACCTCAGAAGAAAAAATCTAACGGGCTTAAATCTGGAGAACGCTGGGGCCACTCAATATTGACGAGCCACTGCAGCATAGTGGGATGAGGCACAATCTTGTTGGAATATTAGTGTATGCATCTGTTATCATTCTCTAGTATCTCCACCAATTCTGGATGATTCGCAACTTCTAACCACTCTAGGTACATTTCTCCTGTTAAATTTATAGGTAAAAAAGGGGCCTATTATACGGTTATCAAAAATGCTAGCCCAAACACTGAAATATACTACATCTCCAGAATGCCCTAGGACGTTATTTCGTACGTATTATACCTGGAAATATTGTATGTATACCTGGAAATATTGTATTAAATAAATATTGTATTGAATATAAAAAAATTGTATTAAATAATGGAGTATAATTAAATGGTATTTTAGTTGATGTGCTACTAACCCCTTTTTTCGTTTTATTTCCTCCTCCCTCACCATTGAAAAACTCATAACCCATTTTTTTTTTTTTCAAGAAATTGAGCAGCAGTTTGTATATTTCTCTGATGAATGCTCCTTTTTTCTTGAACGGTACGGTAATCCGTCTCAACTGCCGCTATTGGGCTAATTCAAATCCCAGAAAACATATTTCGTGAGGTACACACGCAACATTCCGAAAAATTGAGTGTTTAGGCTAGCATTTTTGGTAACCGTATAATAGACCCCTTCTTTACCTATAAATTTAACAGGAGCAATGTACCTAGAGTGATAAGAAGATGCGATTCATCCAGAATTGGTGGAGATACTAGAGAATGATAACGGATACATGGAAAACCGTCTAATATTCCAACAAAATGGTGCGCCACCCCACTATGCTGCAGTGATTCGTCAATATTTGGACCCAAGGTTTCCAGGACAATGGATTCGAAGGAGAGGCCCCCGCGTTCTCTAGATTTAAGCCCGTTAGATTTTTTCTTCTGATTTCATTTTCAGCATTTACTTGATTGATTTTGTTTTTAAAGCATTTTTTTAAATAAAAATATTCTAACATGTTTTTGTAACTTTATTTAGCCCCTGTAATGGCTAGGTAGATAGTAGCGATGTAAGACTCGGGGGTTATAATCTACATAAAAATAGCTTCAAAATAAGGTATCACTCGACCCCTCATTCCATTTAAAATTTTGGGGGCCCTTGTCACCCCCGCTAGGGCTTTGCCCCCCAGGGGGTGAAACCACCAGAAAAATGGTTCCCCCTTAAATCAAAAATCGACGGGTACGAGGGTTTTTTCTTAAATGTCTTGGGGAGCCCAAAATCACCTCTGTTTCGTTTTCAATTGGCCACCCTGTATAAAGATAATTTATTCACAAGTCCAACCTTACTTCGTCATATGAAAAAAATTGGTATAGGATGTTCTGGTACGATGAGGGATAACCGCTTGCCTAAAGGCATTCCGTTGCCTAACAAAAATGACTTGAAAAAACGACCTAGAGGTGAGCATTTCAATATTTTGGATCGTGAAAATGGAATAGTTTTTATTCGCTGGATAGATAATAATATAGTCACGGTAGCTTCAACGTGCTTTGGAGTTGAACCAATCTCCCACGTGAAACGTTACTCGCAGAGTGAGAAAAAAGAATCATCCAAGTCCCTCGTCCTTATGTTGTAGGCAAATATAATAACTCTATGGGAGGCACAGATTTGATGGATCATAATGTGACCAGATACCGAGTTGCTATTCGGTCCAAAAAATGGTGGTGGTGCCTCTTCACTTGGATGCTTGATGTGAGTATCCACAATGCCTGGTACCTTTATAATAAAGGTAATAATCCCATGAAACAGTTGGATTTTCGCAGAACTATTGTGTTTACATACCTTTCAAGATATGGTGTGAAAGCTAAAGGTCCAGGAAGACCTTCATCCCTCTTCAGAAATTGTGAAGATGTTAGATATGACCGTATCGACCACCTTTTGACGTACATTCCAAATAATAAGAGACGATGCAGACTCGAGAATTGCAACTCTAGTGTACGCACCATGTGTTCAAAGTGTGATGTTGGCCTATGCATGGATTGTAATGTGGTGTTTCATCAGAAGTAACATTGACATTTAGTTTAATTTGAATTCCATTTTACTTTTATCCATTTGTAGTTGTACAAGGTTTGTTTAATTTTGCTAACACTTGTTCCTAGTGTTACATACCGGGTGTTTTTCAAAACCCGCTCACCCCTATAATTTTTTTATTTTTCCAGATAAACAAATGAAATTTGGTGTGTTTATTTATGACCCGGATGTGCATTATTTGACGTATTTAATTTTTTACTATCACTTCCGGTTTGACCGGAAGTGACCCTAACTTTCTTATTTTAAATGAGACGCTAGGTATATTTTTCCTCATTTTAATAGAAAACTACATTACGAGTATAATGACACCTCATTTGTCACTTTTTGACATTTCATCACCAAATTATTTAAATTTTTACTTTTAAATCTAGAGCTCCATGAATAAGTCAAAATGCTTAATTTTGCTCCTAGGAACATGGGAAAATTTGTTTTGATCTTATTTTGTATTTTATATCCTCTACAGACTCATTTAAAGATAGTAGAAGCGCATTTTTAGAATTATATCAGTTTTTTCAAATGGAAAGGGTATGGCTCATGAGCATGTTCCAAAACAGCGTTTTCTAACGAGCAATTCAGTACCACACAATCGCTAGTTCATCACTCAAATTAAGAATTTTTCTAGCATTCTAAATATTTTTGGAAAATTTTAGTTCAATATTTGAATAAACTAGCGATTGTGTGGTACTGAATTGTTTGTTAGAAAATGCTCTCTCGAAATATGCTAATGAGCCATACCCTTTCCATTTGAAAAAATTGATATAATTCCAAAAATGCGCTGCTACTAACTTTAAATGAGCCTTTAGAAGATATAAAATTCTAAATAAGCTCAAAACAAATTTTCCCATGTTTCTAGGAGTAAAATTAAGCATTTTAACTTATTCATGGCGCTCTAGATTAAAAAGTAAAAATTTAAATAATTTAGAGGTGAAATGTCAAAAAGTGACAAATGAGGTGTCATTGTACTCGTAATGTAGTTTTATATTGAAATGAGGAAAAATTTACCTGGCGTCTCATTTAAAATAAGGAAGTTAGGGTCACTTCCGGTCAAACCGGAAGTGATAGTAAAAAATTGAATACGTCAAATAATGCACATCCGGGTCATAAATAAACACACCAAATTTCATTTGTTTATTTGAAAAAATAAAAAAGTTATAGGGGTGAGCGGGTTTTGAAAAACACCCGGTATATGTAACGTATCTTATTTTTGGAAGTAAAATCAATTTTGGAAAATTATTGGTGGTTTTTGTTTCAAATGGCCTGTCTAACAATAGATATAACATAAAAAATTACTATTTTGAAAAAAATCGAAATTCAGGTTATTAAGGGTTAATAAACAAATTTGATATTTATAAAACATATTTAATTTATAACGTGTTTTATAATGCAGTTCCATAAAACATTTGTATTTTATTATCTAAAATGACATAGCGAAAAACTATTATAATATTCCAGACATTGCAATGTTGCCATGTCAAGAACAAACGTGTACCTTTACATATTTTCAATTTTGTATGGATGAAAATCAAAAGTTACTAGTATATTTCGAACTTCATTCATTAAAAATCATACTTAAAACTCGTGGCCGACAGAAATGAATCAAAAAAGTTGGAATTTAAAATTGGAAGAAAATAGTCATAGAGTTTTTGGCCACACCGTAACAATTCCAACAAGTTTTTAATTGAATTATATTAAATAGGTAGGTATAGATTATACCTCTCTAGGGTTACAGTACCTACCTAATATAGACAGTAACTTGTAACGGTTCATGTGTTAGCGTATTTGTCTAGGGCATTGGATCATAATCAACCCTTAATAATTTTTATTGAATTTCAAATAAATATTCGGGATACTTGAAGATAATATATTCAGTTTGACACGTCGCATCGCCAGTTCTGAATCATGTATATTTGTTTTCAGATCATGGTGCTAGGTGGCGTGGGTGTCGGTATATCTGAAGAAATTGTGATAATAATAAAACCCTTATAAAATACTATTGTTATATAGCCTTCAGAAAAATTGCTTAAATAACAATATTATTATAAAGTTTATCCGACTGTATCAGTTTTACGATACTTTTATCGTAGAATACATTTATAAGAAAATTAGAAATTGGACACCTTATTACTATTCTATGTTATGTTACGTTATTATAAGCTAAACGCCCCGCCCTTAATACAGATATATGTTGCTTAAATGACACCAAATCAGATCTTTCGAAATTAGCCTGTACCTCTTTCCTGAAATTGCCACTTCTTCTTAATATTATCCAGCAAGAAATGCTTGACATATTGATAATTAGCAATAGGTACCTATATCAGTTATCACTGGAATTAAAACTAGAATTGTCAAGATTTTTCTGCAGCGGAGGTAGATAAACTAAATTTTAGGTTAGTGCTATAACATTTTTATAAGATTACCCTAATAATAATTTTGTATTTTGTGAGACACTTCTGTTATTTAACCCTTTTTTAAGTGCTTTATTCAATTTTGTTCCACAACAATTATGAAATAGTTTTATAAGAGTATTGAACGGAACTAAATTATTGCTAAGAATGAATTGTTTTATAAATTATTCTCCATAAATACTATAAAATCTTATGATAAAGCCGTAATAAAACAAAATGCATACTTTTATAAGTGATATATATCTGTTTGTGAATATTGCTATAAAGCAACTACAAAATATATCTATCTCAAACAAAAACAGTTTTATAAGTCTTGTCATATAAATATTTATGAGCAAGTTAATTACCAAACTTATAAAATTGTTATTTAAATTAATCTTGAAAATATCTATATAGCAAAATAACAAAATAAATTTGTTTTCATGATACATTTGTATTTATTGAGTCTCTAAAAAATCAGTTTTGTTACTTCAAATGCTCTAACAAATCGGATATAAAGCACTTCAGTCTAATAACAATATTTCTGTGCTACTTGGGAGGAGTTCTTAATATGACTTTGACAGCTCTGACCTTGAGCCACTATAGTGGCCACTGGTCTATTTTGAAAAAATATAAGACTGATGTACCAATGGCCACTATAATGGCCATGAATAAACTAAGACTTTTTGAAAGAAAATATATTTTTAAGGAAATACAAAGAAAACTTTGAAGAAAAATCATATTTTTAGCTTTATTTCGTGTGCCATATCTTAAAACACGGATGAATGCATAAACCTGGACTTCCATCGCACTTTGCGCATTAGTATCTGCTGCTTTTTCTTATGTTATTTCTGGAACCTTGTGCGCACCTCAAGTGGCACCGTTTGGAGGGCGTTGAATTTTGTGTTTTTTTCGGAATTGGTTCTAACGTTGTTCTAGGCAATGAAACGAATTCGGATCAGGGGTCGTATTTTCGAAACCATTCGAATGCTGTTCGTATACGAAATAAGGCAAAATTCGCATGCAAATTGAGGTTCCGTATTTTCGAATCACTTTCGAACGGTCCGTACACGATTTGGTTCGTGTACGTTTACTCGAGTGGGTCTCCACCAGTCGAATGCCACATTTCGCATGCGATTCTACTTGATTCTGCGCATTGTTTGGAATTTTGAAGTGCTAATTATACGTTATATCTGTTGTTTATGTACCTACCTAAAAACGTTGTGTAAATCGAAAATTGTGTTCTATGTTCGTTCTCCTTTTGACTTTTCATTCTTTTCCAAATAATTTGCGGATTAAATTGTCCTGCTTTATTAAAAGACAGTTTTTGGAATGGCTGGCTTGGATTATTTACCTAATCGAATAAAGAAATGTTATTGATGCCCTCGAAGAACTTTGATTGATGTGCTTACTTGGCGCCAATGTTTCCAATTTTTTTTAGCTCCTGAAAGCTGAATTTTCCTGATTTTCAGTTCTAGATGCTCCTCCATGAAGCTAATCAAATCTTTCTTTTGTTCAGCAGACACAAACCCTCCAAAAACCATGATTGTTATTCAACGTTATAGAAAACAAAGACGTTCAAGGAAATCCCAACGATTAGGTGCACAAAATTTATTTCAGCAAAATTTATACCAACAGAATAGACTAAATTAATAATACTTGATAAACTCAATGGATAAACTCAATAAACAGCCACAAAATACAAAAAAGAATTAGCCTATCCAAAACACATAACTTTGATAAGCAAAAAATGGCCGGCAGGAGGAACACGAACTACTATTCACATACACTATTTAAATACTTCTAGTTGGGGAGCTGGCGTCAAAAACATGCAAGAGTTTTCGCAAGGCGGATATTTTCAAAATAGGTCGTACTTTAGTGCTAGAATGCTAGTGTACAGTCAGCAGTCACAGTTCCGGGACAGCTGGCTCTGGGACGCGGGCAAAATTGTAATTTTAAGAAGCATCTAAACTGTTTTCTCAAAGCTTAAAATTTATAGAAATTTTGCACATTATCCTCAAAGTTCTTATTTTATGGCATTTTCTTCAAATATATTTGTCAAATACCTGCGAAAATATATTTTGACAGGACACCGAAGAAAATGCCATAAAATAAGAACTTTGAGGACGTCTGACCCCCTTTTTGCAACGAACTAGACGTCTGACGATTTACATACGTTATCTGTGACCTTCAAACAGATAATGTGCAAAATTTCTATAAATTTTGAGCTTTGAGAAAACAGTTTAGATGCTTCTTAAAATTACAACTTTGCCCGCGTCCCAGAGCCAGCTGTCCCGGAACTGTGAGTGCTGACTGTACACTAGCATTCTAGCACTAAAGTACGACCTATTTTGAAAATATCCGCCTTGCGAAAACTCTTGCATGTTTTTGGCGCCACCTCCTGGACTATTATATTTCCAACATAAATACAACAGTTTTAAATATAACAACGTAGATAATTCACAATTAGCACTATTTAAAACTCATAACACCATTTAATAACACCTAAATAAAGGGTTTGTGTGCCTCTTGGCAGACATTTTCATTTAAGTTTGACAGCATCTTGGATAGTCTATGGGTTAACAGCAAAAGTAGGGTGTGTTATGGTATTTTTAAAAAGCCAAATGTCAAAAACTACCTCTTCGTTTTTGTATTCGTCGAAATGGCCATTACCCAATACTCGAATTTGCGACGTTGCTAACGCAAATGATACTCGTATACGATATCATTTTCGAAGGGCCTTCAAAAATACGCATTTTAGTTCGTGCACGACTTTTTTCATTCGAAATAGATCGCATGCGAAAAAATTCGCATGGTTTCGAAAATACGACCCCAGGATGCATTGCAGTTTTTTCAGTTTTTCCGTATTTCTATTTACTTCAAATATTTTGATAATCCCTCGGATAATCCATTTCTCTGAAGGTTTGTGAAGCAGTTTGCGACTCAAGAATGCATAGAAGCAGCTTAAATCGAACAAGACACATTATTCAGCACTAGTGAATATAAACGACTATAATGCAGGTACTACATGGCCAGTATAGTGGCCATGGTGGGTGGGGGCATTTTTCCAACCCTCTCTGTGTACCACACAACTAAATAAAACCTTCTATTTTGTACCGCGGCAATTCAATACTCGTTTAAAATACTTCAAAAAACCGGCCACTATTGTGGCCGCGGTACATTTTTACAACATTTCGTGGCCATTATAGTGGCCAGTCGTATTCAACGTGTTAATATGACAAAACCCAGCCATAACCCTTCAGAAGCTGATTATAGCAGTTGAAAAAGAATGGGACATTATTCCAGAAGAAAACATGGACCTATTAATTCTTTCAATGTCACAGCCTTTCACCAATCTAAAAGTCCAATATTTGTAATTGAAGAATAGTAGGTTCACATTGACATCCAACGCATAATAGGTTTATGAAAATTACCCTATATTCTACCCGCATGTTGAGACTGCGATTAATTGTAAAGAGGCTTTTCTATCAATCTCTAATTTCAAAAATACTCAAACATTAGCATGTGTTCGATGAAAAGTCATCATTTGTTCCAATATACAAGAGACCCCCGCGTCTTAATTAGTGGTTTCGAGTCCATTATTCACGAGCGTCGGGACGCGGACCGGCGTCGCTTTATCCACCGGCCCCTGTCGATTCTGGGTGAGATATTTATGGCCAAAGTCTGCTTTTGTACGGGGCCGGACACTTTACTGATAAATAGTCTGTCTGGTCCTAGGTCTACATTATTTCAAATGTCGGTGCAGCGCTGGGACCGTTTGATTTGTTTCCTCGGTATATTATTTGGCTTTTCGAGGCCGGAAGGCTTTTTTCAGGGGACATTGCCAAGCTTGCCGCAAAAAAATCCGTTGTTGGCGTTTTGGAGTTATTTATTGAAGTTATGTGAAATGTGATCTTCATTGCCTATCTACTACTTCTTCTGAAAAAATTTTGCCAAGCTTGTCACTAGCTAAAAACTCGGGTTAGCATATATTTTTATTTTTACTGAAAAGCTCTATGGATTTCATGGCCACTTCTTTGAACCTTTTATCAGTTGTATAGAAAGTCATAAGGAAAACAGTCAAAAGTATACTAGGAAAAGGGTACAGGAATTCACAGGAACGTCTTTTTTCCATCCGTCACGAGTTTTCTGAGCATAAGGGCAAAAATTTATTTATGTTCTCTCCCACACACAAATTGCAAGCCACTATATTTTCTAAATACAGATCCATGCAGAGAACGATAAGTTGTGTCGTAACTTCAGCAAGCAGTCTTCCATTACTACCTGATTCATGCATATGGAAAAATATAATGTCTGTAATTTATACACTCTATCAAATTTTTATAGAATATAATGTTTAGCTTAGGGAAAAAATAGTCAATCTTGTTTTGACGGATTCCTAATTAAATATGTGGACAATTACCGCCGTCTCTGCGATCAAAAACCGTATTCAGGGCTCACCCTAAATTGATTTTGACTAATCGAGGGTTCCGAAACAAAAGAATATTCATTGGACATTAACTTCAAAAAGTACGGTCGAGCCAGGCACTCATTATAAAGTCATCGGCTCTGCGTTTGGTTCACTAATTCGTTTTGTTCAGAGGGAAGCAAACATGGGCTGAGCTAATTTGAAACGTCAACGTTTTACTATCGCCAGAGATTTTTTCATTCGAGGAGTAAATGAAGGAAAAATTGATAATTTCGTTTCAAAGCTTAAGCTTTTTTATTAGCATTTCGTTCATAAATTTTTTCAAGATAGGTACTGAAACACTTTTGAAGATGTCACTGTAAATAATTAACCCAGTAGTATTTGAAGTATTTTTTCATCTTCCTTCTGACTTTATCGAGGACTTTTTCCATGCTTGAGGCTTTACCACTCTTCGTATTTCCTATTACTGTCAAGATTTTTCATTGTTATATTGCCTTCCATCTTTTATCTGTGTACTTCTATGTCCATCGTGTCTTTTTTTTGTCCTAGCTCAGAAAAAATATATTTCACCCATCTTTTTATATAACTTCTATTATTTCTCTAACCTTGTCTCTGATAGATGATTGGTATCTTTAACAAGGCTTGAATAAAGTTCCTTAAATAACCCAAATATAAAATTAAAAATAATTTCTCACAAATATAATAAAGAACAGGAAGCTTAATAAAATTTCCACGGATTTAATCGTAAACATTTTCCATAACGCTGACAGACATAAAGCCCGGATGAGTTTTCCCACCGTGGAAACAACTTTTCAAGGATAATAACTTTTCCGCCGTTCGTTGTAAAGATTTTAAAGTTTTTGATATCGCACGGCATCAGACTAAATGCGAAAGCGCTGTATAGAAGATCCTGGGCTTCGAAGTAAATAAATTAGGGAAAAGTCATTTATTATCTATTCTATTCTCTTTAAGAGTTAGATCCGTGGCTACAGGACGAAGATGGATGTTTAAATTGGTAGTTTTATAATGTAGGTATTTGGAGTTACTCGTCGAGAAAAAAAACTGAACTGGAAAAAGATAGTAAGAGCAATGAGAAAACACCCAGACATACTTCAGGCGGAAATAAATGCTATAAGTAGATGTGCCGAGTTCAATCTTGAGAGAAACTACAAAAAGAGAGAGATTGTCATATTCTCAGATAATCAAGCAGCCATTGAAGCGCTGAGATCACCAATAATCAGCTCTAGAATGGTTTGGGAATGCCTGGATAAGTTAGACAAACTGGGGCAAAAATAGGAAACTATCCCAGTGGATACCGGGACAGGCAGGAATCCGAACCGATGAGAAAGCGGACCTATTGGCGAAATTGGGTGCACAAACTCCACTCTCAGGAGCAAAGTCTTTCCGTGGTATAGGGACGCAGACTTATAAGGAAGTCTTTAGAAACAAAGAGCGGATCAAATGGATCAGCTTCTGGGAACAACTTCCAGGGTTGAAAGGCAATCAAAGATGTTTCTCACACCACACCAGCTCAACAAAGAAGATCAATAGACCTTATATCACTAAGTAAAACAATCTTCGAATCCTCACTGGATTCCTTAAATGCTAGTGCCGGTCAATAGAGAATTAAAATCGAAGACGAGGACAACTGTCGATTCTGTGAGGAATCGGAGGAAACTCCAGAACACCTTCTCATGCAGTGCGTGGCGATCGTTGAACATACGAATGGCCTGCTTCGGATCCTGCATGGTTGGAAGGGAAGAAATTCCGTCCATAGAACCATCGAGCCTATTTGCTTTCATAGAAGCTTTAAAGCTGGATGAGGTGCTTTGAGTCCAACTGAAGCACTGAACTGAACTGAAGCAACTGAAGCACTCATAAGGGGGACACAATAGATCTATGCAGGTCGCAGTCTAACAATACCCTCAATTTATCTATTTATTATTACCTTGTAGGAGGTATCTAAATATGTGAAAATATATAGGGTATGTTCTCTAAAAAAATATATCATCAAAAAAGTGAGACGACATACACTATACACTTTTTTGGGATACCCTCTATAATCAAAACCATGTGGATGCAGGACCATCATCAGAAATTTCCGATAAATATCCATCTATTATTTGCTAGATTATTCCATCAAGGTTGAATTTCATTTTCGAGAATTCCAGACATCCGGTGTACAGGGGTCGAACAATAAGTACAGCGTGAGCATCCGACACGATCGGTCATGTGACAATTTCGATGCACAGTTTTCTCAGATCCGCAGCAATTTTGTCCCGCCATCTCGGTCTGGGTCTTCCAAGTGGCCTTTTTCCCTCTGGAGCTTTCAGCCATACCAGCCTTATTAGCCTTTCTGCGGGTTGCCTACCGACGTGTCCTGCCAATCTAACCCGTTGATCCTTTATTATGTTGCACATATCTGGTTCAACGTATAGGTCTCTCAGTTCTGCATTCGTCTTACCTCCGTATTGAAGCGTCTATGGGTCCTTTGTCGAGCCGTATATTTTCCTAAGTATTCACTCTCCAAATCCATTTCGTACCGTTAGCGTCCGCGATTCGCAGCCGTACCGTAATGAGAGTTTTATATATTTGTATATGATTTTGGATCTTCTAGTAATTCTTTGGATCCAAATATTTTCTTAAGGGCATAGACGCAGTTTTTGGCGGTTTCTAGTCGGTTCTTCATTTCCTCGCTGATGTCATTTTCGGCTGTGATGATCTTTGTTGATCTTTAGACCCATTTTAGATGCCTCTTACTCCAATTTGATAAATGATTCTTTGCTATTTATTACACTAGTTTCCACCACGTCAATATCGTCCGCATAGTTACGAACCCTTCGTTTGAAAAAGCTCTGTTTCGAGTTGGAGTCCCTTACAACCTGTACAACTGTGTTAAAATCTATTCTCACAGCAATCAGAAACCAGTAAGGAGTTTAATTCGTTGAAAACAGTCTGAAAGCTCGTTTCAACCAATGAAATTCGCTCTGACTGGTTTGTGATTGTTGTGAGAACAGATCTTAAGGCAATATTGAAAAAAGTCGGGGATAGCGCGCCACCCTGCTTCAATCCCGTATTTATGCCTTGAATACGTCAGACATATTACTCCCAACTTTCACTTTGCATCTGGAACTTACTACACAAACTCTTGTTAGTTTTATTATCTAACATCCTGAATTCTGCCATTGTCTCCCAGATCTTAACTCTTTTCACACTATCGTAGTTGAATTGAAGCGTTTTTCTAGTAGCTGTCTAATTGTGAACAGTTTGTCGGTTGATTTTCTTTGGTGTCCTGTCAAAATATATTTTTGCAGGTATTTGACAAATATATTTGAAGAAAATGCCATAAAATAAAAACTTTGAGGACGTCTGACCCCCTTTTTGCAACGAACTAGACGTCTGACGATTTACATACGTTATCTGTGACCTTCAAACAGATAATGTGCAAAATTTCTATAAATTTTGAGCTTTGAGAAAACAGTTTAGATACTTCTTAAAATTACAACTTTGCCCGCGTCCCAGAGCCAGCTGTCCCGGAACTGTGAGTGCTGACTGTACACTAGCATTCTAACACTTAAGTACGACCTATTTTGAAAATATCCGCCTTGCGAAAACTCTTGCATGTTTTTGACGCCAGCTCCCCAACTAGTATAAAGTAAAAGTAAAACTCGAAATAATTTGGAAGTGTAGTTTATTTTGACTGATATGAAAAAGTTATGTTCCAAAGCGACTGTTACGACCTAACTTTTCGCTATCGATGTTATAATGCGACTCCTTAATTCTAATTCTAAAACCTAAAAGTAACCTAAAGGGCAAGGGCAATTCTCACCATCTGAAATAATAAAATGTAGGAAAAAGTACTGTGTCTTTGGCAGCAAGAACACATGGGTTATATTTATTTATATGTTACAATAATTTGGGTTTCTGCAATAGAGGTACCGAATACCGGGTACCAAAGACTCGTCTCGTCTCGAGTGGTCTCGCCTGGGGGCGGATTACGAACTCTCGATTCGAACCGAAACCGCCATGGATTTCGAACGCATTCTTATGTATTCGCATGGAGTGCGTTCGAAATCCATGGCGGTTTCGGTTCGAATCGAGAGTTCGTAATCCGGCCCCTGGTCTCGACTTATACAGGGTGTCCGGAAAATAGCGTGAAAGCTCCTCACTACGTGGTGGAAAACCTTTCAAGGAACCCCAGAAAAATAATTTAAAAAATCTAGTGGCATTCTTAAGAAAGTTATTTGCATTTTAATATTTATTGAAATTGGTAACATTAAAAATATCCCGTTGACAATGTGTCAGAGAATTAAATTAACTACTTATGTGATTACCTGTAGAATTCGAAGGTGAATTTCCACATTTACTTCTTCATATTACCAAGAATAATGCTGGAGAAGGATTTTTTAAATTATTTTTCTAGGGTTTCTCGAAGGGTCTCCTACTACGTGGAGAGCTTTTACGCTATTTTTCGGACACCCTGTATTTATGGTTTTTATTTTTATATTATTATTTATATCCAAACTGCCACAGTGAAAAAGTAGTTATTTAAAGAGTAAAAAAACACAGTAAAGAGTAACCTTGAATCATGATATTTGAAAAAATATGAACGTCAATAAAAAAAAAAAAAATGTCGGACAAAACAGTTTTTGAAAAAAGAATCACCCTGTAATTTTTGTGTGAATTAATGGCATGCTTTCTACATACTTTATTTTCAGATCTAACTTCCAGTTTAGCCGAAAGTGCTTATGCTTTAATAGTACATTATGCACCTAGGGACTAAAGTGAAACACTTTAGTCCTGAGGTGTATACACTATTTCATGCACTTTACTTTGTTTTCCGGGGATTAAATAAAACAGGGAATAGAAGGGTACTTTTAATCCCCGGGAAATAAAGTAAAAATTTAATCCCCGGGAAATAAAGTAAAAATTTAATCCCCGGGAAATAAAGTGAAATTTAATCCCGGGGATTAAAAGACCCACTTTACTCCCTTAAAACAGGGATTAAAAGGGTACTTTTAATCCTTGAAGTGCATAAACATTTTTATATTCAAAGGTTTGCTATAGAAACGTGTGATCTACCTTCATTACCTACTAGATATTTACCTGCCCTTTAAATTACTATTTATCAAAATGAATGAACACATTTAAAACATTTTTGACATTATGATGCATTTGTAATAAAAAATAGCGTATGATATGCGTGTATAACAGGGCTTTTAAAAAGCCCTTGCGACTGCGACTTATAAAAGACTTCGCTGCGCGTCGTGTTTTGAAACATGTCGCGCGTGCTTAAAAGGCCCTCTTATACACTTATATCATAATATACTATTTTAAATTGATGTCTCTACTGGCTAAACCGAACGTGGAATCTGAAAATTAAGTAGGTAGGTACGTAGAAATCATCCCATTAATTGTTAGTAATAAAATTTACTGACTTCATATTCAAATAGCCCAGAATAGTTCAATAATGAAGCTATAAAAGAAAAATTTTACTTGTCATGTCGAGACTCGAGACTACACGAGACTCTCGCCGAGTCTGGTCTCGTCTCGTCGAGATCAAAAGTCAGTCTCATCTCGAAAAGTCGAGACGAGACGAGACAAGACGACACGAGACCAGTCTCGAGTCTCGTGGCATCACTAGTGATGAACATATGTAATTGTTATTAATTATAAATGATGAATTTACTGGTTCACAACAATCTTTTAACCTACTCCAAGCCTTTTCGCTAATTCGAACAAACATTGTAAAATAAATAATCTTTTCTGATAATTTTTAGGCTAAAAAGTTTGCGATCCATAAAGAGTTTGCTGTATTTTTCAATAAAACTTTACAGGAATATTCCTAAAAGGTACTCCGCTGCATTATTATTTATGAACCTCCCGCAAATGTATCTCTGCACATAACTAAAAATGTATGAAAGCTCACGTAGCCTCCCGGATATGATGGAGTGTTACCCATAAAAATTATAATAGTTTTTGCCGGTGGTGTTATTTTATTGTTGAACATGGCATAACAATAAAAAATATTTAAAAATCGTATTTTCCGAAACGTTTTTATATTGTTGTTGTTTGGTTTATCACTGGCGTTGATAATCCATTTTATTTTTTGTTTAAAATTGAATTTGAATGAGGCCATTTATTAAATAGAAAAATAAATAAATCCATTATATTATGCATATACCTGCTATCAAAAATTTGGATGTGTTTGAAATAAAAATGTATGGAAATTATTCCGTTAAAAATAAAATATAAGTTGATATTTGCTTTTTGTTTAGCTATGTATATTCAGTTTTCTGCTCAGATATAAATTGAACAACAAAATCTACTTTCAAAACCATTGAGTAACAGACTAATTTCAGCTTTTAAAATCCTATTCCATCTCCTTCCTGTAATTCTCAAAGTTTTACATGGAAACAGAAATTCCACGTAGCATTCATTTCCATTACAATTTCCTATTAGGGTCTATAAGCCTTACCTTCAGCTTTGCTTCAGCCAAAGCCTTGGCTAATATTCTAATATTCGGCAATTATCAGGAATTATGGCATTCCAATTGTATCTGGCTATATAGGAATGTTCTCTGGTTTCATGAATATTGATAAAGAGATTGTTACATGGGATTTTATAGTCAAAGTTATACCTACGATTTTATTGGATAATTTTTTAATTTAAAAATATTTTCGGTGAAAAAGAAAACAAATATACAGTGTGATTTATTAAGTGTGCAACATATGGGGATTTTTTTCAGTAATGGCACAACCCAAATACAAACAAGGCCAAAAGTTGGTGCATGTCTGATAATCATATTAGGTGCACTTAGAATGGTTGCAAGTCAAACAGCATACAGGGTAGGTCAAACAATATCAAAGCTGTACTGTAAAGTACCCTTATTTTAGAAAATTCAGCAAAATCTTATAGAGAAAAGTTGTTTGGAATTAAAAGTTATGCCTTAATACCAAAACATAGCCTCCTATGATTTTTTTTTTATTTTCTTTCGAAAAAAATCTATAATTTCCATTTTTTTTTTATTTTTTATTTCCGCCCTTAATACTTTCAAAAATTAATTAAAATCAAATCAATTTCACATAACTTTGTTCAAATTCAAGCATATTTGTAAAATTAACTTAAATTTTTAATTTTTTATGGAATCACAAAATTCATGTTTATTTGCAATGATATTCAACACAACTTTAAAATGTTGCAATTTTTTTTTTAACAAGTTAAAACATCACTAATAATAATAGCCATATAAAGAAAACTCTCCTTAAAGTGCAAAAGTTTTATTTTATTTAAGTAAATATTACTACAATTTTGATATTTTTTGAGCTACCCTGTATGCGATTAGACTTGCAACCATTCTAAGTGCACCTAATATGATTATCTGACATGCACCAACTTTTGGCCTTGTTTGTATTTTGATTGTGCTATTACTAAAAAAAAATCCCATATGTTGCACACTTAAGTAATGACACTGTATACATTGGAATGGATTGGAATGAAATGCTCATTACAATCTATATGACAAAGGAAATTAATTTAATTAAAACTCGAAAGGTTGTTTATTTTCCTGTTTGAAGATATTCCTTCCGAAAAAGTCAGCTACAGATGGATAGTCAATGTCACCTTGAAACAGCTGTTCTTCGTTCTTCTCTTGGAAATCTCACTTTCCGGTAATGATCATCAAGTTATATTTTCTAGATGAGTTTATCTTATGGAGCGGTCTTCCCTTTGAAGCTCCTGACGATTTGATATAGGGCTTTAGTTGAATTAAGCACTGTCCAACTTTTTTATTTCTATGTCAAAAGCCGACGTTTTTTGGAGTCGATGTAATAGTTATTTATCTAACAAGTGCGGAAAGTTATACTTCTCTGCACGCAACGGCGTTTGCACGAACGACGCGCCAGCGGAGTTCGTGCAAGCCGTAAGTGCGGATAAGATACTTTACGATCGTGTTAGGTACAACATTTTTCCTACGAGCGTGCGGAAATTAACATATTGTTTTTTTGTTTGTGTTTGGCTCTACTAATAAAACAAATGGTCAATAATTTATTTTTTAATGAAGTTTATTAACGCAATAATTTTACCAACAGAACATTAACAATTATTTTTATTATAAGTAGAATTAATTATGTATGGTACCTATACAACTCCATTAAAGAGGTCGATATTGGTCAGTACGAAAACCCAATAGCTTTCTTGAAGAGAAAAAACGGTGGAGCAATTTCGAAAAGGTCTACAATTTTTGAGAAGCATGACAATAGAGAGAAAAATTAAAAAAGAAAAATCATTGCGTGAAAAACTTTTCTCGGGCACAGCGTGCGTGAAAAACTTTTTTCTCGCACGCCGTGCGGTAAAAAAATTTTCACGCACGCAGTGCAGAAAAGTGGTACTTTCCGCACCCAAATCAGTGCGTGCAAACGCGTTTTCCGTACGGTCGTAGGAAAAGTATATTATTCCTTTTGTATACTTATGTAATATTAGGTACATTAATGCTCACCTTCTCTCTATTAGACTGTGAGATAGGGGCTATTTAGTGGAGACATTTTTTTTTTGTCTGGCATTTTGAGGGCTGAATGTGGCTTATAAGCTGATGAGAATATGGGTGATTTTAATGCCGGCCTCCCGTTCGAAAATTTGCATAAGAAAAAAATTGATTTTTATGAAGATTTTTTTTTTTTAATGATCTCAAATTCTCTGGATTTTAAATAAAAGATTGACATTGATAAATTATTCACCCATAAAAAATATCAGATGCTTTTCAATAGCTGAAAAAATGGGGATGGGTGTCAACTTCCAAGAGAAAAGAAAAGAACCTTCCGCATTTACTTTTTGTCTGGCAATGGAGAGAATGAAAGGTTTAGTCAACCATCCAAGGACCTTTTTTTTCAGTTATAAATGTAAACCCCATACTTTGTGAGTGGCTTGCTTACATCAAGTCCTACAACTTTTCCTCTACGACTTTTCTCGGAAATGGCACGTATGCGCGCAGGCGACTCGCAAACATGTCGATCTGACGTAGCTATGTTTCCTGATACATGTAGGTAAATCTAATTTTACGAATACTGTTTGATTTTTATGTCTAAATCACGGAAATCAACTTGGCCGACAAAAATAATGGCAAATTGGGGGGAGTCCGATACCCCCAAAATGTCGATCTGACGTGGTTATGTTTCTTGATACATGAAAATCTAATTTCACGAATAATGTTTGATTTTTATTTCTAAATCACGAAAATCAACTTGGCCGACAAAAATAATGGCAAATTGGGGGAGTCCGATACCCCTAAAATGTTTGCGAGTCGCCTGCGCGCATACGTGCCATTTCCGAGAAAAGTCGTAGAGGAAAAGTTGTAGGACTTGATGTAAGCAAGCCACTCACAAAGTATGGGGTTTACATGTATAACTGAAAAAAAAGGTCCTTGGATGGTTGACTAGTTTTGTTGTGAAAATAACGCTGAGAAATCGCCAGACGGTAATCACAGTTCGAAATCGAGTTTTTCGGCGAAACATTCTGTGGACATTTCGAACAGGAGGCAGGCATTAAAGCCAGTTATATTCTCATCAGCTAACTAGTCACATTCATCCCTCAAAATGCCAGACAAAAAAAAATGACTCCACCAAACAGGCCCTATCTCAGGGTCTATATGCATTTAGCAATATTATCTTTGCATGTTCAAGATCAATAAAGATCAATGTCAATTAAATTCGCCAAGGCATCTTCTTCCAAACCGTTATGAGAATTGAAAAATATTAATATTAATCTCGTGAACGATTCATCAATGCCAAGGCTTTTTTCTTGTAATGCTTGTGGCTATTAGAGGTGACTGAACTTTTAATAAGCAAAAATGAATTTGTACCAACAAATCGGAAATTTCAAAGTATAATTTCTAATCTCTAACGTTGATTAGTATGCGCCAGGATTGCACTCATAAAGCATTTAGAATAGTAATTAACATGGAGCTGGGAAATTTCTTTAGGTAGAAATGCAAATTATGAGAGAGTGGAGGAGTTTTTGTTGACGACGCGACTTCCGAAATTAACAAACTTCCTTGCGGAGTCATTAACAAAATGCGCCTTTGGTGACCTCAGGAGAACGACGCCACGGAGTTTTCAGAAAGAGTTTGCTGTTAGTGCCTGATCGTGTTTTACTGGCTGCACTGAGAGATCTAATCTGTATTCTTAAAAAATGTAAATTTATTTTTGTCAAGTATCAAAGAACTCTGCGCGTCTATGTTTCTCAAAATCTGATTTTTATGCCATGGTATGCACATTCCACGCGTGAATTAATACTCTAGAACGCCGATTTTTACTGGAGTATGTATATTGGATACTTACATTTTATGTGCTCAAGACCATTAATGGACCTAGGCTCGATTGAAAAAATAGGCATTCAAGAATGAAGGCTAATAATGATTGTCCAACCCCAAAATGACGCAGACAAGCTTATTAAAATAGACAGAAATAATTGATAGCCGCAATTAGAAATTAGAGGTGCTGGAAACAAAACTATCTACTTATTGGAGAAATCGTTATTTGTGATAAGCTAGGTAATAATTTATATGCAATGATAAGATAAATGGATAAAAAAGATGAAATAATCAGAAGAAGACCTTATTTCCGATAGTAGATGTAGATATAGAGGCGTCCCACTCCACTATCCCTCAGTGGAGTTAAAAGAATCAGCGGATAGAATCGAAGAAAATTTGCTACTGCCTGCCGCCAAAAAGGTACATGGTTTACTCGGAAATCACAAGAAATGCTGGGTCAAAACGGCCATGTTGCTCCATTTTGGGTGAAATATTATAAGCCGAACAATAGAAGTGAATGCTGCTGACTCAAAGTATTTTGAATGCGGATAGACAATATCATCCTGTTTGTGAAGTGCACCATTGAGGGTGTAGAAGTGACAGGTAAACACCAAAATATGCTGACAAAAAAAGTGAGATCGGAATAATAAATTCTCGAGAAAGGAGAGTAACTAACTGAATGGGCTGCTCATAAAAATGATGGAAAATCAAGAACTCGAGATGCGTCAGGAAAGACCACGTATAGAAGACCTGTCACAAGAACTAGAAAGTTTGCGTGAGAGCATTAACCAACCTCCTGCATTGCTCTCGCGCTTCTCTTACACCTACAAGGAGGCGATGTCAACGTCGCCGAATCCTCAACATAAGGCGAAGGATATAATAACGCGTTGCAGCGGTGTAGATGATAATTTCGTAGGCCGCATCTTATACTTCTGATACTTGATAGGGTAGATAAATTGACTAATTTTTTGTTGTTCCCAAGCTGTCTCCTCTCTATCGAACTCGCAGCATATCTTCTTGGGGTGACTACAGCGATCAACTTGCCTTGGACTGACCATGGTAGGCATCTCCAAAACCGCTTCTCAAAAAATTAGATTTTTAGTTTCGTGGTGCGAAAAAAATTCTTCATTTCTGAGCAACTTCTTCTCTTTTATAAGACTCAAATCAAACGATGTATGGAATACTGTTCCACATCTGGAGCGATGCTCCCAAGCATTCTTTAGCTCCATTAGATGCAGTACAAAAAAGAGCAAAAAAAAATGATAGATAATCCAACTCTCACCGATTCATTGGAATGTATTGAACATAGACGGAAGGTGGCCGACTCTTCTTTATTCTATCTATTACCATGGGAGATATTCTGCCGATTTGTCCAGCCTCATTCCAGCTAGAAGAAGTTATTTAAGGACAACAAGAACCTCACAGGAATTCCATCCATATATGTGGTGAAGTTGGCTATCCCGAATACCTCTAAATATAGGACTTCTTTTTGGTGGCGTACTGCCCATCTCTAGAACTCCCTGCCTCTTAGTTAATTTCCTGGACGATGTTCAAACGGAGGGTTGATCGTCACTTTAATTTCTTCCACTCTTGGTACCGCTTAGGTAGTATAGACTTTGTCTTTTGTGAGCGGGTCAATATAAGAAAAAAAGTCCGACTTGCATATGATCCCGAACCCTATTCAACTTATAGTAAATTAATAGATTAAGAAGTTCTCGAATTATTTGTTTGTATCTTCAGCTTTAATTAAGACGGTGGCAGCAGGCCTCGTCGGCCAGTAGAATTATAATATTCTTGACTGAGTTCAGGTTTCTTCCGCAGGCACATGTGAGCTACCGCCCTTTTGCCCCTTTTGTCAAAACGGCTGTTTCTTCCTCTGAAAGGATACGATTGTGAGATTGATGACCACCCTGGAATTGAGAAGGACTGGGGTGCCCAATCAAAATTCTGTAACAGTCCATATTTTTGAATCAGTCCTCTCTTAGTCCGGTCTAGCTCGTTTATCATGTTTGAGTATAAAATGAAATTGACTTTGTCCCAATTCTGTGGTTGTATGTTCTTGGCTGAGCTCCAGACGTACCTAGTTTAGAAGTTCCTTATCTATTTCTTCCAGATCCTATCTTTTCCTATTAGTTCTCGAATTAATGCTTTTTTAGTTATGCGCAAGAACGCAGGAACGATGTTGGTGTCACTACAACGGCGAACAAACGAAAGAGTTGCAAGTAGGTGTGCCTTGTGACTCCATCACATCTTTCAGGTATAAATACAAAATACAACCTAAAATAGAAGTACCGCCGAAGAAGTGAGCCACTCATGCTATGAGAATATCAGGAAAAGGAAAAAAAAAACAACTTACAACGTCCATCAATCTCGAAGGAAAGTACCTTTAGGAGAGTGTAGAGCGTTTTTCGAGGTGAAGTTTGACTGGTTGTACATTACTTTCTACCTGGCCGTTGATTGAAAAATGTGCTGTGAACTTATCATATAGTTGACCCTGATTTGATGAAGGAATTCTTTGAATTTTGCAGAGAGAGGTTGTGTGCCCACTAAAACGACAAAAATATTTCAAAGAATTGAAAAAAATCCTCGAAACTTGTACCACAAGTTAATTTACTTAACCGCTATTGAATATTATTGCCTTCCTTTATATCTTATGTGTGTTATATCTACATAGTTAAAAAAGAATAAAATTGTTTTTTTGTGGTTTTTCCCATGCAGGTGGTTTTATACGGAATCTTCCTCTACAAAGTGGATAACAGTGTTGAAGAAAGCAAATCAGTTATTACGTGATTGAAATAATCAAATAGGTATGTACTCATAGATTTATACATTTTGCAACGGCTAGTGATATGATAAAATAGTTAGTCACTAATGACTCTAATCAAGATAATTAGGCAATTATTAATTTTCATAGGCCATAATAGTCTGTTGAATCATTACGATAGTATATACATAATTCTATGATTATTTTGCCATTGAAAGTTATTTCAATAATAGAAAACTAAAACTATTTAGGTATTACTTCCTGTAAGCTTTTGCCTTGATATCACAACAAAATAATAAAACTATTAGGTATTACACAGGGGAATAACCAGTCAACACCTTTTATTGTCAAATGTTGTATTGCTATTTGCCCAATGAAAACTATTCTTTATAGTAGGTATAATAAGTATTACAATAATTTCAGAGGTCGGCGACTAAATATAATCTTTTGAACATACAGCATCCAGTTTACCATATCTTTGTGCATCTAATAAAATCCTTCTTGACCAAACAAAATAAATAAACAGGTAGAGAGAAGAAACCAAATACGACCAGGCCTTCAACCGCACTTATCCTTGACACTGGAGAAGTAAATAGGCGCTGCAGGCATCGAAAAAATGAATGCTTTTGCAGTAAGTTAAATTCATACGGGGGCCCCATCTTTATATAAACGCCCTCAGCCAGCTTACGATAATCAGTGGCGAAATACTTCCTGCGACATGAACAAGTTTGTGATTTATTGTGCATCAGTTTTTCTCGTGGCCGTTTGCCATGGCTACGATTTCGAGGACAGTGATTTCAGTGAGTAACTTTGGTAATTTAAGTTTCTGGGTTTTAACTTCGAGCTTTCTGAAATTGGATTTTGAGGAATCCAGCAGAGATGCGTTTTCTTTTAGAGTTTGTTCCATTTTATTTTTTTGGTTTCGCTTAATTCCTAAACTTAAAATGATATTGGGATACACTTTTCGATTCAATCAAAATGCAATTTCAGATGAGATGAGAATTCACTGAATTAAATAAAAAATTGATCTGGAGTAGTTCCGAACATCTATACTTTAGTAGAGTTGTCAAATTTATAGGCCTATTTTTCTATAAGTCTTTAAAAAATGGCAATAGACGTGTAACTGTAAACATGCTATTGTTAGATTTCCAATTAGTCCAAGCCTATAGCTTATTGAACAGTATAATTGACGTATTTATAAATAAATGTCATCATCACGAAATCAATAAATATATAAATTATGTCTTAATATCTATGATTTACAAAGAATAATTACTTTGTGAATTTATGAACCACATAACAATTAAACATGCATTGATATGTTCATTCCATTTGCTTGCTTTGATCCATAAAGTGATTCATTAATTTTATGTACCTAGGTAGGCAGACGGGCTTCTCTGCAATATACTCTATCTGGTGGCTGAACATAGGCTTCCTTTTTTAATATTTCAACTAAAAATACATTGTTCACGTCTAGTTACTGCAAAAAATAATTTATTTGACTTCCAATTGTTAGCAAAGGTCTGATAGTCTATGGACCAAACCTGACATAGCTTTCTTCAAATGGTTTGGCAGTGCCCAAATAATACCAAGTATTGTGTCTTTCGATTGATTCTACTCCTCTATCCATGGCCCTTTTCCAAAAATGCTCCCTTTTTTTTAATGGATTACACCACATAGAACTTCTTACGTAGATATCGAGTTCATTTCAGTAACCCATACTCAGGTACCTACTAGCCCAACTATTCACAGTTTCTCTAGGAATTGTAAGTGTAAAAAGTTTCATTTCTTTCAAGTACCTGCCACAAAAAACAATAACTAAGTACTAAGGTATCTACAAATTTTTGACCTCAAACGGTACATCAAAGTCAAACTTGTTGCGATTATTGAAGGTCAGTTTTATTACCAGCAGTTAAGTGTGTTTTTATTGATCCAATCTATTAAATCGTTTAGCGAAATGAATACTCGCAAAAAAAAACAATGATTTTAGCAAATACCGTGAATGGAAAAGAATCTGTTCGAAAGTATTTAATGAATAATTTTCAGAAAAAGTCATGGTACCAAACGAAAAAAAAAAAAAAAAAAACTTTAATCTAACGTTATTTACAAAAGAGCTTGAACTGAAAAGATTTGAAATAAAGAAACTGAAGACAATAAAATTTTGTTTCGCTATTCACTATAGTGCAAATATATTTTGAGCAACCTCGATCGTTTGCAAAACTCTATTTCTGGTATGGTATATCCTAATCCATACTAACACAAAATATCACTCTTATCTTGAGACACATTTTTGTTTAGCTCGACTACAATAAAATTATATTATATTTTTCATTCCAGATCAAATTCTCTCTGCCGACTTACAAGACATTGTCAGCTCCCTGAGTGCTGTTCCTGTTCCACCACGTGTAAGACGCGACGATGTAGCAGCATCAGCAGTAAGTTTTGAATTTCGTTCTGTCATATTTCATTTGTTTAAATAATTAATCCTATAGAATGGATCCGACGATCAATGCAAAAAGCGTTTCCGCAAGCCAAAACTCTGTTGCGGCGAAGATTCTTTCAACAACATTCACGAAGATGGCAAAGATCTCAGTAAGGCGTGCTTCAAAGAAGTAACCGGAGACGAACACGGTCATAAGTTCTTCGATTTGTTAAGCTGCGAGGAAGTTGAGAAGAGGAAGAGCGACCAAATTGTAAGTTAAAAATAATTACAACTGTCAATACTAAAGTGTCAGGAAAAATAACATTTTCTTAAACAAAGAAAAAATTTTAACTTTCAAGAAACGAACAAAAAAGTTATCAAACAACTTATAATAATTATACTAACTAAATTACCTACTTTTAGTGCATTCAACAATGCGTCGCTCAGAAGTCAGGCTGGGTAACTGAAGATGGTACACCAAATGCTGATTCAATCACCAAATACCTTAGGGAGGCTTTCGCCAAAGAATCCTGGTTCCTACCCCAAGTGGAAAAAATCGTCAGCAATTGCGTTACTGAAGTCAAAGCCGCCAATGCAAACCCGGTTAAGTTTACCACCGAAGGTCTCAAAATTTGTCCTCAAGCAGGCATCACTTTGAAATATTGCCTCTTTAAGGAAATGCAATTAAATTGTCCAGCTGATCAAATTAAAGACAAAGCTGCTTGTGATAAATTGCAGGAGAGGCTTAAGAAGGACAAGGATTTGTTCGGACCTGGAAAATATGAATAGATCTTAGTTTTTAATTATATAAAACTCAAAACAGGGTTTACAATATTATGATGATATTTGTAAAGTTAATTATGTCAATGTAAGGTCAGTCAAAAAAATAAAAATGAAAACATATGATATTCGAGGTTTTATTTCGAATTTAATTGAACAGATAAGCAGAGGTGGAGCTATTTTTGTTGAAATAATATAACAGTTGTTGGGTCATTATTTCTCAGCCTAATCTAACTAAGTACTTTTGAAAAACAAACTCTCCCAGTTTTCCAGTTTCCTGGATTTCCAGTACAGCTGCGTTTGATGAATGTCTATATTGAGTATCTAGAATTTTAAAAGATAGGTACTAAATTCAATTACTCCTCTTCGTTAAGGTGTTATGGTGAAGTCACAAATGGCCAAATTTCCTTTTTTTTAAAAAAGTTGTATTGAAACTAACACAAACAATTAGAACGTTTCCAAAACTAACCCTTTCAATAACACCTTTCCGCAAATTTAAATCCGCATTATCCTTAGTAATTTGAAATTCAAAAGTGATATTCAACAATGTGGCAATCTCCGCAATCAAATATATTGAATAGCCATAATATCTTGCATTTCCGACTGCTTCTGGATCTTTCCTATCATATAGAAATGGAAATAGAAACAAAAATTAATATTATGACGTTCCTATAATAGTTATTTATGTATCAAGGGTACTAAGTAGATGATTATGCCCTGAGGGCGA
Source organism: Ceutorhynchus assimilis (assembly GCA_917834065.1). NCBI lineage: Eukaryota > Metazoa > Arthropoda > Insecta > Coleoptera > Curculionidae > Ceutorhynchus > Ceutorhynchus assimilis. The sequence continues at coordinate 38,195,455 of OU892280.1, read as the reverse complement.
CAGTCTTACAAAGCCGAGGGCCTCTGGCCCGAGGATTCGCAAGTCGCCCGAGGGTATATAATATCTATTAGTACCCGTGGTGCATACAAACTTTTATGTCATACCAGTTGGTTGTGAATAATAAATACTTGGAAAAAAAGTGTCACTTCGCAAATTGTCATCAGTGTGCAAACATCATCATTTTTTAACAAAAAGAATATGTTTATAAGCGTAAATTTATATTTTGTTAATAAAGAATAAGTTAATTGAAAACTCTTTTTTGCGTCTTTATGCCCGCGCGGGCCATAATGTGTACTTTATGCCCGCACGGGCATAAAGTAATGAATTATGTAGCTGGTATCTAAGGTATAAAAACACAATATTGTATTGGTATGACATAAAATATTTTAACCTAGAAGTCACTATATAAAATTATGAATGCAGTCCCTTTTGTAATTCAGCTTCTCATTCAGTAGCATTACGTGTCAGATAAACTATGTTTCGAATATCAGCGTTCCAGATACCAATAGATTTATCCATGTTGTTGATAGGGATGATGCTTCGTTCGAATTGCTCTCTTATTCCGTCTTTTAAGGTGGAATCTTAGTGTATGATATGATATATGGAGTGGAAGAAAAGTCTAGAAGGCTAATTATCTCCAGAGCCACTGGTGCGATTTTAACAAAATTTTGGTCTTAGAGGCTACTCGACCTGGCGAGTTCCAAAATAATATCTACGATGTTGCCAGATTTCCTTATTTCTCCAAGCGTTACACATTTCTTTTTTATTTTCTATGAAACACCCTGTATATTACAGCGTGTTGGATTTTAGCATGATGGTCGCCAAAACATTGTATTGTATACGTCCGTCTTATATACGAAGTGCAATATCTGTCAGATGTACAGTTTTAAGTGCGTATTATGTAGAATATTGCTCAAGAACACGCAGTAATTAGGCCTCCCGAAGGGCTCAATCGAGGCCTAAGTACTAGGTAGTGCAATCTCCATATCTCTATCTATCTACGTGTTTTCAAGCAATATTTTGCAACTTTCGAAATACAATTTGGCAACACAATTGTGTTACTGAAGGTATAGTCAGTCTTAGTATTTATTGTCATTTATTAATATACTGCGGTTTCTTGCCGGATATGGCGTCAACGGTGTGCTCCGTGCTCCTTAGTTGATACGGCTGTAACGTCAAACCACAACCTATGCATGTTCGAAGGACAAATTATCAGATCTGATAGATAACGGCAAAGAGACCCTTCTGAGGTACGCTGGCTTGAGAAAAGAACTTCATCATACTGATTTTGCTGCCACTATTGTTAGAATCGCACAAACCTTGACAAATAGTGACGAGAAATTCAAGTACCACCGCGGATGCTTCTGAAACTTTGCCAATTCTGGTAGACTGAAAAGGCTGAACTAATCAGCGCCTTCTCAAGAGGCGGAATGTGCGGCTACAGAACCGTCGTTAATGCGTCACATAGGACTGACTGTGTGGACAATAACAAGTGTAGTATTTTCTGCCAAAGCGATAAAAACGAAGCTTTGAGACAGGTAATGTCAGAGCGAATGAATGAGACTATGAGGGTGCTGCCTAATTATGATCACCAACTGTAGTATCTGAAGTCAAATACCATAGTATGTGTATACTGAAAGCCAAGAGGTGTCAGAAAAAGATTCAGAAGCAGATGAAGGAGGGTGGCAAAAGTAGTTTACCTTTAATCCAAATATGCAAAGACCTTCAAGTCTCATCCTACATGGCCCCGTTCTACAACTCTCAGATGTTTAGGAAAGATATGTTCACCTGGCGAGAACAATCGACGTTGAGATACCAAATTCATTTGATTCACGCTTGTCAACTTTTTAAGATGAATTGCAGCACATCATTAAGGACTTGTTTCTTTCCTTCCAGTTCTTTGACAAGATCACAGGAACGCAGACTCTTCTTATAAGTAACCCAGAAGTTTTCGGCCAAGGTGACTGCGGATGTTGCTTTAGCAGAAATCGATCAAGATGTTCCGTTCCCAATGCAAGTGCTCAATGATGATTTTCAAACTATTGTCCATGCTACGCTACTGCTTATAGGGGAGCTACAAGATTCGCTGGCTCACTCAGGGCTTCAGGGAACCCAAGTCGTATGGCTGGAGGCTTCATCACGATCAGTATGTACATTAATGATCCTTATGACTCTTGAGCCCGTTCCCAAAGTTTGCACGGATATCCCAATCTGTTTAATTGTTTATCCCAGTGCCCTGACTACAATTTGCACGTGCAAGAAGAATAGACTGACTTGTACCAAGTTGTGCCACCGCAATCAACAATGTCTTAACTCTTTCAATAGTTGATTTTCTTTCTTGAAATAATGCCATAAGCTAAAAATACAATCCTGGAATAAACTGGAGTTTTCTTCTCCTTCTTAGGTGGCCAACTTGATGCCCATGCATTTTAAACTTAAGATAGGTAAATTTCAAGCATTTCAATGTGCTTAGCATCAGAGAGAGCCCCTAAGTACCTATACGTTTAATTCAGTGTGCCATCTTGGCTGATGCCATCTTGGATACGAAACTCCCCGTCCAAATTTTGCTCTTTCTTGTTTTTGTGTTCTTTTTTTTCCATTCAGGTGGTTTTATACGGAATTTTCCTCTACAAGGTGAATAATAGTGTTGAAAAAAGCATATCAGTTATTACGTGCCTGAAACAATCAAATATTCACTCATAGTTCTATACATTTTACAATGGCTATTGATATGATAAAATAGTTTAGTCACCAATGACTCGAATCAGGATAATTAAATTTTAATTTTTTAGGGCATTATGTTGTGTGAATTATTACGATAGTATATACATAGTTAATTATTATAGGTCTAGATGAATTGTTTTTCTCAGTATCGGGTTATGAGTATCTTGCCATTAAAAGTTATTCCCATGACACAAGATTTAAACTATTTGATTATCACTTCCAGTAAGTTTTCACCTTATTATCACAACAAAATAATAAAATTATTATTACACACGAGAATAACCTTTCAACACCTTGGTTTTTTGTTTGCCTAATAGAAACTATAATCTAAATTAACTAATTTTTATAGAAGGTATACGTATTATACTAATATCAGAGTTTGGGAATGTGATGTTTTATGATTGCAACTTATTAAACTAAAAATTAGATGGATAATGCTTTAGTAGATATGTAAATCTAGGATAATATGCATTTTATGGAATCGAAGTAGAATAGAAATTATCTACCTAGTCGGTTTTTTTCGAAACTACAAGCCTTCAGGGGTGTAAGTTATCCCTATACATATAATTAGAGGTTTCTATTTACTAGAAGACTGATAGTGTTAAAAGTGAAAACCGATGAGTCCTTTTTTTTTTTTTTTTTGTTTAACTGCACAATCACATGGAAATTTTGGGTGGGTGACTTGATATAACTTTTTAATCATACAGCATCCAGTTCACATACATATATCTTTAATGCATCTACAACACTGCAAAAAAAATTAATAAACAGGTAGAGAAGGAACCAAATACCACAAGACCTTTAAGCGTACTTATCCTTGGCACTGGAGGCGTCGAAAAAATTAATGCTTTTGCGGTAAGATAAAGTCATAAGCGAGCACGATCTTTATGGCTGTGTTCTTTTTTTTTAACTGGCAGTACCTACCTATATAATGATTTCTGCTGTACGCTTATGACTGAAAATTGTCGTTTTCTTTTTAAATCAGTATGCTATATTAGTGGTTGATTTTGGAACGGATTTCAGTTGACAGTCAATTGACAAATTGGACAAAGCTAACCTCTATGTTATAGGGCAATCTTATCAATATGGTGGCCTAGGGCAAACAATGAAATTTACGGCATAGGGATTTCATTTATACCTTTAGACAACCCAACCGTGACGTTTTGTTAAGACTGTTTTCTCTGTATTTGGTGGTGCTTTAAAGTGATTATCTATCGCTTGTACGAAAGCGCGTAGAGCTGCTGTGCTGATATTGAAAAATATTTTTTCTATAAACGTCACTAGAACTCATTTTTTACGGATGGTGACAGTGTCTAAAATACCATTTTATGACACTGGTGTTAAAAGTGATTACTTTTAGCACTGAGTGCTAAAAGTAATCACTTTTAGTGCGTTTGTAGAGAAAATAGTGTTGTATGATATTCGTGCTAAAAGTGATTTTAATATGTTTAAACTTCCCTTTTAGCACTTATATCATAAATAACTATTTATCAAAATTTACACTTTTCTGAAAATTTACACTTTTTCTGTAAGTTTACACCTTAATAGTTAATGGTTAGGGTTAGTTTGGGTAAGCTTGCAATTTTAATCAGACATTTTCAAACATACCAATAATAACCTGGTTTGCTTGGTTTACTTATCAATTTTAATAAGACATCACCAAACTTACCGATAATAACCCGGTGAGTTTGCATATTTCAGAAGACATTAATAAACTTTTAACGATAATAACCCGGTTGGTTTGAAATTTTAATCAAAAATTCCATTGTGTTTTCCGAATTATTGATTTTACATAGATAAAAATTGCAAACTTATCCAAACAGGTTATTAATTGTTATTGTTGTTGGTAGTGTCAGACTAAAACTGCAAAATAACCCAAACTAACCGGGTTATCATTGGTAAGTTTGGAAATGTTTAAGTAAAATTGCAAAGTAACCCAAACTTACTGGATTATTATCGATAAGTTTTATAATGTCCTCTCAAAACTGCCAACTAACACAAACTAATTTTTATTATTTTGCAATTTTAGTTTGACATTACCAACAACAATAACAATAACCTGGTTAGTTTGGATAAGTTTGCAATTTCTATCAGTCCTCTATGTAGGTTCAATTTTCGAAAATACAAATTTCGATTTTTTTCCGATGGTTTTTAAACAAACAGACATCAAGGATAAGTGCTGTTTGACCTTCGCCGCCATATTGAATCTATTTTTTGAATTGCCTTATTTTGTTTTTAATTTTAATTTTCATTTTCTGATCATCCTCTGATTCTTCCGAAAACTCCTCGAGTGCATAAATCATACTTCCAGCAATAACCGATCGAAATTTAGTACTCAACTTTCGTTCCAAGCATAAATTTCACAAATTTTTGAGATGCGACAACTTTTCAATAAATGAACGGAATAATATGCCGTTTTCACCATTTTTGAAAGCGAATCCTTTTTAATCATCTTCTTTATACAAAAAAAAATTCACAGTTTTTTTTTTATACAGGGTGATATAGGAAGTGCGGTAAAAAAGCAAAATATTTGTTGCCACCACATTTCTACAATTATTATTTGTATTTATTTTTGCTAGGCATTGTCATATTCCTCCATAATATCATGACATTGTACCTTTTACGACCCTCGAATACTTTCCCAAATAATGTCTCGCCGTCGCCGAAAGCAATATTATTATATGACCCAGACTTTCTGTTAAAGAACCCAAAGATATTGTATGTAAATAAATTAAACATTTGTCCACCATAAACCCCAAAATTCCCAAATATCCTTAATGGTCATTCTTTGGGCGAACAGACTGTCATTTATTGCCAATATTTATTTAGGGTTTTCCAGTTGTAATTATGTAGGTTTTAGAAAGGTTTTAGAAGGGATGTAAAGGTCGATTTGTAAGAGATCTAGTGAAGCAAGAAGACAGTCTTAAGACAGCTTCAGTCGTAGTAACACATTTTGTTAAAACTCTCTCTAAAATAAGTCTTACTTTTGCTGTAGTTCAATTTCATTCTATATTCCATTACCTAATAAAGCTACAAGTTTCAAACCAAAAACAAAAGTAGTTTTAACCAAGGCAAAACACTGAAGGATCACAACAGATTTTGGCGCGGTCGGTACGATTCAGAAGTATCTAGCAAGATCCAGCAGGATTTGGATACAAAGATTCAAGACATACCATAGTCAGCCAAAGCTATCATCAGCGTTGACCAGTATTGGATTGAATCACAGTTGTTGTGTAACCACTAGCTTTCAAGTTTTTTGGTAAGTGATTTTTGTCTCTTAATGAGGTTACTTTTGTTTGTCTAACTCCTTTATTAATACTTATATGCCACTATGACTCCTCCTGCCGTAAACCCAGACCTACAAACAATATTATTAGAAACTTTTCAAAACATTTTTAATCAACTTCCTTCGTCAAATTCCAACCCAAATAATGGTAGGTTTTCCGTAGATTTTTTATGCAAACTAATACCTAATAGTTTTGATGGCAATCGTCTTGAATTAGGGCAATTTTTAGCGAATTGTAATAATGCCAATGTATTAGCACAGGACGATCAGAAAAAACCTCTTTTATATTTTATTTTATCTCGAATCGGTGGCAAAGCTAAAGAACAGTTAGCTACCCAAAACTTTGATAATTGGGATACCTTAAAAGACGCTTTAAAAACTTGATATCAAGACAAAAACATTACGTTCAATTAATGGAAGAGCTAAATAATTGCAAACAAAGTCCTAACGAATCAGTGAAAGACTTTTTTCAACGTTTGGAAACAATTAACTCGCGATTGATATCTACTACTCAACAAAATTGCACAGAACCGGAAGAGATTCCTGGAAAACTGAAAATGTTGAACGAAATTGCTTTAAATAGATTTATTTATCATTCGAAACCCAAAATTTCGCGAATGTTGAGATGGAAAGATTTTGATTCGATTAATTCTGCGTATAGTGCAGCTATTTCTGAAGAACGCGCTGTGGCTATGTCGCGCAGTTCAACTCAGTTTTGCAAAAATTGCAAAAACAACTCGCATTCTACAAATAATTGTTTCAAAACAAGAAATCATGATGCAAACGTAAGAACTTTGTTTACGAATAATCAGATATTTTGTCGTTACTGCAAAAAACAAGGGCATGTTATTGAAGAATGTAGAAAAAGACAATATAATAATAATGCAGGAAGATCTAATAATTCGATGAATTTCCATGTTAATCGACAGCATACTAACCAATCTCATCAAAACTCTAATTCCCAAAACTCAAACTATCAATGTAATAATAGAAATCCAAACGAATCAAAACTCTAATTCTCAAAACTTAAACCAAAACTCGAGCAATCAAATTAATAGAAGACCTTATCGAAATTCGACAAATCATAATCCAGTTTTTCGCGACTCACCTCATACGAATTCAAGGCAGAACGCGAACGTTAATTCAATTCAATACAATTCTAATGTACCAAATTATCAACCAAGTCATTCAAATTCTTTAAACTCCAACGCTCCTCCAATGACGAACACCTCACTGGAGGATCATCTCAAAACTTTAGCGGTGTTCGAGAACGACGAGAACTAACAATATTTCTTGCTGAAAATAGCTCAAGTTTCATTGAACTAGAAAGTAAATATTCAAAAAATCAAAACAAAAACTCCGATTTTTACTTGATACTGGTGCAAGCTGCTCATTGATAAAAGCCAACAAACTCAATCCTGAGATAACTAAATTTGTTCCTTCAGAAAAAATATCTCTTCATGGACTCTGTCCTAATTCTCCAATTCAAACAGTTGGAACTACCACTATTCCTTTTAACATTAACAATCAGATTTTGAACATAAAATTCCACATACTAAATCAGGCTACAAACGTCCCTTATGACGGTCTAATTGGATTGGATTTTATTCAAGATCAAAACGCAAAAATCGATTTTAAAAAACGAACTCTATCTCTAAACTCATTGCCATTTCAAATCCCTATCGGATTAAACGCTAATCCTAACACTGGTTCTTATTTTGTTCTCAAATCCCGTACGGAAACAATAATAGAAATCAACGTTCTAAACCCGAAAATAAAAGAAGGGATCATACCAGATATGGAAATATCTAAGGGAATCTATTTATCCCGAGCATTGACTAAAGTAAATTCAAATAATAAAGCTTTTGCAACAATCTTAAACTCAAAAGTAATTGATTTTCAATTAAAACCTATTTCAATCTATTTAGAACAGATTCCTAAAGAAAGCTACTGTTATTTTGCTTCGGAACAAAGTACTGAAAATAATTTTTTCTACAAACGTGTTAAAAATGCAATTTTTAACACCCCCTCGAAGCATTAAAAATGTTACTTTATTGCACTAGTGTTAAAAGTCTTTAAGGCACTAGTGTTAAAAATGAAACATCAAAATTTGAAAGCAAACGTCAAAAAAAGTTTGTATTTTTAATTATTTACATTAATATTAATGGTAAAATTTGAACAACTGAGGAAGCTCCATCGGCCGCCTCCTCTATATTTTTCAAGAAATTGATGCAACCCTCTTTTTCTTGTGTATTTGTTGCATTTGTAGCAAAAAGCTTACTGACCACGACAGACTTTCAAGAAACTGACAAGACATTTCATTACCTGTAAAACAAGGTGCTGGTTGTTTGAATTTTTTGACAAATATCAAATTCAATAATTTTACGTAGGAAAGATGCTTCCAATTTATTATTCATTTAAAAATCCAATTTGTCACTGGTTATTGCTTGTTATTGCCGTTTGTAGAAAAAATATTGTATGATATTTGTGTTAAAAGTATTTTTAAGGCACTTATGTGAATTGCAGAATTCGCTTCGCTCATTCTGCAAACTTTCACATGCGTGCCTTAAAAATGTACTTTTAACACTTATATCATAAATAACTATTATTAAAAATAGGAGCCAACTATTGAAACAAAATCTTAGATTAGACCATTTAAACCAAGAAGAAAAGAGCTTCATAACTAATCTTTGTGAAAATTATGAAGATATTTTCTTTCTACCTGGAGATACCCTTGGTTGTACTAACACTATTAAACATGAAATAAACATCTCTGATTCTAAGCCCATTCATACAAAAACGTACAGATACCCAGAAATTCATAAAACCGAAGTTAATAAACAAATCAATAAAATGTTACAACAGGGAATAATTCAACCGTCTGCATCGCCTTGGTCTGCCCCTCTATGAGTAGTACCAAAAAAAATGGACGCTTCGGGGGAACAAAAATGGCGCGTAGTGGTTGATTTTAGAAAATTGAATGAAGTTACAGTTGGTGATGCATATCCAATGCCAAATATCGAAGAAATTTTAGATCAATTAGGCCATAGTAAATATTTCACCACACTCGATTTGGCTTCTGGTTTCCATCAGATACCAATGAGAGAAGAAGATAAACCAAAAACCGCTTTCACTACACCTTTAGGTCACTGGGAATTTAATCGAATGCCTTTTGGATTAAAAAATGCACCCGCTTGTTTTCAAAGACTAATGAATGCAGTTCTTACTGGTTTACAAGGGTTACAGTGTTTCGTTTATCTAGACGACATAGTTTTTTATGGATCAGATCTAAATCAACATGTCTCACGTCTTGAAGCGGTTTTCGACAGACTCAGAAATAATAATTTAAAGTTACAACCCGACAAATGTGAATTCCTCCGTAAAGAAATCTCTTATCTCGGTCATATCATTTCTGAATCAGGAGTAAAACCAAAACCAGAAAAAACTATAGCAATAAAAAACTTTCCCATTCCTAAAAATCAAAAAACAGTAAAAAGTTTCCTAGGTTTAATTGGATATTATCGTAAATTTATCAACAATTTTGCAAAAATTGCTAAACCATTGACTAATCTTCTAAAGAAAAATGTTGCTTCTATTTGGTCTCAAGAATGTCAAGAATCTTTCGACACCTTTAAAGAAATTCTAATAAATGAACCTTTACTTCAATATCCAGATTTTTCAAGAGAATTTATTTTGACGACCGACGCTTCAGACTATATGCGATTGGTGCGGTCTTAAGTCAAGGTGAGATCGGACAGGACCTACCTATTGCATACGCAAGTCGTACGTTAAATTCTGCCGAACAAAATTATACAACTATGGAAAAAGAATTATTAGCAGTAATTTGGAGCATTAAACATTTTAGATGCTACCTATATGGTAGAAAGTTTAAAATTGTAACCGATAATAAACCAATCACTTGGCTTTTAAACTGTAAAAATCCCGGAAGTAGACTGATTAGATGGGGATTATTACTTAATGAATACGAATTTGAGATTATTCATAAACCAGGAAAGTTTAATACTAACGCAGATGCTTTATCTCGATGTCTAAATATCAACATTATTTCTAAAAATGATTTTTTTTATTTGAAAATTTTATAGAATATCATTACAAAACTTCAGATATCAATCCGCAACTTGAAATAAAAAATGGAAATCTATTCGATTTTTTTCCAAACGCAGTTTATTTCTCTACTGATTTGGACGAAAGTAATCAGTTTTCAGAGTCCATAAAAAACAAATTCGATTTCAACGATAGCATAAAATCAAACTTTGAATTATATTCAACTTATAAGTTACAAAATAACAATAAAAAATCCTATTTAATGTTCGTGAAGACTTTTCATTCTGAAAATATTTCTTATAAAGACGTTTTTTATTCACTCCGGAACTTACGTACTGAACTAATCAGAGATAATATAAAATACTTCTATTTACCTGACATAACGAAAAATTCTCCAAATTTAAAACAATCAATGTATTTTGAAATGATACACTATCTTTTCAAGGACACGAATATAAAAATATGTGTTATTAGTTCAGAAAAAATTATTATTAGTTCAAAAGAGGAAATTTCCGCAATTCTAAAAGAAAATCACGATTCAAAACTAGCAGGACATTCAGGTTTTACAAGAACATATAAAAGGATAAAAGAACGTTATAAATGGCAGAACATGAAAACTGACATAAAAAAATATATAAAAAAATGTCCTTCTTGTCAAATAAACAAAACAAATTTCAAACCCAGTAGAGCTCCTATGATGATAACAACAACTAGCGAAAAGCCTTTCGAAAAACTTGCTATTGATATAGTTGGACCTCTTCCAATTACGGAAAACGGATCTAGATTTCTCCTTACGATGCAAGACGATTTAACGAAATATTCGTATGCCATTCCTATACCGAATCATGAAGCAATAACAGTATCAAATGAATTATGCAAATTTATAACTTTATTCGGTATTCCCAAAACTATTTTATCTGATCAAGGTACTGATTTTATGTCCAATTTAATAAAAGAACTCGTAAAATTATTTAAAACTAAGCATGTCACAAGCACACCCTACCACCCTGAATCTAATGGCGCTTTGGAGCGTTCACACCTTACTTTGAAAGATTATTTAAAACACTACATTAACGACAAACAAAACAACTGGGACGAATTTATACCTTTTGCAATGTTCGCTTACAATACACATACTCATTCTTCTACTAACTATACACCATACACTGAAAAAAAATTCGAGATTATAGTAAATAAATATTTGTTTCTGACAAATTTGGTTACAAATACCAAACCAATATTATAATTAATATGCATTGGTAAGAAATACATTAAATTGGTAATTAAAAATATGACTGTTAAAAATAGTTATTTATAAAATACAAATAATTTATTAGGACTCATTTTCTTATATCAAACAATGTTTGTTAATAATGAACAAAATATTTCTTACATTGATTTACAAGGGTTTTATAAATATAATTTATTAACAGAATGTTCTGGTTTAGTAATTATAAACAAATGGTAACTATAGATTAATAAATATATAATGTTCCATTTTAACACAGTTTAGTTGAAATTTCAACTTGTTCCTTGGTTTCTAATAATAAATCCTTATTTTCCATACATAAATTATAATATCAGTAAACAAACGTTGGTACACTCGCCACCGTCCGCACTGTCTATCGCCTATATTTGTGAGCTATTCGTTCTTTTGGTTTCGAGGCGTGAAAGAAGAAACACCTTGACCTATGTTTTATCTGTTCCACCGACTCCCTACTACACGTAAAAATAGAGACAAGTATAGATTTTGAGCTATAACACAACTGTTAAAATAACAGGAGAGGATACATCATAGGCCTGATTATCCCAACTCTGAGTGTAATAATTATTAAATCGTGGAAGATAGCGTGGCGGAACACAACAGTGTCGAATTACAACGGTTTTTGGAAACGTGCTGTGATGGTGATGCTGAAGTTGTTTTATAAAACTGCAAGCGTAATAATATTTTCTGAAGAAGCGCCAGTTAATTAATAGGTACCAAGCAACTTTGTATTCACCTTTTTTTCCTGTTACACCTGAGAAGATAATCGAGTTATAGTTCATTATTACATTCACACCGTATGCACACCCGCCATGTTGCTGTGTTCTTCAACAAAATGATGTTACCTATGTGAGAATCTAGCCTACCAAAGAAAAATAAATTCAAAAAAAGATCGGTTCGTTTTTAATTATTTCAGAGTGCCCTATTCCCAGGAACAAACTAAGGCCCAGTGGTACAATCGAAGCTTATAAATCGTGGCTTAATAAAGCTTAACTGTTACTTGTACTTTCCTATTTAAAATGCATTACTGTCAACGTGTTGTCAAATCTTACAGCTGTGCATTTTAAATGGGAAGGTTTCAAGTACCAGAAAGCTTAACTAAGCCATGATTGGCTTCAATTGTACAACCGGGCTTAAAAAAAAAAAATACTTATGGTAAATAATTCCAAATTAACAGTAACAAAGCTAAATAATATTTGCGAATAAACGTTTTTTACTATTAATAAATGATTATTTGAATCAAGTATTGTTTACTTACTGGTAATAAATATAAAGTTATATTTAATCCAGCAAAAGAAACCAGAATTTATTATTAACAAACGTATATTTTTGAAAAATATGATCAATTTACCATTAGTAAAGACAGAAAATCCAGAAGCAAACACCAACTTCAGAGAACAAAATCTTTATTTATTATTAATATGCGTTAATTAATTATTATTAGATAGAGTATATCATTAAATAAGTGCTTTATTCTCAAATTTTAAACAAATAATTTGTGTGTTATGACCAATGGTTTAATAAGCCATATTTCAATAAGCGATTTAGTTATAGTCACTAATTTTAGGTTATTATAACTAAATCCTTCTTTCAGTGATATGAACTATTATTTGGATCCAAACCATTTTTGCGAAGCTCTATAACTAGCAGACCTGAATTTAAATATTCATATGACGATTACATAGGCAACCTAAAACTCAAACTTAACATAACTCAAGAACAGGCACGTAACAACATCTTGAAATCAAAAGAAAAATCGAAGACTTATTACGATAACAAAATTAAAAAAAATCATTATAAAATAGGAGATATGGTTTACATTGTAAATAAACATATTTCCCCTGGTCTAAATAAAAAACTGAGTCCTAACTTTAAAGGCCCATATAAAGTCACTAAAGTTTTCAATAACAATAATATTCAACTACAAATAGGAAAAAAATTATTACGTATCATACTAATATGATAAAACCTTTTGTTTCAGATCAAAGCAACAATGATTAATAACGCTAATCTACTGTTCCTACTTGTACTAACTTCCATTTCCGTTTGTGTTAGAGGCGATAATTATCACATTACTAATCTCCACGATCATGCCGGTCTTTATTATAATAATCTTGGCCAAGTTAAACTTTCAAATTCTAAATTTGTCCTATTTACTCATCTTAATGTAACTGGATATGAAAAGAAAATAAAATTTATTTCTGGAATATTGAAAAAGTCATTCGATCTATGTTATAGTAATGAAATTGTTGAATCTGAAAATTTTCTATGCAAAGATACTATAAAAGCCGTCCAATCTCGGTTTAATAAATTGCTCGGAAAATCTGAAGTTGTCAGCGAAATAATCGGTACTAATACGAAAAAGACTAAAAGAGGAATTTTTGATGGTGCTTCTTACGCATTCAATTGGCTATTTGGCATGCCTGATGCCGATGATGCTAAATTTTATGACAAATCGATAAAAACTCTAATTCAAAGTAATAGAAATACACAACTTTTGATGAAACAACAAATTGGCATAATTTCTAGTACGATATCTAATTTTAATTCTAGTATACGAAATTTTAAATCTAATCAAGAAACTCTAAACTCTAATATTAAAATTTTTAACTCCTTCTCAGCAGATACCAATAAACGTATTCACGTAAACAAACTGAAACTTATCATCAGTTCACATATTGCCTTACTCACACAAATATTAGAAGATCTGAACGAAGAATATGATTTATTAATCTCAGCTATAACAATGGCCAGACATAATATCCTACGTCCGAAAGTTATAACACCAAAACAATTATTAAATGTACTTTCGGAAATCAAATTGAACAACGGACTTCAATTACTGTTCCCAATATCTTATTCAACTATTTACAAATATTTTGAGATCAGTAAACTAAAAGTTTTTCATTCTGATAACATAATTATTTTTGCAATTGAAATTCCATTGACTGACGAAATGACCTACAATCTGTTCAAATTATTGCCACTTCCAACACCTCATAATTTTTCTGATATTCATTCCTATATCCTACCTGATTTTCCTTACCTGCTGTCTGCTGATAAGTATTAGTAAGGTTAGTTATGTGCAAATGAAAGACCTTACCAAGTGTACAAGGATCACAGAAGAGGAATTCATCTGCCAAAACACTCAAGCTACAAGGATTCAAGAACCTCCTAAGTGCGAAGTCGCATTGTTTACATCATTTTCTACCAAAATCCCGGCTGACTGTCATACCGTTACTTCCAAAGCAGACTTCGAGATATGGCATCCACTGAGCGACAACTCTTGGCTATTC